>CM057454.1:1313250554-1315650554 GCA_016271365.2 Neoceratodus forsteri
TAATACCAACATAGACTTAAATACTAGAATGAATTATCTCATGACATCATCTGAATAAAACCTCCTCTCTGGTTGGTTGAGAAAAATGCTTCAGGTGATTATCATTAAAAAAGACCAATTTCAAAACAGACCTATAAAGAGCAGAAGGGATTTGAACCAGATATTGTAAGTTCAAAAAACATACCTTTATAAAGAGGTTAAAAAAAAAAAAAGGGAAGGGAGGGTGGAAGGGGGAAAGAGGAGGGGGGAAACACCAGTAAAATGCTACAAATGGTGTGATATATATCAAATACATAATGACTTGCAGTACAATAACACATTTATCTCCACACGTGAGTGGTAAGAACCTTATAACTAACTCTTGGCTTTGCTACTCATGAGTTATGGCTTTTATCACACTCTAGTGGAGATAAATGTGTTATTTCACTGCTGCAACCCATTATGTTTATTTATTTTTTATTTATTGAGTTTTTGGATAATACCTGTGAGCGGATGCTCGTTGAAAGGTTCCACATCAGATACATTAGACAACAAGGTACAATACTTTGCACAAACATACAAACACTGAGAAAAATATTAATGGAAGTTACAGAAAACAAACATAAAGCACTAGTTATGCTGAGGCATTGTACAATATATGCCCATGTCAAGAAGATAAGCAACAAGTACAAGGAAGGATACAATGAAAGTGGGAGAGCTAGGTGAACAGAACACATAAGACAGGGAGGAATGAGGGGAGGGAGAGGTCCAGGGGCAAGGGGCAGGGCCGGGGGGGGGAAGGGAGGTGGGTGAAATGCCATGGTTTGACTATCCTGTCATGACAGAGGCAAAGATAAGTGCTAGAGGCAGAGTGTTGTTGCATGCTGAGCCTTAGTGGGGGAACATGCAGCTACTTGTATCAAAGAGGTTCTAGCGCAGTCTACGTTTAAAAGAGCCAAACGTTGAGGAGCCAGAGATGTCAATTATATATTCCATACATATATATAGTTTGTTTGTTTTGACATTTTGTTTGTGTCAGTGCAGCAGCAGTTTAAAATCTTAAAGCCTGTTTGTGTCAGGGTATAGGTACTGTGGACTGCCTTTGAAGGAGGAGGATGTAAGTACTTCAAACTGGAAAAGTTCAACATCTCAGTCCTCAGATTTATGAAAACATTTGTTTTTATTTTATGTTCCCCTTCACACAAGTAAATGTGCAACTTATACAGAAATGGGCGAAGTGGCCAAAATTCACTCCTTGGAGTGATTCATGGAGTAATGCAGAATCCACGAAACATTCTGCAATGCGAAGCGGGGTACTTCATGTCATAACAGGGAACGTGAAGTCCATTGAAACCAATAACTTTACATTATTCCGCCTTCCCCAAACCACTTCTCCACCAATTTTAAGGTGAAGTACATTGAAATCAATGTACTTCGCATCACTTTGCCTTGTTATTGAGCTCCAAGGTGAATTTGTAGTGCTTCATGGGATTGGAGGTCACATGGGCTCTAGATTGTTCTGCACAGCCTCAGTTCTGTGTAGTGTGTGTGTAGTGGAAAATGGAGACAGTTTTCTCTCAGAGCTCTGTGATTCATATTCTCTAAAAGCCGTTAAAAAAGTCTTTTTGAGAATTTTTTTTTACTCAAAATTTAGTGCATTGATCATAGGAAACCCTCCTGTGCTTATATCATTGAGTGTTTATTGTGTTGTGTGGATTTTGAATGTTAATTTAGTACAGTCAGTCTGTGTACTGTGAAGTGTGCTTTGCGGAAGGGGCGTATCCGTGGTGTAGGTAAATTAACTGGGAGAAAAAGGCAATCTTTCTGTTTTGGTTATATTTTTCTTGTATAACTGTGTCAATGTACACACAGTAATATTTTCAGTAATTCTTGACATTTTTTGACTGATTGTAGTGGCGTAGCAGTGTATAATTTCCATGTGTTTAATACATTTGGTTATATTGCTAAAGGTTTTCAATTTGCTGTGCAATACTTGTAGTGTGAGTGTGATGCATACCATTAAATCAGACAACTTTTATCATGCCAGAGTAACTGCAGCAGTGTGAACCTGCTACCCACCACACCTGCATGAATTTTTTATACTGCTTTGTGGTATCTTTACTGGTAGTGGACCATTACTGCCATGCACTACCCCCTTCCCCCCAACCAGCAAAAAGTATTATTTTCCAGATTTGGATTTGTGACTTGTGAGCACTGGTTAGGTGTTATGCCCTTGCATCTGACTCTGCATCTTTTGAGTGCACAGTGCAATCTTAATCTGTCTGTGCATTTGCAGTACACCATTCATTCTGGGAGACTTTCCATTTCTTGTTACACTCTCATTTCACTTCATCAGCACTGGGAATTTTCTGGACATAAGACAGTAGCATTTTGGGGATGCACATTAATTCTGGTGACTGTGTGTGGCCACTGCTTGCATGACAGAGTGCACCATTAATTCTGGGAGACTTTGCATTTCTTGTTATGCTCTCATTTCAGTTTGTCAGCACTGAGGAATTTTCTGGACACAAGACAGTAGCATTTTGGGGATGCAAATTAATTCTGGTGACTGTGTGTGACCACTGTGCACATGACTGAGTGTGGCATTAATTCTGGGAGACACTGCATTTCTTGTTACGCTCTCATTTCAATTCGTCAGCACTGGGGTATTTTCTGGACCCAAGACAGTAGCATTTTGGGTGTGCACATTAATTCTGGTGTCTGTGTGTGATTTGAACACATCCACTGCCAGCATGACTGAGTGTGCCATTAATTCTGGGAGACTTTGTATTTCTTGTTGTGCTCTCATTTCACTTCATCAGCACTGGGGAGTTTTCTGGAAACAAGACAGTAGTATTTTGGGGATGCACATTAATTCTGGTGACTGTGTGTGTGTGGGAACACTGGAGGGCTGTCAATATTGTTGTCACTCTGCCTTACTTCGTGTTAAGGCAGAATGACAATTCGAAGTAATAATTACAAGGCGAAGTGAGCCTTTCCTATTAGCCACTCCGCATAGTGGAGTGACAATGCGTGTTCACTTCACCAGTGGAATTTAATTTTGTTGCATCTCTAGCTGGCAGGGGCCATCAGAAAGGAACCCCAACCTCTGGTTGTATCCTTGGTATGCCTAGACAGCCTGGCATGCTCCATGGATGTTCTAGGGGAATAAGAACTGTTAAGGATTTCCTCAACAGCATGACCAAACAAATAATGCCCCCCCAAAGTGGGTATTTATAACTGTCTGGTGTACCTGCTGGGAAAGATTTGTGTTATGGATCCAGGTGTGGTGCTGTAAGAGGACCCCAGAAGTTGCTGCTTTTGCTGAGGCATCTGAAGCATCATTGCTTACCAACATCCACTACCTCAGTTAATGATTGCAATAGCTGCTGCCAGGGTTCATCATCCAATAGTTGCCTAGCTGCTACCAGCACCTTGTCCCATAAAGGCAAATGATATTTGCTGATATGGGCCTAGAAATTAGCAATGCACAGGCCCAGTGAGGCACAGGCATAAGTACGCTTGCCAAACATATCTAGCTTTCTGGACTCTTTCACAAGTGGGCAGGAGCTGAGGTGATTAGGTATTCTGTGCTTATAATAGGCAGTAGTGAGGCCCACTGCATCCATGGCAGACTAGTGGGCATGATAAGGCCTTTTAAAGGTGCGGGGTAACACTGATCTGCTTTCTTGGGTACAGGGGGAATGGAGTTCAGTCTGTACCAAGCAGTGTAGGCTGCATCCTCCAAGACTGTTTGGGGGGAATAAAGGTGAGATTTCTGGCAAATCCAAGAAATCCAATAGGTGTCTCTTGGAGAATCCTTGTGCCTCTATATGGCACCTCATGATATCCTACATTTGTTGTAACACTGGGAGAAAGGGGTCCTTTACTGGAGACATTGGGATGTACACTACCAAGTCCTTATATGCAAAGTACAGTCATATAGTTTATTAGTTTATAATTTAGCAGCAGTAAACAGCATAACAAACTGTTGTTCAATCCGCAATGCTTCAAATTCCATTTATGCACCACACTTTAATCATTTAAGATTTTATGTACCTATCACACTACCTTCATTGTTTAAGATTTTAAGAACTATCACCAAACCTTCACTGGTTAAGATTTTAGGCACCTATCAGTTGCATATATTTAAGTCACACAGCCAAACAAAGAGCAGATCATTTCCCCTTTCATCATTCATGGGCTCCCCATTAACTTTAATTTTAAAAACTTGATCTTCTGAACTCCTTCCATTGGTTGTCTATTTTTTTTTTTACATAGCCAGATCATTCACCCAAACAAATGTGATCTTCTCTCCAAGTGCTGGCAAATCATTTTTAATAATGTTGCCGTATATATCAGACAAGGATCCACTTAGAAAGGTACAGCAACATTTCCCTCCACTCCAGCTGATGAAAACATCTGTGCTGTGTCTTTTTAGATATATTTTCAACCAAACAGAGAATGGAAATTATGTTTATTTAATGAAATGTTTCACCAGGAAGGCACACTAAACAATAAGTTGCTTATCTTCCAGTGCCACCTGGAGTGGGGGACAATTGGAAGAATCAGACATACAGTTTAACATTTAACATATTCAAGAAATTAAGCATTCATTTAAATTTCTAACAAGACATTATGTACCGATGCCCATAGTCTAGGTAAAAAGCTCCCCGAAATGGTGGCCTTGATGGAAGAGGGATGCCTGAATATTGTGGCTTTCACAGAAACATGGTACACAGAGAACCATGACTGGGATGTCAACATACCAGGGTACACAATCTACAGGAGGGACTGGGAGGGAAGAAGAGGAGGAAGAGTAGCTCTCTACATAAGGGAAGGGATCAAAGCAACAGAACTAAAGGGTAAACAAGGAGTAGAGGAGGCACTGTGGGTCACCCTGGAGACTGGAAATGGCTCCATAATCCACACAGGGGTTGTATACAGACCCCCGTCTCAGGGGGAGGAAATATACAAGGAAATGATAGAAGGCATCCTTGGGATGGCAGAGAAATCGGAGGTATTGCTGATGAGGGACCTGAATATGCCAGATGTTAACTGTATCACCTTTGCTGCAGCCACATCCAAGAGCAGGGCCATTCTCGATGCCCTACAGGGAGCATACCTCAGACAGCCAGTTTTAGAACCCACTGGGGAGGGAGCAATCTTAGACCTGGTACTCTCAAATGGGGATTGAGAGAGGATCTCTGATCTTGAAGTGGGTAGCCATCTGGGAACAAGTGACCACCAAACAGTGTGGGTCACAATAAACTTAGCTGTAGAGTCAAGCCACACAAAAGTGAAGGTACTGGACTTCAGGAGGGCTGATTTTGTCAAAATGGGAGAGTGCCTCAGAAAAGCACTAGCAAACAGGCAAGCAGGTGGAGTGGAGCAACAATGGGGAAACATTAAAACCACCATCACTGAACCTTTGTGTGAAGCAAATAAACAAATCAAAATGAAAGAAAAAAACTGTATGGTTCTCAAAAGAAGTAGCGGAGAAGGTAAGGGGGAAAGAGATAGCATTCAGGAAGTATAAGAAAACACAGAAGGAGCAGGACAGGGAACTGTACCAGTTAAAGCAGAAGGAAGAGGGGAAGGCAGTAAGAATAGCAAAGGCACAAACCAAGGAAAGGATAGCCAACTCGGTTATGAAGGGGGATAAAACCTTTTACAGGTACATTAGGGAGCAAAAAAAGACTGAGGCAGGGATACTGAGGCTGAATAAAGAGGAAGGTGGTTGGGCAGAGAGCGACAATGAAAAAAGCAGGGATACTGAATGAATACTTCTGCTCAGTATTCACAATGGAAAAGCAGGGGGAGATACCTAATCCAGTTAATAGAAGCACTCTGGATAAAGGGGTTGATATTAGTCTTTTCACAGAAGAAAGGGTTCTGAAAGAACTCTTAAAACTGAAGGTGGATAAAGCAATGTGGCCTGATGGGATTCACCCCAGAATTCTAAAAGAACTAAGGGAAGAACTAGCAACACCACTGAGTACCCTTTTTAATAAATCAAGGAAGGATGGTGTGGTACCTGAGGACTGGAGGAGGGCAGATGTGATTCCGCTTCACAAAAGCAGAAGCAAGATAGAGGCAGGAAACTACAGACCTGTCAGTTTGATCTCTGTGGGAGGGGAAAACAATGGAATCACTGCTGAAGGAAAGAACTGTTGAGTACCTAGAGGCCAGTGGGGCACAGGACCCAAGGCAGCATGGATTCACAGTAGGAAGGTCATGTCAGACAAATCTAATTGATTTCTTTGACTGGGTGACCAAAGTAGTAGACCAGGGAGGGGCTGTGGACATGGCCTACCTAGACTTTAGCAAGGCATTTGTCACAGTTCTGCACAAAAGATTAATAAACAAATTAGCTAGCCTGTGAGTGGGTCCCAGGGTGGTAGCCTGGCAAAACACTGGCTGGACAACAGGACTCAGTGGGTAATAGTAAATGGAGTCCACAGTGAAGAAAGGAGGGTTACTAGTGGGGTATTGCAGGGTTCAGTACTGGGGTCAGTCCGTTTTAATGTCTTTATAAGTGACATTACAGAGGGACTAGAAGGGGAAAGTATGTCTCTTTGCAGATGACACAAAGATCTGCAACTGGGTTGATATGAAAGGTGGGGTGGAAAGGATGAAAAAGGGCTTGGCAAGGTTGGAGGAATAGTCAAATGTATGGCAGCTTGGATTCAACACAAACAAGTTCAAAGTAATGCACCGGGGAAACAAAAACCGAGGAGAAGAGCACACAATGGGGGGTGAAATACTGACAACAACAAAAATGGAAAGGGACCTGGATAGTCATATCAGATGACCTAAAGGTGGGCAAGCAATGTGAAAGGGCAGTAAGAAGGGTTAGGGGGATACTAGGATGCATAGGGAGAGGCATCACCAGTAGAAAACAGGAAGTTGTTGACCCTCTGTACAGAGAGTTGGTATGACCACATCTGGAGTACTGTGTACAGTTCTGGAGACCCCATCTCCACAAAGACATAGACAGGGTGGAGGCTGTCCAGTGGAGGGCAACTAAAATGATGCAGGGTCTGCACCAGAAGTCATATAAAGAAAGACTAAAGGAGCTTAAGATGTATAGCCTCGAGAAAAGGAGGGAGAAGGAGGACATGATAGAAACTTTCAAATACCTCAATGGAATCAACAAAGTCCAAGAGGGTAGCATCTTTCAGAAAAATAGATGTGCAAGAACAAGGGGGCACAATTTGAAGATAGAGGGGGGACGGTTCAGAGGTAATGTGAGGAAGAATTTCTTCACAGAGAGGGTTGTAGATGCATGGGACAGCCTTCCTGAGGAGGTCGTAGAGTCAAACAAAGTGGGGCAATTCAAGAATGCATTGGACAGACATAAGGCAATTCTAGTGGTGGGTAGGAGGAAGTAAACTGTTGGTTAACTAAGATCTGCAGCTTATCCGTTAGGTAGGGAAATGGGCATTCTAAGTGGGCCATGTGGTCCTTATCTGCCATCAAATTCTATGTTTCTATGACATACAGTTAAAAATATCAGAAATAAACATATAGTCACATTTGTGACATAACATATACTTAAATATATCATAGCTGTGGAACATGCATTTAATTACAGGTGGCATATCTGAGGAACTTAGTACAGAAATTTAATGCACCCTTGGAGCCAGCTCCTTTCAGGAATGGATCACAGTTAAGAGGCAGATTATTTTAGCAATTATTGAATGAATGAGGTCCAGTTGGGGGGGCATCAAGGATGGTAGCGGGGTAGACATGGGAAACCAGCTGGGGGAAGGAGAGGATAAAGCAGAGGGAACATTACTGGAGAAAAGTGAGCAAAAAAAATTAAATCAGTTGTGAAGGGCAAGTTAAAACAGGGCTAGTGCAATCTGGGAGCACCTCAGACAGAACAAAAAGTGCAAATTATTAGCTCAAGTGAACAAACTCCTTTGATGTTGTGCGAGGGATAGAGAGGGGGCAGAAAGGAGGTGGGGGTAAGGGATTGGGAAGGGAAGGATGAGTCATACCTAGAACTGGCCCCTTCAGAGTGCGGAGATCTCTGCCAGTGGCAGAATAAGGTGAGGACTTAGAATAAGGGGTTGGAGTAGGCAAGAACAAGTTGGGTAGAGATAGTAGAGGAGAGGTAAAGGGAAGGAGAAGGAGGGGAGGGAGAAACTTGTCTAAGGTTAGACCTCTTCAGGATGCTGAGAACCCTACCACAGAGCAAAGTCAGGCAAGGACAAGATAGGTAGAGAGGATGGAGGCAAAAGGGGAGGGAAGAAAGAGTCATTTCTCAATGCTGGACCCCCAGGATGCTAAAAACCCTGCCAGGGGGCAGAACTAGATGAGGCCAAGTTGAGAAGAGGCCAAGCTGAGAAGAAAGAAAAGAGAGGAAGAAGGGAAAGGAAGGAAGATGAGGGAAGAAAAAGCTTGCCGAAGACTAGGCCACTCCAGGATGCTGAGAACCCTGCCAGAGCACAGAATCAGATGAGGACTAGTTGGGTAGAAAGGATATAGGGGAGGGGGAGTGAAAGAAGAGTAATTGCCCAGTGCTAGGCCCCTCCAGGATGCAGAGAACCCTGCCAGGGGATAGAATCAGGTAAGGACAAGTTGGGCAGAGGGATAAGGGGGATAGAAGAGGAAAGGAAAAAAGAAGAAGGGAGGAAGGGAAGAAATTTACCTGAAAGTAGACATCACCAGGGTGCCAAGAATCCCGACAGAGGGCAGATTTAGGCAAGAACAGGTTGGGTAGAAAGGAGGGGGGGGGATGGGAGGAGGCTTGCCTAGTGCTAGACCCCTCCTGGATGCTAAAATCCCTGCCAGGGGGCAGAACTAGATAAGGCCCAGTTGGGAAGAGAGAAAAGAGAGGAAGAAAGGAAAGGAGGGAAGAGGAGGGAAAGATAAAGCTTGCCGAAGACTAGGCCATTCCAGGATGCTGAGAATCCTGCCAGTGTACAGAATCAGGGGAGGACTAGTTGGGTAGAAAGGATATAGGGAAGAGAGAGTGAAGGAAGAGTAATTGCCCAGTGCTGGGCCCCTCCAGGATGCAGAGAACCCTGCCAGGGGATAGACTCAGATGAGGACAAGTTGGGCAGAGGGACTAGAGGGATAGAAGGGGAAATGAAAAAAGGAAGAAGGGAAGAAACTTACCTGAGAGTAGACATCGCCAGGGTGCTAAGAGTCCTGACAGAGGGAAGATTTAGGCAAGGACAGGTTTGGTAGAAAGGAGAGAGAGAGGGGGAAGGGGATGGGAAGGATGAGACTTGCCTAGTGCTAGACCCCTCCAGGATGCTGAGAACCCTGCCAGAGGTCAAAACTAAACAGGGGCAAGTTGGTGATGGACAAAAGTCAGGGGTAGGAGTGAGGGAGTAAGCGGTGAAGGGAGAGGAGTGCATACTGAGTAGCAGACTCGGGGGATGAAGGTTGAATTAGGGATGTGAATCATGGAGAGGAGCAGAGGTATAGGAGGACAGTTAAGAAGGGTTAAAGTAGTAGCAGTTAGATAAGAGTTACAGTATGTAAGGCAGAGGCAAGGGAGTATGAGGAGGAGCAGGAGGAGTGCAGTATATGGGGGGGGCATCCAGATGTGCGAGACGCAATGGGTAAAGCCTGACTGACCGATGAGAGTGGTTCAACGGGGGAGCAGCAAAGTGGAGTGTCAGAGGATCTGAGTGAGTGGGGGGGGAGGGGGAAGAGCGTGAGCATAAGAAGTAGGAGGGAAGTTTTCCTAACCAAAATGTAGAAGTCAGTTTGGCACAATGAGTAAGGTGCCTGTTGGCAAGTGAGGGAAAGGGACAGGGCGTGATAGAGGTCACAGTGATGTGTGTGTGATGGAGCATCAAGGGCAGATCAACAGAAGGAGTAAAAGAGAGTGTCCAATCTGGTTAGGGAGGATTTGGGAGAGGCACCATAGACTACATCAAAGCAGTCAAAAATGGAGAGGATCATGTTCTGGACAAGTTCATGCTGTGCCGTAGGAGGGATGCAACTATGGTTCCTGAATCAGGCACCAAGTTTGGGGCACAGTTTTTCAGGATGGTGTCAATGTGGGCAGAGAAGTTGAGGTGTTGGTCTAACCCAACCCCAAGGTATCTGAATGAAGAGGTGTCCTCTAAGCTTGTCCCATCAAGGGTATGGAAAGATTGTAAAGGGGTGTAGCCTAGAGAGTCTCGGCCTAATACCAAAGGTCTTGGAGACAGTCTTTTTGACATTTAGGAATAGTTGATGTGAGGCAAACCATAGTTGTACCTGGTGGGAGTCAGGCTGAAGGTTGGTTGCTACACTGGCAGGGCATTTGCCAGAGGAGAAAAGGACAGTGTCACTGGCATACTTATGCATAAAGGAGGAGGTGGAGCATAACGAGGGCAAGTTGAATTCTGTTCTGGTCTCCACATTTTTCCAGATGGTGGCAGCTCTGGGAAGTGGAGGGGGGGCGATTTCAATATAAAGGCTGCCTTCTACACAGCGGCAGCATCAAAGCGGCAGCAGCTAAGTGGGACGGCAAAGTGAAGAGAGGAGTCTGACCGGAGTCAGACCGGGGGGACGGACTGGGCTACTAGAGTTTGTAATATCTTGCTTAGAGTTAATCATTTCTTTTGGGTTTGTACCTATAGATTAGTTATGATTAACAGAGGGATATTGTTGTGTGTAGTCTATACACTTTGTGTTTTGTGTACTGATGGGTTATTTTGTTCTATGTGTGTTAATAATGACTTTAGAGCGTATGAAAATAATCAGATTCTGGAGTTCCAGACTCAACTGTTTATTCTAATTATAGTCATTTATTTGGTGTAAAGGTTAAATACATGTGTTATAACTTGGGTTACAGTGTTAGGAAATATAAGACACGGAAATGTGTTCTGCCTGTTTGCATAAGAACCTGGTTACATTGCTTTCTCTTGCTAATTCGATCTGGCAGTGTTGAAAGCAACCTGGTCCTTTAGCAAGCGATATGGCGAATAGTGATTTTTGCAGCATTCATATGGCCTCAAAATTATGCATTTTAATGTATTAAGCTAACATCTAAATTTCATGAGGTGGAGTCATGGATTAGTTTATATAATCCGGATGTTCTGGCACTGACTGAAACCTGGTTAACCTTACCTGTTCTTGATACTGAACTTTGTATACCTGCTTATAAACTTTTAGAAAGGATCGTGCCACTGGTAGAGGGTGGGGTTTTGTTTATGTTAAGGAATATTTAATGGTAAATGAGACCACTATATTTAACAGTAATTTGGAATATTGTGAACATATTACTATTCAGTTATTGTTGGGATTTGTCAAAATTAACTATTTGTTGTGTATATCTTCCACCTAATGGTAGCAAATCAGGCTTACAAGAACTTGTAAATGCTTTGAATACTGGGGTTTCTACAGAGTTAATACTACTGGGGATTTTAATTTAAATTGGATGGGTTCAGATATAACAAAGTTAACACGGTCTTGTCTCAGTCTGGTTTACAACAGATTATTACTTTGCCCACTCGACACAATAATAGATCAGGAAATCACACATTGCTGGACTGGATATTAACAAATAGACCTATTAATATGATAAAATGTGGTTTGACCTCTGATTAGTTAAGTGATCATCATCAGTCTTCTGTATTTGGAAGCATGGGGGACTGAAGAAGTCTAAGCCAATTATAAGGATTCGAGATCTTTTTCTAAATTTGATGTACATTCTTTTGTACAGAGTTGGGTAAAATAGATTGGTCTTTTTATATTCTATCCCTGATGTGGATTCTGCATTGCATTTTTTCATTACTGAGTTTACACATGTTTTGGACCAGTTAGCTCCCCTTGTTAAAAGAAGGGTCCGAGGGAAAACTTATGGGTGGTTAACACCTCCTTTGATTAAACTTATGAGATAACGAGACAAGGCCTGGAAAACATATAAAATGAACCATTCTGTTTCTGGTTATCATGCGTATAGGACTTTAAGGAACCAATGTAAGGCTAAGATAAGGAAGGCTAAAACAGACTATATTCGTCATAAACAATGTGAAGGGTTATCTAACGCTACTACTTTTTGGAAAACAATTAATAATTTCATAAGGCCTATTGTTTGTCAACCAGGTTCAATGAGGTTGAATGGTGACTTGTTGTCTTGTCCACTGAAGATAGCTAACGAGTTTAATTTGAAATTTACTACATTGTCTGATTCCTTTAGTGACCAGTCCAAGGTGAACTACTTGGGATTGACTGAAGATTTTACAGTTAATCCTAAACTGTATAAGGACTACTACTCCGAAGGAGGTAGAGAGATTGTTGCGTTGTATTAAGAGGGACAGCTCAGCTGGTTCTGATGGCTTATGTCCTAGTTTATTGGCGGATGCTGCCTCGGTTATAGCACTTCCAGTTAGTATTATTTTCAACTTGTCTTTTGTTACAGGTACTATACCTAATATATGGAAACATACTTGGTCACTCCTATATTTAAATCTGGTTCACAACATGAGTTTTGTAACTACAGACCTATTTCTATCTTGTCTGCTTTAGCTAAAGTTCAGGAAAGAATAGTTTATAATCAGTTGATTGGGTATGTGGATCGTTTTGGATTATTGTCTCAGAACCAACATGGTTTTAGAAAGGGAAGGAGTACTGAGACTGCCTTGGTCGAGTTCACGAACGCGGTACTTAATGGCATGGATAAAGGGTGTCTGACGGGTGCCGTGTTCATGGACTTGACCAAGGCATTCGACTCAGTTGATCACCAATTGTTGATTTCTAGACTTGGGTCATTGGGAGTTGGTGAGTCTTTCTTGGACTGGACGAGGGATTATTTAATAAATAGGTTTCAAAGGGTTAAATATAGGGGTGCTGTATCAGACTCTGTAATGGTTAAGTGTGGGGTTCCACAAGGTTCTATTTTGGGGCCACTTTTGTTTTCTTTGTTTTTTGATCAACTAGTAAGTGTGATTAATAATGCTTCTTTAACACTTTACGCTGTTGATGCAGTAATTTATCGCGGGGTTTGTCATTTGGAGATCTAGGTGTTTCTTTAACAGAGGAAATGTGCAATTTTCAGTCTTCACTTATGGCCTGTAAATTACTCTTAAACAAATCTAAGACAAAGGTGATGGTTTTGGTACCCACCTAGACTGAGATCTGAGGTTGGTACTTTGGAAGTTAAATCTTTGATGGATTACTGTTTGACTATGTTGATACATTTCAATATCTTGGGGTATTACTAGATTCTCATCTAAGTTATGAATCTCATTTTTGAGGGTTACCTCAAGAATACATTGTAGATTAGGTTCTTTGTACAGAATCCGTTCATTTCTTATTCCTGAGTCTAGGCTGGTTATTTCAAATTGCTGCTTACTTCCTATGTGAACTATGCAGCTATGATTACTGACACTGCTTCTGCGACAGTGATTTCAAAGAAATCCACTTTACTTCTTGATAGCTAAGTTTGCTTTAAATTGTTCTAAGTCATCTCATCATTGTGTGATTTTGAAAGAAATGGGCTGGTTACGGTTTCATTAAATTTCCAATACTGTGTGGCCAAGTTCATATAAAGTTATGGACTCTGGAATTCCACATAGTATTTCAAAGTTTTGAGACCATATATTGATGGTCATTATTCTGAGACATAGGTCAGACAGTAGGTTTCTCAAGATTCCTTTTATGAAATCTAAAAGTGGACAAAGATCCTTTGCTTATATTGCTCCATTCATTTGGAATGAAATTCCTCAAGATATTAGGTGGTTGTGTTCTGTCAAAAGTTTGCCGATGCATTAAGGATGTATTAATCTCAATTTAATTGTAACTGTTTTATGAATTTTTTATGAATTTTATACTTAACAAAGACATTTTTGTCTGCAATTTGCTGCATTATATGTATGTTTGATTATGTATTGTCTGTATGCAATATATGTGGGTCGCACCTGTAAAAGGAACTTGTTTCCAGTGTGCTTACCCGTTAAGCGAATAAACAAACAAACAAACAAACAAACAAACAAACAAACAAGTCATTTAGGAAAATGACGAAGAGAATGGGTCCAAACATATAGCCTTGTGGGACTCCTGTGTTAATAGGGAGGGGGGAGAGATGGTATCCTGAATCTTGACTGAATGAGTTCTGACTGAGATGTAAGCTCTAAACCAGTTTTGGGCAGAAGAAGACAACCCAGCAGCATAAAGGAGTCAAGAAGTAGGACATGGGAGACTATGTTGAAAGCCTTTGTGAGGTTGACAAAGATGGCAGAGGTAATGAGGTCATTATCCATCAGGGTGAGGATGAAGTCAGTGAACCTGAGTAGGGAGGGGGTAGTGGAGTGGTTCTTCTGAAAACCAGATTAGAATGAGGTGAAAAAGAAAGAGTCATTGAGGAATGAGGTTAGTTGGGAGAGAACCAGATGTTCTTGGAGTTTAGCAAGGTCAGGGAGGAGGGAAATTGGGTGAAAATTTGCAGGGGAGGGGTCATCACCCTTTGGGAGAGGGAGGACCACCACATGTTTCCAGGATGAAGGGACAGATGAGGTTGAGAAAGAAAGATTTAGGATTAAGGAGAGAGAGAGAGAGTAAGCTATAGCAGAAGCTGACAAATAACGGTTACACTAAGTTAATTAAAATCAGCCCCCAAAACAGAGAACCAAAACACTGATTTCTACCTACTCACACAGGCCCCTGCTAGTCACACTTTTTCCCTACCTTGAGACCATGAGATGATAACCTCAAGGACCCTTTCCTGCTTGGTGCATGCTATATCCTCACCTCCCCCAACTGATATGTTTTTCTAGAACTTTTTTGTGCTCCATGTGCATTATTTTGCACTTTTCTTCTATTAAATTTCAAATGCCAAACCCTTGTCCATTCTGTAAGCTTCTGCAGGTCCCTCCTCATTCTGTTTACACTCTCTGGCATGTCTACTCTGTTACAGAGCTTTGTGTCACCAGTGAAAAGGGAAATTTTGTCTTCTAAGTCCTGAGTAATGTCACTGATGAAGATGTGGAATAGGACCGGTCCCAGCACTGATCCCTGCAGCACCCCCACTGATCATTCTTCCCTCTGTGGAGTGACAGCCATTTACCACCACCCTCTGTATCCTGCCACATAGTCAATTACCAACCCACAGAACTACTGTCCTACCCACTCCCATATTCCCCAGTTTGTTTAACAGCCTTCTATGTGGCACACTGTCAGTGGCCTTGCTGAAGGCCAGATAGACCATGGCCACTGCCCTCCCCAATCTTGTCACCCAGTCAAAAAATTCAATGAGGATGGTCTGGCATGACCTTCTCCTGGTGAAACCATGCTGCCTTGGGTTCTGTAGTCCATTGGCAACCGTAGGTTCAACCAATCTCTCCTTCAGTAGTGCTTCCATGATTTTTCCCACTACCGAGGTCAGGCTGATTGGTCTGTAGTTCCCCACTTCCTTATTGTTCCCACTTTTGTATAAGGGGACTACATCTGCTGTCTTCCAGTCTTTGGGTACCTCACCTGTTTCTAGTGATTGGCCAGTCAGGACTGCCAGAGGTAAGTATTACTAATTAAGAATAGCCCACACAAATATTCAATTTAATACTGATTACACAGTATTTTCTGAAACAAGAGAAAGTGTCATGCTATTGTTGAAAGTTGATGGCCACACAACACTAGAGTTTTACAGCTGGAAGAAAAGGGGAACTGCTGAGAAGCTCACAACAACATTGATAAATCCATAGTGACTAACTCTGACATGCCCTCAAGCAATTCAGTGTTGCTTTCAAGACATGTAAAAGAGTGTAATGAGTCACATAGACATTCATGCAACTGAAAAAGCTTTGATACAGGTATCCAGCCAATTAAAACTTTGTATTATAACAAAAGTAATATGGCAAAGAAAATGATCATTACCCTAAAAAGCATATATTCTAGAGGATTTTACTAATTTGACTCAGGCCAGAAACCTGCCCTGATACCATTTATTTTATTTATTTGAGTTGTGGTAACAGTGTAAGCCCACTGAGACCATACAGTCCCTTTTTAAGGGGGAAACAGGGGGGAGGGCACTTAAAGCAATAGTATACAATGAACAGAGAGACACAGTGCTACATAAAGACAAAAATGACAAATGCAAATAATGTTACAGTGTGGTACAATAAACAGGAGTATAATACATATATAAGTAATGGGTTTTCCTTTTTACTTAATTAAAAACATGGCATTATTTGCTGTAATAAAGGCATTTCTTACAGCAAACATGCACATGGTTTTCCTTCGCTCTGCGCATGCACCCACTGCAGCCCTTCCTCCTGGCCCACTGAGCACTGACCACCTCCACTTCCACGAGAGACGGAGCCACCACTGGGACTCAGTGGAAAGTGATCACAAATAAAATCAAAATATTAAATGCAAAACTTTCACCTGCAAGCAGAAAAAAGTAGAAAATATTTATTTAACTAAATAAACAAATAAAACGACCGCTGACTGAGTACTCGAACCAAAGCGGACTGTGGCCATTGAGAAATCAGGGACATCTTTTCTATTTTTATTTTATATCATTGTTGTTGCCACAAAGGAACACCCAGTAATGATATAAAATAAAATATGAGGTGCTGTTTGTAAACTCGAAGTTTACACACATCCTCGGGGTTAAATGCTTTTCATAAACCCCTCAAGCTTCACTCTTGGGTTTATGTAGCATCTAATCCCTCTGTTGTGTGTAAACATCTCAGTACACACACCACCCCATACTTTATTCTATTTATAGATATCAGGATTATGATACTGAAGTTTATGGCACCAGGAAAATTCCTAGAAAAAGAATTTACAGTACCCACTTACAGTATCGTTTTGAAAGCAGTAACTCTGAGGAAAGTCATAGTGTAATATATGGTATAACACTCTGCATTTCACCTACTCATAAAACAATGTGGATTAATTAATAAAGTTAGAGCCAGCATAAGAGCAGAGGGAGCAAGGGGAGAGAAAGGAAACAGCAAGAACGAAAAAAAACTACTACTAATAATAATAATAATGAATCCCAAGGGGTGATAACAAATATTGGAATAGCATAAGGTTGAAGATAAAACCAAAATGTTTGTGGATGTACAGTTGAGGTATGATGACAGCAAAAAGTGCAAATGTGTGTGATTTATTTGTATAATGCTAAATATAAATTACTGAAGTGTGAAAAAGGAAAGTAATAAAAACTACTTTAATTGCCGAAACTGGTAAAAAAAAGTAGCAATAACAATAAAAATATATAATTTAACTACAAACATTTTGTTGACAAAAGTGAATTAGTGACCACTATAAGCACATAGAATGTAAATAAGAAAGCTGCGTAGTATATAAACTGTGTGATTACAAACCAGTTTAATGTATAACTATTTATATATTTAAACAAATGTACTAGAAATCAGTAGCAAGTCTCAGAATTCTAACATCTAAACAGAATGTGAAGACTAGGCTTTCTGGCATAAAGCACCTAGATTCACCTGAGCTCTTTTCTTCTAGGATTTGCTTGAAAGGACAGAGCAAGGAGCAAACTTAACAGAGCGAGGAGAAACATTAGGGTGGGATATTCAAAGGGGCTGCGCATGACGCAACCCACCAATGCGCCTCAGCATGATATTCAAAGGGGCAGGTTACGCTGTGCAACCCCTGATGCACCGGTGTGCACCAGTAATGTATGCGGCACAAGTACAGGGGGCATGCCCATGCATATGCAGCAAATACTGATATTCAGCCCGGGATGTGCAGTGCATATGCTGGTACAAACCCACCTTGCGATGCACAGGGGGCGCACGGTTGAGCCCGGCGAAACTGGGAGCAAGTCTTAGCCACCAACAGGTGAGCTGCCATATTGAAAGGTGCAACACGGCAGCCACCTGCTGTGGGTGACCACAGAACCACCCAGGACACAGTCCATGGGGTCTCTTCCCGGAGGTGCCATGCCCCCCCTCGCCCGATCGGGGTCATATGTCTAATAGATCCCTGGTGGTACAGTTGACCACTATCCATTGCCCATTCATGGGCATACATCCAAATGATCCTTGGTGGCCCAGTGGACTGATCCCCTTTGCCTGATTGCAGGAATGTGAAAATAGAAGCCCTGGTGGTCCAGTGGACTGATCCCCAGTGCTTGATCGTGGGCATAGGTGGAACATCCCTGGTGGTCCAGTGGATCCCCCCAGTGCCCGATCGCAGGCATAGGACCAACTTCCCTGGTAGTCCAGTGGTCCCCCCTTCCCACCTCCACTTTGTTCCCCACCACCCTGCCCCAGTCTGTGGTGGGAGGCAGCACCCTGCCATAAGCCGCCCGGCTGCCCACCCAACTGACAGTGTACAGTAGGGCTGTACTCCTATTGGTCCACAGTGTGGTTCAATGGATGTGCAGACCATACTGTACTACACTGTACTGAATTGTGAATAAGCATTTATACACACTTCAGGACTGCGTAGTACAGTATGGTCTGCACGCCCATTGACCCATGCTGTGGACCAATAGGCATACAGCCCTACTGTACGCTGTCAGTTGGTGGGCATCCAGCTTGTGGTTGGGGTGCTGCTGCCCACCGCTGACTGGTGGGGTGCAGGGTGGTGGGTGTTGCAGTGGGAGGGGGGACCACTGGACCATCAGCAAAGTTGATCCTATGCCTGTGATCAGGTGCTGGGGGGGTCCACTGGACCACCAGGGATATTCCACCTATGCCCACAATTGGGTGCTGGAGATCTGTCCACTGGACCACCAGGGCTTCTATTTTCACATGCCCATGATTGGGCAAATATAAGGAGTGCCCACCAAGGGACAGGGGAGCGTCGGTCCCCGATGGCTGCAGCCTGGTAGGGCGCCAGGCGCAAGTCACTGGGGATAGGTGCACCACATGCAAATGGAGCCATAATGATATGCAGATGGCCCCATTTGTGCCTTGCATGCATAATTGCCTCATTTGCATTCCTAGTGCTGAATATCGCAGTTGATGCACCTAGCGCAACCACACTTGCGTATCCCCCTGCACATCACCTGCCACTTGTGCTGGTGCAGTGCCACTGTGCTGTGCACTGTGCATGTGCCCTTAGTGCCATATTCAGTGGTGCTGAGCCATGGTGCAGCACCGTTGAATGTCCCCTGGTCCCTGCCCTGGTGCAGCCCAGATGCGCTGTGCCCAGGCTTGCGTCCCTGCCTGGTGCAGTCTGAATATCCTGCCCTGAGTCTTCTTTTGACTAAGCAGAGCTAATGTTGAGTTACCATTTTGTTTTGTGCTTACAGGTTTTATTACAGTTTTGTGCTTATTTTTCTCTGATTGAAATTGTTTTTGCAGGGTATATTTTCTGATACCTTGTTACAGGGTGTGCTTACAGGTACGTTACTGTTTTGTGTTTACAGATTACTGCTTTATTTTTCTCTGATTCAAATTGTTTTTCTTTTTGGAAAGTATATCTTCTGTAAGTTGTTACAGGCTATAGTTAAAGGTTTTGTTAGTTTTGTGCTTACATGTTTTGCAGTTTATTGCTTTATTTTTGTCTGAAATTGTTTTATGCAGGGTATATTTTCTGCTAAATTGTTACAGGATGTGCTTACAGGTTTGCTACTATTTTGTGCTTACAGGTTATTGCATTATTTTTTGCTGATTCACATCTTTTTTTTTGCAAAGTAAACTCACATTAAACTCTTTCACCAATGAGTTGGTTTAGCATTTTTTTTTTTTTTACAGTTGGCAACATATTGGCAGCTCATGTTATATTGCTTTTCAGTGTTTAACCAGCTTAAGAGAAATGTTTTTAAAATGTTTTGCCACTCAATTGGAAGGTATCAGCAGTCCAGTCATAATGCAATGCAAAACAGAGTTTTAAATCTAAAGAAACAGTTTATAGTATATGGTCAAGGCTTATTGTGTATGGAAAACAAAGGTTTTCCAAATCTTGTTGTAGGACAGTTCAAAGGTCAAAAAAGTTATTGTACTATCGTTCTGACGTCCAATCGATAGTACAACAACTTTTTAGCCTTCATCTGTCACTTGATTGGTGGAAACAGCTCAGTTGAAAAACAAACAAATTAAAATGGTGGTGCCGGTTAGCGAGCTGACGGCCAAGCGGTCGCATTAGATAGTTTGTACACAGACTGAGTGAGTTCCATGTGTCCAAACTGCCACTTTGCCTTTTTATTTTAAATTTATTTTATTTCTTTATTTCTTTATACATTGTTTACAACCTTTGAGCCAGAGGCTCATTTCCAAAGGTACCTCGTCACATAGAGGATAAATACATTACAATAATTTGTTACTTCATTGCGGTTACAATGTTGGCAGTCACATGCTGTTATTTCTTAGTTACATCATTGAGGTTACAGGTTTGGCTCTCACAGGCTGTTACGGTTATTTGGATATAGCTTAAACATACATTGGTATAAACATACACGTAGTAGAGTGCAGCGACAGGATGAGGTAGTGATTCAGAGGGCTATGGGACGTGGTTGGTGATTGGTTGAGTGCGGAGCCACTCAGTGAGCTTTGTCAGTGGATAGTGAGCTAGAACACCTTAGAGACAATCACAGCTATGTGTGTTAAATAGCTGGCTCTGAAGTGAAGTTTTGAAGCATGAGATCATAAGGGTATCAGAGATGGGGGTAGGAAGTGTGTTGTACCAGGAGGGCACTCTGTAACAGAAGGACTTTTGTCCATGTGTGGTCCTGGCCCTAGGGACTAGTAGTGTGGCCTTGCAGGAGGTTTGTGTTTGAACTAAGGGTTGTGCTAGGTGGATGGAGGCTGTTAGCCCAGGTGGGGATAGCCCAAGGAGAGTTTTTTTTGTTAAGAGGCAAGTTTGATATCTGAGTCATTCATCTAGATTAAGCAGCATTGCCATTTCATAAAGCTGGCAGGTATGTGTTAGCCTAGGGGCCCCTGTAATTAGCCTACAGGCCTTATTCATAGTGAGGCAGATTTTATTGAGGGCGGTCGAGTCCGCGGCACCATAAACTGGCAGGCCATAGTCCACAAGGGACATTTTTAAGGATGTGACTGCTAGTCGGAGGGCATCGGGGGGGAGGCAATTTTTGTAGCAGTATAGGATACCTAGTCGAACATTGGTAGCTGAGGCAAGGGCATCGATGTGGTCATGGAATGTGAGGGCAGAGTCAAAGGAGACCCCTAGGTACTTATACGAATGGACTTGCTCGAGAGGAAGCTTGGAGCTAGGGAGGATGTGGAGTGGGAAATTGCTGGGTTTGTTTTGGGGATGGGCAAAGAGCATAGTTTTGGTTTTTTTGAGATTGATTACAAGTCTGTGCTCTTTGAACCAGGTTTCAATGTCATTAAAAGATAGTTGCAAGGTGTCCTGTAGGGAGATGGGGTTTCGGTGGGTGGCAAAGATGACGGCATCATCAGCATACAGCAGAATTTTACCAGTGCATGCATTGGGCAGAGTGTTGAGGTAAATCACTGGCATCTGTAAATAATAACGGGAAGGAGTAAAGCAGTACGGCACCGAGGACTGGATTTCTGAGTAGAGTGGGACTGCACCGAGGAGGGGTAGCGTGAATACAAGGTATGAAGGAGCAGCTACAATTAAACCCTATGAAATTATACATTTTTTTATATTTTGGGGGACCATATACTATATAAAACAGTGTATGGTTGTCCATACACAACACGGCTGTTGTCCTCTTGGGGATATGATGCCGTCATATGGACCTCTTGAGCTTCGCTCTCGAGGTCTGTATGACGTCATCATATCCCCTTGATGCCAACATAGTCTTGTTGTGTCTGGACAACCATACACTATTCTATATGTGCAGTGCTTTGTGCTGGATGCAGCAATGCTTATGCAACTCCATCAGAAATGCTAAAACAGCTCATTGGAGGAACAGTTTAGTGTGACTTGTACTGTATACTTTCCGTTAAATTGTTACATGTTGTGGTTACAGGTTTTCTTACTGTTGTTTGCCTACAGGTTTTACATTTTGATCTATCTTTAGGCTAAGCAAAGTTACTGTTTTGTTACTATTTTGTTTTATGCTTACAGGTTTTTGTTAAGGGCTTAAAGGTATTGTAGTCTCTTTCACACATTGAAGGAGCCAATTGCCTTTCTTCCACAGCTCCTCCAGGGGATTATTAATATAACTGGGGGGGGTGGAGCTGACAAAGGATTAGTAGCTTCTGACAGAAGAAAGATTTAAAAGGTCAGGGTAGTTGGTGTGTTGGGGGTGAAGACTAGTTTTTCTGGCATAAAACACTTAACTTCCCCTGAACTCTTTTCTACTAGGGTTTGCTTGAAATGACAGAGCAAGAAGCAACATCAACAGGGCAAGAAGAAACATTAAGGCTTATTTTGGCTAAGCAGAGTTACTGTTTTTACTATTTTGTCTTGGGCTTACAGGTTGTACTTACAGGTTTTATTACTGCTTTATTTTTCTTTGATTGAAATTGTGTTTTTCAGGGTATATTTTCTTTTAAATTGTTGTGCAGGTTGTCTTGCTGAAAGGAAGGAAAACACTCAGTGGGGTGGTGGGTCAGACCTGTAGCTGATTGGTTCTGTAGAGCAGAGGCTTAGTCCTACCCACTCTCCCCTCATCCCGCCTACCCCTAGTGCATCATTTCCTTTATACCAGAGGTTCTGAAATCACTTCCCCAAAAGGGCAAAGGACATACATTTGTCATATCCTTAACAGCCCAGCACACTGCACAGCAGGTAAATGCACACACATGCTCAAACACACCAGTTAAAAAACTCTAAACTAAACAGGAAGGGAAAGAGATGTGGGGAGTGATGCAATGCACTGGCTGTGTGGCAGCAGTCTTTTAGGAGATGTTCTAGAGGCTGCAATGCTACCCTATTTGGAGGCAACTCTCTGGTCTGTGGGAAGAGGTGGCCCATCTCCAGGCAGAACTGGCAAGGATTTGGGAAACTTCCTTCCTCAACCAGGGACCACCAGGGTCACTGCTTCAGAGGTTGCTGAGAAACAGGTGCAGTTGGACCATGGTGGGCTTAGAGAGGGTGAGGATGGTGGATTAGAGACATATCTCTCCAATTGTACCTCTCCACAATTCATACACCATTCTGGTGAAATGTGGTTCCTCTATAGAGGCACCCACAGTGGAGACCATGGAGAATGCTGGGAAACTCCACAGATGAGATGCAGAAGAGAGTGGCATGAGACCACAGGGGAAGCAAACAACTTCTTGGGGGGGACGCAGTCACTAGGACAGTAGAACTGGAGCGGTAGGGGAGAGGGATGTAAGGTGCCTGCCTAGTGTCATGGCTCAAAGGGACAGGGAGTGAATCATCAGGATTGTGGAAGTAGTGGCAAGGGAAAGGGAGCCAGATATCATTGTCTAGCTAGGGACAAATGATCTGGCTGGGAATGGGATCAGAGCAGTGCAGGAGGAGTTTGAGGGGTTGGGGAGGTGCCTCAGACATGTAGCATGCATGGTAGCCTTTTCAGAGGTGATGCCTGTCTATGACATGGATGAGGCTAGGATACTCCTATGGGATTCAATGAATAGTTGAAAAAGTGATGCAGAGCTCAGACATTTGGCTTCATTTGGGGACTGGGGGTCCACCGGAGGGATTCAGGCCTGTACTAGTGTGATGGTCTGCATCTGTCTGGGAGGGGAACCAGGATCCTAGGTTATAAGCTTAAATGCTTCACTAGCAAGCATTTAAACTACCATGGTGGGAGACATGGAAAAGAAGCATGGCAATCCCAGCGCCCCCCCCAGCAAAACAGGGTAGTTAGTGAAGTGAACACTAACATAGAAAAGTCACTAGGGAGCAGGACAGGGGACAATGGAGAAAAAGGCAAAGACAGTAAGGACAGGGATGGGGCTAAAATGGGTAAAGTTATCAAAAAATGGAGGGTGATGAGCACTAATGCATGTATTCTGGATAACAAGTTCCCTGAATTAGTGGCCTTGATGGAAGAGGGACACCTGGATATTGTGGCAGTCATCAAAACATGGTACACAGAGAACCATGACTGGGATGTCAAAATACAGGGGTAAACAATCTACAGGACTGACAGGGAGGGTAGAAAAGGAGGAGGAGTAGCTTCTACATAAGGGAAGGGATCAAATCAATTGAACTAAAGGATAAACAGGGAGGAGAGGAGGCACCAGGAGACAGGAAATGGCACCATAGAAACATAGACTCTGATGGCAGATAAGGACCGCTTGGCCCACTTAGTTTGCCCATTTCCCTACCTAATGGATAAGCTGCAGATCCTAGTTAACCAACAATCTGTATGGGGGTTGTATACAGACCCCTATCTCAGGGGAAGGGAAATGATAAAAAGCATCCTTAGAATGTTAGAAAAGGGGAGATATTGTTGATGTGGGACCTGAATATGCCAAATGCTAACTGGAGAACCTTTGCTGAAACCACATATAGAAGCAGAGCAATTCTCCAGGCCAGTCTGCTGGTACAGGGGCAGGTTGCTTACCTGAAACACCAGTGACCAGGGTTCAGGAATAGACCCAGGACATCGGGGGGTCAGCTAGAGGAGAAGGATTGAGCATCTGAGGACTGCTTTCCTCCTGGGAGGAGGTGGGTAGTGTGTGTGGCACAACACGGACACCCAGCGGAGACTGGGTGTACTGAGCACACCAATGCTAATTATTCAGTGGGCCGGGGCAGATGTGGGTCATCATCACACATCCTTACCCTCCTTACACTGGGAAAAATGTCACCAGCTGCCCTGAATGAAGCCCGCCCTCAGCTTCAATTGCTCCCAGGTCAGCCATCAACCCAATGTTCTGGCACTCTAGGAGCCAGTGCCATGACCCCGCCCTGGGGGGGGGGTAAGCCAGGGAGAATCAACAAGGTGTGACTGATTTGGGAACAGGAAGCGGGAGTCCATAATCAGGCTGAGGAACCATGTGTCAGATGGCAAAAAAGTGCACTAAAATATAGAATCAGCAGAGTAATTCTTGATGCCCTATGGGGGGCATGCCTATGACAGCTAGTGTTGGTACTTGCTCAGGAGAGAGCAATGTTAGACTTGGTACTCTCAAACAGGAAACGAGAGAGGATCTCAGATTTAGAAGTTGATAGCCATCTAAAAACAAGCAACCACCAAACAGTATGGTTAACAGTAAACACAGCTGTTGAGTCAAGTCACACAAAGGTGAGAGTATTGGACTTTAGGAGGGCTGACTTTGGCAAAATGGGGGAGTGCCTCAGAAAACACTAGCAAACAGGCAAGAAGGTGTGGAGGAGGAACAATAGAGAAAAATCAAAGCTGCCATCACAGAGGCAACAAACCTTTGTGTGAAGCAAATAAACAAAACAAAATGAAGGAACAAACCACTGTGGTTCTTAAAAGAGGTGGTGGGGAAGGTTAGGGAGAAAAGGAAAGCATTCAGAAGTGTAAAGAAACAGAAGGAGCAGGACAGAGAACTTTGTCAGTTAAAGCAGAAGAAGGAAGTGGTGAGTCAGAATAGCAAAGGCCCAAACTGAGAAAAAGATAGCAAACTCAGTTAAGAAGGGGGATTAAACCTTTTATATGTGCAATAGGTAGCAAAGAAAAACCAGGGGAGGGATAGTGAGGCTTAATTCAAAGGGAGGGGGTGACAGTGACAAAGCAAAAATACTGAATGAATACTTCTGCTCAGTATTCACAAAACAAGAGTAGGGAGAGGTACCTAAACCAAATCATAGACGAACACTGGATAGAGAGAGGTTGATACCAGTCCATTCACAGAAGAAAGGGTCCTGAAAGAACTCCTAAAACTGAAGATGGACAAAGCAATGGGGCCTGAAAGGTTTCAACCCAGAAAGAACTAAGAGGAGAACTAGTGGCACCACTGATTACGATTTATAACAAATCATGGGAGGATGTTGTGCTACCTGAAGACAGGCAGAGGGCAGATGTGATTCCTCTTCACAAAAATGGGAGCAAGGCAGAGGCAGGAAACTACAGACCTGTTAGTTTGACCTCAGTGGTAGGGAAAATGATGGACTCATTTCTGAAGGAAAGAATAGTTGAGTACCTAGAGGCAAGTGGGGCACAGGAGCTGTGGCAGCATGGAATCAAAGTGGAAAGGTTATGTCAGATGAATCTAATAGATTTCTTCAACTGGGTGACCAAAATAGTAGATCAGGGAGGTGCTGTGGACATGGCCTACTTAGACTTTAGCAAGGCATTTGACACAGTCTCACACAAAAGATTAATTAACAAGCTAGCTAGCCTGGGAGTGGGTCCCAAGATGACAGCCTGGAGGTGGGTTCCAGTGTGGTAAACCTGGGTAAAGATTCAGCTGGACAACAGGACACAGAGGATAATAGTAAACAGAATCCACTCTGAAGAAAGAGGGGTTACTATTGAGGTACCGCAGGGTTCGGTACTGGGACCAGTCCGCTTTTATGTCTTTGTAGGTGAGATAACAAAGGGACTAGAAGGAACAGTATGCCTCTTTGCAGATGATGCAAAGATCTGCAACAGGGTTGGTACTTAGAGGAGGTTAGAAAGGATGAGAAGGGACTTGGAAAGTTGGAGGAATGGTCAAAAGTATGGCAGCTTAGATTCAATGCAAAGAAGTGGCAAGTAATGCACCTAGGAAACAAAAACCCAAGGGAAGAGTACACAATGGGGGGAGTATTAAAGACAACAGAAATGGAAAGGGACCTGGGGGTAATCATATCAGAGGACCTAAAAATAGGTAAGCAACATGAGAAGGTTGTAAGGAGGCCTGAAGGGATACTGGGATGCATAGGGAGAGGCATCACCAGTAGAAAACAGGACGTTGTTATCCCGCTGTACAGACAATTGGTGAGAATCCATCTGGTGTACTGTGTGCAGTTCTGGAGACCCCATCTCCACAATGACATAGACAGGACTGAGGCAGTCTAAAGGAGGGAAACTAAAATGGTGCAACATCTGCACCAGAAGCCATATGAAGAGAGACTAAAAGAGCTTAACATGTATACACTCGAGGAAAGTAGGGAGAGGGGGGCATGATAGAAACTTCCAAGTAACTCAAGGGAATCAACACAGTCCAAGAGGGTAACATCTTTCAGAAAAAGAGATGTGCAAGAACAAAGGGACACAATTTGAAGATAGAGGGGGTGATGACTAAGGGGCAATGTGAGGAAGTATGTGTTCATGGAGAGGGTGGTGGACGCATGGAATGGCCTTCCTGAGGAGGTTGTAGTGTCAAAAACAGTGAGGGAATTTAAAAATGCATGGGACAGACATACGGCAATTCTAGTGTGAGGTAGGAGGAAGTAGGCTTTGGTAAAAGTCACAGTTTGAGTTGCTAGAGCTTGGTCTATCTCCTGTGAGCAGCCCTGTGTTGCTTTTAGTGTGAACTGTCATTTACGAAACATTTTACTGTCTTGTATTGAACTGCTGTGTGAGCTCTGTTCTCAGGAACATGAAGAGGGCAAGTAGTTTTTTCTGAGTCTCTCAAACTACAACTTGCCATATTTACTTTTGTTTCTAATTTTAAATTACTTGGGCATGTACATATGCTCATACTGCCTTTTTAAATTCTTTTCCTGACATTTTAAACCCATTTTGGGCAATTTTGCCTTTTGCCTTGCTCCATGACCCCTAGGATACTTCTGAGTCACGTGACTGCTATATAAGATTGGCCTGTGGCGTGGAGACGCTCGCAGAGACACGCACGTCTGCCTATCTCTGCTGTGTCTGCTGGGGCAGCAGGGGAAGGGAGGACACCATCTTCCTTCTTCTACAGTTGTAAGTACTATATTTATTGTAAAACTATTCAGCAGACTGATTTATAATGGAGGAGCCTATTAACTAGTGTGCTTCCTGTCAGATGTTTGGTCAGGGCACACAGATTGCAGACTTTCTATGTGATAGATGCCTGCTGTTACAGACACTACAACTTCAAATAGTTTGTTTACAATCAGCAAGAGCAGTTAGCCTCAAAGTCAAGATTCTGGAGGACTATATCGACCTGATGTTAGGTCAGATAATACCAACAGATGTGCCCAAACACCCAGTTGGGACCTCCACAGTAGAAAAAGATCCCCTCAGCCTAGTTGCTCCCCCCTTTTGCCCACCGCTGGACCAGATAACTGGTCAGTAGTTTCTAAACATAAAACCAAATGGAGAGGGCAAATATTTAACAGTGCACCTCCAATACCCTTATCTAATAGCTATGAAGTTCTCACCCACGAGAGTGTAGAAACCCCACAGGCTGAGAATATATACAATGCTTCAGGGGAACAGCTTAGTAACCAGTCATCTCTCCAAATGCTCTGCAACAAAAGATAAGAAAATGAAGACCCCGGCCAGTACCAAGGTCTCCAATCCAGATCCAGGTGATGTAACTAGCGGTGTTAAAGAACAAAAGTAAGCCACTGCATGTGGGATAATTGACCCCCCACTCAAAAACAGGAAAATCTTCATAATTGAAGATTCTATTATTCTACATATAGATCGTGCAGTTTGTAATGTTGACAAATTCAACCGAACATGCTCTAGTGTAAGAGGGACAAGAGTTTCCTACATTACTACTCTTGTTAAAGAGGTACTTGAGGGGGTAGATTAAAATCCTCTGTTTGTTATACATGCTGGAACAAACAACATTAATAGAACCAGTTTGGAGGACAATGAACATGACATTGTTGCACTCAACAATGTACTGGCAGACAAAGTTTGCCTAGTCTGCTTCTCTGAGCTTTTACCAGTCCCAAGAGCAACTAGTTCAATTATCAAGAAACATAAGGCCTTCAATGAGTGGCTCAGGAAATGGTGCCTCCAGCAAGGAATTCTATGCCTTGCCCGCAGGGAAAACTTCTATCACCCCCCCTTTTTTTTTGCTGGGATAGTCTGAATCTCAGCAGAAGGAGAAGTACTATACTGGGAAGAATTATTACATCAGCCATTAATAATCTTTTAAACTAGAGGCAGGGAGAAGAACGAGTACTCCTCCTGTTCTCTTAAAAAATTCCTCATCATTCAAATGTACAACTTGTGAGGTTTCATCCTTGAATGCCAGATCATTAAATTTGGTTAAAACGGCTGAACTGAAAGCTAAATGTAACTTTGCCAATTATATACTTATATCCATAACTGAAACTTGGTGGGACCTTAGTTCCACTTGGATTGCAAATTTACCAGGCTATAGGTCACAATATATCACAGGAATCGACGGGGTCAAACTGGAGGAGGGGGTTGCCTTTACATCAGGGAGGATATAGCTTCCTTTCAACTCCCTCAGTCTAAAGAAATAGAAACCCTATGGGTACACATTCACATCAAGGGACAACTCCAGCGGTTGATTGGTACTTGTTATAGCCCCCCATCAGCAAACACTGACTATACTTCTCCATTATATAAAGAAATATCAGCAATGGCTGCTAAAGGTGATATCTTAATTTTAGGTGACTTTAATATGCCCACAATAAATTAGACCTCCCTAACTGGTAGTACCCATGGTGGAAAGGATCTGGTATCACTTATAGTTGATCTAAGACATGAACCGGTCATTACAGGACCCACTCGGGGATATTTTAGATCTAGTAATAACCAATATTGGGAGTAAAATCTAGTATCTGTATCAAGGACCCCTTGGGATTTAGTGACCACTGCTCAATCTCATTCACACTAATCTTCAATTCTCAACACAACTTAAGTCACTTGGATTTCAAAAAATATGACAATGCCAATTTTAAAATTATTAATGAACATCTCAACCAAATTCCTTGGGAGAAAATGTTAACCCCTCTTTCACTTGAGGAAGCGTGGAGGTATTTGAAATTTATGATTTACCATTCAGAAGAATCATTTGTCTGCACAAAAAAATAATATAATAAAAAGGGGAAGATTCCACTATGGTTAAATAGAACTATAAAAAAAACTAATTAAAAGCTAACAAATGCTATTTTCTATTCTAAAAAAAGAGTGAGAGTTGTATTAAGGAACAAACATTACTCAAATATAAAAAACAGTAAAAGACTTGAAATTCTCTATCTTACAGTCTAAAAGGAATCTGGAGTTCTGATTGGCACACTCCAAAGACAGCTACAAATCCTTGTTTTCCTATCTTAATAACAAAAAAAGGGAATAGTAGATACATGGGCCCATTAATAGTTGAAAACCCTATTATATCCTCTGACAAGGAAATTGCTGATGTCATTAATGAGTAGTTTTGTTCTGTCTTTTCCAAAAAGGAGATCCCTAAATTCAACCAGCATATAAACAGTACTTCTACATTTTACTCTGTCTCTGAAGCTGATACACTTAAGGCTTTGCATTCACTAAAAAAGACATGAAGTCCAGGACCTAATAATATTAACCCTAGATTTCTGTTGGAGACAGTTGAGGCCATAGCAAAGCCCTTAACCCTTATCTTTAACAAATCACTCCACCAAAGTCTTATTCCCTAAAACTGGTCTAATGCCACAGTCATACTGATCTTTAAAAAAGGCAATCATTCGAAGCCTGAAAACTACCGTCCTATAAGTTTAATGTCAGTTATATGTAAATTAATGGAGAAAATTGTCAAAGACATTTTGGAATAATAAATAGTCTCTAATGATATCATCGACCACACACACAGCATGGATTCAGGCAGGGGTATTCCTGTACAACTAATCCGGTATCCTTTTATAACTATATAAGTGAGGGACTTGATTCTGGTAACCCCATGGATGTAATCCTGCTTGATTATAGCAGGGTCTTCGACAAGGTGCCACATGGTAAACTTATAGATAAAAAATGCTGAAATTGGGATTTTCCCAGATGTTAGTTAAATGGGTTACCTGTTGACTGTCCAACAGATGACAACAAGTCAGAATAAATGGCATTCTTTCTGATGTGGGGAATGTGACTTGTGGGGTGCCTCAGGGATCGGTCCTTGGACCGACTCTATTTAATGTTTTTTTATTCATGATATGCAGGTTAGTACAGGCAATCTCCTTTCAAAGTTTGCTGATGACACTAAGCTAGAGGGAACAGTAAATACTGATACTGTTAAGTCCATACTTAGCAATAACTTGAAAATTATTGAACAATGGGCAATCTCTAGTGGTATGATGCTTAATCCAGACAAATGCACAGTATTCTACTTAGGCAATAATAATCCTCTACAGATCTATCTCCTAAATGATACCCCTCGTAAAGTTTCAACAAATGAGCGGGACCTTGATGTTATTGTCAATAACAAACTGTCCTCATCTGACTAATTCATTAAAGTAGCTAAAACATCCAATGCATTGCTCACTCGTATTAATCGTACATTTGTCTCTAGACTGAGGAATGTATTATTCCTCTTTCTAGGACCCATGTAAGGCCTCATTCTGACTACAGGTCTCCTTTCTGGAACCCTTATCTTAGACAAGACATAGAGAAGATTGAAAGAATTCAGAGGAGGGCAACAAAAATGGTTCCCAGTTTGGCTAATAGTGACTACTATGATAGACTACAGGAAACTGGGCTCCACTCCCTTCAAACCAGATGAAGCAGAGGAGACATGTTCTTTCTGTATAAAATCCATAATTCTCAGGATTTAATGTGGCAATGTGGTTTAAAATTTTCCCAGAGAAAAATCTTTCCATGGCTCCATAACAAACAGATTGATGTGGCCAAATCTAGAACCAATAAAAGATTAAATCATTTCATGGTTAGAGCCCCCAAACTGTGGAATAGTCTGCTGCAAGATCTGATCAACAGTAACTCCTTTCATTCATTTAAAAGAGGTCTAGACCAATGAATAGAGTTCACTAACTTTGGGGAGTAAAATTCCCACCAATGTGGTGGGGGACAATCTCAATGGGCTTCAGCCTTCTTTTGTCCTTTAGAACCAAGTAAGCCAAGTAAAACTAGGATCTGCAGTTTATCCAATAGGTAGGGGAAATGGGCAGACTGGGTGGGCCAAGAGGTTTTTATCTGCCGTCAAAGTCTATGTTACTATGTTTCTAATGTAGTACAACTTTACATATGGCAAATTTATAAGAGCAAAAGTGGAGAAATGGTAGTAATGTATCCAAACGGAGAGCAGACATGAGCGACAATAGAAGACATAGAAGAAATAATGAACCCCACTGCAAAACTCAGTCTGATCATTTGTGGTGATCTTAAAAGGATGGTTCCCAGTCCATGAAGTCTTTGAATCCATGTGGTTCCAGTTTAATCACCCATATTGATTCTTTTTGTAGAAGCAGACCGAGCTTATCGCTGCTCCAGAGATTGTTAGGGATGGTTTCATTTCCCATGTAATGGACACCGCCTCAGGATTGATGGAAAGCCTTGACCAAATTATGTGCTACTGGATGTTTGAGGTTACCTTTATTCAAGGTTTTGTATGATTAATAGAGACCCAGTAATTATGCAATGTATAATAATGCCCATTTAGTGCAGGGGGTGGACCTGGAACAAATGTAGTCAGGAAGTGGGCAAATAGGCCCCCCAAGCACTGGGTCCCATGTTTCCAGTGTATATCAGCAGCAGTAGAACTGGATATATTCTTGTAGTGGGTAGAGATGTGAAACCTCCAGGAATATAGTGAAGTGACATATATATGGTGTAGCACAGGTAAACAATGTAATACAGTGTGTATAAGCACCATAGTACAGGAGCAGTTTTATGGCCATAGAATGCCCGGAGAGCTGTGTACCATCTGGAAGCTAGTTAACAAACACTACCATGCTTGATCCCAGTTCTGGTATGGGCAGTCCAGTTTGTGTGTGGTCTCTTGTTAAAGGGGAACTGTCAGCAATAACAGCCTCACATGCAAGATTGAGAATGATCCCAAATAGCACTGTGAGTGCAAAAACACTTTTTTATACATGAATTGTTTACTGCAGTGTAGTTGATTACATTTATTTATTTATTTACAAAATGTTTCACCAGGAAAGACGACATGAGCTGACAAGTAGCTCATTTCCAGAAGTGTCCTGGAGAGAGGAGTTACAGTGGAAGGGAGGGGCAAACATACAGCATTTCTGACAAACAGTACAAAAGGAAATACATCCCAGAGAAGCTGACTACAACTTAATATCCAGTTTCACTTGAGTGAAAATTAATACATTATATCATGCTAATTTCATTGACTTCTAAGCTGACACTTCCTGTAACCAGAAATGCCAGACTCCCCTGCAGTTGACATCAGAGGAGGCTGCTGCAGTGGGAGTAAATATTGGGGATTTTATACACCATCAACTACTGTTTACTGGTCGCCTGTTCTCCTGGCGTTAGGTACAGTCACAGAGCCCAGTGAGCACATGTGGGACCATCAAACATCTGATTTCACCTTTCAATATCTTTAAAAGGTTTACTGCTGGCTACTGAATCTCCCAGTTCTGTAGCCCTCCTCTTATGTCAGCTGCAGGGGGATTGTGGGATTTCTGGTTACAGGAAATGTCACTTTATAAGGCAGAAAAATTAGTCTGGTACAATCTACTCTACTGCAGTCAACAGTATGTAAAAAAATGTTTTTGGACACAAAGTGCAAACTGGGATTAGCCTCATACTTGGGTGTTAAGCTTCTATTGAGACTGTTCTACTTTAATGGTGCCCCAAGATATGGTTTTAAGGTGCACTGATCCCCACCACCCCTGATCTTTGATGGCAAGGTGACTTGTGTTGGTGCAGTACTGGTAAATATGATGCAAGGCAGGTGCTTTCCCGGATGTGACACTGTCAAGTATGCCTAGATACAGGAGGCCGAACCTGCCCTTATATAGTAACACAAAAGCTATGGCTGCAGTTCAGTGAGCAGGAACTACCACCCACACCCACCTTCCTGAGCCATTAAAGCCAGTTTCCTCCAGCCTCATTCAGAAGCATTGTGTTTTTGCTGCTGTCTGAGGATCGGCTGGAGCTCTGTCCCCACCCCCTTTTTCTTCCCCTTGTTTGCTGCTTTACCTTTGCACTCCTTTGGGGCCATCTGTTCAGTTCATGCTTGCAGTGGATTTAGCAGTTTGTATTTTGTTTTTTCTACCTTTCCTGGCTGCAGCTTGTGTGGTCTTCTTTCTCTCATTCAGCTTCTCCTGCTGCACTCTTGTCATCATGCGACACCTGTGTTTCTTTCTGTTTTGGCTCCTGGTGTGCTTACTAGTATCCACAGTGACCCAGATATTCAAAAGTGCACCAGTATGTGCACAATGGATTGCGCAGCACAATGCAGATGCGCCACAGAAAACAGGTGTCATATTCAAAGGATGTGCCACCGACATGCGTTGGTGCAAAGCAAACTGAATATAGCAAAGATGCACCACTGCACCAACAGACTTGCTCCAGAGCAACCAGGATTGTGCCTGAGCATTCAAGTATGCAATAGCCAGCAGACTGAGCAAGCACAACAGGAAGGGAACCACAGGCATGGCAGCACAAGAGTAGAGTGGCAAGCCAGCAGTGGCAGAGCAAAACAACAAGAGCACACTGGCCAGGATGCACGGCAGTGGCACCATGCCAGAGGGCAACAGAGGATGCCAGTCAGCCAACATATGTTGCAGAGCAGACCAACCCACCCGCCCCGAAGGCACGTCCACTGGCAGGCTCATGGCAGTGCACCACCACCACCACCCTGACAGTATGCGACAGTGTCACAGCCATGGTGCAAGCTCACCAGGCACGCACAATGGACTGATAGAAAGGAGACAGGAATGGACAGGGGAACAAGGGACAAATGACACATCAACAGGCAGGGACACAGGGCAAGCACAGCACCGCACTGCACACCAGCACTGGCAAGGGCAGCATGGCAGGTGGACAGCAGGGCAGCACAGGCAGACAGGGACAGAAGGCAGTGGACCACACACAGGGCAGGGGGAGACCCAATGCCCATGGGCACACAAAACACAGGGACACGGCATTCAGGACCCAGTGCACACAGCAGCAGCACAACCCAAAGGCACAGCGCTGAGACAGGTGGGGACATGCCAATGGGCATGACACAAAAACTGAAGCACAGTGCAGTAGGCTGCCTGCAAAGGAGACACAGACATTGTAAGAAAAGAAAGCTGTACTCAAAGAAAACAACAGTGGTGTGCCAACTGGACACGCAGGTACAAACAGGCAGGGGAAATGCAGGGAGTGGCAAAGTGGGACACAAGGGGAATGGGACAGAGAGGAATCACATAAGTGGGGAATGGGGAACAACAGCAGTGGAGGAGGGCAGGGGAATGTCAGGGAACTGCAGGTATGGGGGATGGAATCAGTGGCATTGTCACTGCAGCATGGTCTGCAGGTGGCACACCTCCTGCACCAGGGTCTCTGTGGCCTTCAGATGATGGTGTCCCACATGGAGCAACTGATCAATCTGGCCAATGACCTGCTGCACAAGATCTTGGAGGATGAGCAGGCCCCTCATGATTAGCTCTGGCCTCCATCTTCAGGCCCATTGCCCAGTCTGACCTAGGAGAAGGGACAGAACAGGCAATATATGTTGTGCATTAAGGAGGCCAAGCTCCCCCACATGTGCACATTGGCCAGCTGAGGCAGCCACCAGTGGACAGAATCCACAATGGCACATGCATGGTGGACTATAACAGCTGACCCTGATGCACCCCAAAACTAGACTGCCAGGCTGCCCAGGGGTGGCCTGTACCAACACCTCTGCAGTGTACCCCAAAGTGCTGGTGCAAGGCTCCCAGGGCAGGTTGGTAATTCCCCAGCAGCAGTCACACACCACATGGGACGCACGCACAGACCCACTCCACCAGGGTCAGCACTGGGGTGCCACCACACAGAGGCCATGTGCATGGAGCCACCACACACTGCACAGCACAGCACATGTGGTGGAGGCAGGCACCTTCCCAATCAGTGACCACACATGGTGGCAGTGCCCATGACTAGACCACACCACCCAACCCAGCCCTACACATGCCACATACACCATGCTTCACACACTCACCTGCCTGTCCAGGTGCTGGTGCAGCTGCAGCATCGTGATGCTGCATGTCCTGTCCTATGGCCACCCTGGCCCAACTGTGGTCCTCCAGTCCTGTCGATGGAGCAGAGATAGAGATAGGGACATCAGTGGCATGCCATGCACAGCCCCCCAGCACCAACACCATGCACACTGCTTTCACAGCATGGGCAGGTACACCAACTCATGTGTGGGTGCATGCACCTGACCCACAGCACCACACACTGCACAGGTGTGCAGTGCAGCACTGCAGAACACACAGCACCCACCAGTGCAGTGCTCCCCCCTGCAGCTGAACATGCAGCACACCTGTCAGGACAGTTATTGGATATTATGAGCATGCATGTCTCCTTGTATGAAGTGTAATCTACTGCATGTTGTTGAACTTAATGTAACATTATTGTCCTGTTGTACCATTGTTGTAATTAACCCCAGGTCACCCATGAAAAAGGGACTATTATTGATCTCAGCTGGCCTACCCGGTTACCAAAATTTTAATAAATAAACAGTGCATGTGAACACCTACCTGGCTGTCGCACAGCCCCTCGTTGAACCCTGGCCTGCAGCCATCAGAGGTGCACTAGATCCTGCCCTTGTAGGTCTCCATATAAGTGGCGGCACTGCTCCCCTGTGTGAAGCACATCTGTGCTCCTCTCCAGCCCCACCCCCCTTTCACACCTGGGATCGTGGCACCTGCAAATCAGCTGCCCCAAACAGGTAGGCTGCCTCAGGCTCAACCAGGGCCACCAGGTTGCACATCTCAACCTCACCCCAGTTGGTTGCATGGCGCAAACTGGACCCAGAGCCCAATATAGTTGTACATGAACAGACACTGCACTACCACCACCACTGTGGCCTATGAGGCATGCACGTGGAACTACGCATGTACAATGTGCTATAGAGGGCCATGGACCATGGCTGTGCAGCATGGAGATGCAAGATAGACATGTGCAGTAGAGGTCTATTGCACAGTACCACACATGCACACAGCAGTTTGACAAGGCTGGAGTAGGAGGTCATGCCTGTGACCCACGTACGCACCCTGCAAGACCCTGCTCAATGTTGTGTGCACACCAGTTGTGCACTGTCTGGCAATGCTCAGTCAGTTGCATTGTGCAACTGGCATGGTTGCGCAATGGGGCCAGGCAGCACAGTGGCCCTGAATGCATGGCATGCACACAGTGCTGCATGCACAGTAGGGGAATATTGTGCAGTGCACTCAGCTGTGCGATAGGTCCCAGGATGCAGTGCCACACATGGTGCACATGTGCACCACGCAGCAGACACTGCACATGTGCTGGGGATGTGCCATTCAGTTGCTTCAGCACAGTCATATCATGCAAGGTGCAGTTCTGACATATTCAGCTGGTGTATGCAAATGGCTTCATGAGCCAATGCAAGGTGCAGTCGAGCTCATTAGCATCGCATTACAATTGCGTTGGAGCTCATTTGAATGCGTTGTGCCTTTAATGTGCCACAGTACAGCACAGGACACTGACAGGTATTGTAGCCAGTGAGGTAAGGAGCAACACACATTGAGAAATAGCTGGCCATGTTGCCAGTGCCGCACTTTTCCAGGTTGGGCTGCCAAGCCACTGACAGGCCATTGTCTGACTGTCCACAGATAGCAACATGTCTGAGACAGAGGTAGCTGAGGAGCAGGTGCCTGCATGAAAGCACAGGCCCAGCTTCATGAAGGATGAGTAGCAGGCCCTGTTTGAGGCCTACCTCAACAGGGAGCAACTGCTGAGTGGGGCAGCGTGCACCCCACAGCTATGTGCCACTGGGTGGGAGGTGGTGGCAACCTACCTTAATGCCCATGGGAGGCATAATAGGAGTGCACAGGAGTTCAAGAAAAAGATGGGGATGGATTGTTGATGCATCAAGGAGAAGGTGGCCACCTTCAGGGCATCCCACAGAAGGAGAGGTGGAGGACCCAGCACCACCCCTGTACTGATGGTGGGTGAGGACATGGTGGCAGTGACCATCACCCATACCACCATTGAGAGTATCCCAGGAGGAGTATTCCAGATGGATGGCAGCCACTCACAGCACTGTGAGTCAGTGGGTGTCATATGTGGGAGTGGGAGGGAAGTGCCACCTGGCACCATGTAGGTGAGACAGCCAAAGTGCTGCATGCCACTTGCATGTGTGGCATGCAGCAGGGCATGGCACACATGGGGCCACCATGCATGGCATCATCCTCCTGTGTGCAGTGGAACAGCAGCATGGGCACTGTGCAGTGCCCAAGACATCTGCTCCAGGGTGTGCAGCACTCCTGGGCAGCCACACAGTTCTGGCTGCTCAGTGTGCCAGTAGCACAGCATGATCCACAGGAACACAGACAGCTGCACAGCACAACACCGGTATTGAGGCCCTTGGGGGGGCACTTTCATGCCAGCCGTGTGTTGCTGTGACATCATGTGCTGCAGCCACTCACCATGGCTGGTCTGGTATGGGCACCATCTTTGACATGTCCACCCTACTGTTTGGTGCTGCATGGGCAGATCCTGTTGCATGCCAGCACAGTGCTGGCATGCATGCCCCCATTGCACTGGCCATGGCTCTGCAGGCGCATTGCCATCTTCATCACTGATACCTCTTTTCTGTCTTCCAGCACCATCACACCTTAGGGGTGTGTTGCAGAATGCCCCTGACGATGTTGGACCTGAAGAGGAGGATCCATCCACATCCACAGGCATCCAGGCCAGTGACCATTGGTGATGAGGCAGTGTGGGGCTGCTGCACTTCCTGAGTCTGGGCAAAGATGACACCCTGTCAGACCTCCTGCTCACCGAGGCCCTATCCGTGCTGGTACTGGGGACACAGAAGGGGTTGTCGTCCAACACGGATGATGACATTACACTGATCCAGGATGGCACGGGCCTTGAAATGCCACCCAGGGTACAAGGCCATATACAGGTGGTGTTTGCCACTGGTGGCATTATGGCACCCATGCAGCCACACCCTGACCTTGGCCACACAGTGTTGTGTGGCACCACCACTGATGCTGGCCATGGGGGGTGCTGCCACTGATGTTGGTGCCACAGGAATGGCCTAGAAGGCATTGGGCAGTGACAGTGGGCTATAGTGGCCACCATGCAGCACACCACAGGGGCCACCAAATGGGGCACCTGCACAATCCCCACCCCCTGCATGGTCCCCTGTGCAGCATCCCTAGGTGAGGGATGTTGACCAGCATCCCACGACACCGCCAGCAGGTTGACATTGGCCCCCAGATGTGCAAGGCACTGACAGGCTGGACAAGCACACCAGGCTGCTGCAGTCATCTGTGGACAACCAGGCAATGCTCAGGGCCAAGATCTGCGCACTGCAGGTAGAGCTGCATCAACTGTCTGAGCATGGGGACATTGGACATGCCCAGCTGATTGGTGAGCTACGGCAGCTGCAGGAGGCCATGACTGCATCGCTGGCCGCATTGCCAGTACCATTGCTGCCAGATTTGCACCACTGGTGTCCACTGGGTGTGGCTGGGCATGTAGGACTCCCTGCATTGACACATCAACACCACAGACCCAGCATGTGGTGACTCCAGCACTGCTTACATTGGGCTCTGACATGGCCATCCCCGACACACCAGGCAGTACTCTTTTTGCCGAGCTTTTCATGCCCATGAGGACCCAATCATATTCTCAGGCCTCTACCCACCATGAGTGTGTTGGTTACACCTCCAGTGGTTGTTGACCAGCCTGTGGCTGCCACACAGCATGGTCGTGGCTGCCCACATGGCCATGGTGGCCGGGCGACCATGGCACCATATGGTAGGCCTGCTGGGTGTGCTGTTCCATCCTGCTGCCTGCTGCTGTTGGCTGGTGGACACTTATCTGGGCATGCCCATGTGTGTGTGGCAGCATGTATGTGTGGCATGTGGCACATCCTCCTTGTGTGCATGCTGTGCTGCTTGGCCTTGTGGCGTGGGCGTGATGAGGGCAGCACTGTGCCGGCCTTGCCTGTGTGCCGATGCATTCACTTTGATCCATGCCATGTCCAGCTGCATGTGTGTATATGTGTGATGCAACAGCGCCCACCACTCTTGATTGTGCCACCAACATACCCCACTGTGCCCAGCTGTGTGCCATGTGATAGTGCTAGTGTTGCTTGTGCAGACTGTGTTGCAGGCAGCTCTGTGTTCAGTACAGGGCCCTCCTGTGTGTGCATGTGCCCATGTCTGTGCACTGTGACGTGGGCATGTAGATATGTGTTTGTGTGGTCCCTGTGCAGACTGTGTGCATGATGGTGTCACTGCATGCATCCCTGTGTGTGTGTGTGTGTGTGTGTGTGTGTGTGTGTGTGTGTGTGAGGGGGTCTGTGCATGTACAGCTGGCATGCCTGGTACTCACCTGCAGTTCCCGAAGTGCTCCTGTACAGTTGTGGCTCAGTGCCTCCTTGCCTGTACGGCCATCCTGGGCTACCTCCTGTGCATGTGTGGCAGCACACCCCATCGGGTCCATCATGCCCATCCTCATTACTGCTGTTGCCCTTATCCACCTGGACAGCTATCCCATGGTCAATGGCCATGTTGTGCAGCATGCAGCAGGCCTGGAATGGGCCACAGGTTTTCACAGGGCTGTACTGTAGGGTGCCACTGGACCTGTTCAGGCAATGGAATTGCATCTTGAGCATGCCAAAGACTCACTTGATGGTATTGCATGTAGCAATGCATGCCTCATTGTACCTCTCCTCTGCAGCATTGGATGGGTGCCAGATGGGGGTGAGCAGCCAGGGGTGCAGTGGGTAGGTGCTGTCACCTGTGAGAGTAAGGCATACAGGTTAGCACATGGCACATGGCAAAGTCAGCTTACTGGTGATATCTTTATCAACCTCACCAAGGCTTTCGACCTCGTGGACCACCCCCTGTTCCTATCCACCCTTCATAAATTTGACTTTTCAACCCCTGTCATAAGCTGGTTCAGGAGTTACTTAACCAACAGGACCCAAGCAGTGAAACTTAACTCATCAATCTCCGACTGTACTACCATCAACATTGGAGTGCCACAAGGATCAGTACTGGGTCCCCTCCTATTTTCATTATTCATAAATAACCTGCCATACAGCATTGCGTCCTGTGACTCTACTGTCGCGAGATGACCTGGTTATCTATGCTAGCTCTAATAATGTAGACCAACTAACGTGGCACTGACATCTGCTGTCACGCTGTCCAACTCTGTCTCAACAACCATCGCCTTATACTGAACTCAGCAAAAACCAAACTGATGCTTCTGGCACCGCCCACAAGATAAGGTCCTGCCACTCTCCTTTAAAAGTCCTTGACCTGGATGGGACCCCCTTGAGGTGGTTACCTCTTTCCGTTATCTGGGCATCCTGCTAGACCACTTTCTGGACCTAAACCTGCACATCCAAGAAACATGTAAATCTGTGAACTGAAAACTGGGTGCTGCCTACAGATCCAGCTACATGCTCACACCTGCAGCCAAACTAGCCATCGCCAGGGGTCTCCTCCTACCTGCTCTTACCTACTGTGCTCCCATCCTACCCATGGTGCATAAATCCACACTACAAAAATGGGATGTCGCTTTCAACAATATATGCAGGTATGCCTCAAAAGCCACCAGACTTAAACATCACTGCCAACTGTATAAAGACCTCGGCTGGCTCTCCCCCTCTGCCACCAGACTATACTACCTGGGCTGCCTTTGTGACTCCATCATTAGACTCAACAGACCAGCATCCCTAACTGAACTGCTTCAGCCAGCCCTCCCTCCACGTGAGCCGAGATCCTTGGACAAATCCCTACTAAAAATCCCCCACTGCTGCACCTCCAAAGGGTCTGGAGCATTCGGGTACACAGCCCTTCAAGTGTGGAACCTCCTGCCGCTCGACCTTAAACTGACATCTTCCCACGATCTCTTTAAGCGCAAGCTACGTGAACACCTGCTTTCCATGGACCAGTGTGCCTGTTATGACCCTACCTGAGCTTGTCCTGCCAACCTCTCTCTCTCATGCCCCACTACTCCCTCCTTCCTACTCCTTACCCTATTTTACTTATAACATTAACACTGTGATATATGTCTCTGCCCATATGCACTTAATTTCGAGTTCAAAACTCTGACCTCGAAGCCTACTTGCACTTGTCTAAAGTATGTAATTTTGTTGTAAGTTACTGCACCTTGACTACTGCATTGTTTATCTGTTATTGCTGTTTGCACTATTGTACGTGTTACTGCTGCTTACTGAAATGTTTGTACTGACGATCTATGGGTACCAGGTACTGGCATAGCCAATGCCTAAGCGCCCCCCAACAGACCCGTTTCAGGGTACCTGTCTCTCCTTGCATTTGTCCAGAGTGTGTAATTTTGTTCTAAGTTACTGCGCCTTGACTACTGCATTGTTAACCTGTTATTGTTGTCTGCACTGCTCTACGTGTTACTGCTGCTTACTGGAATGTTTGTACTGATGATCTAGGGGTACCAGGTACTGGCACAGCCAATGCCTAAGTGCCCCCCAATGGACCCGTTCCTCTACTTCTATTGCCCCTGGACCTCCACAGCCCCCCCACCCCGCCTGAACACCGTTTCCCCTGCCTGGATACAGTTCCACAACCCCGGACATTAGCCACACCATCAGCCGCTGAAACCGCTCACCCACTGTACCTTACCCCGAACCCCCGCTATCTTTAGCCTCCCCCGCCAGCCTACAGCTCCATGATCCTGGGCTCCTCTAGTAGGCTTCTGCTGCTAAACCTGCTCACCCACCGCTTTCACCCCCGTATTCTCATACTCATCGATCTGTCCAGCCTGCGTACGGTTTCCATGGACACGGTCTCATCCCTCAGCCCCCTGCCGCCATTCCCGCCATATCCCCCTAACACTGACTTTTCACTTCTACACCCCTAGTTAGACCCATTTGCTCTTAACCTCCACAGCCCCCGACTGCCCTGCCGGAACAGTACCACAACCCGAACTTGCCACACCTTCCAGCCGCTGATGCCGCTCCACCGCCCTACCTCACCCTGAACCCCGCCATCCTAACTCTCCCCTGCCGACTTCGGTTCCATGAACCCGGGCTCATCTTGAGTGGTTCTGCCACTAAAGCCGCCCCGTGGCCGTCTTCACCTCCGATCCCTTCCCCTGCAGCTCTCTCTAGCCACCACACTGTTCCATGGACTCGGTCTCTTCCCGTAGCCTTCTACTGCTTATGCCACCATATCCCCCTCACCCAGACATATACCGTAGGCCCCCTGCCCCGTCCAGATGTTCCCCCGCTTCAGTCCTCCTCTGGCAGCCGATGCCTATCATGTCCTTTCCTGCCCTGTTTTCGCACCGCCTTTTACCCCTCTATACCCCCACTGCAGGTGGTGTCTCCCCTGCCTCCAGCTCTGCCTGACCTACTCTCTCCCCCCACCTTGACCATGTACCGCCACCATCCATTCACCGCCCCACACCCAGACCCCCCATCCTGCCTCCTTCATCCCTGCTGCCACCTTAACCACTTAGCAGCAAGGTTGCCTTCCCGCATCCCCCTTTTACCTGCTCATCCAGTCCCCTCCCCATTTCTCCCCTCCCTGATCCACCTGTCCTTTGGATCTGCCCTGTATACCTTTACGCCCACTAAATGCTACCTGTACACTGTAAATCTACTGTTTTCTCTTGACCTGTTGATTGTCTCTGAAGCTGTACTCCTTTATTGCCTTTTACTGAAAACTGTTCTGTGTATTGTTACTGCTTCCCTGTATTAAGTAAATGAACTCTGAATTCTTACTGTACCTCCCGGGTCATGCCTGAAAATAGTCACCTGTTTGGCTAGCACACCTACCCGGTAAACAAAAACTAAATAAATAAATAACATTTCTTGTTCCCCTCCTCTCACCCCTGCCACCCACAACCACCCTCTCAGCTCCCGCTGTGTGTGGCGTGGGCCTATGTTCCCTGCACAGCTGCCCATGCACCCTGTCCCATGCTGTGCTCACCTAACAGGTGACCTGGGGGGATCTCCCCATGCTCGAACCTCTGGCACAGGATGGAGGTGTGCTAGATGAATGCATCATGTGCACTTCCTGGGTGGGTGGCGCAGACACTGGTGATGTGCCCTGTGGCACTGCACATCACCTTGCAGATGACCAATGGGTACCCCTTCCTATTCATGTAGGTGGCCCCCTCTAGGTCGTTTGGTGTACGTATGGCCACATGGGCATAGTCTATGGCCCCAATCACATCTGGCATGTGTGTCACCCTGTGGAAGTCCTTCATGTTTGCTGTACACTCTGTGTGTGTGCTTGGGAATTGTATGACCTATGAAGCGGGTGCCAGCTGGGCATTGAGGAACTGTATGAGGAGGTTAGATGTGGCCGACTGGGTTATCCCTGTGATTCCCCCGTTGTTTTCTGGAAGTTGCCCATGGCAAGCAGGCACATTGCTGCTGTCACCCTGGTCTCCACTGTCATGGTGTGGCTCCTTCTGGTGAGTGCCTGCAACTCATCATGGTACAACTCTCAGAGCTGGCTCAGAATTGTCCTGTTCAGCTGGTACCGGCTCCCGATCTCCGCATCCCTCCTGTCCTCAAAGGTGAGGCGGGCGCCGTACCATCTGTGTTGGGCATACTGCTGATGGGCTGTTCCTAAGCCACATTGGTGTTCCTCCCTCCTCCTCGCACTCCTCATTGCTTCATCCCTCACAAATGGCCCTCAATCTATCTCGGTCAGTATCTCTGGCTTGTGCATCTGCTGTGTGTGTGTTTGAACCTCCTTTTATATACTCAATTCTGTCTGGTGCATTGTGTGTGTTGCTCCTGTCTTGTGTCGTGCTTTTCGGCTGAATATGCCATTGCACAGCTTATTCATGGGAACACTCTCTTGTGCTTGCACTGCATACATTACTGTTGTGCATCTGCACATTGGATTTTGCGCCACACATTCATGTTGGTTGAATACGGCTCCGGGGTGCATTTCTGTGGTTGCACATGCTCAACTCAGTTGTGGATTGTGCAAGTCCTCTGAACATCAGGGCCAGTATGTCCTACTTAGAAAATGGCATTTTGCTGTTTTGGCTTGTGCTATTTCAGGCTATGCCATTTTATTGTTCAAACCCAGCCTCTTTCAACTTCTCAGTTCATCTTCATTCATAAACAATTCTTTTCACCTGGCTTCCAAGCAGCGCACACTTCTGCTCTGTCATTTTATTTTATTTTATTTATTTTGTTTGCTCCCCCAGCTCTGGGACAGCCCCTCCTTTAGGCCTTTCTATACCCCTTGTTGCCACACTGTCTCAGTACAGCCACACATCCCCCCATATTGCAGCCCCTCCCGGGTAACTCAGACATAACCCTTAACTGGGTGGGTCTCTCTACTCCAAGGGGGAAGGCACCGATGTGGTGGCCAGTGCAATTCTTGGCCCAGGTGCTGCTGGGATGGTCCGTGCACTGCCCGAGGTCTCGTGGTAGCAGGAGCTGGTGATCGTCATCCGGTCAGCATCGGGACTCTTTTCCTGTTTGCTCCCCAGTGTGGCAGGGTGTGGAGGTGAGGCAGTATAGCGCAGTGTTTTAAGGCTCTGAGGTGCAAATCTGGAGACCTGGGTTTGAATCCCACAGCCCCAACTTGCATACTGAGTGGCCCTGAGCAAGTCACTTAACTTCCCTGTGCTCCCAAGTCACATTAAAAACACATCTGTCTTACACTGGCATTGACCATGCCCCATTAGTTAGTGTGACCCTGCATGTTGCCATGCCCCCAGCCTCTGCCAAGGGTCAGCAAGCACTGGGTCACTTTTCCACCCTCCCCTTGAGAGAAGGCGAGCAGCCATCCAAAGCTCAAGTCTTCTCTCTCTCTGGCCTGCCCTCCATCATCCGGGTCCAATCCCAACCCCGGGTCGCTGGCATCACAAGCTGAAATCTAACCACTGCACCAACAGGCCAGCCTCTGTCATTTTAAGTAGTTTACCCATTCAGTATCTTAAGCATTTACCAATCTAGTCTCAGTGCGTATACAGTTTCCAGCCAATTCTGCTGAGACTGGGTTCTACCTCTCATTCTGATCTTGATATAAATTCAAATGTTAGTACCTTTGTAGTCGTTGTATTTTTCATTTATACCAGTCATTCCATTCTACAGTCATTATTCAGTAAGAATCTTGCCCTCAGAGTTCTCCCAGTGGGTAGACAGTGCTTGTTCCCCTCGAAGTACATATCTTGAGACTGAGTCTCATCTTCGGCAGGGATCCTTCTCTGTAGGCTGCTTGCCTCCTGTGGTTTCTCACAGCTTTCCAACTGTGTGATAAGGTCCAGCACTCTGGGGGACCCTCTAGCTGTGCAGACCTTTGTGTCAGTGGCACATCATGGTGTATTTTGAGACTTTAGCTGCCAGAGGGTGTGACACAAAGCCCACAGGGATTCCTTCAGCTGTGCAGACCACATTGGCAGCACTTCTGAAAGCTATTCTTCATGCATCTGATTAAGGTCCATCTACTCCAGGTCTGTAGAAATATATCCCTAAGAACTGGGCAATTAGAGACCTTCAAACAATATCTGTGGCTGTTGGACTGGTCCCCCCTCAACAGTGACCTGGACGGGAACCAAGCCCTTGACTACTTCATTATGACATTCACAAAGGCATGTGACATCTTTGCCCCATATAGGACCACAAACTGCAAAGGGTCTACCAAACTATGGCTCTCTGGATCCTTCCTTGAGCTCATGCACCATAGAGAGAATCTGTGACATAAGGTCAAGGCATCCGGGATGCAGGCTGACCTCAATGCTTATAAGGCAGCCAGAAATAAATGAATGATGCTTATTTGATTAGCCAAAGCATCATAGTACTCTGATCTTCTACATAAGAACTGGGGTCTTGGTAGGGAGATTTGGAACTCTGGGAAATCACTCACAGGAAAGTCCTCTAGAGCACCACCTGATCCAAACAGCTACCGGAACACTCCAGGAGCCAAAGAATATTGCAAATGCCTTCAACCTAGCATTCACTGACCTCAGTGTTGTGCTACCCAATGAATACCTCACCCCCCACCTAATAGTCAACCCCCAATGAGAATCTGACCTCCCCACCTAGCAGAAACAGACCACCACTTTACTTCAGGCAGATTACCAGTGCCAAGACCAAAAAATATACTTGACAGGTCTTTGGGAAGACTAGGATGGGGAGCAACTTAGTTAACATGAAGCTAATTGACCTCACCCTAAATAAGCTTTCAGATCCACTCACAAAAGTCTTCAATGCCTTTCTCCAAACAGGTGTGTTCCCTGACAGATGGAAGGCACCTCTAGTCACCCCCCTCTTTTAATCCAGTGATAGAACCAACCTGTCTAACTTAAGGCCCATCTTAATTCTACCACCCCTCTACAAACCTTGGAAAGAGTGGTGTCCGATCAATGCACAGAATACCTGGAAAAGAACAACCTACTCTCTGCAGAGCAACACGGATTCTGGAATAATTACTCCACCTTCACCGCTTTAGTTGAATAAACTTCTAAATTATACAATGCATAAATAAGTTATTTATTTATACATTTATTTATTTTTTTTTGTGTGTGATTTATTTATTAAAAACATTTTGGGTTTGCAATCACTCGAGTCAGAGACTCATTTCCAAAGGCACCATGTCAGTAGACAAGCATACAACAGTTAGGCCAACATATACAGTTTGGGTACATAATATGAGTGGAATCCTTCTTTGCCTGCTTCTTATTGTGGTGGGAGCACTTGGAAGTGGGCTTTTGCTGCTTGCCTGGAATTATCGGGCAGTGAGAGTGCCTGGAGTCCAGGGGCTGTAAATGCAGAATATTTGAGTTTCATCTGGTGGTGTTGTGATTACTTGATTGGCATACCGAGGACAGAAAGAAGCATCTTCTCCCCCTTAACCTTTAGGCAGATGCTCCTTTCCTCTTGATGTGGATGATTTATTGGGTTTTTGGCCTGTTTAGGGAGGAGCTGCAGGGATTTGAACCGGAGGGCTCTTTCTCCCTGTGGTTATTGGTGGGGGGACCTCAGCGGCTGGTGGGTGACTGGGGTTTCAGGTTCCTCTCCTGGAGCAGCCTGCTACTCTTGTGAGTTTTACACTCCTGTAGAGGGGGAGAATTACATTCTGCCTTTTGGGCCACGGCTTCTGAGTAGGGATCATGGCTGAATTTTGGGTTGTGCTTTACAGGGAACTCCTGGGGGCTATATGGTGGTGGGGGTCCCTTTTTGGGAGGTTCCTAAGGTTTCTCTGTGGCAGGAGCAATTGCTTCCTTCTCAGGGTCCTATTTCTGAGCACAGCCCTTCAGCCTGACCCTGACCTTAGTGTCTTGGCCTGAGTATTGGAGTGCTTCCCGGAAAGGAGTGAAGAAGAACTGGTCTCTGGAGGAATTTTTTGAAAACTAGATTAGGAGGGGGTGAAAGCCCCTCTTGCTATTTTTAAAAGGTCCTTCTGGTTTGATTTTGAAAATCTTCACGTGTTTTTAGACGCTGACTTACTGAGACTATATCGAGACTTGCATCTCTTGATTTTGCTCTAGGACTGAGGGTGGGTGAGAGCCTCCCTTGCTCCAAATACGCATCACTTTCCAGACATTTCTGGATGTTTGTTTATTTATTTGGATATTTTTATTTTGTTTGTTTGATTTAATTTGTTTTTATATTTTATTTGGTTTAATTTGGGCTGTTTATACTTTCGTTTTGTAGTATTTAGTTGTGTGGGTGTGGGGTTTTTAATATGTGTAGATGGCCTGCCACCACGGTCGTACACTATTCATCCTCCACTTTCACGCCCTCCGCCCTTCCTCCCCCTTGCCATTACAGTTGTCAACTTACCAGTGCTGTAGAGCACTGGGGATTGAGGAGTGGTTTTGGGGGTAGCGAACAATAGAGGATGAATGAGTGGGTACATCGTATTGGGGTAGTGGAAACCAGAAGGTGCCCTGGGGTGAAATGAATTCTGGAGTGAGGGCATTCTTGCCTGGTTTCCATACCCAAGGGTACCACTACTATTGATGGTATTGAGCAAGTGATCTGTACCACTCCTGAGACCCATCCAACCTGGGCGGTGTTGTACAATGCCAGATCCATAAGAAATAAGACTGTAGTTATTGCAGATCTTGTGGAGTCTGTGGATCTGGCTTGCATTACCGAGACCAGGCTGGACAAAAACGCTGGTCCAGTTTTGGAGGCAGCAGTTCCAGCTGGGTACTCAGTGTTACACCACCCAGGGTTGGACTGCGGGGGGGGGGTTGAGGTCTGTTTCAAGACTGAACTGGGCCTCACAAGTGTGCCAGTTGAGAGGGCTGAGTCCTTCGAGTGTACTGTAGTGGCAGGTGTGGGTTATAGAATTTCTCTCATTTACTGTCCACCAGGTGATGAGAAACATTTTCTACAGGAAGTAGCTGATTTCGTCATTGACATGGCATTTGAGTCACCCAGGCTGTTGGTCCTGGGTGACTTCAATGCCTGGGTTGATGATGAACTCTCGTAGTTTGGACAACACTTCCTCCAATTAATGACATCTTTGGGCCTTACACAAGTGGTTACTTCTGCCACTCATAAGAGTGGTCTCTCCTTGGACTTGGTTTTCCTCCTGGGGATTGAGGCCTCTGACATGGGGGTGGAACTTGTCAGTTGGTCTGATCATTACACTGTGGGATTCAGTTTTTACACCCCCCCCCTTGTAGTCCTACCCCTGTGGAGATGGTTAGGTACTGCTCTTTGCGAGATGTTAGCTCTATGGGCCTGGTAGCGGTACTTGACCTATCGGAGTTTTCCAGAGTGAGTAATGATCCAGATGCCTTGGTGTTGGCTTACAATAGGGCCATCTACTCAGCTCTTGATCAAATTGCTCCTGTCTGCATTCATCCTCTCCCCCTTCAACCTCGGTCTCCATGGTTTGATGGGACTTTGAGGGAGATGCTGCGACAAGAACGAAGGTCAGAGCATCGTTGGCGGATAACCGCCCTTGATGCCAACCATCTTAGACTGATGGAACATTATCAACTCTATCATTCTGCAATCTCCCGTAAGAAGGCAGAGTTTCTGTCCAGGGAGATTGCAGCTGCTGAGAAACAACCACCTCAGCTTTTTCAAACTGTGGACAGACTGTGTAACCCAGCCTGTCTTCCAGTTCGGAAAGCTTTTTCACAAATAGAGTGTGATGAGTTTGCTCACTTCTTTGCAGACAAGGTGGCTGACATCAGGGCGGAGCTCCAGCCTGCTTCCTCTATGGGAGAAGCTCTTGATCGTCATTTTGGTCGCATCCTCCGGTTGCTCTTGGAGTTCCTTTGACTGGCCTGAGTTCATTGATGTCATGAGGATTGTCCATAGTATGCACAATACTTGCTGTAGTTTGGATCCGAACCCGACTTCCCTGATAAAGGGTTGTCTTTCTACCATTGGCCCTGTCCTAGCACAGATAGTCTGGTGCTCCTTGGATATGGGTGAGTTTCCTAGCTCCCTGAAGGAAGCAGTGGTGACACCCCTCCTGAAAAAAGCTTCCTTGGACCCAGGCTGCTTTGCTAACTACAGACTGATCTCTAATCTTCCCTTTATTGGGAAAATTATTGAGAAAGTAGTGGCTGCACAACTGGAAAACCATTTAACCATCCATGACATCTATGAACCACTCCAGTCTGGTTTTCGAAAGAGGCATAGTACCGAGACTGCATGGTTCGAGTGCTCAATGATCTCCTGATGGCTAGAGATCAGAAGAATCATTCCATCCTTGTTCTTATTGATCTCTCATCAGCCTTTGACACTGTGGACCAAGGGGTACTTCTCATGCGCCTGGAGTTCATCTGTGGCTTGTCAGGTACAGTCCTCAGATGGTTTAGATCTTTCCTCACTGACAGAACTCAGAGAGTGGTGTCGGGGATAAATTCTTCCTGCCCAGTCTTTCTGTCATGTGGAGTTCCCCAGGGCTTGGTGTTATCCCCCATGTTGTTCGCAGTGTATATGCTGCCCCTCGGAGAAGGTATGGGCTGAGTTTTCACTGCTATGCAGATGATACTCAGCTCTACCTATCTTTTGCACCCGACCAGGATAGAGCTCTCTCTGTCTTTAATAACTGCCTCACTTAAATCCAGTGCTGGATGAGTTCAAGCTGGCTAAAGTTGAACTCGGAGAAGACGGAGGTAATGGTTGTGGACCCAGGTTGTAGGGTAGAGTGGGTGGGAGCTGATCATCTCACAGGTTTATTTCTGGGCGGTGTTCAGCTCCCTACCTCTGAATGGGTGCAGAACCTGGCAGTGATTTTTGACAATGAGCTGACACTTCGTTTGCAGGTGTCGGCAGTTGTCAACTTTTCCTTTTACCATCTTAGGAATATGGCCAGGATTAAGCACCTTGTTCCGCCCACGGATTTGCCAACGTTGGTCCACGCCTTTGTGTCCTCATGCCTTGATTATTGCAACTCCCTTTATCTAGGGCTTCCTGGGGTTGATATCCGCCACTTGCAGCAGATGCAGAATGCTGTGGCCCGGTTATTAACAGGCACATCTCGTACCTGTCATATTTCCCCAGTGCTGCGTGATCTGCACTGGCTGCCAATTCAGTGGCGAATCACCTTTAAAGCTACCAAATTCCAACCGGTCCTTGATCCACCTTGCCACCCCACCACCATCCCTGCCCAGCCTCAGCTGTCCTCCTCCCATCTTTTAGCCTTGACCTTATCTCATCATTCATCTACTACTGCCTCACTTTGTCTCTTCTACATGACTAACAGCCATTTCATGCTAATGGCCTAGCAGTGGGTTCTGCCTTTATAGACCTCACAAAGGCATTTGACACCGTGAACCTTTAACTTTTCCTGAACTGTTTATTATCTACAGGTCTATTCAGTGATACCATAGCCTAGTTTGAGAGCTACCTCTCCTGCAGGACACAGTGCATCAAAATCAATGGTGATCTATCTGAACTTAGGGAGGTGAGCCTTGGAGTCCCTCAAGACTCAACTCTCGGACCACTCATTCAGTCTTTTCATTAATTCCCTACCCTCTGCATGACTGGCACATATTGCACTCAGTGCTAATGACGCCATCATTTCAGTAAATGGAAAAAGGCAGCCTTCTATCTTTACAGAATTGCAAGCCAACTTCAGCAATATTGAATCAAGGTTCGCCCAGAATAAAATAATACTTAACTACAAGAAAACTGAAAGTATGATCTTCACAGTCCCACAGAAAAGGAAGAACTTTAGTCCACTTATGATACAGAGTCAGAAAGGAGATACTTTGGAGCAGGTCTGTACGTTTGAATACCTAGGTGTGCACCTGGATGACTCACTTGCCTTCTCCATTCACATCCCACCACATCATCAAAAATGCAAATATAAAGTTGAGTGTCCTCTACAGTCACCAACACTCCAAGAGTCTTGAAGCCTTAAAATTGGTCATAAGTTGCTTGATTCTATCCATCATCGACTATGGCCTGGTGATATATGGGGCTGGCTCTGACACCACCCTAAAAAGGGTCAAAACCCTTCTCAACAAGGCCTGCTGCTTTATACTTGGGGCAGACCACCTAACCCATGCTTGCATCATCTACAATAAGACAGGATGGCTTCTCCTTCACCTCAGGGCACAATACTAGACCTGTCTGCTGACAAAATAATCTATGTTATGGCTACTCCTAACTCAACCTCAAGCCTGTTCAAGACCGCCCTACCTACCATCATCACTAGAAATGCTACTAAAGAGGGGCTCCAGGTGCCTTTTAAATGCACATTGTAAGCCCAGAGATCCCTCTCCTTTCAGGGACCCAAATCATTCAATGAACTGCCCACCTCTCTTATTGAGTGTAGCAAGCTACGACATTTCAAAACCAGACTTTGCTCCCTACTTGCATGTGAAAATATCTGTGATTGTACTACCTAATTCCCACCTGTCCTTGTTCCACCTTGCCATCACCCAAGATTCCTGCCCAGCCCCATTTGCCCCCTCCCATCTCTTAGCCTTGACCTAATCTCATCCTTCACCTACTACTTCCTCACTTTGTCTCTTCTACACGACTGACAAAGCCATTTGCTGATGCTTCCCCCCATCCCTCATAGCCTGTATCTTGAACTAAGGTCTGTTTATGCATTTATCTAAGCAATGCACCACACTCTAATAGTGCTGAGATGTTCTGAACATGTTCTTACTGTTATAATGATTCTACACTCTACTATAAAAGCTTTGAAACCATGCCTTCTCGTGTCTTGCCCTGTTGAATTGAACTGTGTTGTATGGTACTGCATTGTCTTGTATTGTATTGTTTGTTGCCTGACTTGGAACCCTTTGTCCTTAGCTTAAAATTCACTGTATGTATATTTGTAATTTTTGCTTTTCATAATTTTAGCATTGTTAGAGTATTCGACTATGTCTTTTTGAAATTATCAGTCAAATTTAGTGTATGAATACATGAATTCGTGTTTTTTGTTCTTTCTCTATTTGTTGTAACACCACTAGAGGACCTTGTTGTAAATTAATCTGTAACTCAATCGAGTTTCATCCTAATTCATAAAAATGAAATTTTATGAATATTTTTACTACTACTTTGTTAACGAGCCCTCGGCTCAAAGTTACTAATATGAATCTGAAATAAATAAATGATCTCATTCTGCGTCCCTATTCTTCAGTTGCTCCAAACATTCTCTGTCTGTCATTACCATTCATCATCTGTTTTTGTCAGTCAGTACTGCTCTTGGACTCTGTGTTCACCACTTGCTGCAAACTACTTTTGTGCGTCTTCCTAAAATACACTTGCCCTAAAGGAATTATGTTCCTGCAGCATCTCTAGGGGTGGAATCCTTCTAAAAAGGGTTGATTTGCCTTCATAGTACCCTGACAGGGTGGTAGTCCCCTTTGGCAGGGAGAGTGCAAACGATCAAAGTATCTTCATATAACGAAAACCCACTCATTCAACTACCTGCAGACTATCAACAATGCTGCACAACCATAGCTTCTCTTGTATGCCTATTGAACACAAAGATTATGCCTATAGTTAAGTAAGTTTGAGTTACTAGCTTGGAGGCAGTATAGCAGTATAGCGCAGTGGTTTAAGGCTTTAAACTGCAAATCTGAAAACCTAGGTTTGAATCCCACAGCCCCCACTTGCATACTGTGTGACCTTGAGCAAGTCACTTAACTTTTCTGTGCTCCTAGGTCACACTTGTAAATAAGCTTTCAGCTTAGTGTGCTACTCCTTATTAATCAGTTGAAAATGACTAAAAAATAAAATAAACTAGCTACACGCCCATCATCGGCTAGTTAAAGTGGCTTAATCTAACTTCATTTAGAAACACTGTTTCTTTGCCCCTCCACACTCACCTCTAGTGGCACCTTTCTCTCCTTTGGACTCCTTCCTAAGGTACATTTAGCCTGAAGGAATTATGTTCTTATGGCACCTCTAGGGGTGGAGCCATCCTCAAGAGGATGTTTGCCTTCATAATACTGCAACAGGGTAGTAGTCCCCTATGGAACAGACAGTGCAAATGCACAAGACATTCTCATATAATATTCAAACAGCACATTTGTTTGGCTACCTTCCATTTATCAGCAATGTTGCACATGTGTAGCTCCTCATTATACTATGTACACCTACTGAACTGTAACAATTTCACTACTAAGACTAGCAAGCAAACTTAAAGGAAATGTCTAAGATTTCGGTAATGACATTTTAAATACAATAGCTCATTACTTTCTTCTGGGGATAGCCATTTGATCACAGGAAGGAATGTTTTCTTAAGTCAACTATGAGAGAGAAGTGATCAACAATTGTGCTGAACAGATGGTTAGGCAACCCCTTCAGTTCCTGACCTGCTGGCCCCACCCCATGCTCAGGCAGTTTGTGATGTCTAACCAGGCAGGACTCAGGAGTGTGCCACATAGAAGTCAATGGAGGACACTTTTGAAGCAGTTTTATGTATGTTAAAGTAACCTTTGTTATAAATAAAAGTCATTACTCAACTAATAGGGCCCCTGTTAGTTGTGCAGTAACTTTCATTTATATCAAAGGTTCCTTTAATATATACAGCATCAAACAGTTCAGAAAACTTCCTCCTTTGACTTCTATGTGGCACACCGCCTCCCTCTGTCTGGTTAGACCTCACAAAACATCTGAGTGAGGGGGTGGGGATGGCTGTCCAGGAAGTGGAAGAGTTCAAATGGTTATCTGCTCAGCACAATCTTCAATCTCTTCCTTTCTGTGGAGGACGTAATAAAAAACATTCCTTTCTGGGTTCAAATGAGAGTTGATAACATAAGTTAATGGACTAATGCATTTTAAAAGCCATTACCAACATCTTAGATATTCTCTTTAAATGCCATTGTTCAGTGCTTGATCAGGTGGAGTGCTGGCCCATAAGGGGTTCACAGGTGGCCAGTGGGGAGTATGATAAACAGGAGATGTCCACATCACTTCAGATCATTTGGTAATTAAGGATCTGGCAAGCTTAATCCTGGGTCATCCACTGAGTTTAAAACACATTTCTTATGTATTCCTGCAGTTTTTTAGTGGTGCTATTCATGGTTGGTCAGTATCAGAACAAACTATATCCAGTGCCCACCCCGCCCCCAAAATGCTTAGTTTGAAAATCATATGGGCTCATAGGTGGCCAGAGCGGGGTGTGCCCAAATGGAAACTATTCTATCTCTCTCCTCAGCAGGGGTAGGAGGGGCAAGCACTGGATGCTGTTTGTCTCCGATATTGGTCACATACTAGCATCACTCCGATAAATCTGCAGAAATGCATAAGAGATGTCATTGCAGCTCTGTAGAAGACAAGGGTTGAGCTTTCCATTTCATAAATTCTTTGCAGGCTCCTTTAAGCAGCATTTAGAGAATACACTGAATACTGTCTGTTTGGGTATACCACAATAACATTGTTATTTGCAGTCAGATGGGACTATACAGTAGGTCCACCACTCTGCTCACCCCACTAACCCACTCACCCCACTAACTAATCTTGAAATGATAGTTATGGAGTGTATCATTCTTTCTGTTGCATTAAAGTTGAAGAAATTGAGTTACTATACACTGCTTCGTGTTTTGACATTTGTCCTCATACTAACTCTCAGATTTAAATTTTTAGATTGCACAAACCAGCAGGAAGGCCTTCCATATTGAAAGAAGGGGTGAATCTTGCATAACTGCCAGCAAACTATAATACACAGAAATGGGAGGTCTGTATGAGATATCTCTTCATCACAGTTACAATCTGGGAAATATGCTACCACATACTGTTATTTAATGTTTGTCATGCATACAGCAACATCGCTCTGATTCTGTTCTAATATGACGAAGTGCAAATCATACAGAGATAGTACAGTGGTAGTGTTAATGAGTTTATTGCAACTTTTTCAAAAACAGGTTTTACCAATTTGTTACATAGAAAAAAATCTAATGAAAACAGGAGCTCATGCATTTGCACAGTTACATAAATAATATTCTACACCTATCCAAGATAGGGGTTATGAATGACCCAAAGTGTAAACAGTTGTGTATGCAAGCCCTGATGCCTAACAGTGAGCAGTACTGGGGTATATAGTATCGCCCATGGGCATAATGATTCCTACAGGTCCTGTCTAACCCCCAACAGCAGTCTCCACCCATCATTCTTGTCCTCAATCTCACTTGCCCTTTGCCCCAAAAATAATATTTTCATGAACAAAAAAAAGAAATTATTTTTCTAAAGGTCTCTGCCCTTGCAGGTTGCAACACCACTTATTTTAATTTTTTCTGCAGTCTAAGATCCATCCAGTGCAGGGTTAGACCAAAGTGGCACAAAACCTAAAGGTATTTTGTTTGGGTAAATATCGGAATCTATCTTTTTTAAAGGGAAAGTCCCCTCAGCTTTTTTTTTTTTTTTGCCTTTGTATTTATGCTTCTTTCACATGCTCATGCTGATTCCTATCCTTGGGGTCTTCATGCACCCAATTGACCGAGGCAGAGGGGTATATTACTCCCTACTCTGTCCCCACCTTAACAACCCTGAGCACCCTAGATGGCCCCCAAGCGGGGAGAGGGGGCTCCACAGACCCGCTCCTTACCTTTAGATGAAGCTGGACATTTCAGAGCTCCTCCCTACATCCTGATCTTCAGTGCTGAAAACCATCTCCAGGAGCCAGCAAAGACAATTTTCCACTTGATTTTTCTCCTGCCCCCTGCAGACCATGCTCATTCCGAAAAATGGGTCACCAGCGTAATGCAAGGTAAGGTGTCCAGTACTTCAGCCCTCAATACCACTGGGCCAGTGACCCTCAGCTTTTCATTCTGTTTCCTTGTGTAGTTTGTAGGCATGCACACTGATTGCCTGTATTGCACCCTCCTAATTTCATCAGGATTTAAATGTATATGTAAGCCCCCCAAAATGGGCTTACCTGCAGAGGGGTCAGGGAAAAAGAGCAAGAATGGAGAGACTGGGACCAAAAAAAAGAGGACTGAGAGGAAGGGAGTTGAGATCTGGGAGAAAAAGACAAACAAACTGGAACCAAGAGAAAAGGCAGTTACAAAGGCTGCCTGCCAGGTTGTAGGCTCCCTGGCTACCCCTCCCCATCTCCAAAAAGCAAGACCAGGAGGAAGGCTGCCCACTGGGTTGTAGGCTCTCTGGCTACTCCTCCCCCCTCCAAAAAGCAAGACCAGGAGGAAGGCTGCCTGCTGGGTTGTAGGCTCTCTTGCTACCCTTCCCCCCTCCAGGAAGGAAAGGAGGAGAAAGGCTGAGCTGCTGCAGAGAAGGAGGGAAGGAAAGAGGAGTTTTCCCTGAAGGGACTGGGGCAGACTGACTGGACTAGAAGGAACAGTTAAAGTGAGCCTCGGGCTTTGGGGGCTGCTCTACACAGGGGGCCCTTGAATTCCAGCCAGGGGAGAGCCCTGGAAGCTGGGTGGCCACTGGCCCAGGTCTGGCTGAGGGGAAGCTGATCTGCCCTATGTCTTCAGTGTGAATCCGCTGCAGCAATAGAAACCAGAGAGGTAGAAGGACGAACAGGCCTGCCTGGTGAATACTGTATACAAAGGCCCTCACGCAAAGCCAGAAAGGTGAGGCAGGTGAAGAACAGCACCTCCTCCAGCCTCCATGCATATCCTTGAATCAGGGAGACCATCATCCTCCTCCTGGAGAAGCCATGAGTACCCCAAGCTGCAGCTCTGGGGATTCTTTGTTTGCATGAGCTAGGATGGTTGGGGAAGAGCCCAACCCCAATGACAGACTAATTTTCCCTAGACCTGTGTTGCTCTGCAAGGGCCCCAATGAGAGACTGCAGGCCTGCCACTGAAAATGGTGAGGTACCCACCATCTGGGATTGTTCTGGGTGCACCCAGGGGAGGGGCAAGAGCTCATACTGGCTTATGTGCCTGATTTTATGGAGGCTTGAGGGAGTAGCCCTCACCTCCTCTGTCTTAGATAATTTTAAATAAAGAGGGATTATTGTTTGCCATCATATATAAGTGTTTGTGCTTTGTACTTTGTTATCATTATTGCGGGATGGGAGTGTTGATCTAACTGTGCCAGAGGGGTCAGTCACTAAGGGGATATATCATTGTTCCCTGGAGGGTGGTAACCTCTCTTGCCCACAGGAGTCTGTACTATTGCCCCAGGTGGAGGCACCAAGTCACCATTGGCGATCTGCCAGGATGCAGGCCCAGCCCCTTGGGGAAGTACATTGAGGACCCAAATGGCTCTGGGGAAGCCCAGATGAGTGAGATAATAGAGGCTGTTACTTATATGAAGGTATTTAAGTCTGGAGTGGAAAACTGCTTGACTCCATTGCAAAGTTCATGACCTGACTCAAGTAAGGCATCTTGGAATTTTGAGATGTTTTGGTGCTAACCCTTACAGAAATAATTATATGAAATGTTTTTTATGCTGACACATAAAACTACCCATGTGTTATGTATGCTGCAAGTATGATTTAAATGCTACGCTGGAACCGATTGCATACATGTGGCATGCGGGCAACAAGCAAGTGTGGAAAGCATGCTTGTAATGTTAAATTGGAACAGACTGCATGCATGTGGCATGTGTGTAAAAAGCAAGTGGTCACTGACAACTGCACAAATAAAAGTTAAGTGACTTGCGCAGGATCACAGTATACAAGTGGGGGTTGATGAAATTCAAACCTAGGGCTACAGATCATCTTCAAATCTTTTGGTTTTCAATTCAGTGCATTTAACCACTAAGCTATGCTGACTGCGCACATATGGCTCACTTGTACTTCAATACAAATCTGCATACATCTGCACACATGCAGCATGCCTAAAGCCACTATTATACTTTAGTTTTCTTGTCCCCTCTCATCTCAGTTGCATAGCTGAACTGTAGCACACATACCAGTGGAAAACATGTGGTTCTTCCCACTCCCAATATACATATGTACCCCAAAAACTACGTAACTACTTCTGTCTTGCTTGTACTTCTACTATTTTCTCTCCATAGTTTCGAATGCTTCCACACAAACAGATTTTAAGAGGCAAACACAAAAGTAGCAGTAACTCGACATCCATCCACATGGCCAGTCCCCCCCACCACCATATACACACACACACACACTGTAGCGGGTGCAACCATGTTGCTACAGACAGTCCACCAAGTATAGATATAAGTCGACAGTCTCTTACCCGAGTATGAGCTAGCAAGAGGCAGGAGTCTTTAAGAGATGATGTCCATTGGTCTGAGTACTGGGGCATACCCCCTTGAAATGAATGGAATTATTTTTGATTACTATTTTATACATTATGATGGTGAGTTAGAGAATAATGAAGGCCCATGTTCTACTAATAAGGCCCTTGTTAGTCACCTTTAATAATCTCCAACTCTCCATCAATAATGTAAAAAATAATAAAAAAATACTCTCATTCATTTAAATGGTGCATGTCCCTGCAGACTCCCTTGCCCAATGTCATAATGTGCCTGAGCATGGGGATGTGAAGGTCAGCTTCACTGGAGGGGGGAATAAGCCGACTATAGTGGGGCTCCAATAGTCTCTGCATACCATACCACCCAACTGTCCCTGAATGCAAGAGACAGCCCTCATTTTCCCCCTGAAAACTGCTTTGCTTCTCTTCTATCCCTCATCAAAAACATGCTGCTTATAGAAAAGATGCCCTGTAAATTTAGACTTTATGACAGGGTCTCCAGTTCTGATTTCAGCAGGGTGGAGCCAAGAACCAGTGGAGGTCAGGTGCTAGTTAACCCCTTAGTTGCAAGCTCTGGAATGTCTGGAATATCTCAGTATAATATAATATAGGTATAACTTATCTGTTGTTACTGAAAGGTGATATATAAAATCATAAGATATTCAAATGTATAAGATTCATCTGTCTGTACCCCCCTTACAATATGGGGGTTCCTAAAATGCCTTCCTGGACTTGCCTAATGCCCACTGCTAGGCTGGTGTTCTGTTTATAAACAGCTTAAAAATGTTTGCATGTGAGTGCCCTGCTAGCCTCCGTGCCTGTCTCTGTAACAGGTATCTTTTTCGTAGGTTATAATTAATCTGGGTGGGGGCCGAGTGGCTTCAGGCTTGAGTCCCACCCAGACTGCGATACAGCCACTTCATTCTGCCATCGCTAACTGAGCAGAGGAAGCTCTGCTAGAATCTGTGATTGTTTATTGATTATCTGTGTTAGTAATAATAATATTGTACTTTGTCTAACCTACCTTCCTTTGCAGCATGGGCATTTTGCTAAGAGCCACCATTTTGGTTCTGGACTGCCAGTTTGGACCAATCAGTACCTTTTGGGATCCTAAAATGGAGACTGTCCCCAGAAGCTTTGTGGGAGTGAATTTCTATAGGAATTGTAGATTTTAGTTTGGCACCTAAATGGACCTGGAGGGGGAGCCCTTTCTGTGACAGACAGAACCCTTTGGATCACTGGGAAAGCCCAGAGCTGCCTGCAGCAGTGAGTCAGTGTGAAGCTGGAGTTGAGAGAGTGAACAGCTAGAGACATTTGAGCAGCTGCTCCTGCTTAGTAGCATGGGGGAATCGTCAGGAAGGCTATGTCTGGGCTGTCTGCTACCATCTTCTAGAGTGAAGAAGTCTGTAATCTAATATCGGACTTTATCTGAAATTGCTGTTACTTTGACCAGAATCCTGAATTGTGGAAGAGTGAATTTCGCCTGTTGTGGACCGAAGATTTGCTTCTGGAGCAATCAGACTGTCAGGACTTGAGATAACTGCAGAGAGTATGGTTTGCTCAGAGACACTGTTTAATTGCAAGTGGAGTGTCATCTGAACTGTGGTACCTAACTATTCTTATGATAATTGTGCTGAATGTGTAGTTTGGGTCATGATTTGGTTCTCCACATCTTTGAATGTGTCACGCTAGCTGGAAGCTGCATCCAGCATCAAACTGGACTGAAACCTAAACCATTCACTTGCTCTGGGTCTCACCATCTCAGCCTATATTGCTGCTCACAACAGAGATTTATCTGATGAAAGACCCACTTGGGGATTCGACTCTCTGCTCAACACCATCGAACAGGATCGACTACCATGGTGCGTCATGTGGGCCCTGCTTCCCCTGGCAAACCAGCATACCATCCTGAGGTCTTCATCTCATCAAACCAACCTCCTGGTCTGGGTAGCATGAGTAAACATCAGGGTAGCTCCCTGTAACAAAGCTCAAATTGCTGGCCCGGTGACACTGAGGGTTGAGGTGCTGGATGCCACACCGGCGACCTGGGTTCGGGAGCGAGCTTGGGCGCCATAGGTTGGCAGGGGTGGGATAGGATTGAGCACCTGGTGGGCTGCTCTTCTGTCTTTGGGGGAGGGCATTGGGTAGTCCGGAGCTCCGGTGGCCCCTGGTGGAGACCGGGGGTTGTTGCAGAAGCTTGACTGCACGTCACAGCATGGCCAATGCTGGCAGGGTTGCCATGCACTAAGCGTCGGGGGTGCGCACGCATAGCAATGGGCAGGGAGAAAATGTGGAAAAACCCCAGCTGGAGGGATAGGCGACGGCCCCCTTCCTCCATGCCCAGTGCTGGATCTGGCTGGGCAGGACCCTAATCACTCCTCCGCATGGCCACGACCTGTTGCTAGAGTCTGAACTGAAAGGAGCCCAAGTAAGTGGCAGGGCTACCCTCCCTGGGTGGGTTAAACCAGGGGTACTGGCAACGGAAGGGGGGAAGAGAGAGGGGCACAGTCCACAGCGGATCTCAGGCAGGCAGGCACAAGGCAGGAATGCCTGAGAGAGTTACCCCCAGCTGAGACAGGGAGGAAAATAAAGTTGAAAAAACAAAACCAAAGCTCAAATCAGTGTGTCATCTGATTTAATCATTTTGGTTGATCATTATGAACTGAGCTATCTGGCTCTAGAATAAAAATTGTGGGTTAAAGTGCATGTTATGTTTTTCTTTCCTAAGGGCCCCAACAACAGCTGCAAGGCTGGCCTACTCTAGGCAACACTTCCGGCTAGCCTGCATAACAACTGGGTACCCAGAGTGTGTGTGAGACTGCTAGGGAGACTCTTAGGCATGCATGTTTAACCTGACTGAATCAAATCTGAAATCAAATGCTAGATTTCTGCCCCACCCTTGTTCATGTCCCCTGAATAAATCAGATCCAAGTCGTTCCGCATTTAAACTGGCTATTGTGTACCTTTGTGGAGGGGATATTGTGTTGCTATTGCTTTTCTGTATTGCAGGTCTTATTTTACAGGAGGTCTCCAGGGCCAGTGCAGCTGACCAAGCCCTGGTGGTAAGTGTGACAAGTGTGGGTTCAGCATTGCATTCTGATGTTAACTGTGATTGTCTATCTGCTAATCAGTATAGGCCACTAGAGGGGTTAGAGGTAGGTATCACTGCTCCAGAGGGCTGTACCCAGAGCAGCTACGCTACCCTTAAACCAACCCTCTGGGTGGCGACACCCATGCACTGAACTGAGGCCCCTCAACCTGTGCCTAGTCACACAGGCAGGGGTAGTATCCCTTGGGATCGCGCCACCTAGGGTTTACATGCCTATATCCTGGAGCAGTGCATCAGAGTTGTGCTTAAGCTCACCAAGTTGCTAAGCATTTTTTTCCTGGCTGAAGTTCTGACCCCCCACCGAAAAAGTCCCGATTTCTCTCCCGACTCCATTCCATTCAAAACCCATCCCATGTGGGTCATGAATGCACCCAAAAGCACAGAAACATGAAAACCACATCAATATTTCAGTCCTTCCTTAATAGAAACATAGAAACATAGACTTTGATGGCAGATAAGGACCGCTAGGCCCATCTAGTCTGCCCATTTCCCTACCTACAGGATAGGCCGCAGATCCTAGTTAACCAACAGCCTATATCTTCCTGCCCCCCACAAGAATTGCCTTATGTCTGTCCCATGCATTCTTGAATTCTCCCACAGTTTTAGACCCCACAACTTCCTCAGGAAGGCTGTTCCATGCATCCACTACCTCTCTGTGAAATAATACTTCCTCACATTGCCCCTGAACCACCCTCCTTCTATCTTTAAATTGTGTCCTCTTGTTCTTGCAAGTCTCTTTTTCTGAAAGATGCTACCCTCTTGTACTTTGTTGATTCCCTTGAGGTACTTGAAAGTTTCTATCATGTCCCCCCTCTCCCTTCTTTCCTCAAGGGTATACATATTAAGATCCTTTAGTCTCTCCTCATACGGCTTCTCTTGCATCCCCTAGTAAAACAAAAATACTTTCTTTTACTTGCCTGTCCATCTGGCCAGAACCTGGGGCCTTGTCCAATGTGCAACCTGCCCAGTTTTCACTCTGTCCCTTCACTGTCCTTCTGCCAGAAGCTGCATGCTAGAACTGACCCTCCAAGGTCTCCAACACGGTCTACGATGAAGTCACCTCACCAGCTGAACCCACCTAACCTGTGTTGTTTGCCTCTTGCTTGGCTGCTGCTGTGGCTGCTACCAGACTGCACTGATCAAGCCTATGAAGGCCACCCACACTGTTGTCACTGCTGCTGCTAAGCCTAGCTTGCTGCCTCAGGGGGCCTATTTTTGGTTTTTTTTGTGAGGCAAGCCTAGTAGAGTAATTAGGTAGTCTAGTCTCCAGTTAGCTTCTAGCTCACCCTCTGACCCTTCAGCCACCAGGGGAGATGGAGACTCACTAAGAGTAGACCAACATAAATATGCTACCATGACACTGCTATTGAGAGTTCAGTGCTCACTGACTCCACCAAGCTGTAGGGAGCAGCCTGTCTACTCTGCGGTGGGAAAGACAGTGTTGCACTTGCATAACTCATGCTCTTGCTTGGCTGGAGCTCCTTCATGTCACATGTGATGGCACCACCCCTAAAAGGTATAGATAGTGGACAACCCAATACAGACACAGTCAAGTCAGAAGTGCACCTGCAGCGTGAGCTCACACTGCCTGGGGGGGCACTTATAGTGCAAAGGATTAAATCCAAATTTAATGCCATTATTGCCACACCATAAGAACAACCTAAGCACTAATGCAGGGGACAATTTTTCCTCTCTGCCCTTCCTAAATGGCACCCCTGATTTATGGCAGAAATTTAATCTCAGGTCCTAATATAGTACAAGTAAGTGCAGTGGTTTCCACTGTGTTCTGAAGTACTGTGTCTCCGTGTTTCAGGATGTGTCCTGATCATTGTGAGTGTTAGTGTTCCTCATTGTCCCTCATTTTGAGTGTCCATGTCCCTCATTTCAGTGACAAAATGTGAGCTATGGTACATGCTTCCAAGACCCTAGTCAACACAAAAAGTGCTGAGCATGGCCATAGTGTATATGCTCAGTACAGAATGACAAAGGGAAAGTGAGCAAAAACAGTCGTGGAGAAACACTTTTGTAGCACTAAATATGCAAAAGGGATTTGCATGGCCCAAAACAAAAAGGTCAGGCTTCACAACACAGAGGCCCCTCTTTGCACATTTGGAATGAGGGGGGTGTTGGCTGACTATATCCTAGGCATTTATAGCAATAAGCAAACAATACTTACAAATTAATGGCAATTTAGTGATAAAAATCAAAATCCATTAAACAACTTGCAAAAGGATCAGAACTAATGAGTTTAGCTAATGTTAATAGGGAATCAATGAAAATGTATTTTAATGGCTCTAATTACTAGCAGTAGTATGAGAAATAGAAACTGTTATAATTTTTTAGATGAGATTGCATCAGCTTAGTTGCTGCACAGGTGGCAAGCATGCTGCATGTGAACCTAAAGTGATTTTTAAATGATGTTCACACCACCTTAACTGCTACACTCATTTCAAGCATGCACCATGTAAACCTGATGTGACATAGAAACTTAGACTTTGTCAGCAGATAAGGACCGCGTGGCTCACCCAGTCTTCTTATTTCCCTACCTATTGGATAACCTGCAGAGCCTAGTTATCCAACAGCCTACTTCCTCCTACTCCCCACAAGAATTGCTTTATGTCTGTCCCATGCATTCTTGAATTCCCCCACTGTTTTTGATCCCACGGCCTCCTCAGGAAGGCCGTTCCATGCATCCACTACTCTGTCTGTGAAAAAATACTTCCTTACATTGCCCCGAGCCATCCCCCCTCTATATTAGTACTCTGCACCATGGGATTCAATGAATGGTTGAAAAACTGGTGTGGAGCTCAGAGTTTTGGCTTCATTGGGGACTATGGAGCCACCAGGAGGGATGCAGGCCTATACTGGTGTGATGGTCTGCATTTGTCGGGGGGGGGCAGGATCCTAGGTGATAGGTTTCAATGCTTCATTGGCAAGCATTTAATCTAGCAAAGGGGGGGCACTGAAAAGGAGCAGAGAAATCCCAGCCTCCCCCCAACAAAACACAGTAATTAGCGAGGTAAACGCCAAGGTAGAGACATCATTCAGCAGCAGGACAGGGGTAAATGCAAAAAAAGGAAAAGGCAGCAAAGACAGAGATGGGGCTAAAAGGGGTAAGGCCATCAAAAATTGGAGGGTGATGAGTACCAATGCCCATAGTCTGTGTAACAAGCTCCCTGAACTAGTGGCCTTGATGGAAGAGGGATGCCTGGATATTGTGGCAGTCACTGAAACATGGTATATGGGCAACCATGACTGGGATGTCAACATACCAGGATACAAAATCTATAGGAGGGACAGGGAGGGTTAAAGAGGAGGAGGAGTAACTCTCTATGTAAGGGAAGGGATTAAAGCAACAGAGCTAAAGAGTAAATATGAAGTAGATGAATCACTATAAGTCACCCTGGGGACAGGAAATGGCACCACAATCAGCATGGGAGTTGTGTAAAAACCCCCATCTCAGGGGGAAGGAATCAACAATGAAATGATAGAAGGAATCCTTAAAATGGCAGAAGAAGGGGAGATATTGTTAATGGGGGACCTGAATATGCCAGATGTTAAGTGGAGCACCTTTGCTGCAAGCACATCCAGGAGCAGGGTCATTCTTGATGCCCTATAAATGGCATGCTTCAGACAGCTATTGTTGGAACCCACTCGGGAGGGAGCAGTCTTAAACCTGGTACTCTCAAATGGGGACGGAGAAAGGATCCCGGATTTAGAAGTGGGTAGCCATCTGGAAACAAGCGACCAACAAACAGTGTGGTTCACAATAAACACAGCCACAGAGTCAAGCCATACAAAAGCAAGAGTACTGGACTTTAGGAGGGCTGACTTTGGGAAAATGAGAGAGTGCCTCAGAAAAGCACTAGCAAATGGGCAAGAAGGAGGGGTGGAGAAACAATGGGAAATAATCAAAACAGCCATCACAGAGGCAACAAGCCTTTGTGTGAAACGAATCAATAAAACAAAATGACGGAAAAAAACACAATGGTTCTCAAAAGAGGTGGCAGAGAAGGTTAAGTAGAAAAGGATAGCATTCAGGAAGTACAAGGAAACACAGAAGGAGCAGGACAGAGAACTTTTTTAGTTAAAGCAGAAAGAGGCAGGGAAGGCAGTAAGAATAGCAAAGGCCCAAACCGAGGAAAAGATAGCCAATTCTGTTACGAAGTGGGATACAACTTTTTATAGGTACATTAGGGAGTGAAGAAAGACCAAGAGAGGGATACGGAGACTTAATAAAGGGGAGGGAATGTGGACAGTGGGTGATAGTGAAAAAGCAGGGATACTGAGCAAATATTTCTGCTCAGTATTCACAACAGAAGAGGAGGGGGAGACACCTAAACCAAACAAGAGAAACACTTTGAATAGGTGGGTCGATACCACTCCATTCACATAAGAAAGAGTTTTGAAAGAACTCTTGAAACTGAGGGTGGACAAAGCAATGGGGCCTGATGGGATTCACCCCAGAATTCTAAAAGAACAAAGGGTAGAACTAGTGACACCACTGATTACTCTCTTTAACAAATCATGGGAGGATGGGGTGGTACCTGAGGACTGGAGGAAGGCGGATGTGATTCCACTTCACAAAAGTGGGAGCAGGGCAGAGGCAGACAACTACAGACTGGTTAGTTTGACCTCAGTGGTAGGGAAAATTATGGAATCACTTCTGAAGGAAAGAATTGTTGAGTATGTAGAGGCCAGTGGGGCACAGGACCCAAGGCATCATGGATTCACAGTGGGAACAGTGTGTCAGATGAATCTAATAGATTTCTTTGACTGGGTGACCAAAGTAGTAGACCAGGGAGTGGCTGTGGATATGGCCTATCTAAATTTTAGCATGGCATTTGACACAGTCCCACACAAAAGATTAATATACAAATTAGCCAGTCTTGGAGTGGGTCCCAAGGTGGTAGCCTAGATAAAAAATTGATTGGACACCAGGATGCAAAGGGTAATAGTAAATGGAGTTCACAGTGAAGAAAGTAGGGTAACTTGTGGGGTACTGCAGGGTTCAGTACTGGGACCGGTCCTCTTTAATGTCTTTACAAGTGACATTGGAGAGCACCTGGGAGGAAAAGTATGTCTCTTTGCAGACAACACAAAGATATGCAACAGGGCTGATACACAAGGTGGGGTGTAAAGGATGAAAAGGGACTTGGCAAGGTTGGAGGAATGGTCAGATGTATGGCAGCTCAGATTCAATGCAAAGAAGTGCAAGGTAATGCACCGGGGAAACAAAAACCCAGGGGAAGAGTACACATTCGGAGATGAGATTCTAACAACAACAAAAATCAAAAGGGACCTGGGAGTAATTATATCAGATGACCTTAAGGTGGGCAAGCAATGTGAGAAGGCAGTAAGGAAGGCTGGGGGGATACTGGGATGCATAGGGAGAGGCAACAACAGTAGAAAACAGGAAGTTGTTATCCCTCTGTAAAGACAGCTGGTGAGACCTCATCTGGAGTACTGTGTGCAGTTCTGGAGACCCATTCGCCGCAAAGACATAGGCAGAGTGGAGGCTGTCCAGAGGAGGGCAACCAAAATGGTGCAGGATCAACACCAGAAGAGATATGAAGAGAGACTAAAGCTGCTTAATATGTATACCCTTGAGGAAAGGAGGGAGAGGGGGAACATGATAGAAACGTTCAAGTATCTCAAGGGAATTAAAGTCCAAGTGTTGCCTAAACACTCTAAGTGTGTAAGGTAAATAATAATAATAATAATAATAATAATACAGATTCTTATGCCTTCGGTGTCTGCCAAGAAACATTCGTAAACAAGCAAGAGTACTAATAAATGTTTATTATACTACTTACGCCAAGCATGCGACAAAGAAAATCACAAGGTAGATGGGTTTCTCACCACTCTCCTAAAGAATGTACATAATCTCCAGGACTGTAGGATCTCAGGTTCTCCAAGATCTCATTCCATCTCCCAGCTCTCCTGCTCTCATGGAGCTACAGTAGGTTGCAGATGGCTATATACTACAGATAACAGCATAGCAACAGAAATTACATCTCTGTTATGGATATGAGAAACATTATGTAATGGATATGACTTAGGAGACAGAATTACTAATGAGTATCATGCAGTATGAGACAAATAATATGCTTCTATTTGCATTATAGCTTGGACAAAAGAAATGCTGACAGGTTCTATTACACATGGCATTTCTTGATTATGTAAAATATAAGACATTACAAAAGGATTTCTCTCTGCCATCTTGCTTAGACAAAGAGAAGTGCTTACAAAGTTCTACTACACATGGCATATCTGCCTGAGTATAAAACACACACTACATATAATTTTATGAGAATATAGGTATACAATAATCACTGATGATCCCTCAGAGTCATCTTATCAGTGATTAGGTAGATTATATATGGAATATATGTAAAAGACAAACATAATGCATTATAGTGAGGTACTGGATGTGGTCCTGGCAGACAGTGACCAGATTGGGGGCCTGGAGGTAAGGGACCCATTGGCGGGGAGTGACCATGCCACGGTCTGGTTCTGCCTGGACCTAGGAGGGGTAGAGGCTGCACAAAGATGGAGTAACCGACTTCAGGGGTGGATTTAAGGAAATGGGAAGGATCCTTAAGGAGCATTTGGATGGGATTGGGTCAGACATGGCGCTGATAGTAGGTGGGAAATCATCAGGAGGGGTGCAGGATGCTACCAGCACCTGTGCAAGAGTAAGATGAAATGCGGTAGGGCCCAAACCCTGTTGGTGGACCAGGAGGTCCAGGAGGTGGTGCGGGAAAGAATGCAGCCTATAAGAAATTCAAGTGCTCAAGGAGTGAAAGGGATTGAGGGAGTCTGAGCTGATGGCTAGAAGGGCCACTAGAGTGGTGAGGCGGCTAAGGCAAGGAAGGAGCAGAACCTGACCAGGGAAATTAGGAGAGGAAAGGGGTTCTTTAGATACATTGGGGAAGACGAAGGGTGAAGGGGCAGATTAGCAGGATTAAATCAGGAGAGATGGGCACAAGACCCGGGGGCAGGCTGAGGTACTAAATAGTCACGTCACCTCAGTTTTCACCAGGGAAAATGGGGATGCTGCATCATACATGGGAGGAGACAGAGATAATGAGGAGGGGGACCCTTACCGATCGGCAGGTCTGGGAGGGGGCATCACTGGCAGGTGGGGGGAGGGCTAAGCAGGGAGAAGAGGTACCAGAAGTGGAACTCACAGCAGATAGAGTGAGGGAAGCCCTCAGCTCCCTTAAGACGGAGAAAGCACCGGGGCTGGATAAATTACACCCTAGAGTGCTGAAGGAACTTTCAGATGTCCTGACAAAACCCCTGGCAGAGCTTTTCACCATCTCTCTGAGGACAGGGTGGGTGCCCCAAGACTGGAAGGTGGTGCATGTAGTGCCTATCCACAAGGGGGGATCAAGGGAGGTGGCAGGGAACTACAGGCCTGTCAGCCTGACATCGGTGGTGGGCAAGGTGATGGAGGGCATTGTCAAGGAGAGGCTAGGGGGGACCTGGATAAGTCAGGGTGCCTGGACGATAGACAGCATGGATTCATCCCGGGGAAATCGTGTCAGACAAACCTGGTGGAGTTCTATGACTGGGTGACAAGTGCCTTGGACCTGGGTAGACCAGTGGATGTCCTTTTTCTAGACTTCAGCAAGGCATTTGACTCTGTTCCTCACGTGGGCCTGTTGGATAAGCTAGGAGAAATGGGGGTGGGAAACCAGATGATCTGATGGATAGGTAATTGGCTCCAGGACCGGACCCAGAGGGTCATAGTTGGTGGGATAGTCTCATCCCCAAGGAGGGTCATTAGTGGGGTCCCACAGGGATCAGTCCTTGGGCCCCTTCTGTTCAACGCCTACGTATCTGACATAAGGACAGGAATCAGGAGTGAGATGAGTCTCTTTGCAGATGACTCGAAACTGGGGGCGGTGGTGGATGGGGAGGAGGGGAGGGTGGCCCTGCAGGGGGACCTGGAGGCTCTGGAAAGATGGTCTAGAAAGTGGAAGCTGAGGTTCAATGCAGGGAAATGCAAGGTATTCCACCTGGGGGCCAGAAACCCAGGCCAAGTGTACACCCTGGGGGAATACTACAAGTCTCAATGGCTGAGAGGGACCTGGGGGTGGTGGTGGATGTCAAGATGAACAACTCTGAGACTTGTAGGAGGGCAGCAGCCAAGGCCAACAGGATGCTGGGATGCATCGCTAGGGGGATCACCTCCAGAAGGAGGGAAGTGATACTCCCTCTGTATAACTGCTTGGTGAGCCGCACCTGGAGTACTGCATGCAGTTTGGAGGCCACACTTAAGGGGACATTAACCTCCTGGAGAGGGTCAGAGAGGCAACCAAAATGATTTGGGGCTTGGGGACAGGACCTATGAGGAGGCTGAAGAGCTAAATGTGTACACTTGGAAGAGAGAAGGGACCGGGGGACATGATAGAGGGTCTTCAGGTACATGAAGAGGTAAATAGGGAGGAACAGTCAGGGTGCTTGAAGGAAGGAGGAAGGGGCCACTAGAGGGCATGGGTGGAAGCTGGAGGAAGATTCAGGGAAGAAAGGAGGAGGTGCTACTCACTGAGAGGTGGTGGAGCCATGGAATGCACTACCTAGGGGCAGGTGGAGGTAGAGACAGTGGAGGGGTTCAAGAGGGGTGGGACAGGTACAGGGAAGGGTTCAGAAGCAAAATCCAATGCAGCAAGAATATCCGGAACTGGGAAGGGAGAAGCCAGAGAAGGCGAGGGGGACAGCAAGGTCAGCACCCAGGGTGGGGGCTGACCAAATGAGCAGACACGAAAGACCGTTAGGCCTATTCTGCTGGCATTTTAGTATGTTAGTATGTTAGTATAATAGTCATGCATGATCTAATCTTATGCAGGATGTAAACATTAGCAAATATTAGCAGCAACGCACATTCCTGGCACTCATGCTTATATGATGCATGCCTATATCTATATGTTAGTGCAAAATAGGAGTATCACAGTATGATAGACCAGGAATACAGTGTGAATTGTATGTGAGGTGTACGTGGGATGATGGGGGCAAAACCCATGCGCCACAGTACCTTTTGAATGTCTTGTTTGAGATATTTAACATATTAATCTACTGATGCTCCATCAGCAGTGGCAGTACACAGGTCCAGAAGTAAATGTTCTGGGAGTCTCATGGACCGTCCGGTCATGATTTCAAAAATGGGGTATGCTGTGCACCTGCAGAAGGTGTCTATCTTATTGCCATAAGGAGTAAAGGCAATAATGACTTCCAGTCCTTTTTTTTTTTCTGAACAAGTTTGGATAACATAACTTTGATCTGCCTGTTAGCACATTCCACCTGTCCTGATGTCTGTGGGTTATAAGGGATATGAAACATTTGTTTTACCCATAACAAATCCAGAGTTTCCTGCATTAGTTTGCCTATAAAGCCGGAACCCTGTAATCAGAATGTACCTTAAGGGGTAACCCCCATATGTTAAATAGCTGGTTACAAAGACATTTGCAGTCACTTTGGCTGTGTTGCTTCATTAAGTTGGTGATCACTAGTGTAAACTAGTTGTTCTTAGTGGTTGGCATAGGGCCAACGTAGTCGATCTGGATGTTGTTCCAGGGGCCTGATTGCCTCTGGGGTAACAATGTATTTTTCCTAGCTGGTATAGGATTGTTTTGTGCACAGATCAAACAGTTACTAATATGTTCTGCATCGTTTCTCAAGTGTGGCCATTGAACAGAGGGTTTCAGTCTGTCTAGGGTTTTTATTGACTCACTGGTGTTCACCAGTTGGAGTATCATAGTCTTGGTATAGTAGATAAAAGGTACTCTCAGGTGTTCAGTAATTACCCATAACTTTTCATGAGTGTTACAGCAGTAATGTTCCAAATGAGTAGGCCATCACTGTTACATAAGGAAAAATCTCCTTATTCCTCTCTTCACACAAGCTGTGTTTTCCTCAAGGACTTTCCAGCTCTCTAAACCATCTACAAATATTTGTGGTAATTAGGAGACTCAGTGCCTCCCTGCTTTTCATTCTTTTTTCTTTTCTCAGGCATGTTTTAACAATGCCTGTGAATCGTACATATACAATGATGCAATTACTAGCTATGTACACTCTGTCATTACTAGGATGTACAATAATTACAAACCCTGCTATCTCACCCTCGTTGGTATGTGTGGCTGAGTCATCAGTCAAAACATGACACACAGTGGTGTCTCTTAACATTTTCTGAGGTTCTGTCAGAAAGGGCACTGGGACAGGTATGTCAGTGGGTTGGAGTGAACAATCATGGGTCTCTTCTGTAAATTGTAGCCCATGGGCCAACAAGGATGGAGTTTTGATAGGAAGGACAGTGATTTCATAATCCTGTAAAATGAGAGACCAGTGTGTATTTCTGGCATTGGATACTGGGTCATCTTTTACTCAGACAACAGAAGGTTAGTTGGCAAATGATTGGAATGCAGCACAATGGGTGAGTATCCAATGATGTACATAAAGTATCTCACTGCCCAGTATGTAGCCAAAAGATTTCTTTCACAAAAGGTTGTATTTCAGCTCCACTGAGGCAAGCAATTGGGATGCATTAGCAATGGATCTGATGTGTCCATTTCATGACTGGGCTGAAACTGCTAAGATTGCTGTAGCAGTTTCAATATACCCTAATACTGTGTTAGGATTAACCAATGCTGGGACACTAGTCTTACTGATAACATTATTAATCATGTCAAAAACCTCTGGTATGTTTTGTTTGGCTATGGCAGCAATCACAGTTCCCTGAGACTGATCCAACCTCCATGATGTGGTGGTCAGCCATTTTGGATTACCTCATGGGCAAAACCTTCATTTCAAGTCTGCTGTAATGAAAACATACTGAATCACGCTGTTCAGTCAAGGTCTGGTGGAGAAATACCAGCACGTTAACTCTTTCAGTAATTACTTCACACTTATCATCCCTAAGTGCCTTGTTTTCAAAATGTAAGGAATCAGTGTTATTAGCCAGAACACCATTCATTTGAAAACCTTTTTTTCTAATAAATTTTGCCTTTTCAGCATTATCTATTAAGGCATGCAGGTCTTGGTTGCTTCTCTCATTAAAGAGGGACTCATTTTCCTGACAGAGAGACTGAAGCTGACATTGCAGTCCATCTATCCTTTTTTTATGAGAAGCCTTTTTCAGACTAAATTCCTGCTTGCAAACGGCATTCTTCATTTTCCAATCAACATACTCAGATTCCAAAACAGACAGTTTATTTAGAACAGCATCAAAACATTTAAACAACATTGCAATTAATAATCCTCCAGAATCAACTCTTTTGGTACCATGTTTCAATTCCCTATAATGGGCAATGATTGCCCTGAAAGGGTTACCATTAGATTCTGCTAACTCAGCAACATCAGACCAACCACTGTAAGCAGTCTGGTATGTTGAGGCATCCAGCCTCAACTCAGTACTGATATTTTTAGGCATGTCATAAGATAAGAAACCCTTCACCATCTGTGGATCAAAAACTTTGTTTGCAACCAAAGTTCTTGACAGGACACAAACAGGGTTTGGCGTAAGTGGACTCCTAGATGAATATATACCCATTAGGGTTTGAATCCACTAATGAAAGCAGTCTATCTGTCTGTTTGGATCCCTTTACAGCTGTGTGTTCCCACAGAGACAGACTTGGTAAAAGAACAAAAATAAAATAATTCATTACATAGAGATTGAATATCTGCCAAGTGATTGTTTTTCTGCATTGTAGAACACACAACAGACCCAAAATTTAAACAGAAGACACTCTCAACTGCTTGTTACTGGGGATTTCTCACCCAGTGTGTTTTAATTTACAGAGGAAATTAAAATGAAACTTGGCAAACACCCAGACACACTGCCCGGTTGAAATTGTAAGTTGCCTAAACACTCTTAGTGTGCAGGGTAAACAATAATAATAATAATAATAATACAGATTCTTATGGCTTCGGAGTCTGCCAAGAAACATTCATAAGCAGTCTGGTATGTTGAGGCATCCAGCCTCAACTCAGTACTGATATTTTTAGACATGTCATTAGATAAGAAACCCTTAGCTGTCAGTGGATCAAAAACTTTATTTGCAACCAAAGTTCATGACAGGACACAAACAGGCTTTGGCATATGTGGACTCCTAGATGAGTACTGTATATACCCATTAGGATTTGAATCCACACATGAAAGCAGTCTATCTGTCTGTTCAGATCCCTTTACAGCTGTGTGTTCCCACAGAGAAATAATAGGGGAAAAAACAAAACAAAAATAAAACAACTCATTACATAGAGATTGAATATTTGCCAACAGATTGTTTTTCTGCACTGTAGAACACTCAACAAACTGAAAATTTAAACAGAAGACACTCTCAACTGCTTGTTACTGGGGATTTCTCGCCCAGTGTTTTAATTTACAGAGGAAATTAAAATGAAACTTGGCAAACACCCAGACACACTGCCCAGTCAAAGTTTTATGTTGCCTAAACACTCTTAGTGTGTAGGGTAAATAATAATAATAATAATACAGATTCCTATGTCTTCAGAGTCTGCCAAGAAACTTTCGTAAACAAGCAAGAGTACTAATAAATGTTTATTATGCTACATATGCCAAGCATGTGAAAAATAAAATCACAAGGGAGATGGGTTTCTCACCACTCTCCTAAAGAATGCACATAATCTCCAGGATTGTAAGATCTCAGCTTCTCCCAGATCTCGTTCTGTCTCCCCACACTCCTGCTCTCGTGGAGCTACAGTAGTTTTCAGATAGCTATACACTACAGATAACAGTATAGCAACAGAGATTACATCTCAGTTATGGATATGAGAAACATTATGTATTGGATAATGACCTAGGAGACAGAATTACTAATGAGTATCATATGAAATAAATAATATGCTTCCATTTGCATTATAGCTTGGACAAAAGAAATGCTGACAGGTTCTATTACACATGGCATTTCTTGATAATGTATAATATAAGACATAACAAAGGATTTCTCTCTGCCAGCTCACTTAGACAAAGAGAAGTGCTGACTGGGCTCTATTACATGTGGCATGTCTGCCTGAGTATAAAATACACACTACATATAATTTATATGAGAATATAGGTGTACAATAATCACTTATGATCCCTCAGAGTCATCTTATCAGTGATTAGGTAGATTATATATGGAATATATGTAAAAGACAAACATAATGCATTATAGTGAGGTATAATAATCATGCATAATTTACTTTTATGCAGGATGTAAACATTAGCAAATATTAGCAGCAAAGCACATTCCTGGCACTCATGCTTATATGATGGGTGCCTACATCTATATGTTAGTGCAAAATAGAAGTATCACAGTACGATAGACCAGGAATACAGTGTGAGGTGTATTTGGGACAATAGGGACATAATCCAGGTGCAACACAAGAGGGTAGCATCTTTCAGAAAAAAAGATGTGCAAGAATAAGGGGGCACAATTTGAAGATAGAGGGGGGATGGCTCAGAGGTAATGATAGAAAGTAGTTTTTCATGGAGAGGGTTGTGGATGCATGGAACAGCCTTCCTGGGGAGGTTGTGGAGTCAAGAACAGTGGGAGAATTCAAGAATGCATGGGACAGACATAAAGCATTTCTAGTGGGGGGTAGGAGGAAGTAAGTTGTTGGTTAACAAGAATCTGCAGCTTATCCATCAGGTAAGGAAATAGGCAGACTAGGTGGACCAAGCGGTCCTTATTTGCCATCAAATTCTATGTTTCTATGTTTATATTCAAATTGGGCCCCCTTGTTCTTGCACATCTCTTTTTCTGAAAAATGCTACCCTCTTGGACTTCATTGATTTCCTTGAGATATTTAAGTGTTTCTAGCATGTCCCCCTCTCCCTCCTTTCTTCGAGGGTATACATATTAAGCTCCTATAGTCTCTCTTCATATGGCTTCTGGTGCAGACCCTGCAACATTTTAGTTGCCCTCCTCTGGACTGCCTCCATCCTGTCTATGACCTTGTGAAAATGAGCTCTTCAGAACTGCGCACAGTATTCCAGATGGGGTCTTACCAACTGTCTGTACAGAAGGATAACAACTTCCTGTTTTCTACTGGTGATACCTCTCCCTATGCATCCCAGTATCCCCATAGCCCTTCTTACTGCCTTCTCACATTGCTTGCCTACTTTTAAGTCATCTGATATGACTACCGCAGGTCCCTTTCAATTTTAGTTGTTGTTAGTACCTCCCCCACATTGCATACTCTTCCCTTGCTTTTTTGATTCCCAGGTGCATTACTTTGCATTGAATCTAAGCTGCCATACTTTTGACCATTCCTCCAACCTTGCCAACTCCCTTCTCATCCTTTTCACTTCTTCTTGTGTATTAACCCTGTTGCAGATCTTTGCGTCGTTTGCAAAGAGGCATACTTTTCCTTTCAGTCCCACTGCAATGCCACCTATAAAAACATTAAAGAGGGCCAGTCCCAGTACTAAACCCTTCAGTACCCCGCTAGTAACCCCCTTAGTTCAGAGTGGACTCCATTTACTATCACCCTCTGTATCCTGTTATCCAGCCAATGTTTTGCCTAGGCTACAACCATGGGACCCACTCCAAGGCTGGCTAACTTGTTTATTAATCTTTTGTGTGGGACTGTGTCAAATGCCTTGCTAAATTCTGGGTAGGCCATGTCCACCGCCCCTCACTGGTCTACTACTTTAATTACCCAGTCAAATAAATCAATTAGATTCATCTGACATGACCTTCCCACTGTCAATCCATGCTGCCTTGGGTCTTGTGCCACACTGGACTCCAGGTACTGAACAATTTTTCCTTCAGAAGTGATTCCATCATTTTCCCTACCACTGAGGTCAAACTAACAGTTCTGTAGTTTTCTGTCTCTGTCTTGCTCCCACTTTTGTGAAGGGGAATTATATCCATCTTCCTCCCATCCTCAGGTACCACAACATCCTCCCATGAGTTGGTAATTTTGGGTAGTCAGTGGTATAACTAGTTCTCCCCTTAGTTCTTTTAGAATTCTGGAGTGAACCCCATCAGCCCCCATTGCTTTGTCCACCTTCAGTTTTAGGAATTCTTTCAGGACCCTTTCTTCTGTGACTGGACTGGTATCAATCTCCCTATCCAGAATGCTTCTGTTCTTTGGTTTAGGTCCTTTTCCCTACTCTTCTTTTGTGAATACTGAGCAGAAGTACTCATTCAATACAAATGCTTTTTCACTGTCACCCTCTGCCCATCCCCTTCCCTATATTAATCCTCGATATCCCTCCCTTAGTCTTTCTTTGCTTCCTAGTGTGTCTATAAAAGGTTTTATCCCCCTTCTTAACTGAGTTTGCTTTCTTTTCCTCAGTTTGGGCCTTTGCTGTTCTGACTGCCTTCTGATTTAACTGGTACAGTTCTCGGTCCTGCTCCTGCTGTGTTTTCTTATACTTCCTGAATGCTACCTTTTTCTTCCTAGCCTTCCCCACCACCTCTTTTGAGAACCATAGTGTTTTTTTCCTTCATTTTGTTTTATTGATTTGCTTCACACAAAGGCTTTTTGCCTCTGTGATGGCTGTTTTGATTTTCCCCATTGTTGCTCCACCCATCCATCTTGCCCGTTTGCTAGTGCTTTTCTGAGGAACTCTTCTATTTTCCCAAAGTCAGTGCTCCTAAAGTCCAACACTTTGCTTTTCTATGGCTTAACTCTATGGCTGTTTTTATTGTGCACCACTCTGTTTGGTGGTCTTTTGTTCCCATATGGCTACCACTTCTAAATCCAAGACCCTCTCTTTGTCCCCATTTGAGAGTACCAGGTCTAAGATTGCTCCCTCCTGAGTGGGTTCCAACACTAGCTGTCTGACGCATGCCCCCTGTAGGGCATCAGGAATGACAATGCTCTTGGATGTGACTGCAACAAAGGTGCTCCAGTTTACTTTTGGCATATTCAGGTCCCCCCATCAACAATAACTCCCCTTTCAAACAACATGAAGTCTTGCTATATTATGACAATTGCAGTTTGTCCCACCATTAGAACTGCTCCGGAGGTGAAATAGTTAACTCCATTCCATGAATGGAACTTTGAGCACGAGCTCTAAAATAGAAGCTCTGTCTGTGGAGATTCAAACCTGAAGTGTCAGATTCTTTACTCCACCTCACTGAACAGTCGCTCCGGAGATTTATCCTACTGCTTTGTTCATTTCTTGGTTTAAACAGTATTTTCTCGGTTAAATTAAACCTCGAGTATAATTATTTTAACCGCAAACCGATCGGTTCAAGCTCTGTCTGTGGTATTGTAAGTAATAGACAGGTTTTATTTCTGTGTGGAACTTGTAAATGTTTATCGGTTCGGTTTGAACCGATCAGGTTGGTTAAAACTTTAAAAAGTAAGCATTTTAAAGCTTTTAGAGTGCAGTTCAGTTCTTATCGGTTCTAAAAAAACCGGATTTCATTACGGTTTTTTCCATGACCCTGACACGGTTGGGAACCGATAAGGGTGTCTTGCCTGGCACTGCCATTAAAAGGGCAAGTTTTTGGTTGGGCTGGCATTATGTCTGAGAAACCCAAAAGAAAAAAATGGGCCCACTGGGTTTCAACACTGTAGTGTCTGTGGGGAAGCCTTTGCCAAGGTTGGCCCACACACTACATGTGTTTATTGTCTGGGGTTGACCACCTCATTTCAGACTGCCAGATTTGTATAAATTTCCCTGCAGCCACCCTGGATAAGAGAGTGGGCAGGCTCAGGGAACGAGAGGCCAAAAAGTCCGCTGACCCGGATGGCCAGCCCGGTTCGGTGCCAACCGAACAGATACCCTCTGACCAGAGGCGAGACTTCCTCGGGCAAAAGTAAACTAAAAAAAAAAAAGAGAAAATCAGCAGGTATGGAGTACAAATTCCTTCTCCAACTGCTGCAGAACTAGCAAAAGCTATACAAATTGTACAGTCACTGTCTCCGGTTCCGTCCGAACCGCCACTGTCTGGTAAAAGGTTGGTTCGGCCGGTTCCACCGGTTCAGGAATATGATATTGGAGAGTTTTATGAACCATTAGCATGGGCATGATGATGCTCAGTGTGAATGTGACTGAGAGAGTCTGGGTGTGCCCACTGAACCGGACATCTCCCCAGACTGACCTTTACAATCTCCCTCTGTGCTTTCTGAGTCCCCTTCTCTTTTTATGTTTTATAAAAAGGTTGCTGAATCCCTCCAGCTCCCATGGAAGGAAGCTGTGGATGAGCAAGAGGAACCTGATTTTGTAGAGAGGATGGATATTCCAGAGTCTAGGAGATTGTCTATTCCCTTGCATAATTCATTTAGGAAACAAACAATAAAAATTAAAAAAAAAAAAAAAAAAAGCTCCTAATTCTGTGCCTCCTGTAGACAAAAAGATGACAGGAGGTACACTCTGTCAGGTCCTGATACAGAATTCCTTTCACAGCATTGCAGTCATGTTGGTGTGGTTCAGGCTGCAGCCTGTGATAAAGCTAATATTCCCCTGGCTTCACATCCTCCTGACAAGAATTCCAGGAAGATTGATGCCATGGCAAAAAAACAGTACATGGCAGCCTCCTTGGGACTCAGGAAGCAAATTATATGGCTTATGTAGCAAGGTATCAGAAATCTAGATGGGATACTGTTATGGAATTAGCCAAACAAGACCATGGCCAGCTGGCTAGCGAACTGGAACAGGTGCTGCCGATGGCATTGAGGCTTCTAAGGTGCAGTTTCATGCTGCTGTGGATGTTAATGATGTTTCCTCTAGAGTCATGGCCACATCTGTAGCTTTTCGTAGGTTGGCCTGGCTCAGGTGTACTAGCCTGTCACAGGATACCCAGACTAAGGCTTGTTTTTTCCTGTGGTGGGAAATTCTCTGTTTGGGAGCAGACAGAGAATTATATGAAAAAGATGGATGAATATAGGAAAAAGTGCCCAAGCTAAGGATCGGCAAGCCACTCCCCAGAGGCACACTCCCAGGGGTAGGGATAGGCCTTTTCACAGGCCTTTTTACCAGACTCAGGCCTCCTCTGCTTATGCTCAGAAGGGGTTCTTCAGAGTCAGAGGCAGATGGGGTGTGGGAAGGCCTGCTCCCACCCCTCAGCCTAAAGCACCTGCTAAGCAGGCACCCTGATGGGGTGCCCAGGGTCGATTCTCCTTTACCAGTAGGGGACAGATTGGCTTACTTCAGTCAGAACTGGGCATCTTTAACCTCAGACAAGTGGGTTCTGGAAATAGTAAGCCAGGGTCTGGTTCTCAGCTTCAAAAAGTTCCCCAAGATGAGAACCAGGTTTTTTTTTCTACCTACAAGTTCTTTAGAGACCCTTGCTCTAGAAGCAGAGGTCTCAACCCTGTTGGCTCTCAGAGCAGTAGAAAGGGTTCCTCCCCTGCACCAGGGCAGGGGTCTGTATTCCAGATACTTCCTTACCCCCAAAAAGATAGGAGAATGGTGGCCCATCTTAGACCTCAGATATCTGAACAAGCATCTTTTGAAACCTAAGTTCAAAGTGGTAACTCTGGCAATGATTTTACCCTCTCTAAGGCCAGGGGGCTGGTTGGCTTCCCTGGACCTCAAGGATGCCTATTTTCATGTCCTAATCATTACCAGTTCAGAGCAATGCCCTTCGGCCTGACCTCTGCCCCAAGGGTATTCACAAAATGTCTGGCAGTAGCAGTGGCTCACTTAAGGAGGCAATCGATTGCTGTTTATCCCTATCTAGACGACTGGCTCATTGTAGGCCAGTCCCCAGAACAGGTAAAATCTCACCTGCAAGTCACCCAGCAGCTTCTCACCTCCCTGGGCTTACTGCTAAATCTACCAAAGTTGGTTCTGGAACCAGTCCAGGTACTCACCTTTATAGGTACAGAATTGAACACAAACCTAGCTAGAGCTGTTCTTCCCTTAGAAAGGGTAAGGAACTTGGTGGCTCTGCCTCCTCCTTCACTCTGCAGGTCTCTTGACCAGCAAGACACTCTTTGCAGCTCCTGGGGCACATGGCTGCATCCACAGCTGTTTTGCAGGGAGCAAGATTTCAGATGAGAGACATTCAGTTTCACTTGAGAGCCTATTGGTCTCAGAGAAGAGACCCCCCTTTCCAAGTTGGTCCCAGTGACTCGAACCTTGATCCAGGCCCTCCAGTGGTGGCAGGATCAGAGCAATTTAAGATTGGGGGTCCCCTTCATTCCTCCTGCTCACACTTTGACTTTCACTACTGATGCCTCCCTCCTGGGGTGGGGAGCCCACATGGGCGAACTCTCCACTCAGGGAGTGTGGTCCCCCCAGGAATCTCTGCTCCACATCAATTTACTGGAGCTCAGAGCTGTCTTTTTAGCTCTTCAAGCATTTTCTGCATCTGTTCAGAACAAAGTGGTACAAGTCAGAACAGACAACACCACAACAATGTGGTACATCAACAAGCAGGGGGGGCACTCGGTCTTCGGCCTTGTGCACCGAGGCAATGAAGTTGTGGTCTCTGGCCTATTCCCTGAACACTTCCCTCATAGCAGTTCACCTTCCAGGAAAGGACAATGTCCTAGCAGATGCTCTCAGCAGGATTTCCCAGGGCCATCACGAATGGTCCCCGGATCCTCAAGTATTGGGGATAGTCTTTGCCAGATGGGGCACCCCTCAGATAGATCTTTTTGCAGCCCCAGACAATCACCAACTTCATTGTTCTGTTGCAGGCCCCCAGTGTTGGGTTCAGTCCCCCTGGACGCCCTTCTCCTGGATTGGGAAGGGAAGTTTCTTTATGTTTTCCCCCCTTCCCTCTCATAGAAACATAGAAGTTGACGGCAGATAAGGACCTCAAGGCCCATCCAGTCTGCCCATTTCTTTTTCTACCTTATAAATGTGCCATCGGCCTTTGCTCTGTCAGTGACCTATCTATTCATAGTCATTTGTATTGCTCCCTTATGCCTATCCCATGCCTGTTTGAAGCCCTGCACTGTATTCATAGCCACCACTTCTTGTGGTAAGCCATTCCATGCATCTACCACCCTTTCTGTGAAAAATAATTTCCTTACATTCCCCCTTAATCGGCCTCCCTCTAATCTCATGCTGTGTCCTCTTGTCCTGCTATTTTTCTTATATTTAAACATGTTAGACTCTTTCACCTTGTTTATGCCCTTAAGGTGTTTAAATGTCTCGATCATATCACCTCTCTCCCTCCTTTGCTCAAGGGTATACATATTGAGCTCCGTTAATCTGTCCTCATATGTCTTCTGATGCAGTCCCTGAACCATTTTGGTTGCCCTTCTCTGGACTGCCTCAATTTGGTTAATGTCCTTGTGAAGGTGTGGCCTCCAATACTGCACGCAGTACTCCAGATGGGGCCTAACCAATGTCTTGTACAGAGGGATTATTACCTCCCTCTTACGACTTGTGATACCCTACTAATACACCTAACCCCCCTAGCCTTACCTACTGCTTTAGGGGTCTGCTTGGATGATTTTAGGTCATCAGTGATGATGATGCCCAAGTCTCTTTCTTCCTTTGTGACTGCTAGCAACTCCTCCCAGCCTATAAGTGGCTTCAGGGTTTCTCTTCCCTATGTGCATGATTTTGCACTTCTTTGCATTAAATCCCAGTTGCCACTCTTCTGACCATTCTGCTAGTTTATCCAGATCTCTTCTCATTCTGCCCACCCCATCTGGATCATCTACTCTGTTGCAGATCTTGGTGTCATCTGCAAACAGACAAGCCTTACCCTCTAGTCCATCTGCGAGGTCACTAATGAAGATGTTGAATAGGACTGGCCCCAGGACTGATCCTAGGTACCCCACTTGTGACTTGCATCTCTTCTGACTGTATACTATTTACCACCACTCTCTGTTTTCTGCCAGTCAACCAGTTTGCCACCCAGTTGACCAACTTCAGCCACCCGAGCCTACCTAGCTTATTTATCAATCTTCTATGTGGAACAGTGTCAAAAGCTTTGCTGAAGTCAAGGTAGGCGACATCAACTGCTCCCCTTGGTCCACCACTCTGGTTACCCAGTCAAAGAAATCTATGAGATTAGTTTGACAGGACCTTCCTTTGTAAACCCATGCTGTCTTGGATCCTGTGCCCTATGGATTCCAGGTGTTGCACTATCCTTTCCTTAAGGAGTGCCTCCATAATCTTGCCCACTACTGAGGTAAGACTGACCCGGTCTGTAGTTCCCGCCTCCTCCCTGCTACCACTCTTGTGGAGTGGGATCACATGAGCCCTTCTCCAGTCTTCTGGGACCTCTCCTGTGCTCAGAGACTCACTAAACAATTCTGCTAATGGCTCTGCTAGTTCCTCCTTTAGCTCCTTAAGTACCCTGGGATGTATGCCATCAGGTCCCATTGCCTTATCCACCCTGAGCTTAGCAAGCTCTTGTAGGACCCTTTCTTTTGTGAAGGGAGTAGTGCTCACCTCCCTCCCCCTGTGTCCATGATGCTGAGCTGTGGGCCCTGCCCTACCTTCTCTTCAGTAAATACTGAGCAAAAGTATCTATTTAGGATAGATGCCTTTACAGGGTCCTCCTCCTCACATGCTCCCTTTTCTCCATTAAGCTTAGCAATACCCCCTCTGGACTTTCTCCTTTCACTAATGTATCTATAGAAAGTCTTGTCACCTTCTTTTACTGTTCGTGCTAGTGTTTCCTCAGTTTGGGACTTTGCCTGCCTTACTGCCTTACCTGCTTCCCTTAGGGCAGTTTGGTATGCCTCCTATCTTCATCCAGCTGTGTTCCCTTATATTTTCTGAAGCCAGCCTTTTGGCTCTGACCTTTTCTGCTACTGTATTTGAGAACCAAAGTGGTTTCCTTCTTCTTTTGCACTTCCTTATCTGTCTAACACAATGGGATGTTGCTTCAAGTATTGTATCCTTAATGCTTGCCCACTTTGCCTGTACCTCCTCACCTGTGTTTCTTTTTGCCAGGGCTAGCTTAACTCTGTTGGCCATCTTATCAAAGTCAGCTCCTCTGAAGTCCCATATTTTTGCCTTGGAATGGGATGATTTAGATGTAGTAGCCAAATTGAACCATACCATGTGATGGTCACTAGCCCCAGGTGACCTTCTACCTAGAATCTGTGATCCCTTCTTTGTTAGTCAGTACTAGATCTAGGATAGCCCTGTCTCTTGTGGGTTGCTGTACCAGTTGTTTGAGGCCCTCCCTGCAGGAATCACTATGAGTCTAGTTCTGGCAGATGTTCCTGCTGGTATTGACCAATCTGTATCTGGCATGTTGATCTCCCATTATCAGAACCTCCCTTTAGCTGTCATGTTTTGTATATCTTCTAACAGTAATGTGTCTATGTCCTCCCTCTGGTCTGGGGCCTGTAGACCACCCAGTTCTTATGGCTGTCCCATTTCCTGTTTCCAGGGTGACCCACAGTTCTTCTGGCTCCTTATGTGTATTCTGAATTTCTGTAGCTTTGATATTTTCATTAACATACAGGACACCCCTCCCCCTCACCTCGGTCTCTTCTGAACAATACATAGCCAGGTACTGAAGTCTCCCAAGTGTGGTTACTGGTAAACCACGTCTCACTAGTGCTACTATGTCCAGTTTAGCCTCTGAAATAATTGCCTGCAGGTCTGGGATCTTATTTCCCAGGCTGTGAGCATTGTGTACATGATTTTCCATTGGCCAGATTTTGGTGTGTTAGTTGTTGGGTGAAGTTTGGCATTACCCTGTGCATCGTATGGGGAGACAAACCTTTTTCTTACCTGGTGATGCAAATGAGCAGCAAACACGCTGAATTCCTGTTTGACCACTAGCTGAGGGGAGGGTGTTCTTCCCATTCGACGTGTAGGGTGCTGCACCTCTCCCCATTGCTAGTTTAAATATTCTGCAAAGGCGTCAAACTTCTGCCCCAATGCACTGACTCCCTCTTTAGTCAGATGCAGTCCATCAAATTTAAAGAACTTTCGCTCCCAGAACTGTTGCCAGTTCCTACAAATCTGTCCTTTTTCCTGGCACCAGTCCTTGAGCCACATGTTTAGCTCCTATCTCCCTTCTCTGACCTTCCGTACATCTGCTCCCTTCTCCCAGACTGGCAGGATCTCAGAGAAGGAGATGCAGACGAAATAGATGATAGTTTGTCACCCAGCCTAGTCAGGTGTTCCTTGGTCTCCACAACTGACCGGCTGGCGAGATAATTAGTCCCTATGTGTACTAGGACATCAATGTTTTCTCCTGCTTTGTGAACAATTTTGCAATGCGGTCAGTGTCTCTCCATGCTGATGTACCTGGGAGACATCTGACCATCACCCTAGCTGGAGATGGGTATCAACTCCCCGAATCATGGAGTCTCCTATGATCAAGTTTTTGGTTTCCTTTGTGCTTGTTTAGTTTTGGTTCCTGATTTGGGTGAGTATTGTTGTGCTAGCTCCTGTGCCACAGTGTCCTGCTCTGCAGTGTCTTCTGCCTCTTTATTTGATTTCAGAGATAGAGGCAGATACCTGTTATAGTGTTTATATGGTTTTGGAGGTAATGTGTTGGAGTAGAGTGATGGGGCACCTGATTTGCTCCTCCTAACCACCTGCCAACCTCCTGGACCAACTACCCTCTGCGGTCGGTTTTTCTGTTGGATGCTGGGAAATGGCGGGTGGTTCTTATAATATATTTCCTCTTCAATATGAAATTTGAGGCGTGCAATCTCTGCCCATGCTGCCTGGGCTGAGACCTAAGATCTCAAAGGCCCAGCATGTGGGACAGTGTCCTAAATCTTGAAGACTGTCCTTCTGAAAATTGTTCACAGTACCTGCAGTTAATGAAATCCATTCCAAATAAGTTGCTGGGTTTGTAACCTAGTCAGAGTAATTAGAGAGAAAAAAAATGCAAGTAATGGTTTAATTGTGCTTTGTTTAACTTGTTATAACAAGTTAAATTACTAATGCCCTGTAAATGAGATCACCTTGAGGCCCCACTGATCCGCCCCTTCCTGCTCTGCCACAGGAAATGTCACAACTGTGGTACCCTATAAAAGGAGTGTGGCGTGGGGTGGTTGAGGATGGGGTGGGTGGCTGGGCCTTCCTGCCTAAAAAGAAGAACCACAGATGAAAGAACAAGGAGGTAGAGCAGAAACAATCAGTCAACAACAAATGCAGTAACCTAAGCTTATCCTAATGTTAGATAAAACTGTAAAACCTGTAAAGCACCACCTGTAATAATTTCAGAAAGATATACCCTGTAAAACACTTTGCTCAGAGAAAAATAAAGCAGTAACAGAAGATATACCTTGCAAAAGACAATTTGAATCAGAAGATTACAGCAGTAATCTGTTAGCACACACCTGTAGGCACACCTTGTAATAATGCAGAAGAAGGTATACCAGCAACAACAATTTGAATCAGAGAAAAAATAAAGCAATGAAATGTTGGCAACAAACAGTAGCAATCCCTGTGGTAAAAATAAAACACCACCACCACACAGTAAATCTGCTAGCCAAACTAAGTCTTAATCCTTCTCCCTTGCTCTGGTAAGTTTCTCTACTCTGCCTTTCAAGCAGTCTTAGAGGAAAGAGCCCAGGTGAAGCTAGGTGCCTGGCCAGCAAACCAAGTCTTCTACCTCCAAGATATAAACTAACCTGATTTTTTAACCCTTCTTTCTGTTGGAAATTACTGACAGTTTGCCTGCTCCACCGCAACATACAGACCTAATCTTTGGAAGAGCTGTGGGAGGAAAAGCAATTAGCTCCTTCAATGTGAGAAGGAGACTGAAACACCTGTGAGACAACAAACCTTTTCGACAAACAAGAATAAAATAAAACACAGTGTCAAACAGTAATTTTGCTTAGCCCAATGATAAAAAAGTCACAAAAATGTAAGCTCCACCTGTAATACAGTAATTTCCAGAGAAGATATACCCTGTAAAACACTTTGCTCCAGAGAAATAAAGCAGTAACAGAAGATATACCTTGCAAAGACAATTTGAATCAGAAGATTACAGCAGTAATCTGTTAGCACACCTACTGTGAGCATACCTTGTAATAGTGCAGAAGAAGGTATACCAGCAACAACAATTTGAATCAGAGAAAAAATAAAGCAATGAAATGTTAGCAACAAACAGTAGCAATCCCTGTGAGTAAAAAATAAAAACACCACCACACAGTAAATCTGCTTAGCCAAACTAAGTCTTAATCCTTCTCCCTTGCTCTGGTAAGTTTCTCTACTCTGCCTTTCAAGCAGTCTTAGAAGGAAAGAGCTCAGGTGAAGCTCCCTTATTCAAAGTGTTAGTCAAATCAGATCTCAGCCTTGCAGGGTGATTCTGATTGCCCCGGATTGGGCCAGGCAGCCCTGGTACCCACTCCTTCTGTCCCTGACAGTCCATCTTCCCCTTTCACTCCCCAGGAATCACAACCTATTAACCTGTGCCCAGGGGAGAGTTTGGTATCCGAACTTCAAATCCCTCAACCTCAAGGCCTGGCTCTTGAGGAGTTAGAGTTGCTGACTTTCACCTCTCTCAAGGTGTTCTTGAAATCCTAAAGGCTTCTAGGAAGCCTTCCACTAGAACTACTTATAATTCTAAATGGAAAGGTTTTCCATTTGGTGTGCTGGGAAGCATATTTCCCCAGAATCTGCTGATTTGCCCATTGTGTTAGATTACATGGTCCATCTTAATTCATTGGGCCTCAGACCAGCTACCTTGAGAGTTCATTGGCAGCTGTTTCTGCTTTTGTTTCAGCAGGAAAGTCATCCTCTCTTTCCACTCACTCTGTGTTTTCCAAGTTTTTTAAGGGATTACTCCATACTAATCCACCTTTTTGGGATTGGGCTCCTGCCTGGGACCTTAATGTTTGCATTGCCCAGTTAATGCAACCCCCTTTTGAACCTCTGTTTTCTGCAGAGCTGAAGTATCTAACTTGGAAAACTGTTTTCCTAGTGGCTATCACTTCTGCTAGATGCATAGGTGAGTTGCAAGCCTTGTCAGTAGAAACTGACTTTATTTCTTTCCACAGGGATAAGGTAGTCCTCAGGACTAACAGGAAGTTTTTGCCTAAGGTGGTCTCAGATTTCCATCTTAACCAATCTATCTCCCTTCCAGTATTTTTCTCTGAACACTTCTCTTCTGGTGAGAGAAGATTGCACAGCCTGGATGTTAAGAGGGCTCTTAGTTACTATATAGAAAGTACCAAGGGTCACAGGTTCGAATCCCTCCAACTTTTCCTCACTTTTGATGAGGTTGGGAAAGGGAAACCTGCCACTAAGAGATCAATTGGCAGGTGGATTGTCTCTTGTATCCAATTTTGTTATCAGAAACTAGGCAGAGATCCCCCCTCTGGCTTGAGGGCTCATTCTACCAGAGGTACAGCCGCGTCTCTAGCTGCTGCCAGAGACATCCCTATATTGGAGATATGCCAGGCTGCTACTTGAAAAATGGTACACACTTTTACCAAGCATTACTCCCTGGATGTCCAGGCTAGGAGAGATGCTCGGTTTGGCACAGCTGTTCTTCAGAGCCTATTCCCTAAGTAGGTTCTGCCCCTCCTCCATGGAGGTACTGTTGTGTAGTCTGCAATTGTCATAATATAGCAAGACTTCATGTTGTTTGAAGAAAAAAATTACTCACCTTAGTAATGTTGTTTCTTCTAATGGAGTCTTGCTATATTATGACCTCCCCCCCAGTCTGCCACTCTCAGAACCCCTACTTGGGTAGGGTGTGGGCAACCTAGTGTGGGCACTATTTTATGCCCTTTTTTAAGCGTTTCACCCCTTTTTGGGGTTTGGGGTGTGGTGTTTTATTATCCTCTTGTTTTATTCTCATTTTGTTAAAATTGTATTAGTAATTCTGGTCCCTGACTTGAGTATTGGGTGTTGGGACCAGCAATGGGTGTTATTATTTAGGTAGCCAGTTGGCTAGTGTAGGTTACAGCTTCCACACAGACCTTAGTGAGTTTTTGCTCATAAAGATCTGACAGTTCAGGTTTGAATCTCCACAGACAGAGCTTCTATTTTAGAGCTCGTGCTCAAAGTTCCATTCATGGAATGGAGTTAACTATTTCACCTCCAGAGCAGTTCTAATGGTGGGACAAACTGCAATTGTCATAATATAGCAAGACTCCATTAGAAGAAACAACATTACTAAGGTGAGTAATTTTTTTCTTTTCTGTGATTCTAAGGATATCTTCTATTATTTCCTTGTCCATTGCCTCCCTCTGAGATGGGGGTCTGTATACAATGCCTGTTTGGATTTTGGTGCCATTTCCTGTCTACATGGTGACCAAGAGTGCCTCCTCTATTCCCTGTTTACCCTTTATTCTGTTGCTTTGATCCCTTTCCTTACATAGAGAGTTATTCCTCCTCCTCTTTTTACCCTCCCTGTCTCTCCTGTAGATTGTGTACCCTGGTACATTGACATCCCAGTTATGGTTTTCCATGTACATTGTTTCTGTGACTGCCTTGATATCCAGGCATCCCTCTTCCATCAAGGCCACTAGTTCAGGGAGCTTGTTACCCAGACTATGGGCATTGGTACTCATCACCCTCCATTTTATATGGCCTTACCCCTTTTAGCCCCATCCCTGTCATTACTGCCTTTGCCTTTTTCTCCATTTACCCCTGTCCTGCTCACTATTGACTTCTCTACCTTGGTGTTTACCATGCTAACTACCGCATTTTGTCGGGGTAGGCTTGGATTTCCCTGCTCCTTTTCAGTGCCTCCTCCTTTGGCTATTTTAAATGCTTCTCAATGAAGCACTTAAGCCTATCACCTAGGATTCTGGTTCCCCTCCTTTACAGATGCAGGTCATCGCACCAGTGTAGGCCTGTATCCTTCCAGGTGGACCCCAGTCCTCAATGAAGCTAAAACCCTGAGCACTGCACCAGTTTTTCAACCATTCATTGAATCCCATGGTGTGGAGTACCCTAACATCACCTTTGCCATAGACAAGCAGCACCTCCGAGAAGGCTACCTTATGTGCTACTTGTCTAAGACCCCATCCCAACTTCACAAGCTCCTCTTGCACTGTTCCGATCCCATTCCCAGCCAGGTCATTTGTCCTTAGGTGGACAATGACAATCAGCTCCCTCTCCCATGCAGCTGCTCCCATGACCCTGAGAATTTGCTCCCTGTCCCACCAGGCAGGCACCTTACCTACTTCTCCCCTTTCTCCCTCAATTCTATCCCCCTAATGACTGAGTCCCCCACCAGGATTTGTTTCCTTCCCCTGTGGGATCCTGTACCACCCTCTTGTTAGTCTCCATTGTGGAGGTTCCCAGCATCCGCCTTGGTCTCCATTACAGGTACCTCCATCGAGGAACCACTCTCCACCAGAACAGCATATGAACTGTGGAGAGATACAGCTGGAGGGATGTGCCTCTGTTCCACCACTGCACAAATGATGTTAATAATAATAATAATAATTATTCTTTATTCATAGTGCACCTTTCAAAACCAAGGCGCATAACAATCAGAACAATTAAAACAAGTAAAAACATCATCACGTTCAATAAATACAAACATGTCAGCCAACATCTTCACTGTATGCCTTATTCCATAGGAAAGTTTTTAGGGCCTGTTTGAATCCCTCCACAGTCGCGCACTCACTGATCTGACAGGGTAGAGAATTCCAGAGGGTTGGGCCCACGAACATAAATGCCATGGCTCCCGCAGATTTTAAAGTCACCCTAGGAATCTCTAGCAACCCCTCATTGGCTGAGCGAAGTGATCACTCAGGGTGATAAGGAACCAGGAACTCTTTCATGTAGTCAGGGCCCAGTCTGTGTAGGGCTTTGTATGTCAGTAACCTGACTTTGAAGGAGATCTGCCACTGGACCGGTAGCCAGTGCAGTTCCCGCAGCACTGGTGTAATATGGGTGGATCTTGAAATTCCCATCAACGACTGGGCTGCTGAGTTCTGCACCAGCTACAAGTGACAGATATCAACCCCCGGTAGCCCAAAGTAAAGCGAGTTGCAGTAATCTAAGCATGAGGTCACAAAGGCATGGATCAGTGTAGGCAGATCTATGGATGGAACAAGGTGCTTGATCCTGGAGATGTTTTTTAGATGGTAAAAAGATGACTTTACTATGTCTGACACCTGTGCTCGAAGTGTCAGTCCCTTGTCTAACAACACCCCCAGGTCTACTGCACCTGTTCAGAGGCCTGGAGCTCAGTGTCTCCCAGGAACAATCATAGGGAGCAGCCTGCCCCCAGCCCCCCCTATCAGGTGGCCTGGATCAAAAACCATCACCTCCGTCTTCCCAGGGTTCAACTTCAACCAACTGGACTTCCTCCAATCTTGGATTTCATTGAGGCAGTTATTAAATACGGAGACTGCTCCTTCCTGGTCGGGAGCAAAAGACAGGTTGGGCTGGGTGCCATCAGCATAGCAATGAAACCTCAGCCCATACCATCTTACGGTGTCTCCGAGGGGAAGCATATACACCGCAAACAACATGGGGGACAATACTGAGCCCTGAGGAACCCCACATGACAGCAGGATCGGATCAGAAGAAAAAACCCCAACACAACCCTATGAGTTCTTCCCATAAGGTACGATGTAAACCATCTGTAGACCAATCCAGAAAGTCCACAGATAGATCTCAGGTGCTCAAGCAGCACCCCATGGTCAATGGTGTCAAAAGCTGATGGCAGATCTAAAAGTACCAAAAGGGACAGTTTTCTCTGGTCTCTCACCATCAGAAGATCATTGAGCACCCGAACCAGTGCAGTCTCGGTACTATGCCTCTTCCAGAAACCAGACTGGAGAGGTTCATAGATGCTATGGATAGTCCAATGGTTCTCCAGTTGTGCAGCCACTACTTTCTCGATCACCTTCCCCAAAAAGGGAAGGTTTGAGATAGGCCTGTAGTTAGCAAGAGAATCTGGGTCCAAAGAAGCTTTCTTCAACAACGGTGTCACCACTGCCTCTTTCAAGGACCAGGGACAAACACCGGAGTCAGGGGAGCACCAGATTATCTGTGCCAGAACTGGGCCAATAAGATCACCACAACCCATAATCAGGGATGTTGGGCCTGGGTCTAAACTACAGCATGTAGGGTGCATCTCCTGGACAATCTGCATAACATCCATGACTTCTGGATGGTCGAAGGTACTCCAGGAGAATGGAGGGACTGTAACCAAAACCTGATCCTCCGCAACTCGCATAGAATGTGTCTCAAGGATCTCCGACCTGATGTTAGCCACCTTATCAGCAAAGAACCGAGCGAGCTCATCACACTGCAATTGTGAAAAAGCACTTCTGAGCTGAATACAGGTTGGGTTGCACAACCTGTCCACAGTTCTGAAGAACTGAGCTGGTCGATTCTGAGCGGCAGAAATTTCCCTGGACAGGAGCTCTGCCTTCTTACAGGAAATTTCTGACTGGTATAACTGATAAGGTTCTAGCAGTCTAAGGTGGTTGGCATACAGGCCAGATTTCCACCAACAACATTCTAACCTGTGACCTAGTCACTGTAGCTCCCTCAAGGCTCCATCAAACCACGGGGCCCGAGGGCGGAGGGAGAGAGGGGACACACACGTACTGGTGCAATGGTATCCAAAGCTGAGGTGATGGCAATATTATATGCCAAGACCAAGGCCTCAGGATCCTTGCAATCCACAGGGAGTTCTGATAGGTCAAGGACCACTGCTAGGCCATCAGATGTAACATTCCGTAAAGGTCGGAATTTGACCATCTCCACAGGGGTCGGCCTACAAGGAGGGATGTCAAGATTGAACCTCACCGTGTAGTGATCCGACCAACTGACTGGTTCCTCCCCCACGTCTGAGGCCTCAATCCCCAGGAGGAAAACCAGGTCAAGGGAATGGCCACATTTATGAGTAGCAGTGGTAACCACCTGTGTCAGGTCCAGTGAATTCATCAACTGGAGGAAGTGTTGTCCAAATTGCGAGAGTTCATCATTGATCCAGGCATTGAAGTCACCCAGGACCATCAACCTGGGTGATTCAAATGCCATATCAACAATGAAGTCTGCCACTTCCTTAAGGAATTGCTTCCCATCTCTGGGTGGACGATAGATGAGAGCTATTCTGTAGCCTGCACCTGCTACTACAGCAAATTCAAATGAGCTGGTCACCTCAACTGGAACACTCTTGAGCTCCAATTTGGTCTTGAAACAGACCGCAACCCCCCATGGTCCGATCTCGGGCGGTGTATCACCACATATCCAGCAGGAACTGTGGCCTCAAATATGGGACCCACATTATCATCCAGCCAGGTTTCGGTGATGCAAGCCAGATCTGCCTACCCGACAAGATCTGCAATCACTGTGGTCTTGTTCTTGACAGATCTGGCATTGCACAACACCACCTGAGTTGGACTGAACTCCTGGGATGCCCCAACCACTGGCCCATCTCCAATGATGGTGCCCTTCGGTATGGAGACCAGGCATGGTGGCCCATGCTCTAGACTCCATTTCACCCCAGGGCATCTTCAGAACTTAACAACCCCAATAGGAGCACCCTGCTCTTCCAGCCTCCGCTGTTCACCCCCAACCCCACCCCCTCTCCTATGGCAATACCTAAAGCCCTGCAACATTGGTAGATAGAAAAGGCCAATGGAGGGGGGCTGAAAGGGTGGAGGGTGTGGAGAGTGGAGGCTGAATAGCACATGACTGGGGGGAACCAAAGCTGACAATTATCCCGGGACCCCCACATAGCCAAACAACACCAGTCTAACTGGTTAATTATAACAATTAAATAAAATGTATAAAACCTCAAATCACAACCAAACCTTTTATCACCCCCTCCCCAACTAAATCATTTTAGAAAATGGGCTAGATTGTAGGAGCTGTTTGATTGGCTGAGAGCCACAGCAGGGGGGTATATTAAGTTTCAATAGAAGTCCACATGGAAACAAGTGTGATTTCGAGGTGCCCCATTACTGAGAGTATACATGGGCACCCCGAATGTTCAAAGAAAGTAGCCGCCATTTCTTGCCCCTAGCTTAATGAGGCATGAGGGCCGAGGCTCCCCCCAACTATTTTTTTCTGACAAATGCAAGAAATTTCCACTTTAAAATGTTAGCGCTAGCATGTCGGGTGCTAAGCGCTACTCTGTCACAAAAACACATTTTTTTCCCTAAATTTGAAGTACTAGCCAAGTGCTAGCATGTTGCGTGCTAAGTGTTACTGCGAGACAGTCCCGCTCACTTCTTCACTTTCACCTGACTGCATTTCATGCTCGCAGAAAACAAACAGAAAAACACTTTTTTTTTTAAATCAATTACCTTACTGTGGATCCTTACGTCCTCTGCCATTCTTAACTCATAAGCGCCCCCCCTCCCACGATCACCGCAGAAGATACAGACATTCCTGGCAACATTTCCAGGAGCACTGGCATCCTATAGCAGCGCCCTCTACTGACAGCTCTGACAAACAGGGAAATGCAAGTGACAGGCAGGGATTACTTTACATAAAACTTTCTTTTTAATATATTTGAAAGATTTTATATTCATTCTGTTCCAATATTTCTACTAAAAAAAAACCTTAAACTTATGCCCATTTTCTAAGCACAATAACATCCTCCAGGGTGGACGGTATGGGCAATACCGGACCTTCCAAGGGCTATAAGGCCCTCTGCCTGTGGTGTCGGGCCTCATTACGCCCTTGGACGGTCCGGTATTGCCCAGTACCGCCCACCCTGTCGGGTATTATTGCTTGCATACCAACTCCAAATAAAACAAATAACTAAAAGACTTAGACAGTAAAACCTAACCTCCCTACCACACAACATAAATTGGCCCACTGGTCCTCTCACTACCTGGGCCACCTAACAAAACAAAATTATAGCACCCGGGACTCTCACTCCCCGGTGCTCTAACACTCAAACCAAGATAATAAAGTAAACAAATAAACTAAAAAAGTTTATGGAAGTTATTCAGAATCACCCTCCAGAAAAGTCTCTCACAAATCTCTGTAACAGGATGAATTCACAGATGTTAACTGAGCCCTCTCACTGCTCATAACTTCCACAAAATATATAAAATCAAAAAGTACTTGCAGTTGGGGAAAGATCAAACTGGCTGTAATCCAACCAACCCACAGTCTAAAACAGTCAAATATAGGGATTCGCTTGTGCCAGGGCCAGTGTCATCCAAAAATCGGGAATTCAAGTAAATCCTCAGTCTTCCAATTTACAGATGTTAAGACAATCAATAGGCCACAGGAATTCTTCCACCATCAATGAGGGAATCACTCCGTCAAATCAGGTCAGTAGGCCCACCACTATGGCTCTGGGACAAGTCCACCCCCCGGTGGACTACCCCAGAAGCCTAGGAGGGGGGAATAACAGGCCATGTCCTCCAACCGACCCCACTCCCCATCCCTGCATGGCACACTAACCCCCTGAAGCCCCTCAGAGGCCCATCAATCAGTTCTAGTAAATCCAAGTTCAGTTATTTCTTTGCCAAAACACAGAGTAAATGAACTGCAGAGCCAAAAGTCCTAAGACCTCCAGGACAGCCTCCCAATTTACCCTCACTAGGATCAAATACAGAGAGATTCCAAAAGAAACTTCAGGGCTGAAATGTCCATTTGATGTTTAAAATAAAAGTAGTACCACTGGAAGCTGTTACCAGGCCCCATACAGTCGAATTCCCGCCGGGATCACAGATCGAATGCCAAGCAAGCCAACAGCAGAGTGGTACTTCCAAAAAGGATCCAGAGAACAATCGAAAACAGTCAAAACACACTCGGATGGCATCTGGCATGAACAAACGGACACACAATCCTCAGTTCTCCTCACTCTGATCCAGCAGAAGTCATCACAGCTAAGCCCCCTTAACTCAATATATTTCAGGCTCAAATTACAGCTCACCCCAGGCCCTCGGACATGAACCGCAAATCAGCAAACCAAATGCGGCAACTGGAAAAAATGTAAAAACAGGGTAAAATAGAAACACAGTACAGCACCAAATAAAGCGATGCGAGGTAAAACAGGCTAACACTCAGCTGAAATGAAAACAGACAGATGAACAAACGACTAGCCCAGTGTGGCTGTCGCCATTAGCGTAACTGCTGCACACATGTCAAGCATGCAACATTCGAACCAAATGTGATTTTTAGAAGATGTTCACACCAGCTTACATGCTGCACACATATCAGGCTTGCAGCATGTGAACCTGATTTGCTTTTCATAATTGGTTTACTTATGTTCGCTTTGTGTATGTGTACCACATGCAAACACAATTAAGCATGTAGCATGCATTCTGCTTGTGCACAGCACACTTACATTTCTGTAAAGGAAAGCTTGCAGTAGTTACGTAAGCAATAAGACATGACAGGGTGTGTATGGAATATATTTAACAGCATGGCCAAGGGCATAATAATTCACAAGGCCCCTGGCTGAGTGCCTTTAGCCCTTAGCGTGTGGTAAAATACGTTCCATGCACACTCTGGAGTGTCTTACTGTACTTATAAAATGGTCATGCACATTTTTTGGTAAATAAAGCAAGGTATACTTTATTTTATCTATATAAAAACTTTTGCTTTTGCTGAAAAATTGCTACACAGCATAAAGTAGTTCTGCATAGAATGAAGGGTAAAGGGAGGGATAGAACAGTAACTGGGAAGTAGAGTGGGCATTTTAACAAGAAAAAAGATTTTTTATATTTTTCATATTTCTTTTACTGTTTTCTGTCTACTGTAAGGAAAAATCACTTAGTAGGACTAATGAAAGTCACAGGTCCATTCAAAGTCATGAAGCCATTGAAGGTAAATGGACCTTCATTGAAAGATGTCATCACTCCAGCTGGTGGCAGTGTGTTGATCCTTATGTCATTCTTGTTCTTTGTTTCTTGTCTACTTTCTTCTGTGTTATCATTCTTTTGCCCTTGTATTGAGCTACATCTTCTACAGTCTTGGCAGGAGGCACTCCAGGACATGCAAGGGCTTGCCCCACAACGGTGCCCCATTGCAGCCATGACTTATTGGCTTTGGAGCCCCGCCTCAGATGGCAAATGAACAGCTGTAGGCCTGATCGAGTAGTTCACATAAATTTGACTCAGGGATGCTTCTTTGCTGATTTTGGTCATGAGTGTGAACAAAGTGTTTATTCCAAGGGGTTGGGCAGTGTACCAGGTCTCTGAGCAGTCCAGGAAATGTTGTGGCAATCTACGTGGGTGACAATAGAGGTCTGGAGTTTCTGGCTGCAGTTTGGAAAGATATTTTTTAAAATCCTTTGACAGGGCACTGTGGTGAGTTTGGTTCAGCATACATGAACCCTCTGTGAGATTGTTTATTGGGTTCAAATGGGTCACATTGATTTTTGGTCACCTTGTTCAACAAGAGGCTGACATACTGTACTCCACATCGTTCTCATCGATGAGGAAGTTGAAGCTGTCAGGTTTCAGGCTTCTGAGGCCTTCCCACCCATGCCTGGCCATGTACAACTATATGTCTAGCCAGACTTATTTTAGAAGGCCAGACGTGGTGTCAGGAGAAACAAATGGAGATTTTTTGAGCAACATTAAATCAGCCTTTGAGATTAGAGGGTGATGCTTTGAAACATTTTTTTGTTGTCTCCGGTAATGTTTTGTGACAGAGACAAAGATGTAGTTGCTTGTATTAAAGTCCAGATTCATTATTATGTTAATTTGCCTTCCAATCTGCATCAAATTCAAGTGTCTATTTAGGGAGGATTACAAACTTCAATAACTGGAGATGGAATACTCTTTCCCTTCAGTGTTCCTCACTTTAGCATAAAAGCGCCAGAAAGACTCATTAATCTCAGTAGTAGTGGCAGTTTTTAAATTGATTCTATAGTTTTTTTGCCACTTTCCAATCATTGAACACTTTGATGGCTGTCTTTTTTTGTGTTTATTTCATTTTTTCCATCCTCAATCGCATCTAGGACATCACTACTTAGTGTTAAGTGTCATGAGGTGCTGGGACTTTCACTGAAACTGACATTTGCTGTGGTCTTTGACAGTTTTGATTTAATGTCAGTTACAGCTCCAACCGTCAACTGCTGTGATGTACTGGGCATTGGATTTATGGTCTTAATGAGATTTATTGTGGCATTTGAAATTTTTGTCTTAACAACATCTGTGGCCTTAGCAGTGACTGTCATTTGCAGTGGCATCGTGCTGACAGTTTCTATGATATTTACAAGACTTACTGTGGGACTTGCCGGCTTTGGCTCCACCGCAGTAAAATTGTCCTCTGGTATGCTGAAAATCCTCTCCATCTCTATGTCCAACATGCTGATATTAAAATCTACTTGTTTTGTTGAAAACATCACAAAAGTTTATAAGATGGGTAGGCTGAATAATCCAACTTGATTTTTGTTGCACTTGGCAAATACAAAGATGACAGACAGTACAAATGCCAGCGTTCCATGGCTTATGGATATTGACCTTTTTACTGCCAGCCTCTTTTTCTGCCCATGCATGGAACATATTTCACGCATGGGTAAGTAACCAATCATATTCCTGGATTTAGCCTACCCATTTTATAAACTGTATTAGTCAGAGCTGTTGCTGTCCTCTTCAGTAACTACCTTTACAGAAATAATTATATGAAATGTTTTCTTGCTATGCACATAAAACTACCCATGTGATATGCATGCTGCAAGCATGATTTAAAGGGAAACTAACATGTAGGATTAAATGAATCACCCACAGCCCCCATACATGAACTGCCCACACTAGATAGGTCAACTACCACCAGAAAACCCTCCGGGGGCAACGCCCTCAAAGGGTGGTAGCTTACCATCTCTGCAGGGGGAGGGCTCATGGGGGGGAGCTCTGTGCAAGAACTCCACCATGCAATGATCGGACCAAATGACCCAATCAGTCTTAAGATTATCAACCTCAAGCCCCAGCAAAAAGACCAAGTCCAACGTGTGACCACCCTGGTGAGTCACGGTTGAAACCTCTTGTGACAGGCCCAGAGATGACATCATCTGGAGGAAGTGATAACCCAATCTAAGTGATTTGTCATCTGCCCAAACATTGAAGTCCCCCAGGACTAAACACCTGGGGGCCTCCAATGTTTCACTGACAATGAAATCGGCTACTTCCTGCAGGAATTCTCCTGCCGCCACAGGGGGCAGTAAATCAGGAAAATCTTGCAACCTGTGCCCAGACAATCATGGATGGCCACACATTCAAATGAACTTGGTGATCTTACTGTGTGCACTGTGAATCCCAGCACAGCTCTAAAGCAGATGGCCACCCCCAACCCCTGTGTTCCACTGGAGCAGTGCACAGCAGAGTACCCGGGGAGGGGAATAGCAGCCTCTAAAACTAGGCCAGCATCGTCCCCTGTCCAGGTCTCCATAATGCATGCCAGATTGACTGATGAAACCAGATCCGAAATAATTGTTGTCTTTTTTCTGATCAATCTGGCATTGCACCACACTAACCTCAGGGGATTGGTGAACAGTGCAACCCCTCTGGCTGCCTGCCAACTTGATCTCGTAGGAACCCTGGGGATGGGAACCAAACACGTCTGGCCTTTCTCTAGGTCCCATTGAAACCCAGGGCACCTTCTGCACTTAACCACCTCTATCCTACCCTTTTCTGATGTGCACAGGGTGCCCCGCCAACTCTGACCAGTGCAGCCCCTCCTAATCCTAACCTCCCAACAGTGATGCACTGTATCATTAGAAACTGAGAGATCAGTGAAGGGCTGCAAGTCACCGAACTGAGACACCCCATACACAATTCTTGCCTGCCCCTGCTCCCCAGACACCCCCAGACACATGCCGGCCAACTAAGACCTTCAAACCAACAGAAAAACTTACTACGTAAATAAATAACCCTCAAACACACACACCATTCATACTCTAGTATAATTAAACTATAATATAAATAAACAGAACCTTCTGGGATAACATTAAACAGTTAAATGGGGTGCACACTCCCCCACCCACCAGATCAACATTAATGGTGTGATCTCCTCAGACCCAGCCCTCATAGCCAACCACCTCAACACCTCATTCACTGACCTTAGCCCTATCCTCCCTACAAATTTTTTGACCCTCCTCCCCAGCACCTGCCAGTAATCTTTCTCTTCTTATTTTCTCCCTCCACCGTGTTTCTGCCTAAGAACTTAGGCCGTGACCTTGTCACTGCCCTCAAAGTAATAGTACAGGCAGTGACACCTTGATCCTCGTATCCTACGGCTGGTCTTAGACACAGTCCTTACCCTGATCACATGCCTCATCAACCACTCTCTTGCCTGGGGAAGGTTCCAACTGCTGGAAAGTCGCCACTGTCACCCCTATCTTTAAAGGTGGTGATAGGACTGTGGCTGGAAACTATCAACCGATCTCCATTCTCTCCTCTCTCAAGGCCTTGGAAAAGTGGTGGCCTCTCAAATCTCTGACTACCTCTCCACCTACAATGTCCTTTGTCCTGAGCAGCATGGTTTCCAAGCAGGCCACAGTACCAACACAGCCCTCCTAGAGTTCTCCAACTTTCTCCACTCCTTCTTAGACACTGGTTCTCTGGCTGGTGCTGTCTTCATTGACCTCTAAGCTTTCGACACTGTCTTCCACCCTCCTTCTTGATGCCCTTAGTCTCTCTGGTTTTGCTGCTGGCCTATCTCCTGGTGCACCAGTTATCTGTCTGACCGCTCAAAGTGTGTAAAATTAATGGGACCTACTCAGACATCTGTCCCATCTTTTCTGGGGTTCCCCAGGGCTCCATTCTGGGCCCCTTACTATTCTCCCTTTACCTTAACACCCTTCCACGCTCTTGCTCGGGGAACATTCTATTGTACGCTGATGATGCAGTCATCTTTGCCTCAAGTCATAACCCTATTGCCCTCCAGGACTCGCTGCAGAAGTCCTTCACTTAAGCCGAGGGCTGGTTCAAGGAACACAGATTGGTGATAAATCTTAAAAAAACAAAAACCATGTTCTTCTCTCATCCCCAAAACAAGTCCTGCAACTTCAAACTCCTCATTCACTCTGGGTCCTCATTCCCACTCGAACAAGTTTGCTCCTATAAATACCTAGGGATCCATTTTGACCCTTCCCTCTCCTTCCATGGACACATCGCTGCCCTAGCCACTGCCACTAATATCCGATTGGGCATCTTACATCGGTATAAACACTGTCTCCCGAGACTCTTGACACTCGCAGTCACCTCCTCTATCCTGTCCCTAGTGGACTATGGACTGCCGGTGTATGGTGCTGCTGATCAGACCGCACTCCATAAAATTCGCACTACTCTGAATAAGGCCTGCAGATTAATTACTGGAGCACCTAGGATGACACACACCTGTCTACTGTATGCTAAAGCGCTGGTACTTGATCTCGACGAGCGCCTCAAATATCTTACCTGTACCCTTACAAAAAAGACCCTCCTTGGGCTTTCCCCACCAGGATTGACCACCACCATACGCCGCTCTGTCCCACTAGTTCATACTCGGACCTCTGGGAAAACCTCTCTTGTTATCCCTAGAGCTAGGACCTCTCACGGCCAAAGAGCCTTCAGCTTTAGGGCCCCCTCCTGGTTCAACACACTGCCCCCTCCCTTCTCGAGCTCAACTATAGGTGGCTTCAACTTCCTTACGTAACCACCTTATTAACACCCGATGCTGTAACTGCCGCTAGTCAAAGCCGTACTCAATACTTATGACAAAGCTTATTACTAAGCTGCTAAGGACAACATAACTCTGGTATTGTTTGCATCCATCCTACCTGTACCAGCTTGTTTGTTTCTATGTCTTAATTTACTGTTATACCTATGCGTTGTACTGCTATACTGTGTATTTTGGTTTGTCTTACTGTGACAAGGTACCTTTGTAAATGAGCCTATGGCTCAAAGGTTTTCCAAACTGCTGTTTAAATAAAATAAAAATAAAAAATAAATAAACCTAAAACACACACACAGCATACACCATTTAACGTCCCCCCCACCCAATCAGCGTCACCAATGAAAGAAATTACGATAAAATTCTAACATGGGAAAATCACAGGTAACAGGTGTGCTACAGCAATTCAGATAACTGGAGCAAGAATACAAAATATCCCAAAACAGAAGGAGGCGAACTGCCCAAGATCAAAGTCAACAGGCTCACTGAACTTCTGTGCAAAAGAGGAGCAAATCAAGGCCACTGTTCTGCTACCAAGGCCCTTGTTAGTCTTCATTAAAGAGGGACTCTGGTCAAATGTGGTACATTGCATAATTAGAATAAGTATACTCCCAATAAATCTCATGCCAAACATTAGGTTTCTGTGTTACTTCATTTTAAAGTTATGGGCTATTTTGTAACCCTGATTTCACTACCTGTTCAAAAATGCCAGTGTCAGTGAAGAGGTGCTGATGATGTCATCTTCTGAACTCACAGTCTAGCCCTCCCTGTCAGTAAGCTTATAGGACTCGTTTCTCCAAAGTTAAAAGATCATTCTGCAATGGTTTTCACAAGTAAAACAGGCAGCATCATTCTAAAAACTGTGCTACAGAATCTATGTGTTTCAGATTTTGTAACAAAGTTGCCTTTTAATGCCATTTTGGTGTGGTTCATTTTCCAGAGTTGCAGGATGCTGAGTTACCATTCTTCCAGACTGCTGATATGATGTGAAGTGCTACTCTGCAGTGCCTGTTTGGAAGTTGTATTACTACAAGTGTTGCAATGCTGGTAACTTAATTGCTGTTTGTCAGTGTATGATTTATGACCAGTTTTCATAGGGGCCACATATGTGTGAATTTCTATTCCTGCTAGGGGTGGAAGTTTTATCCCTGGTAAAACAATCATTGTAATGTAGAGTACAACACAGATGAGCCTGGCTATAGCTCAAGAACAGCCTGTCAATGAGAACAGAAAATGAGCTCTGCTCAACTGAGTATCCCATTCATTCATATTCTGATGATGAATAAAATATTGATTGACTGATTGAGTGAGTGAGTGAGTAAGCATTGAGCTGGCTACTGCATAGCAAGTCTTAGCAAGGTTTCAAAACAGCACTACCTCTCCCACCCCCATTTACTGGGTGATGGAATAATTGATTTAAAGTGCCATCCTGCGAAATCACCTCAATTGAATGATAGGTGTGAATGATCACAGCCTTTCGCCACATCAGAGATATCCAGTCTGCAAATCTCACATTAGTGTGCTGTGACTTAGCATCCAGCAACCCAGGAGAAAAGGACCAGAACAAAAAAGCACCAAAAACAAAAATATGAATTTGTCAGCTTTGTTACAAAATCTGAAACACAGGTTTTAAAGCAATGTTTATTGATTGGTGCTGCCCGTTTTCCTGGAGAAAACCATTTGCATATAGTTTTTAAACATTGGAGAAGCAAGTCTTGTAAGCTTGCTGACAGGGAGGTCTAGACTGTGAGTTCAGGAGATGACATCATCAGCGCCTCTTCGCTGAAACTGTTTTTTTTTTTGAACAGGCAGAGAATTTAGGGCTTTAAAATGATTTGCACCTTTTAAACAAAGTAACCTAGGGATCTCAATTTTGGCATCAGGGTGATTTGGGATATGTTAATGCATATTCTGAATTAATTGCTGACAGTAATTTGTGACCATAGCCCCTCTTTAATCTCCAACTCTCCATCAATAATGTATAAAACAGTAATAAAAAAATAGCCCCATTTATTTTAATGGTGCACCCCCCTGCAGTTTTCCTTGCCCTGTGTCATAATGTGCCTGAGTCTGGGGATGTGGAGGTCAGCTTCACTTGGGGGTGATAAGACTGACTATAGTGGGGCACCAATAGTCTGTGTGTACCATACTGCTCAACTGCCCCTGAATTCAAGGGACAGCCCTCACTTTACCTCTGAAAACGGCTCTGCTCCTCATCCATCCCTCATGGAAACATACTGCTCACACAGAGGATGTCTTGTAAATTTAGACTTTGTGGCAAGGGCGATATTTCAGATTTCAGCAGATGGGAGCCAACAACCAGTGGAGGCCAGGTGCTAGTTAGCCTCTAGGTGGCAAGATCTAGAATGTCTGGAACATCTCCAAAAGATAAAAATTATTTGTTGTGACTGAAAAGTGATATGCAAGTCTGGAAAAATTAAAATGTATAAGATTCATCTGTCTATAGTCCCGAACAGTGCATCAGATTTGGCTGAAGTTCTGAACCAGTCCCCCCAAACAAATCTGTCCTGATTTCTCTCCTTGACTCCATTCTATTCCATATCCATCCCATATGGGTTGTGAAGCCACCCAAAGGTGCAGAAATGTGAAAAATGCATCAATATTTCAGTCCTTCCTCCTTCCCTGATCCCCCTGTAAAACAAATTATGTACTTTTACTTACCCGGCCATCTGTCCAGACACTGTGGCCTGGCCCAGTGTGCCAGTAGCCCTGTTTTTAGTCCACTAGTCCTCTGTCCTTCTGTCAGAAGCTGGATGCTAGAACCAACTACCCCAAGTCCCCAACGTGATCCATGACCAAGTCACCTCACCAACAAAACCCACCCAACCTGTGTTGCTCGATTCTTGCTTGGCTGCTGCCGCACTGCACTGATCAAGGCCTATGCGATCACCGTTGCTGCAATGTCTAGCTTGCTGCCTTAAGGGGCCTGTGCTGTTTTTGTTTTTGAGAGGTGAGCCTAGTAAAGTAAGTAGGTAGCCTAGTCTTGAGTTAGCTTCTAGCTCACCCTCTGCCCCTTCAGCAACCAGGGGGGATGAACACTCACTAAGAGTAGACCAACAAAAATATGCCACTCAGGAAATAAAGAGCCACCCAGCAGGGACTGGGTTCAATGTGACACTATGAAAATGCAAAGCAGTTTAGTCATGGAACACTCACCCAGCCAAAAATCAAAGAAATCACTCGAGTAGTTATATTTCAAAAAGTTTTACTTGCAGAAGGAGTGTGCAAATACAGAAGCACCTCAGTAGGAGAGGTAACCATGACTTACGTTTCACCCAATTGGGCTTTGTCAAAGTGTACTAATTACAGAGAATGAGTACTTTATATACAACCTGTAAGCAATTAATCAATTTTAATAGGATGTCACATTTAAAGTGACAGTACACAAAGATTCAGGTGTTTACAAATGAATACAGTGCAGTTAAACAAATCACATTCCCTGAATACTAGTACCACAAGCTACCCCATACAAAAAAACAGCATACATTGTGCAATCAAGTGACCTAATAATTGTAGAAACACTGTATCAATATACAAATCTTTAATAAACAATATTTTCAAAAAACTATGCTGTTTCTAAAATCTAATTCTATTTCCAGAGGGACAGCAAAACTCAAACTTTGAATGGATCCAAATACTATAAATGGAAGGACCTTTTTTACCCTCTATATAATTCATTATTTGACAATATTTTGGTCCTTACAGTCAGGCAGCAAGGTGAAAAAACAGACTCAAGGAAAAAGAGATAAAGAAACAAGGGACAGGAGGAGGAAAAAGGGGGGGGGGAGCTCCATATTCCACGGCAACAAATCAGATTTTAAAGAAATACTGGTAACACTTTCAGCAAAGCAAAAATATCTTAAAAAATGGAGCAAGGGTAGTAAACCAAACTGAGCAGATGCCTTCACACACAACGACATACACAAGCTGTACAAGTCTAGAACCCTTGGCCTTCACAGTACAACAGAGCTCATAAACATGTTTTTTTTAACAACTGACTGTATTTCGCTCTAAGTACATCAGAACATTGCAGTCTCTGTTGGAGTGACTTGATCGTTCTAGTGGACACCAATGGGCAGGAGTACCTTGAGTACTCAGAAAAGCAAACCAAAACCCGCACTGCTGAAAACCCGAGAGACACTTGTGCAGTAAAGCCTCACATGTATCAAAACACAGAAATGCCTGAAAGAGATCCTGCTGCAGCCTACAAAGTATACAAGCAGCTAAGGACATGTGTCACGTTAGCCCCTGATGCCCCCTCCTACCTCACCCCCAACATAAATGGTAAACCTGGCATATCCCTCTGGTTCAGGAACATGCAACTTGGTGAAAACAAAATGCAAACTCTCATGTCTTCTATTAAAATAGCAGCAGGGCTCCCAACAGAAAAACGCATAACCAACCACTCTACCCGCAAGATTTCTATCCAGTGCCTAGTAGATAATGATATGCCACCTATTGAAGTCCAGCAAGTTTCTGGGGACAAGTCACCTCACTTAATTAATAATTACGGTTACCTAAGTGTGGCAAAACAAAAGAAACACTCCCTCATATTTGTCAGGCAAAGCGACTCTCTATAAAGCAACCCCTCCATCACCAGTACCACTCCACCAGTCGCTTTCGACATAGCAGAAAATTCATCAGTAAGTTTGAGAAGAGACCCACTGAGTGACCTTGAAGTAAATTTGAATTTATTTGGAGAAGGCATCACAATTAATGTCCGCAACTACTACGCACCACAAAAGAAGAGAAGGGTGGCTGTAATAAGAGACTCCTCGTTGGAAGGTGATTGGTGAGTGACAAGCTCTGTCAAGTAATTGCTCCTTCATTTAACATTAAATACAAAACGTATTTTTTTTCTGCCCCATTTTGGAGTACCTGATGTATGTAGGTCTCAAGGCTCAATCCTCCGGATGTGAGTGTCGAATATGAGGATGCAGCCTACATGACCAAAACGAGTGAACCGGATGTTTTTTTTCTGCAACCTCTTATTGTTTTTCCTCACAGACTATAACAAAGCATTTTTAAATAGCAGCACTTGAATTTTCAGTTAATGTGTGTTGTTCTTACAATAAATGTTTCTCCTGACAAAATCCTGATGCGTGGTGCACATTCATATAGGAGACAGGACCTGTTAGCTTACCATTGTGTTGTTGAGTGCTGGGGGGGGTGAAGGTGGGCGGTTACATGAACAAGATTTTGAAGCTTCAGAAAACTCTTCGAGGGCCCAATACCATATAAAAAACAGTGCCTGCTGTGTGAATGATAACCACAGATGAAATCACCTCTCGTGGTAGCTAGGATGATGGTAAACCTCTCGAGCTGTGCTCTCAAGGTTTACTGCTGCCCTAGCAACCACTTGAGGTGATTACACTGTGGTTATCACTCACACAGCAGGCATTATCATCTATGTTATTTTCCTCTTGAGCAGTTTGACCTTTGACATTACTTGTGGCTTCACCACTCATGATGTCATAAGGTCAAACTGCACTCAGGGAAAATAACATGGATATTTTCAATAGAGGAATGGCATATCCCTTATATGTAGATCTTAATACTCGCTTACTCATGAAATCAGAGTAAACACCTGACAGAATCAACCCTGATGTTCCCCGCAAAACTACTTGATCTTTGCTTATCAATTTTGCAATGACTGACTGCATTCTATTAGATAGGATATTTGCTACAAAGTTCCATCCCCCCCTTTATTAAATAGATGGATCCCTAACTAGTGCATTCCATGGGATGTTTCCCTTTTTTGGAAGTAAAGCAATAAAGGCCTTATTCATTGTTTTTGGTAAGGTTTTGATATCCAAAGTGTCCAGGGTCATCCCATGAAACTGGGCCATTAAAGAGTCTGAAAACATTTAACAAAACATCTTAGGGATGCTATCTGTCTCTGGTGTTTTCTCTGATGGTACATTTTTATTACTTGTTACAGTTCTGTTAATGAGATTTCTTTGTTAAGCATTTCTCCATCTTGGGGTGAAAGGGATGAGAGGCCAAGCGATGAAGGAAAGTCAGTTATTTTTCCTCTTATCAAGATGTTCCCCTCTAGTGCAAATGTTATCATACTAACATACTAAAATACCAGCAGAATAGGCCTAATGGTCTTTTGTGTCTGCTCGTTTGGTCAGCCCCCACCCTGGGAGCTGACCTTGTTGCCCCCCACTTTCTGTCTTCTCCCTTCCCAGTCCTGGATATTCTCTCTGCACTGGACTTTGCTTCCAGAACCCTTCCCCTGTACCTGTTCCACCCCCTCTTGAACCCCATCCACCCTCTCTGCCTCCACCACCCCCCTGGGCAGCACATTCCATGGCTCCACCACCCTCTCAGTGAAGTAGCACCTCCTCTTTTCTCCCCTGAATCTCCCCCTCCAGCTTCCACTCAGGCCCTCTAGTTGCCCCCCTTCCTTCGGTGCACCCTGACTGCTTCTCCCCTATTTACCTCCTTCATGTACCTGAAGACCTCTATCATGTCCCCACGGTCCCTTCTCTCTTCCAATGTGTACATATTTAGCTCTTCGAGCCTCTCCCCATGGGTCCTGTCCCCCAAGCCACAGATTATTTTGGTTGCCATCCTCTGGACCCTCTTCAGGAGTTCAATGTCCCTTTTTAAGTATGGCCTCCAAAACTGCACACAGTACTCTAGGTGCGGCCTCACCAAGCAGTTATACAGAGGGAGTATCACTTCCCTCCTTCTGGAGGTGATCCCCCTAGCGATGCATTCCAGCATCCTGTTGGCCTTAGCAGCTGCCCTCCGAGTTGTTCAGCTTGACATCCACCCCAACCCCCAGGTCCCTCTCAGCCATCGAGACTTGTAGCATCCCACCCCAAGGGTGTACACTTGGCCAGGGTTTCTGGCTCCCAGGTGCAGTACCTTGCATTTCCCTGCATTGAACCTCAGCTTCCACTTTCTAGACCACCTATCATAAAAATCTTTAAATTCTTTTTGATTTCTGAGTTCTTTGCATATTATTTGAACTTTGCTTTTCAGTATGTCTAAGATTACATTGTGAAGCTGTATTTTCTTGAAGTTTAAAGCTTGAAGCTTTCCAGATTTAACCCCTGCTTCCTATTAGCTTTGTTTAGTTCTGAACAAAGCATACGTAGCCTTTCAAATTTGATTTGGGGTATTTTAAGCAGTAGGTTTTGTCCAATCTGTTGGGTTTCTTTAAAGTTTCTTCAAGTTTCTAAAGTTCTTTTCCCACCTTTTTCCATGTCCTTTGATCTCTCCATTTTTATGCTGCATGGAGATGAGATCCTATGGGGGGCTGTGATAGGATACCTAGACTGTCTTCTTCCCCTGAGTACTTTGACTGGACATGACTCACAACTCTCTGTGTTCTATTCATTTATAACAGTGGTGTGTTGAGTCTGCCCCCTCTTTTATCCCAGCCTGGACTAGATTGCACTATTTCATTACTGGACTGTGAGTTTCCATTAGATAGTTTGACTATTAGTTCCTTATAAGCCATTATTAGATTCACTTTAATAATTGTGCCTGTTAATAGTGCTTTAGCCAGTAATTGCTCTGATTCATATTGAATTGCATATTCATCATTTTCAAGGCATGTAAGATAAATAGCTTTATAGATAGTACTAACTACACTGATTTTGACAATAGAAATATTCCTTAAAAACAAGGTCTCTTTCATATAGAAATTTGCTCTTCAAAAAGTGAAGCCGTGAAACACAGCATAAACATTAGAGAGTGTGGAAGAAGACATGGCTCTGGGACAGACAAGCCCCTTGAGCCTGATCAGCAGAAAGAGTCAAAACAGAGCAGGGAGGAAGAAACCAGGGCTGGCAGTTAAAATGCACTCTATTACAGGTTAGCTATGTTGTTTTATTACAATCTTATGTAGAGCCCAGAAGTGTGTTGCAAAGTGACACATTTAACAGCTGACTTCCATAAACAGTGGAAAGCTGTTTTCTTTTCTCTGAACAGTAGTTCTTTTCCATTCAAGTTCAAGAAGCCATGTGAGTTATTTATTGTTGAGAGTCCTACCCCTGTATCTGCTGTTCAGTTCCTTTAGTTCCTTTCTGACTGTCTCAGTGCATGGCTTTGATTTATTGCTTTCATTTCCACCCCCTTGCTGATCTGTTTACTTAGGGACATAACTGAGTTTTAAACCTTGAATGTCCTGGTAGTTTATCTTCAGCCTTCTTGTAACTTCTAATTGCATGCTTTTATTTTGCCAGTTCTCAGCTGCATTTCTCTGTTCAGATCAGACACATAAAGGCAGAGGGTGGGATATTCATACTGCGCCAGGCTGTGGCGCAAGCCTGGGTGCAGCACAACTTGGATGCGCGGGGCATTGACAGGGTGATATTCAACAGAGCTGTGCCTTGGCACAGCATTGTTGAATAGTGCACCATGGCCACCCACAGTGCACATGGTGCAGTGGCACTGAGCCAGCACAAGTGGCTAGAGTGGAGCAGGGGGATGCGCTAGCGCAAGTTCCATTGCGCTAGGCGCAACAACCGTGATATTCAAAAGTGCACATGCAAATGGGACCATAATGTATGCAAGGTGCAAATGGGGCCATTTGCATGTCATTATGGCTCCATTTGCATACAGGTGCGCTGATCCACGGCGACATGCACCTGGTGTCCTCCCAGGCTGCAGCCATCGGGGACTGACTCCCCCCGCACAAGTGGCAAAGCACCCCACTGCCTGATCGTAGGCGTTTGTGTAAAATAATCGTCCCATATCCCTGGTGGTCCAGTGGACTGCTCGCAGCCCGATCACAGACATTTGTGTAAAATAATCATCCTATATCCTTGGTGGTCCAGTGGACCGCTCATAGCCGAATCGCGGGTATTTGTGTAAAATAATCATTCTATATCCCTGTGGTCCAGTGGACCACTCCCAACCCGATTGCAGGCATATGTATATCAACAATTGTCCCATATCCCTGGTGGTCCAATTGACCTCTCCCAGCCTGATCGTGGGCATAAGTAATAAAAAAGAGAGGTCCAATATCCCTGGTGGTCCAGTGGTACCCTCTCCCCACCCTCCCACTGAGCCCCAGGACCCCGCTCCCCCGGTCAGTGGTGAGTGGCAGCTCCCCACCCACCAGTCACCCTGCTGCCTGCCAACTGACTGCATACAGTAGGGCTGTATGCCCATTGGTCCACAGTGTGAGCCAATGGGCATATAGACCATACAGTACTACACAGTCCAGATATGTGAATGATCCAGTCACAAATCTGGACTGTGTAGTATGGTACAGTCTGTATGCCCATTGGCCCATGCTGTGGACCAATGGGCGTACAGCTCTACCATACACAGTCAGTCGGCAGGCAGCAGGGCAGCTGGTGGGTGGGGAGCTGCCACCCGCCGCTGACTGGGGGGAGCGGGGTGCTGGGGCTCAGTGGGAGAGTGGGGATGGGGATACCAGTGGACCACCAGGGATATTGGACCTGTCTTTTATTACATATGCCCAATGACACAAGTGGTGCAGTCTGCTGGACCACCAGGATATAGGACCCCTTTATTACATATGCCCACGATTGTGCGAAGTCCACTGACCACCAGGGATATGGGACTACTAATCATAACAAATGCCCGTGATCAGGCATGGGGGGTGCCACCACGAAGGTGCCCCCAGAGCTCGGGTGGCCATCCACAGGTAGCAGCTGCTGTGTTGTGCCCTGCAATATGGCAGCTCACCTGTGGGTGGCCAGCTGTTGATCCTTTTTTTTTGGCTCACCTGTGTGCAGTGCAGGTAGGGGTTGTGCATGCATGGGCTCAGCACATCCCGGGCTGAATATTGGGATGTGCAGAGTATGCATGGGTACGCCCCCACCTCCGCAGCATACATTACTGAAGGGCCCAAGATCGAGTTTATGCCAGGCTCAATCCCACTTTGAATATCACACTGGGCGCAACCCTTCTGAATATCCCATCCAGTGTGTTTTATACAGTACTTTATATTCCTCCCCTCTCTTGTTTTGTTATACTGTCCAATGTCCACATCCACACGTACATTTTTTTTATTTCTATTTGAACAAGCATCACAGAAAGTGGAGCAAGATAGGAGAAAGCTTCACAGCTGTATCTTTATAGTGCTATGCCTAGTGTTTATCTCATTGAAGTACCATGTTTTGTGTACCTTCAGTAGTCTGTATATTGAGGTCCCAAACCTCAAATGGTTCACTGCTCCTCCATGTGTGCAAACATGCATACCCTCTGGGCATGGAACATAAACATTAAAAAAAAAACTAACATAAAATGGAACTAAGAAAAAGGTGTGGATGTGTGTTGGAACTAGATGTCCTCCTTCCCCAGGCTGGGAGCAGTTCTGAACAGCAGTGCCTCCCCAGCCATCAGACCCCCAGCCAGCTTCCTAAGCTCACTTCCAAACTAGGGTCACTGATGGCAGCCCAAGCAGGGATATTTTTTGTAGTCCAATTAAAAAAAAATAAAGTACACATCCAAACCTGTTACAGGCTTATGCTAATTGTTTCAGTGTCTCACATTATGAGGGCCCATGTCTCAAGTGGCCATATCCCACATTATGAGGACCCATGTCCTAGGGTGACAATGTCTCACATTATGAGGGCCAATGTCCCAAAGTGGCCATATTCCACATCATGAGGGCCCATGTCCCAGGGTGTCAGTGTCTCACATTATATGAGGGCCCATGTCCCAAAGTGGCCATATCCCACATTACAAGGGCCCATGCCTCTGGGTGTCAGTGTCTCACATTATATGAGGGCCCATGTCCCAGAGTGTTAATGTCTCACTTTATATGAGGGCTCATGTTTCAGTGTGTCACTGTATCACATTATATGAGGGCCCATGTCCCAGGGTGTCAGTGTCTCACATTATATGAGGGCCCATGTCCCAGGATGTCAGTGTCTCACATTATATGAGGGCCCATGTCCCAGGGTGTCAGTGTCTCACGTTATATGAGGGCCCATGTCCCAGGGTGTCAGTATCTCACGTTATATGAGGGCCCATGTCCCAGGGTGTCAGTGTCTCATGTTATATGAGGGCCCATGTCCCAGGGCGTCAGTGTCTCACATTATATGTTGGCCCATGTCCCAGGGCGTCAGTGTCTCACATTATATGAGGGCCCATGTCCCAGGGTGTCAGTGTCTCACGTTATATGAGGGTCCATGTCCCAGGGTGTCAGTGTCTCACATTATATGAGGGCCCATGTCCCAGGGTGTCAGTGTCTCATGTTATATGAGGGCCCATGTCCCAGGTTGTCAGTGTCTCATGTTATATGAGGGCCCATGTCCCAGGGTGTCAGTGTCTCACGTTATATGAGGGCCCATGTCCCAGGGTGTCAGTGTCTCATGTTATATGAGGGCCCATGTCCCAGGGTGTCAGTGTCTCACATCATATGAGGGCCCATGTCCCAGGGTGTCAGTGTCTCACATTATATGAGGGCCCATGTCCCAGGGTGTCAGTGTCTCACATTATGTGAGGGCCCATGTCCCAAAGTGGCCATATCCCACATTACAAGGGCCCATGCCCCTGGGTGTCAGTGTCTCACATTATATGAGGGCCCATGTCCCAGGGTGTCAATGTCTCATGTTATATGAGGGCTCATGTCTCAGTGTGTCAGTGTATCACATTATATGAGTGCCCATATCTCAGAGTGTCATTATCTCACATTCTATGAGGCCCATGTTTCACAGTGTATATATCCCATGTTACCTGTTTTACTCTTTATCACGCTTTAAAATGGAGGTATGCAGTAAGTGTTATATTGAATGCATATTGGTCTTGGCCCATGAATTGAAAACCCAAACGAGAACCAAAACCAGGGGTGATTTGGCAAAACCAAAACTGAAACCTCCCTGGTTTTGCATAGCTCTAATTGTAACAGTAAGTACAATCAGGACCTCAGTGAAAATAAGATACTGCATTTTAACTGATCTAGTCTGGGTGACTACATTGTAAAAATGTGTAACAGCAGGACCTAAGCAAAAATGAGATTTTGCATTTTAGCTGTGCTAACTCTTCTACTAAATGCACTTTAAAACTGTGTAATATCTTTATATCCGATATGCAGGTTAGCTCAAACATCCACCTATCAAAATTTGCTGATGACACCAAACTAGGAGGAAGGGTTGATACTCCAGATAATATAAACCAACTGTGTACAGATTTACACCTAATTGAAAAATGGGCAACACTAAATGGCATGGCATTTAACAATAACAAATGTACTGTACTTCATTTTGGTAACAACAATCCACATCACACTTATAAACTAAATAATATAATTTTAAAAACAACAAAATGTGAAAGGGATCTTGGAGTAAATATTAATAACAAACTATCCTCAAGCGACCACTGTAACCAACTAGCAAAAAACTCAAATGGGCTACTCAGAAGAATAAACCGTACATTTGTATCAAAACTTGAAAACTGTATTATTCCACTGTATAGGACCTATGTGAGACCACATACTGATTATGGGTGACTATTTTGGTGCCCATATCTCAAAAAAGACATCGCCATTATTGAAAGCATCCAAAGAACAGCAACTAGGATGATACCTCATCTGGCACACCTATCATACGCTACTAGACTTATTAAATCTTTACTCATTGGAAACCAGACGACTAAGGGGAGATCTCTTACTTCTCTACAAAATCCTGAAACAACCTAACATGATGCAACTCTGTGAATTAAATTACACCAAATTAAAACTAGTTCCCAGATTACACAATAAACAACTAATTGTCCCAAAAGCGAATACTAGCAAAAGACTACACTTCTTTACAACCAGAGTCCCCAAAATATGGAATAAACTACCCAAATGATCTTGTTAATATCACTAACTTTGAGAATTTTAAACTCAAAGTAGATTTATGGTTGAACACCATTGGTAAACAATGATCCACAGTAATTGTGGGAGATACTCTCGATGGGCACCATGCCTCCTTGTATCTCATTTAACCAAGTAATACCAAGCAAGTAAAGCAAAACCCTACTTAAAGTGAAATGCTGGAGCTCAGTTGCTCAATCTTGCTTATCACATTCATACCCTTTATGTGTGCACAACTGTTGTAACTGTGTGTGTTTTGGGGGTGTATTTTGTGTGTATTTTCAAGAACTTGTGCATGTCCAAAACCAAAATCACTGTTCACTACCTTTGTGCTTATAGATTTTTTTCTACTACTGCAGGGTAAGCTACAAAAACTAATCAGCAGGTTTTCTCATCAAAGTGTTAATCAGTTTTGCAAATGTATAGCACTTGCCTTGGTTGGAAAGGAAAATTAAAAATACTAAAATGTATCTACATACAATTTAAAAAAAAATTAACTCAAATAAAATCCTTTGAAATTATTTCTGTCTTTTTTCATCTGTTTCAGTAACCCAGACCCCCTCACAACACACACACACACACTCACTCACTCACTCACTCACTCACTCACTCACTCACACACTCACTCACTCATACATACACTCACTCACTCACTCACTCTCACCTGTACTTATCTTTCAAGGAGATGCAGACTACATTCAGGTACCCCACTAAATGAAGCACAAGCTAACATACCTCTCAACTGTCCCTGATTATGAGATATGTCTCTCATTTCACCCCTTTAAAGTGCTTTGTTCCTCAACCCTCACTCACAGCAAATGTCTTATCCACACAAATTTAGGTTTTAATGTAAAAGTTCATAATATTCTAAGATGCCGAATAAAAAAATAAACTTTATTCAAGTACTTGCAATGGGTTCTCAGTATTCTGAGCATTTATCTTCATATTTAAGGATATGTCCCTCCTTTGAAGCCTGTGTCCCTCATTTTGGTGACAAAAGGTTACGCTATATGCCAACTCATAATAGCCCTGATCCCCTGAACTACAAAACTCTCCTCCCACCCATCTTACTATCACCACACCTCACCACTCAGGTCCCCTGTGGATGCCCCTATCCCATGTGCACCAAAACCCTCCACCCTTACAAGTAAAACAAAATCACACATTCACTCTGTATCTTCTCCTCAGTATCACTCATTTCCTTAGTTTTTATTTTGTTAAGTTGATTGCTATTTGATTGCTCTTTGGTCAATCTCACAACTTATTGCTTGATAACTTATTTTCTGTTAATTTATTCTTAGGTATATTTGTCGTGTTTATTTTTGTTATACTCATTCCATTTCTGTGTATTTTATATTCTGTATTTTTGTATCTATTATATTTTGCCCTTTCACCTTCCCTAAGGACACATCTGAAAATAAGCTGCTACCAGCTCACTATGTCTTTCATGGTAAAACCTTTTAAATACACACATACATGCATGAATAAATAAATCTCTTTATTGCATTAATGTAGAAGTGTGTAAAAAGAAACTTCGGCTGGTGGAATTTCTGCGAAAGTTGGATTTTCACTTCCATGAAACTGTGGAAATCTAATTAGCAACTTTTGCAAAAATTCTGTATCAGCAGTCTTTGCGGCTTTGAACTGTATTTTTTCTATTAGTTGTAAAATTGATTATTCTATCCTGTATGGAAGCATTATAGATCTCCCATATGCAGGCCTGAGAACTGCTCCATGATTATTTATTTCATAAAACCCTTTGGATTCTGTTTCCATTTTTTGTACAAATTCCTTTCCCTTACTTACAATTGAGTCTCTACCTGAAGTTCTATGCACTTTTCCCCAATAACTAGAATAACATTTATTACAGTACGGTCTGCTAGGATATTGCTATCAGCGTCAACATTTGCAACATAATCTGTTAAATTATTGGATGCCATCAAATAGTTCTACTGTGTGTGAGGTAGATATTTGAGAAAAAAAGGTATAGTTCCCTTGCCATGGGGTGAACTAGATACCACATATCTACAAGGCGCAGATCTTCTATTCGATTGGGTGTCCAATAAAGAAGGACTGTGAGAAGTTCTATCTGGAAAGGGATCAAGTACTTCATTAAAATCTCCCCCTAGAATCAAATCATAGTCTAAGAAATTATTTCTCTCAACTGCAATTAGACTGAAAAAACAACCTGCTTTTTTTTACTTATTTGGAGAATAGGTATTACAGAAAACCACCTATGCCCATCCTGGTTCTCTGATAAGCTCTACCATCTGCCTTCAGAGTCTGCTACATGGCTTTATTTAACAAAATGACTCATTTTCTTATTAAAATAGCAGTGCTTCTTTTTTTTTCTATTATTACTAATAGGGAGGGATGATAAAAGTAAAATGGCAAAACATGGAAGGCAATGTACAATATATTAATGCCCTCAGCCCAGGAAATAAAAAGTGTTGGGGTGTATCTTTACATCAGGGAGGGTATTATAGCAACTAAGATACAAGGAATGTGGAGAGCCGTGGGTCACCCTTGAGACGGGCAATGGCACACATGCATGCTATACAGACCTCCAGCATAGAGGGTAGAGGTGGATAGGATTCTAGTGGAATCCATCTGCCAGATGTGGATTGGAGCATCCCAGTTGCTGCCTTAGCCAGGAGCAGGGACATCTTGCATGCCATTCAAGGGGCAGACCTCAGACAGGTACTGTTAGAGCCCACCCGGGAGGGTGCAATTGTGGATGTGGTGCTCACCAGCAGGGACAGAATTGTGGATGTCAGGGTGGGAAGTCACCTGTGGTCCAGTGATCATCACACAGTGTGGTTCAGAATGAGTACAATGGTAGAGTCAAGACTTTACTAAGATGGGGGTATGGGGGTATGTCTCCAGAATGCCCTGGCAGGAAGGGATGAATGTGGGTGAGAGAGTTGAGGAGCAGTGGGCCTATCTGAAAGGAGCAATAGTGGAGGTGACAAAAATTTGTAATAGGCAAGTAAACAAAAGCAAAAGAAAGAGAAAACCACTATGGTTTTCACAGGAAGTGGCTGGGAAGGTAAGGTGAAAAAATATGGCTTTCTCAAAGTACAAGAAAACACAGAAAAAGGATCTTTTATTCTTTCCAACACTGCTGTCACTCCGCCCTGGAAATATGAAGGATTTCTTTCTTTATAGAGTACTTTGGAAATGAACAATTATGTTCTGGGTCTGCCTCTAGTTGGTGTCTGATGACTGAGAGAGTGGTGCGTTCTATCTCCACTGGCCACAGCAACTGGAAATTGAGAATCTCTGCTAAAAATTGCTGTAGAAAGTCTCTGTGTTCCCACCATCCATTCCTTCTGGTATACCTAAAATTCTAATATTCCTGCATCCTCTATTTTCAAGATCATCAATTTTGTCCAACAAATAGTTAATTTGCCGAGTTTGAAATGCTGATCTCTCTTCAAGATAAGCCACATTGTCTCTAAGAGCTTCATGCTGTGACTCATTATTCTGTTCTCTCCCAATGATGAAATCAGAGTCCCTATTTAAATCTTTGATAGATATTTTAACATCAGCAATGTTTAATTTTATTTCAGTCAGCATATCCTTAATATACTGTATTACTTTTTGTTTGAAGAAGTGCTGCTGTTAAGAGGTGATGCTGAACAAATGCCTGACTTAGTCATGTCAGCTGATTTCCCAGTCATAGGCAACATTCCAGTAGCTGTAGGGATTAACTTTTGTGACAGGAAGAAAAATAATAAAAAGTTGATGAACTCCCTGTATTTTATGAAATTCATTAGTAGATACTTATGAATGGCAGGGTTTTATTTAACTCTAAAAACTGATTAGCGTTTTGCTCATAAAAGTGCTAAAACATTGTGAAAATGCATAGCACTTGCCTCACTGTGTTTAACAAACATAACACTTCTAGAAAACCTATATAAATACTTTCTGTACAGTTAGTATTGTCCCAAGAAAAAAACTGCTAATCAATTATTTAAAACCCTGGAATGGTGACTTTTTCCCCATGAAACAAAAGGATTTTGAACAGCTTATGATAAATAATTAAAGAAGCAGAGCTGGAAAGTGTGAAACTGACTACTCCATTTTTTAGCCATGCACATGCCGCACCTCCATGCTGTGTTCATTGTCCCCAAAGGTATAATGTATGTTGTATTCAGTAAAGGATCTTTAATAAAAAGACCACTTAAGTTTTTTGGTGAGGCATCATGTCCCTGTCTTAGAAATGGAATCTTCCACTCCTTCTGATATAGAGGGTTCTGCTTGAGTTGTGGGCAGAGTCAGTCACCCTGATTTTGGTGGCTCTGTGCTGGCCCAGACAAATTTGGCAACCGCCACCTCAACAATTGATAGTGGAACCCTCTGTCCCTCTCCCTCTATGAGTGGGATTTTTATCACAGTATCAGGATTCTCTGGTCAATCAGGATCTTCAATCCCTGCACCTCCATGCCTGCTTCCTGAAGGCATAGCACTCTACTGCTTTGAGGTGTCCTTAGTTGTTGCAGCTGTTCTCTTGGGTCTTCATATGCAATCTAATACACGCACCTACTTTTAAAAATTGAAACATTTTAGGAATTATTGTACAAACTATCAGCTGTACCCCTTTATTTGTCCAGTCTGTCAACTTATGGATTACCTCCTGTCCCTAGTGAACACAGGCATTTGGTATTCCTCTATAGAGGTTCACTTGGCTATGGTTTCCACTTTTCATGCCCTCACCCACAGCATAACCATGGCCCAGCTTGAGGTTGCCCAGGTTCCTCAGGGGTATTCTACTTTTGTACCCCCCCAGTCAGAGATCCAGTTCTGGTTTGGGAATCTAATTTGGTTCTGGAGACCACTACTGCATCTCCCTTTGAGCCCGCTGCTTCTTGTGAGCACTGCATCTTTTCTTGGAAGACATAATTCATCATAGCTATGATCTCTGCTAGACATATTTCTGAATTGCAAGCTCTTGTTGTGAAGCCTTCATATTTTGTTTTCCACAGGGATTGTGTTACCTTGTGTACTAATCCTTGTTTTCAGCTGAAGGTAGTTTCTGAATGTACACTAAATCAGACTAGTGACATTCTGGTTTACTAATCAACTTCCATGAATAGTGTGGAATGTAGTCTGCACATACTTGACAGTTAGTGACCTCTTCCTGTGCGGCAAGATTATCTGGGCTTATAGCAAACTCTCCTGAGTGCAGCCTGTGCAGTGTGAGTTAGGAACACCCCCCCCCCCGTCCTTTCAGGGTGCTCGTTGGGTTTACAAGTGAGCATCTGTCAGGAGGTCCCGGAGTTGCCCTCTCTTTGTGTGAGGGGTGAAAATACAACCTCAAATCTGTGTTCCTGAGAAAGGACCCTTTTGGCCCCTGCACAATGGGAAGAAAAAACAGTAGTGTTTACAAGCCTTTGGGGTGCCCTACAAACCCTTTATGTGTCTTCTTCCAGAGAAATTCAGGGACCATTTCAAACCCCACTGACCACTCTGTAACCTGTTGTATCTCTCCCTACACCCTCAGAGTCCCTTCTTGTGTTCTGTCTTGGTAGCATTTGGCCTTTATGCATTAGGTCCGGCGTGGTATTGTTTGAACAAAACCTTCCCAAACATGCATACACAGCAGACAATTACAGAGGAATTGCAAAATTATGCCAAAGGCTTTACTATTATTTTCTAGATAATATAATTAAACATGTACATAGCGTTCAAAACTTGGTTACAGAATATAAAAAAATTAAAGCTGGACAATATACAAAAAAATGGACACTTAACTTTCACAGCCTAGCATATAGCTTCTACCTTCTTCTAATTGCAGTCGATGCAGTTAGTATCCAGTAAAGCTGTCCTGGTTACCCATATTGTGATGGAATTCAAAATGGGGGTCCCATTTGATCAGCTTTCTCATCACAAAAACAACTGACTTTATTCTGACTTTAAAAAGGGAATTTCAAAAAGGCTACCTCTGGGATTTTCTTAATGGGATTGACTGGCTAAAGACCAACAGCAGTGGGAACCCATTTGTCCCATGGCTGCAAGGAACCAGCTGGCTCTCGATGTTTGAATTTAAAAATAAAATGCAGCTTCATGTTTATTTGTTAGACGGCCTCCCTCCAGTTTGGACAAAAGAAACCAGCATTTTCTGCTACCATGAGTACGAGACACTAAGGCACCACCCCTGCCAAGACAGCTTGGCCCAGGGACTTTGTCAGCTAGTTCCCCAACAGGCCAGACACGACTTTCCATTGTGCTAGCCATCCCCCCAAAAGAACTATCAAACTTAATTGCTCAGCTGGTTAGCTTATAACTACCCTCCAGTTAACCGAAGATTTGCACCCAAGAACAGCGTCAGGAAATGCAGAATCAGTTTAATCCAGCATAGTCTCTACACTTGAACTCATACTGCAAAATAAACCCAAAGAAATATTCTATGTAAAAAGAAGTTACAAAAAAAAAACTTTTGGCCACCACCATAATGACAAAGGAAATATTTACTATACAAAACAACAAAAATATGACATGGCATGATTCTACCACACACCTCCCTCCTTAAACGGAACCTGAGGAAACATGACCCTTTTACTTGTCAGGGTTTTCATCAGTTCTGTCCCTTACTCTGGCTGTCGGGATAAGCCATCTCCATTGGCATTTTCAAACCCTGATCTATATGTGATATTTATATCATACGCCAGTATCACAGTACTCCATCTTAGGAGCTTCCCATTACTTTTCCAAATTTGATTCAGCCATTTTAGAGGGTTATGGTCTGCTTGTACCTCAAAGCTCCTTCCATAGAGGTAGGGCTCTAATTTCTTTAGAGTCCACTCCAAAGTGGGACTCTCTTCTCCACCATGGAGTATGCCTGCTCACTTGGAAGCAATGTTTTACTGAGGTATACAATGGCGTGATCTTTCCCATTCTGGGATGTCTAGCTGAGGATAGCTCCAATCCCCACATCAGAGGCATTTGTCCAGTACCAAAAATGGACAAGTGTATTCTGTGCTGGCCAGCATGGGATCACTAGCACAGCATGGCTTTCAGATGTGTGAAGGCCCTCTCAGATGCTGGGTCCCATTTCACTCTCTTAGGCTGTTTCTTTTTTAATAGGCCAGACAGAGGAACTGCCAAAGTCCTATAGTTTGGTAAAAACGTTCTGTAGTATCCCACAAACACTTCATCAGGTCGGACATGAAGTTACTCCCTCGATCAGAGATAAACTCCTTTGGGAACCCTACATGGGAGAAAATTCCTAGGGAGGCATCTGCCAATTTTCCGGCCTTAATGGAGGACAGGGTTACCACCTCTGGATATAGACTGGCAAAATCTACCATCACCAGGATATTCCTTTTCATGGAGAAGCATGGAGTATTCAAAGGACCCACAACATTGATTCTCACCTTTAGGAAAGGGTTCTCCACAATAGGTATCAGAATTAAAGCAGCTTTTTCTTTACCTTCTGCCTTCCCTATTTACTGACACTAGTGACAGGACCTGCAGTATTCTTTCACCAGATTGGTAAAGTTGGGCCAATAAAAATTATGAGCTAATCGCTGCTTACTGCAAGCAGTGCCCAGATGTCCAGGCAAAGGAATATCATGAGTTATCTTGAGCCATAACTCATGATATCCCTAGTGAAAAACAAGCTGCCTGCCCATCACCCCCCACCATCCTCACATCCTTTGTGTATAACAGTCCATTGTCCCACAAAGCCTCATGTTTTATTTCACCCCTTATGTCCCATCAGACTCTGCACAGGCCCTCAGCTTTTCTAAGCTAGGGTTAATCCTCTGAGGTGCTGCAAAGTCCTCACACTTTTCCAAAGCATGGGACATGGCCCCTTCAGCTCCCAGAGTGAGGTGCATAGCTGCGGCATTCAAAGATTCAGTGTCACAGCAATCCCCAGCCCCTTTGCTCTGTGTTACCCCTCACTCCTCAGAGTCAACTTCAGTAGTTGTCTGGTGAATGTCTATTCAGGGAAGTTCCATCTCCCTTTTATAACTATCCTTGGCAAGAAACACAGGCCAGAGGACCAGCCTACCAATCTCTCATGCATGAGTTTCTATGGGGTTCACAGGATGTCCAAGTCATCTGGCTTAGGGTAACAGCACATACCACCCCCACTGAGCATCATTCTCTAGAATAACATTCACAGCGAGTATGCCTATTACATCTATCTTTCCCACCCTTTCTCCTGCACCACCCTAGTCCAGGGTAACAGTGGCAAGTGACAGGATTTTCTCATCCCCAGTGAATCCCTTTACAGACACAAACTGATTTGGCAAGAGTTGCTCAGGCCCAACCAAATCCCCTTTTACCAGGGTAAGAGATGCCCCGGTATCCCTTATCCCTTGGGCCTGCACCACATTCACAGTAATCAGATGCATGTGCTTCCTCACATTCACAGGAATAGCCTTGGGAATACAATTAGCAGCCAGCTCTGCTGGAGGGACCCCTTTTACACCATGTGTCTTTTTAGCTCACTGCCTGGCAATATGTCCTGGGTTTTTACAGAACCAACAATCATCACTTTTCTTTTCCCCAAAGTCCTGTTTTGATAAACTGTGGTTCCCCTCTTTCTGAAGAAGTAACAAGGGTTATAGCTGCCCTGAAGGTGTGCTTTCCCCCTTGCCACTGCACTACCTGCTTCGCCACTTCCCTTCAGAGCAGGCATGGTCCTGGCATATCTGTCACAAAGCTCAACTGTTTGTTTTGCTGTCTGAGGATCCTGGTCCTCTAGCCAGGTTTTCAGTTCAGCTGGATGTGCACAAAAGAACTGTTCCAACAATGTAACTTCCTCAATTTCTCCTTCAGTGTTAGCTTTTACCCCCTCACACCAACATTTCAAAAACTGGAATTGCTTTGTGGTGACTTCCTCAAAGCTTATTTCAGGGCCCTTCCTGAGCTTCTTAAATTTCTCTCTGTAGGCCATGGGATTTAAATAATTTTATTTTTATTTATTTTATTTTAGTCATTGGTAACCGGGTAAGGCCCACTAGGCACAAGCGCCTGTTTTCAGGGCCAACCTGGGAGCACTGGGTGGTTAAGTGACTTGCTCAGAGTCACACAGTACGCAAGTGGAGGTTGTGAGAATCAAACCCAGGTCTGGTCTGCTGGATGTATCATGCATGTTCACACCTTGTTCCTCTAACCTCTAGGCTACACTGCCAGCCCTTTTATCATACTTTTTTAATAGAGCAATTTTGAGTTTATCATAGTCTTGACTGTCATCATAGTCCACTTTCCCCAGCACTTCATGGCCCTTCCCAGTAGCAGGCCTCCATGGGTATTTTTGCCTGAATGCATGCCTTTTCAAATGAATTTAAAAAAATGTCCATGTCCTCCTCCTAAATTCAGCACTTAATTATAATTTAGCTTTTACCCCATCCCTGGAGTTTCATTTTCACCCCTACCAGCTACCTTCTTTGGCGTTTCTTATTGAAGCCTTTATTTCTCAAGCTCAATATCCCATTAGTGTTGTTTGTCATGCAGCTCTGCTTCAACCTCCAGCCTTCTCTGCTCAAGCTCCCTGTCATGCTGTTTTTCTTGTATGGCAAATTCCAAATTCTTTATCTCCATTTGCAGCTTTATCCTCTCCAGATCAAAACCTGCAGTGGCTTTCTCTTGGTGCTGTGGCTTCTGGTCCGTTCTGGTCCCACTTGCCTCTGTCCTGGATCAGGTTACTGCAGTTCCATCTGGCACCTCCATGTGCGAGATCTGGTCTATAGTCATCGACTGTGACTTGAAGACCCATGCTGCTGCCTGGTCATGAGCTGCTAAGAGGATTTCTATGAGGTGCTTTTTAGTGCACCTCTCATAAAGAACTCCTCTCTCCTGGCACAGCTGTTTCAGCTGTTACACAGAGTAGTCATTGTAGCTGGAAGCCATCTTCCCTCCCTGCACTACCACTGATCTAACTTAACATGTGTTCTACTGAATGTAGTTTCTGAATGTACACTAAATCAGACTAGTGACCTTCTGTTTTACTTTTTGACTTCTATGGATAACATGAAATGTAGTCTGTACATGCTTGACATCCATCGGACATTGTGTTTGTGTTTTGATTATACCAAGTATTGTTGGAAATCCTCTTGGCTATTTGTGGCTTTTACTCCTGGGATGGTGGGCTTCCCTATTTCTAAACAACAATTTTCCAAATGGTTGGCCTGCTACATTAATTTCCGTTATGAGGAGCACAGTGTGCAGCTGCCTGTTCCTATCCGTGAGCACCTCTCCTGTGGAGTGACTACTTCTGTGGCTTGTTTTTGCAGTGTGTCTGCTGCTAACATCTGTACTACTGCCACATTATAATACTCAGGTTTCCATATCCTCTTCTGTGTGCCTGGTTTGGTCCTGGTCTCTTCCAGTCCAATGATTTTCCATGCTGGTCTCTGGCAGGACATGGGTGCATGATGAGGCCACTCACCATGTAGAGATGGTGCAATGTACATCAATGTGGGCGATCCCAGAGAGCAAAAGTGTTGGGGTTGTCCTGACATTTACAGCTTAACAATTCCATTATGTGGCTCAGTGGAGGAGATGCTCCCAAAGATCTATTGTTGCAGTAAGTGACTGTTCTTTTCTGTTGATAAATATTTGTATTGCACAATTTAAATGTCTTCATTAGTGTCTTGCTAATAAGGATTTAATTGTCTCTTTATTTAGATACTCTGTTATTTGCTATAACTGCTGACAACACAGCATTTCTGGGATTACCACCAACGAGTTTGATGGACTCTTTTGAAGACAGGCCTAAAATAGACATATTTGACAACATCCAGCAAATCTTTTTCAGTCCTGGTGGGAAGCTGTATGCTGTCAATGAATCTGCACTTTATGTAGGTCCTATACCAGCTGAAAATGCATATCAATGGCTTAGCTCCAAGGCAAAGTGTGTTGGAAAAAGTGGATGGGATAAATACAAATTCTTATTCTTTCATCCCAGTGGTATACTGTATGGACTCACCAAAGATTTAAGAGTGGTCTGGGGTCCTCCACCAGAAGAGGAACATACTCCATGGACTTTTGAATCAATTGGAACAGATAAATCGGATTTCCTTGCTATGTTCTTTGACCCTGCAGGTACAATGTATACTGTAACCTTTGATGGACATTTAAGAAAATTAACCCCACCTTCCAGGTTTAATCATAAATTTGATAAGGGAGGTACAATCATTGGAGATGGATGGGCAGATTATACCCATTTCATATCATTCAGCTCAGATGGTAACCTCTGGTGTGTTTCTAAGGAAGACGGGACAATTTATTCAGGATCCCCACCTACTGGCTTTGAAGATCAATGGTTTTCTCGAGCTGTGAAATGTGGACAGAGCTACAACATGTTTAAATTAATGGCTTTTACAAAGGATGTAGAAATCAAAGAAGTGTTAAATGTTGACTTCCTTGTGGATAAAGGCAAAAAATTGTCCAGTGAAGAGATGACCTTGGCGCAAGAAGAGTTCTACAACCCATCTGATGTTGAACTCACTGCCACATTTGGGTAAGAACATTATTTAATTTCATTATTTTAGGAAAATATACAGATTTCTTCTTCAATATTAGGTAATAAATTCAGATTATTTTTAATTACTTTGTTTTTCAGTTACTCACATAATGGGTGCAAATTGAATAGCAACTTAGCAGTGTTTTAGTCATAGTCTTTATGGTGCATTTCTGCATATATAGAATTTAGATAATTGCCTGAATCAGTTTTATGGGACTGTTGCCCAGGATATTGGGAGAATAATCATTTACCCTAATAAGTAGTGCCTTGGGGTCTTTTACTTCCACCAAGACAGCACCAGAGAGGAGCAGAAAGTACATCTGTTTAACATTACACAGGTACCTGAAAAACAGCATACCCCAGTAACATTCAATCCAATCCAACCTTATTTATACAGAAATTGTCCAAAGCGGTCTGAGCACTGTGGTTACCATCATCACACACACAGCAGTGTAATAAATATAAAATACTCAAGTCCGGCCAAGTACACAGAAGGCTGAGGGGTTAACAAGCACCTTACATTGTGCCATGCTGATAACCAGAGTTCAGGAACAGTCTCAGGTTGCTTCGATGAGTGGGGGGGGGAGGGGGAGTAAAACATGAGGAGTCATCAGGGAGATCTCCTCTCCAGATTGCATGGTCATGCTCCTATAGTTAGGATTGAGTGACCTGTTTAATATTAAACCTTAAATGTTGTACTTTAGTAGCTTTGCAACAGATCGACGGATCTGGACAAAATGTGGTATGCTCTGTCCTGTGGGGTACTGTAGATCTCTTGGGGTAGCAAGTTTTGTTCTGGTTGGATGTGCAGATTCTGAGATCCAGATAATGTAAAACCCTTACAAGTCACCACTTTTTGCAGTTTTGTCCCCTCATCCCATTGTGCCCAGATAATGTGAAATTTTGCTGTGATTTTTTAGTGATAGAAAGAACTTGCATAACAGAACTGCCAGATTGTTTGTTGAAAACATATTAATCTGTTCCAAATTATCAGGAGTGAAATGTGCCTCTTCACTGATGACTCAAAGCTGGGTGTGGTGGTGGATGGGGTGGAGCATAGAAGGGACCTACAGGGAGACCTAGAGACTCTCAAGAGGTGGTCATGCACCTGGAAACTGAGGTTTAATGCCATTATCAGAACTGTTTAGTGAGTCTCTGAGCACAGGAAAGGTCCCAGAAGACTAGAGAAGGGCTCATATGATCCCACTTCACAAGAGTGGTAGCAGGGAGGAGGCAGGGAACTACAGACAAGTCAGTCTTACCTCAGTAGTGTGCAAGATTATGGAGACACTCCTTAAGGAAAGGATAGTACAACACCTGGAGTTCATAGGAGCACAGGATCCAAGACTGCATGGGTTTACAAAAGGAAGGTCCTGTCAAACTAATCTCATAGATTTCTTTGACTGGGTAACCAGAGTGGTGGACCAAGGGGGGGCAGTTGATGTTGCCTACCTTGACTTCAGCAAAGCTTTCGATACTGTTCCACATAGAAGATTGATTAATAAGCTGGGTAGGCTCCGGGTGGGTCAGACATTGGTCAGCTGTCTGGCAAACTGGTTTACGGGCAGAAAACAGAGAGTGGTGGTAAACGTTATACAGTCAGAAGAGATGCGAGTCACAAATGGGGTACCTCAGGGATCAGTCCTAGGGCCAGTCCTCTTCAATATCTTCATCAGTGACATTGTAGATGGACTGGAGGGTAAGGTTTGTCTGTTTGCAGATGACACCAAGATCTGCAACAGAGTAGATGATCCAGATGGTGTGGGCAGAATGAGAAGAGATCTGGATAAACTAGCACGATGGTCAGAAGAGTGGCAACATGGGTTTATCACAAAGAAGTGCAAGATCATGCACATAGGGAAGAGAAACCCTGAAGCCCCCCTATAGGCTGGGAGGTGAGTTGCTGGCAGTCACAAGAGAAGAAAGAGACTTGAGCGTCATCATCCCTGATGACCTGAAATCATCCAAGCAGACCTCTAAAGCAGTAGGTAGGGCTAGAGGGATGCTGGGGTGTATTAGTAGGGGTATCACAAGTTGGAAGAGGGAGTTAATGATCCCTCTTTACAAGACACTGGTTAGGCCCCATCTGGAGTACTGCATGCAGTACTGGAGGCCATACCTTCACAAGGACATTAACCACATTGAGGCAGTCCAGAGAAGGGCAACCAAAATGGTGCAGGGACTGCGGCAGAAAACATATGAGGACAGATTAACTAAACTCAATATGTATACCCTAGAGCAAAGGAGGGAGAGAGGTGATATGATTGAAACATTGAAACACCTTAAGGGCATTAACAAGGTGAAAGAGTCTAACATGTTTCAATATAAGAAAGATAGCAGGACAAGAGGACACAGCATGAGATTAGAGGGAGGCCGATTAAGGGGTAATGTGAGGAAGTTCTTTTTCACAGAAAAGGTGATGGATGCATGGAATGGCCTACCTCAGGAAGTGGTGGATATGAATCAGTGCAGGGCTGTAAACAGGCATGGGATAGGCATAAGGGAGCAATACAGATGAGTATGAATAGATAGGCCATTGACAGAGCAAATGCCTATGGCACATTCATAAGGTAGAAAAAGAAATGGGCAGACTGGATGGGCCTTGTGTTCCTTATCTGCAGTCAACTTCTATGTTTCTATGTTTCTATGAAATGCAGTGTTCTCCACTTGGGACCTAGGAACCCTGGCCATGAGTACTTTTTGGGTGGGAAGAAACTGCAGGTTTTGGGGGAAGGATCTTGGGGTATTCATGGATGTCAGAATGAATAACACTAAGTAGTGTAGGAGGGCTGTGGCCAAAGTAAATAGATTGCTATGGTGCATTGCAAGGAGATAACCTTGAGGAGATGGGAGGTACTTCTTCCTCCATATAAATGCCTGGTCAGACTTCACCTAGAGTATTGTATGCAGTTTTGGTGCCTGTACTTGAATAAGCATTTGTCAATGCTGAATGTTTGCTTGCTGGTATTAGCATTAGAAATGCAGGAGTTAGATAGATGCAGAATAGGAACGGCAGTGAAGTACTGAACTTCACATGAACCACACCTCCATCCTGTAGAGATGGACAGGATGTGGGGGTAAGTTTTTGGGTTATCACCCATGACGGTCAAGCCATGTCAGCTCACCCTATTCTACAGACACTGACAGATTTTGAGCTGTGTCTTAGGGTGTTTGGCTTTACAGTCACCCCATTCCAAAAGGACATACATTGAAATAGGTGCAGCATAGCAGAATGGGGTGAAGTCTTGGGACGAAGAGTCCAGGGTACACCTCAATGCCTGTCAGTGGCTGGGGGATGGGGGTGGGATGGCATGAGCAGTACAGTCAGCAATCCAAAGGCACACCCCGATGCCTGCCTGTCTGTGCAGGGTAGGACGTTATGGTTAGAAACCATAATGCCTCAGGCGTTTGTTGGTATTCACAGTACAAATTTTGAACATGGCCTTTCTGTGACCCCACCTCATGAAAGCATTTGGGACCTCTTCTCATGAACAGTGGTAGTGTTATTTTGTCAATGTGTCCCGAAAACTGACTTCCAACAGTGACAGTGCCATTCTGCACCACATGTACGAAAACACAAATCGGGCAGGATGTGAAGAATGACAGCTGTACCATCCATAGGGAGGTATGAAAAGATGGCAATGTTGAAAATGTGTAGTGGAAATATTAAAAATGCTTGCACTTCCCAGCATACATGGAAACCACGCAACACATGCATGTAACACAGTCATTTTATGGAGTTTCATCACCAGATTTTCACCATAGGCATTTAACGACCTGTGCTCATAAACAGCGTCACTGTGATTTTGTTACTGTGTCCTAAACACTGATTTCCCACAGCAACCACGGTAGCCTACGCAGGAACTGCAAACACGCATTTCGACCAGGATGTGAAAAATGGCAGCTGTACTGTTCATAAGGAGGTGTGAAAAAATGGCAATGTTGAAAATCTGGAGTGAAAATATTACAAATGTGCAAAGTTATAAGCGTGCGTGAAAACTGCTGCAACGCATGCTTGTAACACAGTCATTTTAAAGACTTTCATCACCAAATTTTCAAAATAGGCATTTTAGGACCTCTGCTAATGAATAGTGTCACTGTGAGTTTTGTAATTTGTCCCAAACAGTGATTTCCCACAGCGACCGCGCTATTCTGTGCGGGAAGTACGAAAACACATTTCAGCCAAAATGTGAAAAATGACAGCTGTACTGTTCATAAGGAGGTGTGGAAAAATGGCAATGTTGAAAATATGGTGTGAAAAAATTGCAAATGTGCGAAGTCACGAGCGTGTGTGGAAACTGTGCAATGCACGCTCCTAACACAGTCATTTTATGGACTTTTGTCACCAAATTTTCAACATAGCCATTTTAGGATCTGTGCTAATGAACAGTGTCAGTGTGATTTTCCTAATGTGTCCCGCACATGGATTTCCCACAACAACCGAGCTAGCCTGCACCGCAAGTACAAAAACACATTTGGGCCAGGATGTGAAAAATGATAGCTGTACTGTTCATAAGGAGGTGCAGACAAATGGCAGTGTTGACAATCTGGAGAAAGTATTCAAATGTGCGTACATGAAGGCAGTGAGAAACTGTGCAATGCACACTCGTAACACAGTCATTTTATGGACTTTTCTCACCAAATTTTCAACATAGACATTTTAGGACCTCTGTTAATGAACGGTGTCACTGTAATTTTTGTAATCTGTCCCAAACCTTGATTTTGCACACATACTGCGCCATTGTGTGCTACATGCCCGGAAACATATTTTGGGCGAGATGTGCAAAATTAAAGCTGTACTGCTCATAAGGAAGTGTGGTAAAATGGCATTGTTGAAAATCTGGAGTGCAAATATTAAAAATTTGCGCACTTATGAGTGTGCATAGGAACTGTGCAATGCACACTCGTAAAACAGGAATTTTTAGGAATTTTTTGACCACATTTTCAACCTAGCCATTTTAAGACCTCTGCTCATGAACACTGTCACTATGATTTTCTTAATCTGTCCCAAATATTGATTTCGCACACCAACTGTGCCATTGTGCGCTACATGTGCAGAAACACATTTTGGGCAAGATGTGAAACATGACAGCTATACTGCTCATAAGGAGGTGTGGTAAAATGGCAATGTTGTAAATCTGGAGTGCAAATATTAAAAATTTGCGAACTTACGAGCCTGCGTAGGAACTGCGCAATGCATGTTTCTAAAACAGTCTTTGTTAGGAATTTTTTCACCAGATTTGCAACATAGGCTTTTTGAGAGCCCACCTTATGAACACTGGCACTGTCGTTTCATTAATCAGTCCCAAAAGGGGATTTCATGCAGTGACCGTGAAATCACCCTTCAGGGCTGATTAACACAGTGACAGTGACAGGATTCATAAGGAGGGGTACCAAAAACCCCATGTTGAATATTTGGTGCCAAAATTCAAAAAAATGCCTGAGATATGCTTCAAAGTTGAAAAAAAACCTGTTTATTCCATTATACAGCTTACCGGCATTTCCTCAGTTCGCGGTCGACTTTGAAGAGTGCAGACGTGTTCCCAGTCCACCGAAGATCGTTGCGCCACACTTCAGAGGTAAGTATGGGGTGTGGGTGGTATGGGGAGGCAAGGTGCGCAGTGGGTGGGCGCGGGTTGCGGGGGGGCTTGGAGACCACGAGAGACCATTTTCTGTTCACAGAAAAAAAAAAAATTCAGACAATGCGGGATGGTTTTCCATTTCACAGGGACATTTGGCACACTGGGTTGGGCCCCATCGTGCAAATGGAGTCTTTTGGGGGGGGAGCTGTAGCTGATGGGGGATTGGGCACCCCCGTCGGAACAACAAGAATGGGTGGGGACATCATGCCGATGGGGATTGGGCATCCCGTCGGCAGACAACAAAAGCGGGTGGGGTGGTTTCATCATGCCAATGGGGAGTGGGCTCCCCCGTCGGCAGACAACAGCAGTGGGTGGAGATTTGTGCACTGAAGCAGGCAGGGATTTGGGCCCCTGTCAGCAAAAAAGACCATCGGGGGGGCACTTGATGCCGAGGGGGATTGGGCACCTCCTCAGCATGGGGGCAGCATAATATTGTTTATGAATGTGGCAGCAAGCTGCCTACCATGTTCACAAACAGTATTAGGCTATCTAACATTCCACCCTGCAATGACGGGTTGCTCCCTCATTGCAGCACAATGACTGATGCTGCAATCACGAGGTGGCCCCTGATTGCTGTGGCAAAAATGTTACAATTTGGTGCACTTTTGGAGACCAGTGTCATCGTCACACTGTGCTTCCATTGGTCCACTATTGCCAAGCCCCCTAATGCAGTGCCTCCCTTGACTGTAACAGTGCTGTGCCTTCACAACCCGCTTCTCTCCTAAGCTGTCACATCAAGTTTCTTGTGCATGTGCACAATCAAACATAAAAATGACATTGCCCTCCTGGAAAGGGTCCAGAGGAGGGTGACAAGGATGATGCAGGGTCTGGGGGAAAGATCCTCAGTTTGGGCAGAATAATAATATGAGCTTCAAAAAGAGAAACATCTTTAAGAGGATAGGTGAGCCAAGAGTTAAATAGCGGGGCTAGTAAGGGGATTACAATCTCTGCATAAGATTTATAGAAACTGGAAGAAAGAACATCCGGCCCAGGGGTTGGGGGAAAGATCCTATGAGGAGAGACTTGAGGAGCTGAACATGTACTCCCTGGAGGAGAGGAGAAACAGGGGGGATATGATCGAGGTATTTCAATATTTAAAGGGAATGAACAGGGTCAGCCTTAATAGGATGTTCCAGCTAAGGGAGGAAGGGACCACCAGAGGGCATTCCATGAGGTTGGTTGGGAGAGGCTCAGTGGTGAGACTAGGAGATATTACTTTACTGACAGGGTGGTGGCCCTGTGGAATGCATTACTTGTGGAACTGGTGGCTATTGATACAGTGGAGGGGTTGAAGAGGGGTTGTGACAGATAAAAGGGAAGGGTAAAGCTGAAGAATTCCAGAAATGGAGGCGTAACCCTGGTGGGAGATGGGGTATATGGGAGAGGTGGGGACATCAACGGTGTCCTGGCCGTATGCTGCTTTTCAAGCAGATTCAATAAACTGTTTGGCCTACCCTACTGGCATCTCAGTATGTTGGTATGTAAACTTAATCTGTTTTTAAGTTCATATTATTTCCTATGGAAAAATCACTCTCCAGGACAGAGGTAAAAGGTTCGACAATGGATTGATCTCATAAAAAAGGATTCATTCTTACAAGATCCATTCCTTTTTAATGAAAAAAAAAACAACCTTTTTTTGAGCAACCATCTTTTTTTCCCAACAAACTAAAAAGCACTGAAAATACATAAAACTGTTAGCATTTTAAAAAACAAACACCAGAACATAACTTAAAAACAAACACCAGAATATAGCTTCCTGCATTTGTTTTTTAAAATTAGGACCAGAAATACTTCTTGGGGGCACCTGAAATTCAAGGTGCCAAGCTTAGCGAGAGGAGCACTTCCGGCACATTCTCTGTATGAGAACAGTGGATTTTCCTGACTTCTGCAGCCACAGCTGAACTCATGCTTCTAGCTGCAGTGAGTGCTGTGAGCTGCCCTTGCCCTGGTGTCTAGTGCCTACCCACTCGTTGATCAGTATCCCCCTCAATCAATAGAAAGATTAATATTGTTTACTGGTATCTAGTAGCACCCCCACCCTCTGATCACCATCCCTGTAATTTTTATATTATTCCCTGGTGTCTACTCAGCTGTACATGTCCTTTGTACCTGGTCGGGATGTGTCTCTCTTGGTATTTAACAACTGGCTAGCCGAGATCCAGGATTGGATAAGTGCGACTTGGCCGTGGTTGAACCCGGTTAAAACTGAGGTGTTGGTTGTGGACTCAGATCTCTCAGAAGGTGGGTATGTTGGCAGGACTAGCCTCTGGACTATGGCTCTTAGAGTGTTCAACTGACAACTTCAGACCGGGTGAGGAATCTGGGCATTATCTTTGATGGCGGCATGACCCTTAAATCTCAGGTGGCAGTAGTTATCAAACCTCTTTTTATCATCTGAGGAATATCACCCCAGTGAAACATCTGGTTCTTCCTGAAGATCTTCCAGCATTGGTCCACACCTTCATTACCTTCTGCCTTGACTATTGCAACGCCCTTTTGCTAGGGCTACCGGGGGCTGATATCCACCGCCTGAAGCTGATGCAGAATGCGGCAGCCAGGCTATTGACTGGTACTTCAAGAACTAGTCATATAATGTCTGTGCTCCGTGGACTGCACTGGCTGCCAGCTCAGTGGTGGATCACCTTCAAGGTCAGTTTGCTGACCTATAAAGCCCTACACGATCAGGGACCTAGGCATTTGCAAGATCTCCTTCACCCTTACTGTCCTCTCTGCCTTCTCTGATCCACCAATGAGGGATTGCTAGAGATTCCCAGGGTTTGTTTGAAGACATCTGGGTTCGGTCTTTTGGTTTTACAGCCCCAACCCTGTGGAATTCTCTACCTCGTTGGGTGCGAGATTGCCTGACCGTCCAGGGCTACAAAACTGCACTAAAGCTTGCCTTTTTAATTTAGCATATCCCAATTTTTAGACAGCTGCTGTAATTTATAGAGTTTTAATTATGGGATCTGATTAACTTACTATTATGTTGTGATTATTTTTTGTTTGGCTCTATCTTGATATGCACAAGCACTTTGATTGTAAGAAAGGCACTTTTTATAAATAAAGACTGAGACTGAGATAGACAGTGTCCGATCACTGTTCCCTTAAGTAGTGCTTAATTCCCTGATGTCCAGTGGCACCCCACCCTCTGATCCCTGTCCCCATATTTATTGTTAAATTCCCTAGTGTCTAGCAGAACCCCTCACCTTCTGATCGCCATTCCAAAATTCAAGTTTAATTGCCTGGTGTCTATTGCCACTCCCCCAGCCTCCGATCACTGTCCCCATATTTTAAGTTTAATTTCCTGGTGTCTAGTGGCACTCCCCACCCTCCCATTACAGAAAGACTGAAATAGGGAAAACAGTCCCCCAATATTTCTTTTTTAACCTGAAAAAATGAAAATGGCCCCTTGTCATCCCCGCTGTCCACCTTCCCCATCCCAACCCTCCCATTGAGTACACACAACCCCCCACTACCCCTTACCCTATACTTACTACTAAAGGTCATAGGTTGTTATCTTCTGTGGACTGAGACATGTCTGCATTCTTCAAAGATGAACCGTGAACTGAGGGATAAAGGTAAGTGTCGTAGAATGTATTTCAATGGCGTTTTGAACTTATGTTCATAACTTTGCCATTTTTTTGAATGTGTTCTCCAAATTTTCATCATGGCCTTTTTGGGACCCCGACACATGAAAACTGCAACTGTCATTTCATTAATTGGGCCCAGAAGGTGATTTAATGGTTACAGTGCAAAATCACCTTTTGGGACTGAATAACAACATTTCACCACCAGTATTTATGAGGTGGGGGTCCCAAAATGGCCATGTTGAAAATCTGGTGAAAACATTTCCAAAAATGACTGAGTTACATGTGTTCATTGACATTTTTCTACACAATCATATAACTTTGGTAATTTTCAATATTTTGAGTCAAAATTTTTAACATAGACATTTTTTCACACCACCTTATGAACAGTACATCTGTCAATTTTCACATCCTGTCCGAAATCTGTTTTTTGCACCAGTGGCACAAAATGACATTTTGGCATGGATTGAACATTTTCACCTATGAGGTTTAGGAGGTGGGACCATAAGAAGACTATGTTGAAAATTTGGGGTCAAAATATGAAAGAATGCCAAAGTTATATGACCATTCATTGCAATTTCTCTACCCACGCTCGTAACTTTGGATATTTTATATATTTTGACCCCAGGTTTTCCACATAACCTTTTTATTACCCACCTCATGTATGTCACAGGAGCTGTTTTTCAAATCCTGCCCAAAATGTGTTTCTGCATCTGTGTCACAAAATGTTGTTGCAGTTGCGCAGAATTATGCTTTTGTTGGGATTCAAAAACTTTTAGTACCAGGTAGATAAGGTGGGATAAAAAGGTAGTTATACTAACAGATTGGTCACTGTTGCCCTATAAATAGAAGTGCAGGGCCTGGAGAAATCTGTGCTTCCACAGCTGCATACTGTACATATAAGCATCTATGGAGGGATGGAAGCACAAGGTCCAAAGGACCCTACTCTCCCACAGTAAAATAAGAATAGTATTCTACTGTCTCAAAAAGTAAGGAAATAAGTTTCAGAAAAACCTTTTAGTGCAACAGTTAGGGTCGAAGCTACAATAATTGGGAAATGGGGGGATACTGGGATGCATAGGAAGAGGCATCACCAGTAGAAAACAAGAAGTTGTTGGCCCTCTTTACAGACAGTTGGTAAGACCACATCTGGAGTACTGTGTACAGTTCTGGAGAACCTGTCTCCTCAAGGACTTAAACAGGGTGGAGGCTGTCCAGAGGAGGGTAACCAAAATGATGCAGGGTCTGCATCAGAAGACATATGAAGAAAGACTAAAGGAACTAAAGATGTATTGCCTCGAGAAAAGGAGGGAGGGGGGATATGATAGAAACTTTCAAATACCTCAAGGGAATCAACAAAATCCAAGAGGGTAGCATCTTTCAGAAAAAGAGATGTGCAAAAACAAGGGGGCACAATTTGAAGATAGAGGGGGGATGACTCAGAGGTAATGTGAGGAAGTATTTCTTTACAGAGAGGGTTGTGGATACATGAAACAGCCTTTCTGAAGAGGTCGTAGAGTCAAAAACAGTGGGGGAATTCAAGAATGCATGGGACAGACATAAGGCAATTCTAGTGGGGGGTAGGAGGAAGTAGGCTGTTGGTTAACTAGGACCTGCAGCTTGTCCGTTAGGTAGGGAAACAGGCAGACTAGGTAGGCCAAGCAGTCCTTCTCTGCCGTCAAATTCTATGTTTCTATGTTTCTAAATGCAGCATTAGGGTTTCCAACCCTAATACCCCACCCTCCTAACCCAGGCAGGACAGCAGGTGTGGGGTGTGCCTTGGACTTCTCAAGCCTAACACTCACCCCATTTTTATAAAGTTTACACATCTGACCTTATTTACAGATGGAATGCGGTGAGTATTAGGCTTGCAAAACTCAAGGCACACATCACACCTTCTCTACTGCCTGGTTTGGAAGGGTGGGGTGTTAGGATTGGAAATCCTAATGCTTCACTTCCCAGCTTTTGTTGCTTTGACCCTAACTGGAGCATTAACAATCTTTTATGAAACACACACACACACAGCCACTATAGTTAGGGTTGTGTGACCGTTTAATGTAAAACTCGTTTTTTTGCACCTTAAAAACATTGCCACTATATAGAGAATTAGCACAAACTTTGACATCCATGGTGGGGCTGTGAGAGTCTCAAGATGTGGAAAATTTCATGAGGGTCTCTAGTACAGTTTCAAGATATGGAGGATCAAAAAAGTTAAGAAAATAACACATTTTTTTTATCCCTACACTTAACATGGGCAATTTTGCTCTCACCTACAGCCCAAACAGTATGGAGTTTTCCCCTGATTTTTTCAGGGATGATTGGGTATATGCCATGGGTGTGCCTGTGGATGGTTTGGTTAAGAACTATTTGACAGTTTTGGAATTGCAGTGTTTTTAGTGATAACATTGAAATGCAGTAAAAACAACAACAAATCGATTAATACAGGACTGATCAACAGATAAGATACAAACCTACTTATAAAAAACTCAGATCAATTTATAAAAAAAAAAAATCTGCTGCTGTCGTTTCTCTTGTGTATAGAGGCACCCCTACAACCACAGATCAGTTTCCCCATTCCCTGATGTCTAGTGGCACCATGCACCCATCCTCCCACCCCCACCCTCAGTGTACTGTCTTCCCCCACCCTCTGTTCTTGTTCCCGGCACCCAGCCATTAATTAAACCCTCTTGCTTCCTCCCTCCTTCTGTGTGCTGTCCACCCACACTGTCCATTCCCCAACTGGGGTCCCATTTTCTTTATGTATACATCTTCATTGGTAGTCCAGTGGTCCCTCTGCCATCCCCTGATTTCCCCTTTCATTTCCTTGGTTTCTAGCAGCATTCCCCTCTTCATGCCATCTTCTCTATAAGAAAGTCAACCATCACTTGATGTTTTTTTTTTTTTTGGGCGGTCTGTTTAAAAAAGGCCCCTCGCCAATTAAAAAAAGAAAAGATCAATAAAAAAAAAAAAATCAATGAAAAGAAAACCATCTGTTGAGGGATCACTGGATATAAGTTCACCCCGTCTCATGAGAGGTTGAACTCCTCCTGGCCAGTCAATGTAAATAAATGCCCTCAACACAGCAAGCATTTGAATGAATGTGTATGAATTTAATTCCTAGAACTGACACTTCTCAGCAGGATTATCTGAGGCACAGGAGGTCAGGACCTTGAGCTTCTTCTTCTGCATCTAGGGACGCAGGTAGCAGCAGTAATGCAGATTTTTTTTGCCAATAATGAAGGTAGCTCTTGCATTACTGTTTATAGCTATCTAAAAGTGTGCTTTTGGATGGTTTGATGAAAAAAAAAAAAACCTACTTAGCAGTTTTTTGAATGTAAATGTGATTTCTAATACCATCAAAACAGATTGAGTAAGGAAAAACAGATCGATGAAAAAAAAATTGATTAAAAAAAAACAGATTGGTCGTGGAATCACTGGATACAAGTTCACCCCATCTCATGAGTGTTGAACTCCTCCTTGCAAATCAGTGCAAATAAAATCCCTCCAGACAGCAAGCATTGGAATGAATGTGCATGGATTCCATTCCAAGAACTGACACTCTCTCAGCAGATTTCACAAAAGAGAACTATGTCAAGTCACTAAAATATTCCAAATGTGTGAAATAGCCATTCATTCCAGTGTTTTTATGCAAGCCCAAAAATATACTTTCTCTGTATTGAAAAGATATAAAACTGGGCAGTGTACCCAACTGAGAAGTCTGCAATTGGGTGGGCAGCATTTTATCAAACTAAATCATGGATTTGCAAGGTAAAGTGTTTATTTATTTATTTATTAGCTTTTGGTAACGGGTAAGCATACTAGGCAAAGCTGCCTATTTTCAGATGCGACCCGGGAGAGTACAGGTCAACAGTACATACAAAAGGTAACAGTATTAATTACAGAGTAGCAGGAACATACAGAGAGCAACAACAGCCTACAGAGGTGTAGAGTTACATTTCAAATAAAGTGCCTGTTGTGGGAATGTTTTTGTTATATACAGTAGCAATACAGGTATACCGTGTAAGACAGAACCAGATGACAGTACTACAATATACAGTGTGCAAGTTAACCAAGAAGGTAGGGATCTTATAATAAGGTCTAGAACAGGAGCAAGAGAGGTGTCATTTCGGGGGACAGCAAGGAAGCATAGGCATGACCAGAGAAGTGACCTAAGTGCAAGTCCTAAGCTCAGGAAGAGACAGGAAGTGTAAGAGACAGTGCAGGTGTAGAGAGGGTGCGAGGCAGGACAATGCACAAAGCTAAGTACAGGTACATTTATCAAGGGATGAGAGGTAATTGAAAAGAGCTTTTTTGAATGCTAGGTGGGATGTGGTAACTCTTAGGTCAGGTGGAAGGGAGTTCCAGAATTTGGGGGCGAAGTAGGAGAAGGCAAGTTCACCCACTCTGGTGGAGCATTTAGGGACAGAGAACAGAGCTAGCAAAGTGGATCGGAAGGGCTGATGACTATTGCAAGGGAAGAGCATGGATGCTAATGCAGAGGGGAGAGAGGAACAAATTATGCTGTCAGTGAGGCAGCCTACTGAATATGATTGATGGGAGAAAGGAAATAACCAGCCGAGGTCAGAGTACAGTGTGCAGTGATGTTTTAGATAAGGAACCATTGAAGTGAATCTGGAGATATTATTGTATGCAACATCTCACGATTGAAGGACATTAGCATGTGACTGTGCAAAGACAGGCAGTGCGTAGCAAAAGCCATGAAGAAGGAGGCCTTGGACAAGGGAGATCCTGGCGGCAGGAGTCAGGGAATGTCAGACCTGATAAGCTAGACCAATTTTGGCATTGACAGACTTACAGGCAGCAGTGATGTGATGTGAGAAGTTAAGAAATGGGTCAAGATAGATTCCTAGATATTTAAAAGTTTGGGCTGCATCAGTGAGGGAGCCATCAAGGCTGGAAATCTGAAGAGATGTAGTCATGGAACCTAGTTTCCTTTGGGTCCCAAAGATCATAGCTTGTGTCTTGGCCACATTTAGCACCAGCCAATGGGGTGAGAGCCAGGTTTGGATTTGATGCAGGTCAGAGGAGAGGAGAGAGTTAATTTTGTGGACAGAGTTGGAGGAGGTATAGAGAACCAGGTCATCTGCATATAGAATGGAGTGACAGTGGGATGGAACCATAGACAGATTTTTTACGAATAGTGAAAAAAGTAGGGGCCCGAGAATGAACCATTGTGGCACTCCAGTGGGAAGTGGGACTGAGGCAGTGAGAGCTTTAAGATAGAAGACTGACTGGGAGTGGCTAAGCAGATAGCTAGAGACCCAGTCTAAGGTGGATTGAGAGGCACCAAGAAATGCAAGCTGGCATAGGAGCAAGGGGTGACTGAGTCAAAAGCCTTAGAAATATCTATGAAAATGGCACCAATAAGCAGGACTTTGTCCATGTTGGTTTTGATGTCACTAGTGAATTGCAGAAGGGCAGTTGTGGTGCTGTGGCCTAACCTAAAGCCGTGCTGGGCCAGGGATTGCAGATTAAAGTGAGTTATGAAGTCAGAGACTTGGCGATGGACAATCTTTTCAAGAAGCTTATTGAGGGCTGGCAGTAATGCTATAGGCTGGCAGTTTGCTGGTTTTTATGGTCACCCTTTTTAAAGACAGGGATAACCCTGACATTTTTCCACTAGAAAGGCATTTTTCCCCGAGCTAATAGAAATGTTGAACAAGCGTATAACTGGTGAAGCAAGCAGTGAAGCACCTAACTTGAGCATTCTGGATTCGAGCCCGTCAGGGGCAGCTCCTCCATGGGGAGATATTGCATTGAGGGCATGTAGGACATCCAACCTGGTGACCTGTTTGAGAACCAGGGAAGGATGTGTAAGGGGGGGTGGCTAGAGGGGGTTCATGGCAGAAGTAGGGGCATCAGTGGTAGAGCTAAGTAGGGTGGTAAATATTGTATTGAAAGCATTGGCAATAGTAAATGGGTTGTTGCAGGAGACATTGTTAATTTCAATGTCATGGGGGTTTGGGGCAGCATTGCGACCCATTATGTGGTTGATGTGCACCCAGTATTTTCTTGGGCTGGTAGCCAAAGCTAGCAGAAGGACCCTATAATAGTTGCTTTTGGCAGCACGTATCTTGCTTTTGCATGAATTTCAGGGAGAGCGGTAGGCAATGAAGTTGGAGTGAAGGGCAGAGGCCTTCCATCCAGACCAGAGTTCATCCCATCACTTAAGCATATGTAGAAGAGGGCTAGTTAGCCATTTGGTAGTCAGACCTCGAACCCTAAGCCTAACAAAGAGGATGTTCTTGGATTGCAAAGAACGGAGGGAGTTAGTGAAATAGTCTATGGCCTGGTCAATGTAACCAGTACTGAATAAGGGAGACAAGTCAATATGCTGGAGGTCCGTTAAGAAAGCAGTTGGGCTGAAGGTAGAGAAGCTAGATATGGTGATATTTTTAGTTGGGTATGAGGGGGGACAGGAATCCCAGTTGCAGGTAATGGAAGAGTGGTTGCTAATGGAGTCAGGCAAGATGGTGACAGAGGAGATTCTGTCTGGCCAGTTGGTGATGATCCAGTCGAGAAAAGTGTGGCTATTGCGATTGCTGAAGTGCCTCGTAGGTTCAGAGACAAGCTGGGTTAGATTGCACTTGCTAATGCAGGAATTTAGGAAAGAGGAATTAGGACCCAGCCAATTCTGGTTGAAGTCTCCAATGCAGATCACTTTGTTGTTTTTGGTAGCAGTGGGAAGAAAATATAAGAATTCCTCTAGTCCCTGTTTGCAGGCTCCGGGGGGAATGTAGGCACATGCCACATGTAGCTTCTTGGCCCCACCTAGCAGAACCAGGGCATGAAGTATCTTGCAGGAATGAAATGGGGAGCAATGGAAAAGGGTAAGGCATTGGGGTGATTTGTAGTATAGCACCAGACTGCCTCCTCTCTTTGAGGAGGGTCAGTCAACACAGAGCATATTGTAGCCAGGGATGGTACACAAGGAGTCGGGGTGAGAAGGCCTAAGCCAAGATTCTGTAATTCTGAGGAGATCAGGCCCAATGGAGGTGGACCAGGCCACCAGCTCTGAATGGATGGCCAGCAGGCTTCTTATATTCAGGTGCCCAACCTTTAGACCTCTAGAAAGGTGCCCTGTCAAAGAGTTGGCCTGGCTGAGAGAGGGTTCAGATGTGGGCAGGACCCAGGTTTAATTCATACAAACATATGAACATATGAATGTGCCAGCAGAAACAGACCACCTGGTCTATCTAAGTCTGCTCGAGTGTGCAGCTAGCACCCCTAGTTTGCAGCTGCCCCACCCTCCTCCCATTTGTCATCCCACTGCCACCCCCACCTCCTCCAACCTCACTCCCCCCTGTTCCCTGTCCCATGCCCTTTTGAAGCTGTTCACAGAGTTACATGATACCACCCATTCTGGTAGGGCATTCCATTTTGCTACCACCCTCTCTGTGAAATAGTATCTCCTCATTTCCTACTTAAATCTTCCCACCTCTATTCTTAGCCCATGCCCACTGGTGACCCTCCTCCTCCTTAACTTAAAGACCCCATCTGCCCCATCCTTATTGATTCCCCCTCAGAAACTTGAATGTCTCTATCATGTCCCCACTGTCCCTTCTATCCTCCAGGGTATACATACTCAGGTCTCTCAGCCTGCTGTCATAGTCTGTCCCTTCCATTCCACATATCATCTTTGTTGCCCTCCTCTGCACCCCTTCCAGTAGTCTGATATCACGCTTTAGCTATGGCCTCCAAAACTTCACACAATACTCTAAGTGCGGCCTTACCAGTGACCTGTAGAGGGGCAAGATCTTTAACTGGATGAAAAAACCCTTACTATGCACCCCAGCATTTTGTTGACTTTTGCAGCTGCTCTTCTGCACTGGGCAGTGTTGTTCATGGTCCCTGTTATCATTACCCCTAGGTCCTTCTCCTCCTCAGTGATCCCTAGCTTAACCCCTCCCAGCCAGTATTCTCTCCTCGGGTTCTTCACCTTAAAGTGCATAACCTTACAGTTCTTTGCATTGAACCCCCACTGCCACCTCTCTGACCACTCCTCTAGCTTGCTTAGGTCCCCCTGCAGCTGTTTCCTTCTCTCCTCTCCATCCACCACTGCTCCGATTTTGGTGTCATCAGCGAACAGACTTATCTTGCTCACCACCCCATGTGCAATGTCTGATATGAAGAGCCCAAACAATACTGGCCCCAACACAGAGCCCTGTGGCACCCTACTTGTCCTGGCCTTGGAATTGAGAGCTCCCCTCTCCCCACCACCCATTGCAGCCTCCCACTCAGCCAGCTTGTAATCCAGTTCATCATTTTTGCCCCTACCCCTGATGCCCCAATAAAGACAAGGAGAAAACTATGATACAAGTGGCTACTACCAAGAAGGCAGAGATGGTTCTGGCCTAAGAGATCCTTTTAGACTTAATAAGGTATCTGATAAGGTGACAGGTAAGACTAGGATTGCAGCAGTGGAAGGGGCTATGTAGTCTCTTGTAAAGAAGTAGTAGGTTTGAGAAGGTGAAGTCCCCCGGGTCAGCTACAGCCCTGGGGGCAGCAAGAATGAGAGGGACGAAGGATTCCAGGGTGAAGAAGAGCAAGATGGCAGTCAGAAGAACAGGAAAAAGAAAGGGGGGCTTCATATTGATGAGGGAGAAAAGTATAGAAGAAGGGGCAGAGCTTATTGGCAAGATATGGAGATGGCTCAGCAGAACCCTAGGGGATAGACACTCAGAAACCAGCAGGAAGTCAAAGCAACCAAAGACTTGAGAAGCCCCTTTAAGCCAGAGGGCAGGCAGAGAGGCAGTGGGTTGGGTAAGTGAAAGAATTTGTTAAATTGGGCAGAGTTAAAGCGTATTTAATAAATGGAGGAGGAGGAGGGGCGGTAGGGGAGGCCGAAAATTCAGTCAGTGTAAGGAGCGAGGAGGGATTACAGTACTGTCTTTAAATTCAGAACAGATAAATGGCCGTTGAATTTAGTCCCCTGCGCCACAGGAAAAAAAAAGGTGCAAACTTTTAACAGAAGCTGTGTTCACACAAAGGTGTCTGGAGCCCATACCTGCAGGAGACAGTTTCAGCAAAAAGACCTCAGACCCTAGGGGCAGTTTAAATGGTGGGTATCATTGTTGGGGCTGGGGAGGGCCAGTGAGAGCAGCCTTCTGACCCTGCCAGTAAAGAGAGATACAAGGGCAATTAGGATTTAATACAAGCAGAGATAGGGGGCTTAGGGCACGGGGACAAACTGCTAAATGGGTTGGGTGCAGGGAGGAGGGATGAATTGCGAGGAAGGGGGAATTGTAGACATATATGGGTGAGCAAGTTAGTAATGCAGCAGTACAAGTAGAGGACAGTGGATTGAGCAACAGCAACTTAAATCTTTCATATGGGTTTAGGTTACAGAGGGACAGAATAGGCAACAAAGAGTAGGGGAAGGGGGACACTTCTCAGCAATGGATGGATCCAGCTGACAGTACATAAATAAGCCTGAGTTCAAAAAATGCCAACCAATTTTAAATAAATTCAAGCAAAAATAATTCAGTTCAATTCCTAAAAAAATTCAGTCAGTGTAAGGAGCGAGAAGGGATTACAGTACTGTCCTTAAATTCAGCTTCTTCTCCTAGTTAGCAGTACAGATAAACGGCTGTTGAATTTAGTCCCCTGCGCCACAGATAAAAAAAGACACCAACTTTTAAAATAAGCTGTGTTCACACAACGGAATCTGGAGCCTGTACCTGCAGCAGTTTCCCAATGGTAGTCCATGGCAAGGCAGGGCAGGGCAGGGGAAAGCTTCAGCAGAAAGCCCTCAGACCCTAGGGGCAGTTTAAATGGCGGGTGTCCTTGGTGGGGCTGGGGAGGGATAATGAGAGCAGCCTTTTGATCCTGCAGCAGTTTCCCAGCTGTAGTCCATGGCAAGGCAGTGGTGAGCTTCAGCAGAAAGCCCTCAGACCCTAGGGGCAGTTTAAATGGTGGGTGTCCTCAGCGGGGCTGGGGAGGGCTAGTGAGAGCAGCCTTCTGACCCTACTGAAACTATGGTTTCATAATTCTACACAATAACTTCCCTGTAAAGCTCCTTCTCTGTTTGCTTAACATCTTCCACTCATCATCTGAAAAAGTGACATCAACATCTTCAAAGGTTTCTGGTGCTTCCAGCTTCGTGATCCTTTGTTTCAGTTTAGATGGCATACAGACAAAACATCACTGTCAGAAATGTAGTGTCTTTATTGCTGCAGACACAGTGTATCATGGACAGAAATTGCCAGGTAAAACATTGCCGACAATAAGTCCCAAAAGTGACCATAACAAACACACCTTAGTGTGACATTCTGACAATATGCGACAGCAGTAAACAATGACTAGCTATTATGCTTAAAGCAGCAGTACTAGTTAAATTGACTTTTTTTTCACATAATATAGATGTCAAGCTCCTTAATATTATTATTATTGGCCTGCCTTATTTTCTCTCTGAAAACCATGTTTTCATGTGCCAGAGAAGATCCAGTGGATGGTTACAAAGATGATAGCAAATCAGCATGGTAAGGCATACAAGGAGAGGCTGAGGGCACAGGGAGGCCAGAAAGCACTTATTCACAGAGAAGGTGGTGGACACTTGGAATGCACTGCTGGAAGAGGTCACCTCCTTGAAGACAGTCAGCAGCTTTAAGCAAGGCTGGGATAGGCATGGGGAAGCTAAGGATCATGGGTAATGAGGATGGGAGGAGTGGGAAGGGAGGGCAGGGACAGTAGTGCAAGCTGTGGACCCTGCAATATGAACAGACTTGATAGACCAAATGGCCTTCTTCTGCTGGCTTCTTTGTATGTGTGTATGTTTTCCTCAAAAAATATGAGGTTTTTGAAGTATATATGTTTGTTTACGTCTGTGTCATAACATCCCCCAGGTCACTGACACAAAGCTGTTTTATAGCATGCTTGTTAGCATGACTTCCTGTTGTGGTGCACAGTCATCATAGGGTGAAGATCTGACCAGAAATCACCATATCAGAAATCCAGTGTCTATTCCAGTTTGTCTGGCAACATGTAAGACATCCTGTAATGAATACGACATTATAGATTATAGATGCATTGCTGCCCTATTTGCAGGCAACTATCAGCTCTGAGGGAGGAGGTTGCCCATCTCCAGGCTCAACTGGCAAGGACTATGGAGGCCTTCCCCACCCAAAGAGCACCAGTGTCACAACCACTGCCTCAGAGGTTGCCAAGTATGAGGAGCAGTTGGACCACAGTGGGTTCTGGGAGGGTGACAGTAGTGGAACAGAGGAGAAATCCCTCTAGTTGTACCTCTATACAAGTCATATTCCAGTCTAGCAGAGCACGGTTCTTCTATGATGACACCCTCAGTGAAGACCAAGAAGAATGCTGGGGATATCCACAAGGGAGACCCACAAAAGGGTGGCAAGGGACACCACAGGGGAAGGAAACAGCTTCTGGTAGGGGACTCAGTTGTTAGGTGGGTAGAACTGGGGAAGGAAGGGGAGAGAAGTAAGGAAGTAAGGTGCATGCCTGGCGCCATGGCTTGGAGGGACAGGAAGTGAATCCTCAGGATTGCAGAAGTAGCATCACAAGAGAGGAAACTAGATATCATTGTCCACCTTGGGACAAATGACCTAGCTAGGCATGAGATCAGTGTAGTGCAGGATGAGTTTGTGGAGTTGGGGAAGTGCCTCAGACAAGATGGTAACCTTCTCAGAGGTGCTGCCAGTCTATGGCAGGGGTGAGGCTAGGGTACTGCACACCATGCAGTTTAATGAATGGTTGCAAAACTGGTGCAGAGCACAGGGCTTTGGCTTCATTGGGGACTGGGGGTCCACCTGGAGAGATGAAGGTCTATATTGGCACGATGGTCTGCATCTGTCCAGGAAGGGAACCAAGCTCCTAGGTGATAGGTTTAAATGCTTCCTTGACAAGCTTTTAAACTAGCCAAGGGGGAGGTGCTGATAGGAAGCAGAAAATATCAAGCCTCCCCCCACAAAACATGACAGGAAGTAAGGTAAACACTGAGGTACAGAGGTTGACAGAGGGCTTGACAGGGGTAAATAGAGAATTAGACAAAGACAATAAGAGCAGGGATGGGGGGAAAATGGATAAAGCCAACATTAAATGGAGGGCAATGAGTACCAATGCCCGTAGTCTGGGAAACAAGCTTCCTGAGCTAGTAGCCCTGATGGAAGATGAACACTTGGATATTGTGGCAGTCACGGAAACATGGTACACAGAGAACCATGACTGGGATGTCAACATACCGGGGTACACAATCTACAGAAGGGACAGGAAGGGTAAAAGAGGAGGTGGAGTAGCTCTCTACATAAGGGAAGGGATCAAAGCTACAGAACTAAAAAATAAGGGGGAGGACAAGAGGCACTATGGGTCACCTTGGAGACAGGGAATGGCATCACAATCCACACAGGGGTTGTATACAGACCCCCGTCTCAAGGGGAGGAAATGTACAAGAAAATGATAGAGGACATTCTCAAAATGGCTGAAAAAGGGGAGATACTGTTGATGGGGGACCTGAATATGCCAGATGTTAACTGGACGACATGTACTGCAGCCACATTCAAGAGCATGGTCATTCTCGATGCCCTACAGGAGGCATGCCTTAGACTGCTAGTATTGGAATCCACTCGGGAGGGAGCAATATTAGACCTGGTACTCTCAAATGGAGAGAGGATCACAGATTTAGAAGTCAGTAGACATCTGGGAACAAGAGACCACTGCACAGTGTGCTTCACAATAAGCACAGCCATGGAGACAAGCCATACAAAAACAAGGATACTGGACTTTAGAAGGGCTGACTTTGGCAAAATGGGTGAAAACCTGAGGAATGCACTAACAAATGGCCAAAAAGGAGGGGTGGAAGAACAATGGAGAAAAATCAAAACTGCCATCATTGAGGCAACAAGCCTATGTGTGAAACAAATAAAGAAAACAAAGCGGAGTAAAAAAACACTATGGTTCTCAAAAGAGGTGGCAAGGAAGGTTAAGGAGAAAAAGGCTGCATTCAAAAAGTATAAGGAATCAGAGAAGGAGCATGACAGGGAACTGTATCAATTAAAGCAGAAAGAAATGGGAAAGGCAGTCAGAACAGCAAAGGCCCAAACTGAGAAAAATATAGCCAACTCAGTTAAAAAGGGGGATAAAACCTTTTATAGGTACATTAGGGAGCATATAAAGGTTAAGGGAGGGATAGTGAAGATTAATAAAGGAGAGGGGAGATGGGCAGAGGGAGACCGTGAAAAGGCAGAGATACTGAATGAATACTTTTGCTCAGTATTCACAAAAGAAGAGGAGGAGGAGTTACCTAAACCAAACAATAGAAGTGCTCTGGGTAGGGGGTTGACTCCAGTCCATTTACAGAAGAAAGAGTCCTGAAAGAACTCCTAAAACTCAAGGTGGACAAAGCAATGAGGCCTGATGGGATTCACCCCAAAATCCTAAAAGAACTAAGGGGGGATCTAGTGACACCACTGACCACACTTTTTAACAAATCATGGGAGGATGGGGTGGTACCTGAGGACTGGAGGAGGGCAGATGTGATTCCCCTTCATAAAAGTGGGAGCAAGGCAGAAGCAGGAAATTACAGACCTGTTAGTTTGACCTCAGTGGTAGGGAAAATTATGGAATCACTTCTGAAAGAAAGAATTTTTGATTACCTAGAGGCCAGCGGGACACAGGACCCAAAGCAGCATGGATTCACAGCAGTAAGGCCATGCCAGATGAATCTAATTAATTTCTTTGACTAGGTGACCAAAGTAATAGACCAGGGAGGGGCTGTGGATATGGTCTACCTAGACTTTAGCAAGGCATTTGACACAGTCCGGCACAAAAGATTAATAACCAAGTTATCCAGCCTGAGAGTGGGTCCCAGGGTGGTAGCCTGGGTAGCAAATTGGCTGTACAACAGGTCGCAGAAGGTAATAGTGAATGGAACTCATTCCGAAGAAAGGGGAGTTACTAGTTGAGTACCTCAGGGCTCAGTACTGGGTCCAGTCCTCTTTAACGTCTTTATAGGTGACTTGCAGAGGGTCTGGAAGGAAAGGTATGCCTCTTTGCAGATGACACAAAGATCTGTAACAGAGTTGATACGCAAGGGGGGTAGAAAGGATGAGAAGGGACTTGGCAAAGTTGGAAGAATGGTCAGATGTATGGCAACTTAGATTCAATGCAAAGAAGTGCAAAGTAATGCACCTGGGAAACAAAAACTCAGGAGAAGAGTACACAATGGCAGGGGAGGTACTAACAACAACAAAAATGGAAAGGGACCTGGGAGTAGTCATATCAGATGACCTAAAGGTGGGTAAGCAATGTGAAAGTCAGTAAGAGACCCAGGGGATACTGGGATACACATAGGGAGGGGCATCACAAGTAGAAAAAGGGAAGTGGTTATCCCTCTGTACAGAGAGTTGGTGAGACCCCATCTGGAGTACTGCGTGCAGTTTTGGAGACCTCATCTATGCAAGGACATAGACAGGATGGAAGCAGTCCAGAGGAGGGCAACTAAAATGGTGCAGGGTCTACATCAGAAACCATATGAAGAGAGACTGAGAGAGCTTAATATGTATACCCTTGATGAGAGGAGGGATGGGGGGACATGATAGAAACTTTCAAGTACCTCAAGGGAATCAACAAAGTCCAGGAGGGTAGCATCTTTCAGAAAACGAGATGTGCAAGAACAAGGGGGTACAATTTAAAGATAGCGGGGGGACGACTCAGGGTTAATGTGAGAAAATTATTTTTCACGGAGAGGGTGGTGGACGCAAGGAACCGCCTTTCTGGGGAGGTTGTGGGGTCTAAAACAGTGGGGGAATTCAAACATGCATGGGACAGACATATGGCAATTATAGTGGGGGGATTGCAGGAAGTATGCTGTTGGTTAACTAGAATCTGCAACTTATCCAATAGGTAGGGAAATGGGCAGACTGGGTGGGCCATTGGTCCTTATCTGCCATCAAAGTCTATGTTTCTGTGTTTCTATGTTTCTATAGTGTTAGGCACAGATACAAATAATGAGCTCTCAGATTCTTCAGAAAACATATTGTTGAAAATGCCTCCATACAAAATATACAGCCGATTTTTGGTCGGACAGAGCACTCCACATTACAGCCTGACAGCACTGATGTGAAAGTGTCTGCCACTCTGCTCCTGCTACAGCTAACCACATGATGAAACAACCTTTAGGTTCAGTAGTCAACATCAGTGCTCATATGTTTAAATTTTCTAGCATAATCAAATCTACACCCTTTATGTTTTGCCTACCTGCAAGAGCAATGTTGACCAGTGAATCTAAAGGTTGGTTCACCATGTTGTTGTTAGTTGTAGTTAATTCATCAGTTTGGAAATGGCAATTTGTCTGGCTAGCATTATGTGTTGTGACTATTTGTCCTCTACATAATTGGCTTTGCAACATTTTGAGGTATGTTATTTAGTCCCCATGGCATTATGTCTGCATCATTGTGACCACAACTTTTTGTCCAGGACTAAGTATCCTTATGTAGTTTAGATTCAGGTTGTTGAAGGTTTTCTGATACTATCCAATGTCTAGTGTTTGTGGAGTGGGGGACGCTTTGACTAGAAATGCGAGTTGCCGTCTCTGAAAAAAAAAAAAACAATCAGTGAAAAAATAGTATACATTATATTTCACAGTATACAAATCCTGAAGAGTTCAATTTGTAACCTTGAACTCAACACTCAGCAGTCAACTACAAACACACACAAAAGCACAATAATACATATCACAACTGATGTCAGTCTGTAGTTCTACAGCATACAATCTACAGGAAGCACAGAGAGGGTAAACGGAGGAGGAGTAGCTCTCTACATAAGAGAAGGGATCAAAGCGACAGAACTAAAGGGTAAGCGGGGAAGAGAAGAGGCACTGTGGATCACCTTGGAGACAGGTAATGGCACCACAATCTGCATGGGGGTTGTATACAGACCCCCATTTCAGGGGAAGGAAATGGAAAAAGAAATGTTAGAAGGCATCTTAGTATGGCAGACAAAGGGGAGATTTTGTTGATGGGGAACCTGAATATGCCAGATGTGAACTGGAGCACATGTACAGCAGCCTCATCCAAGAGCAGGGTCATTCTTGCTGCCCTGCAGGGCAATGCCTCAGACAGCTAGTGTTGGAACCCTCTCGAGAGGGAGCAATCTTGGACCTGGTACTCTCAAATGAAGATGGTGAGAGGATCACAGATTTAAAAGTGGGTAGCCATCTGGGAACTAGCGACCACCAAACAGTGCAGTTCATGATAAACACATCTGTAGAGTCAAGCTATACAAAGACAAAAGTACTGGACTTTCGGAGGGCTGATTTTGGCAAAATGGGTGAGTGCCTAAGGAATGCAATGGCAAATGGGCAGTAAGGAGGGGTAGAAGAACAATGGGAGAAAATTAAAACTGCCATCACAGAGGCAACAAGCCTTTGTGTGAAGCAAATAAAACAAAATGAAATAAAAAAACACTATGGTTCTCAAAAGAGGTGGTGGGAAAGGGAGAAAAAGATAGCATTCAGGAAATATAAGGAATCACAGAATGAGCAGGACAGAGAACTGTATCAGTTAAAGCAAAAGGAAGCAGGGAAGGCTATCATAGATACATAGATACATAGACAGTGTCGGCAGATAAGGGCCTATGGCCCACCTACTCTGCCCATTTGAGCTTGTAAGTTCAGTTTGTTTTCCTAGAAGTCTGTTTCCCCTTACCCCTGCCCTCTAGAATTCCTTTATGTCTATCCCATGCATTCTTAAATCCCGTGATTGTTTCAGCCCCCACCACTTCCTCTGGCAGGGTGTTCCACTTGTCCACCACCCGCTCTGTGAAGAAATTCTTTCTCATGTTTCCTCTGAATCGTCCTCCCTCCAACTTCATCCCGTGCCCTCTAGTCATGGAACATCTTTTTCACTTAAAAATAGTGTTTTCCTGCACCCTGTTCCTCCCTGTAAGATACTTGTATGTCTCTATCATATCCCCTCTCCTCCCTCTCCTCCAGGAGTACATGTTCAGTTCCTTCAACCTGTCTTCATAGGACTTGTTATGCAACCCATGCACCATCTTTGTTGCCCTCCTCTGAACCTTCTCTACCCTGTCTATGTCCTTACGTAGGTATGGTCTCCAGAACTGTACACTGTACCCAGGTGGGCCTCACTAGTGTCTTGTATAGCGGAATTATGACCTCCCTTTCCTGCTGGTGATGCCCCTGCCTATACATCCCAGCATCCTATTTGCTTTACCTGATGCCTTGTCACACTGTTTCTCACCTTGAGGTCATCAGAGATGACAACCCCAAGATCCCTTTCCTGCTTGGTGCATGCTATATCCTCACCCCAACTAATATATTGTGCCAGGGTTTTTGTGCCTCATATGCATTATCTTGCACTTCTTTGCATTGAATTTCAACTGCCAAACCCCTGGTTTAACAGTAACCACACTTGGGGAGACTTCAGTACCTGGCCATGTATTGTTCAGAAGAGACCAAGGTGCAAAAAGGGGGAGGAGTGGCCCTGTATGTTAATGAAAATATCAAAGCTACAGAAATTCAGAATACACATAAGAGCCAGAAGAACTGTGGGTCACCCTGGAAACAGGAAATGGGACAGCCATAAGAACTGGGGTTGTCTACAGGCCCCAGACCAGAGGGAGGACATAGACACATTACTGTTAGAAGATATACAAAACATGACAGCTAAAGGGAGGTTCTGATAATGGGAGACTTCAACATGCCAGATACAGATTGGTCAATACCAGCAGGAACATCTGCCAGAACTAGACTCATAGTGGATTCCTGCAGGGGAGGGCCTCAAACAACTGGTACAGCAACCCACAAGAGACAGGGCTATCCTAGATCTAGTACTGACTAACAAAGAGAGGATCACAGATCTCAGGTAGAAGGTCACCTGGGGCCAGTGACCATCACATGGTATGGTTCAATTTGGCTACTACATCTAAATCATCCCATTCCAAGGCAAAAATATGGGACTTCAGAGGAGCTGACTTTGATAAGATGGCCAACAGAGTTAAGCTAGCCCTGGCAAAAGAAACACAGGTGAGGGGTACAGTCAAGTGGGCAAGTTATTAAGGATGCAATACTTGAAGCAACATCCCATTGTGTTAGACAGAAAGGAAGTGCAAAAGAAGAAGGAAACCACTTTGGTTCTCAAATACAGTATCAGAAAAGGTCAGAGCCAAAAGGCTGGCCTTCAGAAATATAAGGGAACACAGCGGGATGAAGATAGGGAGGCATACCAAACTGCCCTAAGGGAAGCAGGTAAGGCAGTGCAAGGCAGGCAAAGTCCCAAACTGAGGAAACACTAGCACGAACAGTAAAAGAAGGTGACATGACTTTCTATAGATACATTAGTGAAAGGAGAAAGTCCAGAGGGGTATTGCTGCTTAATGGAGAAAAGGAGCATGTGAGGAGGAGGACCCTGTAAAGGCATCTATCCTAAATAGATACTTTTGCTCAGTATTTACTGAAGAGAAGGTAGGGCAGGGCCCACAGCTCAGCATCATGGACACAGGGGAGGAGGTGAGCACTACTCCTTCACAAAAGAAAGGGTCCCAAGAGCTTGCTAAGCTCAGGGTGGATAAGGCAATGGGACCTGATGGCATACATCCCAGGGTACTCAAGGAGCTAAAGGAGGAACTAGCAGAGCCATTAGCAGAATTGTTTAGTGAGTCTCTGAGCACAGGAGAGGTCCCAGAAGACTGGAGAAGGGCTCATGGATCCCACCCACAAAAGTGGTAGCAGGGAGAGGTGGGAACTACAGACGGTCAGTCTTACCTCAGTAGTGGGCAAGATTATGGAGGCTCTCCTTAAGGAAAGAATAGTGCAACACCTGGAATCCATAGGGGCACAGGATCCAAGACAGCATGGGTTTAAAAAGGAAGGTCCTGTCAAACTAATCTCATAGATTTCTTTGACTGGGCAACCAGAGTGGTGGACCAGGGGGAGCAGTTGATGTCACCTACCTTGACTTCAGCAAAGCTTTTGACACTGTTCCACATAGAAGATTGATAAATAAGCTTGGTAGGCTAGGGTGGGTCAGAAGTTGGTCAACTGGGTGGCAAACTGGTTGACGGGCAGAAAACAGAGAGTGGTGGTAAATGGTATACAGTCAGAAGAGATGCAAGTCACAAGGGGTACCTCAGGGATCAGTCCTGGGGCCAGTCCTCAACATCTTCTATTAGTGACCTTGCAGATGGACTAGAGGTAAGGCTTGTCTGTTTGCAGATGACACCAAGATCTGCAACAGAGTAAATGATCCAGATGGGGTGGGCAGAATGAGAAGAGATCTGGATAAACTAGCAGAATGGTCAGAAGAGTGGCAACTGGGATTTAATGCAAAGAAGTGCAAAATCATGCACATAGGGAAGAGAAACCCTGAAGCCACCTATAGGCTGGGAGGGAGTTGCTAGCAGTCACAAAGGAAGAAAGAGACTTGGGCATCATCATCACTGATGACCTAAAATCATCCAAGCAGACCCCTAAAGCAGGTAAGGCAGGGGGGTGTTAGGGTATTCATAGGGTATCACAAGTCATAAGATGGAGGTAATAATCCTCTGTACAAGACACTGGTTAGGCCCCATCTGGAGTACTGCGTGCAGTATTGGAGGCCACACCTTCACAAGGACATTAACCAAATTGAGGCAGTCCAGAGAAGGGCAACCAAAATGGTGCAGGGACTGCATCAGAAGACATATGAGGACAGATTAACGGAGCTCAATATGTATACCCTTGAGCAAAGGAGGGAGAGAGGTGATATGATCGAGGCATTCAAACACCTTAAGGGCATAAACAAGGTGAAAGAGTCTAACATGTTTAAATATAAGAAAAATAGCAGGACAAGAGGACACAGCATGAGATTAGAGGGAGGCCGATTAAGGGGAATGTGGAGGAAATCTTTCACAGAAAGGGTGGTGGATGCATGGAATGGCTTACCACAAGAAGTGGTGGCTATGAATACAGTGCAGGGTTTCAAACAGGCATGGGATAGGCATAAGGGAGCAGTACAAATGACTATGAATAGATAGGCCACTGACAGAGCAAAGGCCGATGGCACATTTATAAGGTAGAAAAAGAAATGGGCAGACTGGATGGGCCTTGCGGTCCTTATCTGCCGTCAACTTCTATGTTTCTATGTTTCTATGACCATTCTTCAAGTTTCTGCAGGTCCCTTCTCATTCTGTCTACACCCTCTGGTGTGTCTACTCTGTTACAGAGCTTTGTGTCATCAGCGAACAGTGAAATTCTGCCTTCTAGATCCTGTGCAATGTCACTGATGAAGATGTTGAATAGGACCGGTCCCAGCACTGATCCCTGTGGTACCCACTGGTTACTCTTCCCTCTGTGGAGTGACAGCCATTTACCAGCACCCTCTGTGTCACCACCCAGCCAGTTACCTACCCACCACACTACTGTCCTGCCCACACCCATATTCCCCAGTTTGTGTAATAGTCTTCTATGTAGCACAGTGTCAGGCGTCTTGCTTGAAGTCCAGATAGATCCATGTCCACTGTCAGCCCCTGATCCACCTCCTAGTCACCCAGTCAAAAAATTCAATGAGGTTGGTCTGACATGACCTTCCCTGGTGAAACCATGCTGCCTTTGGGTCCTGTAGTCCATTGACAACCAGATGTTCCACTAATCTCTCCTTCAGTAGTGCTTCCATGATCTTTCCCACTACCGAGGGGTGAGGCTGACTGGTCTGTAGTTCCCTGCTTCCTCTTTGTTCCCACTTTGTATAAAGGACTACATCTGCTGTCCTCCAGTCTTTGGGTACCTCCTGTTTCCAGTGATTGGCTGAACAGGATAGCCAGAGGTTCAGCCACCACCTCTCTTAGTTCTTAAGGACCCTGGGGTGCACCCTATCTGGCCCCTATTATTATACTAGCTCTTATTACTTCCAGTTCCTTCAGGACCCTTTCTCGTAAAGGACTTGTGTTCATTTCTGCACCATTCTCACCCTAGACTCCCTTCAGACCCATTACCCCTCTCTTCCTTAGTAAAGACTGAGCAGAAATACCTGTTCAATATGTCAGCTTTATTGTTGTCATCCTCCACGCGCTCCCATCCTCCCCTTCAGTCTCACTATCCCTCCTTTGTCTTTCTTTTTTTTCACTTATGTACCTGTAAAAGGTTTTGTCCTTCACTCCACTGATTTTGCAATGTGTTCTTCTGTCTGAGCTTTGGCTTCCTTTACTGACTTCCTGCCTCCTTGTTCTCCTGGTACTTCTCCCTATCCCCTTCTGCCTGTGTCTTTTGTATTGCCTGAATGCAATCTTTTTGGCTTTCACTTTCTTTGCTACCTCTTTGGAAAACCATAATGGTCTCCTCTTCCTTTTCCTCTTGCTAACCTGCTAATGCATAATTCTGTTTCTTATAATCCCCATTTAATACTGCCCACTGTTCCTCAACCCCTGATTCCTGTCCCATTCCCTAATGCCTCTTTCAAGTATCTCCCATTTTCCCAAGTCTGCCCCCTAAATCCAGGATATGTGTTTTGTGGTTTGGTTCTCTCTTTCTGTGATTTCAAACCACAATGACTGGTGGTCACTGTTACCCAGGTGCTCCCCACTGTTACCCCCATCACACTGTCCCTGTTTGTGAGCACAAGGTCCAGTATTGCTTCTGCCGAGTTGGTTCCATGACCAGTTGCTTGAGGGAAGGCACCCTGAAGGGAGTCCAGGATAAATCTGCTCCTAGTTGATGCTGCTGCTGGGATGCTCCAGTCCACGTCTGGTATATTGAAGTCTCCAACCAGTACTCACTCACTCTTGTCTGCCATCCTTTGATGGCTAGCATCAGCTCCCTATCTGTTTCTTCCTCCTGGGATCGTGGTTCTATAGATCACACCTGTGCGGATGGCTGGCCCCATTTTTCCTTTCCAGCTAACCCACAGTATCTCTCCCCATTTTGTTCCTCCTGGATCTGTGTGGCCCTTATGTCATTTTTCACATACAGTGCCACTCCTCCTCCTCCCTTCCTGCCTGCTCTGTCTCTTCTGAATATGTTGTAGCCAGGTATGGCCATCTCCCAGTCATGGTTATCATTACACCAGGTTTCAGTGATGGCCACAATGTCCAGGTCTGACTGTACCATGACAACCTCCAGATCTTCCATCTTGTGCTAAGGCTCCTGGCATTTGCACAGCAGCTTTCCATGATTTGACCTCCTAGACTGCTTCACTGTTTCTACTCCAGCCCCTTCCTTGGTTGTCATTTATCCCTGGTTCTCCTTGCTTTTGCCTTCTGCTGAATTTTTCCCTTTCTGCTTATCCACCTTTGGACACTAATCTCCATCTTTGCACACTGCTTTGCAGAGTAGCCCTCCTCTGGTTCACTGGTTCCACTACTAGCTGTGGGGGTGAGCAAGTAGGTACCGTCCTTGCTGGCCTGCCACCCCCTTGCTAGTTTAAATGCTATCAATGCAGATTTAAACTTATCATTGAGTGCTTGATTCCTCCAGGATGGATGCAGTCACGTCAGGCTTGAACAAACCTCCATCCTCCAGGTGGGTCCCAGTCACCAATGAATCCAAACCTTCCTCACAGCACCAGTTCTTCAACCATGAGTTAAAGTTCTGGTGCATGCACTCCTCAGTCTCCTTGCCTCTCACAGGTAGTGCTTCTGAGAGAGAGGAAGTAGCTACTTGCTTGAGACCCTCCCAGTTTCCTAAACTCTTCCTGAACTTCCTTGACTCCCATTTGCCAAGTCATTAGTACCTAGGTGGATAATGACATCCAGCTCACCCTCCCGTCTTGCCTTCCCAGTGATCCCCAGTATCTTCCGTCCATCCTTCCATGCCGTGGCACCTGGTAGGCACCTCATCTCCCTGTCCTCCCCCTCCTGTGTTCCTAGCTGGATCCCTCTTATGATGGAGTCCCCACCAGGATTCACTTCCTCCTCCTCTGGGGTCCACTGCTTTCCCCACTGAGGTCACCTCCTCCTAACCTCCACATCCTTTCCTTCTACTTCCTGGTGCCTCTATTTGGTTGTCCTCATTTGCCAGTGTGGCATATGAGTTCTTGAGAGGAATAGGATCTGGGATGTGCCTCTGCCTGACTGCTCTAACCCTCCCTGAGCCCACTGTCATCCAAGTGCTCCTCGTTCTCAGCATCCTTTGAGGCAGCTGCATTGGACTGGGTGGTCCCTGAACAAGGGGTGATGGTACCTCCTGACCCAGTTTACTTCCACTCTGAGTCTGGCTACCTCATCCTGCAGTCCAGAGAGATGCATCCAGATAGGGCAGCACCTCAGTGTCCAGAAGGTCTGCCTGAATATGGCTTCCCCACAGCCACTGCATTGCTCCACTCCCCACATTATACTGCAATTCCACTACTTCTCTGCTACTGAAGCTCTCTTAGTTCTCTTTGTATTTATTCACAGTACTAAAAATCCTGTAACTGATTGTCAGATATATATTTTTTTTTAAGGAAAAAGAAACCAATAAATAAATAAATGAGTCAAAACACTTGTCGTGCTGAGGGTGGTCTTCCCCTTATGCCCCTCCTACTTCACACCTCTTACTATACCCTGTGTTTAGCTCCTGTCAATCAGACAGAATTACACCACCACTATGTTTTTAATTTTCAACAGCCCAAAAACAATTATAAGTAAAGACAACACAGAAAGAAAGTATAGTGTCACTACAAGCCTACAATCTAAGTTTAAAGGAAAAATACCAATTACCAGTTACTCTAAAGCACTGAATTGAATATGTTTCCTTCCTTCACCTTCTGGCTTCTTCTGAGAAGATGAACCTCTGTTTGCTGCTTTAACTGTGACTAAGCCCCACCTCCAGTTATCACGTAGCTGTGGTCAGAGGCCAGACAATTAACACCCTTCACCCAGCTACAGGACAGTCAGACAAGCCAAGATAAAATTTGCAGCAATTAAAGACAGCACAGAATTACACCACCACTATGTTTTAAATTTTCAACAGCCCAAAAACAATTATAAGTAAAGACAACACAGAAAGAAAGTATAGTGTCACTACAAGCCTACAATCTAAGTTTAAAAGAAAAATACCAATTACCAGTTACTCTAAAGCACTGAATTGAATATGTTTCTTCCTTCACCTTCTGGCTTCTTCTGAGAAGATGAACCTCTGTTTGCTGCTTTAACTGTGACTAAGCCCCACCTCCAGTTATCACATAGCTGAGGTCAGAGGCCAGACAATTAACACCCTTCACCCAGCTACAGGGCAGTCAGACAAGCCAAGATAAAATTTGCAGCAATTAAAGACAGCACAGAATTACACCACCACTATGTTATAAATTTTCAACAGCCCAAAAACAATTATAAGTAAAGACAACACAGAAAGAAAGTATAGTTTCACTACAAGCCTATAATCTAAGTTTAAAAGAAAAATACCAATTACCAGTTACTCTAAAGCACTGAATTGAATATGTTTCCTTCCTTCACCTTCTGGCTTCTTCTGAGAAGATGAACCTCTGTTTGCTGCTTTAACTGTGACTAAGCCCCACCTCCAGTTATCACGTAGCTGAGGTCAGAGGCCAGACAATTAACACCCTTCACCCAGCTACAGGACAGTCAGACAAGCCAAGATAAAATTTGCAGCAATTAAAGACAGCACAGAATTACACCACCACTATGTTTTAAATTTTCAACTTCCCAAAAACAATTATAAGTAAAGACAACACAGAAAGAAAGTATAGTGTCACTACAAGCCTACAATCTAAGTTTAAAAGAAAAATACCAATTACCAGTTACTCTAAAGCACTGAATTGAATATGTTTCCTTCCTTCACCTTCTGGCTTCTTCTCAGATCAGAATAGCGAAGGCGCAAACCGAGGAAAAGATAATCAACTCTGTTAAGAAGGGGGGTGAAACCTTTTATAGGTACATCAGGGAGCGAAAGAAGACCAAGGAAGTGATAGTGAGACTTAATAAAGGGGAGAGGAGGAGGGCAGAGTGTGACAGTGGAAATGCAGAGATACTGAATGAGTACTTTTGCTCAGTATTCACAAAAAAAGAGGGGCGATACCTAAACAAAGCAATAGAAGCACTCTGGATAGGGGGGTCGATAATAGTCCATTCACAGAAGAAAGGGTCCTGAGAGAACTCCTAAAACTCAGGGTGGACAAAGCAGTGGGGCCTGATGGGATTCACCCCAGTATTCTAAAAGAACTAAGGAGAGACCTAGTGATGTCACTGACTACCCTTTTTAACAAATCATGGAAGGATGGTGTGGTACCTGAGGATTGGAGGAGGGCAGATGTGGTTCCTCTTCGCAAAGGTGGGAGCAAGGCAGAGACAGGGAACTACAGACCTGTTAGTTTATTCTCAGTGGTAAGGAAAATGATGGAATCACTTCTGAAAGAGAGAATTGTTGAGTATCTAAAGGATAGCAGGGCACAGGACCGAGGCAACATGGATTCACAGCGAGAAGATCATGTCAGACGAATCCAATAGATTTCTTTGACTGGGTGACCAAAGTAATAGACCAGGGAGAGGCTGTAGATATAGCCTATATAGACTTTAGCAAGGCATTTGACACAGTTCCACACAAAAGATTAATAAACAAGTTAGCCACCCTAGGAGTGGGTCCCAGGATGATAGCCCAGGTAACAAACTGGCTGACCAACAGGACACAGAGGATAATAATAAATAGAGTACACTCTGAAGAAAGGGTGTTTACTAGTGGGGTACCACAGGGTTCAGTACTGGGACTGGTCCTCTTTAATGTTTTTATAGGAGACACTGCAGAGGGGCTGGAAGGAATAGTATGCCTCTTTGCAGACAATACAAAAATCTGAAACAGGGTTAATACTCAAGGGGGGTGGAAAGGATGAGAAGGGACTTGGCAAGGTTGGAGGAATGGTCAAAAATGGCAGCTTTGATTCAATGCAAAAAAGGGCAAAGTAATGCACCTGTGAAACAAAAATCCAAGAGAAGAGAACACAATTGGGGGGGGGAGCCCTAACAACATCAAAAATGGAAATGGACCTCGGGTAGTCATATCAGATGACCTTAAGGTAGGCAAACAATGTGAGAAGGCTGTAAGGAGTGCTGGAGGGATACTGGGATGCATATGGAGAGGCATCACCAGTAGAAAACAGGAAGTTGTTTTCCCTCTGTACAGACAGTTGGTGAGACCCCATTTTGAGTACTGTGTGCAGTTCTGGAGATCCAATCTCCGTAAGGACATAGACTGGATGGAGGCGGTTCAGAGGAGGGCAACTAAAATGGTGCAGGGTCTGCAACAGAATTCATATGAGGAGAGACTAAAAGAGCTCAACATGTATACCTTTGAGGAAGGGGGGGCATGATAGAAACATTCAAGTACCTCAAGGGAATCAAAAAAGTCCAAGACAGGAGCATCTTTGAGAGAAAGAGATGTGTAAAAACAAGGGAGCACAGTTTGAAGACAGAGAGGGGATGCTCAGCGGCAACATCAAAATTATTTTTTTCACAGAGAGGGTGGTGAATGCATGGAACCACCTTTCTGAGGCGGTTGTGGGGTCACAAACAGTGGAGGAATTCAAGAATGCATGGGACAGATATAAGGCACTTATAGTGAAGAGTAGGATGAAGTAGGCTTTTGGTTAAGTAGAATCTGCAGCTTATTTAATACATAGGGAATGAGCAGACTAGGTGGGCCAAGCGGTCCTTATCTGCCATCAAAGTCTCTGTTTCTATGTTTCTTTGTGCACCTTGTTTTTACTGCCTTGTAATATTTATGTTTTAGTCAAAAAAATTGTCATGCTGCAAAAGCAAACTGACCTACATCAAACATCCTCTTCTATTAACGTAAAACAATTTATTACCCTCTCAGTTGTTTAATGCACTTCTTCAATCTGTTTTTTGTTCATTGTTAGCAACAATAACATGCAGTATTTTCTGTCCATCGCTGTTCATTAGAGGAATGATTAGGAACAGCCTAGGCTATACTCCTCTTTAACGATCCCCCCCAAAGAAAAACACACCTGCAACCATACCCAATAAATAAACTGGCAAACTGCAAATGAGCGACCATGTGCCTGGATTTTGTGTACAGAAAATGGTGGTGGTGTTAGTGGGGAGGGGAAAAGAACGGTGAATTTTGCCAAGATATAAAAAAAAGGGCGAGACAGAGCTATGCAAAAAACGGTCAATAAATGAGCATGTAAAAACAGTTTGAAACTAAAATTCAAGTAAAAAGCGAGTGACCATCCCATCACACATGTATATCAAATTTACTCATGTTTCATACATATGTCAGTAGTTTTGATTATAAAAAGAAGTCATGAAGACAACTAAAAAAGTAACAAAACAAAAAAAAATACTTTACATACAACAACGAGCTGCCTTACTTCCTGGTTGATGTCAGTTTCTGACAGCTCCAAAAGAATGTGTTACACTATGTCCATGACTTGCTCATGGCACAGAACGCACAAACAGAATGTCATCATGTAGTTGTCACTGTCACGCACTCTGTGTGAAAAGTGGAAAATTAAAAATGAGCAGCTCAAGTAACATCCATATTGTAGTTTTCAGCTTGTTGACTACTTAAAAAAACCTACAAAAAATACTGTTAGTGAAAGAAACAATAAACTTTATTACAAAAAAAAAAGAGTAACCGTCACGGTAGATTTGAATTATTTTATTTCCTGTCCTCTTAAGGCAATTTGGCAGAGCCTTGTGAGACTTTTCCTGCCCCTTTAAAATAGAAATTACAACATTTAGTAATGTTTTGTTTGTCAAATTATGCCAGGCTATAAAGTTCCTTCTTTTATTTATCACCCCAAAGGAAGTGAGTGTCCTTTTATGAAATTAGGGTTCATAACTTTATATTGCAAGTGACATGAATCTTCTAAACCCTGATAGGGTTCCATCTGCAAAAGCATTATACTTTACAGGTGCAAAACAATGCTATACTCCAATATTGAACTATATTGCACACCCAAATGTAAGTAATGGGTGAATAGTTACAATCCAAGGGAATGAAACCAGCAGATCCAGTTCTGTTAAAACAACTGGAAGCATGCATCTCATCTGTCCCTGATTATCAATGTTGTCCTAGATCTGGCACCCAAATGGTCTCTCCTGACATTTTCTGTCATTAAGAGTGTGGCATAGGTTATAATGCCAGCTAGTCAGTACTTTATAGTCATAGATCTCCCACTGCAAATGGTTGTACTAGGACGGTCAACAGCATCACTAGCATATTTAGCATGTTGATGCCTCCGGTGTTGGTCTTTTGTTGTTGCATGGGGTAGAAGAGAACCAAGGATGTGCAGCTTAATGCAAAACAATCTTAAAGGACTCAAGTAAAAACATTTCTGAAAGATGAATTTTGCCTCACATACATGAATTTAAAAAGCACAGCATCACACATGAACACTTCAATTCAAAATTGTGATATAGGGTATACTGATAGACCCACTCAGAGTATTCTGAGGGAAGAAAACAAAGCAACCTTATTTCTAGCTCATAGAAGTTAGAATTCATAAGATAAATTAAGACCGTCCCTCATTGATAACATGCTTTTCAAATAAAAACAGAAGATGTTGCACGATGCTGGGAGCTTCCATTGGCATGCAAGTTGCAGAAGCATGGCCTTTACATGTCTGAAAGTGTGACAGATCACCGAGTTGAGAGGTAAATGCTCAGCAAAGGTAGCATATCTTGAACCTGAGATATTCATGCAGCAGAAGCAGCACTGAATTTTTTTTATCTTTCTCTTGCCCCACTATTCATGAAGAACATTTACAGTCTACTTATGGGAGATTGTTTTTGCTCATAGTTGCTTCACTGCACCTGCAAGGGACAGTGCTAAATGCAAATGAGGAGTCGGATCCCAGGAGTGCAAAGAAATTAGAAAATGCTTAAGGGATAGGGAGGTAATGAAACTCTTTAATGTCCTGGAAACATGGCTTCAGGAATATAGGTTGTTATCTCTGAACTGTCTAATGTGCAGGCAATATGTTTCACAATTCAATATACTTCATTGGCTTATAATCCCATAAGATCAAATCTATGGATAATACCCAGAAATGGGCATTTCAGTCAACAAAGAACAATTGAAAGGAACACAAAAGGTAATATTTGCAACATAAAGATAGACCCAAGGGTTGGGTTACTATCCGTTAATCAAAGCATTGGAGTATTCTGAAACACAAGAGTTTGACGAGTGCCTTATGCCCCTAGGGTTACATTAACGTAGGCAGCATAAGCAACATAAGCACTGGTCATGCCTTGATTCAATTATTAAATTAACATGTTTCAGTTCCCATAAATGAAATGGTTTAATAATTAAAATGCTATATGTTTTTGTACAGCCATTGACACAGAGAACAATGAATACCTAACTATCTGTAACAAGCTGGTTAGTTCATTGGGTGGTTGCATTGGCGACTGTTTGAACCTTGAGAGCATAGCTTGAGAGGTTTGGTCACCATGGGCAGCCTCGCAACTAACCCAGCTCGTTACCGTTACTTTGGTATTCATTGTTTTCTATAGTGTAGGATGCCAACTGCTACTGAAATGAATACTTTACATGACTATTTGGGAGACCCACTTTGTTTTTTCATCCACTGTGCCACTCTCCTTCACTCTCGTTTTCAACACCACAGCTGCTTCCTGGTCATATAGCGTGCCTGCAATACAGAGTTCAATGTTCTTATTCTGTAGTACCTATGTAGCTAGTGCAGCATAACAGCTACGATGATGTAGCTACTACAGCACAACAACATTTCGAAAGTGATGGATTTCTATCGCTAACAATGTTCCATCATACACTATATAACTATTTTAGAATGCTGGCAGGCAAACAGAATGCACCATTTCTAGCCATTATTTTACCCAGCCATCATTTATTTTAGGTTATTTTTTATCCCTCGATACTACAGTGCCATAATTATTTTAAAATCATTTCATTAAACAGGCTATATGGAAATAAATCTTTAATGTGAAAATAAACAGAACCATCCCAGGAAGAACACAAAGCAGTGATTGTAGTCTAGTGAACAGTGCCAAGATCTAAAGCAGCAGTACTAGTAACAAAAATCTGATCTTTTGCAACTGTTTGTTCCCTAAGCTGTGTTGAGCACTTACATGGTAATCTTTTTTGTTTTCACTGTACTATCACCCCCATAATTTGCTCCATTTTTGTTTGTTTTTGTTTACATTTCTTATACACGCCATGTTGAACTGGAACCCTCTGCTGCCAACCCCACATGTGCATGACTCTCAGTAGTATACAAGGACAGCTGGAATGCAGAGCACAGGGTCCTACAGAAGTAAACAAAAGATATGACATGACATGATGGGGGAGCTCAGCTGAAAATTAGGCAGCAGCCATATTTACTGTGACACCACAAAAATGGAAAAAAAATGTAAATATCTAAATGGCTCATGATTGCTAGAAAAAAGATTTACAGTATGAAATCCTGAACTATGGTTGCATGCTTCCAGTCAAAAAGCAGAATTTTGATAAGCACTTCCTGACTGTTCAGTACTGCTGCTTTAAGATGTATATTACTTATTATTCAGCTATCAGTTGACTATTATGCCAGAACCTCAGCGAATCAGAACATAGTGTGTGGGAGCAGTGGGGAAAATTTGAAGGAGGAGTGGTGATCTGAGGAACCTCAGTGAATCAGGACATAGTGTGTGGCAGTAGTGGGATAAACTTGGAAGGGTATAACAATGTGAAGGCTCACATGAAACCCCATTAGTAGCTTGAAGGTGGGAAGCATGCTGGTAACTCAGGTAAGACACTGATAATACTCTCCTGATAGTTTGGGGAGCTCATTTAAAGGGGCACTGTCAGCTTTGCCCCTCATTTTATTGTTCAATTACATCATTGTGCCTCTATGAACACACTGGTCACAAATGGTGCACAGACTAACCCTAGATTTGTTTTAATGCAGAATTCTTACCAAATGTTGTTATTTACATGGTATTTTACTTTCCTTTGGTCCATCCTGAAGTAACCCATCCACCAGAAGCATATGGTAGCCGAGAGTGTGCGTCTGACACTGAGCGCCTTCACAAATGGGAGGCAGTATAGCGCAGCAGTTTAAGGCTCTGAGCTGCAAATCTGGAGACCTGGGTTTGAATCCCACAGCCTCCACCTGCATACTGTGTGACCCTAAGCAAGTCACTTAACTTCCCTGTGCTCCCAGGTTGCACCTGTAAGCAAGCTTTCAGCTTAGTGTCTCTCACCTGATTAAACAATTGGGGGGGAAAAAAACTCCAACTTTGCACATGCCCATGCTAAACAGGTAAACGCAGCATGTATCTTCCAATACCAAACTAGATCTGCCCTTTTTCATAGAAAACTGAGAGCTGGGAAAGTAAAAAAATGCTTCTAAAAGCCAGCACCAAAATCTCATGCATGTTCAAAAGTGGGACACTCCTGTGCATCTACAGGATTTGTGCTTCATTCCAGTTTTGTGCATGTGTGAGATTTTGGCGCTTGCTTTTAGAAGCATTTATTTTACTTTCCCAGCTCTCGGTTTTCTTTACAAAAAGGGCAGATCTAGTTCAGTAAGTCTATAGGTAGCTAACCTGTTGTTCTTACCTAGGTGCATAACCTTGCATTTAGTGGCATTAAAAGTCATTTTATTCACAACTGGCCATTTAGCTAAATTATTCAGATTTGATTGTAAGGACTTCACTGATTCTAAGTCATCGACAATACAGCCAACTTTGCTATCATCAGCATATTTATGTATCCAGACTACATTGTTGGTTTGCATACTGGTTATTAGAATATTAAACAATAAAGGTCCCAGGATGCCACTACTAACGAAACCCCATTCTGACATTTGTCCCTTAATAGTCACACATTGTTTCCTATCACCAAGCCAGGAATTGATCCATCTAAGAATATTTGGGTGGAATTTATATCTTTTCAATTCCTCAACCAATACTCCATGAGAGACGGTGTCAAAAGCCTTCTCAAAATCAAGGAAGATAACATCAACCGGATCCAGTGCCATATTTACTGGTTCGAAAATTTGAATTAAAGTATACTGACATGATCTTCCCTGTGTAAAACCATATTGGGATATGTCTATGATATTCATATTTTTGAGGTGTTTAACCATTTTCTATTGTAATATTCTTTCCATTAATTTACCCAGATGGGAGGTAAGGCTAATAGGCCTGTAATTTGTCACATACTGTTTGTTACCACCCTTATGAATTGGTACCATTGTTGCCAATTTCCACTCAGAAATGGCTATCCCTTCATGGAGTGATGCGTTGAATAGTAGAGTAAGTACCCTTAGCAATTCAGTGGTTAATTCTTTAATAAATTTAGTAGGGATGCCATCAGGACCAGGTGAAGAGTTTGATATAGTAGTCTTATTGGCTGTCATAACTTCATCGCGTATAATCAATGGGTCTGTTACATCAATAGGTAGATTATCCAAGGATACAACATCCTTTGGTTTACACACACTACGAAAGTACTGATTGAGTTTGTTAGCCACATGTAACTCCTTGGCTATTGGCTCATTGTCCTTGAGTAATGGCCCAAAATTTGGTTCCTTCCCCTTTAATGACCCAACATAGTTATAAAATATGTTTTGTTATCCTGAGTTATTGTAGCAAGATTTAGTTCAAGATTTTTTGGGAAGATCTTATTGCTTTTTTACACTGTTTTGTTTTGTCTTTGAACTTTTGCCATTTCTCCACCGACTTTTTTTTTTTTTTATATTTATTAAACACCCTTTTTTTGTTTCTAACCAGTCTCTTAATTTTTCTGTTAAACTATGGGGGGGGGGGGCTCTTTTATTATTATATTTTATATGTTCAGGAATCCAGGTATTAATACAGAAATCAATCTTTATCTGTATAGCTTTCCATATCTGCTCTCAATCTAGGTTTTTTAGTTCAGCCTCCCATTCCCAGTTGGACAAATGTTTTTTAATTGCCTCGTAATCTGCTTTATAGAAATTCCTAGATTTAGTAACACCATGGGTTTTGAAAGTATAATATTTAATATTCCATAAAATCATATTATGATCACTATCCCCTAGGGGTTCAATAACTTGGGGTGAGTTCCCTATATCTTTGATATTTGTGAGGATAACATCCAAATATTGTCTTTCCTGGTAGGTTCTAATACTAGCTGTACTAAATCATGGTGTAATAACGTTTCCCAGTAGATGTTCGGTAGATTGAAATCCCCCATTAATACCAAATCATCATAATCTTCCAGGTTCTCTATAACTTCCATGAATATATCATTACTAGTGGCATCCCGGTTGAGTGATCGATAACACAAACCTATCGTTAAACATCTATTACTTTGTACCTTAGCCCAGATGATTTCAGAATCACTATCTGAGTTTGCACTATTTGATATTTCAAAACTTTCCAGTCTCTGACTTATATATAGTGCAAGTCCTCCCCCTTTAGTTTTTTGATGGTTTTTGGTAATAATCGAATAGGCAGGAATGTCAATGCCCCATCCAGAGTCGGTAAACCAAGTTTCTGTAACTCCACTTACATCAATTTTATCTTTATCCAAGATGTGTTTTAGTTCATCCAATTTATTGTTTAGGCTTCTTGCATTAGCCAATAAGATTTTCAAATCAGTACTATACAATTTAGAAGTAGTGTTATTAAGTGTGTCAGTTGCACTAACAATATGAGCTCCAGGGTCATTGATTTTCTTATAAGTAGGGGGCTGTATAAATGCATTTAATGTCCCTTCCCCCCTTAATTAGTTTAAAGTAGTGTTTATGTAGTCATTTATATGTTGCTCCAATAGTCTAGATCCTGGTTTGCTGAGATGCAAACCGTCCCTGCTTACTAATTCCTATTTATTAGCAAACTCCTCCCAATGGGTACTACAAATTACTTTTTGCTTGAGACACCAGGATCGCAACCAGTTGTTTAAAGATATCATTTTTTCGTTAATATACTGGTCAGCCCTTGGAGCAGGAAGGATCTCTGAGAAAGCAATTTAGCAGCCTATGTCTGTCATAAGATTATGCATCCCCACAAATTCCTTTTTGATGCTTTGTATATTTTGTTTTAAAGCATTATTTAAACCAACAAAATTGAGCAAGCTCGGGCTCTACAGTTAAAAGAAAAATGCAGTTAAGCTAAAATAGCAACAAAATAGAAACTTTAATAGCTGTAGCAACCCCTGTGCACCCGTGTCAATGTTTCATGCTGCCCTAGTGCTTTTTCAAGACGTTTTGAAAAAGCATCAGGGCAGCGTGAAACAGTGATGCAGGTGCACAGGGGTTGCTACATCTATTAACATTTCTATTTTGTTGCTATTTTAGCTTCACTGCATTTTCCTTGTCACTGTAGAACACGCTCTTGCTCAATTTTGTTGGTTTATCCATTTTGACTGCGGCTCCAGCTTTATGTCTCCTGAGCTATGTTGTTTGCATTACGCTGTTTAAAGCATTATTTACCCCAACATGAAGGATTACTAATGGTTTCTCGCCACTATTTTTTGAGATGTGCACGGAGTTTCATTTTAAACAGTTCAAACTTGGTTTCATTCAGGATATTTTTTCCTAAGGTGTTTATCTGTTAAGGTGCCCGGTATTCATAGAACCATTGCCCTTGTGAGGTGCGACGGTAGGGGACTTTTAGGGAGCAGTTGTTTATGCCCCTGGTGAATCTGGTGGAGTCTGCAGTCTTAGTAGATTCTATATGCTGGAGGGGTTAGTCTGAGGATGGATTTTTTAGCTAGCAGGCAGACCTGATATTGTATTCTATTTCCGAGGTTTATCCAGCCAGACTATGAGTAAAGACCACATGTGTGAAGCCTCAGGTCTGCATTTAGTAAACGCCTACAGGCCTTGTTAAAGGTGGTTTTGATTTGTTTGTGTGAATTGGGGGTTGCGGATTTGTATATCGCTAGGCCATAATCTATAATCAACAGAACAGACTCTTTGGTTAGGCAGGATTTGTTTTTGTAGAGCAGGCCCAGTTTTGCGTTAGCTGTTTTGGAAACTAGATCGACGTGCAGATTATAAGACAAACTGCTGTCTAGAGTAACTCCGAGATATTTGAAATGCGGTACCATTTCAAGAGGAGTGTTGAAGTTGTTGAGTATACGTTGTTGGTAGGACTTGTGTTTGTTTTGGGTAGAGGCAAAGAGCTTGGTTTTCATCTTTTTATAGTTCAATAACAGTTTTGAACTGATAAACCATTTCTTAGCTGCCGAGAAATTAGCCTGCACATGCCTTTCAACCTCAGCGGGGTTTGAGTGGTTTGAGTACAGCACTGCATCATCTGCATATAATAAAATGTTGTCTTCTACTGCCAGTGGAAGAGTGTTAAGGAACGGGCCAAAGAGGAGGGGGCCGAGAATGGACCCTTGTGCTACTCCTGTTATAACCGTCTGACTATCAGAGAGAACATTTTGGATTTTAACTTTTTGTTCCTTCCTTGAGAGGTAGCTTCTAAAACAGGCAACCGACTCTGAAGAAAGCCCCATGGAGGTTGACTGGTTCATCAGGAGTTCATGATTTACAGTAGCGAAGGCTTTGGTGAGGTCAATGTATGTTGCCCCCACCAGCTGCCCTCGATCTAAAGCAGTGTGGATATAGCCGGCAAATTCAACTAGGGCAGTAGTGGTGCTATGTTGTTTCTGAAAACCATGTTGGTGTGGACACAGCAACTGGTACTGTACTTATCCAGGCAGCCTGCTAGTTGATCAGTGACTATGCATTCAAGCACTTCTGAGAGGGGAGGCAGTATGGATATTGATCTGAAATTTGAGTGGTTAGATTTGTCACCATTTTTGTGAACAGGTATGACCACTGCAGCTTTCCTGAGTTGAGAGAATTTGCCGTTGACTAGGGATAGGTTTATCATTTTTGTAAGGGGGCCAAAGATAGTATCCAGAGCCAGCTCAACTAGTTTGAGATCAAGGCAGTCACTCCTAGCCCTTCTTGCCTACTGTTTTAGAGAGGTACCTTTTTGCTTTTTTAAGGGGAGATAATGTTCAGGTAGAAGGGAAGGGAGTAGAGAGAAAACGTGACTCAGGGCTGCATGTACAGGAATCGTCATTTGGAGGTAGTGGGCAGTCGGGAGGCAGGATTCTGCTGAGGTCGGTTAAAGTCTTGTTAAATGTATATGCACTAATTTTAGGATCCAGCATAGGAGTACCCTCAATGTTTAGCATAGTAGGTGGTGCTTTACTTGGTTTCCCAGTCAGTGTTTTGATGCATTCCCAGAACCTACAGCAGTTGCTCCAGGTATTTGCCAATTCTGTTCTGAAATGCTGACTTTTTGCCTTGCAGATAGCCCTTGTGCAATTGTTTCTGGCTTCTTTGTAGCTATGCAGATCTGCTGGAGACCTAGTACTTTTGGTTATGAGCCACAGCTCATCTCTGCATCTCATCATCTGTAGAAGCTAGGGGGTTGTCCATGTATTACTGCAGTCCTGTATCCTCTGTTTAGTTAGGGCGGCAAATACAGTATGTCACAGGACCTATTACATTTTTGCATAAAGCTTTCTATGGCAGAATCAACATCTTTGGCATTATTTATGGAGCTTCAGTTTGGAGGCGTAGGTGGGTTTTAAAGGCCTTCAACTTCCCTCTCTTCAGCAGTGTGTTTGTGATAGTTTTAGGTGGGACCTTGTGGGACATATTAGACCTGTGACAGAGGATGGAGGAATGGTCACTCAAGGCATCAGGGAGTACAGTGGTACAGTGGTACTGGTTATTCTTTCCGGATGATTAGTGACTAGCCAGTTTATTATAGAGTTACTACCCGTGTGGAAATTGATCCGAGAGGGGCGTTCACTACTTGGGTCATGTGTAGTGCCGCTAGGGCATCTTTAAGGGGGCCAATATCAGGAGCAACCCAGTTGATGTTAAAGTCTCCCATCATAGGTAGTTTGGAATTTTGTCTTTGGTCTGAGAGGAAATCATGGATAGTTTTGAAGCCATTTGTTTGGTCCTTGGGTGGTATATAAACAGATACCACAGTTAGAGCTTTGCTGTTTGATCCTAGAAAGACTTTCACTGCTAGAAGTTGGGTCGTGCTACCGGTGGAGGTGGGAGGCAGTATTTGATCTTGAAGGTGCTCCTTTAAGTAGAGTACACAACCACCTCCCTGCTTGCCAGCTCTGTGGAGTCTAAATAAAACATAGCCTGGTAATTGAATGGCTGTATCAGCAACCCTTGGGTTGAGCCATGTTTCAACTACTGATAAAATATCAGGCTGGTGTTGTGTAACCCAGAGTTGCAGTTGGTCCAATTTCCCCAAGTGGCTGCAGATGTTGATGGAGGCCAGGGTGAGGCCCCCTTTAGTTTTGGTTATAGTGTGGGCTGTAGGACTAGGGTTTGGATGTACCCTCCTGGAAAGAAGCAGTAGTAACCAGGCCAAGCATATGGCTTGCCACTTAAGGTTAGCCATGGCCCATGCCTTGTTCAGAATTTGTTGAGAGGCTATGTTTGGTTATGTTATTTATTGTCATCTTAGAGAGCAACAGGTGGAGGGGGTGCACCCCTAGCCCTGGGTCCACTGTCAGGCTATGATGAGGTGGTGTGATTCTGATGGTTTCATGTACCTGGGTTGAGGTAGATTTGGAGCATTGTTAGTATGGATGAGATTTAGTTTTCATGATCAGAATATTTCCTGAGGCATCGTTAGTGCTTTCTGTGGAGGGGGGAGCAAGGATCTGGCAGGCTGCCAGGAAGCTAATTATTTTAAGGGACAAAGTTTTTTTGTGTTAATGTACATAGTAATATTTTAATTAATTCTGTACATTTTTTTGCTGATTGTTGTGGTGCAGCAGTACATAATTTCAGTGTGTTTAAAAGATTTGGTTATATTAGTGATGTTTTCAATTTGCTGGTCATAACTTGTATTGTGTCTGTGAGCGTGTGTGTGTGTGTGTGTGTGTGTGTGTGTGTGTGTGTGTGTGTGTGAGAGACTTGTGCCATCAAATCAGACACATTTTCATGTACCACACAGTAATTGCAGCAGTGTGAACCTGCTATCCACTGCACCTGCATGACTTTTTTTGTACTGCTTTTTGGTATCTTTACTGGTAGTGGCTTGTTACTGCATTGTACTGCACACCCCCCGTCAAGATTCACATCACGATCATGTCATGAATCACAAAACTAAGTTTTTTTGTAGTTAGTTGCATGTAAGCCTGTTTTGTAGTATCTCTCGGGTCTCAGCTTCACCACTGTACTCATTGATAAGAGTTTTTAAATCGGGTTGTGTTGTGTGGTACAGGTCAGAGAAGTACAGCCTTAGGCATCTGCATTCCTGTACAGTTTGTTATCATTGGTTGTCTCACACCAGACACTCATCATGACTCTGACTCCTAGACAAATCAGTGCTTCATCTTCACAGTCACGATTCACGATCACATCACAAATCACAAAGTATTTTTGTAGTTGCATGTAAGCCTGTTTTGCAGTATCTCTCCGGTCTCGACTTTACCATTGTACTCATTGATAAGAGTTTTTAAATCGGGTAGTTTTGTGTGATACAGATCAGGGGAGTACAGCAGTAGGCATTCATGTTCCATTACAGTTTATCATTGGTTATCTCACACCAGACACTCATCATGACTCCGCCTCCTAGACAAATCATGTTCTTCATCTTCAGTGACACGATTCACGATCACGTCACAAACCCCTCAGGATGCAAAGTAATAAAGGAAGCAGGGTGATAGTAACAAAGAAAAGGGGCAGTAACATTGAAAAGGGGGGGGGAAGGAGGGGCCACAAAGGAAAAAGGACAGTTAACAAGCAGAAGGCTAACAAATTCAGAAAGCAATGTATGTAACTGGTGGAAGTCTAGGAAATAAGATTCCAGACCTCGAGGCCATCATGACAGAGATCGACCTGGATATTTTGGTCATTACCGAGTCATGGTGCACTGAAAACCATGACCGGGACATGACCATACCTGGTTACACTCTGTTTAGGATGGGCAGGGTGGAAGCAAAGTCAGGATGTGTTGCTTTATGTGAAGGAAATCATAAAAGTGATGGAGATTCAGGCATTCAGTGGGGCAGAGATAATGTGAGTCACACTGGAGTCAGGGAATGGAACCACTATTCGCACAAGTGTGATCTATAGACCTCCAGCACAGGGGGAGGGGCTAGAAAAGGTACTGTTGGAAGCCACTGGCAAAATGGCAGAATAAGGGGAGGAGCCGCTGGTGGGGGCTTCAATCTGCTTAATGTAGATTAAAGCCTTCAGGCTGTGGCTTCAGCTAGAAGGAGGGACGTCCTGGACTCCCTACAAGGGGCTTTCCTCAGGCAACCACTCAGTGAACCCACTCATGATGGAGCAATACTGGACCTGGTACTCACTAGCAGAGGCTGTATTGAAGATGTTGAGGTGGGATGCCACTTGGAGACCAGTGATCACTGTACAGTGTGGTTCAATGTAAGGGCAGCCACAGAATCAATCTACACGTGGACAAGGGTTGTGGATTTCAGAAGGGCACATTTTATAAAGATGGGTGAATGCCTCAGGAATGACCTGGCAGAGGAGATAATTAGGGGGTGTAGGAACTATGGGCCAGCTAAAGGGAGGCATAGTGGAAGCAACAACACTCTACATCAAGCAAATAAGCAAAAGCAAGAGCAAAAATAAATCACTACAGTTCTCGAAAGAGGTGGCAGAAAAGTACAGACCAAAATGGCTGCAGTCAGAAGATACAAAGTGACATAGAGGGAAGAGGATAAGGAGGTGTTTTAGGGGAAGCAGAGGGAATCAGATAAAGCAGTAAGGAGCTCAAAGCTGCAAACCAAAGACAAAACAGCCCAGGCAGTATCCAAAGGAGACAAGACGTGTTTTAGTTATGTAAACAAGAAGAGGTAGGCCAAGAGAGGGATTGAAAGATTAAAAGGGGATGGGAGGGAGGGACTGTACACAGGGAGACCAGAAAATGGTAGCTATCTTAATCAAATGCTTTTTCTCAGTGATCACAGATGAAGGGGAAGGGGTGGGACCATAAAGAAAAGTAACAGGAGCCTTGAAGGAGGGAAGGTACATACTAGTCCTTTTTCAGAAGAGGAGTCCTTAAGGCACTTGCTACTCTAAAAGTTGACAAAGCAATGGGCCAGGTGAGGTGCATCCAAGGGTGTTGAGACAGCTCAGGGAGGTACTGACTGCACCTCTGACAATCATATTTAATAGATCAAAGGGCAGATGTAGTCTCAGTTCACATAAGTGGCAGCAGGAAAGAAGCTGGAAGTTATAGCCTAGTCAGCCTGACATTGGTGGTGGAAAAGTTAATGGAAACACTTGTGAAGGAAAGAATTGTGAATGTCTTGAATCCAACAGCTTACAGGACCTGAGGCAACAGGCATTCATAGGGGAAGGTCATGTCAGACAAATATGATAGATTTCTTGAACTGGGTGACAAAGGAATTTTTAGGGAGGAGTGGTGGATATGACCTGCCTAGATTTCAGTAATGCTCTGGACACTGTTCCACATGGGAGACTAGTGAACAAACTGGGAATCTAAGGGTGGGTGCAAATATGGTAAACTGGGTAAGAGATGGGTTAGGGGATAGGTGACAGTGGATGGTGGTAGACAGAGTTCAGTCTGAGGAAGGGAGAGTGGCCAGCATGATACCACATGCATCAGATCTGGGATAAGTCCTCTTAATGCCATTATAAGTTGCATTTAAGTGGAGCTGGAAGGGAAAGTCTGCCTCTTTGAGGATGACACCAAGATCTGCAACAGGGTGGACACTTAGTGTGGGGTGGAAAGAATGAGCATAGATCAGAGAAAAATAGCGGAGTGGTCAAGGGTTTGGCAGCTGGGTTTCAATGCAAAAAAGGGCATAATCATACACTTTGGGCACAGAAATCCAGTGGCAGAGTATAAAATGAGTGGTGAGGTGCTGACAACAACCAAGGAGGAAAGAGGCCTGGGGTTAATCATACTGGATGACTTAAAGGTGGCCAGACATAGTGACATAGCAATTAGAAGAGCTAGTGTAATGCTAGATGTCTTAAGAAGGAGCATCACCAGCTGGAGGGAGGTGTTGCACCTGTATAGATCTCTGGTAAGACCCTCCAGTTCTGGAAACCACATCACCAGAAGGACATAGACAGAGAGGATGTGGTCCAGAGGAGGGAAATAAATAGTGCTGGGCATGGCTTAAAAGCCTTATGAAGAGAGACTAAAGGACCTCAATGTGTACACCCTGGAAGAGAGAAGGGAGAAAGAGGATATGATAGAGATCTTTAAATACCTCACAGGGTAAATAAGGTACAGGAGGGAAGTATTTTTCAGAAACAAAGAGGTTCAAGATCAAGGGGACATGACATGAAGTTGGGAGGCAGTAGATTCAGGAAGGCTGTGAGGAAGGATTTCTTCACAGGAAGAGTGGTGGATTCCTGTAACAGCCTTCCATTGGAGGTGGTGGGGTGAAAACAGTGGTAGGATTCAAAATGGATGGGACAGGCCCAAGGTAATCATAAAAGAAAGGAACAGGAGAGAGAGAGAGAGAAAAAGGGCTGTAGACCAAGTCAAACCTGGGGTGAAAATATAGGAAAACATGGGCAGACTGGGTAGGCCAAGTGGCCCTTATCTGCTGTCAAGTTATGTTTCTATGTGTCTATGAAATGTGCATGGCCATCCATAGCTTCATAGACAGCTCTTTTCACTCCAGTAAGAAGCCAGAAAAGCTTCTCCATCGCAGGTTGTGGTATAAGAACAATATTGTTCATCCCACTTATTCAACTCCGTGATCACTCAACCTTGGTAAACCTTCCTATGGTTGAGGGCCAGGTTGAGGCTCCTGCAGTAATCCCACCTGACCTTTTGAAATTGACTCCTGTCAACCAGCTTGTCAATGTCTTTCTTGAACTGGTCCATTTTTTTTTTGGAAGAGGTTGATGAGGAGGCATCTATCTTTAAGACCCTAGTGCTCCCTGTCCTCACCCAAGAGAACAAGAGTCAGTTGGTTCCCCTGGCTGTTACCTCCAGAGATTCCCCCATTGGAGGTCATGCCTCTGAAGCCATTACTAGTCTTACTGATAATGCATGTTTTCTGTTCAGAAGAAATACCAGCATTGGTCATTGGGTCAACAGTCATAGTGTCGCTCATGCTCTTAATCTCACTTGACTGGAAGGCATCATTGTTATTGCTCAGAAACCTCTTCATCCACAGGTGAAGAGAGACATCAATAGCATATGCATTGGTACTACAAGGACCTGCTTTTGCAACAATATACCATTGCAAGGAGGGTCAGTGCTCTGCTCCTCAGGCTACTGGTCCCTTGGCCTCCTCTGGCAACTCCCCTGTCAATACATGAGACACCACAGACAATGATGTTCAATTCTCCCCCACTTTAGGCAGATCCCCTTCAACTACAGATGCAGTTTGGGGCACCCACAGAGGAGTCCCATACTGCCTCTGGATTGCTGGGTCATTAGTGGAGATCACCAAGGAAGATGGCCCTCAGGGGTCCATGGAGAAATTAGGTCCAGGGCAATCTTTCAGTAATTATTAGAATTTGAGGCAGTCATTGATGGCCTTGACCATGATTCATCAATTTGACCATGACTCCTCAGATGGATGATCCACAGCATCAGGACCAACTTCTTTTGAGGCACTGCTTAAATTAATGTTAGATTCTATGAATGTTTTGTTTGAGCCTCTGCAAAAACAAGCCAATTGCCTATTTACTGATGTCCTTGATAGGAATATGTTTGTGGGTGTAGCCTTCCCTTTGGCTTAGACCATTTTGGAAAAGACTTTGGAGCTTTGGCAGTATCCATAATCCTGCCCGGTGCCCCTACTTGGATGTAGAGGTGTGCAAAAGTTGCCAATACTGCTTTCACTGAACCTTCACTAAATTTCAGAAATTTCGAGAAGTTTTCTGAACTTCCACTATTAGCAAGATCAGAATCTTATGAATGTGTTACAGTTCAGTGATCAGTTCTGCAGACATGCTTCCCGCAGTTTAATACATTTCTCCAAATTCATACATTCACTTCACAGTTCAATGACTCACTGAACTGCAGAATAAATGTATGAATTGTGGATTATTGCATTAAACTTCAGAAAAAAAAATTTGAACGGTGGATCTATGGTGCCAGGTGATAGGGGATTGCCTGGCACTCTGGAGACCCAGGTACGCACCCGAGCCTGGACCGTCAGGGTCGGAGGCTGGCAGGAAGGGCTCAAGAGCATCCTTTGGACACTCTCCTCCCAGGGAGAGGATTTTGGAAGGCATTGCCCTTTGGTGGCTCCTCATGGCTGGATTCAGCCTTGTGGTTTGCAGCATGGGTGACCACATTCACATGGGTGATCTGCAGCTTATTCATTAGGTAGGGAAATGGGCAGACTAGGTGGGCCAAGCAGTCCTTATCTGCCATCAAATTCTATGTTTCTATGTTTCTATGTTACATTTTACATGGACACCACGGTGTGCTTCCAAAGGGTCCGAGGAACCAGATAAAAGGAAAATGACCACCTGTGCGAGCCAGATGATGGTGGCCTGCCTCCCTGGCCATGAAGCTGGGAAAGCCTCTGAGTCGACCCTCACTGCCCACCCAAGATGCGAGGAGATGCAGAAGGGCACATCAATCCCCCATCCCAGATGCTTCTCACTGGCCTGGGGTTCCCCCCCCCAGATAGATGAAGGGATATGTCAGATAGGCAAGAGGCAGGGCAGACAGATTGCAGATTGGGGGAGTGGCGGAGGATGAGTACATGGCCACCCAAAGAATGGGCGACCGGGTAGGATGGAAGGGGGCATAAACAGAGTATGCAAAAAATAATTTACAGAATTAACCACTGACAGTGATCATTATGTGTAATTTGTTTTCCACAGCTTAATACAATAATCCACAATTCATAAATGTTTTTATGCTGTTCTAAGTCAGAATTTCTGCAAAAGTTGCTAATTTGATTTTGAAACTTTCGCAGAAGTGAAACTTTGACTTTCATGGAAATTCTGTCAGTGGACTTTTTTTTTTGCACACTTCTACTCGGATGGTTTGCAGTTATGTAATCTCACTGGCACCCTTTAGCATTTCTCAGATCACCCCATTGACTGAGTGCTTGGTCTCAGATTCAGCCTTCTGGAAGTTGAAGAGCCAGGGGGACATGGAAAAAATTACCTGACAAGGAGTTCAGAAAGTTGGTTTCTGATTGGAGCGCCTTTCAGCCTGGACTTTGCAGCTCTGTCAGCTTCCTTGTCAACAAAGGTGGTTTTCAGGAAGGTGGACTTTGGGAAAATGGGTGACTTGATGAAGGGGAGACTCGAGAGAATAAAGCAGGGGACAGGGGCAGTGCAGAAGTGGGACATAATAAAGCAACTTTGGGCGCCAAAGCCACGGACACTCGTTGCCTAGTTTGTGCATGCATTCTGCTTTAATTGTAATTTTACTTTGGTGCCAAGGCCACGGACTACCATTGTGCTGTTTGCACCTCATCACCCCTCTCCCCCGACTTGCTTCTACCTAAATATTTATTAAATCTTTTAACTTTAGTCCTGCCCCCTCCCCCCGTGGCTTCAGACAACCCCTTGGTGACATGAATTAGTCATAGGTGCCAACCATCAGCCACCTGTCAATTTGTTTCAGCTCACCCCTCTCTTCTTCCTCTGACTATCTTGCTAATCTAATTATCCCAACCCAGCTATCAAGTGCCCCAGCTAAATCTTTTGTCTGGGTGCTATAAATGTAACTTTCCCCTCTATCTCTCCCCAGGTGTAGCCCCACTGGGCCATCTCTGCTCCTGTGACCTGCGGGAGGAAACCACTGGCTGGACAGCAAACTTCTACTACATCCAGGACGAGACCCCTCGACCTGTAGCACCAGGTATGGCATCTCAGTACCAGCTCTGAAGCCAGGAATACCATTGGCTCATAACTGCAGATGACAACTGCCCATTGGTACGTGCTGCAGCAGCAGCCAGTCCCGGATTGGCTGCTGCTGTAGCTGGCTGTCTCGGGCTTCCTCTCTACGGCTTCCAAGATGAAGGTTCTCTGGCAGCCATTGGAAAAATTGCTTTGACTCGGGGGTTTTGGCCTGCCCCCCCACCCCCTTCTTAGGTCACCTTAAAGACACATTGGCCCTTCCTACTCCCTAGGAAGATCTCTCCATTGGGTAGTTCTTCTTGTACTATCTGTACATTTATGCTTAAAGAACCACACCTCTATTTTTCTCCAGTCTGCTGGCCTGTGGAACTTACAAGCCTTCCCATCACCTACCCTTCCATGACTTTATCATCCTACACTGAATTAGGCATCAGGAAATGATATAACTAACTATAACAGTCCTCAAAATGCAGGCCATCTATTTTCTTTGTTTTCTAACTCTGCTATGCTCATTTCATATCCTACCCTTGCACTGCCAGTCATCAAATAGTGCACACAAACATAGCACTATAGTGGGCCGAATGAGTACACCTAGCTCTTTAAAATACTTTACTCGGGTATTTCAATTACCTACATTGGAACCTTCAGTGCAGCTACCTTGGTGAACTGGAACCTTGTCAGAGAGGACATAGAGTGTACAGCTCCCTTTTCATCTTCATTCCTCCAGTTTTCCCTGCCTTATTTGGCCAGGGGGCTTGTATACACGATGTTAGGCTCCCTTGGTGTCCACCTCAGTGACCCCCCCCAACCTACAGGAATTTCCATGTAAAAGGGTACAGATTCGAGCCCATAGGCTACTCCTAGTGGTATTAAAGAAACTGTTGTTGCTTTTATTATTGTGCTCTGGCAATGTCAAGCTGAACCTTGGTTCTTCTGCGGATATCCCATCACCTGCCGACCTTGTCCGTATTAAAGGTGAGAGTTTCATTCATTTCAATGCATGCAGCCTACTAAAGAAGCTTGTTCTATACAGACCTGGATCGTTCATGCTAAGCCTGATATCATGGTAATCTCTGAGTCTTGGCTTAGATCTGGTATCACAGATTTTGAGGCAAACATTCCATCCTACACGATCTTCAGAATGGACAGGCAAACAAGAGGTGCAGGAGTGGCCATCAGTGTCCACGATAAATTCTCTGCCACTGTTATTAACTCAACTTCAGTTCCCAAAGAATTTGAAAGCCTGACTTTCAAAGTTGAGCTTTCCTCTTCAATCTCTTTCTGTGTTAGAAACATACAAACATAAACTTTGACGGCAGGCAAGGAAGGCTTGGCCCACCTAGTCTGCCCATTTCCCTACCTACTGTATAAGCTGCAGATCCTAGTTAACCAACAGCCTATTTCTTCCTAACCCCCACAAGAACTGCCTTATGTGTGTCCCATGTATTCGTGAATTCTCCCACAGTTTTAGACCACACAACCTCCTCAGGAAGGCTGTTTTATGCATCCACCATCCTCTCTGTGAAAAAATACTTCATCACATTGCCCCTGAGCCGTCCCCCCTCTATCTTCAAATTGTGTCCCCTTGTTCTTGCACATCTCTTTCTGAAAGATGCTCCCCTCTTGGACTTTGTTGATACTACTGAGGTACTTAAAAGTTTCTATCATGCCCCCCCTTTCCTCAAGGGTATGCATATTAAGCTCCTTTAAGCTCTCCTCATATGGCTTCTCTTGCAGATCCTGCACCAATTAAGTTGTCCTCCTCTGGACTGTCGCCATCCTGTCTATGTCCTTGTGGAGATGGGGTCTCCAGAACGTCACACAGTACTCCAGATGTGGACTCACCAAGTGCCTGTACAGAGAGATAACAACTTCCTGTTTTCTACTGGTGATGTCTCTCCCTATGCATCCCAGTATCCTGCCAGCCCTCCCTAATGCCTTCTCACATTGCTTGCCAACCTTAAGGTCATCTGATATGATTACCCCCAGGTCCCTTTCCATTTTTGTTGTTGTTACAACCTCCCCCCATTGTGTACTATCCCCTGTTTTTTTTTCCCCAGGTGCATTATTTTGCACTTCTTTGCATTGAATCCAAGCTGCCGTACTTCTGACCATTCCTCCAACCTTGCCAAGTCCCTTCTCATCCTTTCCATGCCTCTTTGTGTATAAACCCTGTGGCAGATCTTTGTGTCATCTGCAAAGAGGCATACTTTTGCTTCCAGTCCCTCTGCAATGTCATTTATAAAGACATTAAAAAGGACCAGACCCAGTACTGAACCCTGTGGTACCCCACTAGTAACCCCCCCTTTCTTCAGAGTGGACCCCGTTTATATTACCTTCTGTGTACTGTTGCACAGCCAATGTTTGACCCAGACTACCACCCTGGGACCCACTTCCAGCTGGCTAATTTGTTTATTAATCTTTTGTGTGGGACTTTGTCAAATGCCTTGCTAAAGTCTAGGTACGCCATGTCCACAGCCCCTCCCTGGTCTACTACTTTGGTCACGCAGTCAAAGAAATTGATTAGATTCGTCTAACATGACCTTCCCACTGCGAACCCATGCTGCCTTGGGTCCTGTGCCCCACTGGCCTCTAGGTACTCAACAATTCTTTCCTTCAGAAGTGATTCCATCACTTTTCCTACCACAGAGGTCAAATTGACAGGTCTGTAGTTTTCTGCCTCTGTCTTGTTCCCACTTTTCTGAAGGGAAATCATATTCACCCTCCTCCACTCCTCAGGTACCACACCATCTTCCCATGATTTGTTAGAAAGGGTAGTCAGTGGTGTCACTAGTTCTCCCCTTAATACTTTTAAAATTCTGGGGTGAATCTTGTCAGGCCCCATTGCTTTGTCCCCCTTCAGTTTTAGGAGTTCTTTCAGAACCCTTTCTTCTGTGAAAGGACTGGGATCGACCCCCCATCCAGAATGCTTCTGTTAATTGGATTAAGTACTTCCCCCTCCTCCTCCTGTTTTGTGAATACTAAGCAGAAGTATTCATTCATAATCCCTGCTTTTTCACTGTTCCTTTCTGCCTACCCATCATCCATTCTATTCAGTGTCACTATCCCTCCCTTTGACTTTCTACATTCCCTAATGTACCTATAAAAGGTTTTATCCCACTTCTTAACCAAGCTGGCAATTTTTTCCTCAGTTTGGGCCATTGCTATTCTGACTGCCTTCCCTGCTTCCTTCTGCCTCAATTGGTAAAGTTCTCTGTCTTGCTCCTTCTGTGTTTTCTTATACTTCCTAAATGCTATCTTTGTCTCCCTAACCTTCTCCACCACCACCTCTTTTAAGAAGCGTAGTGGCTTTTTCTTTCATTTTGAATTTGTTTATTTGCTTCACACAAAGGCTTGTTTTATTTATTTATTAGCTTTGGGAAATACCTTTGAGCCAGAGGCTCATTTACAAAGGTTCCACATCATGAAACAAAATATAGAACATAAGAAATAGTACATTTAACAACTAGCACAAAAAACAAGTATTCTAATTATACAGAATATTTACAGGTCTAGTACATTCAAGGTTCAGGAGTTACATTTTCTTGGAGACAAGAAAGGGGGAGAGGTAGGAGAAAATTATGACAGTAAGAAGACACAGCGAGGCATGGAAGCGTAAGAATAGTTCCAGCTGACCTATACAAGGTTAGGAACCAGAAACCTGATGGGAGATGCAGTTTTATCAGACTAGAGCAGGACAGAAGGTGTAACAGTTGAAGAAAGAGGAACATGGTATTAGGCAGAGAACTGTGAAGTAAAGTGGGGGAGAGGTGACAGTACAAGGATAAAGGGGAGTTGAGAGGGAGAATAAGGCAGAGGGTAGTCAGGGTAGGCAAGGCAGGTCAGTTACTGAAACTAGAGGAGGGGCAGAGGAGGGGAAGGGAGTGAGGGGCGGGGGGAGGAAGGAGCGTAGGAGAGGTGGGCAGGGGAAGGGGAGAATTGAGGGGACATACCAGCAGGTGGAGGTGTCATAGGGGAGGGTGGAAGGGAGTGAGACTGATGGAAGGAGAGGGATAGTAGGGCAGTTAGTTAAGGGGGTGGACAAGAGGGAGTGGGAGGTGGGGGGGCAGAAGGATTAAGTGAGGGAGTGGTGTGTTAAGCAAGGGAGTGCCTGAAAACAAAAGGATGGTGAGCAGGGGGTGAGAGGGGAGGAAGATGCTAGGATCCAGCAATCGCAACCACTAGGAGGATAGGAAAGAGCCTAGTTCCAACAGTCACATCCACTAGTAGATGCAAGTAGTGTGTGAAGTTTAGCCTTAAACTGACTAAGCCTAATTTCCTTTTGTAAGTCTACACTAAGAGAGTTTAGCCAAGAAGGTGCCCAGTATTCAAAAGACCACTGGCCTTGCACTGTACGGTGGGAGGGGACTTTGAGGGAGTGGTTATGGGTGTTTTTGGTGCTTCTTGAGGAGTCAGGGAAGCTAAGGAGATTCCTGATACCCAATGGGGTAATTCCGAGGGTAGCTTTTTTTGCCAGCATACAGACATGATACTATATCCTGTAATCCAAGTTAAGCCAATCAATCTGTGCATAAAAGTTGCAAGTGTGGGTCCTCTGGGTAGCTCCAAAATGAGCCTACAGGTCTTATTTAGGGAAGTGTTCACCTGTTTGAGGGCCGTAGGGGTTGCTGATCCATACACTACAAGTCCATAGTCAATAACCGATAGAACTGTGCTAGTAACAGCCATTTTGAGGGCTTCATAGGTTAAGCCATGTTTGTTTCTATAGAGAAGCCCTAGCCTTGAGTTTACTGTCTTAGCAACTAGGTCTATATGTTGTGAGTAGGAAAGAGCACTGTCCAGAGTTACACCCAAATATTTAAAGCAGTTTACTGTCTCCAGCGGGTAGGCGGGTTTGTTGCAAATTTGTATTTGAAAGGATTTGTGTTTACTATTGCTGGATGCAAATATCATGGTTTTTGTCTTTTTGTAGTTTAACAATAGTCTAGATTTGAGGAACCATTGCTCAGCAGCGGTGAAATTGACTTGCATGTGACTTTCCAGAACAGTAGGGTCTCGGTGGTTTGAAAAAAGTACCGCATCATCTACGTACAAAAGGATATTGTCTTTCAGAGCTTCTGAGAGTTGGTTAAGGAACAAGCTGAAAAGAAGAGGTCCAAGGATGGACCCTTGCCTCTGTGATAGCAGTTTTGATGTTTCCCAATTGTTGCCCCACCCCTCCTTCTTGCCTGTTTGCTAGTGCTTTTCTAAGGCACTCTCCCATCTTGCCAACATCAGCCCTCTTGAAGTCCAGTACCCTCACTTTTGTATGGCTTGACTCTGCAGCTGAGTTTATCGTGAACCACACTGTTTGGTGGTCACTTGTTTCCAGATGGCTACCCACTTCTAGATCTGAGATCCTCTCACTGTCCCCATTTGAGAGTATGAGGTCTAAGATTGCTCCCTTCCGAGTGGGTTCCAACACTAGCTGTCTGAGGCATGCCTCCTGTAGGGCATCGAGAATGGCCCTGCTCTTGGAAGTGGCTGCAGCAATGGTGCTCCAGTTAACATCTGGCATATTCAGGTCTCCCATCAACACTATCTCCCCTTTCTCTGCCATCCTAAGGATGCCTTCTATCATATTCTTGTCCATTCCCTCCTCCTGAAATGGGAGTCTGTATACAACCTCTGTGCAGATTGTGGTGCCATTTCCAGGCTCGAAGGTGACCCACAGTGCCTCCTCTCCTCCCTGTTTACTCTTTTGTTCCATTGCTTTTATCCCTTCCTTTACATAGAGAGCTACTTCTCCCCCTCTTCTAACCTCCCTGTCTCTCCTGTAGGTTGTGTACCCTGGTATGTTACCATCCCAGTCATGGTCCTCTGTGTACCATGTTTCTGTGACTGCCATGATATCCAGGCATCCCTCTTCCATCAAGGCCACCAGTTCAGAGAGCTTGTTGCCCAGACTATGGGCATTGGTGCTAATTACCGTCCATTTCTTGATGGCCTTACCCCTTTTTGCCCCATCCCTGTCCTTGTTGCCTTTGTCGTTTTCTCCATTTACCCCTGCCCTTCTCCCTATCAACGTCTCTGTCTTGGTGTTTAGCTCACTTACTTCCCTGATTTTTTGGGGGGGGCTAGGATTTCCCTGCTCTTTTCTAGTGCCTCCCCCCTTGGCTCATTTAAATGCTTGCCAATGAAGCATTTAAACCTATCACCTAGGATCCTGGTTCCCCCCCTGGACAGATGCAGACCATCACACCAGTATGGGCCTGCATCATTCCAGGTGGACCCCCAGTTCCAAATGAAGCCAAAACCCTGAGCTCTTCACCAGTTTTTCAACCACTGATTGAATTTCATGGTGTGGAGCATGCTAACCTCATCCATGCACTAGACAGGCAGCACCTCAGAGAAGGTTACCTTGCATGCTACTTGTCTAAGGCAGGGTCACTATTTTAAATGAGTTTTACTCAATGGTCTAACCCATTTAATAAAAATGAATGAAATGAAAAAAAAAATGAAAATGAAGGCCCCTCCCCAACTCCACAAACTCTTCCTGCACTGCTCAGATCCCTTTCCCAGCAAGGTCATTTGTCCCTAGGTGGAAAATGACATCCAGCTCCCTCTCCTGTGCCGCTGCTCCCGTGATCCTGAGGATTCACTCCCTGTCCCTTCAAGCCATGGCGCCAGGCAGGCACCTTACCTCCCTCTCCCCTTCCTCCCCCAGTTCTACCCTTCTAACAATGGAGTCTCCCACCAGGAGTTGTTTCCTTCCCCTGTGGGGTCCCATGCCACCCACCTGTGGGTCTCCTTTGTGGAGGTTCCCAGCATCCTGCTTGGTCTCCACTGCAGGTGACTCCATAGAGGAACCACACTTTGCCAGAACGGCATATGAATTGTGGAGAGGTACAACTGGAGGGATGCACCTCTGTTCCACCACCCTTGCAGGTTGCTATAGGCCACCGTCGGCCTGACTACAGTTACAGAAACATAGAAACATAGAATTTGATGTCAGATAAAGACTGCTTGGCCCACCTAGTCTGCCCATTTCCCTACCTAATGGATAAGCTGCAGATCCTAGTTAACCAATAGCCTACTTCCTCCTACCCCTCACTAGAATTGACTTATGTATGTCCCATGCATTCATGAATTCCACCACTGTTTTTAACTTCACAATCTCCTCTGGAAGGCTGTTCCATGCATCCACAGCCCTCTCCATCAAAAAATACTTCCTCACATTACCTCTGAGCCACCCCCCCTTCTATCTTCAAAGTGTGCCCTCTTGTTCTTGCACATCTCTTTTTCTAAAAGATGCTACCCTCTTGGACTGTGTTGATTCCTTTCAGGTACTTGGAAGTTTCTATCATGTCCTCCCCTCCCTCCTTTCCTTGAGGGTATACATATTAAGCTCCCTTAGTCTTTCTTCATATGTCTTCTGGAGCAGATCATGCACCATTTTGGTTGCCTTCCTCTGGGCAGCCTCCACCTGTCTATGTCTTTGCTGAGATGGGATCTCTAGAACTGCATGCAGCACTCCAGATAGGGTCTCATCAACTGTCTGTATAGAGGGATAACAACTTCTTGTTTTCTACTGGTGATGCCTCTCCCTATGTATCCTAGTATCCCCCCAGCCCTCCTTACTGCCTTATCACATCGCTTGCCCACCTTTAGGTCATCTGATATAACTAACCAGAGGCCCCTTTCCATTTTTGTTATCAGTATCTCACCCCCCATTGTGTACTCTTCCTCTGAGTTTTTGTTTCCCAGGTGGATTACTTGCACTTCTTTGCGTTGAATCTAAGCTGCCATACACTTGACCATTTCTCTAGCCACGCCAAGTCCCTTCTCATTCTTTTCACCACACCTTGCATATCAACCCTGTTGCTGATCTTTGTGTTGTCTGCAAAGAGACATACTTTTCCTTCCAGTCCCTCCAGCAGCATAGACTGGAGCCCAATCAGACTCCTCCCCTCTCTGGACAATGCGGTTGCATTCTTCCAGAGCATACTCAATACCGCAGCCAATCTATTCACCCCCATGAAGAAACTCCGTGCTTAGGGAAGTTGCTATAAGTGGATCACTCCCCCATTGAAGGCTCTAATGAAAAACTGTGATAAGGCCTGGAAAAAATACAAGATCTCCTCCCAACCTGCTGACCTGGTGAGCTACAAAACTCTCCGAAACAGGTGCAAGGTGGCAATAAAAACAGCAAAAAAAAGAATACATCACTCAACTTCAGACAAAGAACCTAGGGAACTTTAAATTATTTTGGGCCCACATTAATGGGTTACTAAAAGGCAGTGGCAAGTCCGAACCAGGCCCCATCGAGGTCAATGGACAACTACTAAATGACAACCCCAATATTGCCATGTCACTCAACCACCACTTCACTAACTTAGACTCCTACAAGGCTGGGCTACCGCCTCTCTACTCTGACCCTAACACGAGGTCTCCTCCAAACCTTGACAGCCCAGCAATCCATCTCAGACTGGTCAAACAAAAAGATGTTCTATCTCTGTTCAAGACACTCAAAACATCTGGTGCTGGGGGACCCGATGGGATTCACCCCAGACTGCTGAAGGAAGGGGCCCCGTCCCTGGTCAGACCCCTTACCTGGTTCTTTAATTGGTCCTTAAAAGAGGTGGCAGTCCCCGATCATTGGAAACAGGCCCATGTGGTCCCCATCCACAAGGAAGGCCAGCAGGAGTCCATCAGCAACTACAGGCCAATCTCCCTGCTCTGCATCTTGGCAAAGTTACAGGAGAGGCTGATCTATGGGCAACTCCGCGATTACCTAGAGTACTACCAACTCCTTGCTCCCTCCCAGCACGGCTTCAGGACCCAGCATGGGATGGACACTGCCCTTTTCAAATTCTCAACGGATGTACTCAGTAATCTGGATAAGGGGACCCCTACTGGCGCGGTCTTCATTGACTTATCCAAAGCCTTTGACCTGGTCAATCACAATCTGCTACTGACTAAGTTGGGCAAAGTAGGACTTGACAACCATTCTCTAAAGTGGTTCAAAAGCTACTTAACTGGATGCACTCAGAGGGTAAAATGAAAAGAATCCATCTCGGAGGCACTCCCATTAAAAGAGGGAGTGCTGCAGGGATTGATACTTGTTCCTCTACTTTTTTCCCTCTTCACTAATGAACTGAGCCTCCACTGTGGGGGGAGCTCGGTGGTCCAGTACGTGGACGATGCTGTCATCTACTGACCCTCCCCTGATCTGCCAGATTTCAGCACCTTGCTCCAAGGTGACCTGTACTCCCTCGAGAACTGGCTTGTTAACAATAGATTGGTCCTTAACATGGATAAGACCAAGGCCGTGCTGTTTGGTCCAAAATCCCTGGGACATGATAGAAAACAACACCTACACATCACCTCCATGTCAGGCGCTAGCCAAGAGGTAGTTGAGTCACTAAAATACCTTGGCCTCACCCTGGACCAGGGCCTCACCCTCAAGAACCATGTGGACTAAGTTACAAAAACCTTACATGGGAAACTGGGCACCCTCTACTGACTGAAACACCAGTTGATACTGGAAGCCAGGGTCTCCATCACCACCAGCTTCTTCCTTCTGACAATCACCTATGCGGCCCCAGTACTACACGGAGTAGCAAGGACTGAGATGAATAGACTACACACCCTGTATAATAAGGTGGCTTGGTTCACCACCCAGTCAAACCCCAGGAATCACCACTGCGACACGCAATCGAAGCTAAATTGGCCCTCCCTGGAAGCCCGTCTCCAGTATCCTCTGTTATGCCAAACCTTCAAATTAATTAGCCAGTCTCCCCCTCCCAGCCTATCTGGACTCATTGCGTAAAAGACTAACCCCAGGCCCCTCCGCTCAACAGATCACACTCTCCTAGCTGTCCCCAGAGCAAGAACCAATATGGGAGGCAAGTCCTTCGCTCACACTGCACCCACCCTGTGGAACTCCCTCCCTCCCGGGGTGCAGGAAGCACCGTCAATTAAAAATTTCCACACTAGGCTCAAGGCTCACATGATCGCAACCTCCAAATGCTGCTGCTAGGCTCCTGGGACCACCTCATTGTCTTCTGAATACCATAGTCCAACCTTATCCTCAGTGAGTAAACTGCACTAAGTAACATGGCTCACCCCCTCCTCTCACATCCCTCGTGTCTAGTCACTTATTCTGCTAACCCTTGTACCCACCATGAATGCAGGCTGTTCTCAGCATATGTAACCAGCTGTCTGTATATTACTGTATAACCTGTATCATATTGTATAATTGTCATTCTTACTGTGATATTTACCATTGCTATGTAATCCCAGGTCGCCCCTGAAACAGGGACCTCCGGGGCCCAGTGGGCTTACCCGGTCACCAAAATTTAATAAATAAATAAATGTCACTTATAAAGACCTTAAAAAAGACCAGACCCAGTACTAAACCCTGCAGTACCCCACTAGTAACCCCTTTTCTTCACTGTGGACTCCATTTACTATTATCCTCTGTGTCCTGTTGTCCAGCCAATGTTTTACCTAGGTTGCCACCTTGGGACCCATTCCCAGGCTGACTAATTTATTAATTATTTGTGCGGGACTGTGTCAAATGCCTTGCTAAATTCTAGGTAGACCATGTCCACAGCCCCTCCCTGGTCTACTACTTTGGTCACCTAGTCAAAGAAATCGGTTAGATTCATCTGACATGACCTTCCCAATGTGAATCCATGCTGCCTTGGGTCATGTGCCCTACTGGCCTCTAGGTACTCAACAGTTCTTTCCTTCAGAAGTGATTCTGTCATTTTGCCTACCACTGAGGTTAAACTGACAGGTCTATAGTTTCCTGCCTCTGTCTTGCTCCCACTTTTGTGAAGGGGAATCACAACTGCCCTCCTCCAGCCCTCAGGCAACACACCATCCTCCCATGATTTGTTAAAAAGGGTAGTTAGTAATGTTACTAGTTCTCCCCTTAGTTCTTTTAGAATTCTGAGGAGGATCCCATCAGGCTCCATTGCTTTGTCCACCTTCAGTTTCAGGAGTTCTTTCCAAACCTTTCTTCTGTGAAAGGACTGCTATTAACACCCCTATCCTGAGTGCTTCTATTGACTGGATTAGGTACCTCCCCCTCCTCTTCCTTTGTGAATAGTGAGCAGAAGTATTCACTCAGTATCCCTGCTTTTTCACTGTCCCTCTCTGCCCACCCACTCTCCTCTTTGTTCAGCCTCAGTATCCCTCCCTTTGCCTTTCTTCACTCCCTAATGTACATATAAAAGGTTTTATCCCCCTTCTTAACTGAGTTGGCTATCTTTTCCTTGGTTTGAGCCTTTGCTATTCTGACTGTCTTCCCCTCTTCCTTCTACTTTAACTGGTAATGTTCTCTGTCCTGCTCCTTCTGTGTTTCCATATACTTCCTGAATGCTTTCTTTCTCTCCCTAACCTTCCCTGCCACCTTTTTTTGAGAAGCATAGTGTTTTTTTTTTTCATTCTGATTTGTTTTATTTGCTTCACACAAAGGCTTGTTGCCTCTTTGATGGCAGTTTTGATGTTTCCCCATTATTCCTCCACCTCTCCTTCTTGTCTGTTTGCTAGTGCTTTTCTGAGGCACTCTTCCATTTTGGCAAAATCAGCCCTCCTGAAGATCAGTACCCTCACTTTTGTATGGCTTGACTCTACAGCAGAGTTTATTGTGAACCACATTGTTTGGTGGTCACTTGTTCCCAGATGGCTACCCACTTCTAGATCTGAGATCCTCTCTCTGTCCCCATTTGAGAGTACCAGGTCTAAGTTTGCTCCCTCCTGAGTGGGTTCCAACACTAGCTGTCTGAGGCATGCTCCCTGTAAGGCATCAAGATTAGCTCTGCTCTTGGATGTGGCTCAGCAAAGGTACTCCAGTTAACATCTGGCATATTCTGGTCCCCCATCAGCAATATCTCCCCTTTCTCTGCCATCCTAAGGATGCCTTCTATCATTTCCTTGTCCATTTCCTCCCCCTGAGATGGGGTCTGTATACAACCCCTGTGCAGACTGTGGTGCTGTTTCCAGTCTTCTGGGTGACCCACAGTGCCTCCTCTCCTCCCTGTTTACTCTTTAGTTCCATTGCTTTGATCCCTCCTTTTACATAGAGAGCTTCTCTTCCTCCTCTACTACCCACCCTCTCCCTCCTGTAGATTGTGTACCCTGGTATGTTGACATCCCAGTCATGGTTCTCTGAGTACCATGTTTCTGTGATGGGCATGATATCCTGGCATCCCTCTTCCATCAAGGCCACCAGTTCAGGGAGTTTGTTACCTAGACTACAGGTATTGGTACTCATTACCCTCCATTTTTTATTGGCCTTAACCATTTTTGCCCCATCCCTGTCCTTACTACCTTTGTCTTTCTCTCCATTTACTCTTGCCCTCCTCCCTATTGACTTCCCTGTCTTGATGTTTACCTCGTTACCTACCCAGATTGTTTTGGGGGGGTTAGGATTTCCTTTCTCCTTTTCAGTCTCTCTCCCCCTTGACTAGTTTAAATGCTTGCTAATGAAGCATTTAAACCTATCACCTAGTATTGTGGTTCCCCTCCTGGACAGATGCAGACCATCATGCCAGTATAGGCCTCAGAGAAGGTTACGATGCATGCTACTTGTCTAAGACCCCTCCCCAACTCCACAAACTCCTCCTGCACTGCTCAGATCCCTTTCCCAGCAAGGTCATTTGTCCCTAGGTGGACAATGACATCCAGCTCCCTTCCCCATGCAGCTATTCCCACAATCCTGAGGATTCGCTCCCTGTCCCTCCATGCCATGGCACCAGGCAGGCATCTTACCTCCCTCTCCCCTCCCTCCCCCAGTTCTACCCTCCTAACAATGGCGTCCCCATCAGGAGTTGTTTCCTTCCCCTGTGGGGTCCCATGCCTCCCTCCTGTGGGTTTCCTTTGTGGAGGTTCCCAGCATCCTCCTTGGTCTCCACTGTGGGTGACTCCATAGAGGAACCACACTTTGCCAGAATGGCATATGAATTGTGGAGAGGTACAACTGAAGGGATGCACCTCTGTTCCACCACCCTCACCCCCACTGTGGTCCAACCACTCCTCTTTCTTGGCAACCTCTGAGGCAGCGGCCATAACTCTGGTGGTCCCTTTGTGGGAAAGGAGGTCCCCCAAATCCTGGCTAACTCAGCCTGGAGAAGAGCAACCTCGTCACTCAACCCAGAGAGGTGCTTGCAGATGGGACAACACTGCATCCTCCAGGAAGCCTCCCAGAAGACTGCTGCTCCACAGCCACTGCACTGAACCACTCCAATCATGTCTTATTTGTGGCCTCTTAACTGTTGTTTTGTATACTTACTCTTTCTGTTTATTTTGTTTTTTTAATATAATTTGTTTCTCCCTAATTACCTACTGCCTCCATGCCCTTAAAGCTCCTGATCTTCCTGGTCAGGAAAAGTAAGTTCCTATATTCTTCAGTAGTCTTCTTCTTACTTACTCAGACTCAGACCTCCAGCAGCTAGGGAGGATGGAGAGCTACTCTTTTCCTTCTAGGATGGAGGTGGAAGACTAGGTTTGCTGGCCAAGGCACCTAGCTTCATCTGAACTCTTTCCTTCTAGGTTGCTTGAAATGACAGAGCAAAGACCCTTACCAGAGCAAGGGAAAGGATTAAGGCTTCTTTTGGCTAAGCAGATTTACTGTGTGTTATTTTTATTTTGTACTCATAGGGATTGTTACTGTTTGTTGCTAACATTTTATTTCTTTATTTTTCTCTGATTCAAATTGTTGCTGGGTATACCTTCTGCTGCATTATTACAGGGTGTGCCTACAGATGTGTGCTAACAGATTACTGCTGAAATCTTCTGATTCAAATTGCCTTTTGCAAGGTATCTCTTCTGTTATTACTTTATTTTTCTCTGTAGCAAAGTGTTTCTTACAGGGTATATCTTCTGTGAAACTAATAAAGGTGGTGCTTTACAGGTTTTACAGTTTTATTTATCATTAGGATAAGCTTTTAGGGCTACTGCATTTGTTGCTGGCTGATTGTTTCTGCTCTTACCTCCTTGTTTCTTTCATCCATGGTTCTTCTTTTTCAGCAGGGGAAGGGCACAGCCACCCACCCCCATCCCCAACCACTCCACACTACACTCCTTTTATAGGGTAGCACAGTCATGACATTTCCTGTGGCAAAGCAGGAATGGGCAGATCTGTGGGGTATCCACACAGTGACCTCATTTACAGGGGCACTACTAATTTAACTTGTAATATCAAGTTATACAAAAACAAACAAACAAAACACAAAATCAAACTTTTTCTTTCATTTTCTTCCTTCTAATTACTCTGACCAGGTTAGAAACCCAGCAACTTATCTGGAATGGCTATCATTAACTGCAGGTACTATGGAACACTTTTCAGAAGGTGGTTTTACAGGATTTAGGACACTGTCCTACATGCTGGGCCATTGGAGATCTAAGGGTGCAGTTCCAGGCAGCATGGGCAGAGATTGCGTGCCTCAAATTGCAGATTCAAGAGGAAATATATTATAAGAACCACCTGCCATTTCCCCAACATCCAACAGAAGCACCTCGACTGCAGAGGGTAGTTGGTCTGGCAGGTTGGCAGGTGGTTAGGATGGGTAAATCGGGTGCCCCATCACTCAGTGCTTTCCAACATATTACCGCCACAAATCATATAAAAACTACAAACTGGTATCTGCCTGTATCTCTGAAATAAAACAAAGTGGCAGAGGATGCTGCAGAGCAGGACACTGCAGCACATGAACTAGCACAACAAAACTCACCCAAAACAGGAATTAAAACAAAAGAAGCAAAAAGGAAATCCAAAACACTTCTGATCATAGGAGACTCTATGATTCAGGGAGTTGATACTTGTCTCCAGACAGGGGTAATGGTCAGATGTCTCCCAGGTACATCAATGTGGTGAGACACTGACCGCAATGCTAAAATTGTACAGGAAGCAGGAGAAAACATTGATGTCCTGATACATGTAGGGATTAATTATCTTGCCAGCTGGTCAGTTGTGGAGACCAAGGAACACCTGACTAGGTTGGGTGACAAACTATCATCCGTTTCATCCTGCATCTCCTTCTCTGAGATCTTGCCAGTCTGGGAGAGGGGAGAAGATGAATGGAAGATCAGAGAAGGGGAGCTAGGGGAGCTAAACATGTGGCTCAAGGGCTGGTGCCGGGAAAAAGGAAACAGATTTGTAGGTAACTGGCAACAGTTTTGGGAGCGAAAGTTCTTTCAATTTGATGAACTGCATCTGACTAAGAAGGGAGTGAGTGCATTGGGGCAGAAGTTTGGCATCTTTGCAGAATATTTAAACTAGAAAATGGGGAAGGGGTGCAGCACCCAATATGTTGAATGGAAAGACCACCTCTCCCCCCTCAGTTAGTGATCAAACAGGAGTTCAGAATGTTTGTAGTTCATTTGAATCACCAAGTAAGAAAAAAGGTCTGGCTCCCCATACAACACACGGGGGAAAATGCCAGACCTTGCCCAACAACTAACACACCAAAATCTGGCCAATGGAAAATCATGTACACAACTGCTTGCTGTCTGAGAAACAAGAAACCAGACCTGTAGGCAATAATGACAGAGGCTAAAGTGGACATTGTAGCCATTAGCGAGACTTGGTTCACCAGTAACCACATTTGGGAAGACTTCAGTACCCGGCTATGTACTGTTCAGAAGAGACCGAGGTGCAAATAGGTGGGGTGGAGTGGCCCTTTATGGCAATGAAAATATCAAAGCTACAGAAATTCAGAATACATATAAGGTGCCAGAAGAACTGTGGGTCACCCTGGAAACAGGAAATGGGACAGCCATATGAACTGAGGTTGTCTACAGGCCTCCACACCAGGGGGAGGACTTAGAAACATTACTGTTAGAAGATATACAGAACATGACAGCTAAAGGGGAGGTTCTGATAATAGGAGACTTCAACATGCCAGATACAGATTGGTCAATACCAGCAGGAACATCTGCCAGAATTAGACACATAGTGGATTCTCTGCAGGGGGAGGGCCTCAAACAACTGGTACAACAACCCACAAGAGACAGGACTATCCTAGATCTAGTACTGACTAACATGGAAAAGATCACAGACCTCCAGGTAGAAGGTCATCTGGGGGCCAGTGACCATCACATGGTATGGTTCAATTTGGCCACTAGAACAAAATCATCCCATTAAGAGGCAAAAATATGATTCTTCAGAGGAACTGACTTTGATAAGATGGCCAACAGAGTTAAGCGAGCCATGGCAAGAAGAAATACAGGTGAGGGGGTACAGGCAAAGTGGGCAAGAATTAAGGATGTAATACTTGAAGCAACATCCCATTGCGGTAGAGAGAAAAAGAGGTGCAAAAGAAGAAGGAACCACTTTGATTCTCAAAAACAGTAGCAGAAAAGGTCAGAGCCAAAAGGCTAGCCTTTAGGAAATATAAGGGAATGCAGTGGGATGAAGACAGGGAGGCATAAGAAAACTTCCCTAAGGGAAGCAGGGAAGGCAGTAAGGCAGGCAAAGGCCCAAACCAAGGTAACACAAGCACGAACAGTAAAAGAAGGTGACAAGACTTTCTATAGATACATTAGTGAAAGGAGAAAGTCCAGAGGGGGTATTGCTAAGATCAAAGGGAATAAGTGGGCATGTGAAGAGGAGAACCATGTAAAAGCATCTATCCTAAATAAATACTTCTGCTCAGTGTTTACTGAGGAGAAGTTAGGGCAGGGCCCACAGCTCAGCACCATGGACATAGGGGGGATGAAAGTGTGCACTAGTCCCTTCACAAAAGAAAGGGTCCTATAAGAGCTTGATAAGCTTAGGGTGGACAAGGCAATGGGACCTGATGACATAGATCCCAGGGTACTAAAGATGCTAAGGTTGGAACTAGCAGAGCCATTATAAGAATTGTTTAGTGAGTCTCTGAGCAGAGGAGAGGTCCCAGAAGACTGGAGAATGGCTTATGTGATCCAGCTCCAAAAGAGTGGAAGCAGGGAGGAGGCAGGGAACTATAGACCAGTCAGTCTTACATCAGTAGTGGACAAGATTATGGGGGCACTCCTTTAGGAAAGTATAGTGCAACACCTGGAATCCATAGGAGCACAGGAACCAAGACAGCATGTGTTTACAACCGGAAGCTCCTGTCAAACTAATCTCATAGATTTCTTTGACAGGGTAACTAGAGTGGTGGACCAAGGGGGAGCAGTTGATATCGTCTACCTTGACTTCAGCAAACCTTTCGATACTGTTCCACATAGAAGATTGATTAATAAGCTGGGTAGGCTCGGGTGGCCGTAGTTGGTCAACTGGGTGGCAAACAGGTTGACGGGCAGAAAACAGAGAGTGGTGGTAAACGGTATACAGTCAGAAGAGATGCAAGTCACAAGTGGGGTACCTCAGAGATCAGTCCTGGGCCAGTCCTCTTCAGTATCTTCATCAGTGACATTGCAGATGGTCTGGAGAGTAAGGTTTGTCTGTTTGCAGATGACACCAAGATCTGCAACAGAGCAGATGATCCAGATGGAGTGGGCAGAATGAGAAGAGATCTGGAAAAACTGGCAAAATGGTCGGAAGAGTGACAACTGGGGTTTAATGCAAAGAAGTGCAAAATCATGCCCAAAGGGAAGAGAAACCCTGAAGCCACCTATAGGTTGGGAGGGGAGTTGATGGCAGTTACAAGGGAAGAAAGAGACTTGGGCATCATCATCACAGATGACATAAAATCATCCAAGCAGATCACTAAAGTAGTAGGTAAGGCTAAGGGGATGTTGGGCTGTATTAGTAGGGGTATCACAAGTTGGAAGAGGGAGGTAATAATCCTTCTTTACAAGACACTGGTTAGGCCCCATATGGAGTACTGCATGCAGTACTGGAGGCCACAACTTCACAAGGACATTAACCAAACTGGGGCAGTCCAGAGAAGGTCAACCAAAATGGTGCAGGGACTGCATCAGAAAACATGAGGACAGATTACTGGAGCTCAATATGTATACCCTAGAGCAAAGAAGAGAGAGAGAAAGAGGTGATATGATTGAAACATTCAAACACCTTAAGGGCATTAACAGGGTGAAAGAGTCTAACATGTTTCAATATATTATGTAGCTAGAGATTGACTGGGAGGAGCTGTGTGTACAGGGGCTAACTGTGAGACGCCCTTCATACGCTTATTTCATTTAGTGTATTGTTCCTTTGTGTGGCTGACTGAGCCCTACACCCAAGAACAGGAAGCAGACGGAGCTGGTAGTTCCAGAGCCAAGCTGAATTACAAAAGTGCTAGTCGTGCTTATTTTTAATTTTAGAGGCCACATCGCCCTGTGCTTGGACCTCGGATGAGAGGCTGATGCACACTGGGGCATTTTAATTGTCATTTGTGCAGTTTTTACTACATTTTGCTTGGATGATTGTCCTGATGAACTCTCGACCCCCACTAGCACTTCTGGGGCATAACACCCATATCTAGCTGGCCTGCAGTGAGCAGGGCATGCGCGGGCAGGGCACACGTAGTTGCCCACAGAGATGCACTCAGAGACAAGCACATTCAGTGCGTGTCAGCTGTGTCCACTGGGGAAGACGGGGGAAGCAGGGCCAACATACATACTGGCATTGGGAAGCCACAACCCAACAAGGTAGGACCCAATACTATATAGTGACATAAGCACTGCAGCAGCAGAATGGAAACTATGATAGTGTGCACTGAATGTTTCCTATATACAGAGGGGGACATACAGGAGGGCTTCATATGTGATAAATGTGCCCTAATAGCAGTTCTACAGAAGGAAATTGTATCCCTGCAGAACAGAATACAAATTCAGCAGGATATTGCTGAATTAGAAATATATTTTGAGACTGCTGAGTTAACAATAGTGGGAAAGTCTGTGCCTGTAGCTGGAGACATGGGGGGGGGCTCTGAAAATATGGTATTATCAGGAACAAGTAGCATATGTAAAACTTTTGTGGGGGAGCAAACAAATGTAGATGACGGTTGGTGTGTAGTTCAAAATGGCACCAAAATGGGTAGGCGTAACTTCGGAGGCACATTTGCACTGGAATTGCATAACAATTTCAACATACTGGTGGAAGATAAACAACAAGAGGCTGGAAACAAAAAGATAAAACACATACCCAATATCCATCTGGTATCCTAGCAACAGAGACATCAAAACCTCCTGGAGATTTGCTGATTGTGGGGGACTCATTGGTACGAAATATGGATCGCATCATATGCAAAAATAGGAATGAGTACACCACAGTCAGCACTCTTACAGGAGCAGGAATAGGGGATATTCAGGAGCTACTCCCTGGACTACTGCAGAACTATACTAAACCTACCACAGTCATACATGCAGGGGTGGATGACATAGGAAAAAGAAAGATAGTAGAGATACAAAGGGATTTTGAGGAAATAGGAAAAACTCTTAAAGATTTATGGTGTGAGGTTTTTAGTTCAGAGGTTCTCCCAGTCCCAAGAGCTAGCCCAATAAAAATTAGGGATAGTAGACAATTAAATGGATGGCTAAGAAGGTGGTGTCTAAGGGAGGGTTTGACAATGATAGAACATTGGAATACCTTTTCCAACCTCAGATTGTTTTGCAATGATGGACTGCATATGAACAAGCAGGGGATCAGAATTCTGGCCCAGGATACCTTGCATGCAGTACAAAATATTTAAACTAAGATATGAGGGGCATTTGGGTGACAAGGCATATTTGCATGAGAATAGGAAAGTTATTACTGATAGCAGGAAGGAATCCATCTGGAAATGTTTAAATATTAACGCAAGAAGTATAGTTCAGAAGCATGGTGAACTAGCATATACATTAGCAAAGGAAAAGGTACAGATATGTGCTATCATGGAGACCTGGTGGGATATGGATGATCAATGGGACAGACAGATAGCAGGCTACCATCTTTATAGTGCAGACAGAATTGGTCGCAGGGGTATGGGTGTGGCCATCTATGTAGCTGATAACATAACATCCAAGGATATGGAGGTACAGGCAGTGGAGGGTATCGATCAAATATGGATTAAGGTTACTCCAGTTGGCAAAGCCAAAATCACTATCAGAGTAATATATAGACCCCCTGCTACCCCCTCAGTTATAGATATTCAGTTAATAGAAAAACTTGAAAAAATGGAAGTGCCCGATAACCAAATAATAATGGGAGACTTTAATCTACCTGGTATAAATTGGGATAATAATACATCAGGGATGGTGGTAGAGTCAGGATATCTGGATGCTTTTAGCCTTATGGGCATGGAACAATATATACTGGGAACAGCTAAGCAAACAAATTTATTAGACCCTGTCCTCAGCAACATCAGGGACAACATCCAGCAATGTAAGGTTACTCTCCCTCTGGGCTCTAGTGACCATGCCAAGGTAGAATTCAACATTAGGTAACAAACCACTGGGGCAATAGGTGAAACCCTAGTTAGGAACTATGGTGGAGCCAACTATAGCATGATTAGAGATGACTTTGGTAAATGGAACTGGAAGGATGACCTGCAAGACAGATTCGTTTCTTCAATGTCAGATGTTTTGGCAGGAAAGATAAACCAAATAGTTGATAGGCATATTCCAGTCAAAAGGAAATATAATACATCTGGAAAGATTCCTGTCTGGATGACTGGCAGAATTAACAAATTCTGGTCAGAATAACTATGGCTGCTAGTGCATTAACTTGATAAGAGTGTGTCACAGGCTTAAACGTAAAGTTGAAGTGCCTCATGGAGGTCTGTGTAAGTGAGATTATTGCTAATTTTAGATCATTTATGTGGTTGATCCTGTGTTTCCCATGTTTTTAAAATGTGAGCAGTGAATGCTTCTTGTACTATATGAGGAAGAGAGGGAGCTGTGTACCAAGACTTTCAAGTAATGAAAGAGAGAATGGTGCACAGAAGAGAGATATGGCTACACTGGGAACTGTGGACCAACATGGGAGTATAAGAGCATATAGCAATGTGATGGCATGCTTCCATCCAGGAGTGAACTATAGTCCTCAGTGGGTAGTTTCAATGTTACTTTGATGGATATTTGAAGTAGCTGAGGGGAGTGTTGGAAGAAATAGAGGAGGTAGAAAGTGGAGCGCTACAGGCTGAGAGTAGGGAGATCTTGAGGAGAAAGAGTCTCACCAGGATACAAGTTATTCAAAGAAGCAGAGTTAAGCAAAGAAGAAAGGAGGGGGAGGAACAGTCAAAGCAGAAAGGTGAGGAAGGGGAAAAGAACTGCAAAAAGGAGAAAGCAACAAAAAACAAGGTACCCAAATATGGAAGGCTATGTATGCCAGTGCTAGAGTCTGGAAAATGAGACCTAAGACCTACTGTAGAGGCCATCATGGCTGAGGTAGACCTGGATATTGTGGCCATTACTGACAACTGTGTCTGGGACATGGTCATGCCAGGCTCTATAATGTTCATAAGAGACAGGGTAGTGAAGAAAGAAGGGTATGTGGTGCATTATGTGAAGGAAAACAATTAAAAGTTATAGATATACAGAGACTTTTGGGGGGGGTCAAGGTGATGTGGTTCATTCTGTAGTCATGATACAGAGCTGCTATTTGGACAGGAGTGATGTACAGGCCTCTGACACAGGGGAGGATTTAGAAAAAGAAATATTAGAAGCAACTGGCAAAATGGCTGAAATGGAGTAGTGTTGCCGGTAGAGGATTTCAATCTGCTGAATGAAGTTTGGAGCCTTTCAACAGTAGTGTCAGCTAGGAGCAGGGACATCCTGGGCTCCAACCAAGAGGCATTCTTCAGGCAAGTAGTCAGTGAATCTGCTTGTGATGAGGCAATACTGGACCTATTTTTTACTAGCAGAGACAGTATTGCAGACATCAAGGTTGGAAGCCATCTGGGGAGCAGTGATCATCGTACAATGTCATTCAACATAAGAACAGGGGGCAGAATACAACCACACAGAGGCAAGGGTCCTGGTCTTCAGAAGGGCTGAGGGTACAAAGATTATTAAATACCTCAGGAAATACCTGACAGGGGGATGTGACCAGAGGGGGTGGAGGAAAAGTGAGTCAAAGTAAAAGAGGGCATAGTGAAGGCAACACATTTCAGATTCAAGCAAGTAAGCAAAAGCAACAGAAAGATGAAACATAGAAACATAGAAGCACAGAATTTGATGGCAGATAAGGACCGGTTGGCCCACCCAGTCTGCACATTTCCCTACCTAATGGATAAGCTGCAGATCCTAGTTAACCAGCAGCCTACTTCTTCCTACCCCAACCCCCTAGAATTCCCTTATGACTGTCCCATGTATGCTTGAATTCCACCACTGTTTCTGACTCCACAACCTCCTCTGGAAGGCCATTCCATGCATCCACAACCCTCTCTGTAAAAAATACTTCCTTACATTACCTCTGAGCTGCCCCCCATCTTCAAATTGTGCCCCCTTGTTCTTGCACACCTTTGTTTCTGAAAGATGCTACCCTCTTGGACTTTGTTGATTCCCTTGAGGTACTTGAAAGTTTCTATCATGTCCCCCCTTTCCTCGAGGCTATACATATTAAGTTCCTTAAGTCTCTCTTCATATGTCTTCTGGTGCAGACCCTGCACCATTTTAGTTACCCTCCTCTGCACAGCTTCCATCCTGTCTATGTCTTTGAGGAAATTGGATCTCCAGAACTGCACACAGTACTCCAGATGGGGTCTCACCAGCTGTCTGTACAGAGGGATAACAACTTCCTGTTTTCTACTGGTGATGCCTCTCCCTATGCATCCCAGTATCCCCCCAGCCCTCCTTACTACCCTCTCACATTGCTTGCCCACCTTTAGGTCATCTGATATCACTACCCCCAGGTCCCTTTCCATTTTTGTTGTTGTTAGTATCTCACCTCCCATTGTGTACTCTTCCCCTGGGTTTTTGTTTCCCAGGTGCATTACCTTGCACTTCTTAGCATTGAATCTAAGCTGCCATACATTTGACCATTCCTCTAACCTTGCCAAGTCCCTTCTCGTCCTTTCCACCGCACCTTGTGCATCAACTCTGTTGCAAATCTTTGTGTCATCTGCAAAGAGACATACTTTTTCCTTCCGTCCCTCTGCAATGTTGTTATAAAGACATTGAAGAGGACCGTCCTAATACTGAACCCTCATGTACCCCACCAACTCTTCTTTCAGAGTAGACTCCATTTACTGTTACCCTCTGTGTCCTATTCTCCAGCCAATTCTTTACCCAGGCTATCATCTTGGGACCCACTCCCAGGCTGGCTAACTTGTATATTAATCTTTTGTGTAGGACTATGTCAAATGCCTTGCTAAAGTCTAGGTAGACCTTGTCCACAGCCCTTCCCTGATCTACTACTTTGGTCACCCAGTCAAATAAATCTATTAGATTCATCTGGCTTGTCCTTCCCACTGTGAATCCATGCTGTCTTGGGTCCTGTGCCCCTCTGGCCTCTAGGTACTTGAAAATTCTTTACTTCAGAAATTATTCCATCATTTTCCCTATCACTGAGGTTAAACTAGCAGGTCTGTAGTTTCCTGCTTCTGCCCTGCTCCCACTTTTGTGAAGTGGAATCACATCTGCCCTCCTCCAGTCCTCAGGTACCACCCCATTCTCCCATGATTTGTTAAAGAGGGTAGTCAGTGGTGTCACTAGTTCTACCCTTAGTTATTTTAGAATTCTGGGATGAATCCCATCAGGCCCATTGTTTGTCCACCTTTAGTTTTAAGAGTTCTTTCAGAACCCTTTCTTCTGTAAATGGGCTGGTATCAACTTCTGTATCCAGAGTGTTTCTATTATTTGGTTTAGGTACCTCCCCCTCTTCATTTGTAAATACTGAGCAAAAATATTTGTTTAGTATCTCTGCCTTTTCACAGTCACCCTCTGCCCCCCTTTATTAAGCCTCACTATCCCTCCCTTGGTCTTCCTTCGTTCCCTGATGTACCTATAAAAGGTTTTATCCCACTTCTTAACTGAGTTGCTATCTTTTCCTTGGTTTGGGCCTTTGCTGTTCTGACTGCCTACCCGGCTTCCTTCTGCTTTAACTGATACAATTCTGTATCCTGCTCCTTCTGTGATTCCTTGTACTTCCTGAATGCTTTCTTTTTCTCTTGAACCTTCACTGCCACCTCCTTTGAGAATCATAGTGGTTTCTTACATCATTTTGTTTTGTTTATTTGCTTCACACAAAGGCTTGTTACTTCTGTGATGGCAGTTTTTATTATTCCCCATTGTTCTTCCACCCCCTCCTTCCTGCCCATTTGCTAGTGCATTCCTTAGGCACACTCCCATTTTGGCAAAGTCAGCCCTACTAAAGTCCAGTACTTTTGCCTTTGTATGGCTTGACTCTACAGCTGTGTTTATTGTGAACCATACTGTTCGATGGTCACTAGTTCCCAGATGGCTGCCCACTTCTACATTTGTGATCCTCTCTCCATCTCCATTTGAGGGAAACAGGTCTAAGATTGCTCCCTCTCGAGTGGGTTCCAATACTAGTTGTCTAAGGCATGCCCCGGTAGGGCATCTAGAATAACCCCACTCTTAGAAGTGGCTGCTGCAACTGCACTCCAGTTAACATCTGGCATATTCAGATCACCCATCAGCAATATCTCCCCCTTTTCTGCCATTCTAAGTATACTTTCTATCATTTCCTTGTCCATTTCCTGCCACTGAGAGGATGGTCTTATACAACCCCTGTGCGGACTGTGGTGCCATTGCCTGTCTCCAAATTGACCCACAGTGCTTCTTCTCCTCCCTGTTTACCCTTTTGTTCTGTTGCTGTGATTCCTTCCCTTATGTAGAGAGCTACTCCTCCTCCTCCTCTTTTACCCTCCCTGTCCCTCCTGTAGATAGTGTATCCTGGTATGTTTATGTCCCAGTCATGGTTCTGTGTGTACCATGTTTCTGTGACTGCCACAATATCCAGATGTTCCTCCTCCATCAAGGCCACTCATTCAGGAAGCTTGTTACCCAGACTATGGACATTGGTACTCATTGCTCTCCATTTTTGATGGCTTTACCTTTTGTAGCAGCATCCCCCACTGACCTTTCTACCTTGGTCTTTTTCTCATTTAGTACCCTGTTTTGTAGGGGGAGGCTGGGAATTTCCTGCTGCTTATCAGTGCCTCCCCCCTTGAACAGTTTAAAAGCTTGTCAATGAAGCATTTAAACTAATTGCCCAGAGGAGTTGTTCCCTTCCTGGACAGATGCAGACCATCCTGCCAGTATAGGTTGGTGTCCCTCCAGATGGAACCGCAGTCCCCAATGAAGCCAAACCCCTGTGCTCCACACCATTTTTTTAACTATTCAATAAATCGCATGGTGCAAAGTACATTCACCTCACTCATGCCATAGACAGGCAGCACCTCTGAGAAGGATAATGTGTGTGCTACTTGTCTTAGGCCCCTTCCCAACTCTACAAAGTCCTCTTGCACTGCTCTAATCTCATGATGAGCCAAGTCATTTGTCCCTAGGTGGACAATGACATTCAGCTCAGACTCTTGTGCAGCTGTTCTTGTGATCCTGAGGATTCGCTTCCTGTCCCTCCAAGCCATGGCACCAGGCAGGAACCTTACTTCAGTTTTTCCTACTCCCCCCAGTTCTATCCCCCTAATAATTGAGTCCCCCACCAGGAGCTGCTTCCTTTTCCTGTGGTGTCCTCTGCCTCCTTCCTGTAGGCCTCCCTTATGACAGTTGTTTGCGACCTCCTTAGTCTCCTCTGTGGGTGCATCCATAGAGAAACTATGCTCCCCCAGAATGGTGTATGGATTGTGTAGTGGAACAACTGGCTGGGTGTGCCTCTGTTCCACCACCCTCACCCTCACTGAGCCCACTGTGGTCCAACTGCTGTGCTTTCTTTGCCTCCTCTGAGGTAGTGGTGGTGGCTCTGGTGTTCCCTGGATGGGGGAGGTTCCCTTACTACTGTCCAGTGGGACCTGGGGGGAGGTTACCTTACTACTGTCCAGTGTGGCCTGAAGATGGGCAACTTCCTCCCTCAGGGCAGAGAGTTGTCTTCAAATAGGGCAGCATCTCAGCCTCCAGAAATTCTCCCAGAAGACTGCTGCCCCACAGCCATTACATTGCACTACTCCCCACATGTCTGTCTACCTTCTTGTTTATCCTGTTTATATTTTGTGTGTGTGAGTGTGTGTGTGTGTGTGTGTGTGTGTGTGTGTGATTGGTTTGTTATAAAAAGATATATATATATATTATACAATGTGTATGCTTATATTGTCAGTGCAGTGTGCAAGAAAGGATATGACAGTGATATGTACCTTGCCCTCTTGAGGAAATGATGTCAGAACCCCAGGTATAAAGGAACTATTTCCAGGGGTAGGTGGGGTGAGGGGTGGGCAGGGTTTTGGCATAAACTGTGCCCTCACGAAACAATCAGCTAAAAGCTCTAACCCACCACTGCAATGAGTGCCTTCCTGTCAGCAAGATGCTCTACATGGCAATTTGACAGAGAAAATACCCTGCTAATCAAACAGAGAAAAATCCAAACATCCAAGTCAGACACAAGTAAACCTCCCCAGCCCCAAAGCAGCCTGGTGATTTGTGCTCTGAAAGCAGTCAGACCCAAAATTGCCTTTTAAGGCACACAGAGATAAACACAAAAAACAGTTTCCACCCCCTGGGGCACTGTCTGGGTCAAATACACCTCCTGTAACCTGCACTCACTTCAGGACTTATGACAAATGCTTATCCCAGTGAATAACTCACAGTATTACAAATATTTCAATTCAAACAGTCAATCAATAATTCCAATCAAGTCAGCTGTGCACAAGGACAGACACAATAAACAGTATTCAGTCCCTCTAGGTTTAAACTCTTCCTGCACTGAAAATATTAACAATTGTAACAAAAGTAAAGCAAGGTCCACCTCCCTCTGTTGATTGAAAGACTGTCTTTCCTGATAATTCTAAGTTCCTTATTTCACCTTTCAGTTAGAAGTAGCCTCCACCTGAAGAATATTAGCTTTTCTGATGAATCTACTACAGACTAAAGACAACTATAAATTGTAAGGTTCACCTTCCTCTGTTGTGAGTACAACTCGCTTTCTTGCAGATCCTAAGATCAGTATTGCAGCTTTAGCCAGAGGTAGCTTCACCTGTAGAATATTAGCTGTTCTATGGTTCTTGAAAGAGATGGCAAAATAGTTAAAGGATGAAAGAATAAAATTAAAAAGGTATAAGGAATCACAGAAAGAGGAGGATAGTAAAGCATATCTTGGAAAACAAAGCAGGAAAAGCATCGAGGAGCAGAAAGTTGCAAAGTGAGGAAATAAGTCCTGCAGTAGGACAAGGGTGGCAATATATGTGTGTGTGTGTGTGTGTGTATATATATATATATATATATATATATATATATATATATATATATGGAGTATATTAGTGAGGAAAGGAAGACAAAAGGAGGGATTGTACACTCAGGGTGGCAGGGACTGTATGGAGGGGGACTAAGAAATGCAGACATCTTAAACAACACTTACACTCAATGTTCTGTGTAGAAGGTGAAGGAAAGGGATCAGAGAAAAGCACCAGAGGCTTTGAGGGGAGGAAAATGGTCAGTAGGCCTTTTTTCTGAGGAGCGAGTCCAGAAAGTATCCGGTAATCTGAAGGTGGAAAAAGCTAAGAGGCCAGAAGGGGTGCATCCTATTGTGCTGATGGAGTTTAGGGATGCACTAGCATTATCTCTGACAGACTTATTTAACAGACAATGGGAAGGCCATGCCAAATAAATGTGATAGATTTTGTTTGACTGGATAATCAAGCCACTAGTTTTTAATGCAAAGAAGCACAAAGAAATGCATTTTGTCTACAGAACCTTGGGGCAGAGTACAAAATTTGGAGAGTATACTGACAATGACCAAGCAAGAAAGAGATCTGGAGAGTAATGGTATTGGATGACCGAAAGAGGGCCAGGCAAAGTGACAAGACAGTCAAGAGGGCTATTGGGATGCTGGGGTACATACAGTACATAGGTAGGGGTATTGCCAGCAAGAAGAGGGGGGTTGCATTGCCTCTATATACGTCAATTCATGGCACCCCACCTGAAGTACTGTGTCTAGTTCTGGAAACCACATCCCTGGAAAGAGACAGGCAGAATGGAGGTGGTTCACAGGACAACTGTCAAAATGGTACAGAAACTGAGTCACTCCAAACTTAACTGGCTAAGTCCCAGCCAGCCCTGAGACAAACACCATCCGTTCAAGTCAGATTTGCTTTTTTTACCTTTTCTTTGGTTTTACTCCCTCCCTCCAATCTTGCAGCCTATTCTTAGGCTTTCTCAGTGAGTTCCAGTTCTATGATTCACTTTTGTGGCCAAAAGGAGAGATGAACGGTCTCCCCTGCAACTGGTCCCATATCCTGGTTTGACACATGCAAACTGAGGTATAAAAGTAGGAATGTACTGTGGTTTGGCACCATACAATGCATGAAGAGGATGAGAGTGGTTGCAAAGGATTTGGGAGGACGGATTTGAGGAAGGGACTGACTCCAGGCCCTAGCAGTGGTGTGGTAGTGGACTGGTAGGATGTTGCAGGGAGGTAAGGCAGATGATGGAAAATAGACAGACAGCTACTCAACAAAAAAATAATGTTCACATTTTAGAAAGCAGTGAAGGAAACCAAGAATTAAAGCCAATGCTAGTGGGGGCTGAATGAAAATTAAAGTGGAGTTTGGGGTGATGGATGACATGGAGGGTGCTTGTGTAAAACAAAACTTTGGGATTGGGTCTGACTGACAGAATCTGTGTGCATGAGGGCAGGCACTGGGTGAGTAAACAGTAAAAGAGATGCTCCTTTGGTCTTACCACCATAGGTGATGTTGCCACACCCACTCAGTAGGCAGCTCCAAAGAGTGAGGATGAATGGGGCGAAAGTAGAGTACAAAGTGCTTTTGTGTGAGGATCTGGATGGGTTTAAATTCAAACTATCTTGTCTGTTATATACAGCTGCAGGGGCAGAGCATTTTTTTTAAACTGGGGCATATGCCGTGTCTGGTCCTGGGCTGGAGCTGTCTGTGGGCAATGTGTTGGAGTGGCACTGTACAATATATATATATATACACACACACATATATACATTGCAAAAGAGTATGTTAATGCAGGCAGTAGAGTTGAAGAATGCAAAGCGCACAAAGTAGGGAAAATGAAAAACATTAGGATTTTGGGTCTAGAGTCTTGGCAAATCAGTGTTGGAGTGTTCTTTGAAGTTGTGAGGGATCTGTGAAAAAAAATGAAATACAACAGAAGTGTGGAGATATTTCAAGCCCTGAGTCATCAACAACCTAATAAGTGAAAACTAACAGTCCGTTCACAGTTTATGTCATGCTGTTACAGCTTTTCATCATAGAAATAAATAAATAAATAAAGATTTTTTACCTGGTCCTGAGGAGCCTGGAACAGGGTGATCTTGAGGGTACCATCATACAGTATGAACCTGTAAAATAAGAGTAGCAATGGGGTCACAAAGGATCCACTGCTCTTCAGGTACGAACTAGGACAAATAAGATAGCATAAACATAAAAAAAAAAACTTATCTGCTACATGGTATCTGCCATTCTCCTGGCATACTGGGGCTGATTGCTGTCACAGCATGGCTGGTGTACTGATATACCTGTAGAAATAAAAGGAAGAAATGGGATGGTATGAGGAAAGAAATACTGATCACCAGGCTCATGCAACTTGCATGGGAGGGGGAATACCAGTCCCTGTAGGAGAGACAGCGGAAGACTAATCACTCCAGAAGTCCATAACATTTTCCAAAAGTGTCAGTCCAGTGGGGTGACAGTAGCCACGCTACACAGCACACCTGCCTATTGGGCTTGAAAGTCAACTCGGGTCACTGTTTGGCCAGTGCGTGACGAGTTGAGGGAGACATGGACTTATCATCAGTAGGATGACTGTCCTGTCTTGGGGTAATGGTGATGGGTGGCTGGCAGCCGGAAGGTGCCTGTCACTCATGAAGAGCCTGCTTCATCCCAGCACCTGCACTTTGCCCCCAATTTCCTGGTCTGTATGACTAATTATGAAACAATTTGGAACTGGCTCTCTGTAGTACATGAACTTGTATTGGAAAAATACAGATGCTTGTAAATTGTAATTTAGTGGCTGGCTGTGGAGAGTAGGGATAGGTATGTGCCTATTTCTAGTTGTTAAGAGAGATGGTTCTATTGACTGTGAGCAATTGTGAAGACAATGGGAACGTGGGATTCAAATCAAGCTCTAATGACAAAGCAGTATTGCCAAAGCAAAGAAACAATTTTGACCACAGCATGGCAGAAAAAGAGGACTTGATACAATAAATACGCAATTTATTATGATGATAAAAAGAGGTCGACGGTAAGGAATGTTATCAAAATGCTCATAGAAACGAGGAACATTAAAGTGCAACTCCTTTTTCTTGCCAGAATAAACATCAATTTAGACACTAGGGTGGGAATCTGTGATGACCTTACAGAAAATAAGTAGTAAGAATACTACCAACAGCTTAATGTGGTTCGGTGTCCATCTTTATCCCCTTCCCCTGGGATAGGGCTGAAAATAGACAGAATTGTCTAGTTCTCCTTTCCCAGTAAACAAAAACTAAATAAACAGTAAAATAAATAAGAAGCAGCCTCACAACTGAAAATGAGCCCAGTGTATTGCTTTTTTCTAACTGTATTGGTAAATTATGACAGTTTATAAAAAGAAAATGCCTTCCAGTATTTTGCACGTGGTATTCTCTGTTCACAGGTTGTTTCTTTATCTCCACACCCTGGCAGATGGTGTTAGCGGCAGAATCTGGGTTCAAAAGAGGATTTTTTGTTGCAGTACTGTATTCGGCAGTGGGAATGAAGAAGGGACTGAAGTGGTGCATGCAGGGTGACCAGAGGTGTCCTATAGGACAACGTATACCTTCAGAACCATGCAGGTTCTCACCAGAAGCATTGATGCCTAGAGAAAGGAACAGATACCTGATGTTAGACCCAAGATTATAGCTGATCAAGTACTGGAAGGAAGGCTGGAAAAAGAAAATGAAATTGAGGAAAAATGGACTGATGAGGTCCCATGAGAGCTATTTGAGATGCTACAATGGTTGTCAATACGGTTCCATGTTATGATAGCAATTGAAAAACCGTGCTCACTATCATAGTGAATGTATATAGCTGAAAAGCATTTCCGTGATATACATTTCCAAGTGGCCTGACTTCAACAACTGGAACTGTATTTGTGCACTCCCCCAACTAAGGATTCTCAACTCGGGGTGCATGTCGAGGAGGGGGGAAAAACACTGTGGCAGGAAAAAAAGAACAACAGCCGCAAGCAGCAGCAAAACAATCACCCCCAGCAGGTCCCAAACCCACTGTCTGCTGCATCGTAGCCAACCACCCACACCACCACACCACAGGGCTGGCTCAGTTGCAGCAGGCTCCCCTGTCTACCTAAACCCTCACTCCCTGTCCGTTTCCTGCACCCCCCTTTCCTCCCGTTCTGGTGCTTTTTCTCACTAACCATAGCTACCGTGAGTGATGATAGATAGTACTATAAATAGTTGCCGTTTCTACAGTGGCTCATTTATATTTGCTATCATCATGGGATACCATCAATACATCAGCTAGAGGCAGATAAACAGGGATAGAAAGACACACAGAGACAAGAGGCTTGATGGACAGAGGTTGTGCAGCTATTGTAAGGGAAGGCCCTACACACTCAAGGGGATCAGTGAGTAGGGAATACAGCTATTCTACCACATGTGATGTGAAATTCAGGTCAATGTCAATTCGCTCCCGACAATACGTGCCACGACAACTCGCTCCCGACAATTCATATCCACGTCAATTAACTCCCGTACTTTCCACTCCATGTATTTTCCTCCCATTCTATGGAATATGTGACTCCTACTTTCCCTTCTCTTTCTTAACTTTAATTTGCTACTATTGAGACTGTTTTCAACCATTAGCACTTCCTTGTAGGCCTCCAGTAAACCAAAAAAAAAAGCAAAAAAAAAAAATTTCCCACACTGCATATACTTTAATAAAAAAAATCATTTTTCTTATACATTCTAGTTCACATCTGTCACACCACACCACATATCTTTTCTTGCTCCGTCTCCCAGGGAACCCTAAGTAAGAGATCCTTGGCAACTCTCTGTACCTTAATTTGCAGGGAGTCTGACATCTAGTCCATCCATCCTCTGACTGATCGTGAACAGTGTACAACAGGGCTATTGACACCCTCCAGTGACCATTGTGACACATGGAATCAAGTGTCTGTTGCTGGGTGTGTGGGTGTATGTGTATGTGTATGTGTGTCTTTGATCTGGGTGCCATCAGGGCTCTGATACTCTGTGCGGCCATGTCCAAAAAGTGATAGGATTCAATGCACATTATTGCACCAATAATAAACATTGCAGTGCAATACAAAACTGTCAGTGCTACTAGGTCACAGGGAGAAGAACAGTCAATTGCCATGACTGCAACAGCAGTGTCCTCCCCTTTATCCATGAACCACTGAAGTATTGATGGAGAAAAATAGACAATTTGCAAGGACCGGACAAAAAGAATCGACAGGACTGAAAGCAGGTTGGGAGGGAGGCTATGAAAGCAGGTTGAGAGGGAGGCTACCTTCTTGCTGCTAGCATGACACCCCTGTAGTAAGTCCCTGGGCCCTTCCGACACACTGAGCCTTGAGAGGAGGCAGACACACATTAGCACCCTAAATAGAGGATACAAAGAGATATATCACAAATATAAGCTGGTGAAAGGATACATCAAAGGCTCAAACAGACTGGACATTGTAAACTGCAATCTCTTCCCCAGTGTTAAATATACCGTACCCGGAGATCGTGCTTGAAACAATTTGGCAAAAAGTGGAGAAAGCACACCACTGTGTTGTCACTTTTAATGTTAGGGACATTTTCTCTCTTGATGCAGGACATCCACCTAGCACATAAACTGGCATCTCGTGGGAATGTATGGAATGATAAGGATCGCAATTCCGGTTTACAGCTGTCACTCTTACAGCCAACAAAGCAGCAGAGAATATGATGGCCCATACAGAATTGTTCAAAATAAAAAAAACAGTTTAACAAATGGAACATCTTGTCCAGGAATTAGTTTAAGGCAAGGACCATAAATGCATTCAAAACACTGTGGGTCATCAGAATGGGGGCTGGGGTGAAATCACTGCTGAAAGAACAGTAAATAGTAGTGCTGGGAACTAGAGTAAGGTAGAGCTTCAGGGTAGACTCAATGGACTTAAAGTCCTCGTCTCTTCTGTTCCTTCAGTCTACCAGGAGTGAGTTGACATCGGGAGTGAGTTGACAGGAGCGTATTGTCGGGAGCGAGTTGTCGCAGCGCATATTGTCGGGAGCGAATTGACACGCTCCCGTGAAAATTCACCAAACTCAGGTCAAAAAATGACACACAGTCCCATCTGACGATGTTTGAGAGGGGGGGCCATTTCTCACAGATGGCCAAGGGAGCAGTGGGTGATATGGCTAATCTCCTCCCTGACCAGGAAGGCTTAACTTGCCTACAGCCATATGGAATCAGTACAGACCACCGATTACAACCAAGTGAAAGTAGCAATCCTGAGGAGATATGATATCAGAGCAGAGACCTACCAACAGAGGTTTTAATCCCTATGTTATCAGCCAGAAAACAATTGTAGAGAGACCTCTGAGAAACTTAAAAGAACTATTCTGAAAATTAAGTCAGACAAAGTGGAATGCCATAGAACAGATCACATACTTGCTTTGGACTCTCAGACACTTATTTAACCATAGGTAACTCAGCCTGGCATTTTCCAATGTATAAAAGGCACAGGACTGCACAGAGAATGAGACATTTCCTCTAAGCTATGGTGTCTTTTGGTAATGAAATCATTTAAAATATTTGCATTATTTTCATATCTTATAGGAACAATCCTAACCCTTTTTACAATTAACTCATAACAGCCATCCTTATTACTTTTTTTTCCTATATTGGTCACCAATTAGATTTCTTTCTGGGTTTATACAGTAGCTGTACTGTTGCACTTGCCAGTGTCCTCCCTTAATGAAAAAAAAATGTTAGTTTCAAGTGCTGCCCTTTTGTAGCTTTGTCCATGTAATCCTGTGGCTTCTATGTGTTGCCAATCCTGTCTATAGGGAAGTGGCTTTTTGTGAGTTCCCCATGGTCTAATCAGAGCAGAAAGCAGCAAACATGTCAGAGAGAATACTACAAAAAAGGAGTACAAAAAAACACTCAATATTTAATCATTTTGTGTTGCATGATGGAGGGCTGCCATGATGGCACCCTACAGTCTGTCTTTAACTTCCTCCTGCCCACGTAACTGCACACCAAGGTCTGTCACTCACTCCTCCCACTCAAAACTGCACTACACACCAGTGTCTCATCTCATACAATCCATCCTCTGTAAACCTCCTTTCCTCAATTCCCAAGGACACATCTGGAAATGAGCAAATTCCTCAAAATGTCTTCCTGCTGAAATATTTCGATAAATGAAAAAGAAATAAATAATTAGATGGCTAATAATGGATTGTTGTTCGTCTGAAACTGACAGATATGATGCGGTGAGAACCTGACTAAATCTAAATGCTGTCAAGACTGCTGAAAAGAGCAATGATTACCTTTAAACCAAAGTAATATATTAAATGGTAGTATGGTAAAAAGAAAGAAAAGTAGAAACTTTATGTTAGGACTCCATTGCACAGTAATTAGTGATAGTTCCCACAACCACAGATACATGACTGGCTCTGCATGACAGCTGTAAAAAAATAAATAACTGGAACAACTGTGGTATTTTGCAGGTCTTTTATTAGATATGTGTGATATAAAATGTAGTAAAGGAGTCACATCTCAGCCAGTTACTTGGGGAGTGGGGTTGGTGTAACCTTACAGCTCATTGACATGTGGTTTCAAAATCAGCTAGCCGTCAGTTGAAAACCACCCTATCTGTACTTTAAAAATAAGGAACCAATGAACCATTCAAGAGCACTTGGTCATTTACTGAAGCACTTGAATAACAAATGTGTTTTATGCTGGTTTAATTACTAAGCATGGAAATTTAACTATCAGTATCGGATTGCTTGATTGCTTGTTGCTCAGTATGCCTTCCTGGTAAAATATTTCAATAAATAAATAAATTGTAAGTTCCATAATGAAATTTATCTGACGGCTTACTTTGTATGTCTTTTCTGTCACTGTACTACATTTTGCAATATCATATATCTTTACTCTAATAAATCACCTTTTATCTTTTTGTTCCAACAGTTTTCTGTTGTGGATGAGTGGGAATAGTTGTCTGTCACAGTAGTCTGAATGAAAGAATTAGGGGATATGGCAAGAGTATGGGAGGGTTCAATGTCATGGAATAACATCGGGAGGCACTATTTCTCCTGAAGGGTTGAGATCCAATTCCAACTGTTGAAAGCTTGTGGTTTTTTTGGTTTGTCAATTATGTGTCTGAATTTGGTGTTACCGATACTTACATTCTCACAGCATGATCAGTGGGTTTATATTTTGAAGCATCAATTGCATCTGAAAACATTACACTTGAATATGACTGATAAATGTTATGACAGAATATCAACCATGACTGTAGCAGTTGTCAATATTAGTTTGTCTGAATGAATAATAGAAGGAGCCATCTACATTGGTAGAGACTGAATTTGCAATATACTGTACATAGCACGCATGGTATCTGCATGCTAAACAGGGTTTGCCAACTTCTACAAGACTGAATAAAAGTGGGAATATTTAGTTAGGCAACAAGTCTTATAAATATCAAAACAAACTGAAAGGAGTTACACTTAAAAGCTTGTATATAATTCCTATATTGCTATTTGAAATTGAAAGGACTGCTTTTAAAAGAGTCCAAAACCAACAGGGTTCAATAGCTATATCTGTGATAATTTATGCGGCTTGCACTGTCGGACATTACATTCCAACTTGCAAGAGATTGATGTCCATCTATTGAGATACTCAGAAATCAACCTCTTAGCTCTGTGTTTAATGCCTGGTTTCTATTTAAGTGAACTCCTTCTTTCTTGAGTACTTACAGGGTTATTGGTATGTGGGTGTCTGTGTCTATAGTTCAAGTAAGTGTTATTAATCAGCTAGATGTCAGAGCCGAAAGGCATTTTTATCTCAACACTGCAATTCCTTCTGAGTAGACTTCACTTACATGGAAACAGATTTTAAACACTTTCCCCCTTTGTTTTCACCATGTTTTATAGCCAGTTAGTCTTCCTATTTATTTCCAAAACTGACACATCACGCTTACGTTTCAGCTCACCCTTGTGATTCAGGTAGTACAAAGCAACATCTATATAAAGAATGTGTGAAGGTGGCACTTACAAATGCTGATGCAATGATATCGTAAAGTTACTGACACTTGTCAGAGTTATAAACACATACTGCGGTTCAAGATACCGACACACTGTCTAGTACCAATTACAGGTCTGAATTAATGAGCAATGACATTCTCCCAGGTCAGTTACACCTACTTGTAACACATTCACATGTGATCGCCAACCTGAAATGCAACACCCCACTTTTAATGGAGTCCTACTTTTAGCAACCCCATACTTACGTGCTGTCTGTGCTGTCTGACCAAACACAATATACCTAGGTTTAACAATGTGTGTCTGTTATTCAGTGAGTACACTTTGTGTGCAAGACAGTTGTTTATTAAAAACATTTACCAGGGCCCCTTAGAACATTTTTGTGCCCCCCCCCCCCAGTACCTACATTTCTGAAATGCCACATAGAGCACATACATACAGAGGTATGAGGCATCCCACTATACACACATTTTCAACTCATTTGCTTTTTATTCATAACAGTTGTAAACACTGCAATAGAAACTGATAGCAGTTGTTCACATAACTTATTAGTAAAATACTTTTTCACCTTTCCCCCGCAGTCTTATAATTCCAACCTTTGACAAAGAAATTGTAACAGCATGCTGAAGGTTTCATTTTGCCTACTTGTGTATGATATGCATACCATTCAACTGTCCCTGATTTTCAGGGATATCCCTGATTTTAGCTCAGGGATTTCTTCTGTCCCTCGTATAGTTGGTATTTCTGTCACTGAAGAGTAGAGATTTGAATACCAAAATAATGCCAGTCATTGGTGCTACAGTCTAGTTCTCTTTAAGAAAATGCTATTCATACTAAGAGGCATGTTGCACACAGTTTCTGGAACTAATATTACTATTTTTTGAGATGTGTCCCTGATTTTGGTGATTTGTCCCTGATCATTTTAAGCTGTGTCCCTGATTTGTGAAGAGGGAGGTTGAGAGATATGATGATATGTCCAGTGCATATCAAGTCTTTGGAAAGCATGTCCTGTGTGATTTGTAAAGTACCTGGTGTGAAGTCTGTAAATTGCTGGTGTGAAGACAAGCTACTCCTGTAATACTGTGCAGTCATACTGAGAAATCAGCAGCTGCTTACACTTGAAGTAAGCCAGACCATGCACTGTCTTGCAGCGTGTACGTATGAAACATACCAAATAGGTAGGTGGTGTGCACGAACAGCAAGGGGGCATATGGTCTGGCTTACTTCAGATATAAGCAGTTGCTGATTTCTCCCCAAAACTGTACAGTATTACAGGACTACTTCGTCATCACTAGTGTAGTCTCACAGACTTCACTTGGTGTACTTTACAAAACACACAGGGCCTGCATTCCAAAGACATGATGCATACTGAACATACTGTATAATACAAGCTGTTACAAATTAGATACAGTAGACAGACAGACATATAATAGAAACTTGTATAATAACTGGCAATTTATGTACTGCAAATCGGGCATTCCTCTGTACATAAAGGACAAACAAATTATGTGGCAAAGTCATACAACAGCAGTGTTATCTTATGCCTTTTGGAAACTTACTTTTCTGCTACTTTGGGTATATCAATATGACAACATTAGACATGTACTATTTACCTTTTACTGAAATGGAAGGCACTCCTAATGCCACTCAGAAAGGTTTCAGGTGTAGGGTTTGCAATTGCAATACCAGGATGCCCTGCATGTATTACTATTTGCAGCTCTTTCTACCCAGCTAGCTACTGTAATATTCTAACCTCTCTCACCACTGGTGTAATAATATTGCCTCCTGTTTCTTCATTAAAACATGTGTAATTGACTGACATTTGTAATTTACCTGGAACAATATAAGGGCTCATTATTTCGGAGAGTCCATCTTCATGTAATGCTGCAGTGTATGTGAATAGCTCTTACAAGTGTCAGTAACTATTTAAGATTCCATCTGGTCAGTATTTGCAAGTACAACCCTCGTACATTTTCTCTGTAGATGGTCCTTTCTACTACATGATTTACAAGGGCAAATTGCAACCTTCCAAGTGAGATGTAGTAGTTTTGGTAATGTATAGCAGGACTAATTAGCCGTAAAACATACTGAAAGCAAAGATAACACCAACTGCTTTGATGTCTATTTCCTTGTAAAAGTCTCAGAAAGGTTTGCAATATAGTGATAAAACATGCATTTGTCAATGCCGAATGTTTGCTTGCTGGCATTGGCAGTGGTAGTGTAGAAGTTACAGAGCTGCAGAATAGTAATGGCAGTGAAGTATTGAACTGAAGCCAACCCCACCACCACCCTGCAGATAGTGACAGGCATTGGGGTGTGCCTTTGGGTCGTCAGGCATAACGGCCACGCCATTTCAGTACACTCACCCTGCAGACACTGGCAAGTGTCACAGTGTTCCTTGGGGTCTTTGGTCCTTATGTGCACCCCAGTCCATTAGGAAAAATGCCACTGGTGAAAATCTAGACTTAAAATATTACAAAGTCATGAACTTACGAGGGTGCGTGGAAACTGCACAATGCTCACTGTAACACAGTAATTTTATGGACTTTTGTCACCAAATTTTCAACATAGAAACATAGAAACATAGAATTTGACGGCAGATAAGAGCGCTCGGCCCACCCAGTCTGCCCATTTCACCTGATGGATAAGCTGCAGATCCTAGTTAACCAGCAGCCTACTTCTTCCTACCCCCACCCCAGAATTGCCTTATGACTGTCTCATGCATGCTTGAATTCCACCACTGTTTTTGACTCCACAGCCTCCTCCAGAAGGCCGCTCCATGCATCCACAACCCTCTCTGTGAAAAATACTTCCTTAAATTACCTCTGAGCCGCCTCATTCTATCTTCAAATTGTGCCCCTTGTTCTTGCACCTCTTTTTGAAAGATGCTACCCTCTTGGACTTTGTTGATTCCCTTGAGGTACTTGAAAATTTCTATCATGACCCCCCCTCCCTCCTTTCCTCAAGGCTATACATTTAGCTCCTTAAGTCTTTCTTCATATGTCTTCCAGTGCAGACCCTGCACCATTTTAGTTGCCCTCCTCTGGACAGCTTCCATCCTGTCTATGTCTTATGGAGATTGGGTCTCCAGAACTGCACACAGTACTCCAGATGGGGTCTCACCAGCTGTCTGTACAGAGGGATAATAACTTCCTGTTTTCTACTGGTGATGCCTATCCCTATGCATCCCAGTATCCCCCCAGCCCTCCTTGCTGCCCTCTCACATTGCTTGCCCACCTTTAGTCAACTGCTATGACTACCCCCAGGTCCCTTTCCATTTTTGTTGTTGTTAGTATCTCAGCCCCCCCCCATTATGTACTCTTCCCCTGGGTTTTTGTTTCCCAGGTGCATTACCTTGCACTTCTTAGCATTGAATCTAAGCTGCCATACATTTGACCATTCCTCTAACCTTGCCAAGTCCCTTCTCATTCTTTCCACCCCACCTTGTGCATCAACTCTGTTGCAGATCTTTGTGTCATCTGCAAAGAGACATACTTTTCCTTCCAGTCCCTCTGCAATGTCACTTATAAAGACATTGAAGCGGACCGGTCCTAATACTGAACCCTGCAGTACCCCACTACTAACCCTCCATTTTTCAGAGTGGACTCCATTTACTATTACTCTCTGTGTCCTATTCTACAGCCAATTCTTTACCCAGGCTGTCATTTTGGGACCCAGTCCCAGGCTGGCTAACTTGTATACTAATCTTTTGTGTGAGACTGTGTCAAATGCCTTGCTAAAGTCTAGGTAGGCCATGTCCACAGCCCTTCCCTGATCAACTACTTTGGTCACCCAGTCAAAGAAATCTATCAGATTTGTCTGGCATGACCTTTCTCCTGTGAATCCATGCTGCCTTGGGTCCTGTGCCCCTCTGGCCTCTAGATACTCAACAATTCTTTCCTTCAGAAGTGATTCCATCATTTCCTACCACTGAGGTTAAACTACCAGGTCTGTAGTTTCCTTCTGCCTTGCTCCCACTTTTGTGAAGGGAATCACATCTGCCCTCCTCCAGTCCTCAGGTACCACCATCCTCCCATGATTTGTTAAAGAGGGTAGTCAGTGGTGTCACTAGTTCTACCCTTAGTTCTTTTAGAATTCTGGGATGAATCCCATCAGGCCCCATTGCTTTGTCCACCTTCAGTTTTAAGAGTTCTTTCAGAACCCTTTCTTCTGTAAATGGCCATTTTAAGACCTCTGCTCATGAACAGTGTAAATGTGATTCTCTTAATCTGTCCCAAACATTACTTTCACACACCAACAGCACCATTGTGCGCTACATGTGTGAAAACACATTTTGGGCGGCATATGAAAAATGGCAGCTGTACTGTTCATATGGAAGTGTAATAAAATGGCAATGTTGAAAATCTGGAGTGGAAATATTAAATTTACAAACTTATGAACATGCATAGGAACTGCTCAGCACACGCTCATAAAACAGTAATTTTTAGGAATGTTTTCACCAAATTTTCAACATAGCCATTTTAAGACCTCTGCTCATGAACAGTGTCACTGTGATTTTCTTAATGTGTCCCATACATTGATTTCGCACATCAACTGGGCCATTGTGCGCACTTGGGCGGAAACACATTTTGGGCTAGATGTGAAAAATGACAGCTATACTGCTCATAAGGAGGTGTGGTAAAATAGCAATGTTGAAAATCTGGAGTGTAAATATTGAAAGTTCGCGAACTTACGAGTGTACTTAGGAACTGCAAAACGTACGCTCATAAAACAGTCATTTTTTGTAATTTTTTCACCAAATTTTCAGCATAGCCATTTTAAGACCTCTGCTCATGAACAGTGTCACTGTGATTTTCTTAATTTGATCGTACATTGATTGAGCACACCAACTGTGCCATTGTGCGCTACATGGGCGGAAACACGTTTTGGGTGAGATGTGAAAAATGACAGCTGTACTACTTATAAGAAGGTGTGGTAAAATGGCAATGTTGAAAATATGGAGTGAAAATACTGAAAATTTGCAAACTTATGAATGTGTGTAGGAACTGTGCAATGCACGCCCGTAAAACAGTCGTTTTTTGAAATTTTCCACCAAATTTTCAAAATAGGCTTCTTGAGAGCCCGCCTTATGAACACTGGCAGTGTCATTTTGTTAATCTGTCCTGAAAGGTGATTTTGTGCAGTGACTGCAAAATCACCCTTTAGGCCTGAATAACGCCATGACAGTGACATCACTCATGAGAAGGGTTCCCAAAAACCCATGTTGAAAATTTGGTGCAAAAATTCCAAAAATGCCTAGAGATATGCAACAAAGTTGAAACCCCCATCTAGCCATTATGCAGTTCCGGCATTTCCTCAGTTCATGAGTCGGCTTTGAAGAGTGCAGACGTGTTCCCAGTCCACGAGATCATCGCGCTGAGGTCCGGAGGTAAGTATGGGGTGAGTGTGTGGGGAGGCAGGGTGCGCAGTGGGTGGGTGCGAGTTGTGGGATGGGGGCCAGGGAGACTACGTGGGACCGTTTTTTCTTTACAGGTGTTCTTTTTGTTTACAATGACGACACAGGACGTTTGCCACGCTGGGGTGAGCTCCCAGTGTGGCACAAGGATGGTTGGGGGGGCATTCAGGTGATGGGGGATTGGGCACCCCCATCGCCCAAAGCATCGATTGCCATGCTGGGGTGGGGTCCCAGTGTGGCACCCAGTACTCAGGGGGGTGAGGACAGTGGAGCCAACGGGGTTTGGCACCCCCTGACTGTATAGAGTTGCCACGCTGGGGTGGCACCCCCAGCGTGGCATTTGGAAGGCTTTGGGGTTGGGGAGCGCAGCATGAAGCCTCGCCGGCTATAAGTGTGTGCGCATGCGGGGGGGCGCGACGCCTGTGTGTGCATGTGTGTGTGGGGGGGGAGCTGCGCTTGAGCAAGCGATATCTTATTACTGCTCACTGAAGCGTAGCTCCCCCTTTGAACTGTATGCCACTGCACTTTGGAGATTGTCATAGACAGCTCCAGCATGCATTGACTTACAGAGGCCGCGCCTGCCAACACACTGATTGAATTGGAAGAGCGAGTGACACACCTCCAAAATCTTGGATTATGGCACTATGTTTCTTGCACATGCCTGCAAGCAAGCATAACAAACATAATAAATGTATCTTAATTTTTGAAGACCAGTTTATTTTTTTTTGTGCGTGCATATCTGATGTATGAATGAGGGATCCACTCACTGTAGATCAAGGGAGGATGTGAAATGGTGTGGGTAGATGGGGAGTGAACAAAGTGGTAGACATTACCAGAGCTTCAGGCTGACGTAGCACAGCGATACATGGGGGGTTGAACAAAGTGGTAGACAGTAAGCCCTACCAGAGCTTCAGGCTGACGTAGCACAGCGATACATGGGGGGTGAACAAAGTGGTAGACAGTAAGCCCTACCAGAGCTTCAGGTTGATGTAGCACAGCTGGACTAAGGGAAGGGAGGATGTGAAATGGTACAGGTACATGGGGGGGTGAACAAAGTGGTAGACAGTAAGCCCTACCTGAGCTTCAAGCTGATGTTGCACAGCTGGACTAAGGCACAAGCACCCACAGCATGTTCTTACAGTCCCCATTTATATGCCCATTTATGTTCTTACAGTGCTGATTGCCTAACTGAGCCAAGATGTAAAACAGATTCTAAAATGTCAGGTTTATTTCAGGTGACCAGGATCGTAGTGGGGAGAGGGGGCAAGTAAAACAATGTCCTGAGAATGTGCTTAAACTGATTAACCGTTGCTATGCCACAGAGTGATACACCAGTCCAGAATCCCTATATGTTCACATTATGTTTGCAGCCTAAAGGTGCATAGATGGATTGGCATTTACATTACTCAGCGGCAAATCTTTTTCATACTTTTTGTGATCATCGGTTAAGATATAACCACTAACTGATGAGACACTTGGGGGCATGAAACTGTGCTACCAGCAAAGTTGCATTTGCAAAGCTCTGAATATTTATCTGTTGATAATGAAATGAAAATTGTCAGCTGATAACATTCAGCCACTGTCCATTGCACAGAATAGACATCTCACTGACAGATCTTGAGCAAAGGGACATGCACTTGCCAATAACACCGCTACAGCTCCAGACACTGAAGAAAGAAGTTCATGCATTTTCATGACTGTTAACTTTTTCAGCATTTTAAAACACTTACTTAGCATCTGCACTAAGATGTTACATGTCACTGAACTGAATTGTGACATCAGAATCCCTGTTATCAACATTTGTCAGCAAAAGTAAATTGAAAAAATCAATAGATGTATAAAATGGTAAGTGACATGAGTCAATAACAACATATCTGCATGTAATACTTGGCTTAAAATTTGAGCACCACCATATTCTGCACCACAGCATCAAACAGGGATGCCATTTATAATTTAGCTAATGTCGAGCAGTTTTGAGCCATAAAAGTATTACTGTATCAGTATGGTGGCAGCAACAGGATCAGAAATTATGAAATAAATGCAACAGCACCCCGTCGGTCATATGTTGTCTTGGTGGAGGGTGTAGGCGCAGGGTGGTCTGTTGGTGGCTTCAGATTCACTGGAGAAAAGGTGTGATTCGATTGTGAGCTATGGTTGAATTTGTGTTTTCTTTCTATACCTAGTTTTCGTAATTTTGTTAGGGCACATGTCCAACCCTAAGATGTTTAGGGTCACAAGGTGATGTGACTTCATTGAACATCTGATTTGAGAAAGAGCTATGTGATTCTATCTAAATGTCAGCTCACGGCAATTCAGAGAAAAAATTATTTTGAAGCTGCATTACCAGACTAAGTGTGCAGTTTAGTGAATTACCACAGGGTGCGTGAGCATGATAGCACTAAAGGCGATTAAAGTGCTTCAGTCATGAAAACCTCCCCCACTGGCTGTTGCTGAAATGCATAGCAGTATGTTCTCCTTTGTGCATTCTTTTAGGTTTTAGCAGTGGGGAGTTCACATTGACAGAGTCTAGTAAGAGAGAACGCTTGGAATTACACATAAAACGAAGTCTGAGTTTTCACATCAAATGCTGAGGTATTTTTTTTCTGGAGGATTAGAACCCATGGAGTCCATGAAGGTGTGCTTTGGAGAGCTGGTGTGAGTAAGGACTGTTAGGTACCCACACATTTTGGTGGTCCTGCTTTGGCAGGGAACAGTTTATTAAAGTAATGATATGTGGCTTGTCTCTCTAAGCTAGACAAGACTACACCATCCTATCAGGCAATTGACACAGTTGATCTGTGTGTGTGTGGGGAGCTGCTCACCGAAGCGTGAGCTCCTCTTTCAACTGTATGCCACCGCATTTTCAACTGCTGTCATAGACAGCATCAGCAGTGATTGGAGAACTGTGACCACGCCTGCAAACACACTGACTGAATTGGAAGATGCTGACACACCTCTGAAAAACTCAGATCATGGCATTATGTTTCTTGCACATGCGTGCAAGCAAACATAAAAACCCTGTCAGCTAACAGATTATGTCTGATTAATAAGTTACTTACACTATAGAGACAAACACGAATGGCCCATAAGTATTCGAGACGTAAGGAGTTAGTTTATTTAGAAGTCAGTCTGCCAGATACTACCCAGCTTAATTAGAAACCAGACACTACCCATATAGATAACACAGCTTTTTCTGAGAATCTCAACAGACGGACATCAGTACCTTCCAAGATGGAATGTAGTGTCATACAGTACCACGCAAGGTTATGTGTAGCACACCGCCATATGTTTGGTTCACCTCACTAATGCTTCTCCTTTAGAGTACAACTGTGAGTTTACAGTGAGGGATTGTGAATGAGCTTGGTATATTCAACAGACCTGGGTTCCATTGCTACAATCTCAACTCTTTACGGTCTATACTGTGGGACTCTGACCAAGTGTTTGAACTTTCCTATTGCACCTGTATCACCCCTGCAAAGTGACCCTCGTCTCTAATGGATCTTAAACAGTTACCAAAGACTGTCAGTAAAAAAAAAGTTCTCAACTGAACAAGCCTAGGAAATGCATGATATTTAAACAGTTTGTCTATGCATCCACTCCTAAATTATTAACTGGTTTACGATGGGTAACGTGAATATCTTAGTGGTTGTTAGTGTCATGCATTAAAAGTGCATTTGCAATTTAAATGTCCTGTATCTTGTAGCATGATATTTTTACATTTAAGCCATGTGTAGGGTAAGGGGTTCCACACAAAGATCAGTGCATGGAGCTGGAAGATATTATTAAAATGCTTGCCTACTCTGACCCTAACAGCTCCTCCATCAGCCACCCCCCCCACACACACACGCACATACATTCCTGCAGTGCAACACAACATAAAACTGCAGTAGCAGTTCACAGTACATGCAGACATGCTTTTTTATTTTGATTATAAGTTATTTTTTTATTTGTTCTTTGCACTTTTCTGTGATGGATAATATTTCAGCACACATGCATGATGGCAGTTCTGGTGTGCCAACACATGGAATGAAAAATTAAAGGATCACATAATCCTGCTAAGTAGTACCACCACGTAAAAAAGGTAATACTCTCATCATATAATAGGGAGCAAGTCCAGTGTGTGTGTGTGTGTGTGTGTGTGTGTGTGTGTGTGTGTGTGTGATGGGATGAGAAATCAGAAGCAGAGAGACATGAAAAGTCCATAACAGTCTATTTCAGGAAGGAGGCTCACTGTAATGAGCTATGTATGAGGCATGAGACTCTACATATTTCCATATAGTGATATGGTTGTCTTTGGTACCTCGTTACATTCACTTCCCTCTGAATTAAAATATCTAATATCCGAATTATAGCATCCAATTACACAGTTAGGTCATATGGACTACAGACACATACAGTATAAGATGGAACATGACATGCTTTCTTTCTTTCTCTCTCTCTCTCTCTCTCTCTCTCATTCCACAGTTCAGTTCTATGAGGAGTAATACAGGTTTTCTCGCTACATAATTACAGGCACTTGTTTCAGCCTTATGATATTCCCTCTTGGGGCTGTTAGTTAACAAACCGGTACAAATGCAGGTGTTTTAATGAAAAAGGCTGCAGGTTACAGTGAATACTGTGAATAAGTATGGTATCTGTAGCAGACCTTGGTTCAATTCTAAGGATCTCTGCTTGCATACTGTGTCACTCTTCTCAAATGTCGTAAACCTTTCTAGTGCTTTAATTATTATGAATGGTAAAACAGGCTTTTCTTCCTATGGGGACACTGCTGTAATTCTGATGCGACATATGAACAGAGCCACACTGATGTCACACTGGATTGCTTTACTGTGTATCTGGGCATCAAACGAATCTATAGCAACACATCTACTGACATGCTACATATGGCTGTAAACTCATCATATGGCTCTTTCGTAAAAAGCATAGTTTGTTACAACATGTCTGTACTATTTGCTGCAGTATGACTATGAAAGCATGCTGACCATTACAGGGTTGCCATTGTAATATGCCACTGTTCACTTCTACTGAGTAGATGGGGGTTTGTGGGTACAACTAGGTTACCAGGGAGTGTGTTTTTGACTGTTCTTGTTTGGCGACATGCAAGGAAAAGGGATATGGCAGCGGGGGAGGGGGGCTAGTAGATACATTACAAAAAATAAATGAAAAAATAAAATACGAAGTTTCTCAATATCGGATGGGAGTTCGGAACAGGGTGGAGTACTTTATACAGTACAGTCATTTATTGTCAGATATGAACTGATTGTGTTGGTTGATCGGCGACCTAGGTAGGACACTGTACTGTGGACCAATTTTCTTTATATATTGTCCACTGTCCTATCCAGCAACACTTTCTGTGCCCCTTAGTGACTGTATTCCCCTAATTAAATAATTGCTTTATTCCATTTAAATTGGAGGAGCCACCTACAAGAAAGGGCATGTTATATGGCTGCTAGGTATACCGGGTATTGTTTTATGTTTCAGGACTCCTGGTAATGAAGCTGAAGTTTAAAAGGTAGCGTGTTCCTGTTGGAGATAAATGTCTGGTGCTGATGGATGCCTGTCACTGCTTGAGATTGACCTTATGACTCCTGACTGCTTGGAAGCTAAAACAGCTGATTTAAATGGAATGGTTGCTTGAACTGTATTTGTGCTCGCTCTTCAACATGGAGAACAAATATGAACCTTGGAATCAGGCGAGATCATGCAGCACTGAATTTTGTTGATTTATGCAGTTCTTTTTTACCTCTGCGACTTCGAAACTAAAGGAACTGCCATGAAATCAAACTAGCACTTTTAGGAAACATACATAGATACATGGACAGTGTCGGCAGATAAGGGCCTATGGCCCACCCAGTCTGCCCATTTGAGCCTGTAAGTTCAGTTTATGTTTTCCTAGAAGTCTCTTGCCCCTTACCCCTGACCTCCAGAATTCCTTTATGTCTATCCCATGCATTCTTAAATCCCATGATTGTTTCAGCCCCCACCACTTCTTCTGGCAGGGTGTTCCACTTGTCCACCACCCGTTCTGTGAAGAAATTCTTTCTCATGTTTCCTCTGAATCGTCCTCCCTCCAACTTCATCCCATGCCCTCTAGTCCTGGAACATCTTTTTTGCTTAAAAATAGTGTTTTCCTGCACCTTGTTCCTCCCTGTAAGATACTTGTATGTCTCTATCATATCCCCTCTCTCCCTTCTCTCCTCCAGGGAGTACATGTTCAATTCCTTAAAATGTCCTCATAGGACTTGTGATGCAATCCATGTACCATCTTTATTGCCCTCCTCTGGACCTTCTCTACCCTGTCTATGTCTTTATGTACCCCCATCTACTCAGGAGACCTAAACAGTGGCGTATTACAATGGCAACCCTGTAATGGTCAGCATGCTTTCATAGTCATACTGCAGGATATAGCTGAAACTTTAATAATGGCTAAACAAATGGACTCCGGTGCCAATGGAGTCTGTCGACCCCGATTTTGTTGGCATGTATATTTATTTTGCTAACCTACAGTATGTACATTACTTCATGGACTTCTATGTTAAAGGAGACCAGAATTCTGGTTAACAATGAAAAGAAGCAAACCAAATTCTGCTGGTGCTTAGATGAACTTCGTAGTGTTAATGGAGTATAATGGAATTTCCTATTGCTTGTCAACTAATGAACTTCAATTTTACACGTAGTCATCCATTTACTATTACTGACATGAACTGATATGAGCTCCCCATATTTAACAGCAAATTTTATATTTCATACAAGGTTTGTGATATACTAGTTTTTCCTTGAAAATTTCTGGGGGTGTCGGCTTTGCAGATTTTAATTAATATATGCTGATTACCTACATTTTCTTAAAACAAATGTCTAAACAGCAGGACACTTGAGGAAGCCTATTTCTTTTCACCGTTTTAATAGATTATTGGCATATTATCGGCATATTATTTTGAAGTAACAAAATGCTTGCTAGCATGTTTTCTGAATATAGTAATTAGCTTTAATGTACTCGTAGTCATTATATACCCTGAATGTGAATGTCCTTTAATTATAGACTAGGAACTAGGAATTATATAGAAGAAATCCTTTGGAACTAAAGTAGATAATACTGAAACAATTTGAAATGTATTTCATGACATGCTATTAGCCTAATTTTTGGCTGTAGGCTAATACTCATTGTTGCTTAATGACCTGTATTTTATTCCTCGAATATTTATGTGTTTGAGAAATTTTTTATGTTGTAATGGCTTTTAACCAATTGACACTAAACGGGAAACATAATGTAACGTAGAAGCCAATAATTCTAGCCTGAGGCACAAATGCCATAATCAAGCAATTGTTAAAATAAATCATTGCCATACCCCCGAGGGCAACTGATGATTTTGCATTATTTCTAACTCTGTTTACATAATGCAATCAACCACTTTCCAGGAACAAAACTTTTCAAGTAGTGGAGTATGGTGCAATGTTCAAAGAGCACACATACTGTCAGATACGTTGCAGCTGTGTTTTTTTTTTTTTTGTTTTGTTTTATTTTTTTGGCAGACTGAATGCATTCTCTCCTATTAGATCTACTTTATTAAAGCACAATATTAAAACATTTTCAAATTTCTGACCTCAAAGCACAGTTACAATAAATGATTTGAGAATGAATCAAGCCCCCATAGAATTTTAAGGGTTTGATTTTATTAACTTCTAGGGTTGGGAACTAAGCAACATTCCATGGGTTTAAATCAGGTCATACAAATGTCAGCTTTGAGTTGGAACTGGTATAGAAACAAGTTCTGAGCAGAATTGAAACAGACTGAAATGGATTTGAATATGTTCCCATCTGAATCAAACAGTTGTCATCATCTTCAGATTTTGCTCAGCACTAAGAAAAGTTTATGAAGGCTAACTAGATTTTTAATATTCAGCTAAACAGTATAAAGTGGGTGAAAGCACATTATTAAAATATTTTATATATATATATATATATATATATATATATATATAGTTAACCTGATACTTCAAAATAGTAGCAATAGGGCAGAAGTTAGTGTCCATCTTTTACTTGAAGGAGGCTGTACAAAGGCTCTGGTTCTTTTTTTTTTTACTTTTTTATTACTTTATGTATTACTGTAGCTGATTGAACTACAGACTGATTCACCATTCTGAGGGGGGCAGCATGTTCATTTGGGAGTACAGCTGTTGGCTCACCACTGCAACTGGCTAACAGGATGCCCAGAATTAAACAAAGCAATTTTGAATCATGTGCTTTTAATGAGATGAAGAGTCCTAGGTGACCACTGGGCCAGACTAATTTAATTAAAAAAAAAAAAAATATATATATATATATGGTGGTCAGGAAAGAACAGGTTCAAGGTAAGCTTCAGACTCACTGACAATAATTAAAAATAAAGATGTGGTATGTCGGGAGATGGTGGATCCAAGGTGAGCACTGGACCTGCCATCAATGAATAAAATATATTAATTTAAGCCACTCCCTGGTATGCCGCTCAAAGAGATTGCTCCATTTCTCATTGGGAGTTGGGTTCTGGATCCCAATTTCTACCCATTAGCTCTTACAAAACAGTTAATGGGTAGGGATCACGATCATGGCTGCAGACAGCATTTTCTGAACTTTCTGCAGTTTTTGCTCACTCCACTTCCACAACAGTTCCAGCACTAAGTTGACACTTACCCACTCTATCCGCTTATGTGACAGCAGCTTCAGTTTCTCTCTGCTTACTGGTGCAAGTCACTTAGTTGCCCTTCTCCACTGCAAGGAGGGGATTATCAGGACAGGTTGACCAAACTGAGGATGTACACGTTGGAATACCGTCGGTTGAGGGGTGACATGTGCATGGTGTTCAAGGCCCTTACTGATATCAACCTGAGGGAACAGTTGGGACTAAAGCTACAGGAACAGTGATATCGGACTAGAACACAACCATGGCAGTTCACAAGGGCGAGGTATAGGACTACCAAAAGAAAGCACTGCTGAGTGTGTCAGAGTTGTGGCAATTTGGGATAGACTGCCACTAGAGGTGGTATCAAGAAGCACATTGCAGGCATTTAAAATAAATTTGAAAAGATTCCTGACTGGAAGCAATATTCTGGGGTATCAGTAATTTCTAAAGGTGAGCTACATGGACAGTTAAAGTCTTCTGAGCTCTGAACAAACCTATGAAAACTATATAAGAAAAATAGCAGGACAAGAGGACACAGCATGAGATTAGAGGGAGGCTGATTAAGGGGTAATGTGAGGAAGTTATTTTTCACAGAAAGGGTGATCGATGCATGGAACAGCCTACCTCAGGAAGTGGTGGATATGAATACGGTGCACGGCTTCAAACAGGCATGGGATAGGCATAAGGGAGCAATACAGATGAGTATGAATAGATAGGCCATTGACAGAGTATAGGCTTATGGCACATTCATAAGATTGAAAAATAAATGTGCAGACTGGATGGGCCTTGTGGTCCTTATCTGCCTTCAACTTCTATGTTTCTATGTTTCTAAAGGGTTGTACTTCCTTAAATAGGGCAACTCTTTGAGCTTTAGTTTGGGGGGCATAGAGTGTAATGAGCATGAAACGTTCATTCCAAATGTTGAGATCTAACATAAGTGCCTGGCCTGGATGAATGTCCATGAGGTGGGAAACAGAGAATGCAGGATTGGAAAATAAATTTCCAATCCCATCACAGGTGTCCTCCCCTGTGGACAAAAAGGAAGGTCCCTTGTTTCAAGATTTAGAGTGCAGACACAGTCTCCGGTGAGTCTTTAATCATGTATCCTGTAGACAATAAATGTCACTAGTGTACTGTTGTAATGAATGAAGGGTCCCTATTTGTTTCTTATTACTTTAAATTCTACTGACATTAAGTGTAGTTGTGGTTAAGGAATGCATGATGCTGAAATAAAAATGAGTCAGTGACCAGAGTGCACTACAAGGATTGTCAGGGTTTTTTTGACAGCCTCCTTCATCTAGTTCATTTTGCAATAGAGTCTTCCCCCCACTTCCTTCTGTATCTGTAGTTGAAGCAACAGAGGAAGTATCAGATTCTTCTTACTCAGAATCCCCTTCCATAGGTACAGTAGCCAGGGTCGTAAATATGTTACTGGCTGACCGGGGGGGGGAAGAGTTGTCCTTACCAGTGCTCTTGGTGTTTTGATGTGAAAGAGGCTTTCCCACCCTTCAGTGCTTTTTGGTAACAACCTTCTTAAAAGGAGCTGTCTGACTATGTGGAGGTGGGGTGGGGGAATAACACTGACTTCTGACTCTGTGGGTACCTGGCTGGCTGCTGCCTGGTTAGTATGCGTCACAACTGAAGGGTCAGCAATCATAGCATCCATGGGATTTGCCTCCCCTGATTGTACCACTTACATTGGCTGGGTCAAAGGTTGAGGAGCTGGATCACGAAGTTCCTGTGGGGCACTAGCTGCACCTAAAGTGTCTCCAGCCTGTCTCAAACTTTTTTCCATGATCCTCTATGCCTGTAGCCGCTGGGCAATTTTAATCAATCCTTCATGAGAAGGACAGTCTCCCCTATTATGGGAAGCCCAGGAGCATCTCCTGTAGGCATGCCCTGTTTGTTCACACAGGTTGCATTTGAACAAGTTGAGACATTTGAGAACCACATGTCCATAGTCCAAGCAGTGACTACACAAAGCTGAGTCACAAGCTGAAATAAGGTGAGTACGGGACCCACACTTAAAACAGGACCATGGCTATCCAGGGAAAAACACAGATCCTCTGTCCCTCCCAAGGAAAAAACTGCTGGGTAGGTGGGAGGTGCCATTGCTGGTTCAAAATAATTTAACCCTTGTGCACCACCGTCCATCCCAAATTTGCTTGCTGTCAAGTGTGAGGGTAGGCCTTTCCAAGACCTCATATCTTTGGCGGAGCCAAAACAAAATATCTTTGACATTTACCCCCCTCATTTTTAAACATAACAGTAATATTTTTTCTGTAGGCTTTGTGAGAGGAACAGCTAAAAATGAAATGGAGTGGCTGATTTTTAAGGACTGATATTGAGACTAGAACCTATCTAAATTAGAAACTTGCTTAAAACTGGCATCAAAATTACCACTGCCTGTTTTTTAGAGCAAACATTTTCAAAGAAAAAATTTCATGGAACCTTTTAATAACAATTTTGCTATGTGTACCCTATCAGGGGTGTATTCTAAGCCTCCTTTGTGGATAAGTCACATGGTATTCCTGGGGGGGGGCAAGATTGCCTTTATTTTGAAAAAGGTCAGATAATTTAAACATAGGTTCCAGTCTAGCCCTTTGTCCTGGGTCTTGCAGAACAGAGTCCAAGGGCCCTATAATAATAGGGGCTGTATTGGATTCTTAGTCATCTCAGGATGATGCTTGTGAAATTAGAGGTAAAGCAGAGGCAGTATCTATAGAAGTAAGAACAGTCTGAACCAGACCAAGGTGATCAGCCACTTCTGCAGAGTTGCCCCCAGGTATGTTGGAGCTCTGTATCATGTTGGGCAATTACGAGTTTACTTGGTCCTGGAATTATTGGTCCGCTGTGTCTAGAGGGTCTGGAAGCCACTGACCCATATCTGTTTGGATCCAGCTTGCATCCTCAAAAGCATGTACAGTCAACCAGTTACCTCCTCCAATCTCCCTATTTCTTGGGAGTGGACCAACCATTGAGGGTCCTGCAACTGGAGTGTCATGACAGTCGACACTACAATCTAAACTGACTTTAGCACTTGCAACTTGAGGTTGTGATGAACTGGCCTTTAGTTGTGAGATATCTGTTTTTTTCCATGAGGCACTGTCATTTGCAGGTGCTGTATTTTATTTTAAACTGGCAATGCCTGCTTTTGTAGTCCCATCCTATGTCTGGGTGCTGATTTCACCACCAGTTCTGCAGGTATAACGTTTGGGACAGAACTGCAGCTGATGTCCTGAGGTTCTAGGCACACAATGCCTGGGCTGTTTTTGCTGCCAACCGCCTGCTTCTGCACCTCCAGAGTGGAAGAAACAACAGGAGGAACTGTTAGAACAAGTGCGGCAACTGCCGTGGTCAGCAATGCATCAGTTATAAACTGATGCTTCTGTTCTTTCTGTTCTGGGGCAGACGTCAGAGTTTGCAAGGCCCGAACATGCAGCAATTGATCCTCAAGCTCTTGGGATTGCTTCAGGTACCCTCTTTCTCTTTCTTTAGCTGGGCTAGTAATGTTAGTTCAGTGGACCCACCATGTTGCTGTGCCAATGCTGAAACCAGCTTACCCACCTCTCATTGAGAGCTTACTACATGCTGCTGTTCCAGCTGAACCAACCCTTCCAGTATTTTTTCTGAAGACAGGTAAAAATCCATTCCAGACTACTCTGTAAACTCAGTCATGGTGACTACATTCTTGACCACCTCTTGGGTTGTAAGAACAGGGAGGGAGACATTCCTCCCTGTCTTCCCTGCATCCACTCCTTCCTCCATAGGTTCCACAACAGTAATCTTGGGCAGATGGCCAAGGTTTCCCCCTACTGGTTAGAGTAGTGGAATGTTTTATTATAACTTCAAAACAAAACAAAATGAAATAAGACATATTGCACAGTACCTGGTAAAGATCTGGCAAGTCAACATCATAAAATATATAACCCTACATATTTCAGTCATAGCATGGGTAGATTAAAGGAAAAAGTAAAAGGCAATCAAACTCATGCATTGTTCATTGTGTACTAAAGAAAATGCATCAAACAAAAATCTCTTTCCTAAATAACACAAAAAATACATATAACATAAAATAGTGCAAAAACATTAACTTTTGTACCCTTACCCCCCCTTCACGAAAGAAAAATAAATATATATTTTTTCAACTGTGTGGATCGCAAAACAATTTATATCAGTCTTTGAAGCAAAACCAAAAAAATAAAATGCCCTAAAACAAATATGTATTGCATCACACTCCCTTCAGTCTATATTTAAAGTAACACTAGCCCCTAAAAGGAATGCATGCTTCATCTGTCTATCTTACCCCTCATTCCCATTTTCTAACGAATATCTTAAAAGCATTTATCTTTATTGTTTAAAAACATAAAGGCATGAATAGCAGGAGAAACCAGTTAAGGCATTGTATCCTTTATCTAGCCATGTAATATTTGTCCACCATTTTTCATATACATGAACAGGAACTTTAGGTTTTTCCTTATCTCTTAAAGTGAGAATTGTATTGTGAATAATCCCAAAAAGCTGTTTGGGGTAACAAACTGTTTCTGTAAAGACCATTTACATCTGGTATACCAAATATGATATTTAAAACAAACAAGAATTAAATGGATTGTGTCAATATTATATTTTGCCCAGACTTGTGGTGCAATTCCTGTAAACAGTATTTCTGATATTAATATTGTGAAAGGGGAAGATTTCCAATTTTTATATACCTGGTTCCAAAATTGTAAAATGAAAGGACTTTCAAAGTATAAATGTTTCTTAGTCTCAATTATCTCAATTAGAGATCTGAAAAATTGGAAAATTTTGCTTAGTAAAATATTTTGCGTAATTCCTGCATTACATGACATTTTTTGCCTAGATGAACTTCGCTTTCATGTAATGCAAAATTTTGACCAATTTTGCTTACATGTAAGGCAAAATTTTGCCATTATCCTTAATTTTGCCAATGTTTTTCAATTTCACCAGTGAAATAACAATGCACTGTGGACAGATAGCTGAAATATCATGTGCTGGCTGTTTCCTACACAGTATATTGTCCAAGTCGGAGAGCAGTTCAGTGTGGTGCATCACAGCCAATAAACCCTTCAAAAACCTCTTAATTTGTGATTTTTGAGAGTTAATTGCTCCCAAAATCTCAGTTTAGTTATTGGTGCTGCTAGTGAACATTTTTTTGGTTTTTGGTATCGTTGGGTAATACATTGTTAAACTTAGGTAGTGTTTTCAGTTTTCTCTGTGTCTGTGAGAGAGTTGTGTGGAGGAGGGTCGGCCGTGTGGTGTGTGTGTGTGTATGTGAAAGCTGAGCAGGCTAGTTTCTAATATTTGACAGATTTCTCACAAGTCATGAGTGAGTGTCTGTAATTTCTTTTAAGTCTTTATTTTTTTGTTGGTGTGCTTCTCATTTGTTATATTTTTCTTACATATTGACTCTTTTGGGGGTAACTTTATCTGAACATTTACTCATTCTGAGTAGCACTGTTCCTGTTTCCCTTTGCTTAATCATTTATGTGCTTCATTTTTTTGATGGAAGTATTCGTGTGCATTGACCACTTGACTTGTTTATATCCAGGTACACTGTATTGTTGAATTGCTCAGAGAAATTACAATTGTGATCTAGCGTCTGCATTGCAAAATTCCTGTTTTTCTGTTTAATTTGGTTACCATATTAACTCTTTCCTCCCTGTTACTCCACTGGTGTTTACTACCTGACCCTATTATGTATGGGGGCATGTTAGGCAGTGGCACCACCATAGTTAGGCCTGAAAATCATTTGAAATGGTGCAGGTGACAGCAGATTGGTGTCCTGATGGTGGATGTGAACCATGTAACTGCATGTGTGATACCTGATTTCTGTCTGAATGTATTGTAACATGTTTTTGTAAACATTTGTGGGCTTGTGGGGCATGTTAGGTAGTGGCACCACCATGGTGAGGCCTGAAAATCATTAGAAATGGTGCAGAAAACAGCAGATTTGGGTCCTCCTGATGGTGGATATGTACCCTGTAACTGCCTGTTTGACACCTGATTTCTTCCTGAATGTACTGTAACATTTTCTGGGAAACATTTCAGGAATTCTGGCCTTCTGGGCATGTTGTCAGTGCCGGCACCAGATGTGTTACATCTTCTTAATGTTGCACACAACAATGTGTGATGCAGCATCACATACTGTAGTGTGAAACAGTTTTTTTAATAGGCACAATACTTGGCATCTGTGGATAGGAGGAGGAAACATGTTAAGGAGCAGGTGATGCCTTCAACATAACTTTAACAAAATATAACACTGATCCACAGTTCAGTTACATTCCTCATATATGGAGTTTGCAAAGGAAAGGCCGGCACCAGTCGAAGGCTGAGGACCACTAGGGTCCTGTGCTCAGAATCTGTATTTTTTTAATCCAAATACCTCGTTTGAGTTGCTTCAACTCAAAGTAAGAAGTACTCACCACAAGCACATATCCATAAAGTGCTCTTTCTTTATTACAGTGTGGCATGCAAACAATGTAAAACATGTTCCCATGTAACTAAGATAAAAAGCGCCTGCTCCCGCAAGGCACCATACTTCATGATACATATTAGGAATGATGGTGCCTTGGGGAAGCAGTCATTTTTAACTTAGTTATATGGAAGCACTTTTTACATCGTTTACTTGCACACTAGGGAATCGAATAAAGAATAAGCATCTTATAGACATGTGCTGTGGTGAGCCCATCTAACTTTGAGTTGAAGTGACTCACTCAAGGTACTGTATTTGAATTCCCCAAAAATGTGCACTATTCTGTGCACAAGGCCCAGATTGCCAACAGCCTTCGGCAGGAGCCGGCATTTCATTTGCAAACTCAGTAAATAGGGAATGCAACTGCATTACACATCATTATGTTGTTAAAAGGAATTTTGTAGGTGTAATCAGCTCTAAGAAGTAACACACACCACAAATATTAAGGGAATAAGGTGTTTATTAGGGAAGGGGTACACAGACACAGTACAGAATAAGCATGACAAATGACAGGCAGGATCAGGAGGATAAGGGTAATACAACAATGAGCGGGGAGAACTAATAGAGAGAGAACAAGACAAGGGACTGAATTCTATAGGGAACATACATCAGAAACAAACAAAAGCAATGGTCAATATAATTATTTTACATACAAAATAAAGAAACAAGAGGACTTAAGGAATGGATGTAGATTAAAGAGGATAGAACAGCTTTTTTATGTTTTTTTTATTTTTTTTATGTGGGGGGACACACAAACAACAGAATGGAAGATAGAAAAATGAAAACAATAAAGCCATCCCGCTGGCACAGTGGTGGGATTTCCTCTTGCAACACCGTCAACCCAGGTTAAGGAATGGACCCGGATCATCGGAGGGCCAGCCAGGGGGAGAAGGATGGAGCATCCTATGGACTGCTATCCTTCTCCGGGGGAGAGGGTGGGGGAAGCGATCGGTGCACTGAGGACTCCTGGCGGAGGCTGGGAGATCTCAGGCGTCCGATGAGTACAGTTCTGGGAGGTGGGGCAGACGCTGGTGTCATTGCATGTCCCCACCTCCGTAATAAAAATGGTGGAAAAATCGAGGCAGGCAGGACCACCATGCACATGAAGCCCTCCCCGGAGGATCTCACTACATCACCGTCACTGCGGGTCCCCAACCAGACATTGGTTCTGTGGTCACCGTAGAAGATGGCCATGGCCCCGCCCTCCAGGGGGTAAGCCGGGGTGACGGAGGGACCTTGGCAGCCATAGACAGTGGTGGAGGTCTCCGGGTCCTGCCAGGGGAAAAAAGATAAAATAAAAAAATTAAAAAAAAATGAAAACAAAAAAGACAAATTAATTTGTGCTGCCACATTAAGTACCATTGGGGCCACTGTGGTGTTCTGACAGGATGAACATGATTTTGTCAACATCACATTGTAGTTTAGAAAATTCACCCCAGGCATCATTAAATTCCTGTCTGAAATTGTTTAACTCTTGTAGGACATGCTGGACTTCTGCCAGCACAGCAGATAAGTCCGCATGTGTCATTGGCACTGCTGGCAAGGCAGGAGCTGCCTGTGCTGCTGGCTTTGGACAGGGAGGGCACTGGAGGAGTCTTGATGTCACTGACTGCTGCTGTTTTCTGGTGCGGCAAGGAAGTTTAACTGGTCCAGTCATGCCTCCCTCCTGCTCACCCCCTTCAGTGCTTACACCAGCACTGCTCCCCACAGCTGCACTTTATGATGCCATCACCTCCCGCAATTTGAGGTACCACTGTGGCAGGTGGTGGTGGACCATGTGGTTATGCTGGCCAGTTGTCCCAAAGTGGAATCCACACTTTCCTCAATGCACTTCCTGCCTGCGTAGATTGCAGGTGACCACTGGGTCACTAATTGATATTAAGTAGAAAAAAATCCCAGACAGGAGAACTTTGGGGACGATGGAGCCATGGGGGGGGGGGGCAGCAGATAATGCCCCAGGCACTGACTCCTCTGGCTGCTTGGGAAATGGCACAGTTTCCTGTTGCCTGGGTGGAGGAACAAACAAAAGCAATGGCCAATACAATTATTTTACATACAAAATAAAGAAGCAAGAGGACTTAAGGAATGGATGTAGATTAAAGAGGAGAGGATAGAATAGCTTGTTTTATGTTTTTATTTTTTTATGGGGGGGACACACAAACAACAGAATGGAAGATAGAAAAATGAAAACAAAAAAGACAAATTAATTTATGCTGCCACATTAAGTACCAGTGGGGCCACTGTGGCGTTCTGACAGGATGAACATGATTTTGTCAACATCACATTGTAGTTTAGAAATTTCCCCCCAGGCATCACTAAATTCCTGTCTGAAGTCGTTTAACTCTTGTAGGACATGCTGGACTTCTGTCAGCACAGCAGATAAGTCTGCATGTGTCACTGGCACTGCTGGCAAGGCAGGAGCTGCCTGTGCTGCTGGCTTTGGACAGGGAGGGCCCTTATGGGGTCTTGATGTTACTGACTGCTGCTGTTTTCTGGTACAGAAAACATGGCAAGGACATTTAACTGGTCCAACCATGCCTCCCTCCTGCTTACCCCCTTTAGTGCTTACACCAGCACTGCTCCCCACAGCTGCACTTGATGATGCCACCACCTCCCAAAATTTGAGGTACCACTGTGGCAGGTGGTGGTGGTGGACCATGTGGCTATGCTGGCCAGTTGTCCCAAAGTGGAATCCACACTTTCCTCGATGCACTTCCTGCCTGCATAGATTGCAGGTGACCACTGGGTCACCAACTGATATTAAGTAGAAAAAATCCCAGACAGGAGAACTTTGGGGATGATGGAGCCATGGGGGGTGGGCAGCAGATAATGCCCCAGGCACTGTCTCCTCTGGCTGCTTGGGAAGGGGCATGGTTTCCTGTTGCCTGGGTGGAGAAACAGTATCTTCCAAGTTCTGGGAAGGAGATACTGTTTCCAGCTTCTGCTGGTGAGGGAGCACAGTTTGCTGCTGGGTCCTGGTGCTGGAGCCAGAAGCCTTCTGCTGTGGCATTTCATTTGTGATGGTTAGCTTAAACATGCATACAGGTGCCCCATTGTTTTCACCTTTCTCCATTATGTCCACAATCCACAAACACCTCCAATTCAAATAAATAAACAAAAAACAGAAACAGAGATAGAGACTCAGAGAGCCGGGGGGATCACACACACACACACACACACACACACACACGCGCACGCACGCCCCGACACACACATGCATGCACACACACACACACACACAATCATCAGGTACTAAAAATATGAACTGTGACATAGATAAACAGCAACACTTTTGAAAAAAATAGCACAAATTAAGCAATTTAGGTGTAAAAGTGCACTTAGTAACAGGGAGTATAAATGATGCCTGCTTCCTCAAGTTACATAGCACAGGAAATGAACCACTCACTTATTGCCTGTTTAGACTCAACCATGTGACCACCAGGAGAGCTAAATGCCCAATTTCACTTAATTTCACCTCAGATGCACAGGCCAAATTGGAGGTGAAATTTCACTGGCGAAATTTAGACAAAGGGCCATAATTTTGCAAAATGTTTCACTAGGCGAAATTGGTGATTTTACTGTAATTTCATAGACTAAATAAAATTTCGCTGCATCTCTAATCTCAATACAAAAATTTGATTATGGACATATTCTTTCTTTCAGTTCCTTACATTTAAGGTTTCCCTTAACATTAAGTCTACCATGTGCACTAAGCCACAGTGCGTGCTACATATATAGGTGTTCTAGCCTGTTTTAACATTTTTCTACTTGGCTAAGTTTATTTCCTGGCAAATGGCTAAAACATGTATCCTGGTAAAAAAAAATTATCTAGAAGCTGACCATACCATTCCTTCCTTGGGAGTGTGGTCCCCTCTTGTTTGGATAATCACAAAGTTTGAGATTTCCAAAGCACTGTGCAAAATACTCTGGAAGACCATTGAGTGATTTTTTGTCTGTGTATAGCTGTATCCCAATCCCAAGACTAAAGCCATGGTGTAATATGGTCTAAAACCCATGGTGCCCATATAGTGCTCTTCTTTTTTAGAAGTGGAGTTATGTTGTGTGAAGAAAAATTCAGAAAAAAATAATATCAGGTTTACCATATTCAAGCCTCTCTTTATTACTGGTAAATATGTGACTCCCCTTTTAATTGGACTGAGATGGCTGCCCCAGACCCCTGAAAAAAATACTGTATAACCTTGTTTCCAATGGTTTTGGGAGCATAAAAATTATACTTAAATAAAGAAATAGACTCAACAAAATAGTCTTTACTGTGTACATTTTTTTTTTAGAGAATGAGCTACGTCTAATAAAATATTCCAATAAAAAATGCCCAAGTCTCCTGAGCCAAAGTAAATCACTAATATTTTCCAGTGTGCCATCATAACTTCAGTACCCATAATTGAAGCATCAGGTCTGACATCTTTGTCGATAGGTAAACACCTACTCTTGGGTCTGTTTATGCTAGAGCCTGTTACCCCTAGTGAAGTCTTTCAGGAGCATTTCCAGCACGCCACCAGAAGCAAGGTCTGCCAAAATAAAACACAAATCATCTGTGTAAGCAATTGATTTTAACTCAGTATCATTCCTGGCAACAGATAATCCTCTAATATTATCATTTTGATAAATTTTCCGTATCAATGGTTCCAATGTTAGAATATATAATATCGGGCTTAAAGGACACCCTTGTCTTATGCTCCTATTGAGACTACAAGGATTTCCTACCCAACCAATTACACATGGGTCTGACTGTGCTGTATCATAGCATAATTTAATCCAGTTCATGAAACTTACTAGGAACTTGAAGTTTTGTATACATTGCCATAGGTACCTATATGATACTTTGTCAAAAGCCTTAGTTTGATCCATACTAACCACAAAATCTGTTATTTCTTCTGAATTTCACTTTCAAAGAGTTCCTTTAGTAATATCAGAGCATCTGTGATATGTTGCCCTGGAACTGAGCAAAACTGAGCGGGAAAAATAATGTCTGCTAGCACCATACTTAATCTATTACTGAGAAGTTTAGTTAGAATTTTGAAATCTGTGTTGAGTAAAGTGATATGTCTCCAAACTCTCTTTCATCTGTTTTGTATAGTAAAATTAATAAACCTAAATTCAAAGTTTTGGGCAATTTATTAGTTTATTGAGCAAGGAGGTCATGGAAAAGGTAAGGAGGAAAAGAGCTGCCTTTAGGAGGTACAAGAAAACAGGGAGGGGGGAGGACAGGGAGGAATACTTGACAGAATTGAAGAAGATGACTAGGGCCGTAAGGGGACCCAAGGCATCTGGGTGAACTTAGGGCTGGCACAAGGCATTAAGAAGGGAGAAGGACTTCTTAAGGTACATCAGGGAGAAAAGGAGCTGTAAGGACCACATAGTAAGGATTAGGAAGGAGGGTGGGTGGAAGCAGGGTGTGATAAGGCAGAAGCACTAAATGAGTACTTCTGCTCAGTATTTACTAAAGAGAAGGGAGGTGACACCCAAGGGGGGAGAAATGGCAGAAATGGGGGGGAGGGGGTGACAGATGTGGAAATCATGGAAGGCAGAGTTCAGGAGGGTTTGAAGGCACTGAGGGTGGATAAGGGACCAAGCCCAGATGGCATCCACCACAGGGTACTGAAGGAGCTGGCAGAGGTCCTAGCAGGACCTTTGGCAGACCTACTTAATGCCTCACTACACTTGGGGTGTGTACCTCAGGACGGGAGGATGGCTCATGTGGTTCCCCTCCACAAGAGTGGCCCCAAGGATGAACCGAGAAACTACAGACCAGTGAGCCTCACATCCATCGTGGGTAATCTAATGGAGACTATCCTGAAGGAGAGGCTGGTGGCCCTCCTAGAGGCCAAAGGACTACAGGACAGCAGACAGCATGGCTTCATATGGGGCAGATCCTGCCAAACCAACCTGGTGGAGTTCTATGATTGGGTAACTAGGCAACTGGACAGGGGCCATGCAGTGGATTTCCTGTATCTGGACTTCAGTAAGGCATTCAACTTGGTGCCGCATGGAAGGCTGGGAAGTAAGTTAGAAGGCACAAGGGCGGGTGCAAAGCTGGTGAGATAGGTAGGGAACTGGCTTCAGGGAAGGCAACAGAGGGTGGTGGTGGGTGGGGAGCTCTCACACCCAAGGGTAGTGATGAGTAGTGTTCCACAGGGCTTGGTACCGGTGTTGTTTGGGATATTCATTGCAGACATATCATTGGACAACAAGATCAAGATCAGTCTGTTTGCTGATGATACCAAGGTAGGAGCAGTGGTGGATGACCTAGGGGGATGGCAGAGGTTGCAGGATGATCTGGCAAAGCTTGAAACCTGGTCAGACACCTGGCAACTGGGGTTTGATGCCAAAAAGTGCAAGGTGCTGCATTTTGGGATGAAGAATCCAAGGAGGAGTTACCAGCTGGGAGGAGTGCAGCTAGCCCAGACAGAGGAGAAGAAGGATCTGGGGGTGCTCATTACAGTGTCAATAAACAACTCAGCACAATGTAGGAAGGCAGCTGCAAAGGCCAACAAAATGCTGGGTTGTATTGCAAGGGGTATATCCTCAAGGAGGGAGGAGATGATTCTGCCACTGTATAGGTCATTAGTTAGACCACACCTGGAGTACTGCGTGCAGTACTGGCGCCCGTATCTGAAGAGGGACATTAAATTACTGGAGGGGTGCAGCGCAGGGTGATAAAGATGATCAAGGGGCAGGGGGACTCATCATATGAGAGGAGGCTGAGGGAGTTGAACATGTACTTGCTGAAGGAGAGGAGGAACAGGGGGGACTTGATTGAAACCTTTAAGTAGATGAAAGGAATAAACAAGACGGGTACAGAAGGGCTATTCAAAGTAAGGGAGGGGAGGGACACCAAAGGCCATGATATGAGACTGGAGGGAGGAAGGTTCAGGAGGGAGATGAAAAGACACTTTTTTACAGAGAGGGTGGTGGCTGGGTAGAATGCATTACCTGCAGAAGTGGTATCCAGTAGAACAGTGGACTGCTTCAACAGGGGATGGGGAAGGACAAGGGGGAGGGTCAATGAAGGGGAAGGGTGGAAGGGAGGGGCAGCTGCAGAATAAGGGGTATTAGCTGCACATTCAAGAAGACTTGATAGACCTCTAGGCCTTTATCTGCTGGCAAATTTCATATGTTTGTATGTTCGTATAGGCACATATTATACATGTGTTTCATTTCTGGCAAAAGATGTGCCACTTGTTTATAGATCTCATTTGGTAGCCCATCTGGGCCTGGTGCCTTCTCTTCATGTAAGTCTGAGATAACTGTACTAAGTTCTCCTTCAGTAATAGGGACTGTTAAAGATATAAAATATTGTTCTGGAACATCTTGCAGTGAAACATTCTGTAGCCACTCTCCAATGCTATCATCTGTCACCTCTGGATCCGCTGTTCACATAGTAATTATATAAGATTCAATTTCCTAAATAATATTTTTCCCTTTGGTAATCAGTTTCCCTTCCAGGGTTTTTATTTGTTTTATATCTTTTTTAGTTCTCTGATTATTACAGCAATCAAATGGATTAATGAAGGCTTGTTTCCCTTGAGTCCTAAATCGTTGTTCCCTTTCTAGTGATTTCATCCTGTTATATTGTAAGTTCATCATCTCTTGCTTTATCTTCGATAACTGCTTTGTTGAAATATGTTCACCTTTATTTTGCGGTGACTGTATCCAAAGTAATTGTTTTCTTAATTCGCAGTACCTGTCCTGTTTCATTCTCCCAATTATTTTTCCCATTGTCTAAAACAAAGTTCCATATAACCAATTTACTGTACTCCCACCACTGTTGTTTTGAATCACATAAAAAGTATACGGATTTTCTAACCTGAACACTGACTGAAAACCTTCCTTTATTGCTGAGTCTTCCAGTAAGGACATATTAAGTTTCCAATATCCTGGGCCTTTTATGTTTTCCTGAAAACTAAATAATGTTAAGGTTAAAAGACCATGGTCTGAAGATGCTGACACCTGAACTGAAGCATACCTAAATAACAAAGTTGGAGAAAGAAAAAAATAACCAATACTAGTTGATTTGTTCCCTTGAACAAAGGCTCTAGGAGACCCCTATCTTTATCTAGGAATGCATCCGTAAGATCAGTTTGTTCTAGGAGAACATTTAAGAAATTAGCATCATAAAATATTTTCTGTGTAGTAAGTCCTCTATCTTTTCACAATATACTGATATTGAACCCCCACCTCCCCCAAAAAAAAAATATATATATATTTTTCCTCATGTTCAAATATGGTTGGATACGTTTTAGTAATTCAATTCTCAGTACTTTCCTTGAGGGGCATAGATGCTGATTAAATGAAAATCATCTCCTTTTTTCTGAATGTCTAATAGCATAGCTCTCCCAGGGGAAATATGTACCATATGTGTAACTGAGAAATCCTGGAGTGTAAAGCATATTCCCATGCCACTACATGTCTCTAAACCTCCTGTCCAATGGCAGGGACCTCATACCCATGCTGCAGAGACAGATTCAAAGTCTTCTAAGCCATAAAGTCATGTGTCCTGAAAAAAAACAAAACAATAACTTGCACATAGTTATCAAACAGTGCAAAGGTGGATAGTTTTTTTCCAGTCTTAAACTATTCACATTTCAGATCACAATGTGAAGATCATATTGCCCCAAAGTCGAAGCTAAACTGTCAAGTCTTTGACATTTTTCTTCTGGCACCCTTCCTCAGGCCCAGTCTAGTTCCCATTCTTTTTTCCTTTTTTGGAGCTTTTATTATGTCTGAGGTGGTTTCCTGTGCCACTGTAAAATCCATTTGAGAAGAAGTATAAGAGGCAGCATCTGAATCATTGTCTACATCTGATCAAAAGTTGCAGGCAACTGTCTGCTCTGAAGGAGGAGGTTGCCCATCTCCAGGCCAAACTGAACAGAAGTAGGGGGACCTCTCCCACCCAGGGAACACCAGGGCCACCACCACTGCCTCAGAGGTTGCCAAGAAAGAGAGGCAGTTGGACCACTGTGGGCTCAGGGAGGGTGAGGGTGGTGGAACAGAAGTGCATCCCTTCTGTTGTACCACTCTACAGTCCATATACCATTCTAGTGGAGAATAGTTCCCTCATGGAGGCATCCACAGAAGAGACCAAGGAGGTTGCTGGCAGCCATCACAAAGGAGGCCAACAGGGAAAGGAAGCGGCTCCTGCTGGGGGACGCAGTTATTAGGGGAATAGACCTGGGGGGGGCAGGGGAAAGTGAAGTAAGGTACCTGCCTGTTGCCATGGCTTGGAAGGACAGGAAGCAAATCCTCAGGATCACAAGAACAGCTGCATGGGAGACAGAGCTAGATGTCATTGTCCACCTAGGGACAAATGACTTGGCTGGGCAGGGGATTAGAGCAGTTCAGGAGGAGTTTGTGGAGTTGGGGAGAGGCTTTAGACAAGTAGAACACACAGTGTCCTTCTCAGAGGTGCTGCCTGCCTGTCTATGGCATGGGTGAGGCAAGGGTACTCCTCACCATGCAATTCAATGAATGGTTCAAGAACTGGTACAGAGAACAGGGCTTTGGCTTCATTGAGGACTGGGGTTCCACCTGGAGGGACACCTGCTTATACTTGCATGATGAGCTGCATCAGTCCAGGAAGAGAACCAGTCTCCTGGGTGATTGGTTTAAAGGCTTTATTGGCAAGCTTTTAAACTAGCCAAGGGGGGAGGCACAGATATGAAGCAGGAAATTCCCAGCCTCCCTCAACAAAACAGGATAGTTAGAGAGCTTAACACCAAGGTAGAAAGGTCAATAGGAAGCAGGATAAGGGAAAATGGAGACGGCAAAGGCAGTAAGGGCAGGAAGGGGGCTACAGGAGGCAAAGCCATCAAAAAGTGGAGAGTAATGAGTACCAATGCCCGTAGTCTGCATAACAAGCTTCCAGAACTAGTGACCTTGATGGAAGAGGAACACCTGGATATTGTGACAGTCACAGAAATATGGTACACAAAGAACCATGACTGGGATGTAAACATACCAGGGTACACAATCTACAGGAGGGGCAGAGATGGTATAAGAGGAGGAGTTGTTCTCTACATAAGGGAAGAAATAAAAAGCAGAACTAAAGGGTAAACAGGGAGGAGAGGAGGCTCTGTGGATCAACTTGGAGACAGACAGCGGCACCACAATATGCACAGGGGTGGTATACAGACCTGCATCTCAGGGGGAGGAAATGGACAAGGAAATTATAGAAGGTATCCTCTGAACAGCAGAGAAAGAGGAGATATTGTTAATGGGGGACCTGAATATGCCAGCTGTTAACTGGAGCACAGTTGCTGCAGCCCATCTAAGAGTGGAGTCATTCTAGATAGCCTGCAGGGGGTGTCCCTTAGGCAACAAATATTGGAATCCACTCTGGTGGGAGCAATCTTAGACCTGGTACTCTCAAATAGAGATGAAGAGAGGTTCACAGATTTAGAAGTGGGCAGCCATCTGGGAACTAGTGACCACTGAACAGTATGGTTTGCAATAAACACAGCAGTACAGGTGAGCCATACAAAGGTAAAGGTCCTGGATTTTAGGAGGGCTGACTTTGCCAAATTGGGTGAGTGCCTAAGGAATACACTAACAAATGGGCAGGAAGGAGGGGTGGAAGACCATTGGGGAATAATCAAAATTGCCATCACAGAGGCAACGAGCCTTTGTAAGAAGCAAATAAAACAAAATGAAATAAAAAACACTGTGGTTTTCAAAGGAGGTGGCAGGAAAAGTTAAGGAGAAAAATATAACTTTCAGGATGTTCAAGGATTCAGAGCAGTGTAGAAGAGCTGCAGACCAAGCAAATGAAATGCTGGGGTGCATAGCCAGGAGGATAACCTCAAGGATCCAAGAGGTGCTCCATCCACTGTACATTACCTGTTTAGACCACACCTTGAATACTATGTGCAGTTTTCGTGTTCCTATTTAAACATGGACATTGCTTTCCTGGAAAGGGTCCAGAGGAGGGTAAGCAGGATGATAGTGGGACTAGGGAAAGGCCTTATGAGGAGAGACTGGAGGAGCTCAACCTGTACTCACTGGAGGAGAGAAGGAACAGGGGTGATATGATAGAGGTCTTCAAATATCTCAAAGGAATAAATAGGGTGAGCCTTGAGGGGGTGCTTCAGCTGAGGAGAGGTGGTGGCCACTAGGGGTCACTTATTGAAGCTGGATGGGGGAAGACTGATGGGGGGAACAAGGACACACTACTTCACTGAAAGGGTGGTGGAGCCCTGGAATGCGCTGCCCATGGCGTTGGTGGCTGCTGCAACTGTGGAGGGGCTCAAGAAAGGCTGAGATAGGTATAGAGGAGGGTGCAACCCAGATCCCTGCAGGGGGGTGAGGGATCTTGTGGGGGAGCAGATGGGCAAATAATGGTGCCCTGGAAAGGCACTGATTATTGAGCAAACTTTGTAGACCATAGGGCCTAGTCTGCAGGCTTCATAGTATGTTAACATTCTCATAGTTTAGCATGGGAGCATTCTTGTTCACTGGCCCTTGGCTCTCCATCTGGTTATGTGCCATGACATTCCTGTGCTTTGGACTCCAGCCTTTATTCTCTGATTTGTTGCAGTGTTTCCTGCAATTCAGCTATTGCTTTGTCATCATTGTTTGTAGTTTTGTTTGGTGATGTGCATCTCTTGTTGTGTGCTCATGGCTACTGTCCTGCCTTAGCACGGTCTTCACTTGTTTTCTTGGTCAATGCTCCTACTGCGTGCTAATTAGACTTGTTGGCCTGTTGGCCTCACTATTAAGGAATCTCTTCTACCCCTTCTCTCTGGTCCCCCCCACTGACATGTTATTGTGCTACTGTACTGCTTTGTAATCATTCTTCATGTGTGGTTAAATGGAGGAAGATACAGTCAAAGATGCTTATGTTTATGCCGTCCCAGTGGTGTAGAGGGTTGAGGTGCTGGATGCCTTACCTCTCACATTGCCAGCGACCTGTGTTCTGAAATGAGCACAGAATGCTGGGATCAGCCGGGGGAGGGCCGGGTGAGGATCGAGCAGTCACTGGCAGCTCTCCTTCTAGGGTATAGAGGTCATCTCTCCCGGCCTTTGACTGCCAGTACATGAAGGCATGATGGTAATGCAGGCAGGGCATGGAGACAGGTGCTACACCAGGGGTGGCCTGAGCTCAGTCAGTCTAGGCCAAGGTGCGTGTACACACTTCCACATGCATGCCAACCTTGTCTGGGGGCTCTAGGAATAACGGTGAAAAACCTGGAAAATTGGGAGCCATGGCTGGATGAAGCCCACTGCATCAGCTCCGATGGTTCTGACAGGCAGTACAGGAGGTGCCCAAATGACCACAGAAGTCCGGTGTTGGATGGCCGACACAAGCTGCCACCTACAGGGTATTAAATAATTGATTAGCAGTTTTTTTCTTGGGACTATACTAACTGTACAGCAAGTATTTATATAGATTTTCTAGAAGTGCTGTGTTTGTTAAACACAGTGAGGCAAGAGCTATGCATTTTCACAAAGATTTAGCACTCTTATGAGCAAAACGCTAATCAATTTTTAGAGTTAAATAAATCCCTGTCCTACCATGGAAAAAACTCACAGGATGGAAAAAAAGATGCTTATGTCAGACATCTCCATGGATAAGCACAGCCTTGAGCTGCCTCGACCAGGTGCTCACCCCAGGATTCCTCCACTGCGGCAGTTTGAGACAGCAGCCACCCGCTTTAGATGGCAGTCCCCTCCCCGGACCAAGCAACCCAGCTGTGAGCCCCCCTGCCAGGTGCTAGCCTCAGGACTCCTCCGCTGCAGTGTTTCTAGACTGTTGCCAACTGCTTTCCACATCAGCTACCTCCCTGGAGCAAGCAACCCAGCCATTAGCCCCCCCAACTGTGTGCTCACCCCAGGACTCCTCCACTGCAGTGCTTTAAGACAGCCACTGCCCATTTTCCATGGCAGCCACCTTCCTGGACCAAGCAACCCAGCCATAAACCCACCCAACTGGGTACTCACCCCAGGACTCCTCCGCTGCGGTGCTTTGAAACAAGAGAGGCAAAGGAGTAGCCATATACTCCAAACAGACCCTCACATGTACCGTCACCTTCAATGAAGCTTGCCCTAGCTCCCACAAATTTCTCCTGGTTAAACTCACTGTACCAACCTCACTCCCACTATACGTAGGTGTACTTTATGCCTCTCCCCACTTAGCCAATGACTCACTCATCTCTACCATACCCTCCTTTACTGACTTAGCCCCAAACAGGGAACTGGTCCTGTTAGGTGACTTTTACTTGGACTGGTTAGCCCCCTCATCTAAGGCCTACATTGCCAAAATACAGTCTCTTAATCTAACCCAGCTACTAAGAGAACCCACCCGCTATAACCCACACTCCCAAAACCACTCACTACTAGATTGGATTCGCTCTTCCCTCCCACACTGAGTAACTTCTTATGGCACCCTTGCCAATGCACTAAGTGACCACTGCATAACATACTGCATCTGGAAAACTCACATGCCAAAATCTTCCCCCAAATACTTAAATGCACGGCCTCTAAATACACTTGACACTGAATCTGTACTTGCCAGCCTTAGGGACTCCAACTGGCAACAGGTGTACTCAGCCTCTGATGTCAGCACTGCCTTCTACATTTTCCTTAACATTTTCATTAGAACCTGGGACTGCCATGCCCCCACAAATGTGACCAGAGTCAAGAAGCAACACCATAAATGGATCTCGGCACGCATTCTAGCACAATGCAAGGCCAGAGACAAAGCCTGGTCTACTTTCAAGTCCAACCCCACCACCGAAAACAGGCAAGCCTAAAATACTCTCTGCAGTGCCTGCACCAATGTCATGAGACTAGCCAAAGCAGACTATTTCAAGTCACAACTCTCAAACTCTCAACCCTTCAATTTATGTAAAGTCATAAACTCTCTTCTTGACCCTCCAGCCCAACCTAGTACCCCTGCTTTCGTGAAACATGACCAGCCTACTACAGACCCTATCAGCACTGCAGATACATGCAACAAATTCTTCGCATCCTGTGCACTACCACCTGGGTCTTCCCCATCTCTATACATCCTCCCCACCCCTGAACAACAACAATTTCCATTTTCCCACCATCTCTGAGCAAGAAGTACTTAAAGCCCTTCGATCACTTAATACCGTTAAATCTAGCCCTGATGGGATCCACCCAAAGCTCCTGCAGATCTCAGCTTCTGCTATCACCAAGCCCCTCATCCACATACTAAACCTCTCGTTTTCCATAGGAACAGTCCCTCAGGCTTGGAAATCAGCCTGCGTTATCCCTTTCCACAAAGGTGGTGACCCCTCCCTTCCTGGCAACTACAGGCCAATCTCCCTTCTTCCAGCACTAGCCAACTCCGGGAATCCCTAGTTCACATCAGACTGGCAGAACATCTCATAAACAAGAACCTTCTCTCTCCCCACCAGTCAGGCTTCAGAAAACAACATTCCACCATCTCGTCCATCCTGCAGGTCACAAACCACATCCTCCTAGCCCTGACAAGGACCTCCTAACTGCCACTGTTTTTGTTGACCTGGCTAAGGCTTTCAGCTCCGTATCCCATCCCCTCCTCCTACAAAAGCTAGAAGCAGCTGGGCTAGCTCCTATCACCATCCAGTGGTTAAGTCCTACCTCTCTAACAGGCAGCAATCAGGAAAAATTGCAGACATTGCTCCCCCCACCTATCTTGGCAAACATCCACCAAAGCTCAGTCCTTGGTCTCATTCTCCTCACCCTTTTCATTTATGACCTTTCCTTCTCCTGCTTACACATGTATGTAGATGACACTATCCTTTTTACCTCTGGTCCAACAATACAAGAAGCTCAAGCTACCCTCCAAAATGACTTCAGCAGCATCCAGCAATGGTTCCGACTAAACTGACTGAAAATAAATGCCTCCAAGATAGTCTCCATGGTTTTTGGTACGGTGCAAGAACTGAGAAGATCACCTTCCTCTCCCCCATCACATTGCTGGATGGCTCCCCTCCAGACCAGGTGATAAAATACAAATACCCTGGTGTTTGGCTGGATCCACAGCTATCCTGCTCTACACACATTGATGCCTGTCTTAAAATTACACCCCAAGTTTGGGATGCTATACCAGCATAAAGACTCTCTTCCACTATCAGCCCGACAGGAAATCCTATCAAAAATGATCCTCCCCATTTTCGACTATGCAGATATGGTCTGTAGCTCTGCCCCTGTTACTGTCCTGTCCAGGCTAGACACCCTCCTAAAATCTTTCTGTCATTTCACAACAAACTCACCCCTGTGACCTTTACTCCCTCCTTGACCTCCCCCCCAATGTCACACACAGGTTATATACACTCCTTCTGTCTCATATCTAAATTCTGGTTCAACATGCTTCCATTTTATCTGATGAACAATCTCTCCCTGGATTCTCACTCACCCTATGAATTGAGGCACAAAAATGGAAGCTACTTCACCCTGTCTCGACCAACTTCCTCAGCAAGCAAAGCTGATTTCTCCTATCAGATCCCCAGTTTATGGAACAACCCCCCATACTAGAAGCTCCTCTTCACACCTTGCCTGCAAGCAACAAATTCATCTTCTTCCACCCCCATCCCTGTCACAATTGAACCTGCTCATACTCCACTCCTCTCTACCACTGAATGATGCCCCCACTAAGCACTTAACTCACAATGTTCTTTGTTGCTGCAATCTGCTAACCCTTGTAACTGTACCCTGTATTTTCATATTTTTGTATTTTGCTCTTAGCAACTGCTATGTAACTGCATTTTCACAGCCTAAATGCTTACCTGTTGTGTCTTGCAAACTACACTGTAACGTGGCTTATTTGTACTTGGGTATGTTGTATTCCTCCTCTCCCCTGCCCCAGGTCAGACCTGGAAATGAGCCTAGGCTCAGTGTGCTTTTCCTGATTAACAAATGTTTAAATAAATAAGCATTTCTTCTAACATAAGTGTTGTTCAGAATAACCATTTAAAAAAGTTGTGAAAAATCAAATGTTTGCTGTGGTGCTTTATACTTTACTCAGTAACGTAATACAGTAAGTGAATAAGTGAATTAGAAGAACTAAACAGCAGACTACATTGAGTACTGTAAATAAATGAGCACTTATCTTTCTGTTGTTTTAGACAAGACATCCAGCACGCTCATTTGAGAGAAACACCGTTTCGTATATAGCTTACACTTGTACTCCACCAGGGCAACCAGGCCCCCATCTGGGACAACATCAGGATGTTGTTCCTTTGCTCTACACAGTTTTGTAATGGCATTTTTTACATCTGGGGTTGGGGGGGAGACCTTTGGCTCAGCTTGGTCCTCATCCATCACAATCTTGTTCATTTCATTAGCTTCCTTCTCCTTTGGTTACAATCTATTGATGACTTCCTGTATGTCATTGAGGGGTGTTTCATCTGCTGCGTCATCACAATGATAACAGAATTCATCTAACTTGCTGGTGATCAATCCAGCTGCTGTTCAAAATGTTCCACTTCCTCCTCTACATCGAAAGGACTGTCATCTGAGTTTTGTGCATCAATACAAGGCGCAAATAAAGCCATTAAAAACATTTGCATATGGTTTGGGGAGTTATACTCTCCCACGCTATTTTCATAATTCAGACATCAAACAAGTTTATTTTTTTAATCATAGAATCATAGAAACTGTCAGCAAAAAGGACCCTATGGCCCATCCAGTCTGCCCGTAATCCCCCTTAGGAATCCCCCCTCCTCTCCTTACCGGCCTGTCCCTTGCCCGTATGCTGTCAGTTCTTGGTCACTGCCAAGTACATCCAGCAGCCTCAATTACATAGCTGTAACATAACATCTCTTAAAGGCATAAATTATGCCTTGATTTAGGGGCTGGATAAAGCATATTATATTGTGGGGGAATTAGTTTAATGTTTTTCATACCTCTGGCAGAAAAAGAGATGTGTAAGAACAAGGGGGCACAATTTAAAGATAGAGGGGGACAGCTCAGGGGTAATGTGAGGAAATTTTTTTTCACAGAGAGAGTGGTGGATACCTGGAACAGCCTTCCTGAGGAGGTCATTGGGTCTAAAGCAGTGGGGGAATTCAAACATGCATGGGACAGACACAAGGCAATTATAGTGGGGGGTTGCAGGAAGTAGGCTGTTGGTTAACTAGAATCTGCAGCTTATCCAGTAGGTAGGGAAATGGGCAGACTGGGTGGACCAAGTGGTCCTTATCTGCCATCAAAGTCTATGTTTCTATGAGTGCCAAGAGAAATTGTCCAAAAGGAAGGCTGTTTTCCTGGTTCTCAATTTTTTATCCCAATCCCTGAGCCACACCTCAGAAATGTCCCTGGTCATCCAGTCATCCTCGAGCTTCTGTTTTCAGGGTAAGTCACTGGGAGATATGAAGTGACACAGAACCAATATGGTTGAGCTGATTTGCCAATGACAAGTAAAGTCTCTCCTTTGCTACCATCCATGTTACAACAGTGTAGCACAGAGAGCTACCCATGAGTTTTCTTGAGGCTAAGAGGTGTTTCAGTCTTGAAGCTGGCAGCCTTTTGTCCTACTTATCTGTAGAACACCCCAGTTTCATCGCAGTTAAACAGGATTGCAGACATGTACTCTTTCAGCACATCTGGGAACACGTTTTTCTTCCAGTGCTGGTCACTTTCACTGTTGGACCTTTAGCTTCTTGCCATGGTGATGCTCTGTTTACAGAATTCCAGCCAGCCTTCAGAGGAGGAAAAGTCGAGCTTGTCCATGGCTACTACAAGTTGCTGTGCTTTTGGGGTTAAGACAGACCTCAGTAAGCTCTCTTCTACTACTGCATCTTTCCCTTCTCTTTCTTTTGTGATTGGGATTGGGAACCCACAGTTGGGTTGTGGAGGAAATGGTTCAGTTTAGTTTATTGTTCTAGCAATTAATACCTTTGAGCCAAGGCTCAGACAGAGAGAGAGAGAGAGAGAGTATTTAAAATGGGCATTATAAGAACAACAGAATTATGCATTAAGCAGGTTAGCAAGAGGAAAAGGAAGAGGAGACCATTATGGTTTTCCAAAGAGGTAGCAAAGAAAGTGAAAGCCAAAAAGATTGCATTCAGGCAATACAAAAAGGCAAAGGCAGAAGGGGATAGGGAGAAGTGCCAGGAGAAACAAAGGGAGGCAGGGAAGTCAGTAAGGGAAGCCAAAGCTCAGACAGAAGAACACATTGCAAAATCAGTGGGTAAAGGGACAAAACCTTTACAGGTACATAAGTGAAAAAGAAAGACAAAGGCAGGGATAGTGAGACTGAAGAGGGAGGATGGGAGCCGCGTGGAGGATGACAACAGTAAAGCTGACATATTGAACAGGTATTTCTGCTTAGTCTTTACTGAGGAAGAGGGGGGTAATGGGTCTGAAAGGAGTACAAGGGGTGAGAATGGTGCAGAAATGGACATAAGTCCCTTTACACGAGAAAGGGTCCTGAAGGAACTGGAAGTAATAAGAGTTGATAAAGCAATGGGGCCAGATGGGGTGCACCCCAGGGTCCTTAAAGAACTAAGAGAGGTGGTGGCTGAACCTCTGGCTATCCTGTCTAGCCGATCACTGGAAACAGGGAGGTACCAAAGACTGGAGGACAGCAGATGTAGTCCCTATATACAAAAGTGGAACAAAGAGGAAGCGGGAACTATAGACCTGTGAAGCCTCACCTCGGTAGTGGGAAGATCACAGAAGCACTACTGAAGGAGAGATTGGTGGAACATCTGGTTGTCAATGGACTACAGGACCCAAGGCAGCATGGTTTCACCGGGGAGGTCATGTCAGACCAACCTCATTGAATTTTTTGACAGGTAACTAGGGAGGTGGATCAGGGAGGGCAGTGGACATGGCCTATCTGGACTTCAGCAAGGCCTTTGACACTGTGCCACATAGAGACTATACACAAACTGGGGAATATGGGTGGGCAGGACAGTAGTGTGGTGGGTAGGTAACTGGCTGGGTGGCAGGACACAGGGTGGTGGTAAATGGCTGTCACTCCACAGAGGAAAGAGTGACCAGTGGGGAGTACCACAGGGGATCAGTGCTGGGACTGGTCCTATTCAACATCTTCATCAGTGATATTAGCAGGATCTAGAAGGCAGAATTTCACTGTTTGCTGTTGACACAAAGCTCTGTAACAAGTAGACACAAGAGGTGTAGACAGAATGAGAAGGGACCTGCAGAAACTTGAAGAATGGTCAGGGTTGCGAGTTGAAATTCAATGCAAAGAGTGCAAGATAATGCATATGGGGCACAAAAACCCTGACACATTATATCAGTTGGGGGTGAGGATATAGCATGCACCAAGCAGGAAAGGGATCTTGGGGTTGTCATCTCTGATGACCCAAGGTAGGGAAACAGTGTGACAAGGCATCAGGTAAAGCAAATAGGATGCTGGGATGTATAGGCAGGGGCATCACCAGCAGGAAAAGGGAGGCATAATTCCACATACAAGACACTAGTGAGGCCCCACCTGGAGTACAGTGTACAGTTCTGGAGACCATACCTATGTAAGGACATAGACAGGGTAGAGAAGGTTCAGAGGAGGGCAACAAAGATGGTCATGGATTGCATAACAAGTCCTATGAAGACAGGTTGAAGGAACTGAACATGTACTCCCTGGAGGAGAGGAGGAGGAGAGGAATATGATAGAGACATACAAGTATCTTACAGGGAGGAACAGGGTGCAGGAAAACACTATTTTTTAGCGAAAAAGATGTTCCAGGACTAGGGGCATTGGATGAAGTTGGAGGGAGGACGATTCAGGGAAACATGAGAAGAATTTCTTCACAGAACGGTGGTGGACAAGTGGAACACCCTGCCAGAGGAAGTGGTGGGGCTGAAACAATCACGGGATTTAAGAATGCATGGGATAGACATAAAGGAATTCTAGAGGTCAGGGGTAAGTGGAAACAGATTTCTAGGAAAACAAACTGAACTTACAAGCTCATATTGGGCAGACTGGGTGGGCCATAGGCCCTTATCTGCCGACACTGTCTATGTATCTATGTATGTAAGGCTGTTTTACAAAGGTTCCACATCATAAAAATACATACAAACAAGACATGTTACAACAAATGGTCAGCAATTTACAAAGACTGCAATAATCAGTAATAATTCACTTACAAAAAAGAAAGAAAGAAACTCAGGGGCATTTAAAGAAGGATAAGGAGGGAAAAGTAGGAGGAGATAGAGGGAGAAAGTCAGTAGCAGACAGGAGCAGTTAGAGGTCCTCTGAGTGTCTTTGTCAAGTGAGGGGTCATGGAGAGGGATGGACAACTGTAAGAGCAGGCAGAGGGAAGAGTGTTTAGTCAAAGCAGTTACAGGAGCTGGAGGCTGAGAAGTGAGCGAAAAGCATAGATTTGAAAGCTCCCAGTGATGTGGAGGATAGAGTGGGTAAGCTCAGAGCATTGTACCAGGTAGGGGCACGATAGGCAAAAGATCTTTGTCCCTGAGCAGTCCAACATCTGGGGACCTGAAAAGGTCGGTGCTCAGATCTTCCGGTGGGATGAGTGCCGATATTGAGGCAGAGTAGGTCTTGGATACACGGTGAAGTGAACCCCAAGATTGATTTTTTTTGCCATCAAGCATGTGAGATACATTAGGTGATTAGAGAGTTGTAACCAGCCAATTTCCATGTAGAGCTCACAGGTGTAGGTCTGTCTCTGCACTCCAATGAGAAGTCGACAGGCCTTGTTTAGGGCTGTTGAGATGTGCCTTAGTGCGGTGGTAGTGGCAGAGCCATAGATAATTAGGCCATAGTCCATGATTGAGATGATGGAGTTTTGTATAGCAATCCTCAGAGCAGCTAGATTAAGGAATTGACAGTTCCAGAACAGGATTCCAATGCTTTAGTTCACTGTTTTCGCTGTTATCAATGTGGGTCGCAAAAGTAAGACCTTAATCAAAAGTGATTCCAATGTATTTAAATGTAGTCACTTGTTCAAGTGTATTTCCAGGGTAAGTTTTTATTGTGAGTGGAATATGTCTTTTTCTGTTTTGATGACTGGCGAAAAGCATGGTTTTTGTTTTTTTGTGACTTAGGACCAGCTTGTGATCAAGGAGCTACTTTTCCACAAGAGAGAAGGGAAGTTGCAGGCTCTGACATAATGGTTTGGGATCCTTGTGAGAGAAGAGAATTACGGCGTCATCAGCATATAAGATTATTTTTTCTTGGCAGGAATCAGGGAGAGAGTTTAGGAACAGGCTAAAAAGGAGAGGGCCTAGAATTGATCCCTGAGGGACACCTGAGAGGACCGGTTTAGAGTCAGAGAGTACATCAGAGATTTTTACTGCTTGTGTGCATTGTGCCAGATAACTTTTAACCCAGGCACCTGGTCCTTCAGTGAGCCCAAACTGTGCAGTAGTGAGATTAATGGTGGGGGAGAGGTGAACAGCAGTCCATTCACAGTAGAGAGAGTTCTGGAAGAACTCACAAAGCTGAAGGCCATGGGGCCAGATGGCATCCACCCGAGGATATTAAAGGAGCTGCAAAGGGAACTAGCAGCACCTCTGACAGCCCTGTTCACAGAGTCATTCAACACAGGTGTCATTCCAGATGACTGAAGGAGGGCACATGTAGTCCTATTGCATAAAAGCGGCAGTAGGGAGGAGGCAGGAAACTACAGGCCAGTCAGCCTCACCTCAGTGGTGAGAAAGATCATGGAGATACTGCTGAAAGAAAGGTTAGTGGCACATTTGGAATCCAGTGGTGCTCAGGATCTGAGGCAACATGGATTCACAGCAGGAAGGTCATGTCAAATGAATCTAATCATGTTTTTTGATTAGGTGACTAGGGAACTTAATCAGGGAGGGGCAGTCGACGTCACCTACCTGAATTTCAGCAAAGCCTTCGACGCCATATAACACAGAAGGCTGATTAACAAGATGGGTAGTCTGGGCATGGGAGACAAGATACTGAACTGTGTTAGGAACTGGTTAACAGACAGGAGACAGAGGGTGGTGGTAAATGGGGTACAATCTGGGGAGAGGAGGGTGACCAGTGGAGCACCACAGGGATCAGTACTAGGACCAGTCCTGTTCAATGTCTTCATTAGGGACATTGCAGAGGGGCTGGAAGGAAAGGCCTGCCTGTTTGCAGATGACACCAAGATCTGCAACAGGGTGGATACTCCAGAAGGGGTGCAGAAAATGAAGAAGAATCTGGAGAAGCGTGAAAGTTGGTCGGAGATGTGGCAACTAAGGTTCAATGTAAAGAAGTGCAAAATAATGCACCTGGGTAGAGGGAACCCTGGGGAGAGCTATAGGTTGGGGGGAGCTGACTGTCACCAAAGAAGAAAGGGACCTAGGGATTATCATCTCTGATGACCCTAAGGTATCAAAGCAGTGTACAAAGGTGGCAGGAAGGCCAAATGGTATGCTGGGGTGCATAGCCAAGGGTATCACTAGCAGGAGGTGGGAGGTGGTGATGTTATTGTATAAAACATTGGTAAGGCCCCACCTGGAGTACTGCATACAGTTCTGGATACCACACCTGCACAAGGACATAGATAAGATGGAGGCTATCCAGAGAAGGGCAGCAAAGACGGTGCAGGGCTTACACCACAAAACGTATGAGAAGAGACTAAGGGACCTCAATATGTAGAAACAAAGAGACATAGACTTTGACGGCAGACAAGGACCACTTGGTCCACCTAGTCTGCCCATTACCCTACCTACAGGATAAGCTGCAGATCCTAGTTAACCAACAGCCTATTTCTTCCTATCCCTCACAGGAATTGTCTTTTGTCTGTCCCATGCATTCTTGAATTCTCCCACAGTTTTAGACCCCACAACTTCCTCAGGAAGGCTGTTCCATACATCCACCACTCTCTCTGTGAAAAATACTTCCTCACATTGCCCCTGAGCCATCCCCCCCTCTATCTTCAAATTGTGCCCCCTTGTTCTTGCACATCTCTTTTTCTGAAAGCTGCCACCCTCTTGGACTTTGTTGATTCCACTGAGGTACTTGAAAGTTTCTATCATGTCCCCCGCTCCCTCCTTTCCTCGAGGCTATACATATTAAGCTTCTTTCCCTTCTTTCCTCAAGGGTATACATATTATGTACTCACTGGAGGAGAGGAGACAGCAGGGGTACATGACAGAAACTTTCAAGTACCTGAAGGGCATAAACAAGGTGCAGGCAGGGGTGCTTTTCCAATGTAGAAAAAATACTAGAACAAGAGGGCACAATGTAAATTTGGAAGGGGGTAGATTAAGAGGTAATGTGAGGAAGTTTTTCTACACAGACAGGATAGTCGACACATGGAAGAGCCTGCCACATGAGGTAGTTGGGGCAAGCACAGTGGAGGAGTTTAAGCATGCTTGGGGCAGGCACAAGGGAAGCCTGAGAGGGGAGTAAGTGATGAAAAGCCATTGATCAAATAGGGTCAGTGGCCACATACAATGTATAGGGCCTATGGGCAGACTGGATGGGCCTAGCGGTCCTTATCTGCTGACAGTTTATATGTTTCTATGTTTCTGGTTGCAAAGGAACTCTAACAGAACCTGATCATCACACGTTATTAAATCATTCACAGTAGATTTCAGTATGCCAAAATGTAGGGAATTTTCTTGTAGGCTCTGTTTTGGCATGCTGTTCTATTTCATTTAGAATGCCAACTTTGCAAGCTAGGGTAAGCCCTCTCCACTTACTCCAACTACTGCCCACATTGCACCAACGGCTGCTTGCTGTAGTGAACTGAAATTAATCTGACAAATGCACTGACAGTTGCTTTATTAGCTGCACTGAGGATTGACAAGAGGGTGCACACTTATTAGGACAGCTGAGCTATTGTAAGCAACCAGATATTGTAATGTTCTCTTAAAGTTGTAAATGTCTTTTATTTATCTTTTTTATTCTTTGGCCTAATGTCTTGTTTTATACTACCTGCTTACACTAAAAAAGCAATAAAGTATACTAAATTCAAGGACAGCTGAGCTGAAATCTTGGGATTATTTGCATTGACAGATGACAGTTCTGAACTACCATGCAACTGCAGAGGACAAAATCAGCTGTGCAAGCCTTATCGGCTCCTCTCGGCTTGGCACTATATATGGTGACACTAGTTTGGACTATCCATTGAAATATGAGTTATAATCCATGGTAAAGGTTTTATGCGTTGGACCTCCCTTCAGTAAAAGTGATTGTTCGGTATAATGCCGTTCGTTATACATGGTGTGCACTGTATCCTCAAAGAGAGGTCAACAGTAAATTTTCAAGAAAATCTCCACCATTAATCCAGAGCTCATCCTCCCTCCTTCCTGCTTACTTGTGGGCAACATCATTTGGAACAGGACATTTCAATTGTTACATGATTCTTCCACTGTTATATACTCTTCTTGGTGTATTCTTCTCTCCACTACATCAACATTCCTGCAGATCGACCAGCAATGGAAGGGCTCCATGTTCCCCATCAGTTTGGCATGACACCATCCTGTATGTGTTTTCAGCAGGCAGATAGAACTAAGTGGTATGAGGCCACCCGTGTTACGTAGGTGCCCACAGAAATGTGTCATCATGGACAGACTCAACTAGGCAAGTTTCTGAGCTATTGTGACACTGATGCTGTTTTAGTTCTACAGGCTCAATACAGGACATTCTTTCAAAGATCTTCGGTAACAGTAACGATCTGAATGTTTTCAGTTAATAGATACATAGACACTGTCAGCAGGTAAGGGCCTATGGCCCACCCAGTCTGCCCATTCAAGCTTGTAAGTTCACTTTATGTTTTCCTAGAAATCTGTTGCTCCTTACCCCTGACCTCCAGAATTCCCTTATGTCTATCCTGTGCATTCTTAAATCCCGTGATTGTTTCAGCCCCCACCACTTCCTCTGGTAGGGTGTTCCACTTCTCCACTACCCGTTCTGTGAAGAAATTCTTCCTCGTGTTGCCCCTGAATCAACCTCCCTCCAGCTTCATCCCATGCCCTCTAGTCCTGGAACATCTTTTTCACTGAACATAGTGTATTCCTGCACCCTGTTCCTCCCTATAAGATACTTGTATGTCTCTATCATATCCCCTCTCAACCTCCTATCCTCCAGGGAGTACATATTCAGGTCCTTCAACCTGTCCTCACAGGGCTTGTGATGCAATCCATGTACCATCTTTGTTACCCTCCTCCAAACCTTCTGTACCCCGTCTATGTCCTTATGTAGGTAAGGTCTCCAGAACTGTACACTGTACTCCAGGTGGGGCCTCACCAGTGTCTTGTATAGTGGAATTATGACCTCCCTTTTTCTGCTGGTGATGCCCCTGCCTATGCATCCCAGCATCCTATTTGTTTTACCTGCTGCCTCGTCGCACTGTTGCCCTTCCTTGAGGTCATCAGAGATAATATCCCCAAGATCCCTTTCCTGCTTGGTGCTTGCTATATCCTCACCCCTAATTGATATGTTGTTCCATGGTTGTTCCAGGGTTTTTGTGCCACATATGGCATTGGAGACAGTATAGTACAGTGGTTTAAGGCTGTGAGCTGCAAATCTGTAGACCTGGGTTTGAATCCCACATCCCCCACTTGCATAATGAGTAAGCCACTTAACTTCCCTGTGCTCCCAGGTCACACCTGTAAACAAGCTTTCAGCTTAGTGTGCCATTCCTGGTTAAACAATTGGAAAAAAATATGCATTATTTTGCACTTCTTTGCACTGAATTTGAATTGCCAAACCCCTGATCATTCTTCAAGTTTCTGCAGGTCCCTCCTCACTCTATCTACACCCACTGGTGTGTCCACTCTGTTACAGAGCTTTGTGTTATCAGTGAACTGGGAAATTCTGCCTTCTAGGTCATGCACAATGCCACTGATGAAGACTTTGAATAGGACTGGTCCCAGCACTGATCCCTGTGGTACCCCACTGGTCACTCTTCCCTCTGTAGAGTGATAGCCATTTACCACCACTCTCAGTGTCCTGCCACCCAGCCAGTTACCTATCCATCACACTACTGTCCTGCCCACTCCCATATTCCCCAGTTTGTTTAATAGCCTTCTATGTGGCACAGTGTCAAAGGCCTTGCTGAAGTCCAGATAGGCCATGTCCGCAGCTCTCCCCTGATCCTCCTCCCATGCCACCCACTCGAAAAATTCTATGAGGTTGGTCTGACATGACCTCCCCCTGGTGAAACCATGCTGCCTTGGGTCCTGTAGTCCATTGGCAACCAGATGCTCCACCAATCTCTCCTTCAGTAGTGCTACCATGATCTTCCCCACTACTGAGGTGAGGCTGACAGGTCTGTAGTTTCCCGTTTCCTCTTTGTTCCTGCTTTTGGATAAAGTGACTACATCTGCTGTCCTTCAGTCTTTGGGTACCTCCCCTGTTTCCAGTGATTGGCTAAACATGATAGCCAGAGGTTCAGCCACCACCTCTCTTAGTTATTTTAGGACCCTTGAGTGCACCCCATCTGGTCCTATTGCTTTATCAACTCTTATTCCTTCCAGTTCCTTCAGGACCCTTTCTCAAGTAAAGGGACTTGTGTCCATTTCTGCACCTTTCCCACCCCTTGTACTCCCTTCATGCCCATTACCCTCCTCTTCCTCGCAAAGGCTATGCAGAAATACCTGTTAACCTTGAATTATTTTGAAGAGATAAACTAATAAATCTGCAAGTGTATCATTTGACTGGGGTTTAACTGACAAACTGAATTGAAAGCTCCTTTAGTACTACAAGGGAGTGCCAGCATTTCAGCGTATGATCACAAGACCTGTTGTTTCTTTTTTCGTTGTCTTTACTTATAATTGTTTTTGGGCTGTTGAAAATTTAAAACATAGTGGTGGTGTAATTCTGTGCTGTCTTTAATTGCTGCAAATTTTCGCCCCCTTCCCTCCCCTTCCCCCAACTCTTAATTATATGCCCTGATAAATCTGATTGACAGGAGCTAAACACGGGGTATAGTAAGAGGTGTGAAGTAGGAGGGGCTTAAGGGGGAAGAAGCCCACCCTCAGCATGACAAGTGTTTTGCCTCATTTATTTATTTATTGGTTTCTTTTTCCTTAAAAAAAAAAAATTATCTGAGGATCAGTGACAGGATTTTTAGTACTGTAAATTAATAAAAAGAGAACTAGGAGAGCTTCAGTAGCAGACAAGTAGTGGAATTGCAGTATAATGTGGGAGTGGTGCAATGCAGTGGCTGTGGGGCAGCCATATTCAGGCAGACCTTCTGGACACTGAGGTGCTGCCCTATCTGCATGCATCTCTCTGGACTGCGGGATGAGGTAGCCAGACTCAGAGCGGAAGTAAACTGGGTCAGGAGTACCATCACCCCTATCCAGGGACCACTAGTCCAATGCAGCTGCCTCAAAGGATGCCGAGAACGAGGAGCACTTGGATGACAGTGGGCTCAGGGAGGGTTAGAGCAGTCAGGCAGAGGCACATCCCAGATCCTATTCCTCTCAAGAACTGATATGCCACACTAGCAAATGAGGACAACCAAATAGAGATACCCAGAGAAGTGGAACGAAAGGATGTGGAGGTTAGCCAAGGAGGTGACCTCAGCGGGGAAAGCAGTGGACCCCAGAGGAGGAGGAAGTGAATCCTGGTGGGGGACTCCATTGTAAGAGGGATCCAGCTAGGAACACAGGAGGGGGAGGACAGGGAGGTGAGGTGCCTACCAGGTGCCACGGCATGGAGGGATGGAAGGAAGATACTGGGGATCACTGGGAAGGCAAGACGGGAGGGTGAGCTGGATGTCATTATCCACCTAGGTACTAATGACTTGACAAATGGGGAGCCAAAGGAAGTTCAGGAAGAGTTTAGGAAACTGGGGAGGGGTCTCAAGCAAGTAGCTACTTCTGTCACTTTCTCAGAAGTACTACCTGTGAGAGGCAAGGGAGAGCATAGAGTGCATGCACCAGGAACTTTAACCATGGTTGAATAACTGGTGCTGTGAGGAAGGGTTTGATTCATTGGTGACTGGGGACCCACCTGGAGGGATGGAGGTTTGTTCAGCCTGACGGCCTGCATCCATCCTGGAGGGGATCAACACTCAATGATAAGTTTATATGCTACATTGACAAGCATTTAAACTAGCAAATGGCGGTGGCAGGCCAGCAAGGAGGGTACCCATGCTCACCCCCACAGCTAGCAGTGGAACCAGTGAACCAGAGGAGGGCTCTCTGCAAAGCAGTGTGCAAAAGATGGAGATTAGTGTCCAAAAGGTGGATAAGCAGAAAGGGCAAAATTCAGCAGAAGGGCAGACAGCAAGGAGAACCAGGGATAAATGACAACCAAGGAAGGGCTGAGTAGAACAGTGAAGCAGTCTAGGAGGTCAAATCATGGAAAGCCACTGTGCAAATGCCAGGAGCCTTAGCAACAAGATGGAAGATCTGAGGCTGTCATGGTACAGTCAGACCTGGACATTGTGGCCATCACTGAAACCTGGTGTAATGATAACCATGACTGGGAGATGGCCATACCTGGCACAACATATTCAGAAGAGACAGAGCAGGCAGGAAGGGAGGAGGATGGCACTGTATGTGAAAATGACATAAGGGCCACAGAGATCCAGGAGGAACAAAATGGGGAGATACTGTGGGTTAAGCTGGAAAGGAAAATGGGGCCAGCCATCCGCACAGGTGTGGTCTATAGACCACCAGCCCAGGAGGAAGAAACAGATAGGGAGCTGATGCTAGCCATCCAAAGGATGGCAGACAAGGGTGAGGTAGTACTGGTTGGAGACTTCAATATTCCAGACGTGGACTGGAGCATCCCAGCAGCAGCATCAACTAGGAGCAGATTTATCATGGACTCCCTTCAGGGTGCCTTCCTCAAGCAACTGGTCATGGAACCAACTCGGCAGAAGGCAATACTGGACCTTGTGCTCACAAACAGGGACAGTGTGATGGGGGTAACAGTGGGGGAGCACCTGGGTAACAGTGACCACCAGTCATAGAAACATAGAAACATAGAAGTTGACGGCAGATAAGGACCGCAAGGCCCATCCAGTCTGCCCATTTCTTTTTCTACCTTATAAATGTGCCATCGGCCTTTGCTCTGTCAGTGACCTATCTATTCATAGTCATTTGTATTGCTCCCTTATGCCTATCCCATGCCTGTTTGAAGCCCTGCACTGTATTCACAGATCACAGAAAGAGCAGAACCAAACCACACAAAAACACGTATCCTGGATTTCAGGGGGGCAGACTTTGGGAAATTGGGGAGATACTTGAAAGAGGCATTAAGGGGAATGGGACAGGAATCAGGGGTTGAGGAACAGTGGGCAGTATTTAAAATGGGGATTATAAGAACAACAGAATTATGCATTAAGCAGGTTAGCAAGAGGAAAAGGAAGAGGAGACCATTATGGTTTTCCAAAGAGGTAGCAAAGAAAGTGAAAGCCAAAAAGATTGCATTCAGGCAATACAAAAAGACACAGGCAGAAGGGGATAGGGAGAAGTACCAGGAGAAACAAAGGGAGGCAGGGAAGTCAGTAAGGAAGCCAAAGCTCAGACAGAAGAACACATTGCAAAATCAGTGGGTAAAGGGGACAAAACCTTTTACAGGTACATAAGTGAAAAAAGAAAGACAAAGGCAGGGATAGTGAGACTGAAGGGGGAGGATGGGAGCCGCGTGGAGGATGACAACAGTAAAGCTGACATATTGAACAGGTATTTCTGCTCAGTCTTTACTGAGGAAGAGGGGTAATGGGTCTGAAGGGAGTACAAGGGGTGAGAATGGTGCAGAAATGGACATAAGTCCCTTTACACGAGAAAGGGTCCTGAAGGAACTGGAAGTAATAAGAGTTGATAAAGCAATGGGGCCAGATGGGGTGCACCCCTGGGTCCTTAAAGAACTAAGAGAGGTGGTGGCTGAACCTCTGGCTATCCTGTTTAGCCAAACACTGGAAACAGGGGAGGTACCCAAAGACTGGAGGACAGCAGATGTAGTCCCCTTATACAAAAGTGGGAACAAAGAGGAAGCAGGGAACTACAGACCAGTCAGCCTCACCTCGGTAATGGGAAAGATCATGGAAGCACTACTGAAGGAGAGATTGGTGTAACATCTGGTTGTCAATGGACTACAGGACCCAAGGCAGCATGGTTTCACCAGGGGAGGTCATGTCAGACCAACCTCATTGAATTTTTGACTGGTAACTAGGAGGTGGATCAGGGAGGGCAGTGGACATGGCCTATCTGGACTTCAGCAAGGCCTTGACACTGTGCCACATAGAAGACTATTACACAAACTGGGGAATATGGGTGTGGGCAGGACAGTAGTGTGGTGGGTAGGTAACTGGCTGGGTGGCAGGACACAGAGGGTGGTGGTAAATGGCTGTCACTCCACAGAGGAAGAGTGACCAGTGGGTACCACAGGACTAGTGCTGGGACCGGTCCTATTTAACATCTTCATCAGTGACATTGCGCAGGATCTAGAAGGCAGAATTTCACGTCACTGATGACACAAAGCTCTGTAACAGAGTAGACACACCAGAGGGTGTAGACAGAATGAGAAGGGACCTGCAGAAACTTGAAGAATGGTCAGGGGTTTGGCAGTTGAAATTCAATACAAAGAATGCAAGATAATGCATATAGGGCACAAAAACCCTGGCACAATATATCAGTTGGGGGTGAGGATATAGCATGCACCAAGCAGGAAAGGGATCTTGGGGTTGTCATCTCTGGATGACCTCAAGGTAGGAAACAGTGTGACAAGGCATCAGGTAAAGCAAATAGGATGCTGGGATGTATAGGCAGGGGCATCACCAGCAGGAAAAGGGAGGTCATAATTCTGCTATACAAGACACTAGTGAGACCCCACCTGGAGTACAGTGCACAGTTCTGGAGACCATACCTACGTAAGGACATAGACAGGGTAGAGAAGGTTCAGAGGAGGGCAACAAAGATGGTGCATAACAAGTCCTATGAAGACAGGTTGAAGGAACTGAACATGTACTCCCTGGAGGAGAGGAGGGAGAGAGGGGATATGATAGAGACATACAAGTATCTTACAGGGAGGAACAGGGTGCAGAAAACACTATTTTAAGTGAAAAAGATGTTCCAGGACTAGAGGGCATGGGATGAAGTTGGAGGGAGGACGATTCAGAGGAAACATGAGAAAGAATTTCTTCACAGAACGGGTGGTGGACAAGTGGAACACCCTGCCAGAGGAAGTGGTGGGGGCTGAAACAATCACGGGATTTAAGAATGCATGGGATAGACATAAAGGAATTCTAGAGGTCAGGGGTAAGGGGAAACAGACTTCTAGGAAAACAAACTGAACTTACAAGCTCAAATGGACAGACTGGGTGGGCCATAGGCCCTTATCTGCCGACACTGTCTATGTATCTATGTATAAACAGATGTGCCACTGAAGAATGTGTGTGTGTTTTAAGTAATTCTTGTTTGCAATAATATCTAAAGAACCACATAACAAAGACTTCTACATGTTTGAAAATTGTCTATAAATTATAGAAATAAAAATATTTATGTTACAAATTACAAGGTTATAATTATATCTCTGGGTTCTGAGGACTCATAATCAACTCAAGTTCCAAACCTTTTTTTTTCCTAGTCCTCAGAACACCACACTTAAATTATCCTCTTGTAATTCACAGTTGTGGATCTGTTATTTCAAATTTATTTTCCTTTCCTTTTGTTTTTGTATTTATTGTTGTACGAACAACATTTTATCATACTTAAGTATAAAATATGGTTATACAGTTTTTGGTACAAGGAGACCATCATTATCTGCTATGATTATTTCTTTTGTTTCTCAGATTTAATGAAAAGTTGACAATGGAATCCTCATTTTCCCATGAACATAGCTTTAGAGTTGATGTTGGTGCGGAATTAACGTTTAAAGCTGGGGCACCTTTCATTGCCAGTTGTGAAGCTAAAGTCACCATTAATGCAAGTACAGCACACAAATGGTCATTTGGCAAGAAGAACATCATAGAGGTAACATTTAAAATTTAACATTTGTTGTGACAAAACTGCTGTCTCATTTTCCAAGAAGTTTACAACTAAAAGAGATTTTCCAGTTTTAAGGAATGAATTGGCATCCTCAGAATAAAACAACACAAAATGCACATTTCAGGACCCTTCTCTGTGTAATACTGAATCCATTTTCATTAGAGCAAGAACGCTTCCTCGTAGTCTTTTCCTAGTCAGGTTGCTTTGGCCTGCTTGGTCATAATCCTCTATGTATATCATCACAACATGTTGACATGGAAATTATTTTAATGTCACAAGCAGAGAATGCAAGACTGACCACCTACAACTGGGCTCAGTCACTCAAGCTATATTTGTTACCTGTGACTGAGACCTGTCCCTCCTCTGAGATCAGTGAAACTGACAAACCCTCCCTGAATACTTCATCTTCAGATAAGAACATTTTAAAAGGAGTAGTGCCATTGCCATCTCTGTAGTCCTTCCCCTCCAATCCAGCATGGATGAAAATGAGGGAGATCATAGCAAACAAACCTGATAGACTTCTTTGACCTGGGTGATGAAAAAGGATGTTCAGGGAGGAGTAGTGAAAATGGCCTACCTAGATTTCTGCAAGGCTTTCAACACCATTCCATATAGGAGACTATTAAGCAATCTGGGTAGCTTGGGGTGAGCAACAAGGTGATATCCTGTGTATGAAACTGGTTAGGGGATAGGAGACAGAGGGTAGTGGCAAATGGAGTTTGCTCTGAGAAAGGGAGTTTGACCAGTTGGGTACCTCAGGGTTCATTGCTGGAACTGGTCCTCTTTAATGTCTTTATAAGTGACATAGCAGAGACCTGGAAGGAAAAGTCTGCCTCTTTGCAGATGACAAGAAGGTCTGCAACAGGATGAGCAGGTGGACAGTGTAGGCAGAAATCTGGAAAAAAACGGAAGAATATTCCAGAATATGGCAGCTGGGTTTTAATGTAAAAAAGTCCACAGAATTGCACTTGGGCCACAGCAACTCATGGGCAGAGTAAAAAATGGGTGGAGTGTTACTCACAATGACCAAGCAGGAAAGAGAACTGGAGGTACTCATATTGGATGACCTAAAGGTGGCCAGGCAGCATTGCAAGGCAGTCAAGAGGGATAGGGGGATGCTGGGGTGCTTAGGAATAGGAAGGTGTATCACAAGCAGAAAATGGGAGGTGGTGTTACCCCTGCAGAGGTAACTAGTAAGACCCCACCTTGAGTACTGTGTCCAGTTCTAGAGACCACATCTCTGGAAGGACATAGAATGAAGGCAGTCCAGAAGAGGGCAACCAAAATGGTGTAGATTCTGCATCATTAGCTCTACCCGGAGAGGCTAATGGAGCTCGATATGTACACATTGGAAGAGAGAGAGGACAGAGAGGAGGTATGATAGGTAACTTTAAATACCTCACTGAGGTAAAAAATGTACAGCAGGGGAATATTTTTCTGAAAAAAGGTGCTGTAGAACAAGAGGACATGCTATGAAGCCGAAGGGGAAAATTCAGGAGAGATGTAAGGCAGTTTGTCACAGAAAGTGTTGATTCCTGGAACAGCCTTCCAGAGGAGGTAGTGGGGGAGAAAACAGTAGTGGGGTTATACAGTGCCTGTGATGGGCACAACAGAATCAAAGGGCAAGGAACGGAGCAGAGGAGGATGTAAAATAGACCAAATAGGGTCTGATGCCATAAAGGGCAAAATCTTTTATCAGATTCTAAGTTTCAATTTGAGGTTGTACAACTCATCTCCTCCAACTCTTCCAATCAGCTACCTGCGGCGAACTTCCCAAGCCTTTTACCTTCCAAGATACACCCCTTAATCTTATTTATTTTGTCCTAACCCTTGCTGCAGATGGTGAACTCCTACTACTGGGTGACTTCAACCACAATTGGACCTCCTCTGCTGTGAACAAATGTACTCAGCATATCAGGTCCTCCACTTCAGGTAGCATATCCCTGAGCCTGGTTTATCCCTTCCTATTCTAACTACTCTCTACTTAACTGGGCTGTCTTCACCCACCCGCTCCCTGATGCCCTAAGTAAACAATAGGACCTGACTGGGTGCTCTTGTGATAAAGGCATGCCCAGGTGCATTGTTAGACATGAGGCATTTACACAGAGTACCTTCAGGACCTGAAAGTGTGGTTATCAAAAAACAACCAACACCCTGAAGTCTTATTTTGCTAATAAATTGGGTAAACTGAGAATATAAACAAATTACAATTGTTAATAAAAACATATAGTTTATTTTGTTCAAAGTATTTAGTAAAAACTATCCTTCCCCACCTGTCAATCATCTGTCTTTTTATAAACACAATAAATGAAATGTTAGTTAGTCATAGAATGCAGTAATTTAAACTGCAGGATTTTTCTTGCAAAATGTTCACCTCTCCCCTATCACACATGTAAAAGATGGCCTCACTTAGGCCAATGCTTCAGTTTTGTTTGTGGCAGCATAAGCAACAATGGTTTCTCTGATATGCGTGCAAGAACAAGAGGTAGCTTTTCCATGGTAAAAAACAAAGCTACAGAAAGTGAAACAGAAAATCTTTTTTATTTGTATGTGTGTAAGGAGTGGATTATAAAGAAAAATAATTTTTAATCTTTTTTTTTTATTTATGTAAATGTGAAGATAATCATTGTAATAACTGCCTCCCTAGAGTGCAATCTTCATTCCTCACAAAACTGGTTTCTAAAAAGAAAATGGTCCAGAACTTCCCTCAAACAAAAGTCACATTATTGAATTCCACCCCAAAAGTATGATGCTTTTATCATGGCTTCCACATTTCACCCTTGGATGGTGTGCAATTTGAGGCAGTTGATGAATTCTAATATCTGGTTTTACTATTGGTCCCTGTCTCATGTTTGAGAGACATCACATAAAGAACACAGCTAAGTCTGTACACCAAAAGTGTCGTTGTTACAATGCTTTTGAAAGTTTCTAACACCCAATACCAGAATCAAAATTATCCAAAGTAACATACTTCCTGTTACTGAATATGGCTTCATTGTCACAGATACTTGACCAAATGCCACTTGGTCAAAAAAAGAGCTCTTTTTCATAATGTGGATACATTTGCACGCAGTCTAGAACCCAGGTCCCATCACTGTATTGGTTTCAAATACCTGGGCTGGATGCAACCAGAATACAGAGCCCAATTACAGTATCTGTAGCTAACTTTGTGTTCTAGTTCCTGCACAGAAAAGCACCCTTCTGCCTCTTGGAAACTCTAATGTTCATGAACAACCCATCTTCCACCTCCACACCAAGCAAGTTTGTGGAGGAATTGTTGTGGGATAACAGAGGGACCAGACACCCAACGTCAGGTTCAACATGCAATCTCTGTGTGATGTTTATTCAACATACATGCGATAACCTTCAGCAATGCCATATCCCTTCTTCAATACACCAGTTTGCAGCAACAGGCTATGCACGTCCTTCCGCTCCACTTAGCCGCCACCTTCGTATCTCTGATCTAACTTATCAGCTGACATTCAGCCTCCCCTATGACAGCCTTGTTTGCTTGGGTGGTGGGGGCTCAAAAAAAATAAAAATAAGCTAAAGAAAAAGAACCCCAGTACAGAAGCACTGAAACAAGGGTTAACCAAAGGGCATTGACAATAAGCCAAGTTTCAAAGAAACACAACATCACACATACTTCCATCATGGGATATATGCAAAGCACCATGAAATGTCAGGCCTGTTCAACTTACAGCAATTTATATTCATTTTAAATAGCACAACTAACTTAATTTTTATAATACAGTCCCCTAATAACGTTTTACCTTTATCAAAAACACCTAGTGCCGTGGTATTTTCAACATTTACAGGTTTCATACCCATAAAGTATATACATCAATGTATTTTATGACATAGTGACATTACATACTAAATCCAATAACGAGGAACACAGCCTGTTGTTTTACATCAGCTCGGAGGTCACCACAATAACCTCCCTGTACAAGGACCTGAGAGGGAAAAGGAAAATTTAAAGAGAACACTATAGCATAGTCAAGAAATGGGAGAGGGTGCCCATAGGTGGCCAATCTTATGGACTAGAACTTGTAAAGAATAGATTAAGCTAAGAAATAGAAGAACTGTTGCAACAGATTTAAGAAAAGGTCAGATCCCAAGAATGGAAAGAGCTCCCTGTCACATATACCCCACCTTAAGAGAGAAACAGTTCTTGCAGACTGCTTACCACATTCATTCCTATCCCAGGAAGGGATGGACCTCCCACCCAACCATCTTCAGAAGCTACATTTCAGGGTCCCTATTAACGACAAACATTTCATCATAAACATAGTGGATATCATCATTCTTTACTCTGAAGCATTAACACGTTGCTCAGTAGAGACTAATGGTACCTTCCCTGCACTATCTCATTTTAGGGAAAGTCCGTCATATTTTACTGACCAAAAATCTGGATGGCTGTAAAGTACAGTACCACATAAACAATTTCTCTGGGGTGAGTAATTACCTGCTCCATCCCCATCAGACATGTCTTTTTTAAGCAGGGCCTCAGTTCTAGGTTAACCCCTCTACATATCAGCTTTGTGCTCCCTCAACTGTGGAACAAGCTGCAAAAAACTTTGAAATTAACTCATCCCATCAGCCTTGCAGCTTTTAAATCTCTATATCTACATCATAATAAGGAGTCCTGTGCCTGTCTACCCTAAATCGTGACTCCTATAAGTCCAAGTACACTCTAATTACTACTGTTTAAAGACTGATCACATCTATAATTGACTCTTCCCTCTCCCCTTTTTCTGCCCCCCATATCTTTTCCTTCCGCATTCCTTTGACCCTGGTTCCAGCTCTAAATTCTCCATACCGTATCACTATATATCTTTTTATATTAGGTTTTATTTGTGTTCAGTGCACCTGATATGTATATTTCTTTATTCTTATGAAAAATTGTGTCCTACCCAAAACTAGCTGTATCTTCTGTTCCAGACATATACTACTGTCAATGCTACTTGCTGATACTTTGTATATACTGTATTATTGTATCTCACTTTATTTGTATTATTACTATTTTCTTGTGTGTTGCATCCCATGTATATTGTCTCTTGTTCCTTGTTGACAAACCCTGGTCCACCTCGAAAATGAGTTTGCTCAATTGTGATCGCCTGGTTAAATAAAGACTTTGATTGATTGATTGATTGATTGATTGATTGATAAACCCACTATGTCTATGGATTCATTCATTTCACTTGCTACTGATACATACGAACATACGGATGTGCCAGCAGAAACAGACCACCCGGTCTATCTAAGTCTGCTCGAGTGTGCAGCCAACACCCCTAGTTTGCAGCTGCCCAACCCCCCTCCCTTTGTCATCCCACTGCCACACCCCACCTCCCCACCCTCACTCTCCCTGTTTCCTGTCCCATGCCCTTATAAACTGTTCACAGATTTGCATGGTACCACCCATTCTGGTAGTGCATTCCATTTTGCTACCACCTCTCTGTGAATAGTGTCTCCTTATTTCCTTCCTAAATCTTCCCCCCTCTATTTTTAGCACATGTCCCCTGGTGACCATCCCCTTCCTTAACTTAAAGACCCCATCTGCCCCATCCTTATTGATTCCCCTCAGATACTTGAATGTCTCTATCATGTTGCCCCATCCAATCTGTCCTCTAGGATGTACATATTCAGATCTCTCAGCCTGCTGTCATAGTCTTTCCCTTCCATTCCACATATCATCTTTGTTGCTCTCCTCTGCACCCCCTCCAGTAGCCTAATATCATGCTTTAGGTATGGCCTCCAAAACTGCACACAATATTCTAAGTGCGGCCTTACCAGTGACCTGTAGAGGGGCAAGATCACCTCTCTTTGCCAGGATGAAAAACCCCTTGCTATGCACCCCAGCATTTTGTTCACTTTTGCAGCTGCTCTCCTGCACTGGGCAGTGTTGTCCATGGTCCCTGTTATCATTACCCCAGGTCCTTCTCCTCCTCAGTGATCCCCAGTTTAACTCCTCCCAGCCAGTATCCTCTCCTTGGATTCTTTGCCCCAAAGTGCATAACCTTACACTTCTTTGCATTGAACCCCAGCTGCCTCTTCTTTGACCACTCCTCTAGCTTGCTTAGGTCCCCCTGCAGCTGCTTCCATCCTTCTTCTCCATTCACCACTGCTCCAATTTTGGTGTTGTCAGTGAACAGACTTGTCTTGCTCACCACCCTATGTGCAATGTCTGATATGAAGAGTCTGAACAATACTGGCCCCAACACAGAGCCCTGTGACACCCCACTCATCACTGGCCTTGGAGTTGAGAGCTCGCCTCTCACCACCACCTGTTGCAGCCTGCCACTCAGCTCAACCAGCTTGTAATCCAGTTCATCATTTCTTCCCCTACCCCTACACCAGTTAGCTTCCCCCCAAACCGCCCATGAGGCACAGAATCAAAGGCCTTGCTGAAGTCCAAGTAAAGAACATCCACCGCATGACCCTTATCCCGCTCACCTGTCACCCAGTCATAATATTGTAACAGGTTGATTTGACAAGACTTCCCTGAAACAAAGCCATGTTGCCTCACATCCTGGAGGCCATTGTCCTCCAGGTATGACACCAGTCTTTCCTTTAGTATTGTCTCCATGAGTTTGCACACTCTGGAGGTGAGACTTACCGGGCGATAATTACCTAGTTCATCCGTTGGTCCGCTCTTGTGTACTGGTACTACATGTGCCAGCCTCCAGTCCAGTGGCACACATCGCAACTCCAGTGAGGTGCTGTACAGATCTGCCAGTGGCTCCGCCAACACCTCTGCCATCACCCTCAGCACCCTGGGGTGGATACCATCCAGCCCTGGTGACTTGTTTACCTTCAGTGCCCTCAGTCCCTCTAGGACTTTACTTTCCTCAATTCTTCCATCTGTTGCCTCCTCTCCCACCCTCCCAGCCCATGTTGGTAGCGGCCCCCCTTTTCTTCCATGAACACTGAGCAAAAGTATTTATTCAGTGCTTCTGCCTGCTCCTCACCCTTATCCGTCCACTTCTCACCCCTTTTTATCCTCACTATTGTCTCCTTGCACTTCCTTTTTTCCCTGATGTATCTGAAAAAGTCTTTCTCCCCCTCTTTGTTAATTCCCTGTGCTAATCTCAGCTCCCTCTGGGCCTTGGCTTCTCTTACTTTTCTGGTCACCCCTCTGGACCATCTTGCATACTCCTCCCTGTCTACTTCCTTCCCTGTCCTCCTAGACCACCAGGGATATTGGACGTTATTATTTTTAACAGATGCCCACCATCGGGCATGGGGGGCACCACCACAGAGGTGCAGCCGGAGCTCAGATGGCCACCCACAGGTGGTAGCTGCCGTGTTGCGCCCTGCAATATGGCAGCTCACCTGTGGGTGGCCAGCCGTTGTTCCTTTTTTTTGGGGGGTTTAACTTTGTGCAGTGCAAGCAGGGGTTGCGCAGTCATGGACTCAGCACATCCTGGGCTGAATATCGGAATGTGCAGAGTATGCATGGGCACACCCCCCCTACCTGCGCCGCATACATTACTGATGTGCTCCGGTGCATCGGGATTTGTGCCAGGCAGAATTCTCATTTGAATATCACACTGGGGCGCATCAGTGGGTTGCACATGGAGCAACACTGTTGCACCATGCGCAACCCTTTTGAATATCTGAGCCTTAGTGCCATGGTATTTTCAACATTTACAGTTTTCATACACATAAGGTATATATATCAACGTATTTTATAACATAGTGACATTACATACTAAATCCAATAATGTGGAACACAGCCTGTTGTTTTACATCAGCTTGGAGGTCACCACAATAACCTCCCTGTACAAGGACCTGAGAGGGAAAAGGAAAATTAAAGAGGACACTATAGCATAGTCAAGAATGGAGAGGGGGTGCCCATAGGTGGCCAACCTTATGGACTAGAAATTGTAAAGAATAGAATAGGCTAAGAAATAGAAGAACTGTTGCAACAGATTTTAGAAAAGGTCGGTCCTCAAGAGTGGAAAGAGCTCCCTGTCACAAACTTGCTAAAAATCCTGCACATGCATATAGCCATGGGCAGAGTACATCCAGCTACCAAGCTGCTTCCTTTTTGGTGTACCATCCTATTCTGTCAGATTGTCCTCAACAAATGCAATCATATCTATTAAACCAAAGGAGTCCTAGCAATAGCTAAATGTATGTTCATGTTTTATGTGACTTTTACTCCAGTTCATATTCATTTGCTTGATTCTCAGTCAAATGCATGGATTTAAATTCTTGTATGCAGGTTTTGGCTTTCTGTATTGTACTTTCATTTCTAGGGCTGGCAGAACTCAGTAAAGGTCTGAAACTTATAAAACAATACTTGCAAAAAACTTCATTAATGTATTAATTTGGGTTAAGGCAACAAAAGTAGGGAAATGAGGTGTTTGGGCTTCCAGCACCTCTCCCCCACCCCCACAGGAAGCAACAGAACAAATCATTATGGTTTGACCTCTCCTGCATCTTCACAAATCAGGCATAGGGTGTGACTTGGGGTTGTCAACTCTAGTGCTTACCCCATTCCATCAGTAAGTAATCTGAGCTGTATACAGTATATGAGAACGGGTTGAGTGTTAGGGCTGACAACTGAAGGCATACCCCATGCCTTAGTTATGAAGGTGAAGGAGAGGTCAAACCATAATGTGTTTTCCTTTTGCTGCCTGCAGGGTGGGGTATTAGGGCTGGGAACACTTTTACCACATGTCCCTACATTCGTTGCTTTAATGCTAACTAGTACGTTAACAAAATGCTTTCCACTGAATGTCATTACTTTCTAAGATAGTATAATCATATCCACATTTGCCTGTGGCAGCACATGGCCCTCCGGGCCCTGCACGTCCATCCCACCATAGATGCAAATGTCTATGTTGCTGCAGAAAAGCAGGGCACTCAGCCTTGTGCTCCCATTTCTACCAAAACAGCCATTTCTTTCCTTTGTTGTATGGCTTGTTAAAGTTCCAGTGTTATCCTATTGGAATTTGCCTTTTTTATTTTTTTGATGTTTTCGTCTATATTGTCCCTCAGTGACTAGGGGGTATGTGCTATCCTTGTAGTGCTCATTAAAACATGTGTTTTGATATATACAGTGTCCCTTAAATCCCTTATTGAAGTTCCAGTGTTATCCTATGGGAATCTGCATTTTTCTATTGTTCATATTGCCCCTAATTTTGTTTGGGTGGGATCTGTGTTATTCTACTCATAATCAATAATACCTTTGTGTGTGTGTGTGTGTGTGTGTGTGTGTGTGTGTGTGTGTGTGTGTCTGCAGCTATATATATATATATAGCTACAGACACACATGCACACACACAAAGGTATTATTGATTACTAGAAGAATAATACAGACCCCACCCAAAAAAAATTAGGGGCAATATGAAAAATCGAAAATTGCAAATTGCAAATTCTATAGATAACATTGAATATATGTATATATATATATATATATATATATATATAGTGGTGTGATAGAGCCACTATTGTTAGGGTTGAGTAAGCAGCTTAATGTTAAACCCCATTTTTGCACCTTAATATCTTTCCAAACATTCAACAGATTTGCATGAAATGTGGTATGTACTGTTATGTGGTGTAGATCTCTTGACTTGCCAAGTTTTGTTTCGATCAGATGTGCAGATGTTACACAGTGCATAGGGAAAAAAGTGTGTTTTTTGCCTTTTTTTCACCAAATGTTTCCTCAGTTTTCCTCATCGCCTATACCCACACTGTTTTAGATTTTAGCCTGAAATTTTCTTGGTAGAAAGAGTGTACCCTAAGGAACAAGCCAGCATTATTTGAGTGAAAAAAATATTATTCTGATCCAAAGTTATTCAATTTTGAAAATTCAGGTTCTGAGCATGCTCAGTTCGGTCTTTTGGATAGATGCACAGCTTCAAACAAGGACTTTGGCTCATGAATGGGAACTTTGACAGCTCATAAATGGGGATTCATCAAATCCCCGTTCATAGGAAAAAAAATCCCCATTCATGAGCTGCCATCTTGTTTTCACTTTTAGCCCAAAACAAAATGTTGTGACTTGCCCCATGGATGCATTTTTCCAATCCCAGTTGGTGAGGTGCCCAAATCCCAGTTCATGAGCCAATCCCCATTCGTGAGGTGTCAAAATCCTTGTTCATAAGATAACGACCAGATGGCCATATCTCACAAACAGGGATTGGCTTGTGAATGGGGATTTTAACCACTCATGAACTGGGATTCTACTAATGAATGGGGATTTTGACACCTCATGAATGGGGATCGTAAAAAAACAATATGCATTCATAAGTTGTCAAAATCCCCAATCATGAGCCGAATCCCCATTTGTGAGGTGTCAAAATCCCTATTTGTGAGACGAGGACAAGATGGCCCTATCTCACGAACATGGATCGCCTTGCAAACAGTGTTTTATCACCTCACGAATGGGGATTCAGCTCAGAAACAGGAATTTTGACTGTTCACAAACAAGGATTTATAAAACTTTGCCATTTCACTGCTACAGAACCCTAAGGACATTTTGTTTGAAATATGCAGGGTGCAAAGGGGGTGTCCCACAGATGTGATGTATGCTGGTTTTGTGTAAAACAATTGCATTTATTACATAGTTATGACATTCCAAAGTTGAGAAATTTCCCATAGGATAACTTTGTGGTGCTTATGATGCCTTTTGGCACCCATATCTTGAAAATCAAGCGAGATACAGATTTTTCACTACCTGCAGCTCAGATCACCTAATAAGCTGCAGAAACAAGTTTGGATATCTTAGATTACACCAGCAGTGGATTGTGTTTCCTACTTGCTATGGTTATGGAGATATTGGCAAAAACATGTTCCAAAGGTTCCAAGGGTACCTTTTGAGTGCTTTTCAGTGTCTGCATCTTATAACCAATGGGAGGTACAGATTTTGTCAACCTCTATCTCATGTGGACATCTTGCTGTCATGATTACAACGACACTTGAATTATTTTCATAGCTACTATGGTTGCTGAGAGTATTGCATAATGGATGGACCACCAGTTCCATTACTGCATAATGGTATCCATATGTGGGGGCTGCACTCTAACCTACCTAAAATTGTAGAGATGCAGCTCAGGCCTAGACACATTCCAAGTAAGCCTTGTACTGTAAATGGTGCAATAACTCAGTAACCATAGCAACTTTGGAAAATATTCCATTGCAGTTTTAATCATCGACTAGTAACCTGCACACATGCTTACCTAACCTTCCTTAAAAGCGTACTAAGCATGCATGGCAGTTACCAGTGCATGATTACAACTGCAGTGGAACTTTTTGCAAAGTTGCTGTAGTTACTGAGATATGGCACTATTTGCAGCACAAGGCTTTCACTACACTTGTAATCATGGACTGCTAACCTACATACATGCTTAGTACACCTTCGGAGCTTAGGGAAAAATCCATATCTCAAACCGTTTTCGAGATATAGCCACCAAAAGGCACTGTGTTCACTGCTATGTTATTCTACGGGAAATTTCTCACCTTTGGAATTGCATAACTATGAAACGGATGCAAATTTTTACACCAATCTGGCACAAGTCCCATCTGTGAGACAACCACTTTATACCCTGCACAGTTCAAGACAAAAGTCCTAAATGTTTCTTTGCAGCGAATTGGCAAAGAAACAGCAACCTTTAAAAATCCCTGTTTGTGAGCTGTCAAACTCCCTGTTCATGAGCTGTCAAAATCCCTGTTTGTGAGAAATTCCTGTTCGAGAGGTAGTGCCAGCTGGTTGTCCCCCTCATGAATGGGGATTTTGACAGCTCACAAAAAGGGATTTTTAGGGCCATCTAGTCATTCCCTTATGAACAGGGAAGTCTCATAAACAGAAATTTTTGACAATTCATAAACATGGATTTTGACAGCTCATGAACAGGGATTAGTTTTTATAATCCCTGTATATGAGATGTCAAAATCCCTGTTCCCGAGTCGAATCCCTGTTTGTGAGCTGTCAAAATCCTTGTTCATGAGATATCTCTGTTCATGAGATAGGGCCATCTGGTCATCCCCATTTGAACAGGGATTTTGACAGCTCACAAACGGGATCAGCTCGCAAACAGGAATTTTGACACATCATGAACAGGGATCAGAAATGAGTTGTGAAGAGGGATTTTCAAATTTAAAAACAGTCATTCTTTGACTAAACTAAATAGAACCAAGGCCATGAGTTTGTAGAGGGCATCACCCTGAACAATACCCATACTTCAATCTATACAAAAGACATCTGTGGGGCAAGGTATAATATTTCATTTTTTACAAAATCAAAACAAGATGGTACTCATGAACAGGGATTTTTTTCATTTTTTCATTTGAATACAAATTTAATAAATTCCTGTTTGTGAGCTGTCAAATTCCCTGTCCTTTAGCCCAAATCCTTGTTTGAAGCTGTGCAGCTGTCCAAAAGACTGAACTGAGCATGCTCAGAACCCAACATTTCAAATTGAATAACTCTGGAACAGATTAATATTTTTTTCACCAAACCAGTCCTGGCATGTTCTTTTTGGCAAGCTCTTTCTACCCTGAAACTTTCATGCCAAAGTTCCAAATGGTGTGGCCACAGCATGATGAGGCAAAGTCAGCAAAAATGGGCAAAAAAACCCAACTTTTTCACTTTTTTCACTATGTGTTGCACAAACTTCTCACATCTGATTATAACAAAACTTAACATGTCAAGAGCTCTACCCCATGGGACCCGGCATGCCAAATTTCATGCAGATCCATAGAATGGTTGAAAAGTTATTAAAGTGCAAAATTTGGGGTTTAACATTAGACTGCTTACTCAACCCTAACAATAGTGGCACTACCATGTCACTATACTATATATATCGGCCCTTAAGGAATTATGGCTTGTTAAAGTTCCAGTGTTATGCAATCGTAATTTGCATTTTTCAATATGGCCCCTTAATGTTTGAGGTGGGAGGTATGTGTTTCAGTTCAGTTCAGTTTGTTTGTGTATATATAACCTTCATATGCCCCAGTGCCAAGCACCTGAAAGGCAGTACAGATCTCTCCCGGTGGTGTGTTTGGCCAGCTCTACAGCCGTCGCCCACCTCAGCCTGCATTTACAAGCCACCAGCTTGGTTCCCCTCCATGGACTCAGCTGCAAGGGGGCAAGTGCCTGAAAGGCATTACAGATCTCTCCTGGTGGTGCATTCGGCTAGCTCTATGGCCGTCGCCTGCCTCAGCCTGCATCTACAAGCCACCCACCTGGTTCCCCTCCACAGACTCAGCTGTAAGGGGCAAGTGCCTGAAAGGCACTACAGATCTCTCCTGGCGGTGTGTTCGGCCAACTCTATGCCATCACCTGCCTCAGCCTCTATCTACAAGCCACCTGCCTGGTTCCCCTCCATGGACTCAGCTGCAAGGTATGGCCACTTCTGCATCAACTCCACCTGATTGGTGTGGCAATCCCCAGGTGAACCCTGATTGGTCTACTTGCCTTGCTGATGGTCTCTGATTGGGGTGCCTTTTTCCTATACTTTAACATTGCTGTTTACTGTCTGTAGTCTGCTATTTGCATGGAAGGTTTTTCTTCCCAGCCCCCTTCCCCCCAGGCCTCCTTTAAGTACACTCTTGCTCCGCCCTCCTAGCTCAATCCCACATCTGGTTGGCTGCCCTGAGTCTTGTTCCTCCCTCTATCTCTGAATACACTGTAATTGACCTATCCTTCTTAAAGATCAGTGTACATACTGCAAACCTGCCAATAGCAGCCCTCCTTCAATCTCGGGACTGCATACTCTGGAAATTGCCCCTACTCCACTCTCATCTAACTCCTGATCATTACCTCTCCCCAGCATTATCAGTGGTAGCTTGAACACCAAATTCTCTGTTCACTACTGCAGTTCTGCTCATTTCCCCAGCTGCACAGGGGGATAAATATTTTAAAATCCCACTGTCTTGTGTGTAAACTGATTTGAACCTAGATTCTCCTGCCTTTTGCTATTGCTTAACTGCTACAGCCCTTTTCCTGCTTTGGTAGCTGTAGCCCAGACTGTAGGGTGCCAAGGACATTGCCCCATTTCACTTGAAATCTGTAATCCTCACTGACTTCCTGATTATTTGTCTAACTCTATGTCTATCTTCTTCTGCTGTTCCCCAGTTGCCCAGCTTGAAAACTGTGCTTTTCACTGGCCAGCTGACCAATTGTCCAGCTCTACTTCTGTCACCCTCAGCTGAACCTGCACTGCTCAGTGTCACCAGTGAATAATTTGGCAAGTCAATCCACTTCCAGCTCCCTATCCAATCCTATAACTGTAACTATGTCTGTGGTGATATGGTTCCAGTTCCTTATCATCCTATGCACAATACCTTTAGTAAGGGACCCTCTGGGCAGAAACTTATTTAATGAGGAGTTATACCTCCTATCCCAAGAGTGCTTACATATCAAGTCCCTATTTAATTTGCGCCCCCCCCCGCATTCTTGCACCTACACCAAGTTGAGTTTCTAAATCAGAGTGTCACTAGATTCTTGTCACCTGTGAAAGGATTGCCACCAAACCCTCCCAGTAACAATACTCCCTGTTGCTACACAGCATGGGTCCTAGGATATATTTCACTAGGGCATCACAGTATAAAAAACAAGCCCCTGCATTCTGGCTCCGATGCTTCATCTAGCAGATGAAGGGCTAGATCCTCCAAATTGTCTCTTGTTGCCTTGAGGAAAGTTGTGCTTCTGTTCAGGCAATGTTGAACTCAATCCGGGACCTACAAAAGCCCTCCTTACACTGTCTGAACTCACAAAGATAAAAGGAATTAGGTTCATGCATGTCAATGCATGTAGCCTCTTAAAGAAACTTATCTCAATCCAGGCTTGGGTCACCCACACCAAACCAGATGTACTTGTGATCTCAGAAACTTGGCTTCGGCCATCCGTCCTTGACACGGAGGTCAACATCCTGAACTATCTCTTATTCAGAACCGATAGACTAACTAGGGGTGGTGGACGGATCTACATCAAGGACAATTTCACGGTCTCCACCCTTGACTCCTCCTCAATTGCAAACAGCTTTGAATGTACATCCATAAAAATCTAAATTTTACCCTCAAAGTCCCTCTGTATTATAGGATGCTACAGACCCCATCTGAGGGGTCATAGCTCCTGTCCCATCTCTCATCTATCATGGACTCTAATAACCTCAAAACAATTATACTATGGGACCTTAATTATGACTGGCTGACCAGTGCCTTATTACCTCTCAAATCATTCTGTGATTCCCATGGTCTGTCACTACTTATTGATGAACCAACATGCATTAACAAGAAAAACTCTATGGATAGTACCCTTTTGGATGTCCTTCTAGTGAACAAACCACACTCCTTTTCCCATGCTGGAACTTTTTTCGCCAATGTTAGTGACCATTGCTTCATCGCTGGTGTAGGAGCTGACCCTAATCCCTCTTCCTCAACAAAGTTCTCTACCAAAAGGTCCAAATGGAACTTTGATCCATTTGCTTATATTAACGACCTGAAAGCATCTCAGCATTGGCAGAGCTTTTACCTCTCCAAATCAGTAAATGCAGCATATGCTATCTTCAAGGAAATTATAACAAGTGCCCTCAATACCCATGCTCCACTGGTCAAAACCCATATAAAGACTAGGACATATCGTTGGTTCACAACAGGCCTTAAGATTGCATTATTAAATAGAGACAAGCTTTGGAAAAAAGCTCTCAAATCACACAGAGCTGAAGACTGGTGTCTCTTCAAAACAGCCAGAAACACCTGTACTAAGCTGATCAGAGAGGCCAAGTCAAATTTCTACCATTCGTAGCTGGACTCTGCCTCAAAATGCCCCACCAAATTCTGGTCCACAATAAAAGAACTATCTAGGTGTATGATAGGAAACATGCTTCCCTCTAAAATCTCCTCAAACAATGTCATTACTAATGACAAAAAGGAGGTATTGCAAGCCTTCATTAACCATTTTGCCTCTGCAGGTCTAGCATTTGACAAGTTGCCTGCTAGTAACCTGTGCTCCCAGATAACTATGTTGCCACCTGTACCTAGTCCAACAAGTCATACCTTTTCATTCTCACCTGCCTCCCTGAAAGATGTTGAAGACCTTCTCCTACATTTGGACACTAAGAAAAGTGGTGGCACGGACTCAAATGACCCCTACTACCTAAAGATTGCCTGGCATGTTCTGGCTATACCAATTACTCACCTATTTAATCTCTCTCTCTCTCAAGGGACCATACCTCATCTATGGAAAACGGCTCATATCATCCCACTATTTAAATCTGGGGATCCCTGCGATCTTAACAATTACAGGCCAGTCTCACTCCTCCTCATTTTGTCAAAACTCTTAGAAAAAATTGTGAATGTCATACTGAGAACCTTTTTAGAAAACACAAATTTTTTAAACCCTATTCAGTCTGGCTTCAGAGCCAATCATAGTACAATTACTGCACTGGCTAAGGTAACAAATGACTGGCAACGTGACTTGGAGAACAAAACATTTATCTGTGCTGTTTTCCTAGACCCCAGCAAGGCATTCGACACTGTCAACCATTGCCTACTTCTTTCTTCATTAAAAACGTTAGGTCTAGACACTACCTCCCTGGACTGGTTTCATGATTATCTCACGAATTGGCACCAGCAGGTTAAGGCAGATGGAGAACTATCCACTCTCAAACCATTATTAAGAGGTGTCCCATAGGGCTTCATCTTGGGGCCACTTTTATTCACTATATACTTTAACAGCATAGACATCGGCATCAAGGAAGCTAAGATCCACCTGTTTGAGGATGATATGGTACTCTACCTAAGCTATACGTCACCTGAAGCTGCCTGTGAAGACTTGCAAACTGATTTCAATCTCCTACAGCACCAGCTACTTAGCAAAAAACTGTTACTTAACACCAAGAAAACAAAAGCGATGATATGCTCACCTGTCAACCATATGGCATATCTTGCTATTGCTGGTAACCTACCCCACATCACCACCATATTAGGAGAAAACTTGGAGTTTCTAATGAAGTTCAAATACCTGGGGGCCTGGCTAGACCACAAACTCTACTTTGCGGATCACTTGGAGGAATTGTTAAAAAAACTGAGACAGAGGCTCTGTCTCTTCTTTAAGATAAACCACCTCCTAACCACTGAGGCTAAGAGGCAACTAGTTCAGTCAACGTTCATCTCCTTAATTGATTATGTTGATTTCATTTATAGCCAATGTAATGCCTCATATCTGGGGAAACTGGATATACTGTACCAAAGAGCCCTGTGTTTCATTACCAGTCTCCCCTTCTCCACCCACCACTGCTCCTTATATGTTGCAGTGGGATGGACCTCCCTACATTATAGGCATAATACAAATGCAGCTGTATGGACTTTCAGAGCTATCACAGGTAAATTACCACAGTATATCATTAATTGCCTGCCTCTAAGCATGATACAAAACTATGCCTTCAGAAGCTGCTCTCTAATTTCCCTGAAAGTGCCCAGGGCCTGCTCGTGCTTTGGGAGACTGGCCATAGGCTTCACACTGCCGACACTCTGGAATAAGCTTCAGAAATCTTTGAAATTAAGGGCCTGTGCCAGCCTTGCTGTGTTCAGGACCTTGTATGCCAAAACTGTCATAGAAGAATGTCATTGCTACAACCACCAATAGGTTGCTCTTGCCTGTTTATTATCAACCTCTGTCCTTTGTTCTGCCCACACCAAACATTACCACTTAGGAACCCTATATCCAAATTCTCCATTTTCCCTGCCCCTCCTTGCAAGAACCTAGCTTGTAAATCCACCTCTCCTTGAAGCGTATATTCTGTACAATCCTCATCCATGCCCTCCTTACCTCTCTACCCCTTGTTACTTCCGCATTATGCTAGGATTTGTTAATCTAATACTACATATTCTTCTTTTTATGTAGCCACCTTCCTACCTTTCTTCTTTTTCCTTGAATAGGATATGTACCTACTTAGAAATAGTGCACCTTGTACTTGTATACTACACCATTACTTGTTATTGCTACCTTGCTTGTTTTTATTATGCATATACTTGTTTGTTTTCTTGCCTGTACATAAATGCAATGTTCCTGACCTTGTGTGATGCAGGTCCACCTTGTAAATGAGCTTGCTCAATGGTGTTCGCCTGCATAAATAAAGATTTGATTTGATATTACCTGTGGTACCTTCACTACTAGTAACCCCCCTTTTTCAAACTTGTATGCACAGTATACTTCCAACATCCTTATTCTTCTTGCTGTGCCTTTTTTTGTTTAATTCTGTTTTTCTTCTTCTCAACTTGTAATTTACTGCTCTTTCTATTTTTTGAAATATACCTAGTTGTAGGTGGTCCTAATCTACTTTGTTATACCATAATTGCCTCTGTATAATGTAAATATTGTTATCTGTATAAAGTAAACTGTTTTCCTTATTTTCAGTTCACTGTATTGTATCACTGTCATTTGTTACTGATGCCTTCGCTCAGGTCCACTTTGCAAATGAATTCTTCTCAAGGGTGTTCCACCTGGTAAAATGAAGATTGATTGATTGATTGTTTGTCTATAAAAACATTATAAATTATGTTCTTACAGAATTATAAAAGTTTTGTAAGTTTTAAAATCACCCCACATTTTGTATATTGACATATAACGCCTGCAGTTTATATACAATTTCAAAAAAGAGCATAGTGAAAAAGCTATACAAAAGGGTTTAAAAATTAGTAACACATTGCACCCTATACACACCCCAGATAATGTAACAAATATAGAATAGTGTATGGATGACCATCCACAACAAAGCTGTGTTTCCATTGAGGGTACTGATGACATCAGAGAGACCTCGAGAGTGAAGTTCAAGAAGTCTCAGTGATGTCATCAACTCCTGAGATGTGAAACACTGTCTTAGTTCTGGATGGTCAACCATCACTATTTTATATAGTATATGGTTCCCCAATGTGTAAAACATTAATTTCACAAGGTTTCATACCTTTTGTATTCACAGCTCTGCTTCATCCCAGTCCTCGCTACAGACACTCACTACTCACGCACTCCTCTCCCGACATGACCCCGAAGATCCCGGTACTCGCTGATGTTTCCTCTGTTCACAATTCCAACTATGAAGGAAACACCAGAATTAAATTAAAAAAATGACAAACTAAAAACATGAATTTGAAAGCTTGTCATTAAAGATTGAAATTGCCACCGGTGTCTCATTATGTATAATAGGATGCTACAGACCCCCATCAGCTGGACTACAGTTGTTAAAACACCTCGAAAACATCCTGGGTTCAGCATCTTCAGAGTGTATCATACTAGGGGACTTCAACTTAGACTGACTCTCCAGTGCATCCACCCCACTTAAAATGTTCTGTGATTCCCTTGGGTTGTCACAGCTAATAAATAAATCTACTTGTCTTAACAAGCTCAACCCCAATGACAGTACTCTCTTGGATATCATTTTAGTTAACAAACACCATTTATTGTCCCATGCTGGCATCTTTTTCTCTGATATTAGCGATCATTGCTTCATCACGTGTGTAAGATCCACTCTTAGATCCATAACCGTACCAAAATTCTCCTTTAAAAGGTGCATACGCAACTTTGATCTCCCTGGGTATATATCAGACCTAAGAGACTTCATGCAATGGCAGGACTTCTGTCTAGCCAAGTCCCTAACTACGGCTTATGATATTTTCTCAGAAATTGTGCTAGGGGCTCTCAACAAGTATGCTCCCATAGTAAAAGTTTGTGCCAGAAACAAATCCTGTCGGTGGTTTACAGAAGACCTGAAAGACGCTTTGTGGAGTAGAGATGTACTCTGGAGAACTGCTAGGTAAACTAATTTAATAAATGACTGGAATTCTTGCCAGAGGGTGTGGAACCTCTGCACCAAAATGGTCAGAGAAGCCAAAGCTAATTTCTACTGCTCTCAGCTGGAGAGGTCCTCAAGAAATGCCTTCAAATTCTGGAGGACTATCAAAGACATTGAAGGTCACACCACTGTAAATTCCCTACCTACTAAATTATTGATTGACCATACTGTCATCTCCGACAGACTGTCTATCCTTGATGCTCTCAATAATCATTTTGCCATTGCAGGGCTAGCCTTTGACTCCTCTCCTGCGATTATCCTCCACCAACAACTTAGATTGGATACACAAGAAAAAAACATCCCCAGTCCATCCTTCTCTATGCAGCCTACCTCCCTGAAAGAAGTTGAAGATCTTCTCCTTCAACTGGACACTAGAAAAAGTGCTGGGGCCGACCTCATTGACCCATACTTCTTAAAGGTTGGCTACTGTGTCCTCACAGTCCCAATTGCTCATCTCTTCAACATATCCTTGTCCCAGGGTGACCTACCGCCCATTTGGAAAAATGGTCCCTTTGTTTAAGTCAGGAGATCCTACTGCCCTCAATAACTACAGGCCAATCTCTCTACTTCCAGTTCTGTCAAAGATGCTGGAGAAAATAATGAACTCCCAGCTTTGGAAGTACCTGGAATCAGAAAAATTGCTCAACCCATTGCAATCTAGTTTTAGAGCAAATCACAGTACAATCTCTGCTCTAGCCAAGGTAACAAATGACTGGCAGCTTAAATTAGACAAAATAAACTTTGTCTGCGCAGTTTTCTTGGACCTAAGCAAAGTGTTCGATACCGTTGATCACAGACTGCTTCTGTCGTCCCTCCGGAACATTGGTTTGGATTCTCTATCCCTTAAACAGTTCTCCAACTACCTCTCAGGATGACTTCAACAAGTAAAGGCAGAAGGGGAAGGTTCTTCACAAAACCCCTATTGAGGAGTGTACCGTAAGGTTCCATTCTTGGTCCCTTGCTCTTCACCATTTATATTAACAATGTAGATGCCCCCCTTAAAGAAGCACAAATACACCTATTCGCGGATGATACGGTACTCTATACTAGTAGCCCCACACCTGAAGCAGCCTGTAAAGCCCTTTAAAATGAATTTAATCTGCTAAAACATCAGCTTATAAACCAGAAACTGCTCTTAAATGCAAAAAAACCCAAAGCAATGTTCCTTGCGCTCCTTCAAAATGCAATAAATCCTGCAATTGCTGGGACACTCCCGCAGATCACTACCATTCTAGGTGAGCAGTTGGACTATGTACCAAAGTTCAAGTACCTGGGGGTCTGGTTAGACCATAGACTTACTTTTACAGATCACTTAGAAGAACTGGCAAAGAAATTTAGACAAAGACTTAGTCTGTTCTTTAGGATTAATAATCTCCTCTCAAGAGACACTAAACTGAAACTGGTTCAAACTACCTTTCTTTCCCTATTGGATTACGCAGACTTTCTATATAGTCAGAGACCTGCAGGTACCCTAGACAGACTCAATATGCTTTATCACAGAGCCAAAAGATTTATCACGGGTCTTCCATACTCAACTGACCACTGTGCATTTTACACGGCAGCGGCATGGTCATCCCTTGCTTACAGACAGCAAAAAAATGCTGCGGTTTGGACATTCAAAGCTATCTCAAATAAACTGCCCCAGTATATCTCTGTCTGTTTACCTTTGTGCACTCTGGGGAAGTATGCCCTGAGAAGCATCTCATATATCTACCTTTATGTTTACAAAGCAAAATCTCGTATTGGCAGAGCAGCCATCAGCTTAGTGCTCCCTCAACTGTAGAACAAGCTGCAAAAAACTTTGAAGTTAACTCACCCCATCAGCCTAGCAGCTTTTAAATCTCTATATCTACATCATAATAAGGAGTTCTGTGCCTGTCTACCCTAAATAGTGACTCCTATAAGTCCAAGAACACTCTAATTACTACTGTTAAAAGACTGATCACATCTATAATCGACTCTTCCCTCTCCCCTTTTTCTACCCCCATATTTGTCCCTTCCACATTCCGTTGACCCTGGTTCCAGCTCTAAATTCTCCATACCGTATCACTATATATCTTTTTATATTAGGATTTATTTGAGTTCGGTGCACCTGATATGTATATTTCTTTATTTTTATGAAAAATTGTGTCCTACCCAAAACTAGCTGTATCTTCTGTTCCATACATATACTACTGTCAATGCTATCTGCTGATACTTTGCATATGCTGTATTATTGTATCTCACTTTATTTGTATTATTACTATTTTCTTGTGTGTTGCATCCCATGTATATTGTCCCTTGTTCCTTGTTAACAAACCCAGGTCCACCTTGAAAATGAACTTGTTCAATGGTGATCGTCCTGTTAATTAAAGACTTTGACTGATTGATTGATTGATTGATGAATACACGGAGCAGACTATGGCAGTTCATGTACAGACTTGCTTTGAACTGCTCGCAGGATAGCTTGCTATGCTGCACTGCCATTTTTGTTTGAATTTTTTTTTTTTGTGAGGAGTGGAGTTTCCACTAATCAGGTGGCAGCTCAAAGAAAAAAAGTTGTTGTACTATCAAAGTGACATCAGAACAATAGTACAACAACTTTTTTGCCCTTTGAACTGTCCTAGAACAGGATTTTGAAAGCCACAGCTTTCTATTCATAATAAGCCATAACCATACACTATAGATAACTGGGAACCCACTGTATCTAAAACCCATCGGGTAATTCATTTTGGTTATCTTCAACTGTAGAGATGAAACTATAGAAAAACTATCAGTGTCAGGCAGGTAGGGCTTCCTAAATACAATAATTGGTCCTCTTAAACCCAATATAGTATATAGGTTAGCAGGAAAGATATAACAATTTCAAAGATAGTGCAAATGACATTATCAATCACTCCATCAAGGCTTTATTTATACAATGCAAGTCTCAAGGAATCAAAGCACTTTACATATGAATATAGAATAACAAGCACACATAAATAACAATTTCAGTGTTTAAACTATGTAACTTAGACCTCATCCAGGAATGCCTGGCTGAATAAAAACATCTTCAATTTTAAAACGGTTCATGGTCGGGCACTCTTTAACCTGACAAGGTAGAGAATTCTATAGAGTTGGGGCTGCAAAAGCAAATGTATGTACTCCAGATGTCTTCAGTTTAACTCTGGGAATCTCTTGCAATCTCTTATAAGTGGAGTGGAAATGGTGGGATGGATGGGTGCAGAAGGTCTTGCAGGAAGCTGGCTCTCTGGTCATGTAGGGCTTTATAGGCTTATCAGAGAATTCTCATGGGGCTAACAGTAATGAAATGGACAAGACAGTAGAAGTGTATCAATTAGCCAGGTAAAAATATAAATCATTGGCAACAGTCTGAATGGCTACTCTTGGTACAGCTTATCTATCATATATTTTTGTAATTTTTAACTGTCTGAAAGAACATAGCTAACATATTTACGGTCAATACATCCTTGGAATGGATATGTATTGCAGTTAATTAAACTTTGTGGCATTTCCTGGGTATAGTATGATTCTAACCAAAAAGCCCTGTCCTTTTCATACCAGGGACACTCCCACAAGACATGGATAAGGTCTTCCATGATCCCCAACAGTGAAAATATTATACACAACTACGGTGAAACCCTCAATGTCAGGCCAGAGAAGCTTCCTAAATACAAGAGCTAGTCCCCTTTAGTCCAATATAGTATATAAGTTAGATTCATCTCTTAGTGGGGAAGGCCATAACAATATTACAAAGAGTACAAATAATTTTTCAGATATTATTCATGAACCCAACAATAGTAAAATAGGTAGTCCAACAAAAGTGCATCAATTAACCAGACAAAAATTAAGCAATAAGGCACTCCAGGGTGTATGTTGTCATTGTTTAACATCACACCTAGGGTGGGTCAAAGTACAAGGCCACAGGCCGAGTGCTTCCACCACCCTATGTGTGACATTATTCAGGGAAGACGCACACCCTGGAGTGCCTTATTGCGATTATAATATGGTTACAAAAATCAGACAGGACTTTAATAATTAAGTAATCAATATAAGAAACACATCAGAAGTTAAAATTTAGACATAAAATAAAGACAATATAGACCCTTCAAGAGCTTTACTGCATCCCTCCAATTTGCTTACACTGACTTTTTTATAGTCTATTTTCTGTCTTTGAGCTCAGCAATATTTTTAATACTCCTGCTTTTATCTAATTTTGCACTGTGCAGAATTGAAAACATTAATATTGAGAGTACCATTTGTTGTCTCTATAGAGATCAATCATGCTGCAGCAGAGGCATCCATACAGTCATTTTCAGTGTTTCCTTGTTTTTTTTAGCAGGAGTGAAGACTGTCCTAACAAACAGAAAAAAAAAAAACAATTAAGCAATAAGGTATGACAGGGTATGCATTGTGGTTGGAAAGTGGCACACCCCGAGTGTGGCATGAGGCATCACTGAAAGCCTTCACTTCAACCACCAGAGAAGTGCCATTACCCCACCACAGTGTACACCTTGGAATGTCTTACTGTGGTTATAAAATGAGTCCAAGATGTTTTTTTTTGGGGGGCGGGGCAAAAAATGCACCAAATCAAAAAATAAATATTTGTATGACTTTTTAAAATAGACCCAACACATCCCTGCACTGACATGCCATCTCAGGTTTAAATAATATGTGCACCAAAATTCATGTATTTTTAATCAGCTCTTAAATCCTCCAGTTTTCCTCATCCCACTCCTTTTACCATTCTCTCACCTCTCTTTCTTCTTCTTTATAATATCCCTTCCCTTTTCTATGTCTTGTTTATTTTCTGTCTTACAAACATTCAAGAGGTAGAATGTTTACTACAGATAGAATGCAATAATTTCAAACTCTGCTCAGTTCTGCTAGCAGAATCTTTACTCCTTCAAGCACACAACAGATGACCTTAGATGGAACCAGGGCATTTGTTTTATTTGTAACTGCTTAAACAACACAAATTTCCATAGTAAGCAGGTGAGGACAGGAGGGAGATTTTTCATGGTCAGCAAAGAAACACCATAAATTACAATTCTAAGTACTGTAGTACTCATTTTTTAAGTTATGTATGTCTGCATAACAAGAGAATTATAAGGGCAAATAACATTTTATTCTTATGTTTATATATTTAAGACAATTTAATTTTTAGGGCTTAGTTGAAGGTTTTTAGTGTGTAAAGGTGACAGCCACACTTGTAATGGCAGTAAGGAATGGCTGGTACTACTGATTTTTTGTGAAGAGGCTACTGGACCTTCTTCCAGTGCTGTTATCATGGGATATCAGCACAGGGTTCTGAGCTCCTCAGCCAGTCAGATTATTTGATTTTTTATAGCCATATTATAATACCAGACATTGGCAACACTCTGAGTGGCTACTCGTGGAACAAGTTTATCTATCATTTTTTTTCTTAACCCTTACCTAACCTATTAATGGTCAAGTCATCCTTTGTATGGATAAGTTCTGCTGTTGGTTCAAATTTATCTGTAGCATTTACTGGGTTATTATATAATTCTAATTAATAAGCCCTGACCCTGTAGTACCAGGGCAATCCCACAAAACATGGATGACATCTTCATGTTCCCCAATAGTACAGAGGCATTTAGAACTCATCACAGTGGATTTGTTGCATCTAGCTGTTAAGATATTACTGTCAAACAGCTCAGCTTTATAATTAATAAAGATTTTTCCTAGCTTTAGGTAATTAAAGATATCCAAATAGCATTAAAATCTAAACTGCACATGAAAGGGGCAAACCACTTTAAAAATCAAGAGCCTGAATAATTGCAAGATTCTGCTTGACCCAAATATGAAGAGCTAAAGCACCCACTACAGAGAATGTCCACACAATAGATGGTTATAACAAGTGCAGTTACTGTAACATGCAAGCTAAAACAGCAGCAGAAAAAAAACACCAGCACAGGAAACATTACAAAACACCAGTTGCCATGAAATTAGATTTTGCTTGGGACTCCCCAGGCTTCATCAGACTGTTGTGCTAATAGAATAGGTACCTAATATATACATAATGTCTATATCAAACAGATGTAATAAATACAAAAGTGTAAGTCATGTGAATTAAAAAATGCTTAACATCTTAGATTATAAATGTATGACAATCAGAAAATACATCAATAAATTAAGCACCCACATATAACAGAGTGGCTGTCATATATCTAGCTTCAAACTTGTTGTACAAACAGATAAATCATAAAAATAGAGGAAATCTCATCCCAACTCCTTAACTAAAATAGATATATACACACACACATATATATGCAATACCTATGAGGATAAAAACAGCAATTATACAATAGAACACAAAAAAAACTGGCTCCTGATTGGCTACCTAGCAAGATTTACAATGTGTAAATCCTGCTAGTACTCAACAGGAAAAAGTGCCAGCTGCACCCCCATGCCCTATACCTTCTCAAAATCAGTCCAACACCCAACATCAAACTCGTGTGCCGCCATCTTCTATACCGTCACTACCGACTGCGGTAAATTTCAAAAAACAAAAATGGAATACTCCTTTCAAGTCATAGATGAAATGGAGCTGGATGAAATATTGTCAAACTTTCCAAACACCTTTCCACAAAGAACGTCTCAAAACTCCCCTCAGGACTTACCTGACACCTCAGCTTGAGCGTTCGAGCAGCCAGCCTCTGCGACTCCTTAAGAATCGGCAAAAGTTTCCACAGCATACAATACCACCAGGAACTATTTTTTTCCTTCACCACACTAGATTAATATATCAAGCACATTGTCCTAACAATCAATAAAACCTATAATAAAAATATTTAATGTAAAAAAACTCCTAATTGTATAATAGCAGTATCCCACAAGAGGTTGTGGGTGATGCCAGGATTTACATACAGGTGATGTGTTGTGGTCCCTCGGCTCTGCCTCGGGACCAAACAACACACCACCCATGGGTAAATCCTGGTACCACCCACAGTCTTTCATGGTATATTGCTTAAATATTAGCCATATTCACAGGGTGCTCAGACCTACAGTGAGGATATTGCATTTATCCTCACTGTAGGTCATTTATCCTCTCAGTAGGTCATACAGTGGCAATATCTGCACTTGTCCACAACTCCTCACAAAGCTTTTGATTGATGGGAGCTGATAGCATGACCAGCACAAACAGAATTCACCTGCTCACTTGCATTCCAGCTCCCACTAACAGTTTCATTTCACTCCTGAAGCACATAGAACACTTTCATTTTCTTCCTGTCCTTTCACACAGTGTTCCAGTTTCTCCTGAAGGTATCCAAGACCACAAAAAGTACACAGAATTATTGTTATTGTTTCCCCACCCCAAGTTCTTTCACTTCAAATCATTTTAAAAAACGCACTTTTCATTGTCTCCCCATCTCACATTCTTTCACCTCAAAACATTAAAAATAAAGCAGACTTATTTTCATTCTCTTCCCCACCCCATGTTCTTTCATTTCAAATGATAAAACAAAGTTCTCTCTCACACAAGCTCTCGCTTCTTCACATCATCTCCACCAACCAATCATCTGTTTTTTACTGCTATTGCACTCCCCAGCAGCAGAATCAAAGCACGGCTCTCCAATTGGGTCTCAAATTCATCAAACAGCAACACCACAAAACTGATCCCTGAACTCTTCATTAGGCCTCCCCGCTTGCTACACTGTCTCTCACATTGTCAGAAATCATATCTCCAGGCATCAGTATGCACAACGTCCTGATGCAAATGTTCACTTTTATACACACAATGCTCAATTATCCTGAAACAAAAATAAACAGATACCCATTTTCCTATCAAAATTAAACAAATACAATCTTGTGGTATTGCATAAATTGAACATGCAATGACCCCATTGAAAATATCTCTCATATTTTTCCCCTTGAGCAGTTTGACCTATGGCATCACTCATGGCTTTGCTACTCATGATGTCAAAGGTCAAACTACACTCGTGGGGGAATATCACAGATATTTCAATGGGGGTATTGCATATCCCATATATGTATATGTGTATATATATATATATATATATATATATATATATATATATATATATATATATAGATATATATATAGATATATATATATATATATATATTCCACATGCCACAATGCAAGCACTACAAATTCATGAGGTACTACTGAATTATTAATCCTAATTTATGAAAAAAAAACTGAAAGATCAATGTTTCAAACACCATGAAGTCTTGCTATATTATAACAATAGCAGTCAGCCACTGCAGCTGAACTGCCCCGGAGAGGAAGGAGTTAACTCCAGAAGACCTGGAGTTCTACAGCGCGAGGGCGCTGTGCCCAAAGCTCTATCTGGCAGTTTCAAATGAAACTGTCAGATTCTTTACTCCGCTTCACTGAACAGTCGCTCCGGAGATCAGCTCCTTCAGCTCGGTTCATTATCGGTTCAAACGAGTAGTTTTCGGTTCATTTGAACCGGCAAAAGTCATTATTTTACCGCATTTTCAGTTCTAAAGCTCTATCTGGTAACCGTAAGTACAAAATATCTAAGTCTGTGTGGAAAATTATTATCGGTTCGGTTTTGAACCGATCGCTTGGTTTCTTTCTAATTTTTAAAAACTGTACTGTGGGTTTTAGAGTGCGGTTCCCGGTTCTTATCGGTTCTAAAAAAGACGAAATTATAACGGTTTTTTCAAATACCGTGACACGGTTAGGAACCGATAAGGGTGTCTCTTCCTAACACTGCCATCAAAGGGCAAGTTTTGGTTGAGGCTGGCATAATGTCTGAGAAACCCAAAAGAAAAACCGGGCCCACTGGGTTTCAACACTGTGATGTCTGTGGGGGCGTCTTTGCCAAGGCTGACCCACACACCACTTGTGTCTATTGTCTGGGGCTGACCACCTCCTGTCAGACTGCCAGGTGTGTAAAAAATTTCCTGCAGCCACCCTGGAGAAGAGATTGGGCCGGCTCAGGGCGAGATGTAAAAAGTCCAGCTGACCGGATGGCCAGCCGGTTCAGTACCCACTGGACCAGAGGGAGTGCCCTCTGACCAGGGCGAGACTTCCTCGGGCAAAAGGAAGACTGGTTCAGAGGAACCAGTCCCAAGCAAAAAGGCAAAGAAATCAGGAGGTCTGGAGTCCAAAATTGTGTCTCCAACTGCTGCAGAGATAGCCAAAGCCTTTCAGATTGTCCAGTCACTGTCTCAGGGATCTGTAGAACCACCAACAGTTGGTAAAAGGTTGGTTCGTTCAGTCCCAGTGGTTCAGGATTTTGAAGTTGAGGATTTTTATGAACCACAGGAGGGGGAGGAGGAATTTGATCAATATATGTGTGGCTGGGAGGGTCTGGACGTGCCCATTGAACCGGACATTTCTCCAGACAGGCCTTTAGAATCTCCCCTATTCTGTCTGAGTCCCTTCTTTCTTTATTTTTACAAAAGGTTGCAGAAACCCTCCAGCTTCCTTTAGAGGAGGCTGTGGATGAGCAAGAGGAGCCTGATTATGTGGAAATGATGGATATTCCAGAGTCTAGGAGGTTGTCTATTCCTTTGCATAAGTCATTTAGGAAGCAAACAACAAAGATTTTAAAAAATCTTCATTCTGTCCCTCCTGTAGATAAAAAAATGGACAGAAGGTATACTTTGTCAGGCTCGGATACAGACTTCCTTATTGAACAGTGTAGTCATGTAGGTGTGGTACAAGCTGCAGCCTGTGACAAGGCTAATATTCCTCTGGCCTCACATCCTCCTGATAAGAATTCCAGGAAGATTGATGCCATGGCGGAAAAAACAGTATATGGCAGCTTCTTTGGGACTCAGGCAGGCAAATTATATGGCTTATGTGGCTAGATATCAGAAATCTAGGTGGGACACAGTAGCAGAAGTTAGCTACAGGCCCATGGCCAGCTGGCTAGTGAGTTGGAACAGGTGGCTGCTGATGGCATTGAAAGCCTCTAAAGTTCAATTTCATACTGCTGTTGATGTTAATGATGTTTCCTCTAGGGTCATGCCACTTCTGTAGCTTTCCGTAGGTTGGCATGGCTCAGAAGCACTAATCTGTCCCAAGATACCCAGTCAAAGGCTATGGATTTTCCTGTAGTGGGAAATTCTCGTTTGGGAGCAAACAGAAAATTATATGAAAAAGATGGATGAATACAGAACTACCTACAAAAGTGCCAGGCTAAGGAGAAGCATGCCATGCCACAAGGCATGCTCCCAGAATGAGGGGCAGGCCTTTTCAGGCCTTTTTGCCAATTTCAAGCCTCCTCTGCTGTCTTCGAGAGGGTTTCTTCAGAGGCAGGGGGTAGGCGTGGCACAAGTGGACGTCCCCTCCCCTCAACCTAAGAGCTGCTGTAGCGAGCACCTGATGGGGTGCCCAGGGCCGATTACTACCTGTACCAGTGGGGGCAGGTTGGCCTATTTCAGCCAGAGCTGGCTGTCCCTAACCTCGGACAGATGGGTTCTGGAGGTAATAGGCCAGGGCCTGGTTCTCAGCTTCAAATGTTTTCCAAAGATGAGAGCCAGGCATTTTCCACCTGCAAATCCTTCAGAAGCCCTTGCTTTGGAAGCAGAGGTTTCTTCTCTTCTGGTCTGCAAAGCAGTGGAAAGGGTTCCTCCTTGCCATCAGGGCAAGGGGCTTTATTCAAGATACTTTCTTACCCCAAAAAAGACAGGAGAATGGCGGCCCATTCTGGATTTAAGATACTTGAACAAGCATCTGTTGAAACCAAAGTTCAAAATGTTGACTCTGGCAATGATATTGCCTTCCCTAAGGCCAGGGGACTGGCTAGCTTCCCTGGACCTCAAGGATGCCTATTTTCATGTTCTGATCAGGCCTTCCCACCGAAAGTACCTCAGGTTGAACTGCCTCAGGCCACTACCAGTTCAGGGCAATGCCCTCGGCCTTACCTCTGCGCCAAAGGTATTCACAAATGTCTTGCTGTAGTAGTGGCTCATTTAAGAAGCAAGGGGTTGCTGTGTTTCCCTACCTGGACGACTGGCTCATTGTGGGTCAGTCTCCAGGTCAGGTAATCCCACTTGCAAGTCACCAGCTTCTCACTTCTCTGGGATTCCTGCTAAACTTACCAAAGTCAGTTCTGGAACCAGTTCAGGTCCTAACTTTCATAGGCGAGATTGAACACAAGGTTAGCCAGGGCTTTTCTTCCCTCGGAAAGGGTGGACAGACTCATCGCCCTGGCATCCTCCTTTACCCTGCGGGTCTCTCGACTAGCAAGGCATTTTCTGCAACTCCTCGGCACATGGCTGCTTCCACAGCTGTTGTGCAGAGCAAGATTCCAGATGAGGGACATTCAGTTTCATTTGAGGGCCTATTGGTCTCAAAGGAAGGACCCCCTACCAAATTGGTCCCAGTTACTCAAACCCTGATCCTGGCCTTACACTGGTGGCAGGATCAAAGCAATCTGAAACAAGGGGTTCCCTTCATTCCCATTTCTCCCTCCCTCACCCTCACCACGGATGCCTCCCTGTTAGGGTGGGGGGCTCACCTGGGCGACCTTACCACTCAGGGAGTGTGGTCTCCTCAGGAATCTCTGCTCCACATCAATCTTCTGGAACTCAGAGCTGTCTTTTTAGCTCTTCGGGTCTTTTCAGATTCTGTCCAGAACAAAGTGGTTCAAGTCAGGACAGACAATACCACCACAATGTGGTACATCAACAAGCAAGGGGGCACTCGGTCTTCAGCCTTGTGCACCAAAGCAATGAAGTTGTGGTCTCTGGCTTACTCCCTGAACACCTCCCTGATAGCGGTTCATCTCCCAGGGAAGGACAATGTGCTGGCGGACGCCCTCAGCAGAATTTCTCAGGGCCATCATGAATGGGCTCTGAATCCACAAGTACTGGGGTCTGTCTTTGCCAGTTGGGGCACTCCTCAGATAGATCTTTTCGCAGCCCCAGACAACCACCAACTTCCTCTTTTTTGCTACAGGCCTCCAGTACTGGGCTCAGTCCCTCTGGATGCCTTTCTGTTGGATTGGAAAGGGAAGTTCCTGTATGCCTTTCCCCCCTTTTCTCTCCTTTTCAGGGTACTAGTGAAAATCAGATCTCAACCTTGCAGAGTGATTCTGATTGCCCCAGATTGGGCCAGACAGCCCTGGTACCCTCTGCTCCTGTCCCTGGCAGTCCACCCTCCCTGAGCCTGCCCAGAGTTCACGACTTACTGGCCTGTGCACAGGGAGAGTGTGGTACCGGATCTAAGTCCCTCCACCTCAAGGCTTGGCTCTTGAGGAGCTAGAATTGCTGATTTACACCTTTCTCAAGGTGTTATGGATATTTTAAAGGCTTCAAGGAAGCCTTCCACTAGGGCCACTTATAATTCTAAATGGAAGAGGTTTTCCATCTGGTGCTCTGAAAGGCAGATTACCCCAGAATCTGCTGATCTTCCCATTCTTTTGGACTATTTGGTCCATCTGAATTCCCTAGGCCTTAGACCAGCTACCCTGAAGGTTCATCTGGCAGCTGTTTCTGCTTTTGTGTCAGCAGGGAAGCCTGCCTCCCTTTCTTCTCATCCTGTGTTCTCCAAGTTTTTTAAAGGGTTACTTTATACTAACCCTCCCTTTCGGGAACCAGCTCCCGCCTGGGACCTGAATATTTGCATTGCTCAGTTAATGCAACCCCCCCTTTGAGCCTCTGTCTTCAGCAGAGCTCAAGTATTTAACTTGGAAAACCGTTTTTCTAGTAGCTATCACCTCTGCCAGACGCATAAGTGAGTTGCAGGCCCTGTCAGTGGAAGAAGATTTTATCTCTTTCCACAGAGATAAGGTGAGTCCTTAGGACTAATAGAAAGTTTTTGCCTAAGGTGGTTTCTGATTTCCACCTGAATCAATCTATCTCTCTCCCAGTATTTTTCACTGAGCATTCTTCCTCAGGTGAGAGGAGACTGCACAGCTTGGATGTCAAAAGGGCCTTAAGTTACTATCTAGAGCGCACCACAGGTCATAGGTTCGAATCCCTCCAACTGTTTCTTACCTATGGCGAGGTTGGCAAAGGGAAACCTGCCACTAAGAGAACAATTGCAAGGTGGATTGTCTCTTGTATCCAATTTTGTTATCAGAAACTGGGTAGAGTACCCCCCTCAGGATTGAGGGCCCACTCCACCAGGGTACAGCTGCGTCTCTAGCGGCTGCTAGAGACATTCCTATTCTGGAGATTTGTCAAGCTGCTACCTGGAAGACAGTTCACACCTTTACCAAGCATTATTCCCTGGATGTCCAGTCCAGGAGAGATGTCGGTTTGGCACAGCTAAGCTTCAGAGCCTATTTCCTAAGTAGGTTCTGACCCTCCTCCATGGAGGTACTGCTGTGTAATCTGTTATTGTTATAATATAGCAAGACTTCATGGTGTTTGAAGAAAAATTACTCACCTTAGTAATTGCTTTTCTTCTCATAGAGTCTTGCTATACTATAACCACCCTCCTCCGCCCTCTCAGAACTCCTACTTGGGTAGAGGTGGCAATTAGTGCAAGCACTGTGTCATGCCATTTTAGTTATCCCCTAACCCTTTTTTCCTTTGGCTTAAGGATCTAGATTGTTCATTTAGGTTATTTTATTGCCCCCTTCTTGGACTTGAGTCTTGGGGGGAAGGGGGCTTCATATGTGCTTGTCAAGGGTGGTAAAACGGGCCATAATACCATCAATTTTTGTTATTATGGTTCTGTGTGTTTCTTTGTTGTTTATATTGTTGTTATTACTACTAGTAGGTAGCCATAGGCTAGTGTAGTTTTTCCACACAGACTTTCCGTCCTTTGATGTTGGCTTCGTAAAGATCTGACAGTTTCATTTGAAACTGCCAGATAGAGCTTTGGGCACAGCGCCCTCGCGCTGTAGAACTCCAGGTCTTCTGGAGTTAACTCCTTCCTCTCCGGGGCAGTTCAGCTGCAGTGGCTGACTGCTATTGTTATAATATAGCAAGACTCCATGAGAAGAAAAGCAATTACTAAGGTGAGTAATTTTTTCTTTCATTCAATCCTCTGTCACTCCTTGCACCCAGGGTATATATCCATAAGCTTTCATGCTGTTAAATGAGTTGTTCTCAATCCACTGCCCTCAAGCCACAGTCTGCCCTCTCAATGCCGATGAATTGTACTACATGATTCTGAGTTGGACAAAGGTTAATATGTTTGGCAATAGCATAAGTTTCATCTGCCCTATCAATGGCATGTATGTGTTCTCCTGTTCTAACTTTAAACTGTCATGTAGTCCAGCCCATATAATACGGGCCACAGCTACATGACAGAAAGTACACTGCTTTACTTGTACTACAAGAACTAAAATGTTTAATAGGAACACTGCATGCAGTTGATGGGTTTGTGAAATGTTTGCAAAGTTTAACAAATGTGTAATAAACACATCTACCACATCTAAAAGTACCCACCTGGGGGGGGTCATCCACTGAAAGATTTTAGTGACTGGGCTAGGGAGATTGCTAGGGAAAACCAGGTCCCTAATCATATACTAATCTTTTAAAGAAAATAAAGGGGCCCTTGTCTACCACTTGTCATAGTTTAGGTTCCAAATTAAGCTTATCCCTATTTTCTTGAATAATATTTTTAACTTGCTGGGACCTAACTAAAACAACTGGTGACAAATGGACATTTGTGCAATGTGTGAGCAGTGCCAGTTCTGGATACCAATGTACTATCTCAGCTAGTACCTGCCACCTTAGTGAGTGCTATAGCAATGCTGGAATTACTATATCCCTGTTGCTTGTACCTATACACTTGCCCTGCTTGTTTCTTAAAATATTCTTTTGCTCAGTACTATTCCACAGTGTTCTGATTAGCTGGCTCTTGGGGATATTATAAGTCACATGTGATGGAGGAGAGCTATTATAAAGTAAAAGGCTATTATGGTCTGTCAGGTTTTGAAATAGTGTTGCACAAGTGAAGTGGAGTTAAGTTTATTGGCAAGAAGACTCCATTGAGCATGTTCATTTTCAAGGAGGTCCTGTAAGGACAATGTTAAACAACAGTGTACAATAAAAATGATGACATAACATACAGGTACAATAATTGGCAGAAAAAAAGTGCATATATGGACAGTAAAAACAATAACAAAACAGATCAGAATACGGTGTCCAGGTAAGCAATGGTGACATACCATAAGGTAACAATAATTGGTAGGAAATACATACAGGGCCAATGAAAAGAAAAACAATAGTGAAGCATACAGGAACCAATTCCTATTAAAAAGAAGAACAAAAAATAGTCTCAGTAAGAACGTATATGACTGCTGTCAGCTTCCCAAGATGGCTGAGAGTGCAGGAAGGAAAGACATAACTACTTCAGACAAGGACGGAGTCTGACTGAGGGGGCAAAGGATAAGTGCAAGAAGTTGTGAGAGGATGGAAGAGCAAGGGAGATAGTTGGGCAGGGATCAGGGATTGAGGGTATAGCAGTAGTCCTGGATGTAAGGGTGGGGATGGACTAGGGAAGAAAGGGGCCAGGGTGGATAGGGAGACTAGGGGGAAGGATACAAGAAGTCAGAGGGTACTCACTTGATAGCAGTGGCAAGAGACTAGCAAGTTATGCTAAGACCTATGGCATTGACAGACTACTGGGAAGAATTTGTAGGTCAGGGTTCTGAAGAAATCTGATGGGACAATGCTGGCGAGCCTGAGTGACGTCTGGATGAGATTCCATGCTGATGGGATGGCGTAGCTAATGGCACCCTTACAGAGGGAGGTATGCATCTGGGGTACATCGAGGAGGATGTAGATGGATTTCCTAAGACAGTAGGAGCAATGGGAAATATTAACAAGTGAGCGGATATAGGTTGTTAATTTATAGTAGACTTTTGAGGGTCCAGGTACCTAAATGGAGTAGCCACCAGGTGGTGAGGGGTTGCCAGTTGACTTCTTTATATAAGTCGCAGTGGTGCTCCGTGAAAGGTGCTTTAATAATGAAGCACAGAGCCTGATGGAACAGTATATTGAGCTTGCAAAGGTTGGAAGCAGTGGCACAGTTGTAGATAATGTCACCGTAGTCTAGGAGTGGCAGGAATGTGGCCCATGCTAGTCTACGTCTAATGTCAGGGGGAAAGAGCACTCTGTTCCTGAAGAAAAAACAGAGTCTTGATTCAACTTACTAGAAAAGTTGATGTGTGCACTGAAAGAAAGTTTTCTGTCTATTCAAATGCCCAGATATTTGAATGGATCAACCATGTCTAGTGATTTACGTAGAATAGCCATGATGGGTACAGATGATGCGCTGTGCCGAGGGGAGGGACTATTGCTACTAGGTGCAAAATAAAGGACCTTTTTTTTTTTCACATTGAGTAGTAGCTTGGAACTGATTAGGTTGCACTCTAGCTGTGCAAAGTCAGCTTGGAGTACATCACACACTTCAGATAAGGTTGGCTTAGAAGTATATATAAAGCTATTGTCCACAAAGAGATGTATTTTGGAGTTGCTGGTATTGGAATCTAGCTAGTTATTGTAAATAGAAACTAGTATAGGGCCTAATATGGAGCCTTGCGGGACACCTCATTTTATGGGGAGGGAGTCAGAGACCTGACCGCTCATTCTGGTTTTCTGAACTCTACCTGTAAGGTAGCTCAAGAACCATTGAAGTGTGGTGTCAGCTGTGCCTAGTTTACTGAGACCAATGAGGATGAGGTTATGGTAGATGGTATTGAATGCCTTGCTGAGATCAAGGAATATGGCACTTGTGACTTGTTTAGAATTGTGTGTGGTCAGCCAATTGTTGGTGACTTTAGCTAAAGCAGAGGTGGTACTGTGTTTTTGTCTGAACCCAGACTGGGCAGGGTCATGGAGTGAAAACTTTTCAACATGGTCTTTAAGCTGGTGATGGCTGAGTTTCTCTAGCAGTTTGGATAGGACAGGGAGGATGGAGATGGGCCTATAATTGTTTAGGTCACAGGGGTCACCTGATTTGAACAAGGGCAACATATGAGCTGATTTTCAACAGGAGGGGATGATAGCCAAGGAGATGGAGAGATTAAGGATATGAAAGATTAGTGCAGCTAGATAGTAGCCTAACTTGATGAAGATGGGATCAGTGCCATCTGCTCCACTACCATTACTGATGTTGAGTTTACTAAAGTGGTCCTCTTCTTGTTTGTAGGTCACAGGGTGAAGCTGGAAGGTATGAGGAGGTGGGGACTCATGGGTGGTGGGTTGAAGTTGGAGGTGTGGTAGCCCTGTGTATGGGGAGAAATCAAATGTGAGTCCAGCAGTGGCAAAAAGGGTATTCAGTTTTTCTAGGATGAGGTCATGCTCAACATATTCTTCTCTGTTAATGAGTCACTTGGTGGGAATGGATGGGGCTGCTTTGTGGCCCTCGGCTGTCTTGATTTTTTGCCAGATCTTGGCTGAGTTGCCATTGGCATTTTCAAGGGATTCTACATAGATGTTAGGTTTGGCAGATAGTATTAGTTTAACACAAGCATTCCTGGCAGTTCTAAATGCCTGCCAGTTGACCACAGTTTTTAGGTTTGGAGTAAATCAGGGATGGGAATGCTTAAGGACCCTGGATCTAATGAAAGGGGTGTGTTTTTTGGTGAGCTGAGTCAGTATAACATTAAGAAAGGTGACCACCTCATCCACTGATTTTGTGAGATAGAGATCTTGCCAGTTTACATATTTTAGATCCACAATATAGTTTTTGATGTTGAATTTGCAGAAGCTGCGCATGGTGACAAATGTAGAGGAAGAGGGGTGCTTATCTTGGTTTCTGGTGCATGCTACGATATTGTCATCACTAAGATCATTATAGAATATGGCTGTATGCTGGATTTTGTGAGGTCAGTTTGTGATAATAACATCCAGGATGGAGCTATTTGCATGATTTCTGACATTGAGCCTTGTTGTCTCTGTAATGATTTGGGACAGTTCAAGCTCATCACATAGTTCTTTTAGGAAGCATGCCTTATACGAGAGCCATTTGAGGTTGAGATCACCTAGAATGATGAGCTTATTGTTGATGGGGGTGATCAAGCTTCTGAGGGTTGAGATTAGCTCAAAATCTACTGAGGGGGGCCTGTAGCAACCTATCAAGATGAGAGCTTTGACTGTGGATATTTGGAATTTTATGGCCACACCATCAAATTCTTTGGGTTTGGACATGGCATTGGTGATGGAGACATTTAAGTGGTATTTCGTGTAGATGACCACCCCCCTCCACCCCTCATGGGCCTGTCTGCTCTGAACAGGTTATAGGAGGATTGTGAGATCTGTTGGTCAGAGATAGTACTTTTAAGCCAGGATTAAGTAATAATTATCAGATCTGGGTTATTGTGGGCAGGCAATATTCTAATCTGGTTACATAGAAACATAGAATTTAATGGCAGATCAGGACTGCTTGGCCCACCTAGTCTGCCCTTTCTCCTACCTAACAGATAAGCTGCAGATCCTAGTTAACCAACAGCTTACTTCCTCTTACCCCCCACTAGGACTGCCTTATGTCTGTCCCATACATTCTTGAATTCCCCCACTGCTCTTGACTCCATGACCTCCTCAGGGAGGCTGTTCCATGCTTCCACAACCCTCTCCATGAAAAAATACTTCTTCACATTACCTCTGAACCATCCCCCCTTTATCTTCAAATTGTGCCCCCTTGTTCTTGCACATCTCTTTTTCTGAAAGATGCTACTCTCTTGGACTTTGTTGATTTCCTTGAGGTACTTGAAAGTTTCTATCATGTCCCCTCTCTCCCTTCTTTCCTTAAGGGTATACATATTAAGCTCCTTCAGTCTTTCTTCATATGTCTTCTGGTGCAGACCCTGCACCATTTTGGCTGCCCTCCTCTGGACAGCCTCTACTCTGTCTATGTCTTTGCAAAGATGGGGTCTCCAGAACTGCACACAGTACTCCAGATGGGGTCTCACCAACTGTCTGTACAGAGGGATAACAACTTCCTGTTTTCTACTATTGATGCCTCTTCCTATGCATCCCAGTATCCCCCCCCAGCCTTCCTTACTGCCTTCTCACATTGCTTGCCCACCTTTAGGTCATCTGATATAATTACCCCTAGGTCCCTTTCCATTTCTACTGTTGTCGTATCTCACCCCCCATTGTGTACTCTTCCCCTGGGTTTTTGTTTCCCATGTGCATTACCTTGCACTTCTTTGCATTGAATCTGAGCTGCCATACATTTGACCATTCCTCCAACCTTGCCAAGTCCCTTCTCATCCTTTCCACTCCATCTTGTGTATCAACCCTGTTGCAGATCTTTGTGTCGTCTGCAAAGAGACATACTTTTCCTTCCAGTTCCTCTGCAATGTCACTTATAATAGAAACATAGAGTTTAGTTTGTTAATCAGGCTCCGCATGTTGCACCAAAATTTGTCTGCAGAATTTCAAAAAAATTAAAAGATCCAAAAATTAAATTTCACTGTGAAGAATAGTATATGCAAGCTAGCTCACTTTAATGTGCAAAGCCTCCTCCCAAAATTACAAGAAATAGAGACCTGGTTAAATAAATATGATCCCAGTTTGCTCAGCTAAAGCCAACTACCTCAACAAATGTACTTGCTTTGAATGGTTATAAAATACTAAGAAAAGATAGAGTGGGCAAAAAGAGGGGAGTGGACATTTTGGTATATTATGAAACACAATTATCGGTGTCTGAAATTACACATACATATGTTTCTACATCGAATTTTGATTGGTTGCAGGCAGAAATAAAACAAGGCGGATGTTTTAAACTTAAGTACTGTACAGTTTGTAATCTTCCAAATCGACCTCAAAATCGCCTGGATGATTTTTCGAGTTTTGCAGCAAACTTTCAATCTGGAGGGGACTTTCTGGTTCAAGATGATTTTAACATTCATTGAGATCCTATAACAAATTTTCAGATTGATTCACAACTATCTAATGGTGGCGTCAGGCAATTAATCCAGTCCTTTACATGGATGAATTTGAAAAATGGCAATCATACTGTTTTGGATTGGTTGTTGACTGACAATCAATCTAATGTTAATAACAAAGGTGTATTGCTGGATGTAGTGAATGACCATTTGGCCACTTACTGCACTTGGAAATAAAGCAGACAAAGCTACCACCTAGGTTGATAAGTTATAGGAAAATTCCTGAATAATTAAATGAAGAAGTCCTGAATGATCTGGAAGAAAGTGACTGGTCCTTCATAAATGCCATACCGTATATAGATTTGGTTATATACTTTTTTACACATAATCTGCTAAAGCTACAGGATGAATATTTTCTGTAACTAATAAGTAGAGTTAGGGGGGTTTTAGGCAATTGGCTAATGCCAGACTGCTTTAAGTTGATGAAATTAAGAACTCAAATGTGGAAGTGATATAATTCTACAAAGGATAGGAATGAGTTTCAAATTGATCACAAACTATGAAATGAATGTAAAACCTAACTGAAACAAGTTAAATCTAATTATTACCTAAAACAACAGGAAACTAATTTAAAAAATCCAAAAAGGTTTTAGTCATCAATAATAGCCTTGATTAATCCACCTATGAGGGATCAGACAAATGACTTCTGAATCAATGATCTTACATTCATGATCAAAGTACAGAGGGGAAAAGTGCCTATATACATTGAGGAATATTTTAAAATTAAGAGAACAAGAAAAAGTCTAAGGTCAGCTCAATGTTTGGAATATATATAATCCCAAAAAATCCCACTGACTACCCTTTTTAACAAATCATGGGAGGATAGTGTTGTACCTGAGGACTGCAGGAGGGTGAATGTGATTACCCTTCACAAAAATAGGAGCAAGACAGAGGCAGGAAACTACAGACCTATCAGTTTGACCTCTGTGGTAGGGAAATTGATGAAATCACTTCTGAAGGAAAGAATTGTTGAGTACCTAGAGGCCAGTGTGGCACAGGACCCAAGGTGGCATGGTTTCATAGTAGGAAGGTTATGTCAGATGAATCTAATCGATTTCTTTGACTGGGTGACCAAAGTAGTAGACCAGGGAGGGGCTGTGGACATTGCCCACCTAGACTTTTGCAAGGCATGTGACACAGTCCCACACAAAAGATTAATAAACAACTTAGCCAGCCTGGGAGTGGGTCCCAGGGTGGTAGCCTGGGTAAAACATTGGCTGGACAACAGGACACAGAAGTAATAGTAAATGGAGTCCACTCTGAAGAAAGGGGGTTTACTAGTGGGGTACTGCAGGGTTCAGTACTGGGTCCAGTCCTTTTTAATGTCTTTATAAATTACATTGCAGAGGGACTGGAAGGAAAAGTATGCCTCTTTGCAGATGACACAAAGATCTGCAAGAGGGTTGATACACATGGAGGTGTGGAAAGGATGAGAAGGTACTTGACAAGGTTTGAGGAATGGTCAGAAGTATGGCAGCTTGGATTCAATGCCAGGAAGTGCAAAATAATGCACCTGGGAAACAAAAGCCCAGGGGAAGAGTACACAATGGGAGGGGGGAAGGTAGTAACAACAACAAAAATGGAAAGGGACCTGGGGGTAATCATATCAGATAACCTTAAGGTTGGCAAGCAATGTGAGAAGGCAGTAGAGAGGGCTGGGAGGAAACTGGGATATATAGGGGGAAGCATCACCAGTAGAAAACAGGAATTTGTTATGCATCTGTACAGACACTTGATGAGACCACATCTGGAGTACTGCATCCAGTTCTGGAGACCCCATCTCCACAAGGACATAGACAGAATGGAGGCAGTCCAGAGGAGGGCAACTAAAATGGTTCAGGATCTGCAAGAGAAACCATACGAGGGGAGACTAAAGGAGCTTGATATGTATACCCTTGAGGAAAGGAGGGAGAGGGGGAACATGATAGAAATGTTTAAGTACATCAGTGGAATCAATCAAGTCCAAGAGGGTAGCATCTTTCAGAAAAACAGATGTGCAAGAGCAAGGGGACACAATTTGAAAATAGAGGGGGGATGGCTCAGGTGCAATGTGAGGGAGTATTTTTTCACAGAGAGGGTGATGAATGCATGGAACAGCCTTCCTAAGGAGGTTGTGGGGTCTGAAACTGTGGGAGAATTCAAGAATGCATGGGACAAACATAATGCAATTCTTGTGGGGGGTAGGAAGAAATAGGCTGTTGGTTAACTAGGATCTGCAGCTTATCCTGTAGGTAGGGACATGGGATGACTAAGTTGGCCAAACAGTCCTTATCTGCCATCAAAGTCTATGTTTCTATGTAAAATATAATTCGAATATAGAAGAAGAAGAAGACTCAGCATTTATATAGCACTTTTCATAAACGGTATCCCAAAGCACTTTACAAGCAATGCTAGACTGGTAGTGAAGTGAGTGAATGTGTGGTGGTGGCCATATCGCACATCATCACCCACACACAGCCTGAATAATTGCATGAACCAATAGGTCAGCAATTTGGTATAGGGGACCATTGTCATGGAGCTCTGTGCCTATCTCTCTGTGCTATGCAAATTGCACCATATATATATATATATATATATATAGCACCAATAAAAAGATGGTTTCATGAAAAATCAATGATGCCTTTGCAGTGCTGCTGAGAGTGATGGCATGGCACACTATTAAATACATTTGATTTCTTTTTCATTCTTATGAAAAATCAATGAATTCTGTTGAGGTGCTGTGGCTTAGCGCTCCATTAATCTATTAAAAGTTTGCACAATATCTGAATTTGCCAGAACTTGCACACTATGCATCTAATTTACTGTGTGATTGCATGTATGTACTGTAATTTATTTTTCTTTTCTGTATTGTTTATTGAATTAATTGTAAGCAGGAATTGAAATCTGTAAAGGTGACACTAATTCATGCTACATAGGACCTCCTTTGAAATGAGCTACCCCTCAATGGAGTCTTGTACCATCTATCCTTTTCACATATATATTTTATGATTAAATTATTACAACAACAACAACAAGTAATTCAATGAATGCCCAAGACATCAGTAATGCTTTTTTGCACAATTTTTTGGATATGAGCAAATATAACTTAAAAGATCATATTCCGGATTTAGATGGTTCTGTAAATAGTGCCCCCAAGTATGATAGAGCTTTTTTATTTTAAAGCAATAAAATCATTCCGGGTATATAAGTTGCTAAATAAATTACCAACAAAAATGCTGAACTGATGATCTACAACCCAAATTTCTGAAACTTATAGCATCTAAAATAAGTGTTTCTGTATGAAAATTTTAATCTATCCTTAATGAACCTTTCCTTCTCAGTGGAAGGACACAGTTGTGATTCCTTTCAGTAAGGGTGGTGATTCACAGGATATTGGTAATTATCACCCTACTGTATCTCTCTGCTACACCCTTTAGGGAAGATTCTAGAAAAGTTAGTAAGTGAGCAGCTTTCTTCACACTTATGGCAGTGTGGGTTAAGGGCTCCCGAGCAACATGGCTTTAGGAAATTTCATAGTACCAGGACTGCCTTGGCCAGGTTCATGAACCACACCTGTGAAGCTATGGATAAAGGTGAACTCACTGGTGCTGTCTTCGTGGACCTGCCCAAGCCATTTGATCTGGTAGACCCTCGCCAGCTGCTTGGGAGCCTTGCTATGATGGGATTATCTAACTCCCCTTTGGATTGGGTTAACAGTTATTTAACTGAAAGGAGACTTCAAGTTTTCTATGGTGAAACTCATTCTAACACTATGGTATTACAACAGGGAGTTCCCCAGGGGTCCATATTGGGGCACCTTTTCGTTTCTTTCTTTATTGATAGTATTCTAGAGAAATTGATTTAAACTCAAAAACTCATATATGCTGATGATATCATTATATACCGTAGTTCAAATTCTATTGATATCATAACTCAAAATCTGAATAGTGGCTTTCTAGAATTAGAAACCTGGTTAACTAGGTCAAAGATGGTATTAAATAGCTCAAAAACAAAGAGCATGTTATTTGGCTCAAAACAAAAACTAGAAAAGTCAGGAAGCTTAGATATGTTTGATAGTAATGGGACAAGGTTAGAACAGGTGGATCAATTCAAGTAGTTGGGTATAAATCGGGATACCCAGTTAACATTCTCACCCCATATAGGAATTATACCTAGGAAGGTTAATTAAAAACTGGGGGTACTTTTCAAATTTCAAAATTCTTTGACACTACAGGCAAGAATTGCAATAGCTCAGAGCATTTTGCTGCCTCAGTTGAATTATAATGGATTTTTATTTACAACCTTATCCAAACAAGCATTGTCTAATCTCACAGCAACCTTCCATAGTATCTGCAGATTTGCTCATGAATTTACCCTATAACACTCATCATTGTAAATGTTATCAAAGTAGTGGCTGGCTCCCACCTTATTTGAGTAATATTTATTCCTTATACTGTGTCACTGACAATGTTTTACAGCAAAATACCAAATCTCCCCTCTTCTGATTTCTTAAAACTAGAACTATAAACCAAGATCTTAAATTATTTGTCAATTTAATATAGAGTAAAACAAAAATGGATGATCAAGCCTTCTCCATCCAAGCTCCTAAACATTGGAATATCCTACCTTTAGAATAGCAATCTGGCATAAGTCATGTACTTTTTAAAAGAAAGATAAAACGTTATCTTTTTAATCAATTGAAATGTTCTTTTTTTTTAATTAACCTGCTGCTTAAATTTGTCATAATGCTATGGCTTTTTGTATTGCATTATGTTTTGTCAACTCAATGTACAACTTTTGGACCATTCATAAACATTTGCACATGAATTTACACAAATGTTACATCTCGACTGTATAATTAGATGATCTAGGGTCACATACAAAAAAGGGTCTTGGCTCATATGTTTATCCAATAAACAAAAGATAAAATAAATAAATAAAATAATACCCTCCAGGGTGGGCAGTATTGGGCAATACCACACTACCCAGGGTCATGATGAGGCCTAATGACACAGGCGGAGGGCCTTATAGCCCCTAGATGGTCTGGTATTGCCAATATTGCCCACCCTGGAGGGTATTATTGTGCTTAGAAAATGGACACAGCTTTTTATATGCTTAAAAAATTAATAGAGTTCATGTTAAAATGTTCACTATATTTAGTATTTTATTTATTTTGTAAAAAAAGTAGTTCCTCTGCCTGTCCCATACTTGTGGGTACTGTCTAAAGGTGGTTGCCATGGTTAGCCACCGGCACCCCTTCCCCACTCTTTCCCAACACACACACAGCTTCCATTTCATAAAAACAAATGTTTTCTTACTTAAGGAGATGAGCCATTATATCATGTGGTACACCTGGAAGTTCAGTAAGGTGGGACAGGAAGGGACACAGGATCGCTAAGTTTTTTTTTGGTAAGGTTTTTGTATCGGGGTGCTGTTTTCAAACTGTGATTTCCAGTGGTGCTTAATGGGAATCAGCAGTGCGCTGGGCAGGAGATCAGCAACTCATCAAGTGGGAGCTCAGTAATGGTGGTAGCAATGCAGTGCAAAAACTATTGGAGTACTATGGGAGAACAAAGAACATTAAGATATTGGGTTAGGGACTGGTTGTGAAGTGTGAAAAAACAAATGGACAGATGTAGACATGTAGCTGTGTTATTTCTTCTGTGTTTTGGGATGAGTGTAATTGGAAGCAGGACGAGTTACAAAGTTGTTTGGGGTCAGGGGTCATAGTCGCAGTCGTGCTGTGTGTGGAACGGCAAAGCATGGATCAAGAATCCATTGAGTATGAGTTACAAAAAGAAGACTACTGTAAAATGTAGACTAATGTATTGGGGGAATACTGCTGGGAGTGGGGCACTTCTCTCATTGTGGGTGTGCTGGCACTAAAGGAGGGAGCCTTGGGGATGCCAATATCACTCACTAAGTGAAAGAAAAAATGGCACTTATTTCAAATAGAATAGGGTGCTTTGACCAATGAGCAGGCAGAGTCAGCAGAAGGCTCCTGTACTTCAATAAGTAAAAGTGCACTTAAACTGGTACTTTTTACTTCCTGGGCATCTATTGTAAGTAAACATACCCCCTGAGAAGGGTACCAGCTAATCAGATACCAGGAAATAAAAAGCCCATTTTCTAATTAAAACATAAACAACTGCTAGTTTCTTCTAGTCACTTGACAAAGGACTGTAATTGCTCAACAGTGACCCTCCACACAGCCAATATATCATCTATGCAGCACTGCCACAAATCCAAAAAATGAAAAAAATAGATTTTTTTGTGTTGCTACAAAGGACACAACTCTTCCAGTACCCCACAAAAAAAGATTTGTACCATTAAGGGCCATAGTGGCCCATATTGCTGTACCACATGTCTATCTATAATAGGTATCTTGGAACAAAAACATATTTTTAGTTTGTATTAATTTAACAAGTTCCAGTAGATACCAAGTTGGCATCTGTACCTGGGAGACTTCATCTCATAGCTCTAGATGATAGCTAAGAGCTGCCAAACTTTCTTTGTGGAGAATTATAGTATACATGGATTCAATGTTAAGCACAGCAAATAACCAATTGTCACCCATATTGAGATTTTCCATAATATTATTAACCTCCATAGAGGCCCTAGTATAAGATCTATGTACACTTGATTCAGTGTGTAGTCATTTTCATCCCTTACAAATCTTTTCTTCTTTGCCTTTTGTAACTGTATATCATACCTTGAAATTTTCTCTTACAGGATTTTATTATATTTAGCAAACTAATCAGGCAAAGTATGTTGTCTGAATAGCTCCTCTGTAATTGAAAAGTCCTGAAGAAGTTGGTCTCTAATGGACCCGGCACTAGTTAAAATCAGTTGTATGTTCTTCCAAGCTACGTTGTCCATATTTGCATGCCACAGTGTCATGTCATAAACTCTATATCTTCAGTTCCATAGGCTGGCTTGTTTAGAATGCAAAACTGGGATGTTACCTGTACTTGTATTTAGAAACACAGAAACATAGAAGTTGACGGCAGATAAGGACCGCAAGGCCCATCCAGTCTGCCCATTTCTTTTTCTACCTTATAAATGTGCCATCGGCCTTTGCTCTGTCAGTAGTCTATTTATTCATAGTCATTTGTATTGCTCCTTATGCCTATCCCATGCCTGTTTGAAGCCCTGCACTGTATTCATAGCCACCACTTCTTGTGGTAAGCCATTCCATGCATCCACCACCCTTTCTGTGAAAAGAATTTCTCACATTCCCCTTAATCGGCCTCCCTCTAATCTCATGCTGTGTCCTCTTGTCCTGCTATTTTTCTTATATTTAAACATGTTAGACTCGTTCACCTTGTTTATGCCCTTAAGGTGTCTGAATGCCTCGATCATATCACCTCTCTCCTCCTTTGCTCAAGGGTATACATATTGAGCTCCGTTAATCTGTCCTCATATGTCTTCTGATGCAGTCCCTGCACCATTTTGGTTGCCCTTCTCTGGACTGCCTCAATTTGGTTAATGTCCTTGTGAAGGTGTGGCCTCAATACTGCCAGAGTACTCCAGATGGGGCCTGACCAGTGTCTTGTACAGAGGGATTATTACCTCCCTCTTACGACTTGTGATACCCTTACTAATGTACCCTAACACCCCCCTAGCCTTACCTACTGCTTTAGAGGTCTGCTTGGATGATTTTAGGTCATCAGTGATGATGATGCCCAAGTCTCTTTCTTCCTTTCTGACTGCTAGCAACTCCCCTCCCAGCCTATAGGTGGCTTCAGGTTTCTCTTCCCTATGTGCATGATTTTGCACTTCTTTGCATTAAATCCAGTTGCCACTCTTCTGACCATTCTGCTAGTTTATCCAGATCTCTTCTCATTCTGCCCACCCATCTGGATCATCTACTCTGTTACAGATCTTGGTGTCATCTGCAAACAGACAAGCCTTACCCTCTAGTCCATCTGCAAGGTCACTAATGAAGATGTTGAAGGGACTGGCCCCAGGACTGATCCCTGAGGTACCCCACTTGTGGCTTGCATCTCTTCTGACTGTATACCATTTACCACCACTCTCTGTTTTCTGTCCGTCAACCAGTTTGCCACCCAGTTGACCAACTTCGACCCACCCTGAGCCTACCCAGCTTATTTATCAATCTTCTATGTGGGACAGTGTCAAAGCTTTGCTGAAGTCAAGGTAGGCGACATCAACTTTTCCCCTTGGTCCACCACTCTGGTTACCCAGTCAAAGAAATCTATGAGATTAGTTAGACAGGACCTTCCTTTTGTAAACCCATGTTGTCTTGGATCTGTGCCCCTATGGATTCCTGGTGTTGCACTATCCTTTCCTTAAGGATGCCTCCATAATCTTGCCCACTACTGAGGTAAGACTGACCGGTCTGTAGTTTCCCGCCTCCTCCCTGCTACCACTCTTGTGGAGCGGGATCACATGAGCCCTTTTCCAGTCTTCTGGGACCTCTCCTGTGCTCGAAGACTCACTAAACAATTCTGCTAATGGCTCTACTGGTTCCTCCTTTAGCTCCTTAAGTACCCTGGGATGTATGCCATCAGGTCCCATTGCCTTATCCACCCTGAGCTTAGCAAGCTCTTGTAGGACCCTTTCATTTGTGAAGGGAGTAGTGCTCACCTCTCTCCCCCCTCTGTGTCCATGATGCTGAGCTGTGGGCCCTGCCCTACCTTCTCTTCAGTAAATACTGCACAAAAGTATCTATTTAGGATAGATGCCTTTACAGGGTCCTCCTCCTCACATTTTCCCTTTTCTCCATTAAGCTTAGCAATACCCCCTCTGGACTTTCTCCTTTCACTAATGTATCTATAGAAAGTCTTGTCACCTTCTTTTACTGTTCATGCTAGTGTTTCCTCAGTTTGGGACTTTGCCTGCCTTACTGCCTTATCTGCTTCCCTTAGGGCAGTTTGGTATCCTTCCCTATCTTCATCCCGCTGTGTTCCTTATATTTCCTGAAGCCCAGCCTTTTGGCTCTGACCTTTTCTGCTACTGTATTTGAGAACCAAAGTGGTTTCCTTCTTCTTTTGCACTTCCTTTTCTGTCTAACACAATGGGATGTTGCTTCAAGTATTGCATCCTTAATGCTTGCCCACTTTGCCTGTACCCCCTCACCTGTGTTTCTTTTTGCCAGGCTAGCTTAACTCTGTTGGCCATCTTATCAAAGTCAGCTCCTCTGAAGTCCCATATTTTTGCCTTGGAATGGGATGATTTAGATGTAGAAGCCAAATTGAACCATACCATGTGATGGTCACTGGCCCCCAGGTGACCTTCTACCTGGAGATCTGTGATCCCTTCTTTGTTAGTCAGTACTAGATCTAGGATAGCCCTGTCTCTTGTGGGTTGCTGTACCAGTTGTTTGAGGCCCTCCACCTGCAGGGAATCCACTATGAGTCTAGTTCTGGCAGATGTTCCTGCTGGTATTGACCAATCTGTATCCAGCATGTTGAAGTCTCCCATTATCACAACCTCCCCTTTAGCTGTCATGTTTTGTATATCTTCTAACAGTAATGTGTCTCTGTCCTCCCTCTGTTCTGGGGGCCTGTAGACAACCCCAGTTCTTATGGCTGTCCCATTTCCTGTTTCCAGGGTGACCCTCAGCTCTTCTGGCTCCTTATGTGTATTCTGAATTTCTGTAGCTTTGATATTTTCATTAACATACAGGGCCACTCCTCCCCCCCTTTTTTCATCTCGGTCTCTTCTGAACAATACATACCCAGGTACTGAAGTCTCCCAAGTGTGGTTACTGGTAAACCACGTCTCACTAATTGCTTTTGCCTTTAGGTTTAGCCTCTGACATTATTGCCTGCAGGTCTGGGATCTTATTTACCAGGCAGTGAGCATTTGTGTACATGATTTTCCATTGGCCAGATTTTGGTGTGTTAGTTGTTGGGTGAAGTTTGGCATTACCCCTGTGCATCGTATGGGGAGACAAACCTTTTTTCTTACCTGGTGATGCAAATGAACGGCAAACATGCTGAATTACTGTTTGACCACTAGCTGAGGGGGGAGGGGTGTTCTTCCCATTCGACGTATGGGGTGCTGCACCCCTCTCCCCATTTGCTAGTTTAAATATTCTGCAAAGACGTCAAGCTTCTGCCCCAATGCACTGACTCCCTCTTTAGTCAGATGCAGTCCATCAAATTTAAAGAACTTTCGCTCCCAGAACTGTTGCCAGTTCCCTACAAATCTGTGTCCTTTTTCCTGGCACCAGCCCTTGAGCCACGTGTTTAGCTCCCCTATCTCCCCTTCTCTGACCTTCCGTCCATCTGCTCCCCTCTCCCAGACTGGCAGGATCTCAGAGAAGGAGATGCCAGACGAAATAGATGATAGTTTGTCACCCAGCCTAGTCAGGTGTTCCTTGGTCTCCACAACTGACCGGCTGGTGAGATCATTAGTCCCTATGTGTACTAGGACATCAATGTTTTCTCCTGCTTTGTGAACAATTTTAGCAATGCGGTCAGTGTCTCTCCATGCTGATGTACCTGGGAGACATCGACCATCACTCCTGGCTGGAGATGGGTATCAACTCCCGAATCATGGAGTCTCCTATGATCAGAAGTTTATTGGATTTCCTTTGTGCTTCTTTTGTTTTGGTTCCTGATTTGGGTGGAGTTTTTGTTGTGCTAGCTCCTGTGCCGCAGTGTCCTGCTCTGCAGTGTCTTTGGCCTTTATTTGATTTCAGAGATAGAGGCAGATACCTGTTTGTAGTGTTTATATGGTTTTTGGAGGTAATGTGTTGGAGAGCAGAGAGTGATGGGGCACCTGATTTGCTCCTCCTAACCACCTGCCAACCTCCTGGACCAACTACCCTCTGCGGTTGAGGTTTTTCTGTTGGATGCTGGGGAAATGGCGGGTGGTTCTTATAATGTATTCCCTCTTCAATATGAAATTTGAGGCGTGCAATCTCTGCCCATGCTGCCTGGAGCTAAGCCCTAAGATCTCCAAAGGCAAAGCATGTAGGACAGTGTCCTAAATCCTGTAAGACTGTCCTTCTGAAAATTGTTCCACAGTACCTGCAGTTAATGAAATCCATTCCAAATAAGTTTCTGGGTTTGTAACCTAGTCAGAGTAATTAGAAGGAAAAAAAGGGAAAAAAATGCAGGTAATGGTTTAATTGTGCTTTGTTTAACTTGTTATAACAAGTTAAATTACTAGTGCCCTGTAAATGAGATCACCTTGTGGAGCCCCACTGATCCACCCCTTCCTGCTCTGCCACAGGAAATGTCACAACTGTGGTACCCTATAAAGGAGTGTAGCGTGGGGTGGTTGGGGATGGGGTGGGTGGCTGGGCCCTTCCCTGCCTAAAAGAAGAACCACGGATGAAAGAACAAGGAGGTAAGAGCAGAAACAATCAGTCAACAACAAATGCAGTAACCCTGAAAGCTTATCCTAATGTTAGATAAAACTGTTAAACCTGTAAAGCACCACCTGTAATAATTTCAGAGAAGATATACGCTGTAAGAAACACTTTGCTCCAGAGAAAAATAAAGCAGTAACAGAAGATATACCTTGCAAAAGACAATCTGAATCAGAAGATTACAGGAGTAATCTGTTAGCACACACCTGTAGGCACACCTTGTAGTAATGCAGAAGAAGGTATACCAGCAACAACAATTTGAATCAGAGAAAAAATAAAGCAATGAAATGTTAGCAACAAACAGTAGCAATTCCTGTGAGTAAAAAATGAAAACACCACCACACAGTAAATCTGCTTAGCCAAACTAAGTCTTAATCCTTTTCCCTTGCTCTGGTAAGTTTCTCTACTCTGCCTTTCAAGCAGTCTTAGAAGGAAAGAGCTCAGGTGAAGCTAGGTGCCTTGGCCAGCAAACCAAGTCTTCTACCTCCAAGATATAAACTAACCTGACTTTTTAACCCTTCTTTCTGTTGGAAATTACTGACAGTTTGCCAGCTCCACCCCCACATACACACCTAATCCTTTGGAAGAGCTGTAGGAGGAAAAGCAATTAGCTCCTTCAATGTGAGAAGGAGACTGAAACACCTCTGAGACAACAAACCTTTTCAACAAACAAGAATAAAATAAAACACAGTGTCAAACAGTAATTTTGCTTAGCCCAATGATAAAAAGTCACAAAATGTAAGCTCCACCTGTAATACAGTAATTTCAGAGAAGATATACGCTGTAAGAAACACTTTGCTCCAGAGAAAAATAAAGCAGTAACAGAAGATATACCTTGCAAAAGACAATTTGAATCAGACGATTACAGGAGTAATCTGTTAGCACAAACCTGTAGGCACACCTTGTAATAATGCAGAAGAAGGTATACCAGCAATAACAATTTGAATCAGAGAAAAAATAAAGCAATGAAATGTTAGCAACAAACAGTAGCAATTCCTGTGAGTAAAAAATAAAAACACCACCACACAGTAAATCTGCTTAGCCAAACTAAGTCTTAATCCTTTTCCCTTGCTCTGGTAAGTTTCTCTACTCTGCCTTTCAAACAGTCTTACAAGGAAAGAGCTCAGGTGAAGCTAGGTGCCTTGGCCAGCAAACCAAGTTTTCTACCTCCAAGATATTTCTAAGAAAAATAGTAAGCTATTTATAACCATTTATTGTTGGGACATTCACTGTGGTGCGTGCTTTGGCACCTTTTCTCATGTTTGCTTTATACTGTAGCACCAACAAACATATTTTCTGGTGCTGTTAGCTCTGTTAGCCCCTTTTTACCCACAATTAAAAAATGTTTTAAATATAATTCTTATATTTAAGACTTAGTGACTTTTTTTCCCTCAGATATCAGTTTAACACTAACTGAATATATTTCTTAAGGTTGATTATTAGGTTCTTGTATCATCCAGATTCTTTACAGAAAGCCATAGCAAGTTCTTTTTTTCAATTAGACAACTGTATGGGAGACTGTCCTTAGTCATTCTAGTTAGTTGTAACCAGTAATTCAGTTTTCTTGTATCTACAGTATTGCAGTGTTTATGTTGTTGAGTCCCAACTCAGGCTCTGTATGTATGCTGCTGGACACGAATGTCCCATTCTCAAAATTCTTCTTAAGCATTTATAAACTGGGACAGTGCATTTGACTCTCTTATTAGTATCCCAAAATTGACCCAATAGGTCAGTAAGACTATATACAGTACTTAACTATAATTACATTGGCTAGAGGTTTCAATAAGAAGCCACCACAGACAGCAAAAACTTTTCTCAGACCAATTACCATTTTTGTTCATATTTACAATGATATATGAGATGTGTTTTGTCCACCACCCATTAGAAGCAAAGGTCAGCCCTAAATAAACATAACTTAAATTTAATGTTAACCTTTGCTTACCCATAAACAAGTGTCCATTTAATTTTTTTTTAGCCAAAACTCACAGTTTGCACTTTATTGAAATTAATCATAAATCTGTGGTCTTTCACGTTGGTCTGCATGAAGTCTAAAATTTTTGTAAGCCCTTTGTCGGTGCCATCAGAAACAAATCATCATATAAGCTAATGCAGGGCATAGGCAGCTGTTTATTTTAGGAGGATTGGAGTCCAGGCATTCTATATCTGTTAATAGCTGATCTATATCACCCTTCTCTCAGCTCCCTATTTTTGGGAAGAACTTTTGAAAATTGCCCCTTAGTGCCACATCTTATTCAGGCCCAAGTATGCATGTATAAATTAAAGATAATTTGGGCAAGTGTTGGATCTATACCTCTTTTAAGCAAACACACCTAAAGGATATCCCTGGAAACTGAGCTGAATGCTGCAGATAAATAAGTGAGCACCACATGTAGTTTCTGTCTCCTCTGCTGGGCATATTTATCTATCAGATGGGCTAAGATAAAGATATTGGGCAAGATTTTCAAAGGGCCTTTAGATCCATGAAAGTTGCATCAAACAACCAGCTTGAGTCAGATCCAGGTGCACCAAATACTGTGCACCATATTTTGCAAGAAAAGTGGTCTTTGTGACAAAGTCCCCCAAACTGATGCAAGAGGTTCACTGCATCAACAAAAAGGCATAAGGGATGAGAATGATGCAAGCTGCACGAAAATAAATGGTGCAAGTTGAGTCAAAATTGGTGCAAGTTGAGTCACAAATGGTGCAAGTTGAGTCACAAATGGTGCATGTTGAGTCAAACAAAATGACCCAAGGAATGACAATGATGCAAACTGAGCACACAAATGGTGCAACCTGAGTAAAAATAGTGCAAGCTGAGTAACAAAACGGATGCACATTGAGTCAGAAAAATGACTCAAGGAATGAAAATGATGCACACTGAGTCACAAATATGGTGCAAGTAGAGTAAAAAATGATGCAAAGAATGAGAATGATGCAAGCTAAGTAAACAAAACAACAGATGAAATGGTCAAAACTAAGCCCCCACAATTTTGAAAACTAGCCCTGCCGGAGACTACAGGCCCTTAATGGTAGCATAGTCAGGTCTGACCACCTGCTTTGGGTCTCTTTATATGCTCTAGTGTCCCTTAGACCAGCTCTGGCTGGTCTAACAGTGACAGGCATCTTAAGTACAAGGACAGGACTTGCATTCTTTGAAAATTTCAAATAAAGGGATGGTGCATCATTTCAGTGATGCAGTCATCCCTTCTGACATGGTTCAGGCATTTTTTTGGTACAAGCATGGGGCAAGCCACTCTAGTACATGCAGACCTGTTTTTGATGCAAGCACCATTTGAATATCAGAATTGGTGCAAGGTTTGACGCATCCTGCTCCTTGCGTCAGTTGTTTTTGATGCAAGCACCCTGCGTCATTCTCTAGCCTTTGAAAATCTGGCCCCTTGTCCATAGTGGAATATCCACTTATAAAGCCAGTCTGCAATTCACTGAGACCAGCAGTCTCAATTATTTGCAATTTTTAACTTTCAAGAATGATTTTTGAAAAGATTTTTGGATTAATATTAGATATCCTGACTGGTCTGTTTGCAGGATCCAAAATGTTGCCATTTTTATGAATCAGAATAATGTCAGTATCCTTCAATGAGTTTGGAAAACAATTAATTTTAATCCATTTACTGTAAAAAGAGCATCAGGGATTTACACTGCAAGGGGGTGTCACAACGGTATACCCCTACCAGAATCTTTTCAAGTCCAGGACTTTTTCATTTTTTAGTGATTTTATTGTCATATACACCTCCTTCCTATAAACTGGTGTCAAAGCATTTTTTAGCCCTATGAGACTAACAGGCAGAAAAGAATCCAACAGTTCTGGATCAAAAAATATCCATAAATGCAGTAATACTGAACTCACTTACAGAGACATAAGCATTGATAGTTTCCCTTCCTTATTGGAACCTTTATTTACAAGTTTCAAGAACCCTTTTGTATCTCTTTCATTACTTATCTTAAGCATTTTTTCCTGCTAAGAAAATGTAATATTGTTGTTTTTTATATTTAAAAAAATTATAATTTTCCTTTCTTGATTTATTTTCTTAAAAATGTCCCTGTCATTACTGTTTTCCATGTCTTTGATCATGCATCTTAAATGGGTTTTGTATTTTCTGCAGTCTTTATCAAACCAACCTTACCCCATACTCCTCCTTGCTGAGGTACTGTATAATCACTTGATGTAGCTTATACACTTTGATACTAAATATATCAAAAAATTCTGACCAGATAAGCATCACACTAATATTGTTAAAGTCATTCTAATCTCTTGCCATACTTGCTTCCCAGATTACAGATTTTATCTGCTCTTCAAGGTTACAGTCCCAAATTATCCTTTTGTTCTTCTGAGTTCAGTGGATAACATATTACATAGGGCTCTTTCTGGTTGTTCTAAAGGCAGTCCTTTCAAAAATACAACAAAATGGTCAGTCTCATATCTGATTATAATATGCAGACTCTGCCAAGCCTGTACTTGCCATGCCAGATAATTAAATCTAATAATGAAGTTCCTGTGGATCTAACATAGGTACAATTCCCTCAATCTCACACCACAAGTGACTGTTCAGAGGTTACAGACTATATTCTTTTAAAATTACAGTGACTGCTAACCCAGCTTTCTTTACTTTCTTATCTTTGGAACATCTCATGGGTGTTGCGTGGAGTGTATTAGTGTAGTGAAAAACTGAGTTGTCCACAAACTCATCAAAGACTCCAGTCCTGGAGTTTAAATCACCCATTATCAGGATTCCCTAACCTGGGAATTTAAATTTCAGATTCTGTAGAATTATTGTAATGGAATTCCATAAGTTTTGATTGAAAAAACTTGGAGCCCATCTTTGCAATATAACTAGTAATCAGCAATAATTTAAACCCTTGTTTATTGAGAAGAACAAGGAAAGCTGTTGATTTTTAATATATCTGTCAATTTTCAAAAAAGTGGCCTATATCTGAAAATGTTCAATTTGCATACCTGTCGGGATGCATAGTTGTGTGATGGTATTCCAGAATTAACATGACCTATACAGCCAGTTTCATTCTGTAAATAAAAATGAAGTAGGTGGATCAGGGCATATGTATTGTAGTGCACTGCAATGCACATGCCCTCACACATCACTTGCATTTTTTACCTACTGAATACAACAGGTTTCAGTGCTAGTTTTCAGTTGGGACTAACTTCACACAACTATGCATTATGACGAGTAAGCAAACCAGCATTGTTTACACATGAGCCCCTTCCCCCAAATACTGTAACTCCCTCCATTATGAATGATTTTTCACTCTGCTTCATGCAATCTTAGCCTGTGGATATGCACAGCAGACATTTCAAATTTTGTAAATAATAAGAATGTTATTGCACCACTGTGCAAAAATATTACCAGTTATGCATTGTACATCAATACACCTAGCTCCAGACAGCATTATTACATGATATTTAAAAATCACTTAGAAGCTGGCTGTGTATATGAAAGGTAAAACATATTCCTACTGAAATATTATGGAGTAAGTCATGATATTTTATGTATACTATTTTAGAACATTAAAATATCACAATTTTATTGGATAACTTTAAGTTGCATTTTGAGATATAAACATAAGTCACCACTAGTAGTACTTTATAATAATAATTATAATAATAATAATAATAAAACATAATTTTTATGGTGTCTTTCAAGAACCAAGGCACCTTACAATTAATTAAAACATATCATGGTACACAACACATAAATATTATAAAACAGGAAATGCAGGTAAATTAAATCCATCAGTCCCTGAATGCTCATTGCCAGAGGTATGTTTTAATGCTTGTTTAAAGCTCACCATGGTCGAGCACTCCCATAACTGACAGGTAGAGAATTCCAAAGGGATGGGGCCACATGCATAAATGCTCATGCCCAAGAAGATTTTGAACACACCCTTGGAATCTCTAGCAACCCCTCGTTAGCTGAGCAGAGCAATCGCCTGAGGCAATAAGGTACCAGCAGCTCTTTCAGGTAGTCTGGGCCCTGTCTGTGTGGAGCTTTATAGGTCAAAAGACCAATTTTAAAGGTAATCCACCACTGCACTGGCAGCCAGTGCAGACTGCGTAGCACCAGGGAAATATGACAGGACTGAGAGGTTCTCGTCAAAAGCCTGGCAGCAGCATTCTGCACTAGCTGCAAGTGGTGGATTTCCACCCCATGTAGCCCTAGGTACAGGGAGCTGCAGTAGTCCAGATGTGAGGACACAAAGGCATGGACCAACATGGGAAGATTGCCAGATGGAACAAGGTGTTTAACCCTAGAGATATTCCTCAGGTGGTAAAATGAGGTCTTGATCATAGCCGACACCTGTGAATGAAGCTTCAGCCCCTCATCAAAAATTGCCCACAGGTTTCGCATCCATTCAGAGGTCAGGAGTGATAGGCCCCCAAGAAAAAGATCTGAGGGTGAACCTAGCCCTGGCCCCCCTGTCCGGCATCCCAGGTCCACAACCAGCACCTCAGTCTTTTCCGACTTCAACGTCTACCAACACAAATCCATCTAGTTCTGGATCTCTGTGAGGCAGTTATTGAAGACCAAGAGATCTCTATCCTGGTCAGGTGCAAAAGAAAGGTAGAGCTGGGTATCATCAGCATAGCAGTGAAACCTCAGCCCAAACCTTATTACAATGTCCCTGAGTGGCAGCATGTACACTGCGAATAACATTGGGGACAACACAGACCCCTGAGGAATCCCACATGACAGAGGAATTGGATCCGAGGAACAGACCCCAGACACCACCCTCTGGGTTCTTCCAGTGAGGAAAAATGTAAACCACTTGAGGACTGTACCCAACAGGCCACAGATGAATCTCAGATGGCTGTGCAGAATCCCATGGTCCACAGTGTCAATCACTGATGAGAGATCAAGGAGACCAGGATGAAGCTGTTCTTCCGATCTCTAGCCATCAGGAAATCACCAAGCACCCAAACCAGTGCCATCTCAGTACTGTGCCTCTTTCAAAAACTGGACTGGACAGGTTCATAGATGTCATGGACGGTAAGATGGTTCTCCAGTTGTGCGGCCACAACCTTCTCAATGACCTTCCCAAAAAAGGGAAGGTTGGAGATAGATCTGTAGTTCGCATGGCAGTCTGGGTCCAATGAAGCTTTCTTCAGGAGGGTTGTTACCTTCGCCTCCTCCAGAGATCTAGGAAACTCACTTATTTCCAGGGAGCACTAGACAATCCATGCTAGGACCAGACTGATGGAATCAATACAACCAGAAACCAGGGAAGTTGGTCCTGGATCCAAACTACAGCATGTAGGGCGTGCACCCTGGACAATCTGCAGGACATCATTGAACTACAGGCAGTTGAAGGTACTCCAGGAATGCTGAGGGCTAGTGGTCAGATGCTCGTCCAAAGCAATGCCTGAAGAAAGTGCCAGTTGGAGCGCCGCCCTAATGTCAGCCATCTTAGTTGCAAAGAATCTAGCAAGTTCATCTCACTCTGTTTGCAAACAGGCTTTCTGAACTTGTAGACAGGCTGGGTTGCACAGTCTGTCAACAGTTCGGAAAAGCTGAGCTGGTCAATTCTGAGCTACTGCAATCTCCCTGGACAGGAACTCTGCCTTCTTATGAGTGATTGCAGATTGATAGACTTGGACAGGAGCAATGAGATCCAGAGCTGACAAAAAAGCCGCGAGGGCCTCTGGATCGCTGTTTGCCTCTGGAATATTCGATAGAGCAAGTACCGCCATTAGGACATCAAAGCTAACAGATCATAAAGGGCGATATCTGATCATCTCCACAGGGGTAGGCCTACAAAGGGGGGACTAAAATTAAACACCACGGTGTAGTGATCAGACCATCTGACTGGCTCCACCCCAAATCTGAGGCTTCAATCACCAGGAGGAAGACTAAGTCAAGAGAGTGGCCATATTTATGGGTAGCAGTAGTAACTATCTGTGTAAGACCCAGAGATGTCATCAACTGGAGGAAGTGTTGTCCAAATTGCGAGAGTTCACATCAACCCAGGCATTAAAGTCGACTAGGACCATCAAGCTGGGTAACTCAAATGTCATGTCGATGACGAAGTCAGCTACTTCCAGAAGGAACCGCTTCCCATCACTGGCTGGACGATAGACGACAGTGATCCTACAACCTACACCTGCTACCACAGTACACTCAAATGACTAATTCTCCTCAACTGGTACACTCGTGAGGCCCAATTCAGTCTTGAAACAGCCTGCAACCTCCCCCCCCGCCCGTGACCCAATCTTGAGCGGTGGATCACCGAGTACCCAGCAGGAGTTGCGGCCTCTATTATGGGGCCAGAGTTCTGGTCCAGCCAGGTCTTGGTGATGCAAGCCAGATCCACCAAACTTACAAGATCTGTAATAATTGCAGTCTTGTTTTTAATGGATCTGGCATTGCATAACACCGCTCTAGCTGGGTGAACTTCCAGGGGCGCCCGAACCACCTGCCCACCAAAATTGGTAGTGCTCTTGGATATGGTAACCAGATATGGAGGGCCACAAACTGGGTTCCATTTCACCCCATGGCATCTTCTGGATCTTTCAACCCCAATGTGGTGGTCCCGCTCATTCACCCCTACCATTCACACCCACCGATCCCACTCCCCCCAGAAACGAACAATAGCCAGTGCTCTTCAGCGCTGATAGGTTGAATACTGCAATGGGGGGAGACAAAGGGTGGAGCGCAGAGAGCGAATAGCGCAGAACCGTGGCAACAGGCCTCCAGCACATTCTGGTGACTGAATGACTACACTAAACCCAAAATAAAACAAAACCCCTTATAACTTACACTTAAGAAAACTATAAATACAAATAACACAAAAAACAACCCAATACTAAATATTTCAAATAAACCCCCTATTTGAAACTGTCCCACTTTCTGTCACAGAGGAGAGAGATTCAAACAATCCAAGATAAAACTAAACTAGTCACACAATTTAAACAATAAACAATAACAAAGAAATAAACAAAAATATATATATATATAATATATATAGATGTTCCAGGACTAGAGGGCATGGGATGAAGTTGGAGCGAGGATGATTCAGAGGAAACGTGAGGAAGAATTTCTTCACAGAACAGGTGGTGGACAAGTGGAACACCCTGCCAGAGGAAGTGGTGGGGGCTGAAACAATCACGGGATTTAAGAATGCATGGGATAGACATAAAGGAATTGTGGAGATCAAGGGTAAGGGGCAACAGACTTTCTGGAAAACATAAACTGAACTTACAAACTTAAATGGGCAGACTGGATGGGCCATAGGCCCTTATCTGCCGACACTGTCTATGTATCTATGTATCTATATATAAAAACTAAATAAAAGTTAAAATAGAGTAGACCCAATCTAGAGCTGCACAAATGTTTCAGTCCAACACTCAAAGTCTCAGATAAACAGTCAATCTAAAGTAAGACAATGCTAACAGAATAAAATAAAATCAGATAATAACACTCCAGCAACCCCCTCTCACTTGGTATGCATGGGTCAAAGAAGGAAATGCAGCCTGATGAAGTTCAGACCCCTATGCCCTCTCACAACCTAGGAGTATGAATAGTCAAGGCATTCTCACTGCCCACAATATAGTTCCAGTAATCTCCTCTCAATGGACATACAGAAACAGTAAAGTAAAACTAGTAAAGTTAGGACAACCAGGCCCTCTCACTGCCAGGGGGTAATAAAAAATACGACACTCTCACTCTCCAAAAGAAGGAAAAATTCAAGGTCTGACCATATTTTCCAGAGCTAATGGAAGACCTTCTGAAGGGACACAATCCTGTATAGTTGGTAATCCACACCTGGGAACCCTACCTGTGAGGACCAGCCTCTGGAAAATAACTGCTCCACAGCTACAGCCCTCTGCCCAAGTCTGCCCACCATCTGGCTTCGCAAAGGGCCTAGGCAGACCGCACGGCCACCGGCCAGCTCCCCAACCCACAGGCCTAGTCCGCCCTAGCAGAGAAGAATCCAGCAGCCCAGCACCCATAAAATGCAGGGTCCACAGTCCAAACAGGAAAATCCAATTTGACCATTCAGCTGGACAAACTGACACCCAGAAATACAGTCTCCACAGATTTCACACCATCAAAACAGATCCACTCTGCTAAAAACTCTCCCCCTTTAAAAGTTCATCCACCTTCTTACAGTTTACTCCATTCACATCAGCTTCTCTCCTACTGTCTTTCTTCAAACACACAATATGGGCAAGCACATCCCCATTCTCAATGCTCTCTCCATATTCAAAATCACAACAAAATCCTAGGGTTCCTGCTAGTGATCAGAGCGCTATCGGGGCAAGTTGGAGAGTCCCAGTGCACACTTCGAGGTTGTTGACAGTGGCCCCGGTAATGCTCGGCGGCACACAGTGAGACCTTCACCGCCAACTCCATCTAGCCCAAAACAGTCAACTCAGAGGCGGCCAAGTGGGAGAAACAACAAAATGAGGAAAACAGCTAACAGAGAAGGGAAGCAAGGTAAGGCAGGATCTTAAATGAACTAAACGGCAGAATCTAAAAGGAAATAAATGGGGAGAAAATAAATGAAACGGGGGACAAAACAGAGAGTTCGTATACTTCATGGCACACTCAGCACAGTGGCCATCATCATATGCACTCCATAATCGTACTGCTACTGCACTACAAGTAAGACCACCAACAATGCATGTTGTTATTAAAATATTTTTTTTTTATTTTTGTAAGAATTGTTTTGTATATGCAATGAAAGTATTACTAGTGGCGACTTGTGTTTATATCTCATCATGTAGGAATCATTGCGACACATGTAACAGACACATTCATCATTGTCTAAATGGTTAGTCACATAGTTTATCAGGACAACACCAACCTCATCTGCAGCAGAAGCAAACTGATTATGCACATTCAACAATGACTGCTTTAATACAAGGAGCAATGGAATCACTTGACTGAGGCAAGCATTTTCTGCACTGACAGCCTGAGTAGCATGTTCAAATGGATGCAATATCTGAATTACATTGTCCATTACACACCACTGAGATGGAGTAAAGGACATGGCCTTTTGAGTCAGGGTTCATGGAGCTGCATCATATAATCATTGATGGGCTGATATTGTTCAGGCAGACACTCCAGTATATATAACATTGAGTTCCACATGGTGGAAGCATCCTGTTTTAAATGGTGCTGTGGAACACCATATGACTGCTGCAGAACATTGAGGTCCGATCAAGCCTTTGAGATGAAGTGGCCAAAAATGTTATGACTGATGGACACCATGCTGTCCACTGCATTATGTTTTAGGAAGTCACGCACAATTAGATGCAAAATGTGTGCAAAGCAAGGTATGCAGTTAAAGCCACTGTCATTGATGGCTTTCACATTAGCACCATTGTCATTGTTGAACAATGATTCCAAGTTTTAGCCAATGAGCAAAAGTATCATTCAAATTATCTAAAATGTGGGCTGCAGTGTGGTAACTGTGCATACTCTGCATGCTTAATGTAGCATGCTGATACACAGCACCACTAACACCATCAGCTGTTCTTAAATAGCAGTCACTGGCAGGACATGGTGATGTTGCATACAGACCAGAGATGTATGCTCAATGTGCAGTAACACACAAAAAGCTCACTGTGGATCCAGGACCACTGGTCTACATATCCGTAGTTAGATGCACAGTGCTGACAGCAGAGTGTGACAAGGCATGTGAAACAGTGCAGCAAAGGGTGTTGTACAGCTCAGGCACTCCTTTCATTCAAAATTAAGTTCTGACAGGAACTTGACATTTAAGTACAACTTTACTCATTAGCGGAAAAAAACCCAGTTTCTCCCAAAAAGAATAAGGCAGGAGATCAGTTGAAAGCATTTGTGCAGCTGCTGCATTTAGCTGTCTGGTAACATGTTGTTTGCGTGGTACCTGGAATGCTTGGACACGGCCTCTTTAATGTTGGGTTGTCTGTAGTGACAACCTGTTTTGCAACTGTAACTTTGGTATAGGTAATGGACTAGACAAGGGTTGGGGACGAGTTACACTGTTGATAACATTTGGAAAATGTTGAAGAAGATAAGACAGAGGATGTTGACTGAATAAACATTTCAGATCGCTTGGAAGTGGAGCTAAGTTGTGGGGGAAAATCTTTGTCATCATGTTCTAAGTACCTGGTGTGGAAACAGACTGGCCTGGTACATTTGAGGCCTGACATTTATGCTGCTGCCAGCAGATGGTATGCTTTGTTTGCAGATGGGATTGGAAACCTGTTGGCCTAGGTGTGAAACCTGCTTTTTCCCCTACTAACTTTAAATGTACATAGATGGAAAATCATTGTGTTTTCATCTGTCTTTTCCAATGCAAAAAAGTTCCACCATAGAGATTTGCCAATTGACTGGGTATTTTGGAATGGGGAGCACACACTGGATTGGGGCAGCCTGCATCCTGCTGCTGCTTCTATGCTTGCTGCTGCACCAGCTGCTGCTGCCACTTTGATAGCACAGTACCGTCAATACTATGTAATGCTGCTGGGTAATCACTCACTTATTTTACAATGGACACTGGTAAACTTTCAACATTCAGGGAACTGGTAGTAAAAGTCTTATCTGGAAAATGGGAAGGCTGGTTATCAGGGTCTGTAACAGGGTCATCATCCTGACAACCTAGCTCCTCAACACTGAAACTTTCACTTTCACTGAGTGGAATGTCTTCTACAATAGTCTATGAGTCAATGACCATACTGACTGAGATTGAGCACCTAGACAAATGGTGAGTCAATCTCAACAACTGTGATCACGATTACCTAGGGAGGAGGGTGACCGGATACTGCAGTAGCTGAAAACAGCATCAGGAACTTGCACGTATAAATGCGCGCATGACCTCAGGGGAAGACACAGGGGAGGGATGGCATGTGGGAGGGGTTGCAGCGAGCAGCTGCTGAGCTGGATTGCTGGTGTTGTGGGGAGTGTGGTCAGCTGGGAGGCATGGGGTACCAGGTTCTGGTCTGGAGTGGTGAGTTTAGGGCTTTTTTTTGCTGCCTGGCTTGCATGTATTTAGTCAAGACCCCCCCCCAATGCACCCCCCCTGGAGCTGAGAATCCACAAGTAGGTGGGTGTGGGGGGTGCAGCCCCATGCATTAAAAATGAGACCTGTAGGTCCTGCATGCCATTTTTTTCTGCGCTGCCAGTGTTCATTGCCGAAATTATTTTTCAGTGATGTTGCACTCACCATAATAACAATTGCTGTTGCTCGATCACTATTATTTATCGGTGTCAGTGGCTCAGTAGGTAGCACACTCACCTCAGAGGCCGGGAGATCAGAGGGCTGTGGGTTCAGTTCCCACATCTGGCACTTAGGTTAATATCCCAATACTGACACTGTAGTGCAGCATGAGAGGGGTGCTGCACTTCTGAGGTGCCGCCTTTCGGATGAGACGAAACCGAGGTCCCATCTGCCTGGATTGGTGGTAGTTCAGGTGGATGTTAAAGATCCCATGGCACTTATCGAAAAGAGTAGGGGAATTTCCCTGGTGTCCTGGCCAAATTTCCCTCATTCACTAAAAATACCACCAACAGCTTAATCTGGTTCAAGGTCAGTTGGCATTCATCTGTATCCCCCTCCCCCGGGTCGTGCCTGAAAATAGGCAGGAATTGTCTAGTGCACTTACCAGGTCAACAAAAACTAAATAAATAAAATAAATAAATAAAAATTATGACACGGAACTGTCTTCTATGTCCTTGTCCTCACAAACTGTCAACCCTATCACATTATTACCTGTAACACACGATTCATTAACAACATCACCTGGATCAGCAACACATTTAGCAACCACCTTGTCTGCATCTCGAATATTACAATACATGCTAGTACTCAAACACTGAAAATCAGTATCAAATCCCATCAAATCCTGACACTGTGACTCCTCCTCCTCCTGAGAATCAAGCATTAATGCTGCTGCATCAAGAGCAGATGTGCATCACCCCATCCTGTCACATAATTGTGCTGCTGCATCATTACCATTCCCTGTTTATTTTTTCCACTTACCTGTGGATCCAAAAAAGAGTTTATGCTGATGCCAGCCATACAAATATTGTACCACCAGACAAAGCCTGACCCTGCACTGACAATTTTGCACCTCAAGTGCTACTTCCAGATCCCACTACATTGCTGCTTACAGGACCTACAGTGCTACTGCTACTGAAACTACCTGCACCAGGATTCCTAAAACCAAGCATGCCAGAAGGAGGAGTAGAACATGTCACAAGTCCAACTATACTGCCAAGTCCACCACGTCCAATAAAAACTTTCTTACCTACCATCTTTTCTATTTGAGGATTTAAGCTGCAGCACTAAAAAAAGTACTATTTCAGTAAATTTCATTATATCGCTCTCAGATTTAAATATTGTTGTTGATGATACAACAATATTACAACAGTTTAACATAATTTCAAAGTAAGAAATACCAAAACAGGTGTTTTAAATGCTAGTTTCCAGACAGAATTATCCAATTGGTGGTATATTAACTATTACAATTAATTTTTATATCTAATTAACATTATATATTTAGGAGTATTCTACAATGCAACACTTTGCCAATAGTTCAACATTAAAAATAACCACACTGGTATTTTCAGCCCTAGACTGAATGCAGAAACTGCAGATAGATTATAGCAGCAGAACTTGTCTCTTCACCAACTCTCAAAAACTGCACAGAAAATTAGGAGAAGCAGACACCAAACAGAGAGTGGGCTTGTGGGTTGCTCTAGCAACTAACCTTTGACACTTATAATCCCAGTCAATAGAACAGAAATCAGGTGACTGCATCATTCGTGGAATTGTTTGGGGTATATTCCTCAGAACAAAGTTGTGAACAGCAGAATATTGGGACAAACTGTAGAATTTTTCTACAAAACTGTTTACACTAAATTTTGGAATTAGATTATTATGCCATGTAAAATTTACACCAGCTGGACAATACCATTTAATTAACAGCTAGAAACTGTAAAAAAAGTACTTTGTAAATTCAGTTCTCACTTAAATAAACAAAATCACGAGTACGTAGCTTGCAGAATATATTACTGCAAATTAAATTAATGGCAGTTTAGTTTCTATAACAATTACTTTCTGCAATTCATTATGTATTTTCCACTCAATACACTTACTAATCCTGCAAATCTTGTGAGAATTCTGAGAAATGGGGGAGTTTTGCCAAAGATGAATCCAGAGCAGAATTCTGCAAAATCTGCAGAGTTTCATGAAAACTTTGCAGAATTGAAAACTGCAGTTTTTGCCTAGCCCTAAAAACAATACTTCCCTGTTACAAGAGGCCAATTGTAAATTCTGTGCAGAAGGTGTCTGAAAGTGTCTGCTCAAAAAACATTATTCTTCTGGTGATAGTCCTTTCTCCAACAAGACTTTGGTTTTCACTATTCACTTTTTTAACAGCTCTGTCAATGTATTAGTCCATCAATGTACTTATCCATCTCAGCACCAATGATCTAACAAACCAAACAGCAGAGGACAAGCTAAACTTCAGGAATCTGGAAGGGCTTCTAGCAGAATGAACATCCTGCTGACTTTCTCGGAGATCCTGCCAGTGTAGGGAAAAGTTGATTTCACAAACAAAATCAGAAAGAAGAAAATCAAGGAGTTTAACATTTGGTCATGTGAATGGTATAAAGAAGAAGGTTACCACATCATAGAAGGCAGGAGGTGCTTCTGGAAGAGAAGAATTCTCAAGTTCAATGGTGTTCATTTAAACAGATAAGGAACAAATGCATTGGAACAGTTCAACATTTACCTCAGGCATTTAAACTAAGCAAGGGAGAGTATGGCACTAAGAAATCAATTGTCAGCAATAGAACAGAAGAGGGGAACTTAGTCGCCACTCCCCCAGAATCAGGATATATGAGTTTGCACATCAGATAAAATCATAATAATCAGAAAAGGGTTCCAAAGGTTTAGAAGGGGAATCTAGAAAGGAAGTAACACAGGGATAGACCAGCTAGTAGAAACAACACTTCAGCTCCTGGTTTTGTATGGTGGTGTGTCCAAATGCCAGAAGCCTAGGTAACAAGATGGGTGACCTTCAGGTGTGGATGGTGGAGACCTGTATGGACCTAGTGGCTGTCACAGAAACCTAGGTTTCTGAAAACAATGATTGGGATCTACCAGTTCCAGGTTATGCACTCTTTAGGAAGGATAGGAGCAGTGCCAAAGGGGAAGGAGTAGTGCTGAATGTTAAAGATGGAATAGAGACCACAGTGTGTGATGTGAACATTAAGGAGGTAATGGAATCCCTGTGGGTGCACCTTGGTTCATCCTCAGAGAGAAAGTTCTACATCAGGGTTTTTTGGGGATTTTTTTTAGCAATTGTTAAACCAGGAGTAGCACACTAAGCTGAAAGCTTGTTTACAGGTGCGACCTGGGAGCACAGGGAAGTTAAGTGACATGCTCAGGGTCACACAATACAGTATGTAAGTGGGGACTGTGGGATTCAAATCCTGGTCTCCAGAGTTGCAGCTCAGAGCCTTAAACCACTGTGCTATACTGCCTCCCAATATATTTTATAGGCCTCTGAACCAAGCTGAGGACAAGGACAGGGGGCTTTTGGGGGAAATTTGAGGAGTTTTGCTGAAAGGGGAATTAGTGGTGGTAGAAGACGTTAACATGTCTGATGTGGACTGGGAAATCCCAGTGGCTAGATCAGCTAGGAATCAATCAGTGGTAGAAGTCTTACAGGATTGCTTTCTCAGATAGCGAGTAACCAATCCACTTAGGCAGGAAAATATCTTGGATGTGGCCATCACCAATTCAGACACAGTTAGGGCAGTTAGGGTTGAGGAACCAGTGGCTAGCAGTGACCACATCTCTGTTTGGTTTGAATTGTCCCTGAGGGATGTCAAATCACAGTCCTGGGCAAAGGTCTTAAATTTACAGGGGGCTACTTTTGATAAAATGAGGAAGCTACTAAAAGATAAACGAATTAATATACACAATAATTTAGAGGTAGAAGAAATATGAAGAGCAATAAAACAGATCAGCTTAGAGGTCACAAAGACATGTGTAATGAAGGTAACAAAAAGGAATGGCACAAACACTCTATTTGGCCCTCAAATTAAGTGAAATCCACCATTAGGTCCAAGAGAAAGGCCTTCCACAGCTTCAAATGGAAGCTGGGTAATGATCTATGGAAAGAGTATGTACAGAAGAACAGGGAGGCTAAGTCACTAGTGAAGAAAGCAAGGGCAATGACAGAACTTCAGATCACAAATGGAGTAAAGAAAGGGAACAAAGAGTTCTTCAGGTATTTACAAGAAAAGAGAAAGAACGGGGAAGGGGTAGTTAGACTGAAGGATGGAGACAGAACAGTGGAAGATGACAGACAGAAGCCTACTGTTCTAAACAAATACATCTGTTAGGTGTTTACGAAGGAATATAGTTGTCTAACACCTGACAGTGGCATTACAGCACAAGGCAAGGGTGTTCCACAAATGGAAATTCCAATTATTACCACAGGCAGGGTTAGGGAAGTACTCAAGTGTTAAAAACAAGAAAAATCTGATCCAGCTGGAATACATCCAAGGATATTAAACAAGTTGGCAGATGGGTTAGCAGACCACTTGGTGCAACTGTTTAACCATTCACATCAGACAGGAGTTGTGCCAAAGGACTGGAAGAGAGCTGACACAGTGCCCCTACATAAGGGCTGTAGTAGGGAGCAAGCCGGTAACTACAGAATGGTCAGCCTCACTTCAGTGTTAGGAAAACAAATGGAGGCCCTGATCAAACAAGTCCTAGTGGAATACCTGGGTAAAAAATGGGTCTGGAAGTATAACCTAGCCCTAGAAGTTAGAGTAATAAGCTCTGAATGAGCTTGGTACATCCAGGAGACCTGGGTTTGATTCCCACAACCTTCACTTACATACTGTGTGATTCTGAGCAAGTCACTTATCGTCCCCAGTGCTCCCTGGTTGCCCTTGGAAACATGCACTTGTGCCTAGTGGGCCTTATCCGGTTACCAAATAAAGAAATAAAATAAAATGGCCTACAGGATGAAAAATAGCATGGTTTCATGGCAGGCGGGTCATGCCAAACATGTGATACCATTCTTTGATTGGGTGACTAGGGAAATGGATAGGGGCCATCCAGTGGACCGCCTCTATTTTGACTTCATGAAGGTCTGTGATTCCATGACACATAATCATCTGCTGAAGAAACTAGAGAATCTGGGCTATAGCAAGCTAAATCATTAAATGGGTGGATAACTGGTAGGAGGGCTGCAAGCAGAGAGTAGTAGTCATTGTGGAGAGGTCAGGTGAGGGGGGCATGACGAGTGGGGTCCCTCAGGGCTCTGTCTTGGGACCAGTCCCATTTAATGTGTTCATCAGTGACACAGGAGTAGGCATCCAGGGCTAACTTGCATGTTTGTGGATGATACTAAGCTAGGGGGCAGGGTGGACAGTGAAGAAGGAGTTGGTAACCTACAAACATATCTGAAGATGTTAGATGAATGGTTTAGTATCAGGCAGCTGAAATTTAACTCCAAGATGTGTAAGGTGATGCATCTCGGCAAGAATAATGTGAGGGCTACCTATTGGCTCAATGAGGTCAAGCTCAGTGCCTCAAAAGAGGAAAGGGATCTTGGAGTTATCATATGTGACACCCTAAATCAAGCCAACCATTGCAATGCAGAACATAGTAGGGCCAACAAAATAGGGGTGTTTAGGGAGAGGATTTGACAGTAGGCATAAAGAAGTGATAATGCATCTATACAGATCTCTAGTGAGACTCCACCTGGAAAACTTTGTCCAATTTTGGAGTCCACACCTTAAAGAGGACGGGGACAGGCTAGGAATTATATTCAGAGAAGAGTGACCAAAATGATACAGGGACTCCAGGGGCTACCATAATAGGGCAGCTGGAGGGGTTAAATATGTACTCACCAGAAACACATAAGCAAAGATGGGGTATGAGAGAAATCTTTACGTACACGAGGGAATTAAATGCAGTGCCTTACCCTGAAATGATCACCAGGACTTCCAGTTCAAATATGAGGGGGCATGAATGGAAGCTGAGGGTTGGGAATTTCAAAAGGGATCTTAGGAAATGTTATTTCTCATAAAGGATAGTGGAGCTATGGATAAGGCTGCCTGTTAATGTTGTAGAAACTAAGACTGTGTCTGCATTCAAAAGGAGCTGGGATAAAGAATTTTCCCAAATGAAATCCATGGGTAAAGGTAAAGAAACATAGAATCTGTCAGCAGATAAGGACCATACAGCCTACCTAGTCTGCCCATTTTCCTACTTGGTTTGGCAATCCCTACTCTTATCTGGACTGCCTTTCACCCTGCTCTACATTACAACAGGGTGCCTTTATGCTTTTCCCATGCACTTTTCAACCCCCATACTGTTTTCACTTCCACCACCTCTGCTGGTAGACTGTTCCATGGATCCACCACCCTCTCTGTGAAAAAAATACTTCCTAGAATTCCCCCAAGCCTCCCTCCCTCCCTCCAGCCTCATGTTATGTCCCCTTGTTCTTGTGCACTTTCTTCTTTTAAATACACTCCCCTCCTGTGCCATTTATTCCTCTAAGGTATTTGAAAGTCTCTATCATATCCCCTCTCTTCCTTCTCTCTTCCAGTGAATAGATATTTAGTTCCTTGAGTCTTTCCTCATAATTGCTTGCTTCACTAGTAACTAAGGGAACAAGAGAGAATATACTCAATATTATTCTAACAAATATGGAGGATAGGATATCCACTCCTGTTATTGATGTACCACTGGATGACAGTGATCACAATATGGTGGCAATAAAGATTAATATGAATAATGACATTGTAAATGGGGTGACAGTAATTAAAGATTTTACAAAAGCAAATTATAAAAGAATAAATACATATTTTAGATCCTGGGACTGGGAAACAGACCTCCAGGATCCTGAATTAAACCAAATATGGGACCATATATGGGTTAAGATTAAATATTGCCTAGTTACCTGGGTGCCAAATAGACAAAAATATAACAAAGGACTTAGAACACCAATATGGTGGAACAAATGTATAAAGAGGGCAATAAAGAAAAAAAAGAGATATTATAGCAAATATAAAAGGAATCCTACCATAACCTCTTGGAATTCATTTAAGGAAAAAACAATAAAGGTGAAATACAGTATTACAAAAGCAAAGAAGGAATATGAACTAAAATTAGACAACAAAACTGCAGATAATCATAAATCCTTCTATAATTATATTGGCTTTTTAAAAGGAAATAGTTCTACAGTCAGCCCAATTGAAACTAGCAAGGGGATAATAAGCAATGAGCTAGCTATAGCAACTGAATTTAATGACTATTTTACTAGCGTATTTATGCCAAAAGATAGCCTGCCACGTAATACAACATATGTACAGAACATACAGTTTTTACTAATTACCGTAGAGGAAGTGGAAAAACTACTTCAAAATCTAAAACCTCATTCATTCCCAGGGCCTGATAATATTCATCCCAGGTTCCTCAAAGAAACATCTAATGTCATTTGTGGTCCTCTAACTGTCTTGTTTAATGCCTCTTTAAATCAGGGTGAAACTATTAATTCATGGAATGAGGCACTTGTTACCCAGACATATAAACTTCGTAATAAAAAAATTGTATCTAACTATAGACCCATCAGTTTTACATCAGTTACAAGTAAACTCCTAGAAAGATTACCGCGGACTCAAATTGAAGTTCATATTTCAAGTAATAGTTTACAGGATTTTAATCAACATGGTTGTTTCCAAGGTAGATCTCGTTTAACTAATCTATTGAACTTCTTTGAAAATGTCAGTGCATCTCTTGATTTAGGACTTCCCGTGGCTATCATATTCCTTGATTTTTCCAAAGTTTTTTATAAGGTTTCCCATCAAATTCTAATAAATCACATACATAAATTTGAATTTCATTCCAACATAATAAATTGTGTCATATCTTGGCTGCTAAACAGACTCCAATGTGTTGTCATTAAAGGCCACTGCTCAGAGTGGGGCAAGGTTAGCAGCAGGGTCCCACAAGGATCTGTTCTGGGCTCTGTTCTTTTTAACATGTTGATTTCAACAATGCAAATGTCTAGGAACATTTGGATGTCTAAATACGCAGATGATTGCAAATTAGGATGTATTATCAATAACGAACAGGCTGCAAATAACAGCCAGACTGAATTAAACAAGATAGGCGCCTGGGCTACCAATAATAATATGCTTTTCAATGAACAGAAGTATAAGGTTATGTACTTAGGTCATAATAATTTGAACTTTAATTACAAATTAAATAATGTGCAACTTACAGAAACAATAAATGAAAAAGATTTAGGTGTTGTAGTGAACAACAAATTATCTTTCAACACCCATACCCTAGTAAAGGCTAAAAAGTGCGAAAGAATAGTTGGCTACACCTTTAAATATATAAAAAGCAGGAACTCAAGGGTAATTCTTCCACTTTATACAAGCCTAGTCAGACCACATTTGGACTACTGTTCTTCCTTTTGCACACCGGCTACAATTAAAGGAAAACAACTAATAGAGGGAGTACAAAGGAAAGTAACAAAATGAATTAAGGATATGAACAACCTAGGATATGAGGACAAGCTAAAGGCATTGCATCTCTACTCAATGGAGTACAGACAATTGCATGGTGAACTTTGCTTAACATATAAAGCAATTTATGATCCACTTCTTTTTGAAACACTGGGCTTAATGAGAAATAATTCTAGTACTAATACTAGAACACATAACCTTAAATTAAGAGGAGGTAACTGTAAAACCCATTGGTTCACCCAATGGGTAGTATCTCAGAGGAACGCTTTACCAAGAGAAATAGTTGAGAGTATTACTATGGATCTATTTAAAAGACAATTAGACATTTATATGGGCAGCAGAAAAATATCCTATCTTTGATATAACTCGAACCCACCATACTGGTGGCAAGCTCTATAAGAGCATCTTGCCTCCTGAGCCCGTTACATCCTATGAATCCTATGAATAAAGCTTGCCATGCAGTCCATGTATTATTTTTGTAGCTCTTCTCTGGACTGTTTCTATTCTGTCAATGTCCTTCCTGAGATGCAGTCTCCAGAATTGGACACAGTGTTCCATATGAGGCCTCACCAGTGATCTATACAGGGCATAACCACTTCACTCCTCCTACTGGTTATGCCCCTTCTTATGCACCACAGCATTCTGTTTGCCTTACCCACTGCTTTTTTGCATTGTTTGACTGACTTCAGGTCATCGGATGTGATAACCACCAGGTCTCTCTCCTGATTTGTGGTGGCTACAACCTGCCCCCTTCCTATATTTCTCTATTGGGTTTCTGCATCACAGGTGCATTATCTTGCACTTCTTAGAGTTGAAACCCAACTGCCAAACCCTTGACCATTTCTCAAGTTGTCTTAGGTAATTTCTCACTTTATCTAGCCCATCCTATGTGTGTGGGCAGGACAGTAGTATGGTGGGTAGGTAACTGGCTGGGTGGCAGGACACAGAGGGTGGTGGTAAATGGCTATCACTCCACAGAGGGAAGAGTGACCAGTGGGGTACCACAGGGATCAGTGCTGGGACCGGTCCTATTCAACATCTTCATCAGTGACATTGCGCAGGATCTAGAAGGCAGAATTTCACTTTTCGCTGATGACACAAAGCTCTGTAACAGAATAGACACACCAGAGGGTGTAGACAGAATGAGAAGGGACCTGCAGAAACTTGAAGAATGGTCAAGGGTTTGTCAGTTAAAATTCAATGCAAAGAATTGCAAGATAATGCATATGGGGCACAAAAACCCTGGCACAATATATCAGTTGGGGGGTGAGGATATAGCATGCACCAAGCAGGAAAGGGATCTTGGGGTTGTCATCTCTGATGACCTCAAGGTAGGGAAACAGTGTGACAAGGCATCAGGTAAAGCAAATAGGATGCTGGGATGTATAGGCAAGGGCATCACCAGCAGGAAAAAGGAGGTCATAATTCTGCTATACAAGACACTAGTGAGGCCCCACCTGGAGTACAGTGTACAGTTCTGGAGACCATACCTATGTAAGGACATAGACAGGGTAGAGAAGGTTCAGAGGAGGGCAATAAAGATGGTGCATGGATTGCATCACAAGTCCTATGAAGACAGGTTGAAGGAACTGAACATGTACTCCCTGGAGGAGAGGAGGGAGAGAGGGGCTATGACAGAGACATACAAGTATCTTACAGGGAAAAACAGGGTGCAGGAAAACACTATTTTTAAGTGAAAATGATGTTCCAGGACTAGAGGGCATGGGATGAAGTTGAAGGGAGGACGATTCAGAGGAAACATGAGAAAGAATTTCTTCACAGAACGGGTGGTGGACAAGTGGAACACCCTGCCAGAGGAAGTGGTGGGGGCTGAAACAATCACAGTATTTAAGAATGCATGGGATAGACATAAAGGAATTCTAGAGGTCAGGGGTAAGGGGAAACAGACTTCTAGGAAAACAAACTGAACTTACAAGCTCAAATGGGCAGACTGGGTGGGCCATAGGCCCTTATCTGCTGACACTGTCTATGTATCTATGTATCCTGTGTGTCGACTCTATTTCAGATCTTGGTGTCATCTATGAACAGGCTTACTTTCCACTCCAGTCCCTCTGCAATGTGGCTTATAAAGCCATTGAATAGAATTGGACCCATCACTGATCCCTGTGGAACCCTGCTGGTCATCCCCCCGTCTGATTTTATGCCATTTACTACCACCCCCTGGCTCTTGTCTTTTAGCTGGTTTCCAAACATGTTACCACTTTAGAGTCCACACCCAGACTCCCCAGTTTGTTTAGCAACCTTCTATGAGGAACGGAGTGGAAGGCCTTGCTGAAATCCAGATAGCACACATCCACCACCCCTCCCTGATCCACCACCCTGGTCACCCAGTCAAAGAAATTGATAAGATTAGTCTGACAGGACCTACCCTCAGTGAATCCATGCTGCTTTGGGTCTTTTGCACCACTTGACTCCAGGAACTTCACTACCCTCTCATTAAGCATTGACTTCATTAGCTTCCCCGCCACTGAGGTCAGGATAACAGGTCTGTAATTGCCTGTCTCCTCCCAACTTCCAGTCTTATTCAGGGGGACCACCTCTGCCCTCCTCCAGTTCCCAGGTACCTCCCCCCATCTCTAGTGTCTGGTTAAAGAGGGGTGTCAGGGGACCTGCTAGGACTTCCCTGAGTTCCTTTAACACTCTAGGGTGAATTCTGTCTGGCCCCATTGCCTTGTCTGTCTTTACTTTTCCTAGTTCCCCTGTACATCTTTCTTCATATGTCTTGGCCCTTCCCGTCTCTTCCTTGGTAAATACTGAGCAAAAATATCAGTTTAGTATCTCAGCTTTTTCAAGGTCATCCTCCACCTACCCACCCTCTCCCTTCTTTAGCCTGACAATACAATTTCTGGTCTTCTTCCTCTCACTAATATGACAGAAGAAGTTCTTGTCCCTCTTCTTAATTGCCTCTTCTATTCCTTCCTCCATTTTTGCCTTAGCCCCTCTAACAGCTTTCACAGCTTCTCTCTGCTTCTCCAGATATTTCAGTCTGTCTTCTTCTTTCTGTATCTCTTTGTATTTTCTGAATGCCTTACTTTTTTCTCACATTTTCTCAGCTACTGACTTAGAGAACTACAGTGGCCGCTTCTTTCTTTTGCTTTTGCTAAACAATCTGACACACTGGCTTGTCACTCCTGCTATGGATCTCTTGAGCCTAAGCCACTGTTCTTCTTCCCCTCCTCCCATATTTTCTGCTGCCAGGGCAATTTTGAGCTGTTCCCTCATCTCCATGAAACTGGCCTTATTGAAATCTAGGATCTTAATCTTTGAATGGCTTTCTTCTGCCAATGTATTGACTCTAAACTATACAGTTCTGTGGTCACTGGTATCAATGGGGCAGTCCATCTCAACATCCATGATTCTGTCCCTGTTAGTCAGCACAAGGTCCAATGCCAAGTCCCATGATCTCCTAGGGTCTCAGGAACTTAAGGGCAGACTGGATGGACCCATGGCCTCTTTCTGCAGTCATCTTTCTATGTTTCAGTTTCAGTTTGTTGATCAGCTAAGTCATTTTATAAGTTGTACCATTACAATAAAACAAAGTAGAAAAAAAAATACTGACATACATATAGAAACATAGAAACATAGACTTTGATGGCAGATAAGGACCGCTAGGCCCATCTAGTCTGCCCATCTCCCTACCTACAGGATAGGCCGCAGATCCTAGTTAACCAACAGCCTATATCTTCCTGCCCCCCACAAGAATTGCCTTATGTCTGTCCCATGCATTCTTGAATTCTCCCACAGTTTTAGACCCCACAACTTCCTCAGGAAGGCTGTTCCACGCATCCACTACCCTCTCTGTGAAATAATACTTCCTCACATTACCCCTGAACCGCCCTCCTTCTATCTTTAAATCGTGTCCCCTTGTTCTTGCAAGTCTCTTTTTCTGAAAGATGCTACCCTCTTGGACTTTGTTGATTCCCTTGAGGTACTTGAAAGTTTCTATCATGTCCCCCTCTCCTTCTTTCCTCAAGGGTATACATATTAAGCTCCTTTAGTCTCTCCTCATACGGCTTCTCTTGCAGACCCTGCACCATTTAGTTGCCTCCTCTGTACTGCCTCTATCCTGTCTATGTCCTTGCGGAGATGGGGTCTCCAGAACTGGACACAGTATTCCAGATGGGGTCTCACCAACTGTCTGTACAGAGGGATAACAACTTCCTGTTTTCTGCTGCTGATGCCTCTCCCTATATATCCCAGTATACCTCCGGCCCTCCTTACTGCCTTCTCACTTTGCTTGCTAACCTTAAGGTCATCTGATATGAACATAAGTTCATAGGTAGAAGATTCAAGTCAAGCTGCTACTGGAGCCTTACCAGACTTGTCACTTATCAGTGGAGGTATTCCCTTATTTTGTCTCCCATATGTTTGTCTAATACATTTTAAAAGAAGCCATAATAGATGCTTCAACTACCACTACCATGAGTGCATGCCAAGCGTCCACCACTCTTTGACTGAACTACTGTCCCCACTGGGTAGTTTTATACAATTCTCCTTTTAGTTGATGATGGAGTGCTCTAGTTGCCCTTCCTATGTTTGTTTTGTTTGCTTAGGCTGGCAGATTCTTAGATTACTTCATTGTTACAAGCCTTATACATGTAGCACAGATCCCCTCTGACTTTCCTATAAACTAAGGAGTATAAACCCAATTTCTGTAATCTGTTCTGGTAGTTTTTATTTTTGACTGATTTAACTTTCTTTGTCAACCTTCTATGCACTCTCTCCATCTTCTTTGTACAACCCACACTTCACTTTGGGGGTAGAAATGAGGGTGCCATATTCCAGTACAGGTCTGACCAGAGATCTAGATCTATACAAAGATACCAACACATCTTTCCTTTCTACTTTTTATGTTTCTTAAGATGTTATCCATAATCCTATTTGCCCTCCTTACTGCCTCTTTGTTATGTGTATCAAAACTCAGATCATTAGTAATCATCACCCCTAAGTGCTTTCATCATCGGTGCTAGATATGATTTTGTTGTTTATTAAATACTGGGCTCCTGTATTATTTGACCCAAGGTGCATAACCTTGCACTTACTTTAATGAAATTTTAGTTTGTGTTTATTCACCCATATGTCTATATCCTTAAATTGCTTTTGAAAGTTATTAATGCAGTCAGCATCATTCACAATCACACCTAATTTTGTATCGTCAGTGTACTTTCATAGCCAGGCCCCATTAGATACTTGCATACTGGATACAAAGGCAGCAAACAACAGGGGTCAAAATATTAATCCATGGGGTGCCATGCTAGTAACCTTAGCTCAGTCTGATAGTAGACCTCTGATTTGAACCCTTTGCATCCTGTCCTCCAGCCAGGATTTTATCCATAACGATAGACATTTGTCCACTCCTATCTCTAGAAGTGTCTCTAGTAAGCCTTGATGGGAAATTGAATCAAAAGCGTTAGTGCACTTTGTAGTCTAGGGCAGAAATAGGCCAATGGCCCTTCTAGTCCACCCCCCATGCATTGTTGGGCATAAATCAATATCCCAAATATGTATCCAAAATGTTCTTGAATTTATTAAATTCAGAGATATTAACTATATATTTTGGGAGTTTATTCCAAAATGAAACTGTTCTTAAAGTAAAAATGTTATCCAGTCTCTTAGTATTAGTTCTAGGGAGTTCAAACTGGTTATTGTGAGACCTTAAGTGTTGTCCCCTTATTTTATGTACAAGATTACCTTCTTTAATTAGTGCTTGATCCTTGGAAATTTTATGAAAGAGAAAACAATCCCCTCTAATTCTTCTCACTTCTAGCAGCATTAAATGGAGATGTTGCAGCCTGGTTTGATAAGGTGAGTTAGACAAATTATGTATCAGTTTGGTGGCTTGTCTCTGAACTCATTCTCACCAATCAATTTCCTTTCTGTAATATAGAGATCAATATGGGGACACCCGCCCACCCTCGGGTCAAGCCAGGACAACACCACCCACAGGGTGCACCTTGGACCCTCCACGGTCCCTCATCCACAGCCCCAGAATCGGCACACAGTGGTCCTGTGCTACAGGAGATCGCCAGCCCACCCTTGAGTCAAGCCAGATAATTTGAGAGCAGGAGAGTGGCCATCGTGCTTTGTCTGAGGACACAAGCAGAAAGTTTGAAAGTGCTCGTTTGGCACCTTTTTTCCCCAAACTTGAAATTCACAGTTCAGCTGCTGAAAACCCCTCTCGGTGGGCACTCTGGACACAGCTGCACTGCAACATTGGTTTGGATGTTGCACCGAAGTGCCTGTACTGCAGTTTAGCCTTACTTCTTTTTGAACAATTTGAATTCTGCCCAGTCCAGGAGTATTTCCAGCCACAGCTGCAACAAATTCTTGTACTAGCCCCGCCGGCAGTCTGCGCCAGCTCCCCACCCACCCCCCACCTGCCCGCCCTATCTGGGCATTTAGTTATATAGCCACTGTATGTCAGGTTCGTCCAGAACCAATCAGGCCAGTTTTCCATTAGCTCCTTATATAATTCTAACACTAGGGGCGTCTGATTCCCTCTCATGCTTACAGCGCCACATACAACTAGTTCTGCTATATGTATGCTGACTTCTCTTTGCAACTGTAGATCTTTCTCACACAATGACGCTGAAATTCCTGCTCTTATTTGCAACCAGCCTGCTGGTACTCTCATTTGCAAAGCTCTCCCTGGCCACAAGCTCCCATAGGAATTCCTGGAAGCATTACTCTACTAATGATTTCCTCTTTTCAAACTTGCTTGTCAGGCAGACAGTGCATTTTGACCTCACTCCGCAACTGATCCCCAAATTCATCAACTACCTAATTGCTGACTACCTGAATGTAAGTCTCATCCCTAGTTTGATGACTGTTCACACTTATTTCCATCATACTCTCTGGTATCTCATGCTGCTAGCCATTCTGCTAGCAGGTGACATGGAACAGAATCCTGGTCCTGCACATCATCTATCTAACAATGCTGTCTCCTGGTCTACTTCCGCTGGGCTCCACATGACCCACCTAAACATAAGGAGCCTGACGCATAATTTCCCTGATCTTGAGGCTTGGGTCTCCAACTATAACCCAGACATTTTAGGTCTATCTGAGACATGGCTTAAGCCCTCTACCCCTAATTCTGTCTGCTCTCTAAGTGGCTACAATCTTCTTAGACATGACCGATCATTCTCTAAGCGGGGTGGGGGTGTTGCGCTGTTTTATAAAGCACATCTCCATATCACTCAGATTAATATTCCACAACCTTCCTCATGGAATCCCTTCATGCACTCCTCCACCTAGGTCCTAAAAAACTTCACATAGTTGTTGCCTACAATCCACCCCTCGGGGGGCTGCTCGCCTTCTCCAGTCTGTTGGAGAAATTGATAGAAATATCAGGTCACAATGAACTGATCATTATTGGGGATATGAATCTAAACTGGCTCGGACAAACTCATAGCTCCCTGCTGTCTTTGATCCAAAGCTACCAACGCCACCAACTTATATCTGTACCCACTATGGTCTCCCCTAAAGAAACTTCTAGTAAGCTATTGGACTGGGTACTAAATAACAGGATAGACAGAATTGTAAATGCAGGTATCCTGCCAGATTGTATATCTGACCACTCCCCCATCTTTTGTGTGTGGCAACACTCTAGCCCCCAGCCTTCTCCACTGTGCTTGATCACCTTCAGGAATTTTGCCAACCTAGATGAAGAGAAGTTCCTATATGACATCATGGCTATTGACTGGACCTATATTTTGCAGACCCTATATGTTCGCACAGCTCTTGAATACATTTTAGAACAATTTCTAGCAGTTCAAAATAGACACACACCCCTTGTGACTCGACGTGTTAGAGTGAAACCTTCTAGGTGGTTGCATAAGAATCTACTAGCTGCACTTCACACCAGAGATAAAAGCTGGAAGCACTATAGGAAATTCGGCCTTAACACAGACTACCAGATCTATAGATCCCAGCGTAGTGAGTGTAAAAAGCAGATCAGATTACCAAAAAGCTCCTACAGTAAGGGTCTTTTACTGGATGCATCGAATGATCCTAGGAAATTCTGGGTGCATGTGAAAACATTTCTAGGTGCAAAGAAACCTCACTTAGACAACGATATGATCATTGATGGAATCCACTGCAATGACCCCTGAACTATTGCTGAAGCATTTAACAAGCAATTCTCTGAACTCTCCAAGCTCACATTCAACTTCCTCCCTACACAGGTTTTATCCCAATCCACTTTACCCTCATCTTCCATGCCTGCTCCTTCCTTTTACTTTAAGGCAGTATCAAAATTGCAAGTCCTGTGCTTACTTAACACCATTGCTGATAATACTAGTGTAGGCTCAGATTAATGTGAGCCAAAACTTTTAAAACTTGTCGCGACATTCATTGTCCTGCAATTGTCTAGGATTTTCACCCTCTCCCTCTACGCTGGATTTGTCCCTGAGATCTGGAAAGTGGCAAATGTCACCCCGGTTCCAAAGAAAGGAGATAAAAGAGATATGGCAAATTACCGTCTGATTGCTATCCTGTCAGTCTTGTGCAAACTCCTGGAAAAACTTGTATCTATCCAAGTTACTGCATTCCTGACCAAATACAACCTTCTCTCATCAATTCAGTATTGCTTTCATAAAGGTCATAGCACCTCCACTGCCTTGCTTCACCTTACAAATAACATCCTTACTGCAATGGACAAAGACCGATTAACGGGAGCAGTATTTATCGACCTCACCAAGGCATTTGACTTAATTGATTATCCTCTCCTGCTTGATAGCCTCCAAGCCCTTGGTTTCTCGCTCAGCTCAGTAACCTAGTTTAAGAGCTACCTATCAAACAGAACCCAGATTGTCAGATTCAACTCTGGGGTGTCCAGCCCTATGGCAGTTAACCTAGGTGTTCCACAAGGATCAATACTAGGCCCACTTCTTTTCACCATTTTCATAAATAGTATCTCATCAGTTATCCTGGGTTGCAATGCTATCCTTTATGCTGATGATCTAGTCCTGTATTGTAGTGATAACAATGTACACTGCATCACCCAGTCTCTTTCTTCTGCTTTCAGGACTACTCAGTCTTGGCTTCTCCACCATAAGTTAATTCTTAACGCTAATAAAATGCAAACAATGCTGTTTGGGATGACAGTCAAATTAAAACACAACCAAGACTTATTTAAGGTGTTGGGTGGTCAGGGTGGGCTAGACCTTGAATCAATATGCTCCTTCAAGTATCTTGGAGTCCTCCTTGATGAAAACCTTAACTTTGACAAACACATACTGAACACCTGTAAATCAGTCAATACTAAAATTGGAGTAGCCTTCAAAGCCAGCTATGTCCTCACAATGTCAGCTAGATTAACCATCGCTAGGGGGATCATGCTCCCATCGCTATCCTATGGGGTAGTCACATATCTATACACATCTCAGTCTAGTCTCAGGAAATGGGATACCACCTGCAACAGTATCTGCAGGTATGCCTCTGCTTCCCCCTGGTTTAAATACCATTGCCAACTCTATGAGGACCTAAACTGGCTCCCCCCATTTCAGTCTGTACCCTGGCCCTTAGCATCCTGACTGATAACATACTAATAAACGGTATCCTGACTGTGCTTGCCTCCTTGTTATCTCTGTTGCCCTCCTCGCATGGCCTTCAATCAGCTGATAAATCACTGCTGCTTATAACTAGATGTAAATCTAAGAAAGGGACCCTAGCTTTCTCACACTTGTCAGCCAAACTCTGGAACTCCCTATCTCTGGACATCCACCTAGCTCCCAGTCATGCCCAATTCAAAAGCAAATGTCATTCCTTCCTCTTTAGTCAGGTCTCCTGTACCTGCTTCAACCCCCCCAAATGTGCCATTTCATCTCTACAGTCTTTACAGTCCTGCTGACTTAACTCTGACCGCTGCTAGCCACACCCTAAACTTGTCCAGCCTACCCAGTCCTGATCTTCAAGGTACTTATGTCTCAAACCATCTATGCCACTTATATCAAACTGTCGTTTGCTAATTGTGTTACTGTTATCTGAACCTCTGTTTCATATCCAAACTCTATAACTTTACTATAAGCAACCATGTACTTGTGTACCTTGGTTTCTCTTGAATACTGTTCTCTCCCCTACCCAAATGTATTCCCATTTGTTCTACCTCCTTGTTCATTGAAATGCTGGCAATCACAAAGTATGTTGTTATCAGCCATGTTTGTTTCTGTATGCATTGATTGTACTGTACCCTCCTGGGTCGCACCTGTACATAGTCATTTCCATGGCTAGTGCACCTACCTGGTAAAAAAAAAAAAAAAAATTCTCTGTTTTTGTAAATTCTAACACTGTTAAATTTTAGCTACTCTTGGCCTGTTATCAAGATTTCTATTCATGATTATAATCCCTATGTGTTCAAATTGTATCTATTATGTCAAATTGTTGAATTTCTATGTGTACATGCCCTGTTTTGTACTGTACCCTCCCGAGTCGTGCCTGAAAATAGTCATTGCTATGGCTAGTGCACCTGCCCAGAAAACAAAAACTAAATAAATAAATAAATAATCTAGATGTGGAAGCATAGTTTCTGTAGAGATTGAAAATTGTATGTTCAACACGTGTTATGAATTATCTTTTTATAATATTTATTATGTTATTTGCTTTTTGAACCATGGATCTAATATGCAGTTAATGGTTAAGGGCATTATCAGTTATAATACCAAAGTCTTTTTCAGATTTAGCTTTTTGTTGACCAGGTAAGTGCACTAGACAAATCCTGCCTATTTTCAGGCACGACCCAGAGGAGGGAGATTCCACTGAACATATTGTTATAGAGTCTATTTTGTATGTGTATAATGGCTTGTTTTTGCCTAGATGTAAAATGGCATATTTCTTTAGATTTAATCCCATATTATTGTTATTGCACCAATTGGAGACTTTATTTGAATCATTTTGAAGTAACAGTTTTTTTGCTGGTGAATGAACCTCATCTGCTAGCTTAGTATCATCTGTGAACTTTACAATTTTTGATGCTAAACCATAGTGTAAGTCAAAAATAAAGCAGTTAAATAAGAAATGGCCCCATACTGACTCTTGCCAGACTCCAGTGTAACTTCTGCCTGTGATGATATGTAATCTAATGTGCTGTGTTCTGTCATTTAACCAATCATTAACCCATGATATAAGGTTAGGGCTGCATGACATGTTTAATAATTTACTAAGTAATTTATGAGAGACCTTATCAAAGGCTTTTTTGAAATCTACCATTATGATGTCACAAAGGTATTCCTGCGTCTAAGCTACACTATAAGGTTAGTTAGACAAGATCTCCCTTTCATAAAACCATACTGTGTAGTGTCAATGAGCCCTAATCTTATTGTTTCTTCTTCCAATCTCTGTTTAGTCAGAGATTCTAGGACTTTGCAGGGTATAGAAGTTAGTCTTATTGGTCAATAGATTTTGGGCAATTGTTTATTACCTTTTTTTAAAGATGTGGCAAACAACTGCAGTTTTCCATTCAGATGGTACTTGACTGTGTAGTATGGATTTATTAAAGACTATGAATAGTGGCCTGCAAATACTAGTCACTAGATTTTTTAAATAGTTGGAATTGATCCCGTCAATGTCTGGGGACATGTGCAGTTTAAGGTTATTGATAACTTCCTTTATTTCATCATTAGTAAAGAGTTTGATATCATTCTGAATTGAGTTGTTATCCATATTTATAATCTCTTTACTGTTAAATACTGTTGAAAAATGGTTATTTAGGATAGTTGCCTTTTCAGTAGGGTCTGTAGTTGATTTTCCATTTGTAGTCAAGGAAGAAATAAATGTTTCTCCTTTACTCAATTGATTTATTTATGGAAAAAAAGGCTTGTTATTTCCCTTGCTCATCAATATTCTTAATTCAGAGTTTCATTTTTTCTGTCCTAATTAGGTATCTAGTATTTAGGACCTCTTTCTTATATTTAGAGTATATAAGTTGAGTTCTATTTTTTTATACCTTCTGGGTGGGATATTCAAAAGGGTTGCTCCATGCTCAATAGGGTTGCGCATGCTCAAGTCCTACACTGCGCCATTCTGTGATATTTAGCAGGAGGCAGTTGCGCCACTGAAAACAGGCTGAGCAACAGTGCAATCCAAATGAATGCATGCTCAACAGGAGGGGGAGGAACCATGCATAAACTGCACAGCCCAATATTCAGTCAGGCTGTGCAGAGTTGAGCAGGCGCAACCCCCAACCTGAGCCTGCACAACTTTGAGCCAAAAAAAAAGGCTTAAGTTGAGGGCCACCCCCAGGTGAGCTGCTGTATTGCAGGGTGCAACACAACAGCTGCCACCCATGGCTGGCCCCCAACTCAGTCTCTGTGCCCCCCACCAGCCCGATTGCAGGCATCAATGTGGCCCCTCCCGTTCACATCCCTGTTGGTCCAGTGGACCGTAATGCTCGATCGAGGCAGAATATGAAAAGAACCCCCACCCAAACATCTCCCTAATGCCCGATCGCAGGCAGAATGTAAAAGACCCCCATGCCCAATCGTGGGCAGAATGTAATAGGAACCCCCAACCCGAATATCTCCCTGGAGGTCAGTGGACCATAATGCCCGATCGTGGGCAGGTTATAGTGACAACCCCACAACATCTCCTGGTGTCCCGTGCCACCACCCCCACCCATGCGGGGCGGCAGGCGGGTGGGATGCTGCTGCCCGCCGCCGCCGGGGAGCGGTGGTGGGGCTTCGAGGGTGGGGTGGGGACACTAGACAGGGAGATGTTTGGGGGTTCTTCATGTTCTGCCCATGATCGGGCTGACAGGGTGCATCAATCCTAATGGCTGCTGCCTGGTAGGGTGGCCAGGCGCAAGTCCTCGGGGATCGGCACACCTACATGCTAATGGCATGCAAATGGGGCCATAATCAGATGCAAATGCCCCCCCCATGCCTTGCATGAATTATGGCCCCATTTGCAAGTCACCTTTTGAATATCGGAAATTTGCGCATGGCGCAATGGTACTTGAGCCACCGCAAGTTGAATGCTCCACTCTGACAGCTTGCAGTGGCGCAAGTTCCACTGCGTCATGCACAGTGGCTGTGGCTGGGGGGTGATATTCAAAGGAGTTGCTCAATAGCGCAACTCCTATGAATATCACCCCGGCCACACCCCTGCGCAACTATTTTGCGCAGCGCAAGGGCTTGCACCTCAGAATGGCACAGTTTGAATATCTGGGCCTCTATGTGCACTATCTTTTTTACTAATTTGTCTTTTGAGTTTTTTTGTCATCCAGGGTGGGACTTTACCCTTCTTACCATTTATTTTCCTACTTGGTATAAACCAGTCTTCAGTTGTGGTTATTATGTTTTTGATTGTCAACCAGCAATCTTCAACCATAAGGTTTTCAAGGATGTTATCCCAATTAATTGAGTTAAGTACTTTTTGGATAGCTGGGTAGTTAGCTTTTTATAGTCTTTTGTAGTTATAGTTGCATTATAAATAATTTTTATATTGGTTAATGTGCAGTGTACAATATCATGGTCACCGCTATCTATAGGAGCTTTGATAGTAATATCTGAAAATGTATTTGAAAGGTTTGTTAGGATAAAATCAAGAATGTTATTTTCTCTGCTTGGTAGATTTACCAATTGTTCTAGTCCAACTATGATCATGGAGTCTAGGAAGTGCTGTCCATTCTTGTTTGATTAATCCAGTTTATCCAGTTTATATGCAAGTACACCACATCCACAGGCATGCCTTGATCCAGTGCTTGACTTACTGGCTCACCAAAATCTAGAAGATTACTGACACAGGATCTACCTTGCACAAATCCATGTCGTGAGACATCTATCAATCCCAGTTGTCTTAGATTTTCTTCTAGAAAGGTTTTTACAAAATTTTGTATTGCCCATGATAGCAGTAATGCTAATAGTGCAATAGTTTTCTATGCTAGATTTATCTCTGGTTTTGCGTATGGGTGTAAAATTCATGACTTTCCACTCTTTTAATTCTTCACCTTGTTTTATTGACTTATTAATGACTTATTAAACAATAATGGCAGGGGTCCAGCTAGTTCTTCAGCCATATTATTAAGAAAGTTTAGATGAAGTCCATCAGGGCCACATGATTTATGTTTATTAAGGGTTTTTAGTTTGTCATTGACCTGTTTGATTGCAATAATAGTATCTTTATTCTCTCATTTTTCACACTTGTCAGTTTTTCTTTTATTTGTACTATCTTGATCTTGAAATACACTTAAGAAATGTGTATTAGCCAGTCCAGTGTCACAGAGGGCTATGGTGCTGGACATCTTACTTCACTCCGCACCGATGACCCAGGTTCAGGAATGAGCATGGGCCAACGGAGGTTGGCAAGGGGGGAGGGTGGAGCTGGATAGAGCTGCCAGAAAAGCAGCTCTTCTCTCTGGGAAGGGAAGCTTGCATCACTCAGCTATTGTCTGCCTCCTGGTAGAGGCCAGGAGACAGTATAGGCCAGAGGGTGCATAGGCACTAGTCTGATGGGTGGGTGGAAGGGATAATTACCAGGGCTGTAGTACACAGGCATGCCTCCACGTGCATGCGACTACTCCTTGGGCCCTGGGTGAAAATCAGAGGAGGAAAAATACTTTGGCAGCAGGATGATGCCTGACCCCCTGCAGGCACTGCTCCCGTGCTGGCCATAAGGTAAGCCCCAGTAATTCCAGGTGTTAGAGCTGGGGAGATCAGACAGGCTGAAGTGGGCAAGCCAGAGGAAGGTGGAAAAATAGAGTAGTGATAAAAAATAAATATGTATTATACTTAGTAGCCATATCCACTTCACTATCTATAGATTGTCTATTATTTTATAACCCTCCATTAGTTTAATTATTTGTTTATGTTCATTTCTAAGACAAATAACATATGAGGTGGGATATTCAGAAATGCACAAGCATGGGCGCAAGCCTGGGTGCACCACAACTGGGATGTACCAGGGCATGGCCCGGCGATATTCAATGGTGCTGCGCCACGGCTCAGCACTGTTGAATATGGCACTGGGGCTGCCTGCATTGCACACAGTGCAGTAGCACTGCACCAGTGCAAGTAGCAAGTGCGGAGCAGGGGGATGTGCCAGTGCAAGTGCGAGTGTGCTAGGTGCATCAACCGAGATATTTAATGCTGGATATGCAAATGAGGCCATAATGCATGCAAGGCACAAATGGGGCTATTTGCATGTCATAATGGCCCCATTTGCATGCAGGTGCACTGATCCCCGGCAACTTGTGCCTGGCGCCCTTCCAGGCTCCAGCCATCGGGGACTGATGCCTCCTGCCCCTCGGTGGGCAACATGCCCCAATGCCCGATCACAGGCTGTGGTTAAATATAATGTCCCTGGTGGTCCATTGGACCTGCTCCCCTGTCCAATCATGGGCAAAAAAAGAAATATAAACCCTGGTGATCCAGTGGACTCGATCCCCAGCCCGATCGTGGGCAAATTAATAATTTAATTTCCCTGCTGGTCCAGTGGACCCAATCCCCAGCCTGATCTCAGGCTTCAGTTGGAAATATATGCCCAGGTGGGCCATCGGTACCCCTCCCCACCTGCCCCACTCCTTACCCTCTACCCCACCCCGGTCAGCAGCAGGTGGCAGCTCTCACCTGCAAGCTGCCCACCCCTTCAACTGACAGCATACAATGCGGCTGTACGCCATTGGTCCACTGCATAGGCCAATGGGCATGCAGACCGTGACTGTACACTACAATCCCAAAATGTGAATGAACCATTTTCATTTGGGGACTGTGTAGTACAGTATGGTCTGCATGCCCATTGACTACGCAGTGGAACAATGGACGATCAACCATACTGCTGTACGCTGTCAGGCAGCATGGCCAGGCAGCTTGTGGGTGAAAGCTGCTGCCTGCCGCTGACTGGAGGAGGGAGTGGGGTGATGGGTCTGAGGGGCGGTGGGGAGGGGAGTACTGATAGCTCACCTGGGCATTTATTTACAACTGAAGTCCACGATCAGGATGCAGATCAGGTCCACTGGACCACCAGGAAATTAAATTATTCATTTGCCTGCAATCACACAGGGGATCGGGTCCACTGGACCACCAGGGATATTTAATATATCAAAAGCCCATGATTGGGCAGGGGAGCAGATCCACTGGACCACCAGGGATAATATAATTCCATGCCCATGATCAGGCAAGGGGGGGCAACGATGCCCAGACTATGTCTCAGGAGGTCGGGGGCCACCCACAGCAGGCAGCTGCCGTGTTGCACCCTGCAATATGGCAGCTCACCTGTGGGTGGCTAGCCTTTGCTCCTGCTTTTTACGGGTGGATCTTTGCAACCCCCCCGTGCGATGCAAGGTGGGTTTGTGCCTGCATATGCACCACACATCCTGAGCTGAATCTCGGGATGTGCCACATATGAATGGGCATGCCCCCTACACTTGTGCCACATACATTACTGGTGCACCCCAGAGCACTGGGAATTATGCAGCTCAACATCCCCTTTTGAATATCACGCCAGTGCACATCAGTGGGTTGTGCATGGTGTAACCCCTTTGAATATACCACCCATGTAGTCCAGTATACCAGTTTTCACAGGTTAAATAGTGCAAATCTTATGTTGTTCCAATATTTCAAACATTTTGAAGATTCGTTCACAGTTTTTAAATACGTATTGTAACATTTATTTTTCCAGTTCACAACAGCTACCAGAAATTATGTTATCCTTATTATTTAATGCATGGTTCTTGGGAGTAACAAGGTACATATTAGTCATATATAGTGTATGAGTATCTCTTAAGGAAATCTTCTAGGACTGCTTTTCTTTACTTATTGTAAAGTGGACCCATTTGGATAATATGCTCTAAGGATTCTATTATTCTATTACTACATGGGCAGTGCTTATGAATTTGATCCTTGTTTTTATAAATTTATTATAACTAACATATTTGGAATGTAACCATTCAAATCTAGCCCAAGTTATCAAACATCTTTGTCCTGGCATTGCTGAAATAATTAAATAATCCTCTATACAGCATGAAATTTTATTTTTAAAGAACCATGGTGCACACTTTTGTGTTATTACCTATATGTATTGATCCTTACAGTGGAAGAATAAATGTTGTTCAATGTTGGTTTTTTTTGTATTGTATTGACATGTTTATTCCTGTTCCAAAGTTGGTCCATAAATGTCCAAGATCTATTTTATGAAGTGTATCTAATAAAGCACTTAACCATTGGGACTTTATTCCTTTATTAAACCATTTTATTTTTTCTGAAAGGCACTCCCTGGGTAAAGGGTTATGTGGATTATTTATCATTTTTAACCAGTATGAATAAACCTATACTTTATTAGAAATTCCGTAGGTAGTATTCATAGTTCTGATCTTACAATGGCAGAGGCTTTGGTTAAAGGACCTTTTAACAAAGCTTTGTAAAATGAAGACAATGGGGTTTCCAAGAGTAGACATTTTTTATGTCCCCATACCTCTGCTCCATAAAGAATGACTGGTTTTAACTTTGCCTATCCTGCTCTTAGTGCAGGAATTGGAGTGTTTCCACCATAATTAATATTACATTTTAAAATAGCTTTCATAATTCTGTTCATTTTTATTATTTGATCTTCATTATGGAAGTGTCATAGGCCATTAGATGAGAATTTAATCCTTAAGTATATAGTAAATAATCTGTTATGTTTTCTGATTTGTTTTCTCCAAGAAAAAAATAATATTTTTTCTAAGTAATTTGTTTTTTGCTTTGAGAAAATGATCATTTTTATTTTGCTCCGATTAATTTTTAATTCTAATAACTGGCATATTTTGTATTGTTTTTGATCTTTTTCTGCATACTGGAGCATGATAGAGATAACAACAGTATGTCATCTGTGTATGCTAGAATACTAAATGTATCATCTCCAATGTTGGATGGGTCCCTATTTGAGAATTCATGTCTGTGAGTAAGAGATTAATATAGATATTAAAAGAGTAGGGGCCAGCAAACAGCCTTGCTTATTCCCTCTATTAGTTTCAAAGTATTCAGTTAGAGTTCCATTATTATCTACCTAGATGGCTGTGTGGGTGTTAGTACAGTATATAATAAATATATTGGCATAACTAATGAAGGTTCAGAGCCAAGATTTATTAATATATTCCATAATGTATTATAGTTTATGGAATCAAAAGCTGCCTTAAAATCCACAAAAAGAGCAAATACTTTGCTCTTTCGTATATGGATGTACTGTACTTTTCAAGGATATGATGCAGACAGTATACATTATCAGTAACAGAATATCTGTCCCTAAATTCTGCCTTTAAATTTATTTTTTTATTTATTGAATTTTGATAACCGAGTAGGCCCACTGAGACAAAACAGTCCCTTTTTCAGGGGTGATCCAGTAAGTGCATTACATTGATGGTGCAGTCATTAGTACAACAATATACAGTAGTTGAGAGATAATAGACATACTGGGATTGAACAGACAGAAGAGTACAATATTTTAATTCTGTGATACATCAAGCAATAATATTAACAGTTTCCAACCTTAGCATAACATTCATCATTCTCTTTTTTTTTTTGAGATTGGAGGAAGAGAGAAAAAAAAATAGAAAGTTTAGTCTAGTAGAGGCAAGGTAGTGGTAGACATAATGACAACATTGTCAGTAAATATGTAGAGACACAGTAGAAGTGGTCAGAAAAGACCAGGGTTGGGAGTCAGCAGAAACAGGAGCAGGGTGGGGCAGTTAGGTGATAAGGCAGTGATCTTTGAAATTGGGAGTAGGATGTACAGGCCAGTATAGGAGGAGGTAGAAAATTCCAGCAGGAGACAGCAGAGAAAGCAAAGGATCACCATGACACACAGAGAGCAATAGGTTTGGTACTGATAGGAGGGGAATGGAGGTGGATCTAAGGACACACTGAGGAAGATGATGTTGGAAAATGTCAGCAAGGCAAAGTGGAGTGAAGCAGTGGACAAGCTTGTGTATGAAGCTTAGTGTGACATAGCGTAACTTTGATTCATAAGGTAGCCAACCTAGGGTACTGTAGATAGGACAGTACAGTGATGATGCTGAGCATTTACATAGATACATAGACAGTGTTGGCAGATAAGGGCCTATGTCCTGAGAGTGAACCTACCAATTCTGTTGCAAGCCTGAGATAGGCAAGAGAGGATGGATGTGGTAGTAGAGTGGAGTAGTGGTGCCCCATACATAAGGAGGTGCAGGAGCAAACAAACTGAGACTATTTGGGTCAAGCTACGTCTCTCCACATCAGATGTCATTATTTTGGGTTCTTGCTATCACCCTCCTAACTCACCAGTCAACATTTTAGATGCCATTCTATGTGAATTTGAACAGGCTAAAGCCATAGGTAAAATTGTAGATTTTGGAGACTTTAATTTAGGAAACATAGATTGGCAGAATCTATGTGTTAACACCAGTCAGGGGAATAAGTTACTATATACTTGTACTCAGTTGGGACTTAATCAGAATGTACATATTCCAACTAGAGGAAATAATATTTTGGATTTAGTTATTTGTGATGGTGATCTAACAGTAGATAATATTTTGGTAAGTGACCCAATTGGGAACAGCGATCATAATACTATCACATTTAATATCATACAAACTTATGTTTATAATTCTAATCTTACCAAAGTATATCTGTATGACAAAGCAGATTTGGGTACAGGGAAACACATTATTGGAAATATCAACTGGGAGTTTTTATTGATAGGTTCTACTCCAGAACTTTATTGGGAACACTTTAAGTATATTGTTAGTCAACTTAAGGAATTATATATTCCATCCAAAATTAAAAATGTGAATCAAAAGAAAGTTCCCAAATGGATGGACCAGTCTATCAAAAAAAATTATTAGATTAAAGCGCAAGAAGTACATAAGATATCAAAAAATGAAATCTTCCTCAAATTGGACTTCTTATATACAGACACAAAGAAAATGTAAGATCATGATTAAAAGGGCTAAATCAAATTGGGAACATAAACTAGCATCCACTGCTAACAAATCAAATAGTAAGCATTTTTACTCTTATATTAATTCTTTGAGGAAACCCACATGTCAAGTTGGTCCACTACTTGACAACAATATTTTGATTCATGACCTGAAAAAATGGCTGATTTGTTTAACTATAATTTTTGCAAATTTTTTTCTGGTATTGCTAAACCTACTTATGATACTACCATGTTAGACACTATTAATGTTCTACCACTTAAATTTTCCACTGACAACATTAAGAAAAAAATAAAAAATATTGACACTTAAAGGTAAATACAGCCCAGGTCCAGACAACATAGCTGGTCGCTTATTATTTTTATTAGTTGATGTTATTACTATCCCTTTAAAACTGATGTTTGACTATTTTCTGGCCATTAATTTTGTTCCACAGGATTGGAGAGAGGCATACATTATCCCTATTCATAAAAAAGGCCAAAAAATGAATTGGGAAAATCACAGGCCAATAATTTTTACTTCTTCTATCTGCAAATTATTAGAAGGTCTAATTAAAGATGTGCTATCTCCTGTCCTTGACTCTCATGATGTAGAGCAACATGGTTTTAAAAAAGGCAGAAGCTGTTTAACTAATTTAATATGCTTCTATGAACATATTGGTTCATTACTTGATAACAATTTGCCATGTGATGTTATTTATATTGACTTTAGTAAAGCTTTTGACATCATGCCACACTGGGCCCTAATTACTAAACTTCATAAGTTAAAAATAAACAGTTTGTATTGAATTGGATAATTAAACGGCTTCAAAACTGCTCTCAGCGAGTGTCTATCAATGGGACTACATCAGCTAGGGGCATAGTGACAAGCGGAGTGCCACAGGGTTCAGTCTTGGGCCCATGCCTTTTTCAGTCATTTTTTGCTGATCTCACCTCAGGTTGTTCCTCTTTTACCATTAAATATGCAGACGATGTTAAAATAGGTGGCCCTTGTGCCTCCGTTTCCCAGGCTAACATCATCCAAAAAGATCTTGATCACATTACCACATGCGTTAAGAACTGCGGTATGACTCTGAAAATTTCAAAATGCAAAGTTATGCATTTAGGCTTAAGAAATTTGCAAACTCCTTACTTTTTGGATGGTATACTACTTGATACAACATCAGATGAAAGAGATTTGGGCATTATAATCTCAGATAACTTATCTTACAACAGGCACGTACACAGTATTATTAATAAAACCAATAAAGTAGTATGGTCTATTCTACGAACATCAGATCAAGGGAGCATGAAGTGTTGCTACCATTGTATCGAGCATATGTAAGACCACATCTGGAATATGCCTCCCAGCTTTGGTGTCCATATAAAAAATATGAAGGTCTTTTCATGGAAACAGTTCAGAGAAAATTTACTAAAAAAGTATCTGGGCTATATAATGTCTCTTATGAGGGAAGGCTAGACATCCTTAAACTTATGCCCCTATTCACATGTCACCTTCGTGGAGAACTTATGTTATTATATGACATCATTCATGGCCCCTATCTCTTATGTGAACTTGGTTTAGAATTCAAAAATTGCAGTCACAATATTAGGGGGCATCCTTTACAACTAGTCAGAAAATCATTCTTGAGATCTAGTCGCAAATATTTTTTCACTCTTAGAGTTGTTTGTCAGTGGAATAGATTACTGCTCAAAGTCATCATTAGTGAAACTAAAAGTATTTTTAAAAATAGATTAGACAGCCTGATAAGCAATGGGTATGACCTTTCCTATTATATATTGGATTAGTATAAGAGCATTATGGCCATCTGCCTTCTCGCTGTTTCACTTACCTTAGTATGAACCTTAGTATGAGCATGGAATCAGCAATCTTGCAGTAGGAGGTCATAGTAAGGAAGGGATGGATATGGTAGAGGACACCTATTTTTTGATTTATTGTTTTGGTGAGGGCAGTAGCATGCTCATCCAGGGTCAGTGAGGTATGTAGGGTACCTAGCTATTTTAATGACCTGACAGTCTTGAGAGCTTAGAAACACAGAAACATAGACTTTGATGGCAGATAAGGACCGCTAGGCCCATCTAGTCTGCCCATTTCCCTACCTACAGGATAAGCCGCAGATCCTAGTTAACCAACAGCCTATATCTTCCTGCCCCCCCCCACAAGCATTGCCTTATGTCTGTCCCATGCATTCGTGAATTCTCCCACAGTTTTAGACCCCACAACTTCCTCAGGAAGGCTGTTCCATGCATCCACTACCCTCTCTGTGAAATAATACTTCCTCACATTGCCCCTGAACCGCCCTCCTTCTATCTTTAAATTGTGTCCCCTTGTTCTTGCAAGTCTCTTTTTTCTGAAAGATGCTACCCTCTTGGACTTTGTTGATTCCCTTGAAGTACTTGAAAGTTTCTATCATGTCCCCCCTCTCCCTTCTTTCCTCAAGGGTATACATATTAAGCTCCTTTAGTCTCTCCTCATACGGCTTCTCTTGCAGACCCTGCACCATTTTAGTTGCCCTCCTCTGGACTGCCTCTATCCTGTCTATGTCCTTGTGGAGATGGGGTCTCCAGAACTGGACACAGTATTCCAGATGGGGTCTCATCAACTGTCTGTACAGAGGGATAACAACTTCCTGTTTTCTGCTGCTGATGCCTCTCCCTATACATCCCAGTATACCCCTGACCCTACGTACTGCCTTCTCACATTGCTTGCTAACCTTAAGGTCATCTGATATGATTAACCCCAGGTCCCTTTCCTGTTTTGTTGTTACTACCTCCCCACCCATTGTGTATTCTTCCCCTGGGTTCTTGTTTCCCAGGTGCATTATTTTGCACTTTTTTGCATTGAATCCTAGCTGCCATACGTCTGACCATTCCTCCAACCTTACCAAGTCCCTTTTCATCCTTTCCATGCCTTCTTGTGTATCAACCCTGGTGCAGATCTTTGTGTCATCTGCAAAAAGGCATACTTTTCCTTCCAGTCCCTCTCCAATGTCACTGATGAAGACATTAAAAAGGACTGGACCCAATACTGAACCCTGCGGTACCCCACTAGTAACTGCCCTTTCTTCAGAGTGGACTCCATTTACAATTACCTTCTGTGTCCTGTTGTCCAGCCAATGTTTTACCCAGGCTACCACCCTGGGACCCACTCTCAGGCTGGTTCATTTGACTAATAATCTTTTGTGTGGGACTGTGTCAAATACCTTGCTAAAGTCTAGGTAGGCCATGTCCACAGCCCCTCCCTGGTCTACTACTTTGGTCACCCAGTCAAAGAAATCTATTAGATTCATCTGACATGACCTTCCCACTGTGAACCCATGCTGCCTTGGATCCTGTGCTCCACTGACCTCTAGGTACTCAACTATTCTTTCCTTCAGAAGTGACTCCATCACTTTCCCTACCACAGAGGTCAGACTGACAGGTCTGTAGTTTCATGCCTCTCTCTTGGTCCCACTTTTGTGAAGGGAAATCACATCAACCTTTCTCCAGTCCTCGGGTACCAGACCATCCTCCCATGATTTATTAAAAAGAGTAGCCAGTGGTTTCACTAGTTCCTTCCTTAATTCTTTTAGAATTCTAGGGTGAATTCCATCAGGACCCATTGCTTTGTCCACCTTCAGTTTTAGGAGTTCTTGCAGAACCCTTTCTTCTGTGAAAGGACTGGGATCGACCCCCCCTATCAAGAGTGCTTCTGTTAATTGGTTTAGGCACTTCCCCCTCCTCTTTTGTGAATACTGAGCAGAAATATTCATTCAGTATTCCTGCTTTTCACTGTCCCCTCTGCCCACCCACTGTTCATTCTATTCAGCCTCACTATCCCTCCCTTTGTCTTTCTACGCTCGCTGATGTACCTATAAAAGATTTTATCCCCCTTCTTAACTGAGTTGGCTATCTTTTCCTCAGTTTGGGCCTTTGCTATTCTGACTTCCCTCCTGCTTCTTTCTGTCTTAACTGGTACAGCTCTGTCCTGCTCCTTCTTTGTTTCCTTATACTTCCGAATGCTATCTTTTCTTCCTGACTTTCACAGCCACCTCTCTTGAGAACCATAGTGGCTTTTATTTCATTTTGATTTGTTTATTTGCTTCACAAAGGCTTGTTGCCTCTGTGATGGCAGTTTTGATAATTCCCCATTGTTGCTCCACACCTCCTTCTAGCCTGTTTGCTAGTGCTTTTCTGAGGCACTCTCCCATCTTGCCAAAGTCAGCCTCCTAATGTCCAGTACTCTCACTTTGTATGGCTTGACTCTGTAGCTGAGTTTAATGTGAACCACACTGTTTGATGGTCACTTGTCCCCAGATGCAACCACTTCTAGATCTGAGATCCTCTCACTGCCCCGTTTGAAAGTCGAGGTCTAAGATTGCTCCCTCATGAGTGGGTTCCAAAACTAGCTGTCTAATGCCTGCCACCTGTAGGGCATCAAGAATGGCCCTGCTCTTGGATGTGGCTGCAACAAATGTGCTCCAGTTAGCATCTGGTATATTCAGGTCTCCCATCAACAGTATCTCCCCTTTCTCTACCATTCTAAGAATGCCTTCCAACATATCCAGCTTCTCTGGCACATTATAGTACTGCCAGAGGGGGAAGAGTTTGTGTGGACAAACAGGAGAACAGCATGCATTTAGTTGTTTTGGTATTGAGGACAAGCTGCCTCTGATTGAACCAGTCCTTAAGGGTGTAGAAGTCAGAGGATAGCATGGAATTAAGCCACCCTATGTTGGTAGAAGCACAGTAGATGATGGCAGCTCTACATATAGATGAGCTGAGGCCCCCACAATCATTGGAGAGGTCATTAATAAATAAAGAGAAAAGTAGTGGGCGAAGTACAGAGCCCAGGGGGACCCCACAAGTAATGGTCCAAGGGTTGGATGGTGAGTTAGCCCATTTAACTTTTTGAGTGTGGTTGTTAAGGGAACTTTTGGTCCAGTTCAGGGCATCAGCATCAAGGCCAAGGGCTCACAGCTGTTGCAACAGAAGGCCATGGTTGGCCAAATCAAAAGCCTTGGTCAGGTATATAAAAATTGCTCCTGTGGCCTGGCCATGGTCCATTTCACGGAAAATGTCTGTGGTGAGTTTAATCAGAGCCATTTGTGTACTGTGTTTTTTCCTAAACCCATGCTTAGATGCTGAAAGCAAATGGTGAAAGTCAAGATAGTCCTGCTGATGGTCATAAATTATCCTGTCTTGTATTTTAGCCAAGGGACAAAGCAAAGAGATTGGATGGAAGTTTTCCACTGTTGAGTACAGACCTGCCCTTGTGGACAGGTACCACTATCGCAACTTTCCCTAATTCAAGGATGGTGCCAGTGAGGAATGCCCGATTAATTAAATCATGAACCGGGTGGGTGAGAGCATCAGCCCCCATCTTTAAGAATTTTGGTTCAACTGCCATGGATGGGCTAGCTGTCAGCCTTCAGGTTCTTGAAAGACAGTGGACTTCCTTGATGGTAGCATGCTTTAGGTGGAAGGCAGGGCAGTCCATGGTGTCGTTAGGTGGTGAAGAGTAAGGAATGGGGGTGGAGGTTGAACACGAGAATAGCGATGTGTACCTGTCCAGATTCATGAAGAACTCATTAAAACCAGAGGCAATGGAGTGGGGGTCAGTGAGAGTGTCTCCCTGGACATCAAGGGAACTTGGAGTCACAGTTGTATTACCCTTTATGAGGGAGTTAATCTGTCACCAGAATTCTTTTGGGTTACTGAGATGTTCAGTCTGGAGTCTCTTGAAGTGGTGACATTTTACCCTTTGGATACAGTTCTAGCAGTTGTTCCTAAGCAACATGTAAGTCTGCCAGTCAGTATGGGACCCACTATCCTTACAGATCTTCCAAAACCTATCCCGAGGATATGAGCTGCCTGAGTTCCTTGGCAGTCCATGGAGGTTTTATACCTTTTGCCCGACACCTCTTCAGTGGTTTGTTCTGGTCAATCATATTGATGAATTTCAGCACAAGATAGTCCACTGCTGAGTTTATGTTTGGCAGATTCTTTATTGGATACCAGTCCATTTCCCAGATTGTATCCACAAAGTTGTTGATGTCAAAGTTGGTCATATCCTGTGCAGAGATGATTTTAGGAGGGGGGTTGGGGCAGTTATTACGCCACACACAGAGAGTTGGCTAGTGGTCACTTATGCTGTGAGAGAGTACCCTTACTGATTTTATCTTCAGGGTACAGTTTTTGACCACCCAGCCTAATAATGTGTGGTTGCCCATCTTAGCATTAGAGCTAGTAGGATCACCTATCAGTTGAACCAGGTTTGAATCTGCCAGGACTGGATAGTTTGGAAGAGCTAGTATGCAGTCAATCAACATTAAAATCACCCCAGAGTATGAGGTTGTGCCATAAGAGATTAGCCACGGGGGATATGAAAGAAGGGAGGCCTGAAGCTGTCACCTTTGGGTGCATGTACACACATCCAGTAAGAAGTTTTTTTACTTTGCAAAAGGTGAGTACAAGGAAGATCGATTCGACAGTCAAGGGACCTGATTCAGACATAGGGAGTTCAGTTGTATCAAGGCATATATTAGAACACCATCACCCCTTTTCCCTAGACGGTCCTTCCTAAAGCATTTATAGCCAGAGAGGGCAATCTCATGTTGCTTGATGCACGGTTTCAGCCAAGTCTCAGAGATGCCCAGAATATTTGGAGAGTATTGATTAATCGAGGCTTCTAGTTTAGCCATCTTAGGTCTAAGACTGCATATGTTTAAGTGGGCAGTTTTTAGCCCTTTGGGCAGCTGATGAGATGATACTTTGGGGTTGGGGACAGGAGAGGACATGACAGGACCAGGGCTTGGTGCAACATCACCTGCAAGGGTTACTAGCAGGAGAAGTAACAGGGATGGCTTGATCGATGAAGTAAGTAGCTGCTTCATATTTTTAGAGACAAATGATGACAGACGCTGTCTTCTGCTTAACAAGCTACCAAGGTATACCAATCCATATTTTGGGAAGTAGGAGACTGTGAGAAACACTGACCCAGATTTAGGGATGCGGCAGTTTGGCGGGACCACCCCACGATGCTGGGGGGTGAGCAAGGGACATGGCTATTTATTTAGTAGTTTAGTTGTTTAACCAGGTATAGCACACTAAGCTGGAAGCTTTTTTACAGGAGCGACTTGGGAGCACAAGGAGGTTAAGTGACTTGCTCAGGGTCACACAGTATGCAAGTGGAAGCTGTGGGATTCAAACCCAGGTCTGGTCTGCTGGATGTCACCAGATTTGCAGCTCAGAGCCTTAGACCACTGCGCTATACTGACTCTATGAAGTAGTCAGCCTCATACTGTGTTAACAGGCAGGTCAGAAAATACAGAGCTGCAAACTTGGCAATGGTTTACTGTCTTGCCAGCACAGAACACAGCACTGGTTGTTTATTATCCTCTTGGAGCAAATATAAGTAGCAGGATAATGGGGGAAGAGTTAAGAGAATGTGAGCAACAAGGGAGAACAAGTGACCGAATAGGCTTACTCCTAATTGGCTGGAAGAAGAATGGTGTTAGAAACTAATGACAGGGCTGTCAGGGTTTGGGGGAAGACCACTAGTATATTTAATTAAGGTAGGGGCTGGGGGTGGGTAGGAGGATCAAAATCCTTGCTGTCTGTAGTGCTCACCAAGGAGCTGAGAATCACAGTTTAATGCCCAGACAGACAGATCACTGTGTTACATCAGGGCTGACAGCTAAGTCGGCTTAAATCTGCTGCAAGCAAAACATTACATTTCTACCTAAAACATGCTATTCCTACATTAGCCAAACTTGCATTGCTTTTGGAAAATTACAGAAAGAAAAAGAGTTCAACAGGCAAGTTTGCAGTTTAAATTGGGCGCCAAAGCAGCAGCCGAATGTCTGTAAGTGGCAACAGCGAGTACCAGCCAGTAGGGAGCCAGTAGCTATTCCTGCAGACCAATAAAATAATTGGCTTTCCAGCCAGGGAGCAGTACCTTATTCCAAGTCTAGTGGGCAGTCTGTGGGTGAGAGCACTCAGCTGGCTGCAGGCCAAGCCTGGGCACTTCTAGGGACAGCTCTGAGGGACAATTCACCTTCTTCCAAGTCTGGTGGGTAATCTGTGGGTAAGAGTTCTCAGCTGGCTGCATGCCAAGCCAGGGCACTGATCTTGGGGCAGCCCCGAGGTGTGGTTCTCCTTATTCCAAGTCTGGCGGGCAGTCCATGGGCAAGTGCACTTTGCTGGCTGCAGGCCAAGCTGGAGCACTGGTCCAGGAAAGTGGACATTGTTGTTTTAACCAGATGTTAAGTCTTTTTAGTAATAATATTGTGAATATTTTTTAACTTACGTCTAAAAGACTGATTGGTCTAAAATTTGAGGGTTCATAGACTGAGCCTTTTTTTTGTAATGGAACAATAATGTTCCTTGTCTATGATGATAGATTGAATTTTTATTTCAGATATGTGTTAAAAAATCTGGTTACTACAGATGTCCACAAGTTTATTTATTAATTTTTTTATTTTATTATTTGGAAACATCCTTTGACCAAGAGCTCTTTTACAAAGGTTCCACATCATGAAACACAATACAATAGTACATACACAGAATCACACCAAGTACACCAGATGTAGTTACAGTAAACAGATTAATTTGGCAGCAAACAAAATTGAAGGCAAATTTTAGCAGTTATATTCCTAGTAAACAAGCTTGATTAGGGGGATTCAGTGAGTTTTAAGGTGCAGCCTTGGAAAAAGGCTTTGTCATTAGAAAGTGTGAGAGGGGTGGGAAACAAGAAAAAACAGTGAGTGACTGAGAGAGGCAGGGACTTCAGCAACAGTGGGAATGAGAAACAGGAGTTAACCAAGACATTAGTGAGAGGAGGGCTGGGCTGAGAGAGGTGTGAACTGGGACAAGAAGCAGTCAGGAAGTAATGGTAGTATGGAGGTTTCCAAGGGGTGGGGATAAGAAGGAGCACCAAGATGAGAAGTCTTCATACAGGGAGGCCAAGGGTTTAGGGACAAGTCTGAATAATGGAAACAGAATAGTCTGCAGAGGAATGGGGGGTCAAGGAGCATCACAGGGAAGATGTCAGGTGCCCCGCATGCACATGCACTCCTGATCAGGTACCGTTTCAGTTCAGGCTTAAAGGCCCAGAGACGTGCAGTATTTAGTGCCACCGCTGGGACCTTATTAAGCCAAAGGGGGCCCTGTAGGAGAATTATCATTGTCCAAGTGCTGTTCTTTCAAATGGAACAGCGAGGGTCTCTGTGCTCTACTTCTAGTATCATACTTGGTACTGGTTACTGAAAAAATTTAATTGATGGGGGGGTTGGCAAGCAGAGCCTTCTTTCCAAGGAGGCAGGTTTGGAACTTAATTCTGTTCCCAAGGGTTAACCGATTTGTTTGTCCATGTAACCTGCAGGTGTGGGTATAACGGTCGGCAGTAAGGGTAAGCCTACACACTTTGTTAAGGGCAATAACTACCCACTTAAGTGCTGTGTCAGCAGCTGCACCATAGACCACCCGTCCATAATCTGTAATAGATTGTGTTGAACTGGAGATAGGGAGAAGGAGAGCAGCCAGTTAGAGTTTTTTTCCTGTGCCAATAAAGATCTCCAAGTTTGATATTAACAGCCTTCACCACCATGTCAATATGTTGCACAAAGGAAAGGGTGCCATCAAATGTGACCCCCAGGTACTTGAAGGAATAAATCTGCTCTAGATGGGCTTTCACATTGTTGTAGATAGATAGATAGAGTGGGATATCTCCTGTTCAGTTGAGGGCTAGAGAGGAGATACAGGTTACTCACCTGTAACAAGAGTTCTAGGAATGGTATATGTTGTTCATCCACACTTATTGGCAGGTATCCTTGCCACTTTAATTCTTGCCGGAAGGTCTTCAAGCTGGCTCCTCCCACCCACCCTGGTGGTAAAACTCTCGGCTTCACCCCATGATGCCAGATCTAGCCCGCTGGAAGCCAGGTTGTGCGTCGAAGCCGGGGAAGCCGGGTGGGTCGTGTGGATGAACAACATATACCATCCTAGAACTCCTGTTACAGGTGAGTAACCTGTATGTCTAGGGACATGGATATGTTGTTCATTCACACTTATTGGCAGACTCCTAGCAGTTCTCTGGGAGGAGGGAGCCAAGGCGCACACCCCTTCTTAGGTAGAAAGACTGGAGAACCGAGGTCCCGGCCAGCACCCCGTCGCGATCCAAGGTCGATGTGGAAGGGGAACAGTAAAGTCTGCTTCCGGGCGGAAGCCCTGCAGATATCCTGGACCGGAGTATCCTCAGAAGCAGCCACCGATGCAGTGGAAGGAAGGGTAAAAATGAGCACTTATCCCTCTGGGAGGCTCCATGCCCACCCACCTATAGTAGAGACCCATGCAGGGGGTGACCCAACTGCTCATCGTCCACTTGGCTGCAGGTCTGCCAGATGCGGCTTCAGCGTGGATGACAAACAGCTGGCGAACCTCTCCTGAACTTCAGCCTTACGCTCCCTAGGTAGGTGAGCATTAAACAGGGTCCCATGGAACCTGTATACGGCCTCTGAGGTGTGAATGGGGATGAACCCCAGCAGAGGCAATACCCCCATAGGGAAGACTCTGCCACCTCCTTCGCAAGGACTTCAAGTGGGGCGCAGGACAACCTAGTCCCTGTGGAAGACCAGATAAGGAGATTCAAAGGAGTGCCTGGAACTCTCCCCTCCTTCTGGATGGCAGAGTAGCCCCAAGAAGGTGTTCTCCCACAACAGATGGGGGAACTCGCACCTGTGCAAAGGTTCGAACAGCTTGCCCGTGAGCTAAGCCTGTACCAGCAAAGATCCCACAGAAATGGGGAAAATCTCCCACAAAGGGGAGGCGTGATTGAGGTCTAGAAGTGCCAGACCACCTTTTCTGCACCACCGACTGCCTTCCGGCCTGCACCCAGAAGACAGGGATGACCCACAGAAGCACCTAGAGGGTCATTGGCTGAAGACCTAATTTAAAGAACCGATGCAGATGATCCGAAACACTCGCCCAGGGATGGGAGAGGGCCAGGCCCTATCCCATCATCAAATGGAGAACTTTTCCAAAGAGGGTGAGCATTTTTGGCTGACTTCTAGCAGGACGCCTCAAAAAGTCGAGGACCTTGCCCAAGGACCCTAGGCCTGGCCCCTAGCCACACAGGGACTGGGCCTGCAGGTGTAGGGATTGACAGTCCAGATGGAAAACCTTCCCCTGAAAAAGAGATCAGGACCGGGTGGACTAGAAGCCACCTCGGAAGCCTAGGGCTGAGACTGAGGAAAGCTGGATACCAGAGCTGGCAATCCAGTCTGGGGCTACCAGCATCACCTGCGCCAAGTCCCTCCTCACCTTGCCCGTAGGTCAAGGGAAATGTAGGAGAGGCGTAGAAGGGCCTGGGGTCCGTAGCCCCAACAGCATCCCCTACAGCAGACCTTGCATAAAACAGTCTCAGCCTTGTATTCTCCCTGGAGGGAGGAGGGAGAAGATCCTGTGCTACCTCCAGCAGGGGAGACCAATCGTGAGGCGCAGCCTATGTCTGGCTTAGGGTAGCAGCCAGGAAATCCTGCCATCAAATGGCTGGGAACCAGCAACTGCATGAAAAAAAACAATGCAGAGAACCTCCTTATGCCAAGGCAAGGGGTTCAACCTAACCTGGCAGGGTAGGTAGCACATGGTTGTGGTGCTATCTGCATGGACTAAAACCACTTGACCCCGCACAAATGGAGCGAGCGGTGCAGGCTAAGCGGACTGCCTGGAGCTCCAGCGGGTTAGAGAGGACATCAGGACTCCTGAGAGGACCAAAGGCGAAGTGCTCTGTATTCTCCTAGATGGGCACCCCCACCCATCCGAGAAGCATTGGTCGGAGTAGACCGTCGACTCAGGGAGGACAAACAGGATGTTCTCCTGCATGAGTTGGAATGGTCCGAAGAGGAGCGTTCCCTTAACTCCTGGGCTGCAGTCATGAACTGGTCCAAGGAACGCAGCGCTGTGACCACTGACTGGCCCATCCCACTAGGGGAAGGCCACCATGAGGCCCAGGAGGTGCAGGAGGTCCCGGTAGGGCACAATTACCAGGCCAACCTGACTGGGTAAGGGAGGAAGAACCTCAGCCCTGTCTGCCCGGAGCCGAGCTCGGACACAAGAGTCGAGCCTAGTCCTGAAGAGGCCTTGCCCGCTAAGGCACAAGTTCCAACATGGCTCCAGTAAAGGGAAACCAGTCTGTGTCTGGAAGGGTTTAATCAGGCTGCTATCTGGGTGGGGTTATGCCCGGACCCTTTGATGCCACAGAAACTGCGGAACCAAGAACAAAGGGCCTGGCCAGGAACTCGTAAGGAGATCCTCCACTTAGGAAAGGGAGGAGTCTACCCAGAAATGGATGGAACAAGGAGTAAGTAAATCCTGGAGGCCCAGGGAGCAGCCACATGCCTCATTATGAGGATGGGAAATCTGAAGCAGAGAGACCATCCAGGCATGCAGAAGAATGGGGTACAAGTCTTTCCATCCGTTTGTGGCCAGGTATACCCGGACATGAACCCAGGGTCGGAGGGGGGGTCCGCAGCCTTCCTGATCACCTCTAACTAGAGGGCCAGGTAAGTCAGCATGACCAAAGAAGAGGCTGTGGACCCAAGATCCCCATTGGTCAATGGCTCAAAAGGGGAAACCGGTCGCAACCTGCGACAGGATCTACCCTTGACACCTCCAGAATGAGGTGCGGAGCCGTCCCCACACAGGGAAACCTGGGCAGGGACGACGGGGATGGGGACAGTGCCCCTTGGCCCATCACTGAGCAGGCTTGGAGGAGGAAGGGGCCGAGGGGGCTCTCGGGTTCCTGCCTCCCTGCTTCCTTTTGGAGGAAGACACTGGTCTGGCAACAGGCCACCCAGCACACACCTGCTGGCCCTTGTGCTGGGCCAGTCGAGCCTCAGAGTCCAGGGGGCCAAGGGTCTTGAGCAAAGCCTGATGGCTGCCCTTGACCCTCTGGGCAGGAGTGACAGATCTGTAGTGGCATCGGACTTCTCGGGCCCCTGGATATGTCCCTCCACTCCAGGGCCGAAAAGGTCGGTCCCTGAGAAGGGGATGTCTGCCAACTCGTTCTGGGTTTCCAAGGAGAAGGAGGATAACCTCAGCCATGCCCTGTGGTGCATGGCCACTGTGGCCGCCACTGATCTGGCACAAGAGTCACCCAGATCCAGAGCCGTCTGGAGCTGTTCTTTTGCCACCGCCCTACCCTGGTCCCATACCTGCTAGACCGTGGTCCGCAGGTCGGCCAGAAGATGAGGTAGGACCTTGGCCAGGGTGCCAAAAGGGTGTGGGAACAGTGTGCCATCATTGCCACCAAGCTGGCCTGATGGAGGCCTAGGGAGGATGCAGCGTAAACCTTGCACCCGAAGTAGTCCATCCTTTTGGGCTCTTTGTCAGGGGGCCTATCCACATCCCCAGAACTTCCAAGACATTGGAAAACATCGTCGGTGACTACCCCTTCAGCCGAGGGGTGCTCTGAGAAACTGGGCAGAGAACCGACAGGGACAGGGTACTTCCTGGCCACCCTGACAGAAAGCACAGGGCGGGAAGTAAGTCACTGCCAGAGCTCCAAGACTGGGCCCACGATAGCCTCAGCCACTGGGAAGGCCTCTGAGGGAGAGCACCCCTCAGTCCAGAATCTCCGTAAGGGGTTAAGGTGCTCGTTTAGAGACGGGCTCGAGCTGCATCCCGGTGAATTCCGAGATGAGCTGGAGAAGACCCATAAAAGATGATGGGCTGTCGTCTACGGAATGGTCCGGGGAAGACCACGGGTCCTCCCTGCTAGGAAACATAATGGAGCCGGCTTCAGGCTCTGAGGGGTCTGCAAAAAGCTGCCACAGGCCCGAGTCACTCTTCGTCCACCGAGGGCGGGCAGGAGTGAGGGAACCAAGTAACCTGGGGAACAGGTCATGGCCTGGCCTGGGTTCTGCCGAAGGTGGAGGGGCAGCGAGGGTCAGACGAGCAACCGGCCCTGGAGAGAGCTCCTCGACTGCTTCGATCAGCTGCCAACTAGGAGGCGGCTGCATACTATCCGGAGAATGAATCAGGGTCGATTGATACCAGGAAAACAACTGCTGTTGCCACATAAGTTTCTCGTAATGTCGACGCCAATGACATCGAAGCCACTCCTTATCTGAGGAGGGGGAGGAAGAACAGCAAAGCCACATAACTCGGTGCCCCGACCAAGAACGCTGAGGTCGGTGTGAGCAGCTAGACTGAGAGGATGACCGAGACCAAGACCCAAATCCTCGGGGGGACCGAGGGCGGGCCTGGGAAGGAGTGGGGCATGCTCACTCCTCCCTCGGCTCAGAGGAAAGGGCCAAGGGCTGTCGACATGAAGGTACAGACAGAACCTCAGCCTCCGCCTGGGGAACCGGTGAAGGGATGGCGGCGCCAACAGAAGACAGCCCAAATGATGGGTTGAGAGGCTTGACAGCATTGACGGGGGTCCTGACCGGCTGACCTGATGGGAACACCGTGAGGCCAGTGGCCGAAGCCGCATTCTTGACCGAAGCCGAGCATCATCCGGTGGGGAAGGGGGACTTTTCCCGCTCCCGCTGAGGCCAATGAAGAGACCCCGACTGCGGCCCCTTGGATTTAGGCTGAGAGGAAGGTCTCCAGGGTCCCTCTTCTTTCGAGGAGAGGGACTGACAAAGCTCCTTGAACGAAGCTGCATAAGTAGAATCCAGGGAGAGCAGGATAAGCACCACGATCGAGGAAGAGGAAGGTGGATCCGCCCCCTCCCCGGTGGGATCAAGCTGCTGAGAGACAGCCGAAGCAGATGCCCCTCAATCCAAGGGATTCTCCGGAGTAGAAAAAACTACTAGATGCTCCGAGCCTCGGGTCAAGCAGTAGTCCTCCAGAGAGCTGACCAAAAGCACAACAGAAATCGCAAAGCTGAGGATCATGATCCAGGTCAAGGCAGTAAATGCATGTGGTGTGCGAGTCTCTCCTGGAGGAATTAACCGGGCACCTCCTGGGGCCAGTAAAAGAATGAGCCATCACCGTAGTGAAGGAGAAAAGATCGAAGTTTCAGAAAAACTTCCAAATGATTTCGAAGATCGAAATTTCCAGGAACCAGTTGAAAACGCAGAGCGCTAAGGAGGGAACCTGAGCTTCCAAGCGATAAGGATGATCTGGTGTCATGGGGCAGAGCCGAGAGTTTTACCACCCGGGTGGGTGGGAGGAACCAGCTTGAAGACCTTCCAGCAAGAATTAAAGTGGCAAGGATACCTGCCAATAAGTGTGGATGAACAACATATCCATGTCCCTAGAACATAGTTTTAGTTTAGTTTTTTATAATTGTGTAAAAGCTTTTGTGAGCTGAACCAGTCCTCAAGCTGATGGAAAGTAGATTGCAGCTCACTCTGCAGTGGCTTGATGTAAACGTTGCTGCTGAGAATGATAGTGTTGTCAGTATAAAGGATTATTTTGATGTTGCAGGCCTTAGAAAAAAGCATTCAGGAATAGGATGAATAGCAACAGTCCTAAATCTAGGATTGACTCCTGGGCAACACCCAAAGAAACTTCTTTAGACTCCAAAACAGCTTGGCTAACTTTGACTCTCTATGTCCTGTGAAAAGGAAAGCTTGAAACCAGCATACAGTATTAGAGGCCTTCCTCAGGGACTTTAATTGTACCAAGAGGAAGGGGTGGTTGATAGTGTTGAAGGCCTTGGTTAGGTCAATAAAGATGGAACCCATCAATTTACTATCATCTATGGCCTTGTGCATATAGTCAGTGTACTTCACCAGGGCTGTGGCAGTGCTATGGTTCTTTCTGAATCCATGTTGTTGGGGACTTTGCAGTTGGTATTTCTGGAGGTAGTCAATGATTTGATGCACCATTATTCTTCCTAGTGCTTTGGATAGAGTGGGGAAGGATGGAGATAGGCCTATAATTGGCAAAGCCGGACCTGTCACCACTCTTAAGAACAGTGGTCACAAGGGCTTGCCTCCATACTGAGGGGGATTTAGACAGAGTGAGTGATTTGTTGAAAAGTTTAGAAATGGGGACAATAAGCTTATCAAAGGCAAGGATGACCAGTTTCATATCTATTCTATCGCCACCCATCCTGGTTTTGCCAAGGACTTTTTTTTACATATGACGTGGCTTCTTTAACTTACAGACTTGAAATAAAAGTATGGATGCTTATTCTCAGTTAATCCAAAGTCACTGTTCTTTTTATATTTTTTTGTTTTTTAGCATTTTAATTGCCTCTTCTACTTTGCTCTCCAAGACAATTATTGCAGTATAATTTATTTTCCATTCCTCAAAGAGATCCCCTATATCTATCTTTATGTTTGAGGCCTTATAGATCTCTTTGAAGAATGTTACTCAGTGTTCTTTAGAGAGATGAACTGCAGTTGATGGTTGACAGTTATTTGTCCCGTTGTTCACGAGTTGCCAACAATTACTGTCATCTCTTCTTTCTATCACCTCATACGTTTCTCTCCAAATTTTGATTTGTTGGGGTTCCTTTTTGCTTGTTAAGATCTTATATTGTTGTCTGGCTTTATCTAAATTCTTGAAGTTATCTTTTGAAGGGTGAATTTTTGTCCACCTGATTAACTTATTTAATGTATGTTTTTCATTTTTACAGCCCGTATCAAACCATGTTTTCATAATGTTTCTATTATTATCCTTCATATATATTTTATCAGTTAATTTTTTATTGAGATTCTTGATGTTTTCCAGAAATGCTGTTAGGTTGATTCCCTTGTTTAAATTAGAAAATTCAGTCTACTCATACCATTTATCTAAAATATTGATTATTGAGTCTGACTAAATTTTTGTCAAAATTACTGTAGTTTCTTTCCCTCAAGTGAGCATAATTGTGCAAATTGAATTTTCTCAGTTTTCTTTTCTGCTGCTTCATACCCTGTGCAAATGAAAATATTTAAACAGGCATGGTTACGCTCAGATCTCATTTTAACTAACATGAATATAAAATATGGATAACTTTCTGGTGAGCAGAATATATGGCCCATTACACTTTGTCCATGTACTGAATGATACGTAGTATTCCCCTGTTCATATCAATGTCAGTGACTCAGCAGGTAGCATGCTCACCTGTGAGGCTAGGAGATCAGAAGGCTGTGGGTTATATCCCCACACCAAGCACTTGGGTTAAATCCCAATACTGACACTGTAGTGCAGCATGAGGGGTTGCTGCACTCCTGAGGTGCCGTCTCTCAGATGAGATCTTAAACCGAGGTCCCATCTGTCTGTCCTGGTGGTAGTTCAGGTGGATGTTAAAGATCCCAAGGCACTTCTCAAAAAGAGTAGAGGAATATTTTATTGAGACATAACATATACACAAACCATAATTTGTGTACATTACATGACAACACATCTTGTGGTTACACAAAGAATCATCAATTCATAACAGTATTATAAGAATGCTTTTTAGTACAGTATATCTTACTCCCTTCTATCTTATCCCCAATTTGTAGTTTTCAGTATAATCATATTTCTCTGTTTAAAGAAAACCCCATATCCCTTTTCCCATATTTCCTACTGCATTTTATGTGACTAGCACATCACAGTCTGTGATCCATGGAAGACTTATCCATAATTCTAATATACTGTTTTGGTTTAGTTTTAGTTTCTCTTTTTTATAAATATTTTCCAAGTCTTGCAAAATTTTATTATAAAGATCATTATAATTCCCTTCTTTCTGCTGCAAGGTGAAACCACATCTCATAATCCAAATATTCAATTTTAATACAATCATGATAAGCTATAAAGTATTCCTATTCCGTTGTTCCCATCCTCTGTTAAGTACTTCATACATTAAATTTTCATATGTGATTTTACTAAACATTTTGCCATTCCAGTTCTGAGCCAAAAAGATTCAAAAGTCTTTAATAAAAGAGCATGTTGAAAACAGATGTTGAATTGTTTCCTCTTGCTCAATACACTTAGTTCTACTACAAATTCTCTCTTGTACTGTCTTATGCTTTTGGTTAGCCTTCACGTTGATTCGCTTATGCCAGACCAACCAGTGCATGTCCCATATGCGTTCCGGATCTCTTTTGTGCTTTAAAAATTCCTTTAAGTTTTATCTATACACTGCTGGACATTTTGGAAAGCTTACCAGTTATGTACATAGAGAGGATAATAATAAGAAATAAAATTACTTCCTTTCTAAAATCCGAATTTGTTGTGGAGTTATTCTCCATTGCCTAATCCTTAGGAATGTATTACACACATATTCCGGTATCACTACTGATTATTTTCAGAGTTTTTAAATTACCTATCTCCCCCTGAACGAGTCATAAGTGACATTTCCCTTCCAACACTGATTCCCACATGTTATTATGTTGCAGTAATAGGGGTTTAATATTACTGTACAGGAACAAAAGAATTGAAAAATATGATTAGGTTTGTCATAATTAAACTGCCATGTCTTATAAGTAAGTACAAACATTTCTCTTTATTGGATTCAGATGGCTCCCCCAGCATGCTTGGAAAAATATACTGAGCAATGTAACCTCTAGAGACTGGGGGGGGGGGGTTGCAACTTATATACAGAACAATTGGTATCAGATATTTCTTAATCATGAAAATCTGTTTTTTCTTGCTAAACTTCCATCTATTCCCCAGTTTAACTTTATTTCTGCCTATTTCTATTTTACTTCTCCAGTTTATTTTGTCTAAATTTCCTTGGCCAAAAGTTACACCCAGAATTTCTAAGGGGTCTGGTTTTATCAGAATATTTCCTGCTACATCTTTCTCTTCTAGCAGATAATTTATTATTTGCCCCACACATTTTTTAAGGTTAAATATGCCCCAGATAAGCACCCAGATTCCCTGCAGATATTCAGTACTGCTGTCATTGAGTTTCTATCTCCCACTACAACATTCATGTCGTCTGCACAAGCCATTACTTTATATAAAAGAAGACTGTCCTTTATCCTTATTACTTTTACCTCCTAGCTATCTTTTATTTTCCTTAATATGGGGTCTATAAAAAAAAATCATATAGTGTTGGACGTAGAGGACAGCCCTGCCTGACTCCTCTTTTAATTTGAATTATTGGACCTTTCTAGCCATTAACTATTGGCATTACTGTTGCAGAACAGTATATACATTTTAATCATCCAATCATTACTTCTGGAATGTGATAAGCCCATAGTGCTTCCCATAAGAAAGCATGACAAACGCTGTCAAATGCCTTCTTCTGGTCTAACGACACTAAATACCCATCTACTTCCCCCAACTTTCCTAATTCTATTATTTCTCTAAGTAAAAGTATGTGGTTTTGTATTTGTCTTCCCTTTATTGCATATGTCTGTGCAGGAGATATAACTATGTCTGTTATCAATGCAAGCCTATTTGCCAATATCTTTGTTAATAATTTGAATCTAAATTTAAGAGGCTGATGGGTCTCCAACTATTCATGTCCAATCTGTCCCCTTTCTTATGTATATAGCTTATGACTCCCACATTCATATTTAGGGGCATATTTTTTGAAGACATAATTTGATTAAGTACCTCTTTTAACTCCCATAAAAGTTCTCCTCCAATAATTTTCAGAAGCTCATTTGGAATATCGTCTGTTCCTGGTACTTTATTCCCTGCCAAAGTTAACATTACTTCTTTAATTTCCATTTCGTGAATAGGCTGAATTAACTTACCTAATATTAAGGTATCTATTTAAGGTATTTCCATTGAGCTGAAAAAATGATCATATTTTGTTTCATCAGTGTTTAATGATTCATACATCTGCAATGTATGTCTAGTAACTATTCGTATGGGTTCCAACTTTGTTCTGTATTCCATTCATTTTTCATCTTTTAATATTGTAATTTCCTTATATTTTGCCTTTTTAATACAACTTTCAAATGGGCAAACAGTTTCTGTTTTTCCCCTCATTCCATAATGTTACTGATGATATAAAGATCTCACTTCCCCTTCATGAAAGGGTGCCATCTGCTGTTTTTGTTCAGTGATTTGTTCCCTTAAATCTTGTCCTGTTTCATATGAGTAAGATATTAATTATTGGAGTAGGTTTCTGTTTTTTAAACATGCAAAGCATTGTTGATTACTATGATTTCTACTTAGTTGTTTACATAATTTTTGTATTTCTAATTTTGTATCTTCCCACCAACTAATGGCCAAATTGAACATTATAAATACTGACTTTCTAGCTTGAATGATATTTTTATAGCCTGTAAAATATGTATGTCAGATAATAATGACACATTCCACTTCCAGAAACCTGGCCCTCTTTCTATACCCAAGTTGGTTCTTGTTTTTATTTTCACCATATTGTGATTTGAAAATTACATCAGGATTATTTCTGCCAATACTATTTTTATTGCTTCTGTTGTAATATATAATCAATTCTAGACCCTAAGTGACCCTTCTGGAATGTTGGTGTTTCTAACTTTTTATGAGAAAAATATGAATCTACCAATTTTGCCTTTTTTATTATTTGTGCTAGCATATTTGAGTCCCATTACTGTTTAGAAGATTTTGCAACTGTAAGGCAATTAAAATCTCCTGCCCAGACAATGTTTTGAGCTGTGTATAAAAAAATTGTATTTGATTAAACAGGTCACACCCAGTGGCTTTAGTCTGGGGAGCATAATGATTTATTAATCTGTATTGTATATTTTGTATACTGACATCTGTAATGAAAATCTCCCAGGTACCACATCATATATTTTTACCACCCTTACCTCAGGTAATTTAAATAATATTCCAAGCCCTGAACATGTTTCTTGTTCCACTGACCAAAAAGATTGACCTATATACCATTCTTTCCTAGCTTCAGTAATTTCCTTCACTGTGTTTAAGTGAGTATCTTGTAAAAAGAGGAATCCTATCTGCATTTAAGTCAGACATGAAAAAAACATTCTCCTCTTTCCCCTTCTCTTAATACTATTGGAATTTATTGTGTAAAAGGAAAATGGTTCATACATTATTGATTTATTTATATTTCCCTCTCCTCGTGTTATGTTCTCTGGGCCAGATATCCAAACTGTGCCAGGCTGTGGCGCAAGCCTGGGCACAGTGCAACTTGGCTGTGTAGGGGCATGGACTGGGCAATATTAAATGGAGCTGTGCCATGGCTCAGCAGTGTTGAATATCGCACCCTGGCCACCCGCAGTGTTCATGGTGCAGTGGCACTGTGCCAGTGCAAGTAGCCAAAGTGGAGCAGGGGGATGCACTAATGCAACTTCCATTGCACTATGTGCAGCAGCCGCGATATTCAAAAGTGCACATGCAAATGGGGCCATAATGTATGCAAGGCACAAATGGGGCCATTTGCATGTCATTATGGCCCCATTTGCATGCAGGTGCACCAATTCCCATTGACTTGTGCCTGGCGCCCTGCCAGGCAGCAGCCGTCAGGGTCCGACGTCCCTTGCAGTGCGGCAATGTGCCCCACAGCCCAATCGCAGGCATTAGTAAAATAAATAAAGAATCCTATATCCATGGTGGTCCCGTGGACTGCATTCAGCCCAATCATGGGCATTAGTAAAATAAAAATAGAATCCTAAATCCCTGGTGGTTCAGTGGACCGCTGTCAGCCCGATTGCGGGCTTAAGTAGAATTACAATGATTCCTATATCCCTGGTGGTCCAGGGGACTCCACTCCCAACCCACTCACTGATCCCCACCACCCCACTCCCCCCGGTCAATGGCTGCACCCCACCTGCCTGCTGCCCTGCTGCCCGCCGACTGACACTGTCAGTAGGGCTGTACACCCATTGGTCCACTGTGTGAGCCAATGGGCGTGCAGCCCATACCGTGCTACACATTCCAGATATGTGAATGAATCCATTCACATATCTGCTAATAATGAAAGTATGGGCTGCACGCCCATTAGCTCACGCTCAGGACCAATGGCTTAACAGCCCCACCGATGGTGTCAGTCGGTGGTGGCAGGGCCGCAGGCGTGGTGGGTGTTGCCATCCACTGCTGACCAGGGGAAGCAGGCAGTGGGGATCAATGGGCGGGTGGGGAGGGAGTCCGCTGGACTACCAGGGATATAGGAATCATTGTAATTCTACTTAAGCCCATGATCGGGCTGACAGTGGTCCACTGAACCACCAGAGATATAGGATGCTTTATTTGTTTTACTGAAGACTGCAATTGAGCTGACAGTGGTCCACTGGATCATCAGGGATATAGGATTCTAATTTTATCATACCAATGCCCATGATCGGGCATGGGGGGACACCACCATGGAGGTGCAGCCGGAGCTTGGATGACCACCCATAGATGGCAGCTGCCGTGTTGCACCCTGCCATATGGCAGCTCACCTGTGGGTGGCCGGCCATTGCTTCTTTTTTTTTTGGATCAACTTTGTGTGGCGCAAGTAGGGATTGTGCATGCATGGCTCAGCACATCCTGGGCTGAATATCGGGATGTGCAGAGTATGCATGGGCACGCCCCTCCACCTGTGCCTGCATACATTACTGATGCACTCTGGCACATCGGGATTTGTGCCAGGCACAATTCCCATTTGAATATCACACTGGGGAGCATCAGTGGGTTGAGCATGGTGCAACACTGTTGTGCCAAGCGCAACCCTTTTGAATATCTGGGCCTTTATGTTTAGTTTTCATTCTCACTTTCCTTTTTTGAGGACCCTTTGTTATCCCCTGCTTCTCTGTATTGGTTGTTCCCTATGGGATTGATGAGACCACTGAGGAATCATCAGAGTCTATCTCAGAGTTTTCTGATTGTAAAATCTCATACTTTTTCTCCAAGCTTAAATTAATTTGTTCTGCTGCAGATGTAGTCAAGAAACTCATGCGTCCAACTTTCATGAAATCCCCTGTTCCCAAAGGGGGTGCATGAGAATGCTTGGTCGATGGAGGAGGAGGGAGTACTGGGGGGCATCTCACTCTGATTATTCTTTCCATTTTCTCTTTCTGTTATTATCCCTTACATCCCCTCACCTGCATCTGTATGATTACTAGTACTTTCCTGTCACACTTCTTGGGTCTTATTGGTGGGGGGAATCACTGTGGGAACTTGCTGAGTCTCTATCCTTTCTTCTGTTGCCTTATGGGGTCTGTAAGCTTTGTTTCTTTCATTTTTTTTTTGCATCTGGGAGATTAGGAGCCTTTGCTCCTCACTGTCTACATCCTCTGCTGTATTATGTGCTGCTTTTGTACAAATTTGAAAAGTGGGCCCTTTCTCATTGCATAAATTACATCCATATTCATTTAAACATTTGGTCCCCACATGTCCAAATTCCCCATATACTTTGCATCTCTGTTTATCACAAACACTGCTAAGATATTCCAGAGCTCCACATTTATAACACATCTTGGGCTGGCTGGAGTAAAAGAGGACACCCCAGTCACGTCCAAGAAAAAAAGGGTTAGGTAGATGTTCCATCCCTGTTTCCATTGTTTTCAACATCACTTTTACCTTTCACCTTCCCCCCCAGTCCAAATATTTTCTGTATCCAGAATAGCTTCAGGATCTTCCAGTAATGTGCATTTTTGTTTTAACCAAAATGTGAGATCATTTACACTGACACCTTTGTTCCTGAACAGAACAGTCACATTTTTTTGTGCTGGTTTTGTTAATGGAGTAGCCGCAAATGGTGCCCATAGGGATGTTTATTTTAAAGAATTGTACTTTATCCCAAAGCTTTTGAAGCCACTCCGAACTTTAAAACTTATGTTGAATATAGTCTCCCCAGAAATATGTATTAACACATAGATCTCATTTGAAAAAAACTTAATGGATTCCTTCAGTAAGTTTCTTGCAACATATGTACAATCTGGGGGTTCTGGCATACTTCCTATATAAGAGAGTTTGACAGTGTTATGCCTCTTTTCCAGAAAAATAGGAGTTTTAAAAAAGGATGAATAGGTTCTGGGAGTTGTTTTGTTTATAATGTTTAAAGGCCTTGATTGTTTATCAAGATTTCCCTTGGAGCATCCCCCAGTGTGCTGACTAGGCTCTGCAGGCCCATTTAACTTTTCATTAAATTTCAGTCTTGGGTTTTAAGTCAGTTCTAGGCCTGTTGATACCACAGTGACATTTGTGTTAGAAACATTTTTTCCAGGCCTAGTACCTGAGTTGGGGTTGGCCCAGACAACCACTGCCAGTTTCAATGTTTTTTTTCCCATCCAGCTGCTTTCAGGGCATTGTCCACAGTCCAAGGTTTTTCCCCTTGATGAGGTCTATCTCCAGAGCATCTTCAGCCAGGTCGAATTTTTCCTGTATTTGCCTTTCCCGATGCAATATCTGGCTCTCCTTCAGTTAGATTAATTTCAGCATTCCACTCAATGTCTTTGTTTTCCACTTCTGTGGCTCAGTTCTTATGTGTAGCCTGTGAAATTTCCATGTCATCACCACTCAGTTGGGCCTTTTTAACAGACTTTCTCTGCTTGTCATTACAGAGTTCCTTTAGCTGTTTCTCCAGCTGGGCCTTCTTAAAGCAAAACCTCTGCTCCTTTATTCAATCTGATTTTTTAAAGCCATTTCTGTACTGTTTCCCATGTCTGTCTCAGTCTCTGCTGTAATACTAATCTCACTTTTAGCATTGCTTTCATCAGACCAGCTTTCATCCAGTAGTGTTGGCAGGTTTGTTTATTATTCTATTATATTCTTTTCAGTGTTTACTTTTTGCTCACTTACTTCAGGATGCATTATTGTTATTAAATCTGCTTGTTCAAAACTGTGTTCCTCCAAAGTTATCTCTTCAGATCTCAATTCCTCCACTTCCATTTCCACCTCTTCTGCTGCCACTCCTTGGTCAGCCATCTTGGCAGACTGCCCTACTGTTCAGTAGGGGAATTTCCCTGGTGCCCTGGCCAAATTTCCCCCATTCACAAAAAATACCACCAACAGCTTAATCTGCTTCAAGGACATTGGACAGTGGCATTTATCTGTATCCCCTTCCCCCAAGCCATGCCTGAAAATAGGCAGAATTTGTATGGTGCACTTACCTGGTCAACAAAAAATGAAATAAATAAATACAATTTAAAAAAATTGCCTTTTAGTTAACCATTTAAAATGAATAATGAATTTGTGCTAATGAATTGTTGAAGGAAATTTCCATGTGTATTTATCACAATATGTTTCCGTTCTACAGTACATTTCTACCCTTTCTGACTGGGGTGTTCGATCTCCATAGCTCCAGCTTTTGCACCATTCTGGCCATCTGCCTAGTGGGGGACAAAAACAGAAAGATGCAGCAGCACAAAGCACTAATAATAATACATTTTACTGGAAAGAGTGTGTAAAATGAGAACCAGGCAATGATTGCATACCTGCAGTATAAAAATAGCAATTCTTTACATACTCCTGCACCCACACCTTCTCCTCAGGAAATAGGGTGAGACAGCATCCAGGTCCAAATGATCTGTGGAATGTACATTATTCTTATAATGCCCATTAATACCTTTGTTTTGATATATAGATTGTGTAAACTTCCAATATCATCCAATGAGAAGTTACTTTTTGTATTTTTATTGTTTTTATGTAGTCCCTAATTTTTTGGGGGGGTGTATTTTATTCTTGTAATACTCAGTAAGATCTTTGTTTTGATATTTAGACTGTCTCTTATGTCAAGCTATAGAGAGAGTTATGGCTTGCTGAAGTTCAAATGTGGGGAGAAAAACAAAGTCCAAAATCTTTTTCCATATGAGGGCATCCTTTTTTGTATGAACTAAAAAGAAAAGCATACGAAAAAGGATTCTTTTACATGAAAAAAGGATTTGAAAAAAAATATGTCCAAATTCTTTTTTTTTTTTGTATGAAGACATCCTTTTTCATATGAATGAAAAAAAGCATACAAAAAAAAATGATCCCTTCAAATGAAAAAAAATGAGGACTTAGTTTTCTTTTTCTGATTCTTTTTTCATATGAAGGAACCCTATTTCATGTGCTTGTTTCATTAATGCAAAAAAGTATGCCCTCATATGAAAGAAAAAAAATTGGAATTAGTTTTTTTTTCAGACTCTTTTAAGTATGAAGGGATTATTTTTCATATGGCTGAATTCTTTTTTCATGTGGCCATATGAGAAAATGGAAGCAGGTCACAAGAAGGGATTTTAAAATTAAAAAGAAAACACAGTTTGGGATACTTTTTCTGACAAGTAAATGCAGAATCTACCTAATGGGGTCCTGATGATGATGATGACCAAGATACATGTGTTGATGTCTATCCAGGATGTCATTTTTAAAGGTTTTGAACTTTCTTTTCTGAAAAAAAGGAAACAAAATTACATCCATACAAAAAAAAATCCTCACAATAAAGGGTGACCCAAATATGAAAAGGGGTCCTTTTTCATATGGACCAAGTTCTTATTTCAATCCAAAGCTTCAAAAGCAGTTCCCAAGTGTGTGTGGTACAGCCTGATTACTAAATCAACATAGAAGTGCAGAATGGAGCACTCACAAAAGTCCACATGATGAAGACACTGACAATGACAATGTATTAAAGCTGTAATTGCTAAACAGCTAAAATATTATGGAAAGGGTGTATTTGCTGTCACTAAGTTGATTTTTTTAGCATTTTGTCTTTAAAGGTTCAATACATCTTAAATATCATCATCTTAATTGTGTGAAGTTTTATGAATGCCCCATTCTGTGCCGTCAAATTCCTTATTTCTTCCAAGCAACTGTCCAGCAGACTGTACTGAGCATGCTCAGAATCAACATTTTAGCACAAAATAACTCTGGAACAGATTAATATTTTTTCACCAAACCAAAGAAAGGCACATCTGTGGGTCATGCCCTTTGTATCTTGACAATTTCAGACACAAATTCCAAATTGTCTGGATACTAGGTGGTAATAAGTAAGCAATAATACATGACAGTGTGTGTGTGTGAAACAAATTTTACTGCACACCCAGGGGGCATAGTGAGGCACTGACTGAGTGCCTTCAGTTTCAGAAAGTGCAGTATAACTTGTTCCATGCACACCCTTGGAGTGTCTTATTGCGCTTATAAAATGGGCTCTTTTTAACTTTTTATAGTTGGGAAAAGCATGTTTATATGTAGACCAATACATTGACTTGTGAGCATTTATGATAAAATAGTCATTTTGCCCAAAGCAAATTATGTCATTGATTATGTCATTGTATTGCTGCTGGACAAAGTTTGTTCTTTGCTGGCATCAAGATTCAAGATCTGGTATGTTTATCATGGAATGTTTATGATATATTATTTGCCATAGAATACATGGATTTAAAACCCTGCTCAGTTCCACTGGCAGACTGTTCCTCTCCTAATTATCCTACCATCTGTAGAGTTCACATTTTTTCTATGCAATGCTAGGAGCTTAAATATAATTAAGTTAACAGAGTTAGCAGGTAGAATGAAAAAGTATAAAATAGACTTCATAGCTATTACTGAAACTTGGTGGAATGATGAGTCTCATTGATTTAATGCTATTCTAAGTTACAACCTGTATTATAAAAATAGGGGTAATAGATTAGGTGGAGGGGTCTGTTTGTATATAAAGGACACCATTCCAGTCATTGAATCTGCTATTGACTTGATAAATGGGATACAGATTGAGGGGTGTTGTGTTCAATTTCAATATCAAAACAAAAAACTACACTAATAAATTTATATCATCCACCAAATGCTGATCTTGTATATGACCAAGTGATTTTACATTACCTGGAAGAATATTCTGAATCTTCTAGTCTTATTATTATGGGAGATTTAAATCTCCCAGGTATTGATTGGTTAAATCTTACAGGAACTACAAATATTGGCCATAAATATCTGGAGTTAATTACTAGTTTAGGTCTTGAACAAATGGTGATGGAACCGACTCGGGGAAATAATATCCTTGATCTTATCCTAACTAATATCCCCGATAAACTAGATAAAATAGAAATAATTGAACCTCTAGGCTCTAATGACCATAATGTTATCACCTTTTCATTAATAGGTAACAAAAATGGTAGTAGGGAAATTATACATCGTTATAATTATTATAAGGGAAACTATAATAAGATAGAGGGTATATTGCTTAATACTGATTGGTCTTCTTTGTTCAAAGATAGGAATGCAGAAGAATCATGGTTTATTCTTAAGGATATGATTTATGACCTTGAACAAAACTATATTCCCACAAGTAAAATAAACAACCAACAAGGTAAAATTCCTACCTGGTTAACACCAAAAATACAAAAACAGATTACAAAAAAAGAAGAAAGTATTTAGGAAATTTAAGGCTTATCCGAGCGAGGCAAATAGATGTAATTACAATAAAGAACTTAAATTGACTAAATCACTTATTACTAAAGAAAGAAAAAGTATTGAACTAAAGTTATCAACATTGGAATATAATCCAAAATCCTTTTTTGGATACATCAATAAAATTAAAAATTCGAATCCCTCAACAGCTACCATCATTCATGAAGGTACAATCATTGAAAGTGAATTAGCTGTTACTAACGTATTCAATAATTATTTTGGGACAGTATTTACAGTTAATGATACTGTAAAAGATCAACTATATGACTATTCTAGTCCATATGAGGGAAATTACTGTGTTAGAAATAAAGGATGCTATTAATAGCTTAAAGGTAACATCAGCTTCGGGTCCAGATAATTTAAATCCCTACTTTATTAAACAAATTTCTGATGCACTATTATTTCCCTTATACTTGACTTTTAATAAATCATTTATGTATGGAGTGGTTCCCCAGGATTGGAGGTTAGCTACTGTGATACCTATACATAAAAAGGGTAATAGGAGTAGGGTGGTTAACTATAGACCCATTAGTCTCACTTCGATGGTATGTAAAATTATGGAAAGAATATTAAAGGCAAGGTTAGATCAAGAAATACTAAATAAGGGCCTAGTAGATAATTCTTAACATGTTTTTTGTAAGGGAAGATCATGTACTACTAATTTAATAACCTTCTATGAAAGTATACGTAGTAGTCTGGATCGAGGAATTCCGGTTGATGTTGTTTACTTGGATTTTATTAGGGCATTTGATAAGGTCTCACACAACCTGTTGGTTTTGAAATTAATTAAATTGCAATTCAGTACATATGTTGTTAAATGGGTTGAGCAATGGTTGAAGAATAGAAGTCAGATTTTTAGAATCAGGAACGCAGTTTCCTCTAGTATTTCTGTTACCAGTGGTGTGCCCCAGAGTTCTGTACTGGGTCCTACCTTGTTTGGAGTTTTTATTTGGGATCTTCAATTGGGGGTAGTAAACCAGATTAGTAAATTCACAGATTATACCAAAATCTCAGTTGAGGTGGATTCAGAATTAAACATCAATCAACTAAAAATGGATTTAATAATATTATAAAAATGAGCATATGATAATAATATGTTGTTTAATACTGATAAGTGCATTGTTATGCATTTGGGCAAAAGGAATCAATGTTCTAATTATGTATTATGTGGGATTCAAATCCTAAATGGAACTCAAGCAAAAGATTTAGGAGTTATAGTCAATGCTAAATTTAATTGGAGCAGTCAATGCATTACAATTACTCAAATAGGAAATCATATTATTAATGGTATAAAAAAATCATTTATAATGCGTAATAAAGACTGTATAACAAAATTATATAAAGCTTATATTAGACCGCATACTGATTTTGCATCCTCATTTTGTGCACCATATTTGGAAAAGGATAAGAGATTGATCGAGAGTCTACAAAGAAGAATGACAAAACTCATCCCTGAAATAAAACATCTTTCATATAAAGACAGAGTGATATCTCTGGGTTTGTATGACCTACAAGCGAGACAAGATAGGGGCAATCTGTTGTTATTTTTTTATATTTTAAATGATAAACATCTGATGAAGTTAAGTGGACTAACATATATGGATAAGGTTTATGGTTTACGATGTAATAACAGACAAATTCAAATACAAAAGACATTCACCAATAAAAGGCAATATTTTTTTTACTGTTAGAACTGCAGCCTTGTGAAATTCTCTGCCACAGTATATAGTTGATGAAACATCTCGATATAAGTTTAAGGTTCAACTCGATAGACTAATTTTGGGCAGTTAAAAACTAATAATAAGCGAATGAGATGACTACTCCCCCCACATTTGTGGGGAAAGTGGTCTCGATGGGCCTAGTGCCTTCTTCCACTTTAATAAAACCGAGTAATACCGAGTAATACTGAGTAACATACTGTACACAAACTCAACAAAGGCCTCCTCTATTGCCAGTGAATAATTATCTCACTGTCAGAGGAAGCAGAAGAAATTTCCCTGATAAGTAGGTAAAAACCACATTCAAGGATATGCTAGCTGCATTCCTGAAGGAAACTTGCAACTGTTTCAGACAAAGTTGAACCACTACTAGCTAACTCATTTTACTAGCTCTGCATTTTGAACTATTCACAATGTGTTTACACGCAGGGGACAACCATTAACTGCAGACTACTTTCTTCTTTCCCAGCCCTCCTCACTCCTTCTCCTTCTTCCCCAACTCATTATCTCTCCTCTACCTTCCCTTCTCTGCTTACCACTAACAATAGGAAGTAGTCTGGGATTTATGGCTCTCCTATCCATTGTGTAAAACTATTGTTTATGAACTCCATGTCATTGTAAATCTGGCAACTCAGTAGATGCTGGCCTGTTGCATCCTCCTCTGTTTAATATCTAGTGCATTAATGTGTATACTTAGCTGTGACCATTTACCTATTGCATCGTATGTATTGTATTGTATTGTTATCTGTCCAGGACCACCTTGAAAATGAGCTTGCTCAATGGTGTTTATGCCTGGTTAAATAAAGTGATTGATTGATTGATTGATTGATTGATTGAAAAACAGAAGGGGATTTTCCATTGTCAGCAAAGAAACAGTTGTAATGAAAACTATAAACAATACTTAATGTTTCTAATTTGTTTATGTGTGTAAGAAAAGTGTGACAATCAGGGAAATTACATTTAATTAATTTGTTTTATTTTTCATTTAATGTACTTTTATTTTTAGGGTCCAGTTGAAGGTTTTTTCCAGTGTAAAGGTAGCAGCCATTTTTGTGATGGAAGATCAGTTCTGGTTGTTGGAGAACTGGTGGAAGATAGTTCTGGTTGTAGGAGGACTGATCTACTTATTGTGTGATGTGGTTTAGGACCAGGATGACAGTGCACGAAACAGATTTCAGGCACAGTCACATGATGTATTTTGACCAGTGACACGTCTTTATTTTGTATGCCCATTTTACAAAAACAAAACAGCAAAACACACAGATATTTATTTTTTACTTTTTACGCTATCTGCATACTGGAATCCACAAATCTTGCTGTAATAGAAATTAGGTTATCAAGAGATCTTGCCCAATGACTGCACATGCAAATCCAATGGTTGCAAAGGAGCTGTAGTCATTTTTCAGGGGAGGCATGGAGTGGAAATCTCCTGGCAGCTCGTACTTAGGCAGGCCAGGGCTGCAGGAAAAGAGTGCATCAGGGGACAGAGGAGCCAGTGCTGCATTGAAAGCAGGAGCAGGGCAAGTGGGAGTTCCTGGTGGCTGCAGTTGGCAGCAGACTAGGGAGAAGGAAAGCGGCCAATCAGGAGAGGGGGAAAGAGTTTTGAATCGCAGCAGGGGATATAAGGCAGGCCCAGCCACTCACATCATCAGACACTGCAAAGGAGCTGTAGTCATTTTTTGGGGGAGGTGTGGAGTGTAGATCTCCCAGTGGCTAGTACTTGGGCAGGCCAGGGCTGCAGGAAAAGAGTGCATCAGGGGACAGAGGAGCCAGTGCTGCATCAAAAGCAGGAGCAGGGCGAGTGGGAGTTCCCAGTGGCTGCAGTCAGCGGCAGACCAGGGTGAAGGAAAGCGGACAATCAGGAGAGGGGGCGCAAAGTTTTGAATCACGGCAGGGGATATAAGGCAGGCCCAGCTGCTCGCACAATCAGATGCCATAAAGGAGCTGTATTTTCTTCCCACACCACCCACCCTGTCTCTGACCTCTATTAAATAGGCAGTGGAGGTGGAGACTAGCAGGAGGAGTGGCCTGACTTTAGTAGTTTTTAAAGAATATTAAGAGAGGTTTTTTTGTACCTGACTTTGGGGTGTACCTGATTTGGGTTATTGGACCTGACTTTAGTGGATTTTTTAAACAACATTGATAGAGGTTTTTGTATTCAGAGGGCAGTTACAGAGTGGTGGCTTTGGTGCAGGACATTGGAGCACAGTGCATTCGGGAACTTGATAATGTGTGGTTGTTTGTAAAGGCTAGGAGAAAGGGAACTACCTATTGTAGGTGCAAAAGTGCTAGTACAGTATTATTAAAAGGGGAGAGTGAACAATGACACAAGACAGAATAGGAATGTGACCTCAAGTTGCAAGAGCTGGCATCTTTGGGAGGGTGCTTGGATGCATGGGGTGTGGGGCAGCTATGGTATTAGACTGGGCTTTGAAATTTGGAGGTTGGCCAGTATGCCATCAGCTGGCAAAGCTCAGGGAGGAGGTGGAAGGAGTTTGGAGACAGCTGGTAAAGTGGAAAAGGAAGGGGCATGGGGTGGCCTGCAAACATATACAGGGGGTGAAACCTCAAGCACAAGGAGAGGAACTGGAGGTAGACTGGGGGAACTGGGGCAGCCTGGCAGGAGGAGCCCAGAATGTGGGAGTGCCCATAACACCAGGCAAGGGGGGGGTTCACGGGAGACCAGAGAGAGAGGGGTAATATAGGAAGAGGGCAGAGGGTAGCAGGGGGGAGTAGGGACCCAGGATCAGCAGCAAGGGAACTGGGGAGTGAGAACCATGAGCAGATAAGATAGGGAAAGGAGGAAGTTGGGTGGAATAAAACCAGGCAGGAAGTGAGGACAGCAGGAAAGGGGGTTTCAGCAGGAAGGGAAGTGGAACAGGGCCAGCAATAAAGGTCGGGGTACAAGGAAAAGAGAGAAAAGCTTGGGGGGGTTCAAAGGGAGCAATGCACAAGGAAGGGTAGCACAATAGAAGTGCCAGAAAACCAAGATTTGGGTGAGGGAGAAGAGCAGGCTGGAGAAAGAGAGGATCAAAAAGCTTCAAAGGAGGGTAAGGGCAGCACGAAGAAACCATAAAAACAGGAAGGGGCCCAGGGAAGTATTCAGATGGAGGATGAGGGGAGGAAGGCTCAGGTAGATTCGGAGGAGGCGAGAAAGCAAGGGGATGGAGGAGATGAAATTGGAAAAAAGGAGGAGAATGGCAGCAGGGAGGGGTGTCCAGGAGGAAAAAGTGGGTAGAGTCTTAATTGTGGGGGACTCTATTATAAAAGGAGTTACATGGAGAAGAAGGGAAGAGAGAGGGAAAAAAATATGGGTGGAGTGCCTGCCAGGTATGACAGCTGCCAAAGTTATCCAGTGGATCCCCTCGAGGGGGATGGAAATGGATAAGAAAATGCATCTGATCTTCCACCTAGGCACAAACGACCTTGCAAAGAGCAGCGTGATAGAGGTGCAGGCCAGGTTTATGGTCGCTGGCCATGTTCTGCAGCAATTTGGACTTCAAATCCCTGTCCTTCTCAGAGGTGCTACCTGTACCAAGGGCCAGCATGGAGACAAGGCAAAATATTGAGGAATTCAATGATTGGCTTGTAGGTTGGTGTGCCCAGAAGGGGTATGGTGTGATAGGAGATTGGGGGTCAACATGGAGTGACACGAGTCTATATGCCCAGGACAGGCTGCACCTAAACGCGGAGGGGAAAGCAGTGCTCAAATGTAAACTGGATGATTATGTGGACAGATGCTACCATTTAAACTAAACAAGGGGGCGGCAGGGAAAAGCCCAGCTGTTGAGGCAGGAGGCAGGGGGGGAAGCAAAAAGCCCTACACACACAGCAAAAGGGTAAAGGAGACAAACATATAGGAAGAGGAGAGAGGGCATGGAGGTTCAGGGTGCAATGCCAAGTCTGGGTGAAAGATCCTGATCTAACAGGTAAAATGGCAGAGGAGGGCCTTGACATAGTGGGGGTAACAGAAACATGGTGCCACCAGGAGCAGGGATGGGAAATGGAGATACCAGGGTACAAATTGTTCAGGAAGGACAGGGAGAGAAAGGGGGGAGTTGCACTCTATGTAACGGAGGGTATCAGGGTATCAGAATTGCAGGGTAAGTGGGGGGAGGCAGAAGGACTCTGGGTCTCGTTGGCAGTGGGGAAGGGGGAGTCAGTGCATATGGGGGTAGTGTATAGACCCCAGCACAGTACAAATCTGTGGATAGAACTATGGCTGATGAGTTCATGAGAATGGCGGTAAGGGGGTAGGTGGTGCTGATGGGGGACCTAAATCTACCAGATGTAGACTGGAACACCCTTTTGGCTGCTTCAACCAGCAGCAGAGAAATATTGGACTCCCTGCAGTTGGCCCTCCTAAATCATCTGGCCAGGGAGCCAACCAGGGCAGGAACTACTCTTGATCTGATCCTGACAAATGGGGGAAGTTTGGAAGAGGTATCGGTGAGGGAACATCTTGGTACAAGTGACGACAACATGGTCAGGTTTAAAATGAGAAACACTGCAGAGGTTCACTAGTCTAAGTTAAAGGTCCTGGATTTCAGGAGGATGGAGGAAATAGTGGAGAGGTCATTGCAAGGGGTGGGAAAGTTGATGGAGGAGGAGGCAAAGTGGGGGAAGATCAAGGAAGCTATTGTAGGAGCCACTGACATCTGTGTCAAGAGACAGAATAAAATAAGAGGAGGAGAAAACCTCTGTGGTATACGAGGATAGTAGCAAAAAAGTAAGGACAAAAAGGAAAGCCTTTAGGAGGTTCAAGACAACTCAGACAGAAGTGAACTGGGTAAAATATCAGGTAAGCCAGAAAGAAGAGGTAAGGAGGGCAAAGGCACAGACAGAAGAGCAAATAGCGAGAGGTGTAAAAAAAGGGGCTAAGACTGTCTTTCGATATTTAAATGAAAAGAGGAAGACTAGGCAGGGGATTCTCTAGTTGAGAACAAAAGAGGGGGTAGCACTACAAGGAGACAGAGAAAAGGCAGACCTACTAAACACCTTCTTTTGCTCAGTTTTCAAGAGGGAGGAAGAAGGAGAAGAAGGCAGCAGAGCAGGTAATGAAATGGCTGAGGAAGGGGGGGTGGAGATGAGGCCATTTCTTATGGAAGAAATATTGGAAGAACTGGGCTGTGTGAAGGTGGACAGGGCAATGAGGCCAGACGGTGTGCACCCAAGGCTGTTAAGGGAGCTAAAGGAGGTATTGGCGGTACCCTTGACTGCACTCTTTAATCAGTTCCTGAAAATGGGGGTAGTGCCTGAGGACTGGAGGCAGGCAAATATGGTCCCTCTACATAAGGGGGAGGGAGGAAGTAGGAAGTTACAGGCCAATGAGCTTGACATCAGTGGTGGCAAGCTCATGGAGAAGCTAGTAAAGGCAGGATCACCAGCTACCTGGAGACAAATGGCCTGATGAATCCAAGACAACATGGTTTTACTAGGCAGATCCTGTCAAACAAATTTGATAGAGTTTTTTGATGGGGTCACCAAGGAAATAGATCAAGGTAGGCGGTAGATGTGAGTTGTTGGTTCAGAAAAGTGCTTGACTTCGGTGCCCCCATGGGAGGCTGCTGTGTAAAATGGCAGGACTGGGGATGGGGCAGAGGGTAGTCAAATGGGTGGGAATCTGGCTGGGGAAAAGGAGGCAGAGGGTCATAATAAATGGGGTGGCATCCGGGGAAGGCAAGGTCACGAGCGGGGTCCCCCAGGGATCAGTGCTGGGGCCCCTACTGTTCAATATATTCTTAGGGGACATCATGGAGGGCCTTGAGGGGGGTGTGAGTATGTTTGCGAAAGATATCAAAATCTACAGTAGAGTGGACATGGAGGAAGGGGGTGGAACAAATGCAGAGAGACTTGGGGAGACTTGAGGCATGGTCAAAAAGGTGGCAGCTTGAATTCAATACTGAAAAATGTAAAGTCATGCATCTGGGCTACAGAAATCAGAAGGCAGGATACTGTATGGGAGGCAGAGAGCTGGAGGAGACGGAGCAAGAAAGGGACCTAGGCATCATCATATCCGGGGACCTGAAGGTGGAAGGGCAGTGCGGGAGGGCAGTGGCCAGGAGGAGTGGAATTCTGGGATGCATCTGAAGGAGGATCACCAGTAGGAATAGGAAGGTCATAGTACCCTTGTGCACCCATTTGGTTAGACCACACTTGAAGTATGGAGTCCAGTTCTGGAGGCCATATCTCAGGAAGGATGTGGGGAGGATAGAGAGAGTTCAGAGGAGAGCAACAAAAATGGTAAAAGGGTTAAGCCACCTATCCTATGAAGAAAGGTTGAGAGATCTGAACATGTACTCCCTGGAGCAGAGGAGGGAGATGGGGGACTTGATCGAGACCTTCAAGTACCTTAAGGGTACAAACAGGGTGCCAGGGGGAGCATCTTCAAGATGAAAGGAAGTCAGAGGATGAGAGGGCATGGCCTGTAGGTGGAGGGAGGACAGTTCAGGGGTAACTTTAGAAAATACTATTACTCAGAGAGAGTGGTAGAAAAGTGGAACAGACTCCCAGAAACAGTCATTGGAGAGGATACAGTGGAGGGATTCAAAAGGGCATGGGACAACCACATGGGAGTATTAAGGGGGGGAGGCACAGGTCCAAGCAGATAGCTGGGCAAATGGGCAGACTTGGTGGGCCTAGTTCGGTCTTTTTCTGCCATCACACTTCTATGTATCTATGGAAAAAAAATACATTAATGTGCAATGTTTGAGGCTTAACATAGAAACCCCTGCTCAACCCTAACCATAGTGGTGCTATCACATGACTATAATAACTGGAACACAGGGGATTCTGATTAGTTCTGATTGTTTATACATATCTTAATAAATGTAGAAAAAATGCAAAAAAGGGCAAGCTATGCAGTTTTCACCACAGAGGAGCGATGGGAATACTTTAAATCATTATTTGTTTAACAGGTAAAGTAAAACTACTCATGTGAAAGGGAGAGAAACAAGCCAGTTACCCACTGGGTGGGGACAAGTCTGTGAGACATGCAAGCAGATATAGGCAGCCAGTACTGCATCATCCTGATCTGTGCTTTCTCTCATTAGCTCAGTCTTTTTGTTATCTGCTGTATTTTGTTTCAATTTTTTTTGGTTTTTACAATCTGCAGACAGGTACAGGCATTCAGCATAGTGCACCTTCACTGTTAACTTCATCTCTCTTTTCTCTCTCTCTCTCTCTCTCTTTCTCTCATGCAGTATTTCTCTAATATGCTTCTTGAAATTATCAGTATTTTCTCAAGGAATTCTGTATTTTTTGGAAGCCCTATCCAGCAAACACATGCACCTCTGGTGACAGCACAATCTGATCTCTCCTTTTCTCTTGCTCATTAATTTCTGTCTAAACTTTTTTTATTATCCTTTTGCTGCCAATATCTATATCTATATCTGTATCTATATCTATATCTATATCTGTATCTATATCTGTATCTATAGCTATATCTGTATCTGTATCTGTATCTGTATCTGTATCTATATCTATATCTATATCTGTATCTGTATCTGTATCTGTATCTATATCTATATCTGTATCTGTATCTGTATCTGTATCTGTATCTGTATCTATATCTATATCTATATCTATATATATGTATTTATTTATTTAGATTTTGTTGACCAGGTAAGCCCTCTGAGACCAGAGATCCCTTTTCAGGGGCAACCCGGGGTTGACTATTCCATCCACGTTACATTAGGTGAGGTTACAGTAAGACAGTTACAGAGTACATACACAGTCAGTACATTAGGTGAGGATACAATAAGACAGTGTTAGAGTACATACACTGTCAGTGGGGTACATTTGGACAGGGTTGGTTTATATGTATATATATATATATATATATATATATATATATATATATATATATATATGTATAGTGATCTTTTTTTTTGCCTGCATGAAGACACAGTCACCCATTATACACTCACTCTTTGATAACTCCTCCTTCTGTCTCTTTGAAAACTATTTTATTGATTGATTTATTTGTTTATGTTTCAATCAGTCTCTCTGCTGCTTCAACAGTTATTTTGTGCTGCAGTAAGGAGGACAGGCAACCTAGCCCAGCAAAGCAATGTATACCCCTACAATCAGTTCTCTCTCTCTCTCTCTCTCTCTAATCTTTATTTCTCAGAATTGACCTTTCTAACTTTGCTAATGACTGTTTGTTTTTGGTTTTTTTCTAACTTAGTTTAGTTTCATATCAGGCCCTGGCCCGCACTCTGTTCAGAACCATCTTTATGTTTCTTGCTCTCTTGTTTACTCCCTCTAGTCATTTCTCATTCCTGCTCTCCTCTGACCCTGGGCAGTGCATCTTTTACATACCGCCTCCAACTGAGATGATTTCTTTCTTTTTTTTTTTTGCAATTTAATATGCTTTATTTAGTTTTGAAATAGAAAAACATAATAATAAACCCAACAGTAAATTAACATGATACCACACCACTTTACAGATCTAGCCTGACACATCACAAGTTAGCGGTTTACATAAAAAGGAAAGACATAAAAAAGGGAGAAAAGAAATAAAATATTACAATGCAAACAAGTTCTCCCTCCCCCGCAGCCCCGCCCCTTCCCCCTGCAATCCACAATAATCAGTAAAAACAAAGTAACTGGGGCTAATTAGATGATGACAGGGAGAGTAACATGAATAAGGATTCCCATTTAGGTCTGTAAACATGCAAAGGTTTATAGTAAGTGGCAATATTTTGTTTCGATAAATAAAGACATAAGAATCTCAGATAACCATTCAGACAAGATGGGGAGAGCTTAGTCTATCCAGTTTCTCAAAATTAACAGTTTGGTAACTGCTGAGGTCAATTCCATTTTAACCTTACAAAGTATTGCCTACTAAGGTCACATAGTCACCCAAAATGCAAATCTCTTTAGTGAAGGCATCCTGAAGACCGGGTAAAGGATCAAATTTGGATTGTTGTAAGTTCCAAAAAGCAGCATTTTGAGGAAGGGATGACTGCATATGATATAAGGAGCCATCAGTCTGTTTACAATGAGGACAGGTAGGAGACACAGGTCTTCCTATTCTGTACAACTTCATAGGTGACAAGTATAGGCCATGCAGTATATTAACTTGCTGCAAACAAAATCTATCTTGCTAAACAAATTTGTAAATGTCTGTCCATATACAAAACCAATAAGCATCATCACTATCTATGTTGAGGGTAGAAAGCCGCTAGTGATGTTGACTCCCAGATTACTTGGCCTATCATGCCAGATAGTCTGGAAACTGGATGATTTTGTTGTACAGCAGATGACAAAGTCAAAAAAAGATGCTAAGCTTATTAGACCATGGAATGGGACCCAAAAATGAAGTAATACAGTGTCACAACTGCAGAAATTGAAAGAATCCAGGAGCAGGACACCCAAATTTTCCCTGGAATTGGTCAAAGGAAATAAATGTTCCATCCACAACAAAATCACAAAGTAATGGCATCTCTAAATATCCCCAATACTTTTGTTGTAAGGCTTTGCAATTAATAGTAAGGCTCAGATTATGGAAAAGAGGCTGGGCAAGGTCCTTAACGTTAGCAAGTTTGAAGTTTTTGCAAAGTTATGCATGGGCCTGAAGAGACCAAGATATCAGGGTAGACTTAAGTTGATTAGACAATTTATTGGGGGGGGGATAAAAATAATAGTGATTTAAGGTTGAAGAGGTGTTGACAACATAAATTATGTTCAAGTCTAAGCCAGGAGGGACAATACATAGATGTGGCAAAAGTACCTGATGATCCCCAGTAAAAATATTTAGCATCATGTAGAGTGAAGTAATATCATAAAAACTGGGGCAGTTGAAGTCTGCCATATTTTCTGGGGCAATCAAGCTTATCATACAAGCGGCATGGTGGTTTGCGAGTTCACAAAGTCTGGATAAGCACACTGCAAATTTTTAAATAATTTAAGGGGCAATACTACGTTCAATATCCCTAGAGAATATAAAGGGCTGGGAGGGACATTCATTTATATAATATTTGCTCTGCCCCACAGAGTCAAAAGTAAAGACTTCCCTCTAACCAGGTCCTAAGAGACATGCCTCATAAAGGAATCTAAATTTAATGATTTTAAAATCGTGAGGTCAAGAGATATTTTGATAGCTAAATAAGTAATACTTTTTGTTTCCCATTGCAGGCCTAGTGTGTGACAGTCCAATTTAAAAACATGAGGAGATAGGGGGAACACTCATTTCTTAGATTTATTTTGTAACCAGAAAAGGAGCCAAAACTTTGAATGATAGAAAAGGTTGATTGCAGAGAAAGAACTGGATTGGACAGATGTAATAAAATATAATCAACAAAGATTTCAGGTGAAGCTAGGTGCATTATACCAGCAAACCTAGTCTTCACCACAACACACCAACTAACCTGACCTTTTAAATCTTCCTTCTGTTGGAAGGTACTAAGCCTTTTTCTGCTCCACCCCCCAGTTACACTTCTAATCCCCTGGAAGAGCTGTGGAAAAAAAGCACGTAGCTCCTTCAATGTGTGAGAAAGAGATTGCAATACCTTTAAGTCCAAAACAAAAACCTATAAGCACAAAACAAAATATTTAAAAAAAAAGTAGCATTGCTTAGCCTAAAGATAAACCATACTGTAAAACCTGTAAACACAAAACAGTAACAAAACATGTAAGCACAACCTGTAACAATTTAACAGAAAATATACCTTGCAAAAACAAAAATGAATCAGGGAAAAATAAAGCAGTAACCTGTAAGCACAAATCGGTAACAGACCTGTAAGCACACCCTGTAACAAAGCAGCAGAGAATATACCCTACAAAAACAATTTAAATCAGAGAAAAATAAAGCAGTAAACTGTACAACCTGTAAGTACAAAACAGTAATAAAACCTGTAAGCACAAAACAAAATAGTAATACAACAGTAACTCTGCTTAGCCAAAAGAAGCCTTAATGAGTCTCCTTGCTCTCTTACTGTTGCTCCTTGCTCTGTCTTTTCAAGAAAACCATGGAAAAAAAGTTAGATGATATATGCTAGCAAACCTAGTCTTCACTTGAAACGTCTTTTGACTGAAAACTTGTTTATTTCTAAAGTTCATGCCAGAAACCATTCAAAAGGAAAGTGGAAGCATATCCTGTCCCTTTGAAAATGTACTTTTTTCATCTTGTGTGTTTGTTTGACACAGAAACCATTGTATATAGGAATAATTCCCTCCAAGGTTGGTGTTATGCTGGGATAACATCCCTTCTTGGGTGTTGGACTCCCTCGGCCTGTGGCCTCAGGAGCAACCACCTGAGGCGAGATGTTTTCCCAGCAAAACACCCACCCTGTCAGTCATTATTGCTTTAATAAGGTACGGGGGAGTAGCATCTTTCAGAAAAGAGGATGGACAAGAACTACGGAACAGTATATGAAGTTGGAGGGAGGTAGAATCAGGGGTAATATGAGGAAGTACTTTATTACAGAAAGGGAGGTGGATGCTTGAAACAGCCTCCTCACGGGGTAGTGGGGGCAAAAATGGAGGAAGGATTCAAAAATGCATGAGACAGATACAAGGGAACTCTAGAAACAGGGAGGAGAGGGAAAGATGCAAATCAGCTACAGTCTGCTGCATAATTTTATTTTTATTTATTGAAATCTAGGATTGAACACCTTTGAGCTAGGAGCTTGTTTACAAAGGTACCACGTCAGTGGGAAGGGTAGACAGTACTTACAGAGGTTTGTACAAGTAGTAATACAATATAACAACAAAATAACTGGCATATTTCAACATCTTGGGAGTGAGTATACAGCTGGCGAATCTAGGAGGGAAACTTAGGCAAGGTAGCTGGGAGGAGGAGAATGGAGGCAGGCAAACAAAACAGGAGGATACAGGCAGATAAGAGTTTAGAGGGAAGGGGAGTTATGATTTTATGGGTGAGGACTTGGGTGAGGTGAAGAGGATGGGGAGGCAGTAATCAACACTGTCTAAGTGAAAGGGTGGGAGGGAGCAGGGTGATGTAGCAGCCATAGGACTTGTCAGTTTACAGAGTCATTACGAGGAGAGGGCAGAGACAGTTTGCAGGAGGGGGACTAGGAGTTGCAGTCTCAGGTGATGGTTGATGATAGTTGCTGGCAAAGAAGTCTCTTGAAAGGACCCAGGGTGGGTAGGTTGGATACATCCCATTTGAGTTCATTAAACCAGAGGGGTGCTCTGTAAGCAAATAAGCATTGGTCCTGTGTTGTTCGAGGATGAGGAATGTGGAAGAAGTGGGTGCCAGAGCTTCACGTAGTTTGGGAGCTGGTGTGTAGCTGAAGCAGATTTTGAGTACCAGACGGAAGGAGACCGAGAAGGGCTTTTTTGGGAAGTAGACATGTTTGATAGCGGATCCTCCCACTAACCTGGAGCCAACCTGTTTGGGCATAGAGTCACAGGTATGGGTGAGACATGCAGCCCCAGTGAGCAGCCTGCATGCCTTGTTCAGGGCAACTGATATCCTGCAGAGTGCAGAGTGGCAAGCTGAACCATAGATTACCAAGCCGTAGTCTACAACAGACAAGATGGAGCTGTTTATGGCAAGTCTGAGGGTGTCAGCGGTAAGGCAATGCTTGTTCCTGTGGAGGAGACCAATCTTGGTGTTGACATCCTTAGACACAAAGTTGATATGTTGGTCAAAGGTTAGGCAACTGTTGAGGGTGATCTCAAGGTATTTCCTGCTGAACACACCTCTAACTACTGTATCTCCCTCCGTGTCTCTAGTTGAATTTATGTGCTAGGGTTTAATAATTTGTTTAATCCTGACAGTCATTTTAAGTTCTGAGTTGATATTAGAAGTGAATTTAGACCTTTTTTTTTTTTTTTAACTGTTGACTTTTCCATTAGCAGATTATATCCTCTCACCACTAGAGGGCTATATCTCTATCTCTTTATCTAGTACGTAAGCCCTGTGGGCTCTCTCTGCCTTTCCCTCGCCTCTCCTCCTCCTTGTCCTGGCCACCCTCTTATCTCTCCCTGGTCCTACCCACCCCACCCACCCACCCCGCCACCCTCTAGTCTGGTTTCCACTGTTACTCCAAGGGAACTCTCCACTTCCACTCGAGTCTTGTGCTTGGCGCACCGATTGGATATTCCTGGTTACTTAACCCAATCACTACTCTCAATAAGTGTGGCCACCTCTCTACACTGTACCACCTTGCAGTCCATATGGGAAACAGCCTGGAACCTTGCAACTTCTACTCCAGGAAACAACAATCAAAACTATCTCTCAAAGAGCTGCAACTCTGCTCCTTAAAAGTCCTACTCCTCCTCCTTCTCATCTCAGGCAGTGTCCCTCCCAATCCTAGCCCTAGAAGCTCAGGTCACACACAAACTCCAGGTGCCCTTATCCTTGCAACTATTAATATCTGCAGCCTACTACCAAAGCTGGATGTACTCCAAGCCTTCATATGCCAACACAACCCTGACATCCTTGCAGTGGTGGAAACTTGGCTGACACCTAAAGTTCCTGACTCAGCAGTAACAATACAGGGCTACAATGTCCACAGGCTGGACCGGATATCCAAAAAAGGCTGTGGTTGTGCAATCTATATCAAAGTCTCCCTGTCTTGGCACCCTGTAACAACTCCATCACTTTCTGCCTCGGCCCAGATTCTGCCAATAAACATTGTCCTAGGTCCCAACCAAAAAGCCCTGACTATTGTCTCCGTATACATCCCGGCCAGGGACCCTAAACATGGATTCAATGACGTCCTAAACTTTATCAACTCTCATCCTTCCAAAGCTGAACTTATTCTACTAGGGGATTTCTACATAAACTGGTTAGCATCGAGTGCCAGTGCCTATAAAGACTCCATCTCAGCTGCTAACCTCATACAAATGGTAAACTCCCCTACTAGGATTAACTACAAGACTGGCACCAGTACCCACTTGGATTGGGTCCTTACCACTCACCCCACAAGGATTTATCATACTACCATTCTCCCAGACTCACTCAGTGACCACTCCCCAGTCATGTGTGCATGGTCTAACAAATTCCTTAAGCCCCCTCCTCAAATTACCACTAGCAGAGTCCTTCCTCATGGTAAACTTCCACATCTCAAGCAACACCTGCTTCTACAAGACTGGCTACCCATCTATGAAGCAACAGATGTTAACTTGGCTCTTGATCACTTCATCTCAATTTTCAACAAAGCCTGCAACCTCTTTGCCCCTGCTAAAAGGCGCAAAACAAAATCTCTCTCTAACCCATGGGTCACGTGGCTCTTCTCTCACAGCTGAAACTAAGGGATCACCTCTGGGCAGTTGCCAGGGCCACTGGCAAACAACTGGACATCAAAATTACAAACAAGCATGAAATGCCTGCACAATCACGGCTAATGAAATCCACCTATTACAAAGACGCTCTTACCAATACATGGGGAAATGGTCGTGCTTTCTGGGACAATATCAAGGATATCACAGGGAAGCAGCCAAAGACCTCTCCGGCCATGTTAATGGTAGATGGATCCTCAACTCTTGACCCCAAGGTGATCGCAAACATCTTTAACACGGCTTTTTCAGACCTTAGTGCTGTTGTACCCCATGACTTTTTCAAAAACAGGGCCTACTCCCCAAATACCTCAGCCCCTCAGTCTAACCATCCCCTCTTCTACTTCAGGAAGGTAAGGCTGAATGAAGCTTGCCTCTATATTACTGCAGCTATCTCTAAATCTAGATCTAGTAGCGACACCCTGGACCTTAAGCTTCTGTTGCTCACCCTCGATGAGGTAATTCATCCATGAACAAAAATCCCAAACCTCTCTCTCAGCTGTGGAAAATTCCAGGACCTATGGAAAACAGCCACCATGACACCCGTCCATAAAAGTGGAGACAAGACGATTCACTCAAATTATCACCATATCTCCATACTGCCCCCACTCTCTAAGGCAATTGAGTGCATCGTGGCTGATCAACTTACCGACCACTTGGATAACTACAATATACCTTGTCCACAACAATAATGCTTCTGGAAAGGTCACAGCACCACCACAGCCCTTCTTGAGTTCACTGGAGCTTTGCACAAATCCCTTGACAATGGCCTTCTCACAGGGGTTGTTTTCATTGACCTCTCCAAGGCCTTCGATACAGTACACCATGGACTACTAACACACCAACTACTGAATGCTGGGCTATCACCTGACTCTTCTCTCTGGTTTAAAAGCTACTTAGAAAACCGGTCACAGAGAGTAAAAATTGCGGACGCTCTTTCTAACACCCTGCCAGTTCGCTCAGGTGTCCCACAGGGATCCATACTCGGACCCCTCCTTTTTAGCCTTTTCTTAAACTCTCTCTCTTACCACTGCTCTGAGCAGATCATACTATATGCCGATGATGCTGTTGTATTCTCCACTCACAAAGATCCTGCAACTCTTCAACACAACCTTCAACTTGGTTTCAGTTCTGTAGAGACATGGTTTCTTAATCATAAACTGGTCCTCAATGACAAGATAACCAATCTATGCTCTTCTGCAGCTCTCATATAACCCACACAAGCTACACCCTTGGCTATCTCACCACCAGAGACATTCTAGATCAAGTGGTGTCCTTCAAATACTTAGGGATTCAGCTTGATCCTAATCTCCTCCTATGGACTTCATGTAGATAATGTAGTTAGAGCTACTAATACACGGCTTGGTCTCCTCTACAAACACAGACCACACCTCACGTCAGAAGCTTTGAAGGTTGCAGTCCTGAGCTCTGTGATCTCTGTAATAGACTCTGGTCTCATCATTTATGGCTCGGCCACAACCACAACCCTTAGACGCCTCTCAACTGCCTTAAACAAAGCATGTCGGCTCATCACTGGTGCTCACCGTCTCACCCACACATGTGACCTGTACACTTAGACCGGCTGGCTCCAACTATCAAACCTCATGAAGTTTCTCAACTGCTCCATGGTCAAAAAAATTTACTTTGGCCTTGCACCTTCTGGGGTCTCAACTCTGTTACAACACCGAATTAACAAATGGTGCCTTAGGAGATCCACGCTACAGCTACTGAAAGTCCCCCACTGTCACACTTCACAGGGACAATGCTCTTTTGCTTATCGAGCACCACTCTGGTTTAATGGCTTCAGCCCAACCATCTCCTCTGCCCCAACTATTGGTATGTTTAAAACTAGGCTCCGGGACTATCTCACTACCAATAGCTCCTGTGACTGCCCAACTTAACCTTGTTTCTCCACTTCCCTTTCTGCTCCAGTTGTCCCCCCCGCCCACCTCACTGGATTCTACCCTCACATCTTGGTATACCCAATGCTGCACATTTCACCCTCTTGCCACCCTTCCTACATTCCTTCTCCCCCTACCCTCTTCCCTCTCCCTATGACTCTGGCACTTCTTATCTGTTGTCTATTTTCTCTGACAAATGCTGCTGGCTGCCTTGTTACAATGCTACCCTTGAACTGTATTAATCTGTACTCTGTTTGCAATGTCCACATTGTTGTAATGCCTGTCTTAATGTTCACCATAATTTGTATTTCTCTGACATGGAATCTTTGTAAAAGAGCCATGGCTCAAAGATATTTGTAATCCTAGACTTGATAAATAAATAAATAAATGGAAATAAATTTGAAGTGCTGGGTTTGTTCGAGCTGAGCTCCTGAGCTGGTGCAGATGCTGAGTGCATTGGATTTATGTTTGTTCCTCGAGCTGTAGAACATCATGACTTTGTTTTTTTTTGCTGTGTAGAATAAGTTTGTTATTGTGTGAACCATTCCTCGACTGTCGCAAAGCCGCTTTGTAGTTTGCCCTTAAGTTCCACTGGGTCATGGCACAGAACTACTAGAAGGATGAGCAGCTGGAACAGGGTGCATGGACTATTCAGTTTAGAGGGCTGGGAAAAGTGATACCACACTGTGAAAGGTGAGTTTGGCAATTAAGAGAGCTTAATAGCAGGAATTACTCATAACAGAGCCCCTGGTGGTGGTAGTAGGGTATAGGCTGCAGATGGGAAAGTCAGCACTTAGTAATTTACTACACACCTCATGACCAGCCCTCCCTATAAAGTAAACTGTCAAGATAGGATGAGCGGGTGGGTGGGGAGCCAGCACACAGTGCCGGCGGGGTTTCCCTTGGTGGCAGGTGCCATACCTTGAAGGCTTTCTGTCTGGGCTGGAGGTCTCGGGCGGCATCCGGAGTGGTGCTGTCTGTCTGGGGAGCCAAAGCAGGGCTGGGGAGGCCTGTGGAGGGGGGGTCCCAGCTGCTGAAAGAGAGAGAGAGAGAGGGCAAGGTTAAATGCTAGGACAAAAGATCAGTTAGTTTGGGCACCAAAGTCTGACTCCCCGAGAATCAAAGTCAAGAAAAAGCAGTAATTACTATCACTTTAGGCAGTTAAACAGCAGATTTGTAAGTATTACAGTCTTTTTAGGCACATTTCATTAAAGTGAATACAGCAGCTTTAATAAAAAATCAGTTTTAAAGAGAAGAAAAGAGGTAGGGTCTATGAACCAATCAGAAAAGGCCAGAAATGAGGAATAAGTAACAGGTATGAAAAATGAGCCGACAAGATAAGCCAGGTGATCCTTCTCTGCCGAAAAATTCTGGTTATCTATAAGCAGGGGATCACTGGCTCACTGCCTGAACTGAAGCCAGCAGCACAACTCAAGCTGCAGCTTCAGTATTCAAAAGAGTCCCACCCTTCTAATACAGACAACATAGGTAAATATCTCCTGTCAATAGCAATTAAGAAAAAAAACATCAGAATCTGGCTAAACATGTCCCATTTACCTACGTTCAGGTGTTTGTTTGAAAATATAACATATACATGTATTTTCAATTTTTGTAAGTTAAAAAAGAAACTGGTTTGCTGTTACAATCAGTATTTTGTTCCCACACAAGTAAATCATGAAAATCAACATGTGCATTTTTTATTTATTTATTTATTTTTTACCATCCGCATTTGTCAATTAACTCAAAATTTTTTGTAACTCTGAAACTGTATAATATTTTCTCAGGAAACCTTCCAAAGATGTACCCTTTATACAGACCCCTTCAACACTGAAAATTTCCTGGAAAAAGTCTGCACTGTCCAGACTGTAGGTGACAGCATAAAATATGCAATGTTAAGTATAATTTTCCCCCCATTTTTTTGTGATCCATATCTTGGAAACTGAACAAGGTGCCATCACAAAACATTTTATGTCCTGCGACTCTGAGAGCCTGACCCAGCATACCAAATTTTGTGCTATTTCATCAAACGAGATCAAAGTTATTAAGGTGCAAAAATTGGGGCTGTCATTAAACAGCTTACTCAACCATAACTATGAGGTGCTACCACACTGCTATCATAAACATTTTAATGATTTTACTATTTAAACTTATACATTTTATTTTTTTACATGAATTGAAAAACAGAGCCCAACTTTATAAGCATAATAAGACTCTCCGGGGATGTACATTTAAGCAATAAAGCCCGACAGGGTGTGTGTTGTGCTGGGATAACGTCACGCCTCAGGGGGTTGGGCACAAGGCCACAGGCTGAGTGCATCCAGTACCTGAGGCGTGATGTTATTCCAGCACAACACACACCCTGGAGGGCATTATTTTTATTATACAATGGCTTGTTGTAATACAGAATAAAAAAACTTATTTTAAAGAATGTTTTTGTTAGTGTGGAAGAATATTTTTGTTTCTTAAGAGAAGATGCAAAAAAAAAGAGTAACTAATGGGCATCATGGTATGCATCCTAATTGGTTCTCAGTGAGGCTGAGACTGACCCGTTATGTTGTGTTGGGATAACATCATGGTGTGCATCCTAATTGGTTCATGGGTAGTGCATCTTCTGAACATCATGGTGGGCATCCTAATGTCACAGTGAGGCTGAGACTGACCCGTTACGTTGTGCTGGGTTAACATCATGGTGTGCATCCTAATTGGTTCTCAGTGAGGCTGAGACTGACCCGTTACGTTGTGCTGGGATAACATCATGGTGTGCATCCTAATTGGTTCACAGTGAGGCTGAGACTGACCCGTTATGTTGTGCAGGGATAACATCATGGTGGGCATCCTAATTGGTTCTCAGTGAGGCTGAGACTGACCCGTTATGTTGTGCTGGGATAACATCATGGTGGGCATCCTAATTGGTTCTCAGTGAGGCTGAGACTGACCCGTTATGTTGTGCTGGGATAACATCATGGTGGGCATCCTAATTGGTTCTCAGTGAGGCTGAGACTGACCCGTTATGTTGTGCTGGGATAACATCATGGTGTGCATCCTAATTGGTTCACAGTGAGGCTGAGACTGACCCGTTATGTTGTGCTGGGATAACATCATGGTGGGCTTCCTAATTGGTTCACAGTGAGGCTGAGACTGACCCGTTATGTTGTGCTGGGATAACATCATGAGTCCAGTCCCAGACTGACCAATCAGAGACCATGATTCTTTCTTGACATTGTATAATAGACAGTTCTAATGCATGTCCGGGGCAGAAGGTACTCAGTCTGTGGCCTTGTGCATTACTATGCCCCTGGTCATTCGTTAGCACTGCTTAATGCACACCCCATCATGTTTTATTGATTACGTGTCCCCTGTGTGATAGATTTATTTAGGGTGTAAACAGTACTAACCCTATTACAACTGCTGTTGCCAAATGCCACATTGTTTGGCCTCAGCCTTCACAAGTGCTACCATTGACGCTGCAGCCTCAACACTGCTAACTGCCTCTTTGCTTACTTCTTGTCATATAATGTAATGGTGTCAAAGGTAAAAAGAAAATCTCCTGTGTTCCATCACCTCAATGAGTAATGCTTGTTCTGATGGCTTTGAACCCAAACTACTGAAGATAGCAGCTCCCTACAAAGCACTCCTGATCACAAGGATCTTTCACCTCTCCCTCTCTTCTGGGTGTTTTCCAAACGTATCAAAGGTTGCAAATCTTTCCTGATTTGCAATGGAGATGACCCCAAAATTAGGGGCATATATCATTAGATAGCCATCATTTGGAAACATAGACTGTTATCTGTAAAGGACTGCTTCACCCACACAGTCTGCCCAAATGGTCTCTTCCTATTCTGCCTCCACTGATCCTGACTGCTCTTTGGCGATCCTCCCTCCTTCCAGGCTATTTAATAATATTACCCTATATCTATTCTCCCATGCATGCTTGTTGCTACCTACTGTTTTTGCCTCCCCACATCCACTGGCAGTCGGTTCCAGGTGTCTGCCACAGTTTCAGTGAAGTAGTACTTCCTCACATCCCACTAAAACGCCCCTCTCTCCAGCTTCATCCCATGCCCTCTGGTCCAAGTGCTCTTTTTCATTTGAAAGAGGCTCCTTTCCTGCACTTTATCACCCCTGTGAGGTACTTGTATGCCTCTATCATCTCCCATCTCACTCTCCCTCCTCCAGTGTGTACATGTTGAGATTCCTCGGTCTTTCCTCATAGGGCCTTTGCTGGAACCCCTGAACTATTTCTGTTGCCTTCCTCTGGACTGCCACCACCCTTTCTATGTATTTTCTGAGGTGCAGCCTCCAGAACTGGACACAGTATTCCATGTGGGGTCCCACCATTTAGTGATATACTGGCAACACTACCTCTCTCCTTCTGCTGGAGATACCTCTTCCAATGCATCCCAGCAGCCAACTGGCCTTACCCACTGCTTTGCTCCATTACCCCATGGTTGCAGAGAAAATTCTGCCTCACTCCAGGGCCATCAATAGTCCAATCAGGGGGTTACTCTCATCTCCAAGAGCTGTAACAAGCAGGATTCCACAGGGCTCATTGTTGGGTCCAGTGATGTTCGGCAGATGGGGTTTGCAATAAGATAAGCCTATTTGCAGACAACACAAAGATTGGTGCAGTGGTGGACAGTACAGAGTGGTGGCTAGGACTGCAGGAGGACCTGTATAAACTCGAACACTGGTCAGACACATGGCAGCTGGATTTCAACACAAAGAAGTGCAAGGTTATACACATGGGAGCTAGAAACCAAAAGTTTGGCTACAGGCTGGGGTGGGTTACAGTTATCCACTATGGAAGAGGAGAAAGATCTTGGGGTGATGATCACAGAGCAAATGGACCATTCAGTGCCGTGCCAGAGGGCAGCACCTAAGGCTAGTAGGATGCTGGGGTGTATTGCCAGAGGAATCACATCACAGAGGAGGGTGTTATCCTACCACTGTACAGGTCACTAGTCAGACTGAACCTGGAGTACTGTGTGCAGTTCTGGCAGCCCTACTGAAAGAAAGATGTCAAAGTGCTGGAGGTGATCCAATGCAGAGCCACCAGGATGTCCCATGAATGGAGGACAGACCCTATGAGGACAGACTGAGGGAGCTCAACATGTAATCCCATGAGGATAGGAAGGATAGAGGGGATATGATTGAAACCTTCAGGTATATGAGGGCCATAAACAGAGTTAATACAGAGGAGATTTTTAGATTATAGGGAGGGAGAAACACTAGGGAGCACAGTCAGAGATTGGAGGGGGGAGGTTTAAGAGGGAAATGATAAGACACTACTTCACAGAAAGGGCGGTGGATGGGTGAAATGCTGTGCTGGAGGAGGTGATAATGTCAAAGTAGGTGGGAAGTTTTAAGAGGGGTGGGACAGGGTCAGGGGAAGGTTACTATCCTATAGGAGGAGGCAGCTGAAAAGTAAAACACTGCTTGCTGCACACTCAAGCAGACTCGATAGATCCTAGGGCCTGTATCTGCTACCATTTTTCATATATTCATATCAAGTCTGTCATCACTGTCATAGACATAGAAACATAGAAACATAGACATTGACGGCAGATAAGGACCACTTGGCCCACCTAGTATGGCCATTGCCCTACCGACTGGATAACATGCAGATCCTAGTTAACCAACAGCCTGTTTCTTCCTACCCCCCCCCACAAGAATTGCCTTATGTTTGTCCCATGCATTCTTGAATTCTCCTACAGTTTTTGACCCCACAACCTCCTCAGGAAGGCCATTCCATGCATCCACGACCCTCTCTGTGAAAAAATACTTCCTCACATTACCTCTGAGCCGTACCCCTTCTATCTTCAAATTGTGCTCCCTTGTTCTTGTACATCTCTTTTTCTAAAAGATGCAACCCTCTTGGACTTTGTTGATTCCCTTGAGGTACTTTAAACTTTCTATCATGTCCCCTCTCTCCCTCCTTTCCTCAAGGATATACATATTCAGCTCCTTTAATCTCCCCTCATATGGCTTCTCTTGCAGACCCTGCGCCATTTTAGTTGCTCTCCTCTGGACTGTCTCCATCCTGTCTATGTCCTTGTGGAAATGGGGTCTCCAGAATTGGATACAGTTCTCCAGATGGGGTCTGCAATGTTTGAGGGGGCAGCAGGATGCCTAGACTGAGGCAAAGTTGTTCAAATTTAGTGGGCTCCAGGAGGGTGGGGATGGGGGGAAGAATCAACTTGCAGAACTGCACAATCCCTTTGTCACACTGGTGGGAGGGGGCAGCTTGGAGGAGGCCCCACTGCAGTGGGAAGAGAGGAAGTGAGGTTTCTTAGAAAGGGCGGCCCCAAGGAGGTGGGAAGAGACCCGTAGCTGAGGAGGAAGTAGCTGCTGGTGAGAGACTTTATTGTTAGGAGGATAGACGTGGAAGCTGGGGGGATTATTTATTTAATGAATTTGGTTGAACAGGTAGGCCTACTATCTTAAAATCACTTTTTCTGCGGCAATGAAGAATTAATTACATGTATGGAAATATAACACGCAAGCAGGAAGTCAATGAGTGATATATATCAAAAAAGGAGTAGGAAGCCAAAGTATGATACAAATTCTGGCAACAAAAAAAGACACGTACATACAGTCACAAAGGCTAAACAAATGTGTTTCATAAATATGGAGTGGAACTAAAAATTTAGGTAAAAGGTAAGTCATAGGACATGTACAGTATGGTACAGCTGGTTCAAATGGATTTGGAGTAGTGAGACAGAGGAATGTGAATACTGGCAATAAAATAACCATTCAGCAAACACAAACGCGTAAACTATGCTCTAAGAGAAATACCTTGAGCCCTTTTTGGAAGCCACTAAGGGAGGAATAATCTTGGAGTGCAACAGGAAGGGCATTCCACTTTGATGGGCCAGAGAAAGTGAAGGATCTTTTGCCTGCACAAGATCTTGTTTTCAGTATCTCAAGACATGTATTACTGTATGACCTAAGCATTCTCCTAATACTTTTGTTTAGCTAATACAATCCTAAGACTTGTGGGGGCGAGGGAAGCACCATAGGCATATTTGTATGCCAAACAGAGGAGGGGGAACTTGAATCTCCCTTCAAGCGAGAGCCAGTTTAGGAAGCAGAGGACAATATAATGGTGCACCCATGGAGGGGCACCAACAGCAAACTAACAAATTGTATTGTACAGGACCATTAGTTTATTTATTTCTGAGGACCTGGGAATAGCACAGAGATGGGAGCAGCATGGCATGAATCATTAGTCAAAAAAACTAGTTAGACAATAAAGCAACACAATTTCTGGTGCAGGGACTTTGTGGTCTGATCAACATAGCACTTAAAGCATAACTCCTGCTGTATGTGCACTTCAAGATATCTAACTCAATCCATGTCCTTAGTTGGAACACCAGTGGACATAACAGTAAATAACAAATGTGGCCTGGCAGTGCCAAAGTGTCTTGAACTGAACAAGAATGCTTTGGTTTTCTTAGTGTTGAGGATAAATTGTTTCTCTCGAACCATTTTTCTAATTCCCAGAAATCACTAGAAAGTTGTGTGCTGCTCTGCGGAGTTTCACTAGAACTTCTGTATAGTACAGCGTCATCTGCATGTAGCAACAGATCAGCCCAATTATAATAATCGAGCATGTCATTAACAAATAGGGAAAACAGCAATACGAACATACGAACATACGAAATTGCCAGCAGATACAGGCCATTCGGTCTATCTAGTTTACTCGAGTGTACAGCACTTCAGTCCATTAGACTGCAGCTGCCCCCACCTCGCTCAGATGCCCTCTCCCTCTATCTCCCACCCCCTCCCAATTTGTACTCTACCCTTGAATCTGTGCCACCCCGCCCCCGAAGCTCCCAAGAGGCTGCAATAATACAACTTCCTCTGGCTGAGTGTTCCACCCTGCCACCACTCATTCTGTGAAATAGTGCCTCTGCAGTTCCATCTTGAACCTCTCCCCTTCCAGCTTCATAGAGTGTCCCCTGGTTTCCCTTCACCTTTCAGATTGAACATACATCTGGTGTCAACTTTGTTCAAACCCTTCAGGTACTTGAAGGTCTCAATCATATCCCCTCTCTCCCTTCTTTTCTCCAGGGTATACATATTGATCTCTCTCAGTCTCTCCTCATATGGTCTGTCCCCCAGCCCCAGGATCATTTTTTGTTGCCTTGTGCTGTACCCCCTCCAGTAGTTTGATGTCCTTTTTCAAGTAAGGGCACCAGAATTGCACACAGTACTCTAGGTGCAGTCTCACCAGGGACCTGTACAGGGGCAAGATGACCTCCCCACTCGTAGAAGTAAACCCTTTTGCTATGCACCCTAGCATCCCGTTTGCCTTTGCTGCTGCCTTCCTGCACTGAGCAGAGTGGTTCATCTCCCAAGTTACCAGCACTCCAGGATCCTTCTCCTCCTTGGATTCTATTAACGTGACGCCCTCCATCCAGTAATTGTGTCCTGGGTTCTTGGTGAACATTGTCTGTAGGTATTTTCAGATTGTACACCTTTCCACTTCACCAGTTGATATTTGGGTTGCAAATTCGGTTCAACCAAAGCTAAAAAAAAGGTCAAACCCCTATGGTTTTCCATAGTCCGCCAGTAGTAGAACTTGTATAAAAAAATGTAAACTTTGTGAACTTTAGTTCACCCTAAAAATTAAAAAAATCACATACCACCAGATGCTGGGCTTCAGTGCCGCACATGCTCCTTTAGTTTCTCTCCTGTGTAGCATGCGGATGTGCCTCAAACAGCACTGCGAAGCATGCATGCACCAGTCCCATTTGGAAGAAATGGAGAAAATGCAGAGAAAGGAAGGGTATGCCTGCTACATGGGAAAGGGGGATTGGTTTTGGAAGTTTGTCTTACGTGACTCTACAATAAGTCAATCAGCTATTGGAGGGTGTTGCAGAGAGACCGATGTGGGTCATACTTCTAGAGCTGCTTGCTGCAGTGTGAGCAGCACATTTTGTAGAGAATTGAAAGAGAGCAGTTGTGTGTATCTGTTCTCTCAAGCATTTTTGGTGGTGGATCAGTAAAAAAAAAACTGTTTCCAATCTCTGTCCCTCATTCTCTTATGATAGGCAGCAAAGTGGGGGAGCTGGCTTAGGCAGCTTTTTTGTTTTGGAAGGGAAGAAAAATTGAAACGTTGTTTTTGAACAACAAAAAAGGAGCATAACGACAAACGATGTGTTCGGCCTGGCAGACAGCTTTGGTGGAGTGGTGTGACTGTCTGAGGCCATTATTGTGTTTTGTGTGAAACTGGGGGTAGTTCAGCTGACCTTAATATTTCTGAGAGCTCCCTGATCTAGGCTGAGCAATTCATCAGTCACACACAGAAGTTAACAGCAGCAGACTGTATCAATCAAGTGGTTGTAACTTGTGTATTTGTGTTTAATACATTCTGGCCCAGATATTCAAACTGCGCCATTCTGAGGCGCAAGCCCCTGCGCTGCTCAAAATAGTTGCGCAGGGGTGTGGCCGGGGTGATATTCAAAGGAGTTGCACTATTGAGCATCCTTTGAATATCACCCAACAACACTTGCGCGTAGGCGCAGTGGAACTTGAGCCACTGCAAGTTGCCAGAGTTGAGCATTAAACTTGCGGTGGCGCAAGTACCATTGCGCCATGCTCAAATTTCCGATATTCAAAAGGTGACATGCAAATGGGCCATAATTTATGCAAGGCGCAGGGGGGGCCATTTACATCTATTTATGGCCCCATTTGCATGCCATTTGCATGTAGGTGCGCCGATCCCCGAGGACTTGCTCCTGGCCACCCTGCCAGGCAGCAGCCGTCGGGGACAAAGCACAATGCAGCCGATCGCGGGCATCACAGTTACATGAAACCCCCACACATCTCCCACAGCCCGATGCGGGCTGTACAATCTATGAACCCCCACACACACATCTCCCACAGCCCGATCGCAGGCAGTACCGTGCATGAACCCCCACACATCTCCCACAGCCCGATCGCGGGCAGAACCTATATGAACCCCCAGTGCCCGATCGCGGGCAGAATGTAACCCCCCCCAACTCGAATAACTCCTGGTGGTCAGTGGACCGTAAAGCCCGATCCACGGGCAGAATGTCACAGCACAACCCCAAACATCTCCCTGGTGTCTAGTGTCCCCCCACCCACCCACAAAGCCCCTCAACCCGCTCCCCCCGCGGCGGTGGTGACAGCATCCACCCGCCTGCGCCCCGCCGCCCCACCCGACTGACTGTCAGTAGGGCTGCCGCCCATTGGTGCACAGCTACAGCCAATGGGTGTGCAGCCCTCTGTCCCATGACAGTCCAGATTTGTGAATGATCGTTCACAATCTGGACTGTCATGTCTGACTGCAGTCCAGACTGTGAATGATCATTCACAAATCTGGACTGTCATGTATGGTAGGAAGGCATGCCCATTGGCTGTAGCCAGCACCAATGGGCGGCAGCCCTCACTGGACAGTCAGTCAGTGGGCGGCGGGCGGCAGGCGGGTGGGATGCTGTCGGCCGCCAGCCGCGGGGAGCGGGCTGGAGGGGCTTCGTGGGTGGGTGGGGGGACACTAGACACCAGGGAGATGTTTGGGGTGTTGTGTTGTGACATTCTGCCCGCGATCGGGCTTTACGGTCCACTGGACCACCAGGGAGTTATCTCGGGTGGGGAGGGTTACATCTCTGCCCGCCGATCGGGCACTGGGGGGTTCACAGGTTCTGGCCCACGACTCAGGCTGTGGAGATGCGGGGGGGTTCATGTATCGCTATCGCCCGCGATCGGGCTGTGGGAGATGTGTGTGAGGGGTTCATGTATGTGTACTGCCCGCGATCAGGCTGGGAGATGTGTGGGGGGTTCATACGTACTGCCCGCGATCGGGCTGTGGGAGATGTGTGGGGGTTCATGTACGTACTGCCCGCGACGGGCTGGAGATGTGTGTGGGGTTCATGTACGTACTGCCCACGATCGGCTGTGGAGATGTGTGGGGGGTTCATGTACTTGTACTGCCCGCGATCGGGCTGTGGGAGATGTGGGGGGTTCATGTAACTGTGATGCCCGCGATCGGGCTGGTGGGGGGGCACAGGGACCGAGTTGGGGGCCAGCCAGGGGTGGCAGCTGCTGTGTTGTGCCCTGCAATACAGCAGCTCACCTGTGGGTGGTCCTCAACTTGATTCTTTTTTTTTTGGCTCAAGGTTGTGCAGGCGCAGGTTGGGGGTTGCGCATGCACAACTCTGCACAACCCGACTGAATATTGGGTTGCGCAGGTTATGCATGGTTCCTCCCCCTCCTGTTGAGCATGCATTCATTTGCATTGCTCTTTTACGCAACCTGTTGCCAGTGGAGCAACTGCCTCCTGCTGAATATCGCAGAATGGCTCAATGTAGGACTTGCGCATGCGCAACCCTGTTGCGCATGGAGCAACCCTTTTGAATATCTGGGCCTCTGTGTATAGAGGAGCGAATGTGTGTACATGAGCACAGTCGCATTCAACCTAAAACCAGTTAATATAAACAAATCTCTTCTACTGGCTTACAGAACAAACAGAAACATTTTATAAAGTGCCTGGAAAGTGGAAAATAGAGTAAAAGTACAAGTATGTGCTTGGCTGCTTTCATATTTGGTTGACTGGCTGCTAGCCTGCTACTGTCTGTAAAAGACTGAGTCCAAATTGTAAATCTTAATTACACAGATAATTAAAAAAATAATAATCTCAAGAGAAAGTAGTCTTTCAGTCTGGGACAGGGAGCAGCTTAGGGAAATAAGGCAAAGTGCAATGATATTAACTGAATTAGTGACAGTCGGTTATTGATTTGAACTTATTGCACATGGGGAGGTGGTGTAAATTGTAACTGGATTATATAAACTGCCAATATACAAATCTAAAATAAAAACTATCAAAATTATTCTCTTAATACACAACACATAACACACCCACCACTACTTACTGACCTGTGTTTAAAAACCTCCCTCTGTTTTTGTTTTACAAATTAAAGTACTTGACTTGACACAGCCAGCAGTGTTGTTATTTATCTGTCTGGGAGAACATTTCCGTGTATCTTACTACTTAAAGTACCTGACTTAACGAAGCCAGCAGTGCTGTTTTTTCCCGTTTGGGAGAAAATATCCCTGTCTTACTACTTAAAGTACTTGTCTCAACGCAGCCAGCAGTGCTATTATTTACCGGTTAGGGAGACAATATCCCTGTGTCTTACTATTTAAAGAGTACTTGACTCGATGCAGCAAGTAGTGCTATTATTTACCTCTTCGAAAATATCCCTGCGTCTTACTACTTAAAGTACTTGAGTCGACACAGCAAGCAGTGCTGTATTTACCTGTTAGGGAGAAAATACCCCTCTGTCTTACTACTTAAAGAGTACTTGACTCGATGCAGCAAGCAGTTCTGTATTTACTTGTTAGGAAGAAAACATCCCTGTGTCTTACCACGTAAAGTACTTGACTCTATGCTGCAAGCAGTGCTGTATTTACCTGTTAGGGAGAAAATATCCCTGTGTCTTACCACTTAAAGTACTTGACTCGATGTAGCTTGCAGTGCTGTTATTTACCAGTTAGGGAGAAAATATCCCTGTGTCTTATCACTTAAAGTAATGACCTGACGCATACCTCTCAACTGCCTGCCTCATAAATCAGGGACAAGACTTAAAAAAATCAGGGACAAAGGACCAAAATCAGGGACATATCTTCAAAATTAAAGATATCCACCCAGAAAGCTAGTAGAATATGGGGCTTAGTGCAAAATGCATTTTCTAAGGAAGAACAAGTCTGTAACTTTAATGCTTGACATCGTTTAGTGCTTACAGTTCCCACTGTTTAGCCACAAAAACACAAATTTTAGGAGGGACAGAGTAAAATTTTCAGGCAAAATCAGGGATGTCCCTGAAAATCAGGGACACTTGAGAGGTATGACCTGACGCAGCAAGCAGTACTGTTTTCTACCTGTTAGGGAGAAAAAAATCCCTGTGTCTTACCACATAAAGTACTTCACTCGACACAGCAAGCAGTGCTGTATTTACCTGTTAGGGAGAAAATATCCCTGTGTCTTACCACTTAAAGTACTTGACTCGATGCAATCTGCAGTGTTGCATTTCCCGTTTGGGAGTAAATTTCACTGTGTCTTACTAAAAGTACTTGACTTGATGGAGTCATGAGTGGTAAAAAAAAAACAGCAGCACTTCTCAGGCAATCCTTGCAACAGTAACAACAGTACAGAAAATTCCGGACGTTGCAGGAGTAAACGGTCGTGGTACTCAGACAATGAGCACAAGGGCCATAATAGTGCGGCAGCCAGTTTTAGTAAGCAGAGTGATGGATGATGAAGATGGGGAGGAGAAGACTGATGAGAGTGAGGGGGAAATCAGTGGAACAGATCCTGAGTTTGTAGTAGATAAGGCAGCAGTCAGTATGTCAGGTAGCAGTAGCTCTGGAATGAATAGGAGGCATACAGGGGCAGAAAAAGAACAAAAAAGAGTTCTAGGAAGGATGGTTGTAGTGCTAAAAAAACATTAATGATAGTGGGTCATAACTTGGAGAGTCAGACACCCACACATGCAGAGGAACAACAGAGGACAGAATATGGACAGGCTTCACGAGGGGAAGAAAATGATGCAGTTCAACCAGTCAGAAAGGTTGTGCATCTTCAAAATGTCATGCATATGGGCATGGAAAGACCACAAAGAGATAACGGAAATAGTAGTGGCTATGATGGTGGCAGTGGTAGTAATGAACCTATCCTCCCCATAAGCAGCAGTGCAACAAAATCTGTGAAATCCATTGTGTGGGATTTTTTCACACAAGATAAATCACCTGGCAGCCATGTGGTTTGCAAATTATGCAAAACAAAATTAAGTCGTGGTAAAGTGGGTACTCGACTGGGAACATCGACAATGATAAGACATATGAACAAGTCTCACATTTATCAGTATCAAAAAGCATAAAAGGAGCACACACAAGTTGTTGCATTTCTGCACTCAACTGAGGAGGATGAGGTAGTGGATTTTTACAAAGGCGATGAAGTAACTGATGCGGAGGTGGAGGATGATGAAAGTCTTCCTTCCAATCAAAGCACAGCATCCTTAATTTCTCATTTCTTTACCCCTGTGAGTCCACCACCACAGCCCAACCGGAGTCATATACCATCCATGGCCACAGCATCCACTCATCATGGTGATAAAGGTCAAAGGTAGCAGCCCAGAAAATCAGGTGATATCAGCAAGCATAGCGGGCATCAAATTTCTTTGAAAGACTGCTTTGTGCAGTCACAGAAATATAAGCTCAACAGGCCTGAGGTAAGGAGATGGACGAAGGCAACAGGGGAGATGTTAGCACTGACTTGTTCCCATTCTCATTTGTGGCTAACCCAGGTTTTAACGCACTCATGGAAATTGCTGTGTCAAAGTATCAGGTCCCCAGCCGGACCTATTTCTCCAGTGTTGCCATTCCAGGTTTGTTTGATGCATTTTGGAAAAGAGTGTCTGATTCTCTGAAAGGTTCAGTGGGCAAAAAGGTTCATGTCATAACAGATATGTGGACCAGTGGTCAGACGACTGACTATAAGGCTGTGACTGGCCATTGAGTAAACTTTCCTCCCTCCTGCTCCTCCTCCTCTTCCTCCTCATTATCATCATGCAGTGGCACTGGTGGTGGCAGCTGTAGCAAGAAGCAAAGGACTTTCACAGTTCAAATACAGGCAGCTTTATGTGTTTATGGTTTTGAAAAAGACCACAAAGCAGAACATCTTCTAGAGGGCCTTGAAGAAAAGTTTGCTGAGTGGCTGACTTCAAAGTCCTTGCAACCAGAGTTTACAGTGTCTGACAATGCTTCAAATATTGTGAAAGCAGTAAGACTTGGCAAGTTTACACACGTACCATACTTTGCACACACTATTAACTTGATGGTAAAAGACTTTATCAGTAAGGACCAAAATGTTCAGAACTTGATTGCAGCTGCCCACAACATGTGCATCCACTTTAGCCATTCTGTGAAAGCCCGAAAGTTGTTGCAGCAAATTCAGATTGAAAACAGCCTCCCTCTCCACCAGATTAGCCCACCCCAGCATGCCAATTGGCCCTGTAAAAAAAAAAAGTCCCGCAATGTTTTTTTTTGTACCTGTCAAAAAAGAAAATGGTCCCTTGCAGTTTCCCTACCCCCGCACAATCTGCACCCACCCTCTGCACACCCTGCCTCCTCACATACATCCTCACCCCATACTTACCTACGGAGTCCAGTGCAACGATCTTCAGTGGACCGGGAACATGTCTGCATTCTTGAAAGCTGACCGCGAATTGAGGAAATGCCAAAAAAGCTGTATAATGGCATAAATAGGATTTTTTTCAACGTTGGTGCATATCTCGGGCATTTTTTTTAATTGTGGCACCAAATTTTCAACATGGCATTTTTTGGGACCCCTCCTCGTGAATTCTGCCACTCTCATGTTGTTATTTGGCCTCAAAATGTGATTTCGCTGTCACTGCGTGGAATCACTTTTTGGGACAGATTATCAAAATGACAGTGCCAGTGTTCATGAGGTGGGCTCTCCAAAAGTCTATGTTGCAAATTTGGTGGAAAAAAATCCAAAAAATGACTGGTTTACAAGTGTGCATTGCTCAGTTGCTATGCACGCTTGTAAACGTAACTTTGCAAGTTTGCAATATTGTCGTGCCAGATTTTCAACACTGCCATTTTTTCACACCTCCTTGTGAACAGTATAGCTGTCACTTTTCATACCCTGGCTGAAATGTGCTTTCGCACTTCCAGCGCAGAATAGTGCGGTCGCTGTGGGAAATCAGTGTTTGGGACAGATTAGGAAAATTGCAGTGACACTGTTCATGAGCAGAGGTCCTAAAATGCCTATGTTGAAAATTTGGTGATGATACTCTATAAAATGACTGTGTTCCGAGCGTGCATTGGCAGTTTTCACGTACGCTCGTAACTTCACGAATTTATAATATTTGCATTCCAGATTTTCAATATTGCTATTTTCCCACACCTACTTATGAACAGTACAGCTGTCATTTTTTTTCCATCCTGGCTGAAAGTTCTTTTCACACTTCCGGCACAGAATAGCATGGTCGCTGTGGGAAATCAGTGTTTGGGATAGATTAAGAAAATGACAGTGATACGGTTCATGAGCAGAGGTCCTAAAAGCCTGTGTTGAAAATTTGGTGACAATGGCCCATCAAATGACTGTGTTACAATTGTGCATTGCGCAGTTTCCCCGCACCCTTGTACCTTCGCAGATATGTAATATTATCATGCCAGATTTTCAACACTGGCATTTTTTCACACCTCCTTATGAACAGTACAGCTGTCATTTTGCACATCCTGACTGAAATATGTTTTCACGCTTCTGGCAGAGAATAGCACGGTCGCTGTGGGAAATCAGTGTTTGTGACAGATTAAGAAAATGACAGTGACACTGTTTATGAGCAGAGGTCCTAACATCCCTATGTTTCCCGCCAGTTCACTCACTAATGATTCCTGCCACCTGCATCCTCTGATTCAGGAAGCTTCTGGCTTATCCCTGCCAGGGACCCCCTCCCCTTGAGGGCACAAAGGAGGGGATAAGTGGTTATTCAGGTCCTCCAGGTGACAGATGTGGGGAGACTGGAAAGGTGTGCTATGGGGACTGTGGCATGGACCTGGCTGCCGTCATCCTGCCTGGCTGACTCAGGTGACGTTTTTGTTTCCAGCTTACCACCTTCCATATGGGTGTGGTTGCAATGGCATAATGGGGTCGGGGCATTCAGTGGCATGTAGTCACCCACGTCAATAACTTCTTTGCATAGCTACCACCAGAAGCCACTATGAGAGTGGCATGCAGTGCCCCCTTCCCCCAGGGAGGGAAGCATCCAAAGGATGCTAATTACTCTTTTAGTGACAGACTCCACTCCTGACATCCAGGCTCAGGGCATGAACCTTGATCTTCAGCATGACAGAGCAATGCCCCATCGCTAGGCGTCATGGAGCCAGTGTCAGGCAGCTAGGTTTTAATGCATAAAAATGCAAAATAATGCACTTAGGCCATTGAAACCTGGAGTTGGAGTACTCAATGGCTGGAGTAATGCTGAAGATGACCACGCAGGAAAGAGACCAAAGAGTACTCATATCGGATGCCCTAAAGATGGTCAGACACTTTGACAAGGCAGACAATACTCAGGGTTAGTGGGAAGCTAGGAATGCTTATCTCCAGCAGAAAAAAAGGAGGTGGTGTTGCCTCTATATAAATTGGTAGTGAAGCCGCCACCTTTAGTACTGTGTCCAGGTCTGGAAACTGCATCTCAGGAAGGACATAGACAGTGCTGAGCTGGTTCAGAGGAAGACTACCAAAATGGTGCAGGGTCTGCATCAAAATGCCTATAATGACAGGCTAAAGGAGTTTAATATGGACATTCCAGTGGAGCGGAGGGAGAGGGGGAGATGATAGAAACATTTAAATACCTCACAGGGGTTAAGTGCAGAGTATTTTTCAGAAAAAAAGGAGCTCTAGAACAAAAGGACATACCATGAAGCTGGAGGAGGATAGGTTCAGGAGAGATGTGAGGATTTATTTCTTCATAGGAAGAGTGATGGATTCCTAGAACAACCTTCTAGCTGAGAAAATGGTGGTGAAAACCATGGGCTTCAAAAATGCCTAAGACAGGAACAAGAGAGTTGTAGGGGTAATTAACACCAACAGCTTAATCTGGTTCAATTTCAGTGTGTTACCATCTGTATTCCCTTCCCCTGGTCACCCCTAAAAAATAAATTTCTAATCTCAGTGGACCTACCAGGTCAACAAAATTCAATAAAATAAAGTAAAAAAATATAGAAAGGATGGGGGAAGAGACAGCACAACATATCAATTGAATCAGCAGCAAAAATGAAGGTAGGAAGAAAAAAAAAATAGATTGGGCAGACTAGGTGGGCCAGTTGGCCATTATCTGCCATCAGATTCTATGGGCCACATTTTCAAAGAGCCCCTAGATTGCCACATATTTTTGGTGATATAGAGCTGTAGTACTCCTCAGCTGGGCCAGGGACCCTGCACCGTATTCTAAAAGAACAGGGTCCATGCGTCACGAAATCGGGTGTCGCTGCATCTGCAGGCATGCGCAAAAGCAATCCGGATGCCTGTGGGAAATGCCTCAGGGATCTGGCAGCCCCCCACCTGGCACAACAGCAGAGTTGCTGGGATAGATGGGGTGTGGGGAAAACACAGGAGAAGCATGAAAGGTATGGAAGTGACATGGGCATGGGGTGCCATAATGGCAGTTGGGGGGTGGGTGGGCATAATAGTGAAGATGCAACCAGTGGGGTGTGGATTATTGTGTAATACTAGTACTGCTATGGAATGGCAAGGGGGTGCAAAGAGTTACAGTGCCATGGCCCCTTGAGGGCACAACCCTGGCAGCAGCCCCAGGGCTGTGACCATGTGGTGCCATGGCACTGCATGTCTATGTACCCCCTCACCATTCCATAGCAGTGCCAGTATTGCCCAATAATTGGCTTCCCAACTGGGAGCACCTTCACTGTTATGCCTGCCCAGCTCCCAACCCCCACTATACGAACATACGAACATACGAAATTTGCCAGCAGATAAAGGCCTAGAGGTCTATCAAGTCTGCTCGAATGTGCAGCTAGCACCCCTTATTCTGCAGCTGCCCCTCCCTTCCACCCTTCCCCTTCATTAACCCTCCCCCTTGTCCTGTCCCATCCTCGTTTGAAGCAGTCCACTGTTCTACTGCATACCACTTCTGCAGGTAACATTCCACCCAGCCACCACCCTCTCTAAAAAAGTGTCTCCTCATCTCCCTCCTGAACCTTCCTCGCTCCAGTCTCATATCATGGCCCTGGTGGCCCTCCCTCCTGCACTTTGAACAGCCCTCTGTACCTGTCTTGTTTATTCCTTTCATGTATTTAAAGGTTTCAATCATGTCCCCTGTCTCTCCTCTCCTCCAGTGAGTACATGTTCAACTCCTTCAACCTCCTCTCATATGATAAGTCCCCCAGACCCTTGATCATCTTTGTCGCCCTGCGCTGCACTCCCTCCAGTAACTTAATGTCCCTTTTCAGATACGGACGCCAGAACTGCACGCAGTACTCCAGGTGTGGTCTAACTAATGACCTATACAGTGGCAGAATCACCTCCTCCCTCCTTGAGGATATACCCCTTGCAATACAACCCAGCATTTTGTTGGCCTTTGCAGCTGCCTTCCTACACTGTGCCGAGTTGTTCATTGACCCTGTGATGAGCACACCAGATCCTTCTCCTCCTCTGTCTGGGCTAGCTGCACTCCCCTAGCTGGTAAGTCCTCCTTGGGTTCTTCATCCCAAAATGCATCACCTTGCACTTTTGGCATTAAAGCCCAGTTGCCAGGTGTCTGACCAGGTTTCAAGCTTTGCCAGATCATCCTGCAACCCCTGCCATCCCCTAGGTCATCCACCACCGCGCCAACCTTGGTATCATCAGCAAACAGACTGATCTTGCTCTTGATGTCCCATGATATGTCTGCAATGAATATCCCAAACAACACTGGTCCCAACACCGAGCCCTGTGGACACCACTCGTCACTGCCCTTGGGTGTGAGGCTCCCACCCACCACCACCCTCTGTTGCCTTCCCTGCAGCCAGTTTCCTACCCATCTCACCAGCATTGCACCTGCCCCTGTGCCTACTAACTTCCTTCCCAGCCTTCCATGTGGCACTGGGTGATGCTTACTGAAGTCCAGATACAGGACATCCACTGCATGTCCCCGTCCAGTTGCCTAGTTACCCAGTCATAGAACCCGACCAGGTTGGTTTGGCAGGATCGGCCACGTGATGAAGCCATGCTGTCTGCTGTCCTGTAGTCCTTTGGCCTCTAAGAGGGCCACCAGCCTCCTTCAGGATAGTCTCCATTAGCTTACCCACGATGGATGTGAGGCTCACTGGTCTGTAGTTTCCGGTTCATCCTTGGGGCCACTCTTGTGGAGGGGCACCACATGAGCCATCCTCCAGTCCTCAGGTATACACCAATGTAGTGAGGCATTAAATAGGTCTGCCAAAGGTCCTGCAAGGACCTCTGCCAGCTCCTTCAGTACCCTGGGGTGGATGCCATCTGGGTCTGGTGCCTTGTCCACCCTCAGTGCCTTCAAACCCTCTCGAACTCTGTCCTCCATGATTTCCCCATCTGTCACCACTTCCCCCCCTGCGTCTGCCATTTCACCCATCTTGGGTGTCACCCCCCTCTTCTCTTTAGTAAATACTGAGCAGAAGTACTCATTTAGTGCTTCCGCCTTATCATACCTTGCTTCCACCCAACCCCCCTCCTTCCTAATCCTTACTATGTGGTCCTTACAGCTCCTTTTCTCCCTGATGTACTTAAAGAAGTCCTTCTCCCCCTTCTTAATGCCTTGTGCCAGCCTGAGTTCCGTAGATGCTTTGGCTCCCTTACTGCCCTTGTCACCTCCTTCGATTCTGTCAAGTACTCCTCTCTGTCCTCCCCTCCCTGTTTTCTTGTATTTCTAAAGGCAGCTCTTTTCCTCCTTACCTTTTCCATGACCTCCTTGCTCAACCAGCTCGGTTTCTTAGCCCTAGCCTTCTTGCTCTGGGCTTTGCAGCAGGTTTTGGTTGCCTCCACTATCCCCAACTTTATGAGCTCCCATCTCTGTTAGTATCCATACTAGATTGAATTCTGGCCAGGTACCCTTTTACCACTTCCCCCATCCTCCCAAAGTCAGCCCTCCTGAAGTCCAGCACTCTTGTGCCAGATTCCACTCCTTCCTTGCCCATATCCAATGTGAGCCATACTGAGTGGTGGTCACTCCCTGACAGCGGTTCCTCCACTGTAAGTTCTCTCCACAAAGTCCCCATTTGCCAGCACAAGGTCAAGGGTATTCCCTAACCTGGTTGGTTCACTGACCATTTGCAGCAGGAAGCTGTCCTGGAAGGCATCCAGCAGTACCTGCTCCTTCTGTTCCTGGTTGTTGGGGTGCTCCAGTCCACTTCTGGCATGTTGAAGTCCCCACAATCACCACACTACCCTTCTCATGAGTCCTCCTGATCTGTCCCGCTAGTTCCCTGTCTAACTCCTCCATCTGAGATGGTGGCCTGTACACCACTCCCATTCTAAGACTCCTATTCTTGGAATCCTGGATTTGCACCAAAGTGACTCTGTACTGCCCTCCTCCCTTCCTCCCTTACACACTTCAGTCCTTCCTTCACATATAGTGCCACCCCCTCCTTTCCCAGTCACCCTGTCCCTCTGAAATAACCTGTACCCTGGTACAGACAGGTCCCAGTCATTATATTGGGTGGCCCATGTTTCCGTGATGGCTGCAATGTCCACCTCTCCTCTGCCATGAGAACCTGCAACTCTGCAGTTTTCTCTCCAGGCTCCTAGCATTAAGGGTAACCACCTTCCACCCTTTCCCTCCTCCCATCCTGCCCTCCTTTCCTAGCATCACCAATAGTACTTGCCATTTGTCCTTTGTCACTGTTATGGGGGGTAAGCTCATATGGTTTCCCAACCTGTGGTCCCTGCATATCTCTTCCCCAACTGCCACCCCCCACTCCTAGTTTAAACTCCAAACTTCCTCTATATATTCTTCCATCCTCTGCTTCAACACTTTCTTTCCTTCCTCACTCAAGTGTAGTCTGTCCTTGGCATAGAGACTACTGTCCTCCCAGGTCCCTCCCAACCCCCCCAACAGCCCATACCCTTTAGCACAACACCAGGTTCTTAGCCATCTGTTAAATTCCTCTATTCTCAGCTTTCTTGTTGTGCTTGCCTTTGGCACGGAAGTATCTCGGAAAAAGTTACTGATCTTCCTGCCCCTCACATAATTGTGCTAATTCCTCAAACCTCCTCTGGACTATATCCACTGTCTTGTCAGCCAGGTCGTTTGTCCCAAGATGTATCATTAAATGAGGGCTTGTCCCTACCCTTCTAGCATATTTCAGAACAGACTGTCCCACCCTTTCCGCTGTCATTTCCTGTAAAGGCCTCCACCCAAATCGTATGCCTCTCGCCTTGCTACCCCACTAACTCCTCTTAGTATTGAGTCCCCCAGCACTAAGATTCCACCCTCTTACTCCCTGCTTGCTTCCTTTCATCTCCTCCTCATTTCCAGCTCCTCTTCCTCCTCCACACATTATTATGCCCTTTTACCCCTGTTGCAGTTCTCCCAGCAGAACTTCCCCGCTCAGTTTGGTCCAGGCATTTATCAATTACTCCTCTAATTTCATCACTTCCCTCCTCCACCTTCTTCCTCTCTAGCAGTGCAAAACTATTTTCTGAAGATCCTTCACAAATGCCTGCTCCTCTCTCTGCATAGTAACCTGTCTCTCCTTTCCACTCCATGACTTTTGCCACTTCTTGCCTCCCCTCACAAGTCCCTATTGCCTCCTTCCATTTGACTTTTGTCTCCTGACCTGGTTTCCCGCAATCGTTCTTCCTGGCCTGGGCCCTTGTCTCTGCTTCCCTTCTTCTGAGCCTCTCCTCACCACTGTTGGCTTAATTGCCCTCCTCATCTCCCTTCCTCCTCCCTCCAGTATTGGGCTAAACCCACCCCCAATCTGCCTTGCCTGTCTTAGTTTCTCCTGCAGATCCTCAATCTCCTTTCTAAGTTTTTCTATGTGGTTGCACACTAAACATCTTCCCACTCTCCAGGCAATGTTTAGAAAGATTGGTGCACCGCAGTTGTTGCAGCCTACCACCCTACCTATTGCTGTCGTTGCCCACCAGCGACCCCCCACCCTTCCAGATGCAGGATACCAAACACTCCCCCAAGTCCCCACTCTTCCCCCTCTATCAGTGCAAAACATTCTTTATGTCCCTTACCTCCTTTGTTGCACACGTTTAGATATGTTGAGCAACTGCTTTGTATATTCCTATCCACACTCAAAAATACTTTAAGTAGCCATTGCACACCTTCTTCAACTCCTACTCCCCTTCTCAATGCAATAACTATGTAGTAGTAATAATGAAAGCGCCTAGATTTGCATTTACTTCCCTTCCACTGAGAGAGCAGTCCACCCTCTTCACTTGCTGCAGTTCCTTTCCTGGATGTCTGCTTCTGTTATGACAGGTGCAAATCCTTTGCCTGTTTGAGGAAGTGATGTCAGAACCCTAGTACAAAGGGAATAATTGATTCAGGGGTGGGTGGGGTGAGGGGTTTGGGTGGGTGGACCAGCCCAAGTCGTCCGGAAACAATCAGGTAGCTGAGGCCTCTAGTCAGACAATTAGCACCCTTCCCCCACTCAAAACTTTGCAGCTAGTGAACCAGCAACAATGAATAAATTCTACCCAAAGAAACAGGACACCAATTCAAACAGCTTCACCAACAATACATCAAAATAGGTTTGGAATTATAAGATATAGGTCTCCAATTCAAAGAAACAGACCAGTTAAATTACACCAATTATGTTTAAAAGAGAAGAAATAGGCCTCTACAAATGCAGCCTGCCACACCGTAAACCAAACAAGTGAGCCCACTTTTAGCTACCAAAACAGGTTTCAAAATTCCAACAGCCCCATACAATACCCTGCTAGCCCCTTAGTAGTAAGAAAGAAAATAAACATTCTACCAAGTAGAATCCATGAAAAACAATGTAAAACAAGAAGCTACTGTACTGTAGATCTGATCCTGTCCCCCTTCCAGTTCCTTCTCTATAGCACCCTGTACCCATGCCGCCACCCTTCACATCCATCAAGGCCCCCCAACAGCAATCTCCACTGCAGCATGGACTAGTGCAAAGGACTTAGACCAGCTCATTTCTGGTCTATCTCAAGCCTCTTGATGCAGGCAGGGTTGGGCTTTGTGACTCCCAAAAAAGAGGATGTTGCAGCCCCACCATGGTGCAAGCCCCCTTGTGACATAGTGCTCTCTCATTTATGCCTCAAGCAGGGCAATGTGCCAGTTTGCCACAGTGAGTCCTAATTGAGATGGGGACCATGTTTCTGAATCATGACTGCCACATCCTTTGCCACAAGGTGCAAGTTGCAGCAGAATCTTTTACTGCAAGCACCTTACGGCATTTGTAGTGCTTTAAAAATCCAGCCCTGTTTTTGTGTTTCTGTGTAACTCCAGCAGGAAGATGGAGGTGCTATCACAACTATAACACTCACTGTTGAGACCACATCTGGAGTATTGTGTCCAGTTCTAGCAGCTGTGTCTTTGAAAGGACAATATGGCTGGTGTGCAATCATGCTTTAGTGGTTTCAAAGGGAGGGGGAGTGCAGATTAGGGGATAGTTAACCCCCTCAAATGTAACACTAGAATTCCAGATAAGCTGCAGTTCCAACAGAATAGACTGAGCTCCTACATGAGTTGCTTTCAACTTTTTTTATTTTTCCAAAATGACTGACAAAACAAGTAACAATATAGGGCTTAAATACCAGTCACCCAGGGAAGTATACCAGGGTGACTGGTATTTATGCTCTGTATTATTATTATTACTTGTTATGTCAATCATTTAGACAAAATAAAGTTAGAAGCAACTTCACACATGAGCCCAGTTTGTTGTATTGGGAGTGTAGCTTAGCTGGAATGCTACCTCAAGGACATAGACAGGGTAGAGGCAGTCCAGAGAAAGATAACTAACATGGTGCATGGGTTGCACCAAAAGCCTTATGAGGAGAGACTGAGGGATCTCAACATGTACACCCTGGAAGACAGGAGAGTGATAGAGGACATGATAGAAGCATACAGGTATGGCATCAGGGGAGTCTCTTTAAAATGAGGAAGATCACCAGAACCAGCGGGTATGTGTTGAAACTGAAGGGGAGAGTTTAATATAACCAGGACCCCGTGTTTACTGCTGCAAACTAGACCTACATTCTACAGCAGAACCTCGTACTTTCTGCAGCAAAACAACTGCTGACTTTGTAGCCATTCTGTGGCAAATAAATTTTGGTTAAACAGCATACCTACAAGGGGATTAAGTTTTAGTTAACCCTTTGACTGCCTTCATGTAAGCACTCCGCTACACTGAAAGTGGAACAGCAGGCTATTTAACAGTATGTAGTCTTCTTATCACAAATATTAAACTGCAATAACCCAAACCTGGTGCAGCCATGGGCATCAGTGTTCTGTTTTATTGACTTTTCCCTCCCACCCCGAATTTGAAGGCTCATCTGTTCTGGAGATTGGTGGCCTTTGCTGTTCCGCTAGGTTATAATCAGAGGAGGACATGCACACTCGGCTAAAACTACACAGATGGCAAAATCTGGTTGGATTTCTTCTGGTTTATATTTAGTTAGCAGATGTAAAGAGAGACTCCAACCTGAAAGCCATTTTTTTCAGATTTTGATCAACATTCTTTTAGAGTATTATTTTTTAAACTAGGAATACCCCAACTGCCTTGCAACAAACATGTTGAGTGCAGTGTGCAAATCTGTGTGTTGGGTAGGGGAGTGTTGTCTTGCTAGAACAGTGAAAGAGGGTGTAACTTGCAGTGTCTGTAGGATTTGTTGACTCCTGATATTTCTTTTGGGACACACACTTAAAAATACAAACAAGTCATTGTTATTAAGCTGAAGTAACCTTGGTTAGCACGGCCTTTTCTCCTAGCAGCTCAGGGGGTTGTGGTGTCCTTCAGTCAGTGACCCTCATTTTACTTGTGTACAGCAGCAATCAAACTCTCCAGTCTGATTTCTGTTCCTTACCTGCTTGCTCCAGTTCTAGTATACCTCCGTCCTCAACTCTGCTGGAACAGAGAAACCTGACCCTCCTTAAGAACTGAGCTTGATGCCACCACTTAGGCTGCAGGTTCAAATCTGCTGAGAAATGACTCTGTCACTTGCAGGTACAGATCTGCGGCCCACAAATCAAAACTGTGATCGATGTCCACCAGTGAGGACCGAGTCCCCTGCTCAGTTTGCTGCCAACCCTATGTTTCTGCAATCAGCTTCTCCTCCGATACCTGCCACCACACCGAAATTGAGTCCACCTCCATGGGCACCACTGAATCTTCTCACTTCTTGACTACTGCTTGCCTTCCAGTTCTTCCTTCCAAATTCGTGCTTCAAGGATTCAGCGTGCACCATGTGCAGCCTCACAATGAAAAATTAACATGGCTGAGCTACCCACACCCACACCTACAGCTACACAGCAGCAACTCATAACTGCCATGGACCTAATCAAGATCTGCTACTGTTGTGCCAGTCCCCCTCCCAAAATACTGGCTGAACAGAGTTTTGTAGCAAGAGCCAATACGAGTCAAGATGCCACGCGGCCACAAGCTTTTCAGCTTTGTAACAGGTGGCCTCAGTTTATTGTGCCTTTTAATGAGCATGTCTGCCATGGCATACCTAACATATCAGTAGCTATGCCCTTGCCTTGTGTGATCACATAGCTAGCATTTCTGTGGCTGTGGGTGTAGATTTCTGCAGACAGCACTGATTTCTGTGGTCAGCCCTGATTTCTGCGGCCACTGCTGCAACCGCAGAATCGCAAAAAACATGGGGCCCTGGGATATAACAAAGTACTACTTCACAGAAGTCATGGTGGATGCTTGGAATAGAATGTCGGTGGAAGTGGTGGAGGCAGAAACAGTAGTGGGCTTTAAATATTGGCATAGACATGGGGGTTATTAGGATATGGGCAGGGAAAAGGAAGGATCACCAGAGTTCAGTTAGGGTTAGTGGAGACAGACTTGGCAGGGACCATCTGGACAGACTGAGTGGCCAACAGTCTTTTTCTTTTTTTTTTTAATTTACTGTTTTTCTGGGCTGGGCTCCATATTACTTCTGCCCTTGTCACGGCGCCCCAGGGACCTCCACCACCGCCTGTGGCTGCTGAGATCCCCAGTCACCCCCAGCTTTCCCCCCGGAGGATGGGGTCATGCCCACCTTCATCTACACTCAGGAGGCCTTATATCTAGCTGGGGATCCACAGTGGTGGTGGTGGTGTTCCGAGGTCCTCCAGGGAGGGTGTCATATGCATGCTGCCCTCGCCTCAAGTTTGTCCTCCTTTTTATGGAGGTGGGGATGTGCAATTACACGTAGCATCTGCCCCTGCCTACCAGACCTGGCTCCATTGGTCTCCTGGGGTCCCCTAGCCTCCACTAGGAGTCCTCAGTGTGCCGAATGCTTCCCACGCCCTCCCCCTGGAGAAGAAGAGCTGTCCTTAGGACGCTCAATCCTTCTCTCCTCCTGGCCGGCCCTCCGATGACCTGGGTCCATTCCTGAACCCGGGTCGCCAGTGTCACAAGTGGAAACCCCACCGCTGCGCCAACGGACTGGCGACAAGCAGTCTTTTTCTGCTGACACATTCTATATTTCTATGTTTCTATGAATGACAGAGGAGCTGTGGTGCAAACCCAGTCAGGTAGGTTAAGATTTTTTTGTCTTTTCTCTCTAGCAAATTTCACCTAGATAGAAAAGTATTATCTGACCCCAGAGGAACTGCTGATGAATTTAACAAATTTTTCATAGACCTGGAGAAATTTAAGAACACCCCAAACTCCATCTTCCTAACTCAAATCCCTCTCAGATCTTGTGTCTTTCACCTGCTATTGCCTGCCCAAATTTTACAATAGCTTTGCATGAGCTGAGGTCCTCAAATAGCTGAAGGAACTAAACTCCGATGGGTCCAAAGGCAGGGATGCCCTTGAACCCATTTCATGAGAATAGCTGCCCTTAATATAGCCACTCCAATCAGGAACCTCATAAACAAATCATTCTGCTTAGGAGTGGTCCATAACAAATGGAAATTTGCCCTAGTAGTGCCAATAGGGGGAGAAAAGGAAATAAATTGAAAATTACAGGATTGTCTGTTTTCTTAGTACAGTCGTCAAGATTCAGGAAAGACTGTTATATAATCAACTGATTGACTTCCTTGGGCACAATTGCTCCCTTACTAATGTCCAACATAGTTTTCAGAAAAAGTATGGGAATGAAACAGCCCTAGTTTGTGTCACCCTTGGTATTCTTGCTGCAATGTTTTGTGGTATGGTGATGAGTGCTATTTTTGTCAACCTCATGAAAGTTTGATTTGGAAGTTTATTTATTTAGCTTTTGTTGACCGGGTAAATGCACTAGACAAATCCTGCCTATTTTCAGGTACAACCCAGGGGAAGGGGATACAGATGAATGCCAACTGACCTTGAACCAGATTAAGCTGTTGGTGGTATTTTTAGTGAATGGCCAGGACACCGGGGAAATTCCCCTACTCTTTTCGATAAGTGCCATGGGAATCTTTAACATCCACCTGAACTACCACCAATCCAGGCAGATGGGACCTCGGTTTAACGTCTCATCCGAAAGACAGCACCTCAGAAATGCAGCACCCCTCTCATGCTGCATTACAGTGTCAGTACTGGGATATTAACCCAAGTGCCAGATGTGGGAACTGAACCCACAGCCCTCTGATCTCCCCGCCTCAGAGGCGAGTGTGCTACCTACTGAGCCACTGACACTACAACAGTTCATAGACTGTTATTAATAAAACTTTAAGACAAGGTTTTGATGATCTTGTATGTTGGTTTCATACCTACCTACAGTATCTGGGTGGCAGCAATGTGTTAAAGCAGCAGAGCTATGAACAGTTTTTTAAAAATGTCTATGGCAATACTTATATTATGAATGGTCCTTGAAGAAAATGTTTTTTGAATTTTTTATTTTTTTCCTTTTCATGTGTAACTTGCCATTCAATCAGCATAGACCCTCGCCAGGATCACCATTTGCAAACGGAGAGCATTATGGTTACCCCGAGAGACAAAATCTTAACCATAATACACCACTGTTTGCCCATGATGCAAGCCTTTATTTATACTGTTGTGCCAAGCCATATGCATTCATGGTGATTGTCAGCAGTCAATGCTGTCTATATGACAACTGAAGTACCACTATCAAGCCGCAGCACTACATGTGACAGCTCTGATAGAGTGTTCCATGTTTCATGTGATTTTATCATCAGAAAAGAATAAAATGGAATATCAGATTAGTTTAATGTTTATTTAAATGCCTCACAAGTGCAGAATTCCTCCCCCCCCCCACACACACATACATACACACAAACACTCACATTTTCAGTTAAGCAGAAGAAACATAAGTCTCACCCACATGTGTACATAGCTGATAAATGACTGGAGCAGTTACATCAGTGTGGCAAGGCAGAATTTCATGCTTGAAAATCTGGCAGTTTCAGTAACAACAGCTGCTGGGAATTCAAAGAAAAACTTTAAAAACCAAGCTATAAGAAAATAAAAAAAAAAGCACTCCTCCTATCGAGCATGCTGTATAACTTTCTGGTGGTAGCTACACGCTTTCTTATCAACAGCTGGTGTGTCTTCATCACAACACTGAAACTGCCAATTATTTAAGCACAGAATTCTGCCTTACCACACATATTTTTAATTTACAATAAAGCTTGTTACTAAAGAGTGTGGTCTACTTTGGTGTGGAAGTAACCTGTATTGCAATTTGAACTGCCCTCCTGGATATTATGTGCACCAGCAGTGGAACTCACTAAGGAAGACAAGAACACTCAAGTTGCTGGTATGGAAAAAAGAAATATAATGTTCCTAGATCTGAAGTTAAAGAGTGTGAGCCTCCAATCTGTGTTGTCCATTAATGGGTTTTTCCTTATGTATTTTTATGTTTGCTTGTGCATGTGCAAGAAACATTATGTGACAGCTTAGGAGAGAAGCGGGTTGGGGAGGTGCGGCAGTGTGGCATCCAACAGAAGCATTGCATTTGGGGTCCTGGCCATGGTGCAACAATGGAGACAGTGTACTGATGACTCTGGCTTCCAGAAGTTGCACCAAGTTGTAACAAATTCACCGCAGCAATCACGGGCCTCCTCGTCATTGCAGCGTCAGCGATTCGCTGCAAGGAGGGAGCGACCCGTCATTGCTGGGCGGAACATTGCTAGTGTGATATTGTTTGTGAACATGATGGCACCTTGCTGCCATGTTCACAAACAATATCAAATCGCTCCAGTGCCGAGGGGGTGTCCAATCCCCCTCAGCAGCATGTGCCCTTCCCCACAGAAGTGTGTTTTGCCGACTGGGGCCCCAATCCCCATCGGCATCCATTCCCGGTGCTGACATGCTGACAGGGCAGCTCAATTTCCATCAGCAGTATGTTCCCCCTCCCTGTTTGATGTGCCGATGGGGGAGCCCACTCCCTGTTGGCATCAGCCCCCCAAAGAGTAATGGGTGTCCAATCCCCCACTGGCTACACCCCCCCCCAACAAAAATATTCAGGTGGCACGCTGGGAGCCCACCACAGCATGCCCAATGCCCCTGCAAAGTAAAAACTGTCCCACAATTTTTTTTTTTGTTTTAAAACCTGTAAAGCAAAAATGGTCCCTCGCGGTCTCCCTGGCCCCTCACCCTACAACCAGCGCCCACCCACTGTGTACCCTGCCTCCCCAAACCACCTCACCCCATACTTACCAGTCTGGTGCGATGATCTTCGGTGGACTGGGAACACGTCTGCACTCTTTAAAGCTGATCGTGAACTGAGGAAATGCCGGTAAGCTGTATAATGGGATAAATAGGGTTTTTGCAACTTTGTTGCGTATCTCAGGCATTTTTTGGAATTTTGGCACCAAATTTTCAACGTGGTTTGTTTGGGACTCCTCCTCACAAATTCAGTCACTGTCATGGTGTTCATTGGTCCTGAAAGGTGATTTCGCGGTCACAGCACAGAATCTCCTTTCGGGACCAATTATCGAAATGATAGTGCCAGTGTATATGAGGTGGACTCTTAAAAGGTGTATGTTGCAGATTTGGTGGAAAAACTCCAAAAAATGACTGTTTTATGAGCGTGTGTTGCGCAGTTGCTACGCATGCTCGTAGGTTCGCGAATTTGCAATATTTTCAGTCCAGATTTTCAATATTGCCATTTTTCCACACCTCCTTATGAACAGTATAGCTGTCATGTTTCACATCCTGGGTGAAATGTTTTTCACACTTGCGGCGTAGAATAGCGCAGTCACTCTGGGAAAACTGTGTTCGGGACACATTACAAAAGTGACAGTGACGCTGTTCATTAGCAGAGGTCCTAAAATGCCTCTGTTGAAAATTTGGTGACAAAAGTCTATAAAATGACTGTGTAATGAGCGTGTGTTGGGCAGTTTCCATGCGCGCTCGTAACTTCGCACATTTGCAATATTTTAACTCCAGATTTTTAGCATTGCCATTTTTCCACACCTCCTTATGAACAGCATAGCTGTCATTTTTCACATCCTGGCCTAAATGTGTTTTCGAACTTGCGGCACAGTATAGCGTGGTCGCTGTGGGAAATCAGTGTTCAGGATGCATGAAGAAAATCACAGTGAAACTGTTCATTTGCAGAGGTCCTAAAATGCCTATGTTGAAAATCTGGTGACAAAAGTCTATAAAATGACTGTGTTTTGAGCGTGCATTGCTCAGTGTTCATGCACGCTCGTAACTTTGCACATTTGTAATATGTTCACCCCCGATTTTCAACATTGCCATTTTTCTGGCCCTCCTTATGAACGGTACAGCTGTCATTTTTGATATCCTGGCAGAAATGTATTTCTGCACCTGCAGCGCAGAGCAGGGTGGTCGCTATGGGAAATCAGTGTTGGGGGCACATTAAGAAAATCACAGTGACACTGTTCATTAGCAGAGGCTGTAAAATGCCTATGTTGAAAATTTGGTGATGAAACTCCATAAATGACTGTGTTACAAGCATGCATTGCACAGTTTCCAGTCATGCTCATAACTTCACGCATTTGTAATATGTTCACTCCAGCTTTTCAACATTGCCATTTTTCTGCACCTCCTTATGAACAGTATAGCTGTCATTTTTCACATCCTGCCCAAAATATGTTTTTGCACTTCTGGCGCAGAATAGCGTGGTTACTGTGGGAAATCAGTGTTCAGGACACATCAAGAAAATCAGTGACATTGTTCATGAGCAGAGGTCCTACAATGCCTATTTTGAAACTTTGGTGAGAAGCGTTCATTAAATGACTGTGTAATGCACATGCATTGTGCAGTTTCCACATACTGTATGCTCGGACATGCAAGCACTTTTTATATTCCCAGTACGGCTGTTCAACATTGCCATCTCTTCTCACATCCCTGTGGATGGTACAGCTGTCATTCTTCACATCCTGCCCGATCTGTGTTTTTGTTCATGTGGCAGACAATGGCACTGTCGCTGTTGAAAATCAATGTTTGGGACACATAGACATATTCACAGTGCCATTCTTCATTGGTAGGCTCACAAAAAGGCCATGTTGAAAATGTGTAGTATAAATACCAACAAACGCCTGAGGCGTTACGGTTTCTAACCATAACATCCTACCCTGCACAGATTGAGAGGCATCGGGATGTGCCTTTGCATTGCTGACTGTACTGCTCATGCCATCCCACCTCCACCTCCAGCCACTGACTGGCATCGAGGTGTACCTTGCACTCTTTGGCCCCAGACTTCACCCCATTCTCCTATGCTGCACCCATTTCAGCATATGTCCTTATGGAATGCGGTGACTGTAAAGCCAAACACCCTAAGGCACACCTCAACACGTGTCGCCGTCTGCAGAATAGGGTGACGTCACATGGCATGCTCATCATGGCCGACGACTCAAACACTTACCCTAATGCCTGTCCATCTCTACAGGATGGAGGTGGGGTTAGCGTGAACGTCAATACTTCACTGCCATTCCTATTCTTCATCTGTCTAACTGCTGCATGTCCAATGCTAATACCAGCAAGCACACATTCAGCATTGACAAATGCTTGTTTGCTGTGGCGCGTTTAGCGTGATCATTCACATTGTTCAGGGGGATCGCGCTGGGGGGGAGGGCCTTCACACTAGTACAGACACAGGATTTCACCAAGCTAAGTCACAATGCAGAAATGCCTGCTATTTATCTTAGTACCTGAGACTACTGCTGGAAACAAATGAGAGGCTGCAGATTTTCCCACTGATAGCTTGGAGTCGAGCACACTCTACCTAAAGCAAATGTGTACAATGGAATTATGGGATGCTTATTCCCAGAAACAGACATGGTGGACAGTTATTTACTTTCCGCACATGAATGTGCTATTTTAAAAAATATATGTATTTAGTCACAGTTTAAAAATGAATGCAGCAGGAAAAGGGGAACCAGATGTCAGACTGAATCAGACCCAGAACTTAAGAGACCATTCAATTTTTTCTGCTGAATATTCGTTACGCTGCTGCTTTAAGTGGCAAAGCAGTGCCTCCTACCCTAGGCTTACCACTGATAGGTGCCACAAGGATTGATTCTTGGCCCCCTGCTCTTCTCCTTGTTTATAAATGATTTGACTCTCAATTACAGTAGTGCCTCAGTTCAGTTGTATACCAGTGATGCCATCAACTACAGGTCCTCGCTCTACCTAACAGTAATCAACTCATAGCTGGTTAACGATTTCCAGGCATTAGAGTGATGGTTTCTGCAAAAATAATTGGTTCTTAACATAAAGAAAATTAAAGCAGTGCTGTTTGGGCACAATAAGCTTGGCTTGGATAGAAAGCACCTTGTCAACCTACAGTATGCACTCCAACTGGATGCAAATTGGAGGCATTTCAACCTTTTAAATACCTGAGATTGGTGCTCGACCAAACCACATCATTTGAAGCATATGTGGATTCCCTAGTAAAAACTTTAAATCAAGGAATTGGTCTACTCTATTGGCTTTCTCCTAATCTTTCAAGGGAGGTTCACCTTGCTATCGCTAGGTCTTCTCTTCTGCTCTTTCTCATATTTGGTATTTCTGTGGTTCAGGCCGCAAGTGACTCTGATCTTTCAAGGCTATGAACAGTGTACCATATAAATGGGCACGTCACAGATGGTGCTCACTCTAGAACCCATCATAGGAACATAGGAAAGTGATGGCAGAAAAGGACCTCCAGGTCCACCCAGTCTGCCCATTTGCCTAGCTTCCCCTAGGCTTGCTCTTGTTTCCCTCCCCCTCACTTCAACAGTCCTTTATATCTGTCCATGCCCTCTTGAACCCCCACTATATTTTTGCCCACCACTATTTTGGGCAGCCCATTCCAGGTGTGCACCACCCACTCGGTAAATGAGTATTTCCTGATGTTACCCCTAAGCTTACCCCCCTCAAGTTGGATATCAAGCCCCCTATTCCTGTGACATCCCTTCAATTGGAATAGGTTCTCTGTAGGCACTTTATTGATCCCTTTTAGGTACTTAAAAGTCTCTATCAAGTCCCCTCTCTCCCTCCTCTGTTCCAGGGAGTACATGTCTAGGGCTCCCAGTCTTTCCTCATATGGCAAGTGGCTGAGCCCCTTCACCATCTTGGTTGCCATCCTCTGTTGCCTAGCCACCCTTTCCACATCCTTTTTTTGATAAGGTCTCCAGAACTGGACCCCAAACTCCAGATGAGGCCTGACCAGTTGGGTGTACAAGAGCATCAGGACCTCTTTCCTCCTGCTGGTGATGCCCCTCCCAATACAACACAACAAAATGTTTGCCTTTGCCACTGCCCTACCACACTGCCCAGCCACCTTCAAGTCCTGAGAGATGATGATATGCAGGTCCCTCTCCTCCTTGGTCACTGTCAGTGGCTTGTCCCCTAATCTGTATTCCACTCTCCCATGTTTTCTGCCCAGGTGCATTATTTCACATTTTGACATGTTGAGAGATAACTTCCACCTCCTGCCCCATATCTCTAACTTCCCTAGGTTCCTCTGCATCCTCTAGGCTCCATCCTGCATGTCCACACTATTTCAGATCTTTACATCATCCATAAACAGGCTCACTATACCCTCCTACCCCTCCACTATGTCTCTTATAAAGAAGTTGAACAGCAGGGGTCCCAGCACTCACCATTAGGGAACCCCACCAGTGACCCCTGACACTCCTGAGGGGATCCTATTGACTAACACCCTCTGTAGTCTTCCCTCCAGCCAGTTTTGCAACCACTTTGTTACCAACCCCCTAGCCCCACACACTCCATTTTGTGCACTAGCCTTCTGTGCAGAAGCATATCAAAAGCATTCCTGAAATCCAGGTAAGCTATGTCCACAGACCCACCCTGATTGATTACCCTAGTGACCTAGTCAAAACACCAGGCCAGATTTGTTTGGCAAGATCTGCCCTTGGAAAAGCCATGCTGCCTTGGTTCTAGGAGGCCGTTTGTCTCCATGTAACTGGTGATTCTGTCCTTCAGCAATATTTCCATGAGCTTGCTGACCACAGATGTCAGACTTATTGGTCTGTAGTTGCTCATGACTTGACTCCTCACTCCCTTTTTCAGGGACAGTACATCCGTGCACTTCCAGTCCTTCAGGATTTACCCTGAGTATAAGGATTCATTGAACAGAGAGGTCAAGGGGGCCTCTAACACCTCCCTCGGCTCCCTCAACATTCTTGGGTGAACCACCCTCCGGCCCCATGGCCTTGTCCACCTTCAGGCCCTTGAGTTCTCGCAAGATCTCCTCTTCTTGGAAGGGACTCACATCTACCCCTGCCCCTCCATATTGAATGGCCTGAAGTTGCCCCCCACCCATACCTTCTCCCTCATGAATACTGCCCTGAAGTAACTGTCCAGCATTTCAGCCTTTTCCTGGTCCCCCTCCACCCTCTCCCCTGTCTCTGCTAACAGATTTGGTATCCTGTTTTCCCCTTTTCTCCACTCACTAATATACCTGAAGACCTTCTTATCCCCCTTCTTGACTGCCTTGGCAATATTTTCTTCTGTCCTAGCTTTTTGCCCGTCTGACCACCCTCCCAGCCTCCCTTTGCTTTTCCTGGTATTCCATCCGATCTAGTTCTCTCTGCATTGTTTTATATAGTCTGAAGGCTCGCTTCTTAGCCCTGTTACTGGCCCCCACTTCCCTACTGAACCACAGTGGCCTTCTTTTCTTCCTTTTCTTGATTACCCTCTTTGTGCAGTGGACGATGGCTCACTTTATTGTGGCCCATAAGTTTTCCCCTTCCTAAGCTCCCCATGCCTTTAATTGTCTGTCGAACAAAATCCCTCATCTTGTCAAAATTTGGCTGTCTGAAATTGAGAACCTTCACCTTGGTCTGGTAGTGTGAAGTTGATGTGCATACTGTGAACCACATGGTGCCATGGTCACTAGTGGCTATGTTATCCCCCACAGATACCTCCCCTGGCCTGTCTCCATTTGTAAGCACCAAATCTTTTTTTTTTTTAATTCAAATTTTATTAAGGTTTTTCTAATACAGGAAATAGATCTGAAACATAACAGCCAATTACAGTGTCTCAGTCATGGAAATACAAGATCAATCCTTCTCCCCTTATCCCTCCTCCCCCCTTCACCCAAAACAGCCTCCCTCCCAACCACCTTTCCAGAGAAAAGTGATGAAACCACAGCTTGTAGAGAGATATTTAACTCTGACTAGTGATTATAAAGTATATAGGATTTGTAGTGGGCCCTATATTCTGTTAAATTTTTTAACTCTATTATGAAGGCTGGCAATGAATTTTTCAGTTCTTAGATTTGCCAGGAGTTCCTGTAACCATTCCATGTAGGAAATATCTAAATCATCTTTCCAGTACTTTAACACCAGTTTTTTCACAGAAGAAGAGATCATTGCTATATGATATTTATGGGTAAGTACAGAAATGGAAGAGTAGTCCCCCAGTATGCATATGTCCCGAGAGAATAATTCACTCAGGCTTAGGAGAGGGTCTACTCTATTCTTGATCAAGGCCCACAGTAGGGCTATTTTTGAGCAAGTCCAAAAAATGTGGAGCAGCTTGCCTTCTTCTTGCGAACTTCGAATGCAGGTAGAGGAAGGTACACAACCCATTTTGGTAGGTTTTTGAAGGGAATAGTAAAGATTATGCAGTATGTGAAACTGCATAAGTCTAAGTCTGTCCTGGGAGAGGAACTTGTGGCAGTTTTGCCATTACAGAGGCCAGTTAAGAATTTTATCAGGGAAAAGGGGGGACCAATATGTAAAGGGTCCGAAACTCTCAGGGCAAATCCAGTCAAACAGGAAGCTGTATATTTTGCATACTGCCTGGGGAAGACCTGCTAAAGGACCTAAATTTGTAATGAAAGAGAATTTCAGAGATTGCAATGGGGTGGCTCCTATAACCTTAATCAGAAGGTGACGTAACTGAAAAACTTGGAATATCTGGGTAACTGGGATATTAGCTTTACACAAAATTTCCAGGGAAGAGAGCCAGTTCCCAGCTTCTGATACTAAATAGGAAAGTTGGCAGTTTCCAAGCTGGGGGAACCACCTGGCAGGAAGAGGTTTACCCTCTATCTTGAGATTGGGATTATGCCTCAAGGTTTGAGCAAGATCACTTATATGGGCATATTTTAAGAAGGAGCATAACTGGGAGTGCACTCTGACAGATGTAGCAACCAGGGAAGCTTTTAGTTGAGCAGGCAATGAGTTCAGTTTGGTAAAAAGAAGTGCAGAAGGGGAAAGACCCTGTTCCTTAATCAGGTTCAGTTCAATGTTGAGCGAAACAGGGCAAAAGGAAAAAGAAGCTTGAGCCAACTGTAAGCACCAAATCAAACACCACACCTTCCCTGGTTGGCTCTTTGATCAGCTACCTAAGATGGGCAATCTGGAGAGAGTCTATAATTGCTCTGCTGCTGAATGAGGTTGCAGTCATTGATTTCCATTCCATATCCGGCAGGTTAAGATCTCCCATCAGCAGCAGCTCCCCCTTAGCCGCTGTCCTGAGTATCTCTTCAACCATCTGGTTTTTCACCCCTTCTGGTTGCCCTGATGGCCTGTATACCACTCCAGTGCACACCACCTCACCCTTTTCCATGGTCAACGAGACCCATAGTACCTCTGTGTCCCCCCACCTACCCTGCATTTCTGATGCTAGGATCCCCTCCGTTACATATAGAGCCATACCACCTCATCTGCTGTCAACCCTGCCCTTCCTGTGTAGTGTGTACCCCAGAATGTTCATGTCCCAGTCCTGTCCATCGTAAATCACTGTGGAGTATAAGCCTTACTGGACTGGCCTTCACTCAAAAATAGAATGCAATATCTGATACTGTGTCATACTTATAAGTTACTTCAACCCGTTTCCACCCAGCCTAAGAGATATCATTCAGCAAAGGCAGTTTTTTCATCCCCTAAGATCTGCAGCCCTCCCACTGCTTGTTATACCTAAAGTACAGTTAGCATCCAGGAATAACTGAGTAATTCTTGTTTACCCTGTGCTAATTTTCTCCTCTACCCCTTGTCTCTGCTGCAGTTTGCATTATTCAGTGTTTCTGATGTGTATATTTTGTTTGCTTGTGATATGAGGTATATAATTATTTGAAATTTGTGCTCAATAACTTGTAACTAATGCTGCTGTTAGTATTGACTCTATGTATAGTGTGTATTTTTCCTTGATCTTACTTGATCCAGCTTCAGTTGTACACCTGTCTGTGCACTGGACTGCTGTTCATATATTTCACCGGCAGTATGATCTTACTGTACTGAATATTATATGTGTAACTAATTCTGAGTCACCCCTGAAAAAGGGATTAATGATCTTAGCAAGTATATCTGATCATCAAATTTAAATAAACAGATAAATACATATTACTGTTTACATTTGCTTGCCTGTACTCTTCTTATACTGTACTGTTAAATTTTTGCACTATTCTTTATCTCATTGAGTTGCATTGTGTACATCCATACCCCCTGTACTTGCTGTTTTCTGTTGTTAATAACTCTAAACCATTTGTAAACAGGCTCTGCCTAAAGAGTTCTATGTGGAATAACTAATTAAATAAAATATTACATATAAGGAGTTCAGTCTTGTTAACATTTTGACAAAGACAGTTAGCTTTAATCCATGACTGGACATCGTCGAAGCAGTAGCTTGCAAGGAGTTGGTAACTGAGGCATTGATAAGGGTGTGATCAGAGTAGCTGTGGTAGGAAACACCATGAGCTCTGTCAAGGATATAATCTGGTTCTACCTCTAAATGGTGATTGCGGAATAGCGATCATCATTAGGGTGAGTGTACATCATCGAAAATTTATTTTGGCAATGCACACTTGCGGTAAGGGGCAAGAGAGTGCCCGAGACCAAGGGGATTTTTTTTAATGCACCCCCTACTAATGGATTCTCAACTCAAGGGGGAGTGAAAAACGTAGAAAATATAAAGCCATGTACTGGAAAAAAAAAAACACAACATGATGGACCCGAACCCTGCACCTCTCAACTGATCACCCTCCCCACCATGCTAGCAGACCAGCTTGGCAGATGTCTGCCACACTCTCCCACACATACCTTCCCCCCACCTCCCCCCCATGTGCCCCCACATATATGCATGCTTCCCATTGCTGTATATTGCCTATGCCGGTATCTGGTTGCCCCCTGGCAGGTAGCCCTGAACACAGGCGCCATAACTGAGTAGCCATTTTTGTAGGTGCTCAATTGTGGTCACCTTGTTCACAGGTTACTGTATAATATATAGCATTAAAAAGCATCTGTGTCACTTTTTTTTACTGCAAATCATTATTTTCTGTTGCAAACAGATGCATATTTTGAGAAAAGTAGCAGGGCTTCTTAAATGCAATCAAGTGGACACATATGGAACAGAATGTATTTGCATGTGTGTCCAGCCTTTTGTCAATCCTCACCACTTCTCTTTATTGATGGTTTACTGATGTTTGTCCAGTACCTGCAGGATGCTTTAAATGCACCATGTTTACAGATGTCCTTACCATAGAGTTTCAATGCCTTGTCGTTTCTCAGTGTTCCTTCCTGTGTACCTTCCTGTTATCTCCCCTGCTCCAAATGTATTTGCCTTTTTAATACAGTGCATTCCAGTCTGCATTCTTCAGTCGGCTGCCTACTAGTGGAGGTGTGACAAACAAATCTTCTGAAGTTTGTCATGCTTTATATTTCTGTCAATGAGTTTCTAACTAGGGTACTGAATCATGCCTGAGACCCCATGGAGTGATAGTCCAAGGTGTGCAGCTAACAACTTCAGACATCTCTCACATCCAACCACAGAACACCACCACCATATTTTGAAAAAGACAAGCCTCAGAACTAACCCTTTTGATATCCTGTGATTTCTCTAACCTCTGAGTATTTCCCATTTACTACTACCCTGTATGTTCTTCCTCTCAATAAGTTAATAACCTAGTTAATGTGTTTCATATCCCCAGATCCCTCAGATTTTTCAAGCTGCCTATTGAGCACAGGTTGGCCTTGCTAAGTTCCATTTGTACCGAAGTGTGTCTACTGTTTACCCCCAACCCCCCATGCTTGGCCTAAATGAATTGCTTTCATGACCCAACTGAAGTCTATGAAGTTAGTCTGACATTATCTGCCTGAAACAAACCCATGCTTTCTCTTATCCTACAGCCTGTTAACCTCCTGCCACTCCAATATGTGCTTTTTTCTCATGGTTTCCAGCAGTTTCTACAGGATCAAGGTCATGCTGATTAGTATGTAGTTCCATCAGTCCTCTCTGTTCACACGCATCTGTAATGTGATGCACTGACCTCCCTCCAGCCTTCTGAAACCACCCTTATTTCCACAAATCAGATAAAGATGGCAGGGGTTTCTCCAGGACTCTTTCAGTGTCCTTTAATGGAGATCTTGTGAGCCTGATGAATTGTACACCTTCAGTGCAACAAGCCCTTTGAGTATCCCAGCCTTCTAGTTAGAGTCCAGTGCTAATGGACCTATAAATCGCACCATTAAATGGTGAACAATGTAAATTATAGCTCATAACCACCAAACAATGAGGATGGTATGCCTACACAGCATTTTTTATTATTTGAAATTTGATCTGTTAGTTATGCTATCACATATAAAAATGTATTTCACTATCTCTGGAATGAAACAAAAAGGTCTAGAAAGCTTCTTCTTAGAGCTATCATATGTTTCTTCTGTCTGGAAAACTGCCAATATTGTGCCCATCCATAACAGAAATGACCTGAGCAATCAGCACAACTTCAGACTGATTGCCGTTCTTAGCATGGTCCCCGGAGTACTAGAGCACATAATAAATAGCCACATTTGTCAAATTTCTTAACAAAACCTTGCTGCCCTATAAATACCAGTCATGCTCTAGATCCGACCACAGTGCAGTGACTGCTATGACCAGGGTACTCAAAATCAGTTTGGCCAAAGATGGAGAAAAATACATTGGCAAAACCTTTTTTGACCTGTTGAGGCCTTTGACACAGTGGACCACAGAATACGAGTGACTAGACTAGCTGAGAAGCACATTAGCTCGGACATAGTCAGCTCATTCGGCAGTTATCTAACCATAAACAGAGTGATAGGAAACATGGCACCAAGTCCAACCCTCTCTAAGTCATTAATGGTTTACCACAAGGCTAAGTACTTTGCCTCGTACTGTTCTTTTAATTATAGGGCTGTGAAAGTGCTCCTATTTTTAGGGTTGGGTAGCCTGTTTAATGTTAAACCTCACATTTTGCACATTGCTCTCTGGCAAAATGAGCTGAAATTTTGTATCTGTTGTCTAGGAGGCAAATACTTGGTAAGTGGACATTTTTGTGAAGGCAGCTTGTGCAGGTTCTGAGATCAGCATGTGTCATTTTAAAAAAACAAAAAAACTTTGTTCCTATATGTAACATTGTTTTTTTTTTTTTGTTTGTTTTTGCTGTCATCTACAGCATACGTGGAAAGGAGTTTTTGCCCAAACTTCCAGGGGACATGTGTCATATCCTAAGGTAGTGCCTTTGACAGGTCTGGAAAAAGAATATCAAAGAGTTCCAGAATTGTTAGGCTTTACATTTTAATGTTTTCCAACCTGCAAATGTGCACAAAGGTTTTCCAGATAACGTTCTGTGGCAAAAGTAAAAATTTGATTCTGCTAATGCTGGTTTTTGGTTTTGTGCAACTGAGCTGTCAAGGCACACAAAAAATTTTTTTATGCTGTGCCAACTGCCATTTTGTGGATCTTTTCCACCAACAAACAAACTTAGAAAATACATAAAAATGCTTGAATTCTTTAAAAACAAACATCAGAACCTGGCTAAATGTGAGCCTTTTAGCTATATTCTGGTGTATGCTTTTGTACATTATGAACAGAAATTCATCTTCGGGCACCCAAAATCCTGGGTTCCCAACTTAGTGAGAGGAGTGCTTCCCCAGCATTCTCTGTATGAGAACACTGGGAATTTCTTGACTTCTGTAGCTGCAGATGAAGTTGTGCTGCTGGATGAAGTGTTAGCTGTGAGCTGCCCTTTTCTCTGGTGTCTAGTGACACCCCCCACTCACCGATCACTCTCCATGGTGTTTATGACCTGCTATCTGTCTGCTTCCCTCCTCCGCCATGCACATGTATGTTGATGATACTGTCCTGCATGCATCTGGCCCATGCCCAGCTGAGGTTACATCCAACTTGTCGCATGACTTCAACAAAGCCCAGCTTTGGTTTGCAAACCCATCAATTATTCCTCAACAATAAGAAGACAGTCTCCATGACCCTTGGCACAAGGCAGAGACTCTCTAGGCATCCATCTCTGCCCACTTTCCACCCACACTTGATGGGACTTTACTTGAAGACACCTCATCCTTCTGATACCTTGGGGTTTGGTTAGACCAATATCTCAGCTTCTCTGGACACATTGACACCATCCAGAAAAAATTGCGCCCCAAGCTCGGTGTCTTGTTCAGGAACCGCAGTTGCATCCCTCCTGCAGCTTATCCAGAAGACGATCCTTCCCATTTCTGACTACTGCAACATAACACTGGACACTCTCTTCAACTCCTTCTGCCACTTTGCCCTTGATGCTCCCTGTTGCACCTACCACTGTGACGTCTATTGAGCCCTTCCTTTTCCTTCCTTACAAATAGACACCTCTCACACTGCACTAAATTCACTGCTAAACATTGGTTGAGTGAACTCCCTTCCTACCTCTCCACCTAATTTATATTTATAACATCCCCTCCTCCTCCTCCTTCACACTCCCTTAGGTCTACTGACACTCGCACACTAATTGTCTCCCACCACTCCACCCTCTTCGGCCAGTCTGGGTACTCTCACTATTTCCCTAAAATATGGAACATCCTATTTCCCCAAATCCAACACTCTTCCTCCTCCCTCTATTCCATAAACACTGTCCTCTCAAACTATCTTGCACCTACTGTAAATGTTCCTGTTATGACCTGCCTTAATTTCCTTCATCTTGCTCCTTAAAGTTCATCCCCCTCCAGAATTTTCCCAATGCCTCTATCGACTCTACTGCCTCTACTGACCCTAGCCCCTCATAGGTGCAAGTTCTCATACCTTTCTCCATTCCCCTACTCTCTCCCCCTTTTCACTAGCCTTCACACCCCCCTTGCAAGGTTCTCAGCATCCTGAAGGGGTCTTATAGTGCCTAGGCTTGCTACCTTTTCTTCCCCATCTACCTATCCTTGGCCTTCCAGGTCCACTTGCAGGGTAGCCAGCATCCTGGAGGGTTCCTTGGATTAGACCTCATCCCCTCCCAGGTGTTATTTATCATTCCCTCCCTCTCACTATCCCTCTATAACTACAATGCCTAACGCAGGAAGGTTTGCAATCACCTGAACTTCCCTGCCCCCTTGTAGGGTTCATCATTTTCTGAAGGGTTCTCTTTGAGGCTCAGGCCTTATTTCCCCTCCTAGGTGTTAATCACACTTACTACCTCTCTCTCTCTCTCTCTCTCTCACCCTGTCTAATCCCTACTCCAGTCCCCTGTCTCCTTGCAGGGTTCCCCGCATCCTAAAGGAGTCTTGCCAGGACATGACTTTGCACTGTCATCTCATCCTCTTTCTCCTTCACCCCTTATTTCATGATATCACTTGTTCACTTATTACCATTGCACTTAGTAATTGTTCTCACAAATTACATATGTATGCAATACTCTTTGTAACAACTGCCTTAATTAATTGTTTGCTATGTTGATCTTTGTAACTTGAATGTAAAATGTCTCATCCCTATTGTACCCCTTCCCCCCAGATCACACCGGGAAATGAGCAACCTGTTGCTCAGTATGCCTTCCTGGTGAAACATTTCAATAAATAAATAAATAGTGGATCCCCCCACCTGCCAATCACTGTCCCTGGTGTCCAGTGGAACCCCCATCTACTGATCACTCTCCATGGTGTCTAGTAGTACCCCCACCCACTGATCACTGTCCCTGGTGTCTACTGGCACCCTCCCACACCTGCTGATCACTGTCCCTGGTTTCTAGTGGCACTCCCACCATCTGATAGCCATCCCCAAATTTTTATTTTAGTGCCTCTCACCTGCACACAGCCCATTGTTTTATTTATAGTGCCGACATTGGGGACCCCAATGCTTGTGTCGGCATTACAACCCCCTCCAAGCAGAGTGGGAAAATGAGGAGCCCACTCCCAGTGTCCCCAAATGTTTATTTAGTTGTACCTATAAAAAGAAAACAGTCTCCCAACATCTTTTTTTTTAAACCTAAACAAAAGAAAATGGCCCCTTTTCAGCTGCACTGTCCCCTTTCCCATCCCAACCCACCCATTAAGCACCCACCATCTCACACCCCCCTTATTCTATACTTACCAACAGAGGTCACAGGCTGTCATCTTCTGTAGACTAAGATACATTTGCACTCTTCAGAGTTGGACTGTCAACTGAGGAATCAAGGTAAGTGCTTTATAATGTATTTAAATGGTGTTTTGAACTTATGTTCATAACTTTGCCATTTTTATGTTTGCTTGCATGCATGTGCAAGAAACATAGTGCCACCATACAAGAATTCGTAGATGTGCCTCCCCCACTTCCAATGTCCTGGTCCGTTTTGCAGGTGAGGCTGCACCATGCCAATGACTGTCTGAGCTGTCTATGACAGCATTCAGATGCAGTGGCATATAGTTCAGAGGAAAATACCGACACAATCAGTGGTGGTAATGTGTAGACAATTTGCACCTGCCGATGGCAGTATGCAAATTGGCTACACGTACATCTTCACTGCATCTAAACTGTCATAGACAGTTTCTTCATCGCCCCCACCACTTATGTAGCATGCTAGGAGCCCACCCCAGTATGCTTATGTGCTCCCCTCCACCCGCGTGCACTGCATGACCACTGACCGGGGTTCCCAATCCCCCATCGACTCCATGCCCCCCCAAACAGACCTCTAGGTGCCACTCTGGGAGCCCATCCCAGCATGGCAAATGTCAGTATGGCTGATGGGGGTGCCCAATCCCCCAATGGCTCCTCTGCCGCCCCCCCAAAAAATAACCTTTCAGCTGCCATGCTGGCAGTCCACCTCAGCATGGCAAAAGTCCCATGTCATCTTCCTGTAGAAGATGCCATGCTGGGAGCCCACCCCAGCATGGCAAAAGTCAGTATGGCCAATGGGGGTGCCCAATCCCCTGTTGACTCCACTGCTGCCCCTCAAAAATAACCTTTCAGATGCCATGCTGGGAGCCCACCCAAGCATGGCAAAAGTCCCACATTGTCTTCCTGCAGTATATATATAAAAAAAAAGGTCCCTCATTGGCTGTCTGGCCCCCCTCCCCAACTCATGCCTGCCCTCTGCACACCCACATCCTGACACCCTTCCCCCATACTTAGCTCCAGAATGCAGTGCGACGATCTTCGGTGGACTGGGAACACGTCTGCACTCTTCAAAGCCGACCATGAACTGAAGAAATGCTGGTAAGCTGTATAATACAGGGATTTATTTAACTCTAAAAATTGATTAGCGTTTTGCTCATAAAAGTGCTAAATCTTTGTGAAAATGCATAGCTCTTGCCTCACTGTGTTTAACAAACACAGCACTTCTAGAAAATCTATATAAATACTTTATGTACAGTTAGTATAGTCCCAAGAAAAAAACTGCTATTCAATTATTTAAAACCCTGTAATAGCATAAATAGTTTTTTTTCAACTTTGGTGCATATCTCGGCCATTTTGAGGAATTTTTTCACCAAATTATCAACATGAGGTTCTTGCCCCCTCCCCAATGAACTCAGTCAGTCACTGTCATTTTGTTATTCGGTCCCAAAAGATGATTTCACAGTCACTGTGCAGAACCACCTTTCAGGACCGAGAAATGAAATGACAGTGAGGTAGGCCCCCAAAAACCATAAGTTGAAAATTTGGAAAAAAAAACGACCAAAAATGACTATGTTATGAGCATGCATTGCACAGTTTCTACGCACGCTTGTAAGTTCATGAAGTTTTAATATTTTCACTCCAGATTTTCAACAGTGCCATTTTACCATTCCTCCTTATGAGCAGTACAGCTGTCATTTTTCACATCTCACCCAAAATGTGTTTTCACGCATGTAGCGCACAATGGCACAGTCAGTGTGTGAAATCAATGTTTGGGACAGGTTAAGAAAATCACAGTGACACTGTTCATGAGCAGAGGTCTTAAAATGGCTATGTTAAAAATTTGGTGACAAAAGTCCATAAAATGACTGTGTTATGAGCGAGCATTGTGCAATTTCCACTCACCCTCGTAAGTTCATGAATTTATAATATTTTCAGTCCAGATTTTCAACACTGGCATTTTTCCACACCTCCTTATGGACAGTACAACTGCCATTTTTCACACCATGGCTGAAATGTGTTTTTGCATGGTCACTGTGGGAAATCACTGTTCTGGACAGATTAATAAAATCACAGTGACACTGTTCATGAGTGGAGGTCCCAAAATGCCTGTGTTGACAATCTGCTGTAAAAAATCCCCAAACTAATTACATTATGGGTGTGCGTTGCGCAGTTTCTACGCATGCTCATGACTTCCCCAGTTTTTTTTCACATTTTCACTGCAGATTTTCAACATTGCCATTGTTTACACCTCCCCATGAACAGTGCAGCTGTCATTTTTCACATCCTGTTCGAAATGTGTTTTCACACCTGTGGTGCCAAATGACATAGTTGCTGTGCAAAATCAGTTTTTGGCTAATGAACTGATATTGCCATGTTCATAAAGGGGGGGTCACAAATAAACATGTTGAAAATTTGGAGTTAAAATACCAACGAACGCCTGAGGTGTTAGGGTTTCCGACCATAACGCCCCACCCTGTAGAGACTGACAGGCATCAGGGGTGTGACTTGGGATTGTCACCTGTAATGCTCATACCATTCCACTCCACCCACACCCTGCAGCCAGTGAGAGGCATCAGGGTGTGCCTTGGACCTCAGCCCCAAAGTTCACTCCATTCTTCTATACTGCACCCATCTCACCATATTTCCTGATGGAATGGGGTGAGCATGAGGCCCAAAGACCCTAAGGCACACAATGACACTTGTTGGTGTCTGCAGGGCAGGGTGTGGTGAAATGGCATGGCCATTATGCCTGATGACCCAAAGGCACACTTCAGTGCCTGTCAGTCTCTGCAGGGTGATGGTGCGGTTGGCTTCAGTTAAATACTTCACTGACATTCCTATTATGCATCTTTCTCACTCCTATACTACCAATGGCAATGGCAGTAAGCAAACATTCGGCATTGAGAAATGCTTGTTAGGTGCTGTTTCACCATATTTTCAATATTGCCTTTTTGGGACACCACCTCATGAACACATGCACTGTCATTTGGTTACTCAGACCTGGACGTTGATTTCACATTTGCTGCTTAAAATCACATTTCAGGACTGAAAAATTAAGATTTATCTACCATTGTTTAAGAGGTGGGGTACCTGGCCCATCTGTGCAGCAGTTGGATTTCTGCTTGCGACGCTGTTAACCCGGGTATGGAAATGGACCCTGGTCATTGGAGGGCCAGCTGTGGGGAGAAGGATGGAGCACCCCGAGGACTGCTCTCCTTCTGGATGGAGAGGAGTACAATTGGTGGCTGACAGACTCCCAGCGGAAGCTGGGGGTACCACAGAGAATGAAGTCAGAGTGCTCTGGGGTGCGGTGGACACAGGAAATCAATGCATATCCCTCCCCCAGAAAAAACAGGAAAAAGACATCAGCTGCTGGCTGCTCTCGATGAAGCCCGCCTCAGTTTTAGTTAGCCTTCAGGCCAGCCCTCCAACCTAATCCCATCATTGTGGCACTGTTGGGAAGTCAGTGCCACAACCCCACCCTGGAGGGGAAGTCGGGGGTATCGGAGGGTCATGGCCACTATGGAGGTAGAAGACTGAGGTCAGTGACCCGGGCTGAAGTTCCGGGTGGCTGGTAGTAGGGGACAAAAAGTACAATAACTTAAAAAATATAAAAAAATTTAAAAAAAGAGGTGTGGAACCAAAATGGCCATTTTGAAATTTGTCAAAACAATTCCTAAAAAATGGTAGAGTTGTGAGCGCCTGTTGAAATATTTCTATGACGAGCCTAATTTTGGTAATTTCAAAAATTTTGACTCCAAATTTTCAACACAGCCCTCTCAGTACAGAGGATTAATATCTTCCTGTTTTCTACTGGTGATGCCTCTCCTTATGCATCCCAGTATCCCACAGCCCTCCTTACTGCCTTCTCACATTGCTTGCCTACCTTTAGGTCCTCTGATACGACTACCACTATTTCCCGTTCCATTTTTGTTATTGTTAGTACCCCCCCCCCATTGTGTACTCTTCCCCCTGGGTTTTTGTTTCCCAGATGCATTCCTTTGCACTTCTTTGCATTGAATCTAAGCTGCCATACATTTGACCATTCCTCTAACTTTGCCATGTCTCATTTCATCCTTTCCACACACCCTTGTATCAACCCTGTTGTAGATCTTTGTTTCATCTGCAAAAAGGCATACTTTTCCTTCCTGCACCTCCACAATGTCACCCATAAAGATGTTAAAGAGGATCAGTCCCACTACTGAACCCTGCGGTACCCAATTAGTAACCCCCCTTTCCTTGCAGTGAACTCTGTTTACTATTATCCTCTGTGTCCTGTTGTCCAGCCAGTTTTTAACCCAGTTTACCACCCTGGGACCCACTCCCAGGCTGGCTAACTTGTTTATTAATCTTTTGTGTGGGACTGTGTCAAATACCTTGCTAAAGTCTAGGTAGGATACATCCACAGCCCCATCGCTGGTCTACTACTTTGGTCACCCAGTCAAAGAAATCTATTAGATTCATCTGACGTGACCTCCCCACTGTAAATATATGCTGCCTTGGGTCTTGTGCCCTGCTGACCTCTAGGTACTCAACAATTCTTTCTTTCAGAAGGGATTCCATAATTTTTCCTTCTACTGAGGTCAAACTAACAGATCTATAGTTTCCTGCCTCTGCCTTGCTGCCACTTTTGTGGAGGGGAATAATATCTGCCTTACTCCAGTCCTCAGGTACCACACCATCCTCCCATGATTTGTTAAAAAGGGTAGTTAGTGGTGTCAGTAGTTCTCCCTTTAGCTCTTTTAGAATTCTGGGGTGAATTCCATCAGGCCCCATTGCCTTGTCCACCTTGAGTTTTAAAAGTTTTTTTCAGGACCCTCTCTTCTGTGAATGGACTGATATCAACCCCACTATCCAGTGTGCTTCTTTTGTTTGGGGTCAAAGTATGAAAAAATGCCAAAGTTATGACCATTCATTGCAATTTCACTACACCTGTATGTAACTTTGGAAATTTTTAATATTTCAACAGCAGAATTTCAACATAGCCTTCTTATTATCCCACCTCATGTATGTCACAGTTGTCATTTTTCAAATCCTGCCCAAAATGTGTTTTCACACCTGTGGCATGGAATGGCATTGTAATTGCATAGAATTACATTTTGGCAGGGATTCAAAAATGTTCTGTACCAGACATATGAGGTGGGGGTAATACGATGGCTGTGCTGACAGTTTGGTCACTGTTGCCCTACAAATGGCAGAACTACATACATATATTTTCCAGGGCAGTAGCTAGGCCTCACTAGGGTTAAAACCCAACCCATCTGCAAGCTTTTTAGCCTTCTGCATCAGTAAGGGACAGCAGGTTAGAGCTTCACACTCACAAATAGAACTAAACCACCTTAACAATGCTTCATCAACCTCACCATACTTACCCTCTGTCTTCTGCTTACAGTTCAGATTTTGGTTTCCATGCCATTCATTTAGCAGTGTTTCTCTGGATTTTAGGAGGTCCAATAGAGTGGACTTAGGCAGCATGACATGCATGGAGAGATTGCTCACACTCATTTTGGGCAGCTCGTTGATACGCTGTAAGATTTCTATTTGTTTTTTGACAGCGTGAGAGAAGAGTGCTTGCTAGCAGCCATAGCATGCTGCAGGAGTCAACCAAATGACTAGGGTTAAGACATGCCTTTTGTATGCCACTAAAAAACATCTTTAAGAGTGCTAATAGGCTTAATTTGCAGTCTCACCTTTCTTCAGTCTTGCCCCTATTGCTGTCATAAATTGCATGTAATGTCCATTTTATCAAGATTAAAATGCATTGGCTCCTATGAGGATGGTTTGAGATTTTGATTTGTCTGAGATAACTGATTGTCTGTACAAACTGGGTACAGAGTTAAGTGGAGGTCACTGTAGCAATAATTGTGAACTTCCATACCTGAACCCCATACACTGAGCCTTACTTTGGACTTGAAACTTTGTTATTTTTTTTTTTCCAATTATTTAACTAGGTGAGACACACTAAGCTGAAAATTTGTTTACAGGTGCAACCTGGGAGCATGAGGAAGTTAAGTGACTTGCTCAGGGTCACACAGTATACAAGTGGGGGCTGTGGGATTCAAACCCAGGTCTCAAGATTTGCAGCTCAGAGCCTTAAACCACTGCGCCATACTGACTCCTACATATGTGTTTATTATTTATATAGTGCACTTTCTCAATTGTAATTCAAGGCACTGCACAAGTGAAAATGCATAAAGAGTTACACAATACAAATAGCTCATATCAACTCAAATAAACAATTGCATGAAACTATTCAAATAAGCAGTATAAAATCTAATATCATTTCAGGTTAGTTAACTAAAGCAAAGGCTTCTCTAAAATAAATGTCTTCAGATCCCTCTGGATGGGGCCTCTCTGATGGATCGAGGGAATGAATTCCACAGGGTTGGTGCCATGAGCAAAAATGCCTGGGCACCAGAAGATTTCAAACACACCTCAGAATCACAAGGCAACCCTCATCAGTTGACCAAAGAGGATGGAAGGGGCAGTAGGGCAACAGAAGCTCTTGCAGATAGCCAGGCCTCAGTCTGTGAGGGCCTCACAGGTCAGTAAACTGACACTGAAGGTGATCTGCCACCTAATCGGCAGCCAGTGCAGGGAGTGGAGCAAAAGTGTATAATGACAAGACCTCGAAAGGCCAGTCAACAACCTGGCCACCACATTCTGCACTAGCTGCAGGTGGCAGACCTCACCCTCAGATAGCCCTAGTTAAATGGCATTTCAGTAGTCAAGCCGGGAGATCACATAGGCATGGACCAGTGATGGAAAATCACCCGGGAGGATCAGGTGTCTAATCCTGGCAATGTTGCGAAGATGGTAAAACGCACTCTGGGCCATGGCCGGCACCTGAGATTTAAGCATCAAGCTGCAGTCCAGCACGATGCCAAGATTCTTCACCTTAAAGATCAAATGCCAGCGTTTTACAGATTTACAATAAACACAGGAATTCAAATCCCTGTGCCATGATTAGTGTTTCCTGAAAATATCTTACTTTTTAGTTTTGTAGTTTTCTTTAAATCAGAGTCTATTAATGTGCTCTGCAGTAACTGAAAACAGTGAAGAACAGTGATCTTCCTGTCCCTATTAGTGAGTGATGACATCACTCCTGGCTAGACTGTTGCTGCAGCAATTAAGTCCTTAATTGCCTGTAGCAGCTGGTGCACTTCCCAGTCAGAGTGATCTGTAGGGCTAATTGTCTTTACTCCAAGTGTGCTATTAGCCCCACCTGATTTGTGTTTAGATACATTAGGTTATAGTCTATCAATCTGTTCTCATAAAGAGTTGGTCATTTGTGTTTCAGTAGGTAACTGAAGTGGTGTAAATGAATGTTTGTGAGAGATCTCCTGTCTATCACAGCTGAGTCCTGTCACATAAAAACTCTGCATTGTTATTTGCCTATATAAATCCGGGATTGTTTAATGGATACAAAATAAATCTCAAGTTTAAGTCATAGAAGTAGTGTGTCCTTGATGTAGCCTCCATACATATGTTCATGCGAGAACAGCCTTGTTATGTCAGATTGACAAACAGGTGTCTGACACACTTTGCTGCTTCAGGAACCTATACTGTATAAACTCTCAAAATTCATTTCTCTGAGGGATTCTGAGTGGAAATATATCATGTACTGTATGTGTGTAACTAGGCATACTATATGGCATCCTGATGCCCCTGTCTCTTGCCCCTCAGTTGAGACTACAGCAATCTGTTTCCCACTGCCCTTCCTCCAGTCAGGTCCAATGCCCCCTGTTGCCCACTGTTCCAGTCTCCACAGACAGGACTGCTGTGCTCTGCTAAGCCCTAGAGTCCCAGGGACTCTGTCACAGTTGGGGCTGCTGCACCATGATGCCCAAGTCCACCAAAGGTGAGGCTTTTGCTGCCCCCTTCTATCCACTTCTACTGCCCCCAAATGGGCAGGGCCACTGCATTATATGCAGTCTGGCTCACAGTCAGGGCTGTTGTACCCTGATACCACCCTTTGTCCTGCCACATGGTCATGAAATCTGCATCATAATGTCCTCTGTCTCTGCCACCACAGCCAAGACTGCTGCACTCTGCAACCATGTTGACACATTCAAGGTTGCTTTGGCCTGCTGTGCCCCAGAGCCCTGTGCCACCACAGGAAGGGCTGCTGCACCCTGCTACCCTCTGCCCCCACCCTATAACACAATATGAAAGTGTTTGTTCTTTCAAGCAGCTTGGGTAGTGTACCAAAGGATCTGACTCTGGTGGCAGGGAGCAGCACAGAGCAACAACCCTAACTGTGGAATCAAGAGGCTCTGTGATGCAGCAGGGCACAGTGGGGCATCAGGGCACTGCAGCCCTGACTGAGACAAGGTGCATGTGTTGCAGCTGCCATGTCGATTTGGGGCAGTGCAGGGTCCAGCAAGAGCCCCACCTCTGGTGGCCTGGGGTAGCATGATGCAGCAGCCCCAATTGTGGAGGCAGAGACCCAGGAACCATAGAGTGTAGCAGAGCACAGCAGTCCCATCTGTGGAGATTGGAGCAAGGGGCAGCAGGTGGCATTGGCCTTGTCTGTGGGGGGGGGTGAGGGAAGCAGGGTGCAGCAGCCTCAACTGAGGGGCAAGAAACAGGGGCATCAGAATAACATACAGTATGTCTAGTTACACACATACATGTTGTATTTCTACACAGAATCCCTCAGAGAACTGAATTTTATGAATTCATACAGTACATGTTCCTGAAATAGTAAAGCATGGCAGACACCTGGTAGTCAATCTGACAAAACAACAGTATTGTTCTCACATGAACATATGTATGTAGACTACATCAAAGACACACTACTTCTATGGCTTAAACTTTAGATTTATTTTATATCCATTAAACAATCCTGGATTTATATAGGCAAATAACGATGCAGAGTTTTGATGTGACAGAACTCAACTGTGATACTGGAGGAGCCTGCAAGGTATCACAGCAGGTAGGGCTTTGTCTGGGGGTATGGCCAGAGACACCTGAACAACAATAGGGACCCAGGTAGGACTGCCCAGAAGGGGCTTGTGGGGGAGGATAGGGTTCTCAGGGGGGGAGGGAGCTTGTGGCCAGGGACATGGAGGAGCCAGACCCCTTAAGAGGGGCTGCACAGGAGGAATTCTCCCTCATTCCTCCTTTTCCCAGGTTGCATGCAGAAGAAGAAGGTAGCCAGGATCAGGATCAAGAGCAAACCAGAGGTAAGAGCTTGGATTAGTCCTGTAGGCCACATGACTGAGTGAGGGACCAGGCTTACAGCCTAGGTCTTAGATACCTTGCAGGCCCCTCCAGCTGCTCAGATGTAGGAAAAAGAATATGGTTTATGGTGAAATTGGCTGAAAAAGGTCACTGGGCTACCATTCCTAAAAACAATGGCTCTGCAGCCTAGAGGTTGGTAGCCACTGGCTTTCAGAGTAGTTGCTGTAACCATACAGGCATTCAAAAAGGATGTTCTCATAAAAAAAAAGCTTGGGAACTTTTGACCTTGGGAGGAGGAACAAAAAGGGCAAAGTCCCTGGGCTACATGACCGGGGTTGGAATCTCCAGAGTCACCAGGTATAGGCCATGTGGCCCTGAGCATGCTTCTTAAATGGTGGTACTCCCTAGTTACCTGTAGCCCGGCTTGCCAGCATGCATCTGAACCCTTTCCCCACAATCAAATGGAAAAATATGGGATAAGAAGCCATGATGCTTACCTATAATGCCCTAGGCAGCCCGGTCAGACGGGCTGGCATCCCAGCATGTTGTGCTGGTAGGGGGGGCCTCCACAGATGAAGTGAGCATAGTGGCAGGTGTCCGGTTGTGGCGTGGCTACTGCACCCTTCTGCCCGGTGAACTTTGGCCAAGCAAGGCCCTTCAATGAGCCCTTAACCCTTCTAAAATGGCACCAGGTCGGGCATAAGTTTCCAGTGACCCAGTTACAGTGGAAGGCCGCTGAGGTCTCTAATTGGGGCTATCCATTTGTGATGGGGCAATGGGGATGTGGGTCCTATGCAGCAGGTGCCGGGATTGAGGCATGGCATTGCACTGGGCTCCGAGCAGTCACTGGTTCCCCCGGGCACTTGGGGGCATTCTAGCCAGGCACAACGTGTTGATTGGTGGCATGGCTGTGCCTTACATCCTTTTGCTCCAAGTAGGTCGGACTTGAGGCAGCCTGGTGGTATGTGGAGCACAAGTCTCAGAGGGAGGGTCAACAGAGGCTCAATGAGTTGTGAACTGGCCTCCTGAGCCATGGATTACACATGGCTGCTGCTTCCTTCCTCTCCTGAGCCATGGACTACTTGCGGCTGCTGCTCCCATCCTCCCATGTGAACTTGGGCCCAACAAGGCCCTTTCTTGAGCCATCACCACCCCCTTCACGGCCAGTTCATGCAAGTGTTTTCTGGGGGATATGCTCGGGTAGCATGTGGGTGGCTGGGTTCTTCTAGCGGCTGGCACAGCCCCCTGAGTCGGAAGGGGTACAACAAGGCAGTTGAGCTTCTTCCTCAGCCCATAACAGTGGTGATCCCATTCCTCCACACTGGTTGAGGGTCTAGCCATGCGGAGATGGCAGCAGGCATACGTAAGGGGCATCAGGGCCCTGCACATGCGCAAAAGGGCAATGAACACTTCTGTAGGTGTGCACTGCATGTTAGTGATGAAAGTGCACAAACATGTCACTACAATTGGGACGTACTGTTATGCGATTGTGATTGTGGTATTAAAAAGCTCCTTTCTTCACTATAAGAAACACACACATGAAAAAAAGCTTGAACGTGAGGTACTGGGTCAGGCAGCCAAGATGGTAGCTAAGGAACAAGGTTGTTAGTTAGTCCCTGTGTGGGGAAATCAAGTCCTTTCAAGATAAAACTTAAACTGTGATGGGGGTTGTTTTTTAAATTAAAAAAAAGGGACAGGGAAGGAGTATAAAGAAGGTAAGGTACTCAGCGTACCTGACTGCTGTACAGTTGATCTTACTGGTAAACAAGGGTTAAGGATTGGCTATTGGCTGACCACTGGTTAAATGATATCCAAGAAAAGTTATTGTGCAAGACGAGTTGCTTTCTGGGTTTACTAATGGTACACCGAGCATGACAAGAGTCAGGGGTTCAATCCACGATAGGCCCATGCTTTCCAGAGCAAGTCAATAATGTATGACCCTGAGCAGTCGCTTAACTTCACTGTGCTGCAGGTTGCCCGGTGAACAAGCATATTGTGTTTCTTAAAAAAAAAAGGTGTTAAAATGTTCCACGGTCAATGACCCATGTGGAGTGTGGCAGCATCAGCTTGAGCACCAGCAAGGGGAGAGTGGCCATGATTTGTATAATTGCAGAGTACGAGCAGCATATTGTGAAGATGAGTGGAGACCTGGAACAGCAGCTGATTGCCCTCGTCTGAGGCAAGGGTAAGGCATGGTGGGAGGCGCTGATCAGGGATCAGGGCAAAGGGGGTGAGTGCAGGTCCTTCTGGGCTGTTGCCCCAACCGGAACCCAAGAACCCAGAGGAGGCCAACCTGGGGGAGTAGCCGGTTAATCTGGCACTGCTGACCCTGCCGGCTGAACCCGCGACTCCGGCGGAGGTACCAGGCATGTCAGGACAAGAGCTAGAGAAGCCGATGCCCATTTGGGATTAGACACTGGGGCACCCTCCTCCTCCTCAGAAAAAGCCACGAAGGAAGAGAATCAATCAAGGAGCAGCAGCAGCAGACCAAGTAGTGGGTATGCCCGAGTTAGATCAGCTGTTTGCTGAGGAGATGAGGGCTCTGATTAAGAGTGGGGACATGCCTAAAAGGAGCAGGGGGTGTCACCCAAAACAGGGCAGAGAAGGAGAGGCCATGGAAAAGGTGCTGGTAGGACACAGGACGGCAATGGTGGCATCAACACCCATAAGCCTGGGCCTGCTGGGGGGCTTCCCAGAGGGCCAGTCAGCACCGCCACAGGTAAGCTTGTGGGTGTCTGAGTAGTGGAGGCTGGATCAAGACATTCAACCACAAGTGAACACCTCATCTGGGAGTAACGGGCCATGGATCCCACAGCAGATAGCCCCTGGGGGTCGGGTCATCCAGCCAGTGGCAGGGCTCAGAGGCATGGCCATGATGATACCCCAAGGATTTGAGGGGCCTAGTACATGGCCTCTGGTGGGCAACCTGGGCCAATCAGGGGTGGAGCAGAAGCTTGACTAGCAGCTGGAGTTACTGGCAGACCAGAATAGGGCTTGGCCAGGAAAGGTGCAAGTGGCCCCAGCCATAGCAGGGACCAAGGACACTGGAGCAGGAGTGGTATTGGTGCCTACACCAATACCAGGACAGCAAGTGGTGGTGAGCTTATTACCCCTGGCAGAACCCATTGGGTCACACTTGCCGGTCAAGGTAAGGCAACAAATAATCAACGGGGATTACGTTGACATCTTTGCCCTTCTGAATCATCCAAAAGAGCTGGAAAAGGAAAAGAAGGACAAGGAGGGGGAGGATGGGGTTGAACAGAAGTGAAAAGCAACTGTGCAGCTGACGTGGGAGAACTGGGCCACAAGCTTCACAATTTATGCTGGGGTACTCACCCAGTGCAGCCCAGGGAAAGCTGATGGGCTGTGAATCTACTTAAATAGAATAATGACCATGCACACTAGTAAGCCAGGAGGCCGAATACGTACTGATCAAAAAACAGGCGGGGGTCACCTGAGCAACAGTCAAATAGCACATGGGTGGCATAGCCTGGTTTCAGAAAGCCAGGGGCCTCTCAGACTCCACAAGGGCATTTGTCCTCCAGAAGATGCTAAAAGGATGGGCTCAGGCAACCCCAAGGGGTACAGACAACAGACGCTCTATCAGCCCTACCATATTCAGGCAGATCTGGGATGAGTTGCGTAAGGTATGTTCTTCCCCTGATGAGACAAGGCTGTTCCAGACAGTGTACTTGGTAGCATTTTGCGGGGGCATTCTGGGTGTCGGAGCTTGTGCAGCCCAGCAAAGCTACCAGGAGATCAGTTATTCTGGCAGAGGCTGATGTGGAGGTTACAACATCTGGAGTATTTGTCCACATCCGAAAGAGCAAGATGGACCAGCTCGACCACGGGCAGTGGTGCTGACTAGTGGCACCCCATGGGCTCCAGTGGAATGTGTGTGGGAGCATGGGTACAGGATTATATAACTCAGCACCCAGCAATGGGGGGGAGCCTTCTTCCATCATGGAGGGGTGTCCCCCTAACAGTGTACTAGTTTAGGCACATATTGCAAAAGACATTGCGACAGACAGGCATCCCTGCAGAACACTACAACACGCACTCCTTTAGCACTGGTATAGCATCACATGCCAGGGCGGAGGGCTTATCAGATAGGACAATACAGACATCGGATAGATGGAAGTCACAGGCTTTTGAAAGATACATAAGACCACACATGTTATAACTCTCTTTTACTTTGTTTGGACAGGTGTTGTGGCCCAAGCAGAGCAGATCTGAATTTGTGGCCACTCATACATCCATTGGGTGGCCCACAGGGTGAGGCAGTATCCCGGAGGAGAAACCTGTTCCTAGCACCCGAGAGGGCAGAGGTGCATTGATTGGGATGCGATGGAATGAGTTAATCGCTACACTGCAAGCAAAAGCCCAGGAGAGGTTGCAGCCAAATGTTTTAGTCATCCATTTGGAGGGCAATTATTTAAGGATTATGTATGTGAGGGAGCTTAAAGAGCAGGTCAGGCAGGACCTGGCAAGAGTGATGCAATGGTGGCCCCCAGGTGCATATAATTTGGTCCGAAATGATACAGCAGCAGCAGTGGCGGCACACCCGGAACATTAGAACAATAGAGAAGGTGCACCGGCTGCAGAACATGGCCATGAGACCAATTATGGAATCCATGGGGGGGGGGTCCATAGCAACGAACCTGGGGGTGTCTGTAAAAAAGACTGATCTGTATAGAAGGGATGGTGTACATCTATCAGAGGAAGGATTAGATCTGTTTTTGAAAGACCTACAATGGACAGTGGTGAGAGTATTAGCGTGAGGTGCTTGTGGGGGGTGAGTTGCTAAGAACTCACCTTGTCGCGGCTTGGTAGTCTTGGAACACTGTGGGAGGGGGGTAACAGGGGATCATGTGTCTTGACTAGCCAGATCTCCCTGAGGCTGACAGGAGGACGGGCCTGATGGATGGAGTCTGGAGGGCACCCTCTTCGGGCAGAGTCCTGCGACATGGCAGATCCTCTGATGGGGGAGGAGCTAGCTGAAGCCGGTCACAGAGCCATCCCTCATGCCCCAGAGGTTGTTGTCCCTCGCGGTGTCCTGGTTGATGGTAAGGCAGCCATCTCCTGGGAGGGAGAGTAGACCATTAGTGATCTAGTGCTCCATGGTGAGCTAGATTCCTTCCAAGACTACCTAGCTGCACACAGCATGCTGAAGCAAATGTATATATGGATAATTGGTTTTATTACTAAATACATGGCTATGGCCAATTCTCCAATGCCCTTTGTTGTGTCAGTTTGTTCAGGTGAAGAAGGCATATGCCCACATAAGACAAAGACAGGAGATTTCTCACAAACATTCATTCATACCACTTCAGTTACCCAGTGAAACACAAATGACCAACTCTTTATGAGAAAAGAATGACAGATAGTAATTAACCTAATCTATCTAAACACAGACCAGGTGGGTTAGCAGTACACTTGGAGTAAAGACAATTAGCCCTACAGATCACTCTGACTGGGAAGTGCACCAGCTACTACAGACAATTAAGGACGTATTTGCCACTGCAACAGACTGGACAGGAGTGATGTCATCACTCACTAATAGGGACAGGACAATCTTCACTGTTCTTGACTGTTTTCAGTTACTGCAGACCACATTTACAGACTCTAATTTAAAGAAAACTACAAATAGCGTGATATTTTCAGGAAACACTAATCATAACACGGGGTCTTAAATGTCTGTTTTTATAGTAAATCTGTAAAACACTGGCATTTGATCTTTAACCGAGGTGGGCAATTGGAAGTCCCTAATTCTAAGACCAGAGACCTGAACAGATTGCACACCAACCGTTGGGCAACCAGATTACGCAAGTATCTCTGTCTTGTCCAGATTCAACCTCTGTGTCAGTTGACTCTTCTCTAGTCCTGGATTTCAGTAAGGCAATGATTGAATCTTGAGACAGCGTCTTGCTGTTCAAGCACAAAACACAGGTACAACTGAACATCATTTGCATAATAGTGAAAACTCTGCCCATACTACCATATGTCCCCTAGTAGTAACATATACACTGCAAACAACATAGGCACCAAAATGGAGCCCTGCAGGACCCCACATAGCAGGGGCACAGGGGCAGTGGTGCAGATGAAAAAGTATCAAGCATTACGCTTTGCATCCTGCCGGTGAGGAAAGAGTGGAACCACTCGAGTACTGCACCTGTCAGCCCATAACAAACCCAAAAGCACTCCAACAGCACCCTATGGTCCATGGTGGCAAATCTTGCCGAGAGATCAAAGAATATAAGAATGGAACACATTCCTCAATCTCTCATCACCAGGAGATCATTAAGCACCTGAAGCAGGGCAGTCTCAGTGCTGTGCCTTTTTCTAAAACCTGAATGGAGAGGGTCATAGACGTCATGAGTTGACGTGGAAGTTGTGCGCTGTGTCTAGCACTGTTCATGCCCATAACGTGATTGTTTGTCATCGGACGTTTTGCCTTAACAGAACACCATTGTAAATGAGCTCTGCTCAATGGATTTTCTTGTGCATAAAACTGAACTGTATGTTAACAATTCCAGTGAGTATGTACAGTAATATATAATTGTTTTCCATTTCCTTCAGAAACAAATAAGTGAATCAGTGAATCTGAAGGTTCCCCCTGGAAAAGCTATGCGTCTTTATGTTGGCATGACGAAAGTCGACCTAGAAGTGCCATACTGCGCTAAAGTGAAGACTGCCACTGGACGGATCATCACAGTTAATGGCAAATGGAAAGGGGGCACCTTCTGTAATCTTATAATTAAACAAGAAGCTATTCCAAAATAAATCGAAATGCATGTGTTATATTTCTCTAGTACATTGAAATACTGTACTTATGGAATTCAGTGGGAAATATGTTTCTGTATTTTAGAAGGAGAAAAATGTCTTGTTATTAGGCAACTTGAGAACTTCAAAATCAGTCAATAGATGTTTCAAGTTTTCCAATGGCACTATTATTACTTATAACAATGCATTGCTTATTCAGCATTTTTACTTCTATCATCTGAATCACAATTCACTGGCATGTGTGCTGGCCATTTGAGTTTTGAATGCCTGTGCAATGGTTACATGCATGCATAGCCAAGCAAAGATGAATACATGAGAGGCAACTGTACAAGAATACTGTAGGTGGGAAGCATTAGCAGGTGTCAGTTCAGCGCGGTTTCTGGGTGCAGCAGCATTTGTTAGTATCACTGCTTTTGATACTTCTTTTCATGTGTTATGTAGTGCTTCTGGTAAATGCTTTATACAGATTCTAAAGAGTTTTTTTTTTTTACTTAGCCAAATGGAATTGTCTATTGAAAATGTAAAATGTTGATATTAAAACAATATGTTTCTGACTGCTTTTGTTAAAATGTTACTGATATGTTCGACATGACCATTATGTCATAAAAGCATTTCTTAAAGGGGAACATTCATGTACAGAGAAAGGTGATGGTATTGTTGCCAATGAAACTCCATTCTGAATAAACGATTGGCCAAACCTGAAACTCTTACAGGACCGGAAACATAATGCAGTTAGTTCCCCTTCCCTGTACAGATGCAGCCATTCGTTGTCTACATCACTAGCAAAGGAAATACATTTTGCACTATTCTGAGAAATGTATCACAGTTCCAGTATCCCACTTTCCAAAACATTTGCGGTTTGATTGCTTTACATGTTTTATGACATCCCTGTTTAGCGAACGGCTTTGGGCCCATGAGGTTTGCAAACTTTCATATTGATAATGCTACGCTAAATAATTTTTGGGCAGTGACATTTTGTAGATTTATTTGCAGTCATGCACTTTTATACATTTTGTTGTTCTGGCATTGTACTCTGTAATGTGAGGCAGCATGGTCTTGTGGTTGCAGCACTAGCTTGAAAACTGGTGAATCATAGGATCAATCCTCAGCAGTGCCAAAATGGCTACTTTGTGACCTTGAACAAGTCACATAACCTCTCAGTGCTCAATTTTATGCAGCTGTAGAAACTGGTAGATACAGGACCCCACACAAAATGAGAGGTTATATCCCAGCTGGGCAAGCCTTTTTTAAGTGGGTTGTACAAAAATAACAAAAAATACTGTTTTGTGATGATATGTGATAGGGTCCCTTTTTGTAGCAGAGCAGAACCAACTGTCCCACCGAAACAATAATTATTTATTACAAATGCTTAATGCCAATGTTACAAATCCTCCATCATGCAAACATTTAAATAGTTTGATGCAATTTAAAGTTTTTTTTCTTTTTAAAAGGCATTTTCTTTTTTTCTCCAACAAATGAGCCATTGCACAAGTGCAACAAGCCACTCAGGGTCTTTGGTCTTTGGCCTTGTGCCTTTCCACACCACTGAGGTGTACATCATGGATCCTTTAATGCACACTCTATCATAGCTTATTGCTTACATACAGTACATACCTAAATATTTACCTGGATGTTCCAATGGCTATAACTGTAGTGTCAGACTTGGATGTGTAGACTTCAGATTCATGCACGAGACCATATAGCACCTTCTGTATATATAATATCTGTGTTGGCTCAATGACAGGAATCACACTATTCAATTATTCTAGTTTTCAGAGGATGACAAAGGCAATGAACATGAGTACAAATGGCATGAAAAATATGAGACGAAGTGCACTTTGGTCATATTCTCTTGTCTGATACACAATCAACCCTTGATCTTCTATTTTTTTTTTTACTTCTGTATTCAATCACCTACAGAACAAATCATAAGTTTGTCATAATATGGAGGCAGTATAGTGCAGTGGTTTAAGGCTCTCAGATGCAGATCTAGAGACCTGGGTTTGAATCCCTCAGCCCCCACATGCATATACTATGTGACCCAGAGCAAATCACTTAATTTTCCTGTGCTCACAGGTTTTACCTGTAAACAAGCTTTCAGCTTAGTGTGTCTCACTCGGTTAAACAACTGTGAAAAAAAACAGTTTTCTTACATAGAGATACTCTTATGATGTACATGTCTGGTCTTGTAGAAAATATAGAGCTCTTATAATAATTAATGCATATGTGAATAAAGTTGTGGTGCAGGAACCTTTTGTCGGTCTATTTCTTAATATGCTAAAAACTGATAATGAATAAAAAGAAAGCATTCAAATTGTTGTAGATAGTTTATTACATCTATTGCCCCATGTCCATATATCTTACAGTCTCTTTTTTATGGTTGCTTGCCCGCATGTACAAGAAACATTATGTGACAGCTTAGAAGAGAAGTGGGGTTGTTGAGGTGCGCACTGAGGCACCCAATGCCCCCACTACATTTAGAGGCTTGACCCCCTTTCTCCAATGCGGTGTCACACTACTGCTGATGCTGACACCAGTTCAGCAAGTATGCCACCAACTTAAAATGATGTAGCTGCTGCAATGAGGGAACACTCCCTCATTGTAGGACATGCCTTGTCTGGTGTCCCCTTTCAATAAACATGGTGGCAGCTGTTGCCGGCCGTCTTTCACAGTCCCCAGAAAAGCCAATGTTGGGAGTGCCCAATCCCCCTGTTGGCATGACCTCTCCCCAGATCATTTACCAATTGGGTAGCCCAATCCCCTTTGGCAAGATGTGCCCTTCCTCCCATTTGTTGTGTGCTGAGGGGGTGTCCAATCCCCCTCAGCTGATGCACTCTCCTTCCCAAGCACACAGTATGGCCAGCAGGAGTGCCCAATCCCCATCTGCTATAGCCCCCCAACAAGCACCAAAGTAGCATGCTGGGAGCCCACCTCAGTGTGCTCATGCACCCCCACACACAATGTATGGCCAACAGGGGTGCCCAGTCCCCATTGGTTCCACTCCCCCCCCAACAAACTTCCAGGAGGCATGCTGGGAGCCCATCCCAGCATGCCAAAAGTCCTGCATTGACTTTTTTTTTTTAATCTGTAAAAAAAAGAAAATGGTACCTCGTTGAATCTCTTGCCTCCTCCCCCAACCTACAACCACCCTCTGCACACCTCACCTCACCTCCCCACTCCCCTCTTCACCCCATACTTACCTCTAGAGCCCAGTACAATGATCTTCAGCTGACCGGGAACACGTCTGCACTCTTCAAAGCTGACCGCGAACTGAAGAAATGCCGGTAATTTTGGCACCAAATTTTCAACATGAGGTTCTTGGGATCCCACCTCTTGAATTCAGTCACTGTCATCTCATTATTCCATTCCAAAAGGTGATTTTGTGGTCACTGCATGGAATCACCTTTCTGGACTGATTAACAAAATGACAGTGTCACTGTTCATGAGGTGGCCTCACAAAATGCCTATTTTGCAATTCTGGTGAAAAAATTCCAAAAAATTACTGTTACGAGAGTATGTTGTGCAGTTTTCATGCACGCACGTAACTTCGAGAATTTTTTATATTTTTACACCAGATTTCCAACATTGCCATTTTTTCATACCTCTGTATGAACAGTATAGCTGTCATTTTCCACATCCTGCCTGAAATATGTTTTTGTACATCCACCGCACAATGGTGCAGTCGCTGTAGGAAAACAATGTTCAGGACAGAGTAAGAAAATTACAGTAACACTGTTCATGAGCAGAGGTCCCAAAATGCCTATGTAGAAAATTTTGTGACCAAATTCCACAAAATGACACTGTTATGAGTGTGCATTGCTCAGTTTCCATGTATAGTCTTAACTTCGAGAATGTTTAATATTTTTACTCCAGATTTTCAACAGTGCTATTTATGCACACCTCCTTATGAACAGTATAACTGTCATTTTTCACATTCTGCCCAAAATGTGGTTTCTCATATCTGGCACACAATGGCACAATTGCGTTGGGAAATCAATGTTTGGGACAGATTAAGAAAATCATAGTGCCACTGTTCATGAGCAGAGGTCTCAAAATGCCTACTTTAAAAATTTGGTGAAAGAATTCCTAAAAATGACTGTGTTACAAGCGTGCATTGCGCAGCTTTCACACACACTCGTAACTTCAAGAATTATTTTATATTTACACTCCAGATTTTCAAAATTGCCACTCTTCACACCTCCTTATGAATGGTGCGGCTGTCATTATTCACATCCTGCCTGAACTGTGGTTTTGCACATCTGGCACAGAATGGCACAGTCGCTGTGGGAAATCAATGTTTGGGACAGATTAAGTTCAAGTTTATTGCAGGAAAACTCTCTTGAGCAAGCTCATTCACAAGGAGGTCCTGAGACATGTACACTGATAAAAAAACATTACATAAAAATGAAAATACATGATAGAACAATAGTATAACATGTATTCATGAGTACACTTAGTACAAGCAAGATATTACACAAAAGGAGACAACATCGGATGAGGAAAGATAATGAGGAGAAATATAGTGCATAGTATGGATCACTGCAGGGTAGCATACCATCAGTACGAGACAGGGTAGCTGGTGTTTGCAATAAATAATTTTAGTATATTGAGCAGTGAACAGGGAATAAGGATAACAAAGTAACGAGGCATGGGAGAGTGAGAGAAGTAATATATACGTAGAGAGAGCCGGGAATGAGATGGGGAAGAGGGCAGGTGTGGATGCTTTCAGTAGAGGCTACAGCTTGGAAGTCAGAAGCTAAGAGAGTGAAATTGTGTCTCGGTTAAATGATAGAGTGAACAAAAGTAAGCTGCTTGCATAAGGGCGATGAGGATCTTACACATAGATGTACAAGGCACGCATGGGGATGGGAAGGTGCTTAATAACAGTAGCAGATATATTTTATCTTAGCTGCACTTAGCACTTTGCAGAAGTTTATTGAAATTATACTAGTTAGTTTCAGCTTGGTGTGGAGTTGGTTCCAAATAGAGGGAAGAGCATGTGTAATAGCATGTTTACCAAAGGAGGTCCGCGTCCTAGGTATGTCCAGCAGAATGAAGTCAGATTTCCTGAGAGAGTATGCACTGTGAGAAATGCAGACAAGAGATGATAGATGACTTGGTAGTTTGTGCAAGAGTAACTTAAGGGTCCAGAGACCAGCATGGAGCAAGCGTCTAGTGGTGAGAGATGTCCAGCCAACAGCTGTGTACAGGTCAAGGGTGGTGCGAACTGTAAGGGGATCAGTAATAAACCGTAATGCACAGTGGTAGAGGGATGTCCAGTTTGCTTAGGTTAGCAAGAGTAGTGGAAGAGTAAATTACATCGCCATAGTCAAGAAGGGGAAGAAAAGTAGCCTGAACAAGGCTATTTTGAATCTCAAGGGGGAAGAGTAGCCTATTTCTAAAGAAGAAGCCTAACCTGACTTTGAGCCTCCTGGATAAGTCCTCAATATGGTCATTAAAAGAGAGCCTATTGTCAATCCAGATACCCAGATATTTAAATTTGGAAACGACTTCCAATGGTTCACTTAATGTGGTAACAATAAAGTCTTTAGGTGGGGTATTGGAGGTACCTGTGGAGGTACTATGAGAGAATATCATGGCTTTGGTTTTCTTGGTATTAAGCAGAAGCTTTACCTTTATAAGGTTATTTTCAAGTTGGGCAAAGTCCGCTTGAAGCACCCTGTTAACTTCGGATAATGTTGCGCCAGAGGTATATAGCACAGTGTCATCCACAAAAAAATGCAGATTAGATGTAGATATGTTGGAATCAAGGTCATTAATGTACAATGAAAACAAGAAAGGACCTAGAATGGAGCGTTGGGGGACTCCTCTGACAACTGGCAAAGAGGCAGATAAAGAGTCATTGGCTTTTACTTTCTGGGATCTCCCTGTTAGGCAACTGAAGAACCACTGGGTAGTGGAGGACGTGGCACCCAAATTGGTGAGGCAATTGACTAGCAAGTTGTGGTCAACAGTATCAAAAGCTTTACTAAGATCCAAGAAGACTGCTCCAATTATCTACTTATCATCTAAACCAGAGATCCAGTTGTTGGTTACTTTCACTAGGGCAGAGACTGTGCTATGGTTTGCCATGAAACCAGATTGAGCTGGGTTAATGAGAGAAAAAAGTTTCCAAGTGCATTTTTAATTGGTTATGGATATGTTTTTCAAAAACTTTTTAGAGAGGATAAGCAAGATGGAAGTAGACCTGTAATTATTCACATGGCAAGGGTCACCAGATTTAAACAGGGGGAGGATACATGCGGATTTCCAACAGGACGGCTCAGTAGTAGATGTAATGGAAAGACAGAAGATATGAAGAATGGGGGCAGAGAGATGGGCATATCCTAATCTTAGGAAGAAGGGTTTTAAGTCATCGTCCCCTGCACTTTTTTTAATGTCCAAATTAAGCAGAGAGTCTTCAGCTTCTTTATAGTTTAGCTCACACAATTAAAATGGGGAACATGCGGTACTAGACATTGTGGAAGGACTTGGTTATCTCATTGCGATGCTAGCATAAGGTGAGGAATCAAAAGCTAGTCCAGCTGTGGCAAAGTGGGAGTCAAGTTCTTCGAGGATTAATGACTTATTTTCCACTACTCTACCATTTGAGACTATCTTAGATGGAATGGAGGGGGCAGTAGGCTGCCTTTGTATAGATTTAAGTGTCCTCCATATTTTATGTGGGTTCCCTTGAGCTTGCTCAAGGGTAGAAATGTAGAAGCTAGCTTTGGCAGAACGAATGCTTTTCACACAGGTATTCCTAGCTGTTCTGAAAGCCTGCCAATCTGATGGTTTCTTGGTATGTCTTGCTTTTGCCTAGAACTTATCCTGGGTTGTGAGAGCTGCCTTAAGCTCTGGGGTAAACTATGGGTGAGAATTGTTTTGTACCCTAACTTTAATGATGGGAGCATGTTTATTTACCAGTCTAGTAAGGTTGCCATTAAGAACGGAGACTGCCTCATTGACATCTTGGGATAGGTACAGATCTTGCCATCTGACCCTGGCTAGGTCATAAAGAAAATTTGCTCCAATGAACTTGCAAGTGGACTGTTTTCTTATAAACAGAGGCTGTGTTCTAACCTTAATCTGAGATCTTATGCAAACAACAACCCCATGATTGCTCATGTCATTATGGAACACAGCTGATTGCGAAATTTTATGTGAGTGGGTGGTTAATATCACATCTAAAATAGAACTATTAGCAGTGTTTAGGACATTGTTCCTTGTAGGTTTGTTGACTAACTGCACTAGGCCAAGCTCATCACAGATGAATCTAAGGCATTGAGATTTAGGGGTTAGCCAATCCATATTGAGATCCCCTAAGAATATTGTTTCTATTTTTGCATCCGAGATTAGGGATTTCAGTGTATTAAGGATTTAATTGCCTCCAGACGGGTGCCTATAGCCACCTATGATGGTGATGCATGCTGAAGAAAGAAGATGAAACTGCATTGAAACAATCTCGAATTCCTTGGGTGAAGATTTGCAGCTGATATTAGTGACTGAGTACTTAGTTTTGGCATAGACGACTACCTCCCCAGAAGCCCTGTCCACCCTAAATTGTTTGTATCCCTGGTTGGAGATTTGTTGGTCAGTATTAGCCATTTTTAGCGAAGACTTCTTAATAATGAGAAGGTTGGTATGCAGGACCCATGCTTGTAATTGGACACATTTTCTGGTCAGTCTTAGAATATTGACCAGCGCGTCACCTTAAGTCCTGGGGCCTCTGCAAAATCTGAAGGAGAGGTCACTTGCAGAGGGGGCCCAGGGTTTAGCTCCACATTACCTGAACAGAGAAGGAGCAATAACAGCATTTTCTTTAAGGAAATTTTAAGGGTGGAGATGGCTTTTTTCCTTTGTTACTGCCCATAATGTGTGGTGCAGGCGAGAGTACCGCTAAAGTGACAGTTTAAGGTAATCATTGTGAGTGCCCGTATAGTCATAGGTGAAGGTAGTCGTAAGGGGACAGTGACATAATGGGGGGTATAGGCCAGATGGGGGGTTGCGGAAACAAGGGAGGTACGGTGGGCCATGGCAACATAAGGTGTTGAGACAGTGTATTCCAGGGCTGGATTAAATTGTTATACTTCATGGGGTACTGTATCGTAGGGCACACTGTGTACTAGGAGTGATAGTATAACAGTGAGGCAAGCCATAAGGCCAAGGAGTGAGGTCTATAGGTTAGTAATGGTCTGATGCTTTATACTGTGTGTGAAACAGACCCACCTACAGCCACTCACTGAGCCCAAGGAGGAATTACAATCAGAGGGAAAAAAGGAAAAGAACAAAATGGATTGGTGGCTAGAAGCTGTGATGGTGCTTCCTCAAAGATCAGGCTTATTGGCTACACTCAGCTACCAATCTCTGAGTGGCAGCAGATAAGAATAAGTCAATGGTGTGACAAAAAGAGCTGGGGAAGACGAAGCACAACTGTATTTAAAGGAGGCCTGGGAGGGGGTAGGAGAAAAATTCAGTTCAGAACTAACTTAGCAGCACAGAGTCAATGCAGGGAATGCTATGAGAGTCTATGGGGAAGAATGCACCAATCGGAATGAAGATGACGAGTGGGTGGACCAATCACTGTCCCCCTGTGTCAGTGCCACACCAATCGTGATCTCCCTAGCGTACTGGCACCCCGAACAAGCTTGGAGGTAATACCTACTGATAGGATCCATATTCCGATGCCCTTGACCCAGCAAGGGCTACTGGATGGGGTCGGGCAGAGGCTGTTGAATCGGCTGTTGCTGGCTGCCTTTTATTCTGACATGCCGCTCAGATGCAAGACCCTAGGGGAAGAAAAAAAGAGCCGATTAAGTATGCAGTCTGGGCAGGAATTCGGGCGGGGAAGCTAGTGGCAGATCGTCAGTGGGGGTTGGGGGTGATGGTGGTAAGGACAAAGAAAACAATTAGAGAGGCAGGATTGGTGACACAAAGGTAAAGGGCAGAATAGGGCAGGTCAGTGGAAGCTAGATGTGGGGGGGGGGGCTGTCTCAGGATGCGAGGAAAGCAACAGCCGAGTGTACGGCAAGTACGTTAGCATGGAAGGGTAGGGGTGTATATGGTGAGTTCCAGTAGGAAGCAGGGGAAAAGAAAAAAAAAAATAAAGGTAGCAATTGAAATATCAGCAATTCAGTAAATCAGGTAATGGAAACACAGTCTACGTCCACACTTCTAGCACTGTAAACAGCAATCAGGCTAAAGCTTATACAAGAGCTATACTATGGATACAGTACAAAACTTTTAAGCCTGGCAGTTGAAATTAAACTAACAAACAAATATCAGTTCAGAACTAACTTAGCAGCGCAGAGTCAGTGCAGGGAATGCTTTGAGAATCTATGGGGAAGAGCGCACCAATCGGAATGAAGATGGCGAGTGGGTGGACCAATCACTGTCCCCCTGTGTCAGCGCTGCAGCAATTGTGATCTCCCTAGCTTATTGGCTCCCCAAACAAGCTTGTTGGTAATACCTGCTGAGAGGATCTGTATTCCGATGCCCTTGACCTGGAAAGGGTTGCTGGATGGGCTGGGCGGCGGCCGCAGGAAAGGCTGCTGGTGGCCTCCTTTTCTTCCTACGCGCTGCTCAGGTGCAAGATCCTGCTGAGAGGATCTGTATTCCGATGCCCTTGACTGGCAAGGGCTGCTGGATGGGGTCAGGCAGCAGCCGTAGGAACGGTTGCTGCTGGCCACCTTTTCTTCCAACGTGCTGCTCAGGTGCAAGACCCATTAACAAAATCACAGTGCCACTGTTCATGAGCAGAGGTCCCAAATGCTTTCATTGGGTGGGGATCACAAACAGGCCATGTTGAAAATTTCGAGTGCAAATACCAACAAATACCCAGAGTGTTAGAAGTTTCTAACCATAACGTCCCACCCTGTACAGACTGACAGGCGTCAGGGGTGTGCCTTTGGATTGTCAGTTGTAATGCCCATGCCATTGCACCCCCACCCTGCAGACAGTGACAGGCATCGAGGAGTGTCTTGGACTGTTTAACCTCAGCATTTACCCCATTCTCCTATACTGCCCCCATTTCAGCGTATGTCCTTATGGAATGAGGTGACTTTAAAGCCAAACACCCCAAGGCATACCTCAACACTTGTCTGTGTCTACAGGATAGGGTGAGGTCATCATATCATGACAATTCACTTCCCTAGAATTCATCTCCACAGATACCTCACCCCCTGGCTATAATCTTCTCCCATTAACTCCAGGATCCTACCTTAGCCCTTATCACTGCCTTTCACCTCCCAGTTCTAGCACCAGCCCCTGTTCTAGTCATGCGTACCCCTTCCTACCATGTCACTTGTCTCAGTCTATGACCACCTCTTTCAGTCATCCAATCACTATTTCTCTTTGTCCACATTGACTTCCCTTGGATCTTTGGAATCTTGGGTATATCATGTTGAATGTATGCCATGTATATATACTGGTTTACCTAGAGTGCATCTCATATATTCCTACCATATCCTGTTATGTTTAAACAATTTCTGTTCTTGATTTCTGTATATAAGTGTTTTAATTATTCATGTACATAAACCAATTATTGAACCTTGATTACTGTATATAAGTATATACATGTTTTAAATCTTCCTATACATGTACCAATTATTGAACCTTGACCTTATCAGGTCCATCTTCAAATGAGCTGTGCTCAATGATGTTCACCTGAATAAATAAAGATTTGATTGATTGATTGATTGAGGTGAATGGCGTGAATGTTATGGGTGACAACCCAATCACATAACCCAATGCCTGTCCATCTCTGCAGGGTAGAGGTGGGATTGGTGTGAAGTTCAATACTTCACTGCCATTCCTATTCTGTACCTGTCTAACTCCTGCATTTCCAATGCTAATACCAGCAAGCAAACATTCTGCATTGACAAATGCTCATAATAACCTTCTGCCCTATGGGAAAGAACAGATATCCCTTCCAGATCATCTATCAATTTCATAAATGGCAGCCAACAACCTTTAAATGGTTCCCTTTTCAGGAGAGCTGCAGTAATCTTTTCCATTTGGTACATTGATTTAATAATACAGACCCAATCTACCATCTGCAGGCAACACAAGGATAAGCAATATCTGGTGACAGCCATACACACTGCCTTTAGAATACCTGCAAATCATTTTTGTCTATTTCATTTGGTCCTAGGAGGTAGCTTCCCCAGGACAGGATTATCTGTTTGAACCCCAGTTCTGAAGTCATGCCAAGCATAGTTTTAAATCTAGGCCCTATCTCATTCCAAAAAGGCCAGAAGGTGGGGCAGTTCCCAAAAATGTGATAAGGCGGGCCCTCATACCCATAGTTTCTCCAGCAGTGGTTGTTGCCTCCTGGTACATAATGTTTTGTCCTGGAAGATATCAGATAGTACCTGCCAATCACCTTCCGTCTATACTCATTCTAGTTGTTGAAGGCTGAGGTACAGAAACCCCTCCCAAATAATGTAATATGCCAATTATTTTATTTCAATGTGTCCTAGCTTCCATTTCCCAGACAGTTTGGTTGGGTGGTGGTGTCTCTCCACATTTATCCTTATAAAGAGGTATCAAGTTTGACATAGTTTTTTTTTTTTGGCCACCAACCTCAGACCTGCATTCTCTATATATGTCACCAGGGGATGGGGCCAGCTAGAACCTCGTGTATCTATGTACTGTAACTTTTCCGATGAAAGAGGCCACTTCAAAATATCAAAACAAATCTGTATTTCTGAGGATAAACTCCCATTTCAGGAGGTTAAAAAGTCTTACTTTATCTCTCACAAAGAAATGTATAAATCAGCATAATCCAAGCCCCTTCCATCTCTTAAATTCTACAGTCAGTCTAGAGGGATAAATATAGTATGCTGGTCTGTCTGGATAAATTTGGTTAATGTGTCTTTCTGTTATAATTCTGTTTTGACTCACCCCCAGTTTTCATACATTTGTTGACCCCAGGGGTTACTAATCTGGCCTGAATATTTGCTGATGTTTGGTACAGCAGCAAGATCAAGTGCTATCCTCTCCAGTTTACTCCTCATAGAATCACAGAAACACAGAAATGTTTCCAGATAAGGACTGCCAGGCCTATCCAGTCAGCCCACAGGGCCTAAGCATGAATGTATCTACACTCCCTAAGTGGTCAATGGCTTTTCATCACTCCCTTCCCACCCAAGTTTCCCTGAGCTTGTCACAGGCATGTTTAAACCCCTTGACTGTGCTTCCCCCTACCACCTCTAGTGGCAGACTATTCCAAGCATTTACTACCCTCTCCACATAGAAAAACCTCCTCATGTTACCTCTTAATCTCCTCCCCTCCAATTTCATACCGTGCCCCCTTGCTCTGGTATCTATTCTACATTGGAAAAAATCTCCCAACTGCACCTTGTTTATGCACTTGAGATACTTAAAAGTTTCTATCATGTCAACCCTTTCTCTCCTCTCCTTCAGTGAGTACAGATTGCGGTCTCTTAGTCTCTCCTCATATGTTTTGTGGTGCAAACCATGCACCATCTTTGTCGCCCTTCTCTGGACAGCCTCCACCATGTTTAAGTCCTTACACATGTGTGGTCTCCAGTACCACACACAGTACTCCAGGTGAGGCCTTACTAGTGTTTTATACAGTGGCATCACCACTTCCTGCCTCCCACTAGTAATACTTCATGTGCACCCCAGCATGCCATTGGCCCTCCCTGCAACCTTTGCACACTGGTTAGATACCATCAGGTCATCAGATATGATAACCCCCTAGGTCCCTCTCCTCTTTGGTGATGGTCAGCTCCTCCCCCCATCCTGTAGGTCTCCCCAGGGTTCACCTGGCACGGGGTCATAATGTTGGAAAACATTATGCTACATGGCAAAATCGTGCTGCCAGTACAGTGTGATTTCTGCCATGAGGCATAAGTCTCTTTTTTTGTAGGGGGCTTTGCCCCCACACCCCCTGTTATGGGAGGCTGTGCTCCCTAACCTACCCCATAAATATTCTCAACTCAAAGGGGATTTCAACTTGGGGATTGTGCAAATTGTAAAATCAAATGTGTCTGGGACCAGGAATCAAACCCGGTCCCAGACATAGCACCAGAGTTCCTCGCTGCAGCTGTTCAGTGAAACCCCATCCCAGCAGAGGTCTTAACCTCTGCCTGAGATGTTTTGAGTGGTGCAATACTGTGTACAGCAGTATTTGTGGTATTGCACCACTCACCACAACCTACAACACTGTTGAGGGTTAGCCATAATGTTGTACGCTATTAAGCATGCAACATAATGACCCAATAGGAGTTTACCCTAACTAGATGCATTATGTTGCGCTTTTTAGCATTGAACCTCAGTTGCTACACCTCTGACCGTCGTTCAAGCTGCTCCAGGTCTCTTTTAAATTATTTGCACCCCTTCTGGAATATCCACACTGTTGCAGATCTTGGTATCATCTGCAAATAGACAGACCTTTCCTTCTAGCCCATCTGCAATGTCCTAATGAAGACATTGAGCAGGACTGGTCCCAGTACTGATCCTTGTGATCCTCCACTGGTCACCTCTCTCTCCCCATATTGGATTCCATTTACCATGACCCTCCACCTTCTGTCTATCAGCCAGTTTCTGACCCACTGCTTAATCTTATGCCCCTGCCCAGACTACTCATCTTGCTAACCAGCCTTCTGTGTGGGACAGTATCGAAGGCTTTGCTGAAATCCAGGTAGGTGATGACTACGGCCCCTCTCTGATTCACTTCCCAAGTCACTCAATCAAAAAACCTATCAGATTTGTTTGACAAGACCTTCCTGATGTGATTCCATGCTGCATCAGATCATGGGCACTAATGGATTCCAGGTGTGTCACTATCCTTTCTTTCAGAAGTTTCCGTGATCTTCCCCCCTACTGAGGTGAGGCTGACTGGCCTGTAGTTTCTCTTCCACCCTACTGCCACTTTTGTGCAGTGGAACTACATACGCCCTCCTCCAGTCCCCTGGAACCATGTCTGTGTTGAGTGATTCTATGAACAGGGTGGCCAGAGGTGCTGCTGGTTCCCTCCACAGCACCCTTAATATCCTCAGGTGGCTTTATCCACCTTCAACTTTGTGAGTTCCTCCAGAACTCTCTCCGCTGTGAATCAGCTTGTGTCCATCCCCCACCCAATTGCCTCTGCTCCCCAACACTGGTCCTCGACCCTCTCCCTTCTTAGTGAATACTGAACAGAAGAATTTGTTCAGTATTCCAGCCTTATCTAGATCCTCCTCCTTATACTGTCCCTCCTCCTCCTCCTCTTTGACCCTCACAATCCCCTTCCCCTGTTTTTTCTTCTATAGCTGATGTACCTATAGAATTGTCCCCTTTTTTAACAGGCCACACTAAACCCTCCCCTGTCTGTGCCTTGGCTTTCCTAACAGCCTTCCGTGCCTCTCTGAGACTTTCAAGGTACACCTCCCTGTCCTCCTTCTCCCTTTGGGTCCCCTTATACTTCCTGAAACTTTCTCTTTTAGCCCTTACTTTGTCTCCAGCCTCTTTAGAAAACCATAGTGGTTTCTTACTTCTTTTCCCTTTAAACATAGAAACATAGAATTTGATAACAGATAAGGACTGCTTGACCCCACCTAGTCTGCCCATTTCCCTACCCAATGGATAAGGTGCAGATCCTAGTTAACCAACAGCCTACTTCCTCCTACCCCCCACTAGAATTGCATTATGTCTGTCCCATACATTCTTGAATTCCCCCGCTGTTTTTGACTCCATGACTTCCTCAGGAAGGCTGTTCCATGCACCCACAACCATCTCTATGAAAAAATTCCACATTATATCAACACCACCAGAGTTTCTGGGGGTCTAGTGGCCCTCAGACCCCCAGTCGTAATAGTGATTATTGTGATAGAAACATAGCCATAACCCCTAACCCCTACCAGGTCATAATGTTATATGCTTAATAGCAAACCCAGAATAGTGCTGTAGTTTACAGTGAGTAGTGCAATACCGCTAATACCGCTGTACATGGTATTGCACCACTTGATGTATCTCAGGCAGAGGATAAGAACTCTGCTGGGATATAGTTCTACCCAACTACTGCTGTGGCTCAATGGACTAAGACACAGCAACATAGAACCCAGGTACAGTGTCCGGGACAGGTTTGATTCCTGGTCCCTGGAATGTTTATCTTTTTTAACAATTTGTGTGATTTAGACTTGAACCCCACCCCCTAGAGTTGAGAATCCTTATTGCAGGGATTCAGAAGACACAGCCCCCCATAATGGGGGTGTGGGGGTTGAGCCTCCAGTGAAAAAAGACATGTTGCATTGATGAAATCACGTTGTATGGGCAGTGTGATTTTTCCATGTGGCATAATGTTTTCTGACATTATGACCCATGACCCTTTGACCACTATCCTAATGCACTGGTTAGTTACCTCCAGAATCAGAAAAGTTCTGGATGCTTAGATGCTCTGTGGTGAGTTTTAGGGCTTTTATTGAAGATAAACCACAGTTTTGTTACATCCTCTTTACCCCTCACTCAACTCACTCCTGGGAATCCCCGAGTTAGGGGTAAAGGAGACTATCGTTGACTCTGAAGACTGCAGATACAACTGAGGTGGGCAACTGGCTGAGCAACAATGGCATGAGCCACCCACCCCATAGGCATTAATGTCATGTACTGTACATGACTGTTATATAAAGGCTGAGCTATGCCCCAAGAAACTGTAGATTTAGATGCTTTGTGGTGATTCTTTGGGCTTTATTAAAGATAAAACACACTTTTGTTACGTCTTACCTACAGGTATGAATGACTCTGGGAAAAAAAAAATATTTTATTTTCTGGGGTCATGGATGTGGGAGATTACAGCTGGCCTTAAAGTCTGTAGCTGCAACTGTGATGGGCAGCTGGCTGACCAACTATGGCATCAGCCACCCACCCCATAGATATTATTGTAATGTACTGGGAAAGAATTTAGATAAAGGTTGGGGGTCTGAGGGCTGCTAGGCCCCCAGATGCGCTGGGGACGTACAGCCTCTAATGCAAGTCTTTGGGCTATTATTAAAGATAAAACACACTTCTGTTACATCTTACATACCCCTGATTCCAGGGAAAAAATTATTTTTTACTCTGGAGTAATCTCAGGGAGACAATTCAACTATTTATTGAAAATCAAGGAATCATGTTACAATTACTTAGCCGTGGATAATTTTTCATAGTGTCCTTTATGAAAGCTCACTTACTTATTGTAGGTACAAACAGGTAACGCATGTATATTAAGGTTACAAAATGCCAACAAAAATGTTAATTAATTATGTCACCTCTGAATTAAATAGAAGTAAACACAATACAATTCCATCATTACATCATACATACTAACAAAACATTGTTTTATTTCATTTTTATTTATGTATTAAATTGTTATTTAAATAATAATGGAATTATTGAAATCTTGGATGACACCTGTGAGTGGATGCTCATTAAGAAGTTCCACGTCAGATATATTAACACAAAAACACACAATAAAGTAATTATACATACGGAGTACAAATAAATTCAACAGTACATGGGTTGCAGTGACAAACAGCTACACAAATTGTGCTAAGACATAGTACAAGGTATGCCAGCATCCTGCAGAAGAGGGTGAGGCAGAGGCAGACGGTTAGGGTAAGGTAGGGAGGGGAAGTGGGAGCTGGGATAGGAAGGGCAGAGGGAAAGAAAAGAGCCAAGGAATAGGGAGTGGGAGGCAAGTGCTAGAGCAAAAGAGGTGGGAGGCAAGTGCTTGGGCAAAGACTTAACTTGGCTGGACAGCAGTTAGAAGTGCTGTGGCAGACTAAAGCTGTGGGTGCAGACTAGCAGATGCACCTACAGGTACGATTGTTCATGAGGTGCTGACGGAGTTTGCATATAAAGGAATCGAGGGCTGTGGCTCTGGCTGTGACAGATCTTAGACCATTTGTCCATAGAGGGGCCTGTTGAGCTAAGGATTGCTGGGCCATAGTTGTGCGACACCTGGGCACATGGAATACTTGTGTAGTCAAGCTCATGGTGTGCATGATATGTACAGGTGGTGACAGAAGGCTCAGAACTCTTTGTGGAGGTAAGTTTAGTGAACCCTTTTTTGCGAGTAGACAGGTATGATAAAGTGTTCTGTCATTCAATTGAAGCCAGCCCGATTGTGCATTAAGCTCACAGGTGTGGGTGGGATTTGGGCCATTAGTGAGCAGACAGCAGGCTTTGTTTAAGGCTGTTGAGAGGTGTTGAAGCACTGTGGCAGTAGTGGTGCCAGAGATATCTAGGCCATAGTCAATCAACGCAAGGCAAGGCAATTTTATTTATAAGGCACCCACTCCTGGAGGTTCTGGGCATTGTACACAGGCAAAAACAGACAGCAGTTAATTAAGACATAAACAAAGCTTATTAAAACCATTTCAGAATTAAAATACAAAACATAAAATATAAAAAAGGGTTTCAGAAATAAGTCTTCGAGAAACACTAAACTAAAATAAAGGTGTTAACAGTCAAATGCCAGGCTGAAGAGGTGGACCTTCAGCCTACCCTTAAATACCTCAATCAAGGGAGCATCCCAGACTGCAGGTGGAAACATGTTCCACAGGGATAGCAAAAAGACACTAAATGCCCAATAAGCCGAGGTCTTGAGCTGAATTCTGGGAACACCCAGGAGGCCGCTAGAGGAGGAGTGGAGGGAGCATGCAGAAGACATCGGTGTTAGGAGTTCAGACAAATTTCCAGGACCTAGCCCATACAGGGCCTTAAAGGTGAGAAGACTCACCTGGAAAAGGACCCTCCTACTGACTGGCAGCCAATGCAGAGCACACAGGACTGGAGTCATGTGACTGGACCTCAAAAGGCCTGTCAGCAACCCTGCCACTGCATTCTGCACTAGCTGCAACCTGTGGAGGGTCCTTCCCATGACTCCAAAATACAGAGCATTACAGTAGTCAAGCCTAGAAGTCACGAAGTCATGCACTAGTGTCGGCAGATCCTTAGGTGGAATGAGGGGCTTAATCAGGGCAATGTTCTGGAAGTGGTAGAAACTACTGCTGACTACAGCTGACACCTGATCTTCAAAGGTCAGTTTGCAATCAAGGATCACACCCAGATTTCGTAGCCTTGGAGAAACCACCAATGGAGCAGACCCCAGAACAAGTCCAGAGTTAGACCCTGATGGCAACCCATCATGCCAGCAACACAGCTCGATCACCAGCACCTCAGTCTTGGCTTGGTTGAGTCTTAGCCAGCTGGAAGCCATCCAGTCATTGATTTTGGCCAGACAGCTATTAAACAAGTCTACCACTCCCAATGTTCCGAGTGCAAAAAGACAAATACAGTTGGGCATCATCTGCATAGCAGTGAAACTGCACACTGTATTGTCAAATGATCTTGCCCAGGAGCAGCATATACACTGCGAACAACATCAGTGACAAGCTTGAGTCCTAAGGTACTTCACAAGACAGAGGCATTGGATAAGAGGGGAACTTCCCCTTCACCACCTGCTGCACTCTGTCCAAGAGATAGGACTCAAACCATTGGATGACAAAACTGGCAAGTCCACAAAACTCACAGAGCTAATCAAAAAAACATGACTTGATCCACAGTGTCAAAAGCTGAAGAGAGATCGAGGAGCACAAGAACTGACCAGTCTCCTCTATCTCTAGCCCTGAGCAGATTATTATGCACTCTCACTAGAGCAGAGTAAATGCTATGTCTAGCCAAAAAAACCCGACTAGAAAGACTCATAGATATCCAAGGACACCAGGCAATCCTCTGGCTGATGTGCCACCAATTTCTCAACAATGTTACTCAAAAATGGGAGGTTGGAGAGTCTCCAGAACTGTACACAGTACTCCAGAGGTGGTATTACCAATTGTCTGAAAAAAGAAAGACAAAGGGAGGGATAGTGAGACTGAAGGGGAGGATGGGGACTGCGTGGAGGATGACAACAGTAAAGCTGACATATTGAACAGGTATTTCTGCTCAGTCATTACTGAGGAAGAGGAGGGTAATGGGTCTGAAGGGAGTACAAGGGATGAGAATGGTGCAGAAATGGACACAAGTCCCTTTACATGAGAAAGGGTCCTGAAGGAACTGGAAGTAATAAGAGTTGATAAAGCAAATGGGGCCAGATGGGGTGCACCCCAGGGTCCTTAAAGAACTAAGAGAGGTGGTGGCTGAACCTTTGGCTATCCTGTTTAGCCGATCACTGGAAACAGGGGAGGTACCCAAAGACTGGAGGACAGCAGATGTAGTCCCCTTATACAAAAGTGGGGACAAAGAGGAAGTAGGGAACTACAGACCTGTCAGCCTCACCTCAGTAGTTGGGAAGATCATGGAAGCACTACTGAAGGAGAGATTGGTGGAACATCTGGTTGGCAATGGACTACAGGACCCAAGGCAGCATGGTTTCACCAAGGGAGGTCATGTCAGACCAATCTCATTGAATTTTTGACTGGGTGACTAGGGAGGTGGATCAGGGAGGGCAGTGGATATGGCCTATCTGGACTTCAGCAAGGCCTTGACACTGTGCCACATAGAAGACTACTACACAAACTGGGGAATATGGGTGTGAGCAGGACAGTAGTGTGGTTGGTAGGTAACTGGCTGGGTGGCAGGACACAGAGGGTGGTAGTAAATGGCTGTCACTCCACAGAGGGAAAAGTGACCAGTGGGGTACCACACGGATCAGTGCTGGGACCGGTCCTATTCAACATCTTCATCAGTGACATTGCGCAGGACCTAGAAGGCAGAATTTCACTGTTCGCTGATGACACAAAGCTCTGTAACAGAGTAGACACACCAGAGGGTGTAGCAGAATGAGAAGGGACCTGCAGAAACTTGAAGAATGGTCAGGGATTTGGCAGTTGAAATTCAATGCAAAGAAGTGCAAGATAATGCATATGGGGTACAAAAAACCCTGCACAATATATCAGTTGGGGGGTGAGGATATAGCATGCACCAAACAGGAAAGGGATCTTGGGGTTATCATCTCTGATGACCTCAACGTAGGGAAACAGTGTGATAAGGCAGCAGGTAAAGCAAATAGGATGCTGGGATGTATAGACAGGGGCATCACCAGCTGGAAAAGGGAGGTCATAATTCTGCTATACATGACACTAGTGAGGCCCCACCTGGAGTACAGTGTACAGTTCTGGAGACCATACCTATGTAAGGACATAGACAGGGTAGAGAAGGTTCAGAGGAGGGCAACAAAGATGGTGCATGGATTGCATCACAAGTCCTATGAAGACAGGTTGAAGGAACTGAACATGTACTCCTGGAAGAGAGGGAGGAGAGAGGATATGATAGAGACATACAAGTATCTCACAGGGAGGAACAGGGTGCAGGAATACACTATTTTTAAATGAAAAAGATGTACCAGGACTAGAGGGCATGGGATGAAGTTGGAGGAAGGACGATTCAGAGGAAACATGAGGAAGAATTTCTTCACAGAACGGGTGGTGGACAAGTGGAACACTCTGCCAGAGGAAGTGGTGGGGGCTGAAACAATCACAGGATTTAAGAATGCATGGGATAGACATAATGGAATTCTGGAGGTCAGGAGTAAGGTGCAACAGACTTCTAGGAAAACATAAACTGAACTTACAAGCTCAAATGGGCAGACTGGGTGGGCCATAGGCCCTTATCTGCTGACACTGTCTATGTATCTATGTATCTATGTCTGTACAGAGGGTTAAAACCTTCCTGTTTTCTACAGGTGATGCCTCTCCCTGTGCATCCCAGTATTCCCCCAGCCCTCCTTACTGTCTTCTTTCATTGCTGGCCCACCTTTAGGTCATCTGATATGACTACCCCAGGTCCCTTTCCATTTTTGTTGTTGTCAGTATCTCACCCCCATTGTGTACTCTTCCCCTGGGTTTTTGTTTCCCAGGTGCATTACTTTGCACTTCTTTGCATTGAATCTAAGCTGCCATACATTTGACCATTCCTCCAACCTTGCCAAATCCCTTTTTATCCTATCCACCCCACCTTGCATATCAACCCTGTTGCAGATCTTTGTGTCATCTGCAAAGAGATATACTTTCCCTTCCAGCTCCTCTGCAATGTAACTTATAATGTCATTAAAAAGGACCGGCCCCAGTATTGAACCTTGCGGTACCCCACTTGTAGCCTCCCTTTCTTCACTGTGGACTCCATTTACTATTACCCACTGTGTCCTGTTGTCCAGCCAGTGTTTTGCCGAGGCTACCATCCTGGGACCCACTCCCAGGCTGGCTAATTTGTTTATTAATCTTTTGTGCGGGACTGTGTCAAATGCATTGCTAAATTCTAGGTAGGCCGTATCCACAGCCCCTCCCTGGTCTACTACTTTGGTCACCCAGTCAAAGAAATCAATTAGATTTGTCTGACATGACCTTCCTGCTGTGAATCCATGCTGCCTTGGGTCCTGTGTCCCACTGGCCTCTCGGTACTCAAGAATTCTTTCCTTCAGAAGTGATTGCATCATTTTCCCTACCACTGAGGTCAAACTGACAGGTCTATAGTTTCCTGCCTCTGTCTTGTCCCACTTTTGTGAAGCGGAATCACATCTGCCCTCCTCCAGTCCTCAGGTACCACACCATCCTCCCACGATGTATTAAAAATGGTAGTCAGTGGTGTTACTAGTTCTCCTCTTAGTTCTTTTAGAATTCTGGGCTGAATCCCATCAGGCCCCATTGCTTTATCCACCTTCATTTTTAAGAGTTCTTTCAGAACCCTTTCTTCTGTGACAGGACTAATATCAACCCCCTATCCAGAGTGCTTCTGTTGATTGGATTAGGTATCTTCCCTTGCTTTTCCATTGTGAATACTGAGCAGAAGTATTCATTCAGTATCCCTGCTTTTTCACTGTCACTCTATGACCAACCACTTTCCTCTTTATTCAGCATCAGTATCCCTGCCTTAGTCTTTCTTTGCTCCCTAATGTACCTATAGAAGGTTTTATTCTCTCTTCTTAACCGAGTTCACTGTCTTTTCCTCGGTTTGGGACTTTGCTATTCTGGCTGCCTTCCCGGCTTCCTTCTGCTTTAAGTGGTGCAGTTCTCTGTCCTGCTCCTTTTGTGTTTCCTTATACTTCCTGAATGCTATCTTTTTCTCCTTACTTTCCGCACCACTTCTTTTGAGAACCATAGTATTTTTTTCTTTCATTTTGATTTATTTGTTTCACACAAAGGCTTGTTGCCTCTGTGATGGTAGTTTTGATGTTTTCCCATTGTTGCTCCACCCCACCTTCTTGCCTGTTTGCTAGTGCTTTTCTGAGGCACTCTCCCAATTTGACAAAATCAGCCCTCCTGAAGTCCAATACCTTCACTTTTGTATGGCTTGACTCTACAGCTAAGTTTGTCGTGAACCACACTGTTCGGTGGTCGCTTGTTCCCAGATGGCTACCCACTTCAAGATTGGAGATTCTCTCTCCATCCCCATTTGAGAGTACCAGGTCTAAGATTGTTCGCTCCTGAGTGGGTTTCACACTAGCTGTCTGAGGCATGCCCCATGTAGGGCATCGAGAATGGCCCTGCTCTTGGATATGGCTGCAGCAAAGGTGCTCCAGTTAACATCTGGCATATTTAGATCCCCCATCAGCAAAATCTCTCCTTTCTCTGCCATCCCAAGGATGCCTTCTATCATTTTCTTGTCCATCTCCTCCCCCTAAAACAAGAGTATGTATACAACCCCAGTGTGGACTGTTGTGCCATTTCCACTCTCCAGGGTAACCCACAGTTCCTCCTCTGTCCTCTCCCCCCATTTACCCTTCAGTTCTGTTACTTTGATCCCTTCCCTTACATAGAGAGCTACTCCTTCTCCTCTTCATCCCTCCCTCCCTGTCCCTCCTGTAGATTGTGTACCCTGGTATGTTGACATCCTAGTCATGGTTCTCTGTGTACCATGTTTCTGTGACTGCCATGACATCCAGCATCCCTCTTCCATTAAGGCCACCATTTTGGGGAGCTTTTTTACTTAGACTATGGGCATTGGTACTCATTACCCTTGATGTTTTATGGCTTTATTTCTTTTTGCCCCATCCCTCTCCTTACTGCCTTTGTCTTTATCTCCATTTACCCCTGCCCTTCTCCCTATCGACTGCTCTATCTCGGTGTTTACCTCGCTAACTACCCTGATTTTTTGGGGGGGGGCTAGGATTTCCCTTCACCTTTTCAGTGTCTCCCCCCTTGGCTAGTTTAAATGCTTGCCAATGAAGCATTTAAACCTATCACCTAGGATCCTGGTTCCCCCTCCTGGATAGATGCAGACCATCATGCCTGTATAGGCCTGCATCCCTCCAGGTGGAGCCCCTGTCCCCAATGAAGCCAAATCCCTGAGCTCTGCACCAGTTTTTAAACCAGTCATTGAATCCCATGGTGCAGAATACCCTTGCCTCATCCATGCCATAGACAGGTAGCACTTCTGAGAAAGTTACCATGTGTGCTACTTGTCTAAGGCCCCTCCCCAACACCACAAGCTCCTGTTGCACTTCTCTGATCCCATTCTTAGCCAGATCATTTGTCCCTAGGTGGATAATGACATCCAGCTCACTCCTCCTTGCAGCTTCTCCCATGATTCTGTGGATTTGTTTCCTGTCCCTTCAAGCCATGGCACTGGGCAGGCACCTTACACCTCCCTTCCCCTCCTTCCCCCAGTTTTACTCCCCTAACAATTGAGTCCCCCACCAGGAGTTGTTTCCTTCCCCTGTGGGATCCTGTGCCACCTTCCTGTGGGTCTCCATTGTGGGGGTTTCCAGCATCCTCCTTGGTCTCCACTGTGGGTGCCTCCATAGAGGAACCATGCTTCACCAGTATGGTGAATGAATTGCGGAGAGGCACAACTGAAGGAATGCACCTCTGTTCCACCACCCTTACCCTCCCTGAGCCCACCATGGTCCAATCACTCCTCTTTCTTTACATTCTCTGAGGTAGTGGCAGTGGCCTGGGTGGTCCCTGGGTGGGGGAGCAGGTTTCCCGAATCCTTGCCAGGTCAACATGGAGACAAACAACCTCCTCCCTCAGACCAGAGAGGTGCCTGCAAATAGGGAAGCAATGCATAGAAACATAGAAACATAGACTTTGACGGCAGATAAGGACCGCTAGGCCCATCTAGTCTGCCCATTTCCCTACCTACAGGATAGGCCGCAGATCCTATTTAACCAACAGCCTATATCTTCCTGTCCCCCACAAGAATTGCCTTATGTCTGTCCCATGCATTCTTGAATTCTTCCACAGTTTTAGACTCCACAACTTCCTCAGGAAGGCTGTTCCATGCATCCACTACCCTCTCTGTGAAATAATACTTCCTCACATTGCCCTGAACAGCCCTCCTTCTATCTTTAAATTGTGTCCCCTTGTTCTTGCAAGTCTCTTTTTCTGAAAGATGCTACCCTCTTGGACTTTGTTGATTCCCTTGAGGTACTTGAAAGTTTCTATCATGTCCCCTCTCTCCCTTCTTTCCTCAAGGGTATACATATTAAGCTCCTTTAGTCTCTCCTCATACGGCTTCTCTTGCAGACTCTGCACCATTTTAGTTGCCCTCCTCTGGACTGCCTCTATCCTGTCTATGTCCTTGCAGAGATGGGGTCTCCAGAACTGGACACAGTATTCCAGATGGGGTCTCGCCAACTGTCTGTACAGAGGGATAACAACTTCCTGTTTTCTGCTGCTGATGCCTCTCCCTATACATCCCAGTATACCCCCGGCCCTCCCTACTGCCTTCTCACATTGCTTGCTAACCTTAAGGTCATCTGATATGATTACCCCCAGGTCCCTTTCCTGTTTTGTTGTTGTTACTACCTCCCCACCCATTGTGTATTCTTCCCCTGGGTTCTTGTTTCCCAGGTGATTATTTTGCACTTTTTTGCATTGAATCCTAGCTGCCATACATCTGACCATTCCTCCAACCTTGCCAAGTCCCTTTTCATCCTTTCCATGCCTCCTTGTGTATCAACCCTGTTGCAGATCTTTGTGTCATCTGCAAAAAGGCATACTTCAAAAGGCATTACTGCAAAAACGCAGTCTCCAGAATGCCTTCTGGAAGACTGCTCCTCCACAGCCAGTGCATTGCACCACTCCCCACACGTCTGTGTCACTTCCTGTTACAGATCCTTTTTTATCTTTTTTTTTGTTCTTGTTTTAGTGTGTGCAAGCTTGTGAGTGCTTCTATCTCCTATTCAGTGTGCTGTGCTTTTAAGGATATGAGCAGGTGTATGTCGTTAGCAGTTTTGGGGAAGTGATGTCAGAACCCCTGCTATAAAGGAAGTTATGCACTTGGGGTGGTTGGGACTAAACCTATGCCATCCAGAAACAATCAACTACAACTCTGGCCCTCCACCCCAGGGAGTGCCTTCCTTCCTTTCAGACATCTATTTTACAGAAGTTAAGTAACAGGTCTAGTCACAAATGACTGCAAATATCTCCCAGCTACAGTTATTCCATGGCAAATTAAAGTTAAACTAAGAAAAGTCAACCATGAAAACAGAATCAATACTAATTACTTACACAGGTCCACAAAGTAATAACTCAATTCAGTGTAATCTGGAAAATAACCTCCTTGATTTAAGGAAGCTCTGGCTGCTTTCTCTCTCTCTCTCTCTGGAGTACCCATCCTGCCTATATTTCCTGTCACTAAGTAGCCCATTAACCTCTACCATCTCTGCTGTAATGTGGTGCGCTCAGGAGCCTTAGATTGCAAAAGAGCTTTGTACACCATTCCCAATTTTGGAGTGACCAAGGATGACTGAGATGAACCATGACCACCAAATATGGCCTCCCATGACTTCTGAGGGAAGAACATTGATTCCCCCAGCAACCATGATTGTATCAGATGGTTCATTTGTAATTATCACCAATGATGGGAAATTGGGAGGGAAAACTACTACTGCATCTTCTAAAAAGACTTGAAATAGCCAATCAGGGATGGAAACAAATCCCCCACCTTCATGATTCTCACTTCAACCCAAACCTGCCATTTGAAAGGCTCCCCTCCCATAATCAATTGGAGAATGCCATAAAGACCATAGGGGAAGTGGAACCTACCAATCAGACCTAAGGGTATCCCTAGCCAGGTGCCATACGTATACCACGTATTCTTGAGTAAGCAACTGCCCAGGTGAAGACTGCCCTTCCCAAAGCACCTGTTCTGGAAAACCAGGGAAGGATCATTCCACTGAAACTCAAACCACCAGACCATATGGATGAAATGGTGGGAATGTAGCCAGAGTCAGATATAACAAAGCTGTGCTGCAACATAATAGCCCTGTAGCCATGGTGAAGTCAAGCCTCCCTGGTCATATGATGCATCAAGTGGGCTGTGTCGATGTAGGGTTTCTGTCCTTCCCAGTAGATGGTAGACTGTGTCTGATGAAATTGCCACCAAGTAAGTAAAATTACTAAGGGAAGATACCTGATTAGAAATAAAATGCATGGTAAAAACATCTTTCAAACTGCCTGTATTTTCCCCCTTAGTGTGAGACGCAAATGTTTCCATTGGAGCATGTCCTCCCTGAGCTTCGCAATCAGGGGTCATAAGTTCAGGTAGGACCAGTCCTTAGGAGTAGAAGAAAAAAGGACTACAAGATATTTAATGGGCCCTGTGGATCAAATCAACCCAGGCACTGGGAGGGGTAGAAAGATGGTCTGAGAAATGAGTGGCAAAATCTGAGTCTTGGCCCAATTATTACAGAGACCAGAACTAGCTGAGAATTCCTTCAAGAGGTTCATCAGGGGTGGCAGGGGAAAGTCTACATTTCTGAACACAAGCAAAATATCATCAGCAAAGAGCATAGTTTTGTACTCTTTAGAGCCCACCTGGATACCCTTTATAGCCACAGAATAGCATAGCTTGTGTGCCAGAGGTTCAGTGGCTAAAAGGAAAAGATCTAGCGAGAGAGATAGAGAGAGAGAGAGAGAGAGAGAGGGAGAGAGGGCAGCCTTGTCAAGTGCCCCTACCCAGCATAAAAGAAGGGGAGAGGAGGACATTAGTAAGAACTGAAGCCAGTGGAGAAGAGTAAATAATCTCAATCCAATGGAGAAGGTGAGGTCCAAACCAAATCTCTCCAATGTCACCAACAAGGCCACTCAACAGAATCAAAGGCCTTCTCCATGTCCAAGGCCATGACCACTCCAGTCTTGGCCTTGTTCTTAAAGACACAGAGAAGATCCCCAGGGAAGCGAAGGTGGTTGGCCCTGTCCCTACCCCCCACAAAGTCCACCTAGTCCAGATGGATTAAATATGGCAAAATAGTAGACATTCAGTCGGTAAGTGCTCTTGCAATGATTTTATAATTCACATTGAGTAGGGACACCAGGCAGTAGCTCCCACTCTGAAAAGGGTTTTGGGTAGTGCCAAAATTGCTGCTTGTACATTGTTAGGGGGTGCTGCCCTTGTGTCCAAGCCTCCTCTACCACGTGTGCCAAGAGTGGACAAACATTATCTCCCATTACCATAGTAAGGATCATACTAAGGAATCTGAGGAGTGAAAAGGCTTATGCAGCCCAAAAGTGCCCTTGTGCTATTCAGTTCATGTTAAACAGAATAATATGACATGGATTGACCAGAAGTCAAAAAGGTATCCAACTGTTTTTTTTTACTCAGATTTGGTTTTACCTAATACAATATTCAAAGGTAATTTGTTCCAGGGTTGGATCATCCTAAGGGTGAAGAAAACCATTTTAGGAAAAAATTGCAGAAAATAATGCTGGCCACTATTGATGGGCCCCACTTCTGCCTCCACTCCCACTCCAATAACAGTCCACTGGGGGAGGTTCCTGCTCCCAAAATCCCACCCTGAGGGGCAAGCCAGGGCTAGAGACCCATGCTTCCTGAGAGGGGACACCTGCCTGCTGGCTCCACCCATGGGGATAAGCCTAGAGATGAGGGGCAGAGAGCAGAGAAAGAGACCTGAACCCCCCGGGAGGTTGTGCTGAAAAAACCCCCACAGTTCTGCCTGTTGAGTAGTTAACAAGTTAAACTGAAAGTGAATCTCATGAATACAACTCACCAACAAAGGGTCCTGATGACCCTCCTTGTGCTGGGCCTCTAGAGCACGTAATTAGTCATCCAGTGGCTCCATTCTGGCATGCCTTGCCTTCTTCTGGGCCGTAGCATAAGGCATAAACTTTCTCCAGATATAATATTTCATACCTTCCAACAACCACTGTGATGCCACTTCTCCATCTGCGTTGAATATCAGATAGTCATCAACTTCCCATCTTAGCCAAGTATTCATAGAAGTATCATACAGAAGGCTAACATTACAGCATTAATGGGGGGGGGATCCATCTCCTTGAACCAGTAGAAAGGACCTGGTTGCTGGTGCATAGTCTGATATTACAATCAGCTCTAAACTTGCTTGGACAGAAAGCCACAACAGATTTTTGGAACCCAAAATTAAATCCAGGTGACTATAGGTCTGGTGTACTGGAGAGCGATAAGTGTAATTTTGCTCCATCAGGTGCCCAAGCCTCCAGACATCCCCAGGCTATGCCCCTCACATAAGCTTTTAAAGCCCAGGATCCTGGGGTTATCAGTCTAGTAGGATTGCCACTTTGGTTGTAAACCAGATCCCAAACCTCATTCATGTCACCACACAGAATCAAGCAGCCCCTCTGCCTTATCTTGAATAAATTGGGCCAGCTCATGCAAAAACGGGATGCTGTCCTCATTGGGACTGTACACAGAGATCAATGTAAATGATTCCACATCTAAGGTGCCCGTAGCAAGTACCCAGTGACCCTTAGGGCTCCTTAAGACCTGCTTGTGGACCCATTTGACCCCTTTACTTAGGAGGATTAGTACACCTCAACTCTTTGATACTGTATACTAGAGGTGGCATATACCTGAATCGCCAAGCCAATTTAAGATGCTCCACCTTCCTGAGAAGCAGATAGTATTCCTGGATGAATACTATCTGATTCCCTAGCTTCTTAACATGGGTTAACACCCTCTTCTGCTTGATGGAGCCATTCATACCCCTCACATTACAGGACAAAACTTTGTAGGATCCTCCCATGGTGAATTATGTCACAAAGCCCCAGTCCTTCCTTCTCCCACCATAAAAAGTACACAGCTCAAACTTATGACTCAGTGGACACATAGTAGACCTAAGTATAGAACAACAGCCCCTCACTCTTCCCCATAAATTACAGTATACACAAAGTGCAGAGTTGTAAAAGCTTGGAATATCATTTTTCTCACCCCTAAATACTCACTCGGGTCACGCTCACATCCCCATATTCAATGCCATCCAAGTTCCCCACCTCCTGACCAAACTAATCCCACCCCTGAAGAGATACTATTAGAATCAGTTGCTTATAGCCCCTATGGGTTAGCCCCTTAAAATCAGTATAAGGAGAGAAAGACCAAACATTCCCCCTCAAGTAACCACCAGGTTCCACCAACATCCCCCCAAAAGATTGCTCAATCACTACACCCCAAGTATGACCCTAAAGAGGGTCCCCCAAAACTCCCAATGAAATGTCAGAGGATCCTTCCCCTTCCTTCACCAATCCCCTCAGAGTAAGAGGGGGAGCAACCCCTCAAGGAAGGATTGCCCAGATCCTCCCAACAGACAAAAAGAGTAGGAGAAGGGAGACTCATAATGTCATACTCTACCATCCCAGACTGGGGTACCCCAAATCCCATTGTCCTGGGTTAAAACCCTCCCCACATCCACAAACTAGCCCATAACCCCTTTGATACCCATGAGTTCCCTTCTGCCAGTAAAGGCACCGAATCCCTAAGTCACACAGCACCTCACCAGCACGTGTGACAATAATGCAGTTCAATCCAAGGCTATGAGGTGGTAAGCGTGGCAACTAAACACCACAGCCTCTTCCTGGCTTGAGTGCTGAAGACCGGGAAGGTTCTGCATATGCAGAGATGATGCAACACAAGCAGTGAGGGGTAGAGTCAAACCCAAATAAAAAATACAAGGTATTGGGTCCCCCAATGTAACAAGATCTAGCAGAGCCACTACGTCTGTGAATACATTGACTAGATAAGGGTGTTTCATGGGCTTAAACATAAACAGTTATTTATTTATTTAAAAAATATCAGATTTACAAACCTTTGAGTCAGAGACTCATTTACAAAGGCACCTTGTCAAAACAAATACATCGACAGCACAGTTAACAAGTCAAAAAACAATGACAGAGATCGGACAGTTATACCAATCATTCACTGGAGATACATGGGTAACAGTAGATAAACAGATTACATAGTTTAGGCACACATGCACCACATCAAGAAGACCAAAGCAGTTCAAACAATATAGAGTAGCTAAAGCAAATAGGCATCAGGAGTCAATGAAAAGACCAGAGTGTTCACATGAAGGCTGTTGTATATACATTAACTGAATCAAAGTACAGTACATTGAGAAAGGGCATATTTAAGCAATAAGGCATGACAGAGTGTGTGTGATCATGTAATAATGTCACTCGTGGGGTGGGTTGAAGCATGACATGAAGCCAAGTGCTTCCACCACCCCAGGAGTGAAGTTATTACAAGATAACACACACTCTGGAGTGATTTATTGCAATTATACAATAGTTTGTTGTTATATACAGAATAAAAAATACATTTTAAAGGTTGTTTTTGTTAGTGTGGAAAAATATTTCTTAATAAAAAATGCAAGGAATGATTCAAATCCAAAGCTACAGTAATATTATTGTGTAAAAACATCACTGTTTTAATGGGTCAGCAGCCAATCAGCTTCTTACATGTTTCCTTGCCATTTTATAATTAAAAATAATGCCACCTTCTGTATTACAGTTACCTATATGTTTTGCACTTTATTCTATGCACTGTTATAGTAATCAACTCAACAGAACCAGGCCAAAATGAATAGCTCTTGCCTCACTGTGTTTAACAAACACAGCACTTCTAGAAAATCTATATACATACTTTCTGTACAGTTAGTGTTGTCCCAGGAAAAAAACAAACTGCTAATCAATTATTTAAAACCCAGTAACATGCTTCTTTTTTTCTGCTGCTGTGAATTCCCCCATCCATGAAGCCCCCCCCAACCAGATAACTTATTTAAAAACACTTTGTTGAGGGGGAGTCACGTGATGCGTCTGGAGGAATAGCAGCTGATTTTTGGGTCTCCCTTCCCCGCTACAAAACCTGCAATTTAATCGAATATTTTTTGGTTTTACCCCACTAGCTTCCTTAGTCTAAGCATTGAGACTAAAATTGTATGTTCTGTTTTGTTTTCTGGTAAACAGACGAACGATGGAGGGTTCAGACCAGGAGCTGGAAGCCAAGCGACCCCGTCGGAGTTCATCGCCAGTAGTTCTACAAGAGGAAATAACCCCAGCTAAAATCTATAGTGATCTCACAACAATAAAAGAAGCACTGTTCAAATTGATTGAGGAGGTAGCTGATTTTAAGCCAACGCTAACCCAGCTAGCCCGTTGGGTGATGGACGCTGAAGCCAGGATCTCCTCTATCGAAAGAAATATGGATAAGAATGGCCTTGCTATTGTGGAGGCAAAGAGGATGATAGTTAAACTGGAGGACCACTTAGATGACCTGGAGGGGAGAAGCAGACGCAACAATTTAGTTCTGTTGGGGCTCCCTGAGGGAGAAGAGGGCCCCAACACTGTCCTTTTCCTCCAGAAGTTTTTAAAGTCATCGGTGGGGCCTTCGCCAAACGGGCCCGAATACATCATTGAGAGAGGCCATCGGGCCCTTAGGGCTAAACCATCTCGGCGGAACCCCGAGACCCGTGATTTTCAAGCTTCTGAATTACCTTGACTGAGAATTTATTTTAAAGAAGCTAGGAAACTATCAGCTATCCTATGGAAAGAAAAGCTTACATTGTCCTGATCTGACCCTAAAAATCGCCTGGCTCGAGCTAGCTTTCGACCCATAACATCCAAGCTTTAGGCGGCGTGGTAAGCATCGTATGCTATACCCAGCTAAACTGGAGATCACTCTAAAGGAAGGGATCAAGTGCTTCGACTCAGTGGAAGAGACTCTAAAAGCACTTAAGATCGCTCTACCAGAGTTGTTTTCCAAAGGGTGAAAAGTTTGTGTTCATCAGTTATTGAATACTTCAACAGTGATGGTGGACAGGTTTATGAAGCTCAGAGACGTTCAGGGTCCTAGTGTGGATCTTATTTGAGACTATCAAAGGACACATTTTCCCTCTGGAAAATAATTTTTCTTCCTTATGCTGCTCAATCTTAGCATTTTGGGGGCTAATAAGAAAGATTTGCTAGTTACATGTTGCATTTCTTGGGGTCCTTATAAGAAATCTATTGGGATGAGTTGTTCTATTTAGTAGCCACTAGAAGGAGCTCCTGGATTAATTTTATTTTACTGTGCCCCTCAGTATTAGTTCTGACCCACTTGTTTAGTGCTAAACTAGCGATATATGTATTTGGTTTGCAAAATGGGAAGTATCCAGTTGTATTTCGCTTTTGGATTGTAAGATACCCCTTGCTTATTCTCCCTACTGATTCACTGAAGTTAAAGTTGTTTAAGTAGTTTCATAGAGTGAAGGAAGGCGTGGTTCCTACTTTCTTTTTTAATTAGCTCCAAAACATTAGCTCTAATTAATCACTAGGGAGTCTTTTAGGCATTCGATTATGGAAGTAGCTCCTACCTCCCGGTTAAACAATCCTTATTTAATGGGCAGAGACAGGAAAAGATATAGTGAGGATGGGACTACATAGATTATGTTTCCCACGATCTGTGTCTCCTAGCTCCTATCAAGTATTTCATGTTATATTTGTCGCGAGGTTATGCCTCATTATCGGTTGTTTTTATATTTTAACCGACTAATCCGAGCTAAAATTATTACAGTAAGGCTTACCATTATGCTAACTTATTTTAATTAACGATATCTTTCGGTTTAGAGGGCTTCCCCTTAGTAGGGGCCCAAAAGGTTTCGCAGGCTAACAAGTTCAAGTTTACATTACTTTGGTTTTGGGGGGGCGCCCCACCTCTAGAGCGTACCATGGACCAAAATCTCTGGAGTTGGCTTTGGGCCAGTGGGGTCATCTTTAGTTGGGTTTAAGGAGAGGGGTAAGTCTTCATAGACAAATGGGATTTTTGTGGTGGTTTGTTAGTTTAGCGAGTATGGGGGGTATTTGGGTGGGTATAGGCAGCTTTCCAACTGGTTCTATATCTTTCTTCTTGAGTTTTCTCATGGTTAGCAACCTGAATATCATTTCCTGAATATAAAAGGGGAAGATAACACGAAAAATATGTTATTTTAAATCACTTGGCACATTTTGACCCATCAATAGTCTTTTTCAAGAAACTCATATGCCTCTGGAACAGCTTCACCACTTAAAGAAAAGGTGGGTAGGTCAGGTTTTTGGGGCAGGGATTTCCCCAAGTAAAAGGGGGGTAGCCATCTTAGTGGCTAAAGGAATCCCTTTTTTTCCTTCAGATGTTCTTTCTGACTCCAATGGAAGATACATAATAGTTTCAGGGAAGCTGGGGGGAGTTAACTTAGTATTGGGGTCTATTTATGGCCCAAACCAAGAGTCACCTTCTTTCTTCACCCAGCTGGCCGTGCTTATGGCCCCCTTTGCAGATAGACCCGTAATTTTAGGAGGAGATTGGAATCAGGTACAGTCTAACCGTCTTGACCGTTCATAGTGCAGAGCTGTCCGTCTATCCCCATCCCAAAGGGCGTTAGCTGAGTTTACCTCTTCCTAGGGCCTTATTGACCCATGGAGAACGATCAATCCTATTACTAAAGAATTTACCTTTTATTCCCCTGTTCAAAAAAGTTATTCTCGAATTGATTTTTTTCTGGTTAGTCACCAAGTTCTTTCTTTTATTCAAGAAGTTACTATCTTGAGTCGAGTAATTTCGGACCACTCTCCCATTGGCTTTCGATGCCGTCCATTGTCCGCTCCACCTAGATCTTATTCATGGTCCTTGAATAATTGTTTGCTCAAGGATCCCAATTGTTAGGTCACTTTCGATCTTTTATGTCTCATGTAATTACTTCCACTGGGGATCTACTAGCAGTGGACTGGGCATGGTCGGCCTTGAAGGCCACATGGAGAGGTGAGTTTGATTAGGCTCGCATCAGCTCGTAAAAGAAAACTATGTGCCTTCTATCTAATTGTTTGAGAGGATTAAAGCCTTGGAGGCTATGGAGAAGATTCGAGATCTTTGGATCAAGACCAAGAATTAGCTCGCTTAGGGCTTGGTATGCGGGTACCTTTAAGGAGGGGTTGAGAACCAGGCTTCTAGATTAAGGCCTCATACATAGGACAGGGCAGCAAAGCTGGCAAAATCCTGACATGGCAGCTGAAACAACGAGCAGCGGCTAAGAGTGTGGCAGGGCTGAGACACCCAAGGACCAATAACTTAGTTTCTGACCCAGAGGGTATACTAGGTATTTTTTTTTACTTCTATAAAAATTTATATTCTAGTAGAAACATAGAAACATAGAAACATAGAATTTGACGGCAGATAAGGACCGCTTGGCCCACCCAGTCTGCCCATTTCCCTACCTACTGGATAAGCTGCAGATCCTAGTTAACCAGCAGCCTACTTCTTCCTACCCCCACCCCCAGAATTGCCTTATGACTATCCCATGCATGCTTGAATTCCACCACTGATTTTGACTCCACAACCTCCTCCGGAAGGCCATTCCATGCATCCACAACCCTCTCTGTGAAAAAATACTTCCTTAAATTACCTCTGAGCCACCCCTCTATCTTCAAATTGTGCCTCTTGTTCTTGCATACCTCTTTTTGAAAGATGCTGCCTCTTGGACTTTGTTGATTCCCTGAGGTACTTGAAAGTTTCTATCATGTCCCCTCTTCCTCCTTTCCTTGAGGCTATACATAGTAGCTCCTTAAGTCTCTCTTCATATGTCCTCCAGTGCAGACCCTGCACCATTTGAGTTGCCCTCCTCTGGACAGCTTCCATCCTGTCTATGTCTTTGCTGGAGATTGGGTCTCCAGAACTGCACACAGTACTCAGATGGGGTCTCACCAGCTGTCTGTACAGAGGGATAATAACTTCCTGTTTTCTACTGGTGATGCCTCTCCTTATGCATCTCAGTATCCCCCCAGCCCTCCTTGCTGCCTTCTCACATTGCTTGCCCACCTTTAGGTCATCTGATATGACTACCCCCAGGTTCCTTTCCATTTTTGTTGTTGTTAGTATCTCACCTCCCATTGTGTACTCTTCCCCTGGGTTTTTGTTTCCCAGGTGCATTACCTTGCACTTCTTAGCATTGAATCTAAGCTGCCATACATTTGACCATTCCTCTAACCTTGCCAAGTCCCTTCTCATCCTTTCCACCCCACCCTGTGCATCAACTCTGTTGCAGATCTTAGTGTCATCTGCAAAGAGACATACTTTTCCTTCCAGTCCTTCTGCAATGTTGCTTATAAAGACATTGAAGAGGACTGGTCCTAATACTGAACCCTGCAGTACCCCGCTAGTAACCCTCCTTTCTTCTGAGTGGACTCCATTTACTATTACTCTCTGTGTCCTATTCTCCAGCCAACTCTTTACCCAGGCTGTCATCTTGGGACCCACTCCCAGGCTGGGAGTACACTACCCTTTCCAGAGGGGAGTATTGGGATGAGGGAGTTTTTGGCAAACATTCCCTTCCCTGTACTTCCGGAGGAGAGTAGCCAGAGGCTAGAGGCTCCTTTTACTCAAAAGGAGATTATTGAAGCTATTGACACTCTTAAGTTAGATAAGGCCCCGGGACCTGATGGATTTACAGCCCTTTTTTTTCAAGTCATTCAAAGACCTTTTGGTACCGTTGTTGCAACATCTTTTCACCTTTTGGCATGACTATGGGATAAAGGACCCATCTCTTTTTGAAGCAAGAATTATTTTTCTACCCAAAGCCGAGAAACCATTAGATTTGGTTGGTAACTATAGACCAATTTCATTACTGAATATCGATATTAAAATCTATGCTAAGATCCTGGCCACCCGAATCAAAACCTTGTGGCTAGACCTAGTGAGCCCGGGCCAGGTTGGATTCGTGGCTGGTCATTCGTCAGGGGATCATTTTAGGAAAATATTTTATTTAATCTCTGCGTCTTCGTGTCCAGGTATGGAAGCATCTCTGGTCTCTTTAGACGCAGAGAAAGCTTTTGATAGGGTAGAGTAGAATTTCATGTTTCAGGTATTGTCCAAATTTGGTTTCCCTGAAAAATTCTTGAATTATATTCGGGTCCTATACACTTGTCCTTCAGCGAGAATCCAATGCAACAATCTGATTTCAGCTGCTTTTCCCTTGCTGCGAGGCACACGCCAGGGATGTCCCCTTTCCCGGTATTTATTCAATTTATATTTAGAACCACTAATCAGGGCCATTAATAATGATAAGCAAGTCCAAGGAATCTGCATAGGGAAGTGGAGCAAGCTATCAGCTTTGCAGACGTATTTACTAATTGCATGTCCACAATAGTCAGAATCACTTCCCGTTTATTCCAAATCATTTCAGATTTTAGCAAATTTTCAGGCTATAATTTGAATAAGAGTAAAACTATGGTTCACCCGCTATCCCCTTATCTTCAACAAAGTTGGTGTACCTCCTTAGGCTCACAATGGCAGCCTAAATCCTTGCTTTATTTAGGTATCCAGATCTCAAAGGACTTGGCAGACTTGGTAGATTTAAATTTTAAGCCCTTAGTTAAATCTATTAAGGAGAACCTGGAAAGGTGGACTAAGCTTCCGTTATCCTTTTGGGGAAGAACTAATACAATCAAAATGATGATTCTACCAAAAATTTTCTACCCCCTTTACAACCTTAATGTATACCTTCCCAGATCCTTCTTTAATCCGATCTATAAATATTGCACTGATTTCTTATGGAAGGGGAAACCTCCTCGTAGGGCCTATAGGAAGCTCACCCACCCAAGGAAGGTAGGGGGCCTACAGCTCCCGGACTTTTATATTTACTATCTGGCTAGCCATGTCGCCAGGGCAGCTTCATGGGGTGTCGATTTGGAAGTGGCCTCGTGACTTACGCTGGATCGATCGCTGGCTTATAGTGTTAATTTAGACCCAGAATCCTGTCTATATATTCCATGGTCAAATGTTCCTGTTAACTGAGAGATACCCGATGGGTGGGACATAAAGGCTCTTCACCAACTTTATTCGTTTTTGAGAATTCCCTATGAAAAGGACATAATGCAGCCTCTTTTGAAGAATCCTAACCTTTTGGTTGGGAACCAGCCAATAAGGAGATGCATTGGCAATCTCCCTTCTAACCCTAGGATAGTTGACTTTGTTTTAGAAGGCTCAGTTATCTCATCCTCCGTTCTGATGGAGAAACTTAGAGTTGAACCCAATGATTGGTTGCGGCTGTACCAGATCCAAAGATGTATTAGTTCCCTCCTAAGGGATAGTAAAGGGTCGGATGAAGCTGGAGAGCTGCTGAGGGAGATGAGAGATTTGACATTATCTGGCAACTCAGTCTCTAAATTATATAAATTAATTTTGGCTAAGAGGGATTCCAGTATCTCCCCAATACCTTATTACTGGGAGGTGAACTTATCTTTGGGTTGGCCGGAAGAGATTTGGTGGAAGGTCTGGTCGGATTTATATGTATACGTCAAGCAAAATAGATTAAGGGGTCTTCAATTTAATCTTTTGCATAATCTCTATCTCTCTCCGGCCAAACTCTCCTGGATATACAATTTCAGTTCTCCAGAGTGTAAGACCTGTGGCTGCCCTGTTGGTACTATCTATCATAAATTATGGGAATGTCCTAAGGCAGTTAAACTCTGGGATTCGGTGAAACTGTGGATAGGCCCCTATTCTAACATTTCAGCCTATTTTAATGCTGATGTATGCATTTTTGGTATGTTTGCCAATATCTTGGTGGTAGCTCAACAGCACCAAATGGCCTTGGTGGCTTTGGTGACGAAGTTACTTCTCCTTTGCTATTGGCATAGTGATAAATTCCCCTCCCTTAAGGAATGGTGGGATGAGTTTTTATGTGCCCTAAATGTGGAGAGGTCTGCGGCTAATTTCTCTAATTCAAGCAAGAAATTTAACAATTACTGGGATAGTTTTCTACGGTGTTTGAAGGTCAAATATGGCAATTAGAGGGGTTAGGGGTTTCTTTCATCCCCTCTTTTGGGTTTGTACTTCTATTCCGACATTTGCAACAATTTCCCTCTCCCTCTTTAGTCATATGTGGAATGAATATGGACAATTTGGCTTTTCTTTCTTGCTCCCCCGCATGAGGCAACTAAGTTGAATGATCTTTTTCGGATAATACTAACTTAGAATAGCCTTAGTTACCTATTGGTCAGGTTGCTAATACATTCCGGCCTACATTATTATATTTCCTTTTCTTTTTCTATATGGAATAGCCTAGGGATGGAATGGGGTTGTTGTTGGGGATGGGGGGTTTTGGGAGGTGTACCCCTTCCTGATATGCTGTGATTTATTACATCCTACAGTAAGGATTTTTGTAAAGGGGTTATTGTTTATAGTTTGTTTTGTGCATTGTAAATGTTGTTTGTTATAAAATAAAGTTATTTTCCAAAAAAAAAAAAAAATTGTTGAGAAATTTTTGTTTTAGTATATCCATGGTCAAGAAAAATGAATTTGTAAAAGAAACCAAAATCCCCATTTATCAGTTCATTGAATGACAACACAGCATGTTATGAATTTTTCATGTTCTATGTTTAACCTACAGTAAGTCAAACAGAAATTAGACACCCAAATGCCTGGCTATTTACAAGTGAAGCAAACGTGGTTATCATTCAGTTATAAACACCTGTAGTCACAAACTGCAAGTTAATAAAATTCAGTATAAAATTAACTGTAGCCCAGAATTGCATGCCTGAGAATGAAGTTGGTATATTATTAGGAAAAAGGAAAAACAATTGGGTTTCTTGATACAGTATGCAATGTCCTGCAAAGATGGTGGTGTCACATGGCTTAATGCGGTGCTGTGATGTGCCTAAGGGAACTTGTTATGCAGAAAGTTCCAGGAGCACAGTCATTAAAACTGGAATAACAGGTTCCAAGGAGTAATTAACTCAAAAGAAATTGTAGAAACATAGAAACATAGAATTTGATGGCAGATAAGGACCGCTTGGCCCACCCAGTCTGCCCATTTCCTTACCTAGTGGATAAGCTGCAGATCCTAGTTAACCAGCAGCCTACTTCTTCCTACCCCCAGAAAAACTACCCCATTCATTCACAGGTGTCAATGAATGTATTTGTAAACCATGCTGGTTTATCTTCTTGCTTCCCTCATAGTAAAAATGTGAAAATACATTTATATTATTTTAAATGAAAAATGAGTGATACCTAGCTTGTCCAGTTGGATGGCAGCTCTGAAAGTTGTTCCAGTCTTTCTTTTCACTGATATAAACTGAGCCAGGAAAAATAGTAAATAGAAAAAAAAACAGCATTTCGTTTGTACAACTAGTTGCTAATTGCAACTTATATTTTTAACATGTGCAAGTCTATTCTACTTCTCAGACTTAAAAAGAAAAATACACTTCATCACAGACTGTGCTTACCAAGTACTGTGCCCATTTTAGTATATAAATGTTTAAGAAATACCTGAAAGCTGTCTATTTTCCTCGAAGTTGAATCCTTAATCTGTAGTTTCAGACATTTCTTAGTGTTTCCTTTAGAGACACCAAGTGACTCTGATAATCATTTGTTCCAAGGGTTTTTAAGTCAGTTTGAAGGCAATTTAATTATCTTCTGTTCTCATAGTCCTTAACAAAATGCAGGGACTCCACAGACTTGTTGTTCCTTGGTCCACACCCCAAACTCTAGTGAGTCTTCTTTCAGTATGATAGATCCACCTCATGCTCCTCCCACATGAAGAAAGAAAAAGGTGGGATGGACCTTTTGGAGCTTTTTGGGTGGAGGTAGGGTGAACCTTACTTCCCCCAAACAACAATGCTACCTCCCACTACTCAGGTTCTAGTTCTTGTACCACCCATTTAAGGAAGAAAATAGAACCCTGCAACCATTGACTAACATGAGAGCGTATTTATTTGAGGGTGGAAAACATTTATTGGCGGAGGGTAAGGCAGAGGAGACTATTTACACCTTCAGTCAGCTCCACGGACAGAAAACATGACATCACTCCTTTTGTACATGCAATACTCCTGTAGGCTCTGCCCACAGTCATAAAAAGGAAGCACAAACACCAATCCAAAGATGAGCACCCTGTCAGTCCCCCACCATGGATATTAAAACCAGTAGAGTGCTCATTAAAAACCCACACTACAAGGCAAAAAAAGAAAGAAAATGCTGAAGTGTGGCCATTTCATTAAACAACAGCCCTAGCACTCCTTTTATTGCACTTGCACAGCAGGAAGGTGCCAAGACAGAGCATATCACAATTTGACCATAGTACAGATGGAGTAAACTGCACACTCCCACCATAGCCACCTAGTGTTGCCCTATTCCCTAGCTACACATGAACCAAATAGTTACTCACACTGGCTCAGTCCCAACTCTGTACCCACCACTGTATAACCCTCCCAACACATGCAGATCCCTTAAAATAAACAACAGCAAGGTCAGGCATAGAACAGAGCAGAAAAGAGAACATTTCTCCTAAAACCCTTAACGGCAGAAAGGAGAGAATTAACAAACTGCTGCTAAACCAACTCATAAAGTAAGAAAAACAAACAAGACCAGGTAACTATAAATCATTACGGTCTAAAACCAATAGTAAAATCATTACCCAAAGATTCTGGAGAAGCCAGTCCCCTGATCCACGGTCTCTTGCCCTGTATCCCTGAGACAGAAAACCTGAAAAGATAAGAGAAACAAAAACTCACTGAAGCAGCAGAGAAGCAGCCACTTTGAGCTGTTCCATCAGGTGAGGGCAGAAAAGTCCCCTTCCACTGTCAAAATCAGTCCATGGTGTCTTCATCAACCTTCTTCACCAGATCCACTGACTGGGAAGATTGGTCCTCTGATTGGGATCTTGTAGGAGATGAGTCCTCCTTCCTCCAAGGCAGTAGCAGTGGCGGTAGTATTCCACAGAAACTCCAAGGCATACTCTGAAAGAGTCAGACAGTTAATACTCATGTACAAAGCAAAGAGCCTCCTCTGGGCTAGTAAAAGATTTGGTCTGGGAACCAGTTTTAATCAGAAGAGATACAGGGGGACAAGGAAACAGACTAGGCCCTGTTCCAAGCCCGATCCTTCACCCCATAAAAAGCCTTGTGATGGTCCAGGACTCATTTGGAATAGTCGAGTCCTGATGAAAAAACAATTGGGACCCTCAAAATCTAATATATTTAAGAGTCCGTACATCTTTTAATGTCCTCTCCTGGTCCTGGAACCAAAGTCATTTGAAAGCCATGGAGTGAGGGTGGGTTAGAGAGTCATTGGTTGGGGGGCCCATAGGTACATGGTGGGCCCTTTCCATTTCCACTGTGAAATGTTGGTCCAAGTTTAAGCAGAGAGGAATTTCTGTAATAAGAGGAGCATATCAGACCCCTCAGCTGCTTTTGGTAATCCAAACAACCGAATGTTACTGTGGCAATGCCTTGTTTTGAGATCATCAATCTTGTCCCACATTGATGTGACCTCCCATTCTATGGAGCTCTTCCAGGCCAGCCTAGTCTTCTAGATGACTAATATGGTCCTTGGCATGCTTCACTCGGTGCCCCATCTCCTTGACTGATACACAAACTGCTGTCATAAGAACATATGAAATTTGCCAGCAGATAAAGGCCTAGAGGTCTATCAAGTCTGCTCAAATGGGCAGCTAGCACTCCTTATTCTGCATCTGCCCCTCCCTTCCATCCTTCCCCTCCATTGACACTTCCCTTGCCCTGTCCCAGCCCCTATTGAAGGAGTCCACTGTTGTACTGGATACCACTTCTTCCGGTAACACATTCCACCCAGCTAACACCCTCTCTGTAAAAAAGTGTCTCCTCATTTCCCTCCAGAACCTTCCTCCCTCCAGTCTCATATCATGGCCCTGGGTGTCCCTCCCCTCCGTTACTTTGAACAGCCCCTCTGTACCTGTCTAGTTTATTCCTTTCATGTACTTAAAAGTTTCAATCTTGTCCCCCCGTCCCTCCTCTCCTTCAGTGAGTACATGTTCAGATCCCTTAGTCTCCTCTCGTATAAGCCCCCCAGCCCCTTGATCATCTTTGTCACCCTGCTCTGTGCCCCCTCCAGTAACTTAATGTCACTATTCTGATATGGGCACCAGTACAGCATGCAGTACTCCAGGTGTGGTCTAACTAATGATCTATACAGTGGCAGAATCACTTCCACCCTCCTCGAGGATATACCTCTTGCAATGTAACCCAACATTTTGTTGGCCTTTACAGCTGCCTTCCTACATTGTGCCAAGTTGTTCATTGACCCTGTAATGAGTACACCCAGATCCTTTTCCTCTTCTGTCTGGGCTAGCTGCATTCCCCCCAGCTGGTAACTCCTCCTTGGATTCTTCACCCCAAAATGCAGCACCCTGCACATTTTTGCATTAAACCCCAGTTGCCAGGTGTCTGACCATTTTTCCAGCTTTGCCAGATTATTCTGCAACCCCTGCCATCTTCCTAGGTTATCCATCACTGCTCCTATCTTGGTATCATCAGCAAACAGACTGATCTTGCTTTTGATGTCCAATGATATGTCTGCAATGAATATCCCAAACAACACTTGTCCCAACACTGATCCCTGTGGAACACTGCTTGTTACTACCCTTGGGGATGAAAGCTCCCCACCCACCACCCTCTTTTGCCTTCCTTGAAGCCAGTTCCCTACCCATCTCACCAGCTTTGCACCTGCCCCTGTGCCTTCTAGCTTACTTGCTAGCCTACCTCAGGCACCAAGTTGAATGCCTTACTGAAGTCCAGTTGCAGGACATCCATATCATGGCCCCTGTCCAATTGCCTAGTTACTCAGTCATAGAACTCCACCAGGTTGGTTTGGCAGGATATGCCACATATTAAGCCGTGCTGCCTGCTGCCCTATAGTCCTTTGGCCTCCAGGAGGGCCACCAGCCTCTTCTTCAGGATAGTCTCCATCAGCTTACCCACAATGGATGTGAGACTTACTGGTCTGTAGTTTCCCAGTTCATCCTTGGGCCCACTCTTGTGGAGGGCACTACATGAGCCATCCTCCAATCCTGAGGTACACACCCTGAGTGTAGTGGTTCAAGACCATTATATGGTTCAAGTCTGTCCAGATGCCTCTCATAAAACTATCAATTTTGTTCAGTTCTTGAATCAAGAGGCTGAATTCTGATTCCTTTTCAAGCAGTGTAGCTGGGCCCAGACCACAGATCTCATCAGATAAAGATGGAGAAGCTGAGACTTTATACTTTTTCATTGCCTCAGCTCCCATTTTCTCTCAATCTATTTTCTATGCCATAATGAGAGAGATTCCTGGAAGACTAGGCAACTAGTTCCTCACAAAAGGTAGGAAAAAATTAGAATTTCAATGCAAAGGGGACAGAGTTCAACAGCCACACTCCTCTCAGAAGGCAGGCATCACTTGACCATATATCAATCTGTCTATCTATCTTTATAAATATATATGAGTTCAGAATACCCAGATCACAATAGAATCTTCATCTGCAGAAGGACAGTCCCCATGGGGCCTTCACTTCTGCAGCCACAGATACAGTTGTGCAGTGTAACATATGCACACCTACTACTGCCTTCTGAAGCACAGGCCCATGTGTAGCCTGCATTTCTGTGTGCAAAGATACCCTAGATATACACCCACTTCTGACTGTGGAAGAACATGTCACTGTGGGGCCTGTGCTTCTGTAGCCACATAAACATAGCCAGGATAACCAGATTAAAAAATGATTTTGTTTGTTAAAGTGCAGGTCCCTTTGGAGCCCACAGTTCTGAAGACAAAGACACAATTGTGCATTGTAAAACATGCGCACCCAACCACCCAACTTTGCAAAAGCTTAGGCAGCTATATAGCCTGTACCTCTACCATCATAGATGCAGTACCCAAGTAACTACTTTACCTGTCTGCCAAAATGTAGGCCTCCGAGGGACTTTTACTTCAGCAGCCACATATACAGTTGCTTACTGTAAAACACGAATCGATAGGCCAATAATAGAGCAAAGGCAGATGGCACATTCATAAAGTAGAAAAAGAAGTGGGCAGACTGGATGGGCCTTGAGGGCCTTATCTACCATCAACTTCTGTGTTTCTATGTCTCGATGAATGCCCACTTCTGTCAACTGTGTTGGGTATTGTGTAGTGCAGGTACATTGTGCAGTGGTTATGTATGTGTTGAAGTGTGCATGTGTATCGATGCATGCTGCAGAAGTACTGAAACATGATTATGGAGGTTTATGTGTCTATGATTTTTGTTTTAGCAGATGTTGGTCATCTTTTATTGTTTATGTGGTCTTTTCTTTTATTGCTGGGGTTGAACTAGAATTGAAAACCCTTATGCCATATTTCTCTACATTTGTGAAATTATGTTGAACCCTAATTGGTGCATTAACACGGTCTTATGCAATGAATTTCTGTTTTTTTTATTAAGTTATTAAAGTTTTATCACTGAAGTTGTGGCTGCAGATGTACTGGCCACTGCTAGCCAGCACTTCTGTAGCCACAGGTACACATGTGAATAGCAAGATATAGATACCCACCTTAGCCAGCCTGGTAGGGCTGAGGGTTGAGGCACTGGACACCACACCTCATGCCACACCAGTGACCTGGGTTTGGGAGCGAGCTTGGGCACAAGGGGTTGGCAGGGGAGGATTGGATTGAATGTCCATTGGGCTGCTTTCCTTTCCTGGGGAGAGAGTATTGGGATGTCTGGCACTCTGGCAGCCCCTGGAGGAGACTGGGGGTGCTGCAGAGCATTGGACCACATGTATTCAGCATGGCCCAATGTAGGCAGGGTTGCTGTGCTCTGCAAAGTCAGGATGTGCACCATGTATGGGTGGGAGAAGGGCATACAAAAATGTTTAAAGCCCCCTCCTGCTGGATATCGGACGGCTCCTCCAGTGCCACTGCCACACTCCCAATGATGGATCCCCATCACTGCTCCTTCGGTCTCCCCGGGGCTGTAGCACCCCATGTCCCTGGGGAGTCATAACGACTTTGAAGATTGTGGGGGAACACAGTGGGCTATAGAGCAGTTCAGGTAAGCATGGTAGCCAGACAGAGTTCCGGACAGGAGGGAGAGAGAAAGACTTGACCAAAAAAAAAGATACCCACCTCAGTATACAGAGACATAGGCCTCAACCTGCATTTTGTTATTGCAATGAATTTCCTTTTTTTTTAGATAGCAGCTCTGCTCCATGGGAAGAGCCAGTCTTCCATGTGGCTATGGATACAAAGGAGTCATGAGGTGGTCTGGGGGACTTCAGAGGCAGATATGAAGGGCCAAGGGTTCATCTTACTACTGAAGTGAGGGCCCTCTGTGCCATATGCCAAGAGAAGACTTCTCTTTACTGTATGGTTACTTTGTGCTAATGCAGCCAATGCTGTACTGTCCCTCCCCAGGCTGGAGCTGTTACTGCATGGCAGCAGCATCCCAGCCATCCTTGGTCTATGCAGCTTGCTCACTGACCTCACCTTCGAACTTAACTCATCGGAATGGAATTGTAATGCATAGCTCACAGGACCAAAGGCTGGCCTTTCATACAATGTTTCTTCATATTGGTGTTTTTTTTACATATTGACACCACGTCATTAACATGGTTTGTATAATGTGTTAAATTTAACCTGAAAGTTTGCTTCTGAGAGAGAGAGAGAGAGAAAACAAAAGAATAAAATCACTGTCCAGTCTGTATTTGTAAAGACCTGCCATCCTTGTTCACGAGGTAGGGTCGTGCAAACATTGTATTACAAATATGGGACTTAAATATTGTCAGATGTCCAAATTATGAGTAAAACTATGTGAAATATGTGAAACACTAGCGCTGTGAGGAATAAGAAAATTCTGAATTTATAGTCTTTTGAAGGAATTCCACAGAAATTCATTGAATTTCATCAGAATTTTGTGGAATGTTTGAAATTTATCAATGTGGTCATAAATCAGCAGCTGGGATCACTGCAATTGGTAGTGCTGCTTGTGGAGAAAGGAGGCGGCCACTCCAGCAGCACTACGGGAGAAGGTCCACTCAAGCCCCAGTGCAGGCTTTTTTGACTGGCAGCCAGGCTTTCAATAATCAAGCCCAGCCGCAAAAGACAAGTCCACGGAGGAGCTGTAATGACATGGGGAGCTTTTCCAGTCACAAGGAGTGGGCTAGGGCCACTGATGGAGATCTTTCAAAGCCACGGGGAGTGGGCAAGGGCCAGGACAAGCAGCCACTGGCAAAGATCTTTCCCAACTGCAATGAGCAGACCAGGGCCAGAACAAGCAGCAGAAGAGGACAAGTGGGCAGTGGCTTCACTGCCAATTAGAGAGAGTCCAGTGGCATTCAGCAGAGGTCTCAGTTCCAGAGACGTCCAGTCCAGATGCAAGGAAATGCTGTGAGTGCACCAATCAATGAGTGGGGGGGCAGCACACCAATCCAGGACAAGGACGTGCGTGTTAAAAGAAGCTCAGACTTTAAAATCTGACCCGAGCTACTGCAGGGGACCAGCCGGGATTGCCACAATTGGCGGTGCTGCTAGTGGAGGAAGGAGGCAGCCACACTGGTGGTACTATGGGAGGAGGTCCATTCAGGCCCCTGCATGGGCATTTTTGACTGGCAGCCAGGCTAGCAATAAGCAAGCCCAGCCACAAAAGGCAAGTTCACTGAGGAGCTGTAGTGACTTGGTTTCCTGCCCACCCACCCACCCTGGCCTGACCTCGACCTCTATTAAATGATCTCAGAGGGAAGAGCCAGCTAAGGGGTAGTGGCCTGGGGCAGGATTCAAGGGGGGCATCTCTGGGGTGGGGCTGCAAGCTCTGGTGCTGCCTGTGCTCTTTCTATTTGAATTGCTGTTTTTGAAAGTTGTTTCTGTTTGCTGATGTTTGCCTAGTGACATATTTTCACACTCTCCAGGGGCACTCTCTGGCATGTAGCTTGCCCATCGGGCTCTGGGGGGAACCAAAACAGGCTCTAGCATGGCTAGGACAATCAAGATGGGGCAACTGATTTGGAGGGACAATCAAAATGGGATGGAGATGGGAATGAGTCATGATCTCCAGATCACTAAGGTGGGAATCTTTGGAAGGGTAGTGGGGTGTGTAGGGTGTACGTTGGCCATGGTGCTACCCCTGGCTTGGAGGATGGGGGGATGCATTATTTGCCGACAGTTGGCACAACTTATGGAGGAGGTCAAGTGGTTAAGATGGTCATTAGGTGTGGCAGGGAAGAGGGGAGGTGGGGAGGACGGAGGCTCTGCTGTTGGTGGAAGCTGGGGGCAGGGCAGTAGGGAAATAATGGTGGAGCCATAGTGGGCCCATGAGAGGCACCTGTAATGAGAAAGAGCAATCAGGTGAAGGAAGGTAGGGGCACAAGAGACCACACAGTTAGGGTGGAAAGCATTGGGAGGGCACTATAGGTAAGAGGGGAAACTCCAGTGAGCCTGGGTTGGGGTGGTCCTGAGCAGGATATGGGCCAGAACACCTGGCAAGTGGTCAGGAGAAAAGATCCAAGGTATGCACAAAAGAGAACTGATGGGGCAGTGAGCCAGAGGTGGAAATCAAGACAGAATGCTTAGAGCATAGCAACAGATTTGCTCCCCTAGTACAGTTGAATGAGGGGGAGGGTAACAGTTCTGGGGCAGAGAAGGCACCGGGGGGGGATTACAGGACAGGACAAACTGCCCCCCAGTCAGGAGCAGCGGGGTTATTCCCTTGCACAGGGACTCAATGGGGTGGGGGCAGCAGGTTATAAGGGATGCGAGAAAGCATCAGAGAGGGTAGGAAGGGCTAGGAGACAGGGCACCAGGGGTAAAGGAGCAGTTAGGGCAGGCATAGGTAGGGGAGTTTGGACTAGGGAGTCCCTAGGAAGGGGGCGGAGGAGGACTGTGAGGGAGAAGAGGGTATAGTACAAGAGGACAGGAACAAACAGGGATGCAGTGAAGGGGAGAGCGGTAAAATGGAGGATGATAAGAGGGGACAAACATGTTCCACTGTGAGGCTCGGGGGTTACTCATTCCTGGGTGTGATACAGGGATGGGCAGAGGTACCATAGCAGGAAGAGAGGAGGCTGGGGAGGACAGGTTGGTGAGGAAAAAGAGCTGGAGCAGGAGGAACAGGACCACAGTTGGCAGTCAGATGGGGGTGTGTGGCCTGGGAACCTGACAAGGTAGGGAGTGGAAAGGAGGGCAGCTGAATTAGGAAGTAGGCTTAAGGTAAAGGAGGTGGTAAGAGTGCTGTTGTTGGGCGACTCTATGATTCCTGTGGTGTCAGGGTCAAGAGTGTATCTGTCTTGACTGTGCATGAGGCCAAGCACATGATCTATGCTCTGATGAAAGATTGCAGAAGAACCCTTCACATATTAGTGCACCTGGGCACAAATGATATAGAGGATAACTGTGTGCTGGAGATCCAGGCTAGGTTCCAGGAACTAGCCAGGGTCTGTCATGCCATTGGGTGATCGGTCTCCTCAGAGGTCCTACTGGTACCTAGTGCCAGTATGCGGAATAACCAAAATTTAGGGAAGTAAATGAATGGCTCAGTGAGTGGTGTGAGGCCATGGGGTATGGGTGAGGGACTGAGGTGCAACCTGGGAAGACAAGGAACTGTATGCAAGGGACAGGCTCCATCTCAGCTTGGGTGGGAAAGAGAGTATGAAACAAAGACTGGCAGGGTTCATCCAGTCTTGGTGGGGTTTAACTATGTGAGAGGAGGGAGGGTTGGGGATAGTGGAGAACTCTAGCATGCCCATCCAGGATGGCCATAGCCTTTTCCCCCAAGAAAGAAGGAGGGAGTACTGACCAGGAGCACACGTTTTTGTATGAGGGGGCTTTTGCTGAGAGCTACCTGGGAGCCCTCGGGCAGGGGAAGGGAGTAGGGAGATGCATTGGAGGGTGGTCCCGATTAATGCCAGGAGCATGGGGAACAAGATGCCTGAACTTCAGGCACTGCTGTTGGAAGAGGAAGTGGATGTGGCAGCTATCACTGAAACTTAGGCATGACCGGGACCTGAACCTAATAGGGTACAACACATTCAGACAGGACAGGACTGTGGGCAAGAGAGGGGGAGTAGCATTTATCATTAAGGATGGCATAGGGATAAGCAGGATTGAGGAAGTGAAGGGGCATGTGGAGGCTTTATGGGTCACCCTGCAAGCTCCTGGGGGTAAGCAGGTGAAGCTGGGGGTGGTATACAGGCCACCTGTGCAAGTGGAGGACCTGGAGGAAGGCCTGGTGGCAAACCTTAGAGAAAACTGTATGCAGAGGGGGTAGATCAGTGGTGCTTGGGACCTAAACATGCCAGGAACTGACTGGGGAACTATGGTGTCCTCATTGGCCAGGAAGCAGTGTCTGCTGGACATCTTCCAGGATGCATTTCTCACCCATCTGATAACTGACCCAATGAGAGTGGGCTACATCCTGGATGTTGTCTTGTCAGACTGTGATCTCATCAGGGATCTAGTAGTAGGGAACTCACTGGTAGGAAGTGATCATGCCATGGTCTAGTTTTCCCTTGACCTGGGGTGGGGGTGTAGATAGCAAACGAATGAAGGCAGTTGACTTTAGGGGTGCAGACTTCAAAAATATGGAGCGGATCCTTAGGGGTTACTGAGAAGGGATCAGGCTGGGTATGGATACTGAGAGCCATTGGAAAATTATCAAAACAGAAAAGAGAAGGGAAAGGGAACATTGTTTAACCAGGAGTAGCACACTAAGCCGAAGCTTGTTTCCAGATGTGACGTGGGAGCACAAGAAAGTTAAGTGACTTGCTCAAGATCACACAGTACATACCTAGGTGGCTGTGGGATTCAAAGTCAGGTCTCCAGATCTGCAGCTCAGAGCCTTAACTCACTGCACTATACTGCCTCCAAAGGGGCTTCTGGAAGTTATCAAGGCTTGTACAAAGGAGTGATGCATGGTTTGATAGGGCAAGAAGCCGAGCTGGTGGTCAAGGAAAGTCCAGGACGCAGTAAGGGAAAAAAGGCTGCTAATAGCAACTATAGGCATTTGTGTGGGGTTATAGACAAGGAGGAGTATGTTACGATCACCAGGAAGGTCACCAGGGTGGTGAGTCCAGCTAAGGCAATGATGGAGAGGAGGTTGACTCAGGAAATTAAAAGAGGTGAAAAAGGGTTCTTCAGGTATATCAAGGTAAGGAGGAAAGGGAAGGGGTAGATTAGTAGAATGAGGGCAGGGATGGGGCAGGCAGAGGATGCAGGGGAGCAGGAAGAGGAATTAAATGATTACTTTGCCTTGGTCTTCACCAGGGAGGAGGGTGGGGCATCACCGCATGGGGAGGGGCAGGTTGGACCTGCAGACGGGGGGGGGGGACATGGATGTTGAAATCCCCATTGGTAGGGTGTGGGAAGCCCTCAAGGCCTTTAGAGCGGAGAAGGCACCAGGCCAAGATGGTCTCCATCTAAGGGTGCTTAAGGAATTGGCTAATGTTCTGGCTGCACCTCTGATGGTACTCTTTAATCCCTCCCTTCAGTCAGGAAGGTGGCCTCAAGCCTGCAAGATGGCCCACATTGCACATATACTCAAGGGGGGCTCACAAGAGGAGCCAGGAAACTACAGGCCAGTTAGCCTAATATCGATGGTGGGCAAAGTGATGGAGGTCATCTTAAAAGAGAGGCTAGAGGGGTTTCTGGAGGCATTGGGCCACATGGATGATCGCCAGCATGGTGTTATCCAGGGCAGATCATGTCACACCAACCTGGTGGAGTTCTATGATTGGGTGAGGCCAGAGGACATCCTCTTTCTGGACTTCAGCAAGGTGTTTGACCTGGTGCCACACCCTGGGCTGCTGGAGAAGCTGAAAGAAATGGGGGTGTGAGAAAGGATGATTAGGTGGATAGGAAACTAGCTAGCAGGGAGTTTTCAAAAGGTGGTAGTCAGGGAGGGGAGGAGGTTTCATCTCCCAGGAGGGTCATTAGCAGGGTCCCATTGGAATCTGTGCTGAATCTGCTTCTGTTCAATACTTATATCTCAGACATCAGAAACAGTATCAGGAGTGAGATGAGCCTCTTTGCCGATGACTTGAAGCTTGGGGCAGTGTTGGATGGGGAGAAAGATAGGTCAGCTCTACAGGGTACCTGGAGACTCTGGAGAGGTGGTCATACACCTAGAAACTGAGGTGTAATACTGAGAAATGCTGGGTTCCCCAGTTAGGAGCCAGGAATCCAGCTCATGTGTACACCTTGGATGGGGAGACACTGCAGGCTTCGGGGGGGGGGACCTCGGAGTGGTTGTGGATGCCAAAATGAAGAACTCAGAGCAGTGTTGAGCGGCTGCAACCAAAGCAAATAAAATGCTGGAGTGCATAGCCAGGGGAATAACCTCAAGGAACCAGGAGGTGCTCCTTCTGCGGTATAATTGCCTGGTTAGACAACACCTTGAATACTGCATGCAGTTTTGGCATCCATAGTTAAAAAGGGCTATTGCTATCTTTTAGAGGGTCCAGAGGAGGGAGACCAAAATGATACAGGATCTAGAGAGAAGCCAAATGGGGAGAGACTTGTGGAGCTCAACTTGGACTCCCTGGAGGAGAGGAGGGACAAAGGGGATATGATTGAGGTCATCAAATATCTTAAGGGGGTAAATAGGGTAAGCCAGGATAGGGTGTTCCAGCCATGGGAGTAGGGGGCCACCACAAGGCACCTATTGAGGCTGATTGATGGTAGATGCAGGGGGAGATAAAGAGATGCTACGTCACTGAGAGCATGGTGGAACTCTGGAAAACTCTGCCCGTGGAACTGGTGGCTGTTACAGCTAAGGAGGGGTTCAAGAGAGGCTGGAACAAGTACAGGGGGAGGGTGCATCTCAGAACACCTTCAGATGATGGGGGCTGGGGACCTCATGGGGAGGGTGGAAGAGGCTGAAATGGTACCCAGAATGGGCACTGATCACCAAGCAGATTCGATAGACCTTTGAGCCTACTCTGCTGGTTTCTTAGTATGTTAATATGTATGCTAGTATTAAGCTAGATATCTGAAATTAACCATGCTTACTTGATAGGATCTCTAATGTTGTACAAAGTATTCTAACATTTGGACACATTATATCAAAATTATAGATGATTAACATTTGTAATTTAATTTGTTTCTAGTAAATTTCATGAAAATGTTTTTCTACATTTAACTCAGACACCTTTGGTGCTAGAAATCTGAAACTGGTACTTATACAGTATAAATGTAGTAATATCCCTTATACTGTACCTGCAAACATTTGTAACATTTTGATGAACACTTTACATAGAAACATAGAATTTGACGGCAGATAAGGACCACTTGGCCCACCCAGTCTGCCCATTTCCCTGCCTACTGGATAAGCTGCAGATCTTAGTTAACCAGCAGCCTACTTCTTCCTACCCCCACCCCCTAGAATTGCCTTATGACTGTCCCATGCATGCTTGAATTCCACCACAGTTTTTGACTCCACGACCTCCTCCGGAAGGCCATTCCATGCATCCACAACCCTCTGTGTGAAAAAATACTCATAAATTACCTCTGAGCGCACACCCCACATCTTCAAATTGTGCCCCTTGTTCTTGCACACCTCTTTTTGAAAGATGCTACCCTCTTGGACTTTGTTGATTCCTTGAGGTACTTGAAAGTTTCTATCATGTCCCTCTCTCTCCTTTCCCGAGGCTACATATTAAGCTCCTAAGTTTCTCTTCATATGTCTTCTGGTGCAGACCCTGCACCATTTTAGTTGCCCTCCTCTGACAACTTCCATCCTGTCTATGTCTTTGCAAAGACTGGGTCTCCAGAACTGCATGCAGTACTCCAGATGGGGTCTGACCAGCTGTCTGTAAAGAGGGATAACAACTTCCTGTTTTCTACTGGTGATGCCTCTCCCTATGCTTCCCAGTATCCCCAGCCCTCCTTGCTGCCCTCTCACATTGCTTGCCCACCTTTAGTTCATCTGATATGACTACCCCCAGGTCCCTTTCCATTTTTGTTGTTAGTATCTCACCCCGCATTGTGTACTCTTCCCCTGGGTTTTTGTTTCCCAGGTGCATTACCTTGCATTTCTTAGCATTGAATCTAAGCTGCCATACATTTGACCATTCCTCTAACCTTGCCAAGTCCCTTTTCATCCTTTCCACCCCACCTTGTGCATTAACTCTGTTGCAGATCTTTGTGTCATCTGCAAAGAGACATACTCTTCCTTCCAGTCCCTCTGCAATGTCGCTATAAAGACGCTGAAGAGGACCTACCTAATACTGAACCCTGTGTACCCCACTAGTAACCCCCTTCTTCAGAGTGGACTCCATTTACTATTACTCTCTGTGTCCTATTCTCCAGCCAATTTTTTACCCAGGCTGTCATCTTGGGATCCACTCCCAGGCTAGCTAACTTGTATATTAATCTTTTGTGTGGGACTGTGTCAAATGCCTTGCTAAAGTCTAGGTAGGCCATGTCCACTGCCCCTCCCTGATCTACTACTTTGGTCACCCAGTCAAAGAAATCTGTCAGATTTGTCTGTCATAACCTTCCTGCTGTGAATCCATGCTGCCTTGGGTCCTGTGCCCCTCTGGCCTCTAGATACTCAACAATTCTTTCCTTCAGAAGTGATTCCATAATATTCCCTACCACTGAGGTTAAACTAACAGGTCTGTAGTTTCCTGCTTCTGCCTTGCTCCCACGTTTGTGAAGGGGCATCACATCTGCCCTCCTCCAGTCCTCGGGTACCACCCCATCCTCCCATGATTTGTTAAACAGGGTAGTCAGTGGTGTCACTAATTCTACCCTTAGTTCTTTTAGCATTCTGGGATGAATCCCATCAGGTCCCATTGCTTTGTCCACCTTCAGTTTTAAGAGTTCTTTCAGAACCCTTTCTTCTATAAATGGGCTGATATCAACTTCTGTATCCAGAGTGTTTCTACTTTTTGTTTTAGGTACCTCCCCTTCTTCATTTGTAAATACTGAGCAAAAATATTTGTTTAGTATCTTTGCCTTTTCACAGTCACCCTCTGCCCACCCTCCCCACCCTTTATTAAGCCTCACTATCCCTCCCTTGGTCTTCCTTCGTCCCTGATGTACCTATAAAAGGTTTTATCCCCTTCTTAACTGAGTTGGCTATCTTTTCCTCGGTTTGGGCCTTTGCTGTTCTGACTGCCTTCCAGCTTCCTTTGCTTTAACTGATACAGTTCTCTGTCCTGCTCCTTCTGTGATTCCTTGTACTTCCTGAAAGTTCTTTTTCTTGAACCTTCACTGCCACTTCCTTTGAGAACCATAGTGGTTTCTCACATCGTTTTGTTTTGTTTATTTGCTTCACACAAAGGCTTGTTACCTCTGTGATGGCAGTTTTATTATTCCCATTGTTCTTCCACCCTCCTTCCTTCCTTCCCATTTGCTAGTGCACCTTAGGCACTCACCCATTTTGGCAAAGTCAGCCCTCCTAAAGTCCAGTACTTTTGCCTTTGTATGGCTTGACTCTATTGCTGTGTTTATTGTGAACCATACTGTTCGATGGTCACTAGTTCCCTGATGGTTACTCACTTCTACATCTGTGATCCTCTCTTCATCTCCATTTGAGAGAACCAGGTCTAAGATTGCTCCCTCTCGAGTGGGCTCCAATACTAGTTGTCTAAGGCATGCCCCCTGTAGGGCATCTAGAATAACCCCACTCTCCGAAGTGGCTGCTGCAACTGCACTCCAGCTAACATCTGGTATATTCAGATCACCCATCAGCAATATCTCCCCTTTTTCTGCCATACTAAGTATACTTTCTATCATTTCCTTGTCCATTTCCTCCCCCTGAGAAGGGGGTCTGCATACATCCCCTATGCGGATTGTGGTGCCATTGCTGGTCTCCAAATTTACCCACAGTGCTTCTTCTCCTTCCTGTTTTCTCTTTTGTTCTGTTGCTTTGATTCCTTCCTATATGTAAAGAGCTACTCCTGCTCCTCGTTTACCCTCTCTGTCCCTCCTGTAGACAGTGTATCCTAGTATGTATACGTCACAGTCATGGCTTTGTGCGAACCATGTTTCTGTGACTGCCACGATATCCAGATGTTCCTCCTCCATCAAGGCCACTAATTCAGGAAGCTTATTACTCAGACTACGGGCATTGGTACTCATTGTTTTCCATTATTTTGATGGCTTTACCTTCTGTTGCAGCATCCCCCACTGACCTTTCTAAAAAATTATACTAAGATAACTGAAGTTGAAATTCAGGCAAAATGTTTAGCTACCTATAGATTAACCCCCTTAAAAGCTTGACACTTAAAACTTGGTGCACATACCAATGTTGCATGTTTCTCTGAATTCTGATACTCAGGAGAAATTCAGGTAAGAGTTTGTAAAAGTACTGTAGATGGAAATAAATGAAAACTAAATTTTGATTACATGTTTGACCTCACACAGCTCACCCACTTTCAATCTAGGAATCTGAAATGTGAAACCCTTATGAAAGCCATTAGTTCCTGCATATGGGCAAAATTTGGTTTCATTTGGATACTTGCTTTGAAAACTAGAACAATATAACTGAAATTTAAAGGGTTAGGTACGATCTCCTGAATGACATTGTCCCGTTTGTCGTAGAACTGACGCCGTTTTCCCATTATTTAATTCCCAACTGGTACTTAATGCTGAATGTTTTTATTCCATCAAGTTTGTTCTCTGCCTCCGAAACACAGCTGGAATTCTATATTAGAGTGCTACTAAGGAGTCTCCCAGACTGATGCTTGCGGATAAGAAGAAGACCAACATTTGATTCCTGTTTTGGGAAGTTCTGGACTGACCCACAGAAGGATTCATCTGCCACTTGCCAGTTGGTGGACTAAGCTCACTGGGTGACCTGTCGAAGGTGGGTCCCATGCTCAGGTCTTTCCCCTTGGGGTACCTAGAAAGCACCGACCAGAGGGTCGATGGCATCCTGGGTCTTCCCTGTGGACCTGGTGAGGTTGGGTACTCCCCATGGCCTAAGTGAGGGGACTGATTGGGTTTGAGTACTGGATTCACAAACTTTCAAAGTGAAGAGCTTCTCTATTATTCTTGGTGACTAAGAGAGAAGCATAGGACTTTGGAGCAGTTAAAGAGGCAGTGAGAGGGCCTTCATTAGATTTCATCGATCACCTTAGTTTATAGAATAGGTAGCAGTGAGAGTGCTACTCTAGCTCACTACCTCTCGGATAGTATTTAGCTAAGGCTGTTCGGGACAGTGTGTGTCGGGACTTCATACAGACGGTAACTTAACATTCGGGATATTATTTGATGGAACAGTGATCGCGCTGGGAATGCAGTGTCGGTAAATTATTTGTTGGGAGACAGTCAGTTGGAAAAGAGTATGGATCCCAGGTTTAAATTTTGATGATATTCCGTGGAATTTTTAAAAATCTATAAAGTTGGTCATAACTCCGGCCTCTATTGACCTAGAGATCTGATATTTGGCATGATTGCTTGTTAATATGTGGTTAAATAGTATGCAAAATATCACAACACTAGAGCACATTGTCTCAAAATGATGGGTGCTCAAAGCCTATTTTACTTTTTATGGCTCATTTCATGAACATGGTTACCTGCATATAACTCAGGCACCTTTGGTGCTACAAATCTAAAACTGAGTACAAATTTAAATGTAGAAACAGTATTTGCAAATGCATATTTGATTAACAGTTTGATGAATGCTTTCAAAATTATACTAAACTAAAATATATATGTTGGCACAATGTTGGCTACCTATAGCACAGCCTCATTGAAAGCTTGAGACTTAAAAACTTGATGCAAATACACATGTTGCCAATTTCTATAAATCCTGAAACTGTGAAGAAATTTGGATCAGAAATTTTAATATTAGATGGAAACAACTTAACATTTAAATTTGATTAATTTGGTACACATATGCATGACGTTATTCCCTGTATACCGGCAACGTTTTGTATCATTTGGATATATACTTTAAAAACTGTACCAAAATAATTGAAATTTATTTATGTTTCTGCAAAATTCAGTAAAATTATCATGCTAATTCTTCAAAATTCCACAAAATGGAATAGTAATTCCATTGGCATCCTGCCAAAATAATTTTATAATCTGCAGAGCTCTATGAGACCAAAATAAAACCCCTAATTTTCATGCTGTACTGTATTATTTATAGTGTACCTAATGTGTGGCCCAATAATTTATTTTTTGGTAGGCACAGAAAATTCTTAGGTGTCGCTTAAAGTATGATCCAATAATTCAGTTTTTCAGTGCACACAAAAATTCTTGAAAATCACTTATTACGTAACACAAGAAATCCATTTTTCAGTGCATATGGAAAATTCTTGGGTCTCACTTAATTTACCACCCAATAATATCATTTTGCAGTGCCCTCTGAAAATTCTTGGGTCCCACTTAATGTGCAACATGAGAATTATATGTACAATCCAAAAATTCAATTATTTTTCACACACTTAAAATTCTTTAGTCCCACTTAATGTACAACCCACAAATTCCTTGTGCAACCCAAGAATCATATTTCAGGTGGGCACAAAAGTTCTTGGGTCTCATTTAATATACCACTCAGTAATTAAACTTTTTTGGTGCAAAAAAAAATTCTTGTATCTCATTCAATATATGAGCCAATAATTCTGTTTTACAGTGTTCATGGAAAATTCTTGGGCCCACCTAATGTGCAACCTGAAAATTCCATATGTGATCTCAAAATCCCATGTCTCCATGCACACAAAAAAATATTATTATTTTTTATTATGCTTTTCCTCCCCTGCCACCCAGAACCTCAACCCGGACAAGGACATCGGGCTTCCACCTCCAAATTGGCTGTGACCCTCCAATACTCCCTGGCTTACCCCCCCCAGGGCTGGACTGTATCACAAGCCCCCTAACAGTGCCACAAGTGACAGAATAGATTGGCGGGCTGGCCTGGAGGCTAACTGAAGCTGAGGCAGGCTTCATCTAGAGAGTCTGTCAGCTGAAGATTTTCCTTTCATTTGTTTTTTCTTGGGGGTGGGGATGTTCAATGATGTCCAGTGTCTGCCCCACCCTCCTGAATGTTCTGGCCCTGGTCACTGCAGTACTCCAGCCTCCACCAGGGGTCCATCAAGCACAAGTCACACTCTCCTCCCTCCACCCCAGAGAAGGAGAGCAGTCATCAGGACGTTCCATCCTTCTTGAACCTTGGTTGCCAGCATTGCAAGCTGAAATCCAACCGCTGTGCTGATGGGCCGGTAGACAGAAAATTATTGGGTGTTACTTAATGTTTCAAAGTCACTTAACATTTGATTGAATGTCATTTCATATTCAATTTCCCATACAAATCAAAATTATGGGTGTGACCTGAAAATTAAGTTTCATGTATGAACCAACATTTTTAGTGCAACCTAAAAATTGAATATTTGGTGCAAACTGAAATTTCGGCTATGACCTAAAATCATAGCTAATGAACTGAAAAAAACACATCAGCCACAATCAAACCATGGACACCACAAAGTTCCCCAAAACTTTTTTGGGCTTATTTAGGGAAAAAAAAACAGAATCTTGCTTATGGGATCTTGTTTAGAAAGACTGATCTTTTTTTTTTTTGGCAAAATATACATTTTTATGTTTTTTGAGATTTTTTTTGGTTTACCAAAATGAGAAAACACGATAGCAGCCATTGCACCCCAAATTTTCTTTTTTTGTGGTGGAGGGGTTGTGAGAACTGCCTTCATCATTGAGCAACCCTGTGCTACAGACCAACAAGCATTTGTCAATGCCGAATGTTCACTTGCAGGTATTTGCAGTGGTGTTTGGCATGTATGGTGCTTTACCCTAATGCCCTGTGCGATTGCTGGTATTTGCACAATAAATTGTCAGCATGATCTTTTTGTTACCCCCATTGTGCGGTACATAGGCGGAAACACGTTTTGGGCAGGATGGGAAAAATGACAGCTGTACTGTTCATAAGGAAGTGTGGTAAAATGCCAATGTTCAAAAATCTGGAGTGGAAATATTGAAAATTCGCAAACCTACGAGTGTGAGTGGGAACTGTGCAACGCATGCTCATAAAACAGTCATTTTTACGAATTTTTTCACCAAATTTTCAACATTGCCATTTTAAAAGCTCTGCTAATGAACAGTGTCACTGTGATTTTCTTACTGTGTTCCATACATTGATTTCGCACACCGACTGCGCCATTGTGCAGTACATGGGGGAAAAGACATTTTGGGCAGGATGTGAAAAATGACAGCTGTACTGCTCATAAGGAGATGTGGTAAAATGGCAATGTTGAAAATCTGGAGTGAAAATATTGGAAATTCGCAAACTTACAAGCGTGCGTAGGAACTGCAAAATGCACACTCGTAAAACAGTTATTTGTAGGAATTTTTTCACCAAATTTTCAACATAGCCATTTTAAGATCTCTGCTCATGAACAATGACACTGTAATTTTCTTATTGTGTCTCATACACTGAGTTCGCACACCGACTGTGCCATTGTGCACTACATGGGCGGAAACACGTTTTGGGCAAGATGTGAAAAATGACAGCTGCAGTGCTCATAATGAGGTGTGGTAAAATGGTAATGTTGAAAATCTGGAGTGAAAATATTGAAATTCGCAAACTTACGAGCCTGCATAGAAACTACGCAACGTAGGCTCATAAAACAGTCATTGTTAAGAATTTTTTCACCAGATTTTCAGCACAGCCATTTAAGGTCTCTGCTCATGATCAGTGTCACTGTGATTTTTTTAATGTGTCCTATACATTGAGTTTGCACACCGACTGTGCCATTGTGTGCTACATGGGCAGAAACACATTTTGAGCAGGATGTGAAAAATGACAGCTGTACTGCTCATGAGGAGGTGTGGTAAAATGGCAATGTTGAAAATCTGGAGTGCAAATATTAAAAATTCGCAAACTTATGAGCGTGAGTAGGAAATGCGCAATGCACGCTAGAAACAGTCATTTTAGGAATTTTTCACCAAATTTTCAACATAGCCATTTTAAGACCTCTGCTCATGAATGGTGTCACTGTGATTTTCTTAATGTATTCCATACATTGATTTGCACACCAACTGCACCATGTAAGCTACATAAGCGGAAACACGTTTTGGGTGAGATGTGAAAAATGACAGCTATACAGCTCATAAGAAGGTGTGATAAAATGGCAATGTTGAAAATCTGGAGTGAAAATATTGAAAATTTGTGAACTTCTGAGCCTGCATAGGAACTGCTCAATGCACGCTCGTAAAAGAGTAATTATTTTGGAATTTTTGCACCAAATTTTCAACATGGGGTTTTTGGGACCCCTTCTCCTGAATGATGTCACTGTCATGGCATTATTCAAGGCCAAAGGGTGATTTTGCACAGTGACTGTGCAGTGCCTGCAAAATCACCCTTCGGGCCCAAATAATGCCATGACAGTGAAATTATTCATGAGAAGGGGTCCCAAAAATCCCATGTTGAAAATCTGGTGCAAAAATCCCAAAAAATGACTGAGACATGCAATAAAAATGAAACCCCCCTATGTAGCCCATTATACAGCTTACCGGCATTTCCTCAGTTTGCAGTCGGCTTTGAAGAATGCAGACATGTTCCCGGTCCACCGAAGATCATCGCACCAGAGTCCGGAGGTAAGTATGGGGTGGTGGGGTGTGGGGAGGCTGGGAGCACAGTGGGTGGGTGCAGGTTGTGGGATAGGGGGTTGGGAGATGCGCCGTGGGACTGTTTTTTGTTTTACAGGGGAAAAAAAACAAAAAGACGACATGGGATGTTTGCCATGCTGTGGTGGGCTCCCAGCGTGGCAGAAGATGTGTTGGGGGGCCGAGGAGCTGACGGGGGATTGGGCAACCCCGTCAGGAAAACAAACAACATTTGCCATGCTGTGGTGGGCTCCCATCATGGCAGGAAAGCTTTAGGGGTGGCATGGCCACGCGGGGGGGAGCGCATGATGGAGGGGATGGCAGCGGTGCTCAGTATGGCAGCGGTGTTTTCCTTTGAAGCAGAAGAACACTGCTGTCATACTGAGCTCTTGCACCCTTTGGTGCAGGACCACCATGCCTGCTCAAGGGAGCAGTGCATTGGATGGGAGAGACACACCTCCAAGTGTGCTACTCTCCCAAAATGCTCCTTGCACATGCATGCAAGCGAACGTAAAAATGGTCTTGTGAAAACACGTTCAATTCTTGCAAGAGGGTTAACTTGAAAGCCTTCTTTCTTACTTGAGCAGAAAGGATAACTGTTACTTATTGCCCAGATTGCTGTAGCCTTAACACTTGGTACTAGCTTGTTACTTATTTAAAGAGCAGTACATATTTGCTCGGGGGTGGGGGGGCTGGAATTGAGTGCAACATAGCCTGCATGCCAGACAGGAGACTGGGAGTAGTGTTTCACTGAGACTTCAGAACTACAGGAATGCAGCTATACATTTTAAAACTTGCACTGGTTTAAATTCCAGCACATGTTTTGCACAGTACTAGCACCTAAATCCACATAACCTGCGGGTTACTCATTTTAGAGTTCTTTATTTATTGTTTGACTAGGCAGCTATGTGGGGGGGGGGGATCATGTGACCTGTGGCCAATTTCCTGGTTCAGGCACTTTAAAACTTTTCCATTCTAGCAAGTGAGGTGAGCTTATGTGGGTGAACATGCATGGAGATGCTCTCAGAAATATCCAGAGGGACAGGTGGGCAGTAGCCCAAAAATGTAACAACATAATTAAACTACAATAAAGGTAAATTCTGTGATTATCTACTGCCTGAACAAATGAAAATCCTTTTGTAGTGGGCTGAAACAACAGGAATAAGTGTTCTGAGTCTATCTATATATCTATCTATCTATCTATCTATCTATCTATCTATCTATCTATCTATCTATCATAATGGCATGGTAGTGCCACTATAGTTAGGGTTGAGTACCCCATTTAAGGTTAACGTGTGAAATTTAGCAGCTTAGTAACTTTGCCACTGTATGACAGATTTGCGTGAAATTTGGCATGCATAGAGCAGTACCATGGATCTCTGGATCTACCAGGTTTTAGAATGGTCGTATATATGGTTTCGGAGTTATAAAGTGCTGTAAAATGTCATATTTATGCTTTTTTGCACATTCTTTGTGTGTGCATACAGGACACACGGTCTAAACAACTGGTCCAAAACGTTCAGGAAACATGTGGCCAGGGTCCCCGATGTCCCTTTCAAAGATTTCATGAAACAATATTAAACAGTTCAAAAGTTATTCAAAAAATAAGTTTCCCATTATAGTCAGTGAGAAAAGTTAATACAAAGTTTGACAATGTTGCAAAAGCAGTTTTTAGTGTTGCAAATGACACCTGTAATGTAGCAAATCCACCATTTTTTTTCAGTTAGTGGTCACAGAAATGCTTGGCATTTAAATTTGGGACCCTCTAGGGACACAATTCTTTTTGTGTTCACCTAGTTGAGCCCTGAGGATGCTAGCCATGTCTTTTTGGGGAGGTTAAACACCCCAAAAATATGTTTTTAACATTTTAGTAAACTGTAGTGTCACAAACTAGTGTCACACATTTGACAAGTTTGTGCTTTTTTTTTGCGAAAGTGTCACAAATCGCGACACTACTTTGTGACACTATGGCCAAAAGAATAGGAAATCTTTGTCACCCTGATGCAAATGAACAGTTTGGTCTTTATGGCTGAAATTATGAGGGAAGAAAGTCAAGATCCTGCAGATGTGCCTTTTGGTGGTCTGGTGACAAAATAATAGAGGGCTGCAAAGTTCTAGTAATCCAAATCTAACGATTTCTCTCATAGACTAACATTACGGCGTCCGCCGTGCCTTTCGGGGCCTGTATCTCAGAAACACTTCAAGATACTGACTTTTCATCAGAAAACTGCTTAGCCCCCTGTTACGCGGCTAAGCATAAAACTAGCCAGGACAGTAGTAAATTATATGATATTTTAACTTTTTTTCTTCGTCATACAGTTCCTGAGATATAAGCAATTTAGTATTCCAAGTGTTCACTTTCTGCTCCGAGGCCCATTATTATGCATACATTCGTCTACTCACTGTGTTTCTCTATGCAGCTTTTGGGGAAAAAAGGGTGTGCGTTTTTGTTACTGTTACAGTTAGCGTTTCCACTTGCATTTCCAAACCGTTTGAGTTAGCATTCCCATCTACGCCACCGTGTGCGTTACCCTTAGCGTTTTCATTTGCACTCACATTCGCATTACTGTTAACATTTGTGTTTCCATTGCTATTTTTGTTTGCATTTCCTTTTATGTCACCGTGTGTATTTCCATTTACTTTTCCATATGCGCTTCAATTTGTGTTTCCTTTAGCGTCATCATTGCTGTTACCATAAGTGTTTGCACTTACAATTGCGTCACAGTGACCGTGCGTGTTACAATTTGTGTTTCCATATGCACTTGCATTTGCGTTTCCATTTTCATTAACATTTGCACTTGTGTTTCTATGACCATTTGCGTTATCATTTACATTTGCGTCACCATGTGCATTACCATTTGCGCTTGTGTTTGCGTTACCATTACTTCACTATTTATAGTGCACATTCTCAAAAAGAAGGGAAATTCATGGCAAAAAACTCTGTTCAATGTATCAGTTAGGGTTGTTCTACAGTGACAAAAGCAAGGAAATTAGATGTTAAGGTTCCCACCCCCTTGCACACCACCCCACACTGCCCCCACCAACAGGCATCAGGGTGTGCATTGGGGTCATCAGTCCTAACTCTCACCCCATTATCCTGTACTGCACCACCTCAGCTTGTTTATACATGGGATGGGGTGAGAGTTAGGACTGACAACCCCAGCGCACACCCTAATGTCTGTTGGTGGGGGTGGGATACAAAGTGGTGGGAACCCTAACATTGAATTCCTCACTTTTGTCTCTGTGGAACAACCCTAACTGATGCATTAAACAGAGTTTTTTGCCATGAATTTATAAATGTGTGTATATATATTACCGTAGGGATCTACATTTAAGTGCCTGGATACAGGAAAGCAGCATTACAATCTGGTGCAGTGTCATCAGGACATACATAGCATGTTTACAGCTGTCTGATACTTTTAGAAAAATGGGAGAGGATACAAATTTTTGTAAATCCTGTAGGATATTTGCACCAGGAGGAAACATTAACAATTTTGATTGTGACAAATGTACATTCATTAAAACATTGCGACATGTAATTAAAATATCAAGTGAGAGGCTAGTGACACAAAATGATATAGATCAACTCAAAGATGTTATTGATAATGGGATGATAGTATTAGCAGCACCATAAAGCCTGTAGACAAAGATGAAATGGAAGGAGAGGGAGGTATAAACAACCAAAAAATAATACCTGAAAAACAAAAGCAGATTGTGTCTGAGGAGGACCGGGACAGTATAGAAATGAAAGAATGGAGTGCAATTCAAGGAGGTACTAAGTGGAGAAGGAGGAAACAAGCAGAAACAAACCAGATAGAGCTACAGAATAGGGTTGGCTATTTTATGGCATCAGACATCACGGCTGCCAGTGGATGTCTAGCAATTAATGGAAGGGCAATGAATCAGTTGCAGAGTGCAAATTACTTTTAGGGAGGCAGATCCTGTAGATGGCTCTAGGCTTAGAAACATAAATGTACAAGAAGGGCGGACTGTAAAAAACGTGGACATTCAGGCAGGGACAAGAGAAATTCAGACATCAGAACTCAGCAAACAAAGAGATGTAGTAGTGATAGGAGATTCCATGCTAAGATTCACTGATCAAATATTGTGCAGAGGGAGGAAGAAAGATACCATAGTATATGGGTGCCTTCTGTTGTGCATGGATTTCAGCAACTGCTAAAATCTTGTTGTAGGGCAGTTCAAACATCAAAAAAGCTGTTGTACTATTGTTCTGAGATCAAACCACATCAATAGTACAACAACTTTTTACCCTTGACCTGCCACCTGATTGGCTCAGACAAGGCTCTGTGTAAAAAAATAAAAACAAACATGGCGGCACGGTTTAGTGAGCACTGGGCAGCGGAACCACCAACTTTGAAATCAGGAGTTGGGACACAGAGAGCCATATACAGTTCCCTTTCTGAAAAAGTATATATTTTTGGTTTCCTGATTTTAATAATAAGTGCCTCGGAGAGGCGAACTAAGTTGTCGAACCGAGCACTAGTGGCACCAGCGTGAACGGGAGCGAGGAGGGTCACCAGTGGGAACGGGAGTACATACAGCAAGTAAGGACAAAAAATGATGCAAAAAAAAAACATATACTATATAAAATAGTGGATGGGCAAACATCCACAACTAAGGCTGCGTTTCCATCTCGGGCAGTTGATAACATCGTTCAAAAATTATAGCATTTTTAGTGTCCCATTGTGGTCTATGGAAAAATTTACATGTGCACTGCAAAAACAATCGCAATCACATTTTTTGATCGAGCGTGCCTAAAATGTTATCATACTGCTGCCATCTTGTTTTCAGTTAGCAATGGAGAAAAAATGTTATAACTCAAAAAACTGCACTTCTGAAAACAACAATCACTGGGTTTACCTAATCAGGCCCTGAGGAACATGCCCATGGCTAGGTGGCCTGGAAATACATTTTCCAACTTTTTTATTTTTTCAATTGCGACAACATTTTCTGTGCCACGAAAACATTCGTGACAACTTTATGATTGTGGTAACATTTTTTTGATCGTGATCACATTTCCATTATAAAGACAGGAGAATTTTGCTATGTGTTCCTTTTCTTTGTCACTTAATTGTGACAAGGTGGATTGTGCGGTTGGCCTGACATTTTCAGGATATGAAGTCCTAGTGTGATGGATGTGCCTTTCACTGGTTTGGAGCAGAAAATTTAAATAGGTCCAGACCTATGGCATTTCCACATTCTGAAATTTCCCCGTAGGATAACTTTGCAGTGCTTGTTTTCTTTGTCCTTTCATTGTGGCAACGTGGATTGCGCTATTGATCTGAACTTTCCAGGGGGCAAAGCCCTAGCCCTACAGGTGTGCCTTTTGGTGGTTTGATACAGAAACATTGAACATGGCCATTGATACAGCATACTTATATTATAGGATAACACTCTGGCACTAATTGTGCCTCTTGGGGCCTGTAACATAGAAACATAGACTGACGGCAGATAAGGACCGCTTGGCCCACCTAGTCTGCCCATTTCCCTACCTACAGGATAGGCCGCAGATCCTAGTTAACCAACAGCCCATTTCTTCCTATCCCCACAAGAATTGCCTTATGTCTGTCCCATGCATTCTTGAATTCTCCCACAGTTTTAGTCCTCACATGCTCCTCAGGAAGGCTGTTTCATGCATCCACTACCCTCTCTGTGAAATAATAATTTCTCACATTGCCCTGGAACCAACCCCCCCCCCCCATCTTTAAATGTTGTCCCTTGTTCTTGCACATCTCTTTTATGAAAGATGCTACCTCCTGGACTTTGTTGATTCCACTGAGGTACTTAAAAGTTTCTATCATGTCCCCCCCTCCCTTCTTTTCTCAAGAGTATACATAATAAGCTTCTTTAGTCTCTCCTCGTATGGCTTCTCTTGCAGGCCCTGCACCATTTTAGTTGCCCTTCTCTGGACTGCCTCTATCCTGTCTATGTCCTTGGGGGGATGGGGTCTCCAGAACTGGATGCAGTACTCCAGATGGGGTCTCACCAACTGTCTATACAGAGGGATAACAACTTCCTGTTTTCCCTGTATCTTGAAAACGGTTTGAGATACAGACTTTTCGTCACAAAAATACAGAAATAATAAAGTATGGAACTAGGCTAGAAAGCCATAAGTAACATGACATTTGAATGTTTTTCTAGCTTGTACAGTTTCTAAGATATTTGCAAATTACTGTTCCAATTTTTAATTTTCATGGCTGTAGGCCACTATTATGGCCCGAGACTTACCACTCACACTGCTATTTGATGGTCGTATCTTGGAAATGAGGCAAGATGTAGATTCAGTAGATTTTATGTTTCAAGCACTCCTCATTGTCATGATTACACTGACACTTGAATTTTTTTCTTAGCTGCCACGGTTCCCGAGATATGGGCAGATTACTCTTACAAGGTCTCCTTGCCTTATAGGGCTGCTGTATGGCTCCATGCTTATCTATAAGAGGGAGTGCAGGGCCCAGAGGGCCCGTGCTCCAATGAACACATATCATTATGCACAACTGGACAGCTTGGAAGGAGGCCCTGTGCTCCCACCAACACCTTCCATTTACTACTTATATTACACTTTTAAAAAAAGAAAGGAAATTCTTTGCAAAAACTTTATTAATGCATCAGTTAGTGTTGTTTCCACACCAACAAAAGTGCGGAAATTCCACATTATGGTTACCACCCCACCACCCCAACCCTATGCCCCTCCTCAAAATCCTAACTGTGCATTCCCGCCAATGCCCCCCCCACACACACACACACACATACACATGCAAGACACATGCAACCTTGTACAACACTACACCATTCCAACACATCTGTGAGTACAACAAGCATAGCAGTGGACTACTTTCACATAACACTATGTAACAGAAACACAAATACAGTGTAAGTGACCCTATACTGCCAGCACAGTGTGATGACACATTACTGCTGGCATATCTTCCTAATACAATTACACTTAGTCTGTACACTTTTTAAAAATATTGTTTTATATGTGTCATATTCCAACAGTTAGGTCATTGCAAGTATCGTCGCTAACACATAGGCATGTGGTAGCAGCACAGATATACCTCACACATTCACAGTACTTTGCCCATACTGCTCCGGTGGCAAACTTTCACCAACACATCTTGTTATGTTGCTGCATTACCTGCAAACACTCATTAACAGTATCTTATGGTTACCTTTGCATGTTACAACTGTTGCTTTTACATCTTTTTTGTAAACTATGCCACATGACATTACTTTTATTACTAACACTGTTTGCTATTACGATTAACTCAGTGTACCACAAAACACAATTCAAACATCCATTGACTGTTGCTAGGCTCACAGACACTGTCATTTCTAAAACACTATATGTGTGGGTAACATCTGCATGTCTGTGTACCCCCAAGCCACTATGATGGCTGCACAACTCATACACTTGGTGGACTGTAACATCTGTGTCTTCTGGAACATTTACAGACTTGTCTGTCACTTCTGTTACCTGATCCTGCTTGTCCCTGCTTCCTTGTTTTGTCTTGCCCCTTGACTTGCTTCCATGTATGTGTGTGTGGGGTAGGTGGGGTTGGGGGAATGCACAATTAGGGTTTTAAGGAGGGGGGCATGGGGTGGAATGGTGGGGTGGTAACTCTAACGTGGAATTTCCACACTTTTGTTGGTGTGGAAATAACCCTAACTGATGCATTAACAAAGTTTTTACAAATAATATATATATGTGTGTGTGTGTATATATCATCAATGAGCTGTGGTGAGGGGATATGGAGAGCTAAGTTTGCTGGTGATACATGCATTGGAGCAAAAATCAACAATGGAGAGGATACCCTAAAATTGCAAAAGGCCCTGAATAAAGTGGGGGAGTAGGTGGCTATGCATGGATTGGAATTCAATTTAAACAAATGTTCAATGATGCGTTTTGGTAAGCATAATCCTGGTAAACTATATCTATTAATGAATACTAGCCTAAAGGTTGTAACTGAAGAAAGGGATTTGGGTATACTAGTAAACAGAGAGCTGAGCTTTAATGGGCATTGTAATTAGGTCACAAAAAAAGTAAGAGGTGTCTTCAGCAGCATTGGAATGCACATTGGGAGTAGGAGGAGACTGTTGTTGGTCCCACTGTACACTTCACTGATGAGGCTGCACCTTTGAGTATTGCTTGCACTTTTGGGGCCCAGGGAAAAAAAATGAAAATTAGGGCCTTGGAGCAGGTGAATGAGAAGGGAAACCAGAATGACAGTGGATCAAAATGGATTGGATTATGAAGCCAGAATGAACAGTTTGGATATGTACTCTTTGGAATATCTCAGGTTCAGGAGAGTTATGTGCCTTCTTTTCAGGGCACTTACAAATAATGATCTATGGGAGTGTATAGGGCTTACAAAGAAGAACCAGATACAAAGCACAAGATCTCACAGATTACAATTGGAAGGAGAAATATGTAAGACAAATAAAAGAGCCTACTGGTACAACCAGAGTGTGGCATCACTGTGGAACTCATTTCCTGAGGCGCTGATAGGCAGAAAGCATTTACATGAATTAAAAAAAATGCTGTAGGAGCACTGTATCCTACACAATATAAAGGGGTATGAACATTGAACCTGGGTATAGGCAATAAATTGTGATGAGCATTGTGGACGACAGTCTGCTAAGCTCTGTACACACCTATGTTACTGAGCATGCTCAGAAAAAAAAATCTTTGAATACTTATAACTCTGGAAACAATTTTGTTTTTCACAAAACCTTTGAAAGGCATTACTTTGGCACAGACCACGTCTACCCTATAAGTTTTGTAAAACAATTCATACCATCTCAGCTGTATGTAAGGGCAAAAAAAATGTAATAAGGATATAAAAAGATCCTTTTCAATAAAAATCAATATTCCATATCTCATAAACCGTACAAGATGCCATCACCAAGTTTTTCATGTCTTGAGACCTTGGCAACCAGACCGAGAATGCCAACTTTGGGCTACTTCATTAAACTTTGCCGAAGTTATTAAGGTGCAAAAATTAAGCAATAATACATGAGAGGGTGTAGGTTGTGCTGGGATAACCTCATGCCTGGGTGGTTGGGCACAAGGCCACAGGTCAAGTGTGTCCAACATCCCAGAAATTAGGTTATCCCAGGACAACCCACACCCTGGAGTGCGCTATTGCTATTATACAATGGCTCATTATTATACAAAATAAAAAAAATATGTTTTTAGTAGATTTTTAGTGTGGCAATATATATTTGTTTCTTAAGAAAAAAGCAAAAGGTCATCTAAAGCAATGGTCATCCAAATCAATACAGTAAGGTTGTGCTGGGATAATCTCGCTGTACCAGGGATATACTGACCAATCAGAGTTCAGGAAATTTTTCTTGCCATTGTATAATTGGGCTTTAACATGAAACAGTTACTGAACCATCACTATACTGGTACTAAGGCACCAGTATAATATACATTATACTGGCATGGTACTGCCATTATAGTTAGGTTTGCCTACCAGATTCTATGTTAAACCCCTAGGTTTGCACTTTGATAGCTTGAAAGATGTTCAACACAATTGCCCAGATTTGGCATGCATTGTCTAGAAGGCAAGGTCTAAATACTGTATGTGAAAATTGTCATGACAGTACTGTGTGCAGTTTCTGAGATACACACATGTAATTTTGCTGTAGACATCTAATGTTTTGCTATACTTCATTTATTTGGTTTTTGTTTACCAGGTAGGTACACTAGACAATTATATTGCCTATATTCAGGCACGACCTGGGAGAGTACAATCAGGAGAGAGCAATGTACAGAGAAGGTACAAATATCAGTGACAATTGTTCATGGCACAGCATGAAGTGAGAACAAACAAAAGCAAGACATATTTCTCTGGAAACTGAGAGAAAACAAATACCTCTACATTATCTACTTGCACTTAGAAACGCAGAAACATAGACTTTGATGGCAGATAAGGACTTCTTGGCCCATCTAGTCTGCCCATTTGCCTACCTACAGGATAGGCTGCAGATCCCAGTTAACCAACATATTTCTTCCTACCCCCACAAGAATTGCCTTATGTCTGTCCCATGCATTCTTGAATTCTCCCAGTTTTAGACTCCACAACCTCCTGAGGAAGGCTGTTCCATGCATCCACTACCCTCTCTGTGAAATACTACTTTCTCACATTGCCTCTGAACCGCCCTCCTTCTATCTTTAAATTGTGTCCCCTTGTTCTTGCACGTCTCTTTTTTCTGAAAGATGCTAGCCTCTTGGAATATGTTGATTTCACTGAGGTACTTAAAAGTTTCTATCGCCGGCCCGGTGGCGCTGAGGGTTGAGGCGCTGGACGCCACACCTCGCTCCACGCCAGCGACCCAGGTTCGGGAGCGGACTCGGGTCACTGGTGGGCAGGCCGGGGGGAGTTAGGCTTGAGTGTCCCACAACAGCTCGTCTACTCCAGGGAGGGTTAAGGCTATAGCCCAAACACTTGTCTGACTCCGAGTGGAGGCACGGAGTACTGCAAGTCCCCAGTGTTAAGGGGAAGGGCTGCCAACATACAGCGTGGTGTCAGCGCTCTGCGCCTTGACGTCAGGGGTCCTTCTCTGTAGGGGGTGGGAGAAAAAGTGGAAAAACAATGCCTGCCATTGTCGGGAAGATGAAGCCTCTGGGGACATGCCCTTGATGTGCCTTCACCCGCCCGATAGCCCCCGGACCGACGAAAGTTGATTGATGGGGTAAGGGGGCTCTGCCCCATCCCCGCTCGGGGGGTAAAGTGAAGCTCTATGGGGTTCCTTCGGGGTCATACGGGCAGGGTGGAAGGCAGAAAGTTGTCTACCTTGAGGCTCCTGAAGGGTCAGGGATGGCAGGCAGGAAGGAGAAAAAATAGTAATTTCAAAAAAAACCCAAAAAAACCCAGTTTCTATCATGTCCCCCCTCTCCCTTCTTTCCTCAAGGGTATACATATTAAGCTCCTTTAGTCTCTCCTCATACGGCTTTTCTGGCAGACCCTGCACTATTTTAGTTGCCCTTCTCTGGACTACCTCTATCCTGTCTATGTCCTTGCGGAGGTGGGGTCTCCAGAACTGGACACAGTACTCAGATGGGTTCTCACCAACTGTCTGTACAGAGGGATAACAACTTCCTGTTTTCTGCTGCTGATGCCTCTCTCTATACATCCCAGTATACCCCAGCCCTCCCTGCCTTCTCACATTGCTTGCTAACCTTAAGGTCATCTGATATGATTACCCCCAGGTCCCTTCCTTTTTGTTGTTGTTACTACCTCCCCACCCATTGTGTATTCTTCCCCTGGGTTCTTGTTTCACAGGTGCATTATTTTGTACTTCTTTGCATTGAATCCTAGCTGCCATACTTCTAACCATTCCTCCAACCTTGCCAAGTCCCTTTTCATCCTTTCCATGCCTCCTAGTGTATCAACCCTGTTGCAGATATTTGTGTCATCTGTAAAAAGGCATACTTTTCCTTCCAGTCCCTCTGCAATGTCACTGATGAAGACATTAAAAAGGACTGGACCCAATACTGAACCCTGTGGTACCCCACTAGTAACCCCTCTTTCTTCAGAGTGGACTCCATTTACAATTACCTTATGTGTCCTTTTGTGCAGCCAATGTTTTACCCAGGTTACCACCCTGGGACCTACTCTTAGGCTGGTTAATTTGACTATTAATCTTTTATGTGGAACTGTGTCAAATGCCTTGCTAAAGTCTAGGTAGGTCATGTCCACAGCCCCTCCCTGATCTACTACTTTGGTCACCCAGTGAAATAAATCTATTAGATTCGTCTGACATGATCTCCAGCTGTGAACCCATGCTGTCTTGGGTCCTGTGCTTCACTGGCCTCTAGGTACTCAACTATTCTTTCCTTCAGAAGTGACTCCATCACTTTCCCAACCACAGTGGTCAGACTGACATGTCTGTAGTTTCCTGCCTCTGTCTTGGTCCCCCTTTTGTGAAGGGGAATCACATCTGCCTTCCTCCAGTCCTCGGGTACCACACTATCCTCCCATGATTTATTAAAAAGAGTAGCCAGTGGTTTCACTAGTTCCTCCCTTAATTCTTTTAGAATTCTGGGGTGAATTCCATCAGGACCCATTGCTTTGTCCACCTTCAGTTTAGGAGTTCTTGCAGAACCCTTTCTTCTGTGAAAGGACTGGGATGGACCCCCCTATTAAGAGTGCTTCTGTTGATTGGATTAGGCACTTCCCCCTCCTCTTTTGTGAATACTGAGCAGAAATATTCGTTCAGTATCCCTGCTTTTTCACTGTCCCCCTCTGCCCACCCACCATTCATTCTATTCAGCCTCACTATCCCTCCCTTTGTCTTTCTATGCTAGCTGATGTACTGTACCTATAAAAGGTTTTATCCCCCTTTCTAACTGAGTTGGCATCTTTTCCTCAGTTTGGGCCTTTGCTATTCTAACTTCCCTCCCTGCTTCCTTCTGCCTTAACGGGTACAGCTGTCTCTCCTGCTGCTTCTGTGTTTCCTTATGCTTCCGGAATGCTATCTTTTTCTTCCTGACTTTCACAGCCACCTCTTTTGAGAATCATAGTGGCTTTTTCTTTCATTTTGATTTGTTTATTTGCTTCACACAAAGGCTTGTTGCCTCTATGATGGCAGTTTTGATGATTCCCCATTGTTGCTCCACACCACCTTCTAGCCTGTTTGCTAGTGCTTTGCTGAGGCACTCTCCCATCTTGACAAAGTCAGCCCTCCTGAAGTCCTGTACCCTTACTTTTGTATGGCTTGACTCTGTAGCTGAGTTTAACGTGAACCACACTGTTTGATGGTCACTCGTCCCCAGATGGCAACCCACTTCTAGATATGAGATCCTCTCACTACGCCCATTTGAGAGTATGAGGTCTAAGATTGCTCCCTCACAAGTGGGTTCTGAAACTAGCTGTCTGAGGCCTGCCACCTGTAGGGCATCAAGAATGGCCCTGCTCTTGGATGTGGCTGCAGCAAATGTGCTCCAGTTAATATCTGGCATATTCGGGTCTCCCATCAACAGTATCTCCCCTTTCTCTGCCATTCTAAGAATGCCTTCTATCATGTCCTTGTCCATTCCCCCTGACATGATGATGATACACTGGATGATACAGCAAAAATAATTAAGGATATACTCATCATCAAGGTTGTATTGTTTGGCTAAAAAGCCATTACAATATTGAACAATTAACACTATAGTACTTCACATAACAATATTAATATCAAATTAAAATGCAAATACATATAGAACAATTCAATTACACTCAAGATATCCAGTCATTTAAATATCAGTATACTGTAGGGAGATAAATCTACCACCCCAGTACATTATAAAATACTTAATGGCCATAATATACCAAACCATAACAATACATTAAGAATTTGTTACAATCAACGGAGTCCAGTAAACCCCACCCATGCTCCCTAATAAAGAACTATCTCCATAACCCGGTCAGACCACTTAGCCAGCATGCATGAGCCGGTCACAAATAGAACTCTACTCTTAGAGATACTAAGTGAGGAAATTATCCAGAGAAGCCCGCTCTCCGGACCCAAGTTAGAAAAGAAGCTGCCAGTAACACCCATCCAGTTGGGGTGCTAAAACAGAACATCCCACTGTGCATACAGTCCCATGTTCCAGTTGCAATCCGATATGGTGGGAATCATATACCAACTAATTCTATGATCAATTCTGGGTCTTTAAAGACTTAGACTTTCCCACCAACAAAATCCTCACAATTCCTTCCACTTGGGGGTCCAATAATTTGAGGCTAACACCAAACATTGCCAGCCAGTTTGGACCGGCCAGAAAGGTGGAAACTTTCCCTTTGGGAACAAAGTGGAAATTCACATAAGATAGCCTTGATGATCTCATTTGGGAGTATTCTCTCATCCCCAGTAAGGCCTAACATTTGGTCAGCAAATCTGGAACTATCATGAGTCAAACCTCTACTCTTGGAGGTACCATTTGGAAAAATTATCTAGGGCTACCCAATTACTGGATCCAAGTTAGGTAAAAGACTGCCCGTAACACCCATCCAATTGGTGTGCTATTACAAAGCATCCAACCGCGCATGCGGTCCCATGCTCCGACTACACACTATAATGGGAATTAAATACCCGCTGCTACTTTGACCAGCTCTGGGTCATAGGAAATTTAGGGTTTTCCCCAGAGAAATCCTCACAGTTCCCCCCACATCTAGGTCCCAAACTTTGAGACTAATTCCAATCAAACAATCAATCAAAATCTTTATTTATTCAGGCCAACATCATTGAGCAAAGCTCATTTACAAGATGGACCTGAGTGGTCATACAAATGAGGATACAAGTATTATTACATAGACAAGAATAGCATAAATAGCAATACAATGGCATGAAATGATTATATACAGCAATTTACATATATACAAGGAACAGTAGAACCATTTAGCCTGTAAGAAAAAGGGGACAAAGGGTATAGCAGGCATAAAATATAAATTATAGGGTCTAACTAGTTTTATGAGAATATAATAGGTGATTCGGAAGATAGAAATTGAATTAATATAATGAACGGAAAAAGGAAGGTGGGTCAGGTAGGGTGGGGATTAGGCTTTATAAAAGCAATTGCAGAGCTCTGGAAAAGGGGAGAACAATCTTTGAAGGATGCCAGAGGTAGTAGGCTATCTAGCTTCATGGATTTTTGGAGAGAGTTCCATGCAACTGCTAAGGTATAGCTGAAAGCAGCCCTCCCATACCGGGTGCAGGCAATGGGGACCTTTAATATGATGAGTTTACTGATCCTTAAGGTGTATGGCCTAGTTGTAATTTGGGTAAAGCAAGCAGTGATATAGGTAAGTAGTTTGCCTGTTAACGCTTTGAATATCCAGATAACAGCATTCCTATTTCTTCTGTGTTGTAATGATGTCCAGTTGACTGCCATATAAAGGGAGCAATGATGGGTGCTGGAGGGAAGGTCAATAATAAATCTTATGGACCTGTGATACAGGGTGTCCAGTTTATGTAAGAGATAGCGTGGACAATGGCAGTAGAAAATCAGCATAATCAATGAGGATAGGAATGAGGCCTGAATTAACCTTTTTTGGAATCACTGTTTAGGTAATGTTTTATTCTAAAAATAGTCCGAGCCTCTGTCTTAGCTTTTTAAGTAGCTCTTCAATATGGACAGAATAGTCAAGCCTGTTATCTATCCAGACTCCAAGGTATTTGAAGTTATCAACAAATTCAAGTTTCTCTCCAAGTAAGGTGGATAAATGTAGGATGGTGGATGCTGGGGTAGTGGTAGAGCAACTCTTTGTGGCAAAGAACATAGCTTTTGTCTTTTTTGCATTTAGAAGTAGTTTTTTGTCAAGTAGATTGTGCTGCAGAATGGAGAATTCGATTGTAACAGTTCACAGGCTTTGGAAGGTGAGGGATTGCTGACATATAATACAGTATCATCAGCAAACAGATGAATGTTAGATTGAGTGAGTTGGCATCAATATTGTTTATATAAATAGCAAAGAGGATAGGGCCAAGAATAGAGCCTTGTAGTACGCCCTTAGCAGTGGTTTGAGGTGGATAGGTAATTTCCATTTTAACCAGTTGTGACCTATCTGAAAGGTAATCATTAAACCAGTTGAGTGATAGGAATCCAGGCCTATTGAGTTAAGGAGGTGATTAATAAGTCATGATCCACTGTGTCAAAGGCTTTACTCAAATCCAGAAACACAGCACAGGTACAATTTTTCTGTCCAAGGTAGTCTGCCAATCGTTGGTTACCTTGGCTAAGGCAGTAATGGTGCTATACTTTGATCTAAATCCAGATTGTGCAGAATTTAGAAGGTTGTTGTTATCCAGATAGTCCCTAACTGAGAGTTTACTAGTTTTTCGAGCATCTTGGATAGTACTGGTAGGATGGAGATAGGTCTGTAATTGTTGAGATCCTAGTATCACCAGATTTGAGTAATGGAACTACTTGAGCTGTTTTCAAGTAGAGGAATGGATCCAGTAGTTAGAGGAAAGATTGAAGAGATGAGTGAGGGGGCAGATAAGACATGTAAAGCAATTTTCAGGAAATAGGGATCCAGGGAGTCTGCACCTGCACTCTTAGTAGTGTCTAAATTAGAGAGGAGATCTTCCACTTCTTTCACGGATATTGGGATGAAGGAAAAAGTTGAAGTGGCCATTTGTCCCACAGTAGTTTGCAGGTTCAAGGAAGATCTCAGGATATTTGCAGGTGATGAGTCAAATGCTAGGCCAGCTGTGGTGAAGTGAATATTGAAGGTATTTAAGATTTCTTGTTTACCTGTAATTTCTGTATCATTTAGTAGCAGTTTGGAGGTTAAGGCAGGAGTAGAATTTTGGCCCAGAAGTCCTTTTATTGTACCCCAGAGTCTGGATGGGTTATTGTAGAGAGCATCCAATTCAGCTGTATAGTAGGCAGTTTTGGCAGTTCTTATTTTTTGTACATGAATTCCTTGCTTTTCTGAAATTTAGCCAATCTCTGGTGTCCTTTGTTTTCTTGCCTTTTTCCACAGTTTGTCTCTGGTTCTCAAGGCTGCTTTAAGCTCAGAGGTGAACCAAGGGCAGGATTTTACCTTAGTTCTGATACTGGTGATAGGTGCATGAATATTGAGAGCATTAGTGATAATATCCTTTAAAGTCTGGAGAGCTGTTTCAACAGAGGTTGTAAGATAGAAATCTTGCCAAATATTGTATATAGAAATCTTGCCAATATATTGTATTACTCAGGTCATGGAGGTAACCTGAGATATCAAATTCTTTTTGACCTTTTGAGGACAAATTCTGCAGGATTTGGTAGTTTGAGTGTGGATCTTATGCCAGCTATAGGGTAATGGTCACTCACATCACTCGGCAGTACTCCTGCATGTGAATATAAGTGAGGCTTGTTTACCAACATAATATCAGGAGTGAGCTGTTGCTGGAATTTCTTAGGTTGATCCTAGTTGGGTCTTTAATCAGCTGTGTGAATCCATAGGTGTCACAAAAAGGTTATCAAAGGTGCAGATACATTAGACAGCCAGTTTAAATTCAAATCACCAAGGATGATGGTATCTTCAGGGCCTAGGTTGAGAATTGACCCTAGGTGAGAAAGCAGTTTAAGGCCTGCAGAGGGGCCTATAGCATCCAATCAGTTTAAATGAAGACGAATTAGGAAGGGATATTTTGATTGATAAACATTCAAATTCATTTAGCTCGGATGTGTTGATGAGGCAGGTTGCAGAGATGGTGTCCTTAATGTATATGGCCACCCACCACCCCTGGAAGGGCGATCTGCTCTGAAGAGCTGATAATTGGGAAGGTTTACAACACTGTCTTTTGTTGTAGGCCTGAGCCAAGATTCAGAGATGACCAGGAAATCTGGAAGAGTATGTGCCCCCAAGCCTGTATTAAGATGAACTTTTTTAGGAGGCTGCAAGCATTGAAGTGTATGAAGCTTAGGCCTTTTATGGAAGTCAGATCAGCAGAGGAAGATAAACTTACAATGGGGCCAGGATTAATCTCAATAGTGCCAATGCAGAAAAGGAGGTAGAAGATTAATTTGAGTAGGGCACCAAGGGATAGGGCTAGAGAGTGATCAGAGCGTTTCCTCTTAGTCCTAGGTGCCCACTGTGTAGTGGAGATGGTCCCTGTTATAAAATGTGTGTCTTTTATCATAACATAGAGCCTGATGGACAGGCATAGTGGGTTATTATAAAGCCAGGATACATGTAAGTGGCTAGGGGTGCTGGATTGTTAGAGAGTCTTTATGTGGGATACCCCAGGGGTTGCAGTGTAAGAGTGGTTCAAAGTGAATAAGGAATAGATGGTTGTACATTGTGGATGGCAGTGGAGAGCAGAACATACTCATTAACTTATTCGTCATGACAGGGGGTATAATATGATTATCATAATGGATTGGGGGACATGAGAGGCTAAGGAGCAAAATTAAACAAGTTAACATTGTGCAGGGTAGATATGGGTTAATAAAGAAGGGAAATAGATGTGGGCGTGGATTAGAGAAATGGCGGGAAAGAGTGTATAAATACAATCAACCAAGAGGGGGGGGGCGGGCAAAATTTTGCGGCTTTGCCCGTACCTTTCACACTGCTTCTCCCGGCCTCCTGGATCTCTTGTTCGGCTGGAGGTCGCCGCCGGCCCGCTGGCGGCTCGGAGCCCCTTCTGTGGCTGGAGCTGGAGGGCTGTGCCGGCTGCAGAGAAATCCTCACAGTTCCCCCCACATCTAGGTCCCAAACTTTGAGACTAATTCCTGATATTGCAGGCCAAGTTGGCCCTCTAGGGATATACATTACAATATCTGACATAAACAAACATTTAATACAAGGCATAGTCAACAAAGTCAGTTTCATCCAGACATAATGTATGTTTTAGATTACCTTATATTGTATTATACATAATATACATAAACAACAATCACTAAAAGTCAGAGAAAAATTCACTCTATATCCAGATCAATAATAGGCCCCTTTTAGCATTCTTATAAACCTTTCATAAATCCAGATATTTCAAAGGGAGCACAGTATAAATTTATCATACTTTATGTTTCATATTCCGACCTACCTCTCTAAATTCAGGCCAATAATAAGCCCAAAACAAATATTCCTGTGAAATGAGGAACAACCAATTTGGGCCACATATCACCATAACAGTCCTATCAATCCCAGCAGAGTTTACCCCTTACACACACATCATGTCCCAATATTACCCTTTTTTTAACCACATTGGAGTTCTGCCTTCACTGGGCAACCTTAAAAGGTACCATGCAGCGCATGCTGCTCCGTACCCTTTGGACTACTTCCTTTCCAGCCACTCCCACTAGACATACTTTGGACACTTAGTAAGACTGGGTTTCAAAGGGGTCTTCCTGATCACACCTCATCCACACTGATCCTTCCTAGAAGCCAGTAGGGTCTGCTGGCATTCAGAGGCACATTCAGTTGGGTACCATGCAGTGCATACTGCTCCATGCCCATGAATCATCTCTTGTCCAGCTACTCCAGTCGGCCACTGTCGAGCATACAGCAGAACTCTGTGTCACAGTCCAATCCCCCTTATCTATTACAATCATAGCCATGCCTTTCTGATGCCCAGCTAGACATGCTGGCCCTAGAACATGTCCACTGAGGCACCATGCAATGCATGCTGCTCTGAGCCTCATGATTATACCTATTGCAGCTACTCCATTGGTTACTCCTGTATCATATACTAGGGCTCCATGTCACTGAGAGGCTACCATCCCCATTGGGTTATTATGTCCTGACTGGTATCAAAAGGCCACAAATCAATCCTAAAGCTTCTTTAGAACCAAAAGTTTCTATCAGCTTAAACTACGTTAATTTTAGATTTTTAATAGCTATAAACTAAGTTTAATTAAGTTTAAAATTTAAAGAAAAGCAAAAACTCCACTAACACTCAAAAATCCATTAAATTTAAAATAAAACATGTTTTTGCATCAAAATCAGGACTAAAAAAAGTGATCCTCTCCAAGGACTCAGAATCACTTGAGTCACTTAAAGGAGGTTTTGTAAAGTCAGAGCATTAATAAACAGCTAGAGCAGAAAACTACCACAGCCATCACCATCAGCTGGCGTTTTTCATCCAAGCAACTCCTTATAATCCTCACAGTATCTACTGTGGGTGCAAACCCAAAAGGGAAAAATAGGTCACCCCATATATGACAGTACCCTCCAGGCAACAAAGGGAAAACTGGCCCTGGAGGAAAGACGACTGCAAATCAATTCTCTGGTAGTCACAAAACGAAGTGTCTCTTACTAGGAAAAAGAACAAAGGAGTCTCACATACATTCAGCTCTCTTACTCTCCTTTTTTATAGGCCAAAATCATAGTTTTCATTCTGTTTTCAAAGTTTTCAATCTCATCTTGGCTGCATTGCTCTTCTGTTCCACCTCTGTTTCATCAGCCACTGTAGAAATAAAATAAAAATAACGCTCCCCTAAGCGCAATAAACACAGACTTTTCAAGAAAAATATTTAAGTGCTCAAACCTCTAAGCAACCATAGCATACCTGTTAAAGGCTTATAAAGAGTGTAAAAACAATGTGCAGCTATCGTTTCACCTCCTCTACTTCTTTAAAAACATTCAGAGATGTGTTTTTGTTAAGCGCTTCAGTGCTAATAGCAAACTCCTCGACTGCAATTCCGAGAATGCATGCCTCCACACAGTTACACAGGTGCTCCACAATCTTTCTTTTCACCCCTTGACAGGGTACAAAGTGAAAAAGCTGAACGATATAAACTATACAATAATCAAACTGCCACAGGCATGTCGGAAAAAAAAACATACTAGTAAATGCCAAGCATCAAATGCTATAAAAACGCCAGGCAATGGGTGAGCACTCAAATCAACACGGGAGAATCACTGATACTTTAGCCAGTGAGTTTTGCTCCAGCTTGAAGATAAAAAATAAACTAAAATGCTAATGGAGAAAACGAGGAGGAGCTGAGGAGCGGAGCAGAGCAGCATTGCAGCCATCTTGCTGCTTTCCCTGCCCTGCCCAGATTTTATACAGTGGAGGGAAACAGTAAGTGCCATGTAGGTAAGGAATGCTACTGGGAGTCAGTCTCTAGTTATAGCACAGGAGTAGCCATCAGAGTCAATCAGGTGGGTGTGGAGACCCAGTTTAAAGGCTAGGTGGGATTTAGAGTGTTTAACGTGAGGGGGGAGGGACTTCCAGATGCTGGGGGCTGATATAGTGAAGGATAGTTCCCCCTTTTTTGTGAGGTATTTGGGAATTTCAAGTTGGGTTTGTATGGATGCCCTAAAGAGATATGCTTGGAAGGGATGAGATAGCAGCCTTGAGAGATACTCAGGTGTCCCTGTTCTGATGATATTGTCAATCAAGCATCCAGTAGAGTAGAGTCTGTGCAAAGTAGGGGAGAGCCAATTTAGTTTGAAATAGAGTTCACAGCGATGAGTCAGTCTGTGTGCAGAGAGGGTGAATCGGCATATGCTGTTATAACAGGTGCTCCATTTATGGAGGGATCCTTTGTTGGCATTAAGGTATACCTGTGAACAATATGTAAGGGAAGGAAGGATGAAACCTTGTGCAATAGCAAGCCGGGCAGCATCATTCAGGGAGGACCTAATTCTATAGGCAATACCCAGTTTGGAGTTAACCGCCTTGCAGTAAGGTGGAGGTTCAAATCCAGCGATGGATCAAGTGTGACTCCTAGGTATCTAAAGGAGTTAACAGATTCCAACGGGGAGCCGTCAAGACATAGTACTGAAAGATCCAGAACACAGGATTTGATTCTAGAGGGGGAGCCAAAAAGCATAGCCACAATTTTCTTAGCATTAAGCATGAGTTTGTTTTGTAGAATCCAGACTTATAAGCAATCAAAATCAGCTTGAAGATTTGCCTTTACTGATGTGGGATCTTTACCACAAGCGAGAAAGCGAGAAGCACCATGTCATCAGCATAAAAGATCAGCGAGGAGAGACAGGGAAGTGAGGGCAGGTTGTTAATAAACAGAGAGAAAAGGAAAGGGCCAAATATAGATCCCTGGGGTACCCCAACAGAGGTTGGGGAGGGGTCAGAGACAGCAGTTGCAATTTGAACAAATTGCCTCCTCCCAGTGAGGTAGCTATCAAACCAAGAGATGGCAGACTGGGAAAAACCCAGGATGGGCAGTTTGGAGAGCAGAAGTTGGTCAATAAATATGGCCTCCATGAGCAGGCCCTTATCCTTTGCTGTGAGGACTTCATTCTGCCCCTAAAGGGTAAATCTGAAGTAATACTAATGGGTAACTTCAACCTTGACCTATCAGGTACCCACTCTGGCTTGTACATGGAGGCTCTCGCCCAATTTCACCTATTGCAACTGATTTCTAGCCCTACTTGAATCTTGGCATAAAGAGAGAGAAAAGGAGAGGGCCAAGTATAGATCCCTGGGGTACCCAACAGAGGTTGGGAAGGGGTCAGAAACAGCAGTTGCAATTTGAACAAAGGTAGATTGTTACAGTTGGCATCATTTAGCGTCATTTCAGTTATGGCCATCTTGGGCCTTTGACCTATGAATTTTTGATGTGGTTCCAAAAACTCGGGGAGTCACCCACTGAAGACTGGAGAAGCTAAGGCAATAGTTCCTGTTTGCCCTCCAAATATCTTTTTTGCAGGCATTCCTCATTTTTCTGTAATTAGCCCACTCATCTGTCTGTTGGGATTTCTTGGCCAAGGCCCAGGCCTTATCCCTTCTTCTTATAGTCTGAAGGAGGTCTTTATGTAGCCGTCTGTTTGCAGAGCCCCTAAGGCACCTTTTTTTTCAATGGGACATGCAGATCCTGTAGGGCTAGTAGCTGAGAGTTTAGGTAGTCAAGTGCTGTATTTACGTCCTCAGTGATATAGATAGGCGACCAGTTGGTGTTATTAATAACATCAAGGAGTGCGCTTGGATTCAGTTTGGCAAAATCCCAAAACTGAATAATTCTGGGCAAGGGATGCGGGCAGTGACCATTCCAAATGCAGAAGGTAGGCAGGTGATCACTGATAAAATCAGAAACCGTGCCTGCAGCAATAATTTTATTTGCTCTGTTTGTGGCTATCCAGTCCAGGATAGACTGATGCTCGCTATTTGCCAAGATTCGAGTGGGGCTAGTAACCAGTTGCAATAGGTGAAGTCGGGCGAGAGCCTCCATGTACAAACCAGAGTGGGTACCTGATAGGTCAAGGTGGAAGTTACCCATTAATATTACTTCAGATTTACCCTTTAGAGTAGAGAGATAGTCCAAGAGCCCATTTAGGCCAGGGAGTGCTCCCTTTGGAGGATTATAAGCACAAACCAAGTTTAGCCTTTTTTTTCCACCTAAGAGCAGAACAGTATGCAGAGTTTCACAGATACTTGATATCCCTGAGTGTTGGACAGAGATATTGAGATGATCTTTTTAAATAGATGGCAACCCCTCCACCCCTCTGTTTAGAGGGGCGATCAAATCTCATAAGATGGTAGCCATTTATTTTGTATACTGTGTCAGGTATGTCTGACCTAAGCCAAGTTTCAGTCAGTCCTAGAATATCCAGGCAATAGTGGGCTACCCAGACTTCCAGTTCAGGGAAATTAGCAGGTACACTTTTAATACTCATACGAGCTATTTTGATGCCCTTTGCAGATAACCAGGAGGAGTCATTTGTTGATCAAGCATTGTGGGGGGGGGGGGCAGGATTTGAATCAATATCCCCAGATGGGGATAAATGCAAGAGAGTCACCCAAGTTTCTCTGGTGAGGCGATGGAGGAGTTTGAGGCATTTGGGCATGACAGGGGAGTGAAGGAGAAGGAAATTACCTAGTTTGGCAGGACGTGTTAGATACAGGGCCAGGTTAAGGAAAGGATGGGATTTCCTATAGGGAAGCAGATTCAAGTAGACAAAAGAGTTTTCTTCATGTGAGAGACCCATAGTCACCAGCTGTTATATTAAGCAAGAGGTTGGAGAGGGAAACTGGGAGAGTACCAGTCCTGCAATAGTCAAAAGTACCCTAGGCCTCATAAGAGAAATCATCTTGTAATGGGAGAGAGAGAAAGAGCACTTCAAACAATCAGCCCAGCAGGAGTGAGAAGTGGAAGTTAGTAAAAATATTTGGGGGTTCCAGAGTATAAAGAACAAGAAGAGGAGGGGGAAACCCCTAAGTCCAAAGACCTAGAATCCAAGGCAGAAATGGTGTATTTTTTATCGTGCCTATCATTAAGGTTAGGGCAGTTGAAAGGTACCTAAAGTATCCAGTGACTGAAGGTAAAAGGAAAAAAAAAAACAAATTAAGGGACTGACTGGACAAGTGGGAAGGTATATTTTTAAAATAATTATGGGAGAGAGTAGAAGAAACACCAAGTCCTGGTTCGAGTACAACCTAGGAAGAGGAAGGGAAACAAGAAACACCCTTTTAAAATTACATTATGGCATGAGTTTTGTGCAGTTCTAAAATCAGAGGCATATAGGTTTGAGTGGCGAGAGGAGTAGCAGGTTTGTCTAGCCCAATGAATATCAGGCAGAGAGCAGCAGAAGGTGGAGACAGAATGTGCACTGGCAAGGAGCCACAATGGGTGGAGTCAGATAGTGCATTTAATACTGTGAGGGGGTGAAGGGTGGATGGGCAGGTGAAACAAAATCCAGTAAGCAGCAGGTCCGAGTGAGCTGCAGTGTCTGTTCAATAAATTACACTTGACAGATAGGATTTTCTTTAAAATCTAACAGGCTGCAACAAGAGTTGTATTTAATGATATTAACCAGCCAGGATTTAGTAACAAGTTCACAGGCTGCAGCGACTGTAATATTAGCTAGAGAAACCACACAGTCTCTCAGTACAGCACACGGGATGAGCAGGAAAAAGGTGCCAAGATTTAAACTGACACAGTTCTTTCTTTCTCTTACCTTCCGTTGGCCAGCTGCGGGGGCGAACTGGGTATGCAGTAGGGAGAACCTGGGGAGGGCTCCTTTCAGCTTAGCCCTCATGACCCTGGGGAAAGAAGGAGTAAACAAGGCTTAAGTAAGCTTAGAGAAAAAATAGATGGGCCAGTAAAAGGTTAGGCAAACTAAGTAATTCATGAGATGTGCAGTGGGGGAGGGAGTTACAGGAAGGGGAAGGAGACAGAACATTTACAGAGATCAGTTGAAAGCACAAGAGAATCAAGCTAGGGAAGGAGCAGAATATAATTTAGACTTTAAACTGTAGTACTGCACTAAAACATTCTCACAGATGGAGAAATGAAAATCAATCCAGCAAGCAGCACTTCCGAGTGAGCTGCAGCATCTGCTTCCAATAAAATACACTCAGCAGACAGGATTTTCTTTAAACACTAACAGGCTGCAACCAAAATTATATTTAGTGATATTAACCAGCCAGGCTGTAGTAACAAATTCACAGGCTGCAGAACTGTAATATTAGCTAGAAAAAACACACAGTCTCTCAGTAGAGTGCCCGGGATGAGCAGGAAAAAGGCACCAAGATTTAAACTGATGCAGTTCTCTCTCTCTCTCATACCTTCTGATGGCCAGCTGGGAAATTCGGACTGGGTGTGCATGAGGGAAACCTGGGGAGGGCTTCTTTCAGCTTAGCCCTCATGTTCTTTCTGATGGCTAGCTGGGGAGCTTCAGATTGGGTGTGCAGCGAGGGGAACCTGGGAAGGGCTTCTTTCAGCTTAACCCTCACAACCCTTCTGATGGCCAGCTGGGGAGCTTCAGACTGAGTGTGCAGCGAGGGGAACCTGGGGAGGGCTTCTTTCAGCTTAGCCCTCACAACCCTTCTGATGGCCAGCTGGGGAGCTTCAGACTGGGTGTGCAGCAAGGGGAACCTGGGAAGGGCTTCTTTCAGCTTAGCCCTTATGATCTTTCCGATGGCCAGCTGGGGAGCTTTGGACTAGGTGTGCAGTGAGGGGAACCTGGGGAAGACTTCTTTCAGCTTAGCCCTCAGGACCCTTCTGATGGCCAGCTGGGAATCTTCAGACCAGGTGTGCAGTGAGGGGAACCTGGGGAGGGCTTCTTTCAGCTTAGCCCACATGATCCTTCCGATGGCCAGCTGGGGAGCTTTGGACTGGGTGTGCAGTGAGGGGAACCTGGGGAGGGCTTCTTTCAGCTTAGCCCTCATTGGTTTTTGGTTTTGCTTCCACATACAGCCTACACAGTATCACAGTTTTGTCTGAAACTTTCAGGGCTGAAGCAGGCTGTGAAAAGATTGTTCCTTTCAAAGATTTTGTGAAAAAATATTAAAAGGTTCCTGAGTTATAAGAATTTAAACATTTGTTTTTAGCTGTTCTGAGCATGTTCAACAGGGTTTTTGGATAACCTTCTGATACGATGAAAAGTTGTTTGTTGCGAGACTGATTTGGGTTTCTCACCACTCATTCTCACAACATAAATACATTTTCATGTAATAACAGATGCCCTCTTGATTTTTCCTCTACATTAAAAGTGTGGAAAGTACAAAAAAATTGCATATTTTTAAAAAATGAAACCTTGCTGAATGGAATCTGCTTAGCTAATTTCTGGTGTGTGTTTTTCAAAAAAGAACCTCCAAAAATACCTTTTCTGGGCACCCAAAAATTCAGGGTGCCCAGCTTAATAAGAGGAGTTGTTCACTCGTGTTCTCTGCATGAGAACATTCGGACTTTCATGATTCCTGCAGCAACAGATGGAGGGATGCCACTGACTTGAGTGCCAGCACTGAGCCAATGATTGCTCAGTCTCTGTCTCTATGTTTCTGTCTCTATCTCTCTCTATCTCTCTCTGTCACTATCTCTCTGTCATGAAGATGAGGGTGAAAGATAATGTAGGAGTGATTGTTGTAATTGCTGATATACTTCTTATTTCTATGCCTGATTAAAATTCAGATGGTTCTGTATGTAAGTTACCCTATGGAGAAACCACTTCAGTGAAAATATATATAATGCGTGTATACATATAGAGAATAATGGCTGGGTATGTAGTTATAACGAGGATTTTACACATGCCCGAGGTTTGGGATGCCACATAAACCCCAAAAGGGAAGTCTGAGGGGTTTATAAAGGCATCCCACACTGAGGGGAAGGGTGTAAAATTAAAGTTGTACACACTCCTACCCAAACTCTATTTTATATAATTGCCGGGTGACATTTTTTAACCAAAGCAATTATATAAAATAAAACTGCTTCCTGTTCAACCACGGTCAAGGCTGGCATAAGTGTGGTCCATGGTCGGTGAGACTTTTCATTTGTTTTATATACATACATACATACATATAGATATGTATAGGTAATAGATAACCCACTCTTAGGTATGCAGTCACACTCTGATATATGCATGCCTTGGTGTGCATTGTATGGACGAGGCTACAGGACAAGTGTGTCAACCACCCAAAACTTGCATATATCAGAGCACAACAGCACACCATAGAATGGGTTATCTGTCTTATAAAATGGCAATATTGTTATGGAGGGGGGTAAAAGTGCAGGTGTGCAGTCACGCTCTGATATACACACTGTCATGTGATGTGTTTTATACAATCAGAACTCTGGATTTGTATACTGATTTTTTTATCCATTGTATAAGTGTGTATATATGTCTGTGTGTGTGTGTGTGTATATATATATATATACGTACATATATATATATGGCAAAAACTCCATTTAATGCATCAGTTGAGGTTGTTCCACAGCAACAAAGTGAGAAATTCTATGTTAGGGTTGCCACCCCTTGCACTCCGCCCCACCAACAGGCATCGGGGTGTGCATTGGGGTCGTTAGTCCTAATTCTCACCCCATCCCATGTGTAAACAAGCAGAGGTGGTGCAGTGCAGGAGGATGGGTGAGAGTTAGAACCAACGACCCCAATGCACACCCCGATGCCTGTTGGTGGGGGCAGGGTGGAGTGCAAAGGGGATAAGCATTTTTCCAACAAAAATTACATATCTCGAAGCATTTCTGAGATACAGGCCCCGAAAGACACGGCAGATGCCACAGTGTTAGTCTAAGGAAAAATGCGTTAACTTCAGAGTACCGTAACTTTGAATCCCTGCAATATTTTGTCACCAAACCACCAAAATGCACATATGTGGGATGTTGGCTTTCTTCCTTCCAAATTTCAGCCCAAAAGACCGAACTGTTCTTCTGCAGCAGGGTGGCAAAGAATTCCTGTTATTTTGACCATAGTGTTACAAAGTAGTGTCGAAAAACTCGACACTTTCACAAAAAAAAATCACAAAAGTGTTGAATGTTCGACACTACTTTGCGACACTACTTTTTAAAAAATTTTCAAAAACATGTTTCTGGGGTATTTAACCCCGAAAAGAAGATGTGGGTGGCATCATTATGGCTTGACTAGGTAAACACAAAAATAATTGCATTCCTAGAGGGTCCCAATTTTAAACGCAAAGCATTTCTGTGATTAGTAACTGAAAACAAAATGGTGGATTTACAACACTAAAAACTGCATTTGAGACACTGTCGAACTTTTTGTTAACTTTTTACATCGACTATAATGGGAAACCTGTTTTTTGAATAACTTTTGAACTGTTTAATAGTGTTTCATGAAATCTTCAAAAGGCACACTGGGGACCCTGGCCGCATGTTCCCTGATGTTTTCTGACCAGTTGCACAAACTCTGTGACCTGTAGGCATGGACAAAGAATGTGCCAAAAAGTGTAAATGTGCTACAGAATGTTGTCTTATAACTCCACAACTGTATATCTGTCCATTACAAAACTTGGCAGTTCCCAAGATCTATTGAACTGCTCCATGCTTGCCACATTTTAGGCAAATCCATCATCTGGTGGCAAAGTTATTAAGCTGGAAAATTTCACACTTTAACCTTAAATGGGCTACTCAATCCTACCTATAGTGGCACTACCATGCCACTATAATATATATATATATATATATATATATATATATATATATATATATATATATATGTGTGTGTGTAATAGATAACCCACTGTAAAGTGTGTGGTTATGCTCTGATATACGCATGCCTTGGTGTGCATTCAGCCACCCAAGGAGTGCATATATCAGACTGTGACTGCACATTCTACAGTGGGTTATCTATCTTATAAAATGGCTTAAATGATTTAGGGGGGTGAAAGTGCAGGCGTGTGGTTGCATGCTGATATATACTTGGTCATGTGATGTGTTTCAGCCAACCAGCAGAGAGTATTTCCCCTACCAATGTTATAAATCTCTCTCTCTCTCTCTCTATCTTTATATATACACATATATATATATATATATTAGAGGCAAAAAACTCTGTTTAATGCATCAGTTAGGGTTGTTCCACAGCGACAAAAGTCAGGAAATTTGGTATTAGGGTTGAAAACCCCCCTTGGACTCCCCGCCCACCCTCCAAACCAGCATTGGGATGCGCATTGGGGTCATCAGCTCTAACTCTGACCTCATCACATGTGTAAAGCAGCAGAAGTATAGGAGAATGGGGTGAGAGTTAGGAATGATGACCCCAATGCGCAACCTAATGCTGGTTGGGGGGCTGGGCAGGGGGTTCAAGGGGGGTTTTCAACCCTAACACTGAATTTCCTCACTTTTTGCTGTGGAACAACCCTAACTGATGCATTAAATGGAGTTTTTTGCCTCTAATTTCCCTGCTTTTTTAGAATGATATCGAGAAATAGTGAATGTGCCACTTAATGCGACAGTAGAGCATGGGGCCCTTTTGGGCCCCACGCCTGCCACATGATGCCTTGCAGACATAGTAACAGGAACAGCAACACAAACAGAAGCGCTAACAGTGGCACATATAGTAATGCAAGTGCAAATGAAAACAGAAAGGGTAACGTACCGGGTGGCATATCTACGGGAACAGTCCAGCCACATGATGTCTTGTGTCACATAGTAACATGGTTCCATAAGCGCCAAATGATAATGGGCATGGTAGCATAAGTGAAACAGAAGAGAAACAGTACTGTAGACACAAATGGTACAGAAATGCAAATGCAAATGAAAACGCAAAGGATAACGCACATGGTGGCGTAGACGTGAACGATAAGTGAAATGGGTACGGAACCGCAAGCGGAAAGGGCAAGAGTAACAGTAATGGACACGCACAGGCTGGTTTTCTGCAAAAGCTTCATAGAGAAAGACAGTGAGTATAAAGAATGCATGCATAATAATGGGTCTCGGAGCAGAAAATGAGGAGTTGGAATACTAAATTGCTTATATTTCAGGAACCGTACGCCGTAGAAAGAAAATGTAAAAATCATATGATTTAAGACTTTACTGGCTAGTTTTATACTTAGCCCCCATATGGAGAATAAGTATTTTTCCAATGAAAAGTTCGTATCTCACACCGTTTCCGAGATACAAGCCCTGAAAAGCGCGGCAGATGCCATAATGTTATCCTAAGGGGAAAAAAGAAAAGTTTGGAGTGCCATAACTTTGGCTCCCTGTAATATTTTTTCACCAAACCACTAAAAGGCACATATGTGGGATGCTGGCTGTCCTCCCTCCAAATGTCTGCCCAAAAGACTGAACCATTACTTTGCAGCAGGGCGCCAAAGGATTGCTGCAATCCGTGAGATGCCGTAATGTTATCCTATGGGAAAAAGTGTTAAATTTGGAGTACCATAACTTTACCACCCTGTAATATTTTTTCAATGAAACACAAGAGGGCACATCGGTGAGATGCCAGCTGCGTTCCTTCCAAATTTTACCCCAAAACTCCAAACCGTTCTTTTGCAGCGGGGTGCCAAAGAATTGCTGTTATTTTCCCACAGCCAAGAAAAGTACTGTCGCCATTTGCGAAAGCTTTTGCAAATTCATTCGACAGTGTCGCAAGTGTGAAAGTACTTTGTGAAAGTACTTTTTCCAGAAATGAGAAAAACATATTTCTGGAGTGTTTACCCCAAAATACAGACATGGCTAGCATCCTCAGGGTCCAACTAGGTGAATGCAAAAATAATTAGGTTGCTAGAGGGTCCCAAATTTAAATGCCAAGCATTTTTCTGATCACCAACTGAAGACAAAATGGCAGATTTGCGACAGTAAAAGGTCCATTTGAGAAAGTAAAAACTGCATTTGCAACACTGTCGAACTTTTTGTTAACTTTTTCCATTGACTTATAATGGGAACTTGTTTTTTGAATAACTTTTGAACCATTTGATATTTTTTCACGAAATCTTGAAAAGCACATCAGGGACCTCGCCACACGTTCCTTGAAGATTTTGGACGATCGCCTAAAACCATGCAACCTGTGGTAGCGATCACAGAATTCCCAAAAAGCATAAGCGACGCCAGCATGATCATGCTTAATAACTCGCAGCCATATATCCAACCAGTACGAAACTTGACAGATCCCAAGGTATGGGTCTTAATCATGTATTCCAAATTTCAGGCAAATCCGCTGAATGTTTGCAAAGTCATTAAGGTGCAACATTTTGGGTTTAACATGTAAATGGCTCCTCAACCCTAACTACAGTAGCACTACCGTGCTACCATAAAAAAAAATATATATATATATGTATATTCATTGCAAAAAACTCTGTTGATGCATCAGTTAGGGTTAACAGTACAGTAACAAAAGTTTGAAAATGTGCCGTTGGGGTTCAAAACCCTAACACCACATTCCCACCACCGCATCCCCCCCACATATGCAAGACACATGCAAGACTGTAAGACACTATACCACTTCGTCACATCTGTATTTACAATAATCACAACACTGTACTCATTTCACGTAACACTATGCAATGAAAAACCAAATATAGTATCATCAACTCTACACTGCCAGCATGGTATGATGACACATTATTGTTGGCATATCTTCTTAATACAATGAGACTTGGTCTGTACACATTTTCAAAATATTGATTTACATCTCTAAATCTTTTAATTATATCAAGAGGAAATACTTCTTCACCTTAAGGGTGATTAAGCCTTGGAATAATCTACCCTTGCAAGTTATTATTAGTAAGGATAAAGAATAATTTAAAGTGAGATTGGACAAATATTAATTATCCGTTAAACCATTGACATATTATTGACTCTAGATTAGTATGTAAATAGATACATAGACAGTGTCGGCAGATAAGGGCCTATGGCCCACCCAGCCTGCCCATTTGAGCTTATAAGTTCAGTTTGTTTTCCTAGAAGTCTATTTCCCCTTACCCCTGACCTCTAGAATTCCTTTATGTCTATCCCATGCATTCTTAAATCCCGTGATTGTTTCAGCCCCCACCACTTCCTCTGGCAGGGTGTTCCACTTGTCCACCACCCGTTCTGTGAAGAAATTCTTCTCATGTTTCCTCTGAATCGTCCTCCCTCCAACTTCATCCCATGCCCTCTAGTTCTGGAACATCTTTTTCGCTTAAAAATAGTGTTTTCCTGCACTCTGTTTCTCCCTGTAAGATACTTTTATGTCTCTATCATATCCCCTCTCTCTCCCTCCTCTCCTCCAGGGAGTACATGTTCAGTTCCTTCAACCTGTCTTCATAGGACTTGTGATGCAGTCCATGCACCATCTTTGTTGCCCTCATCTGAACCTTCTCTGTGAGTGTTTATGGGCCTTTAGGCTCTCTTGCTTTCTATGTACCTTAGTATGTGTCACTATTCAACGATTGGGTTGCTGCAGGTATCGCTGCTTCCACGTGGGCATGTGGTAGCAGGAAAGATACAGGTGACACATAATACTTTTTAAGATACAGCTCAGGTAGGAAACTAGCACCATCAGATGTTATACGGCTGTGTTACCTGGAAATACTCGTTAGCAGCACGTTATTGTTAGCTTTGGACGTTACAGTTGTTGCTTTCATGTGTTAATTGTAAAATATACTATAAATAATTACTTTTATTATTACTATCTTTTGTTATTAGGACTGACTCACTCTATAAGAAAGATAAATGAAAACATACAAGGACTGTTGGTAGGCTTATACAAACTCTCATGTTCAGGAAACTATCTGTGGATAATTTACTATGTGTTTCATCACTTCTTCACCATTGAAATATAGACATCTGCTTAAATCTTGATTCCTGTTTGTAACACAAACATGCTTACTGTGGGGCATCACCCATGGTTACCCCTCATGTGTGTGTACCCCCAAGGCACTATGATGGTGGCAGAACTCATACGGATGGTGACCTACGATGATGGATGCATCTTGAAGTACATTTAGAGAGTTGTACGTTACTTCTCTAACTTGATGCTGGTTGTCTCTGACTGGTTGTGTTGCCTTGGCCCTTCCCCTGCTTGTGTGTGTGTGGGGGGGGAGTAATTCAGGGTTATGGTTTTGAATCCTAACAGCACATTTCCAAACTTCTGTTGCTGTACTATTAACCCTAACTGACGCATTAATTACATTTTCACAATGAATATATACATGTAGCTATATAAATATATATCTATATATATATATATATATATATATATCTCACAAGCTGTAATGCACAGTGACATACAGTATCTATTATTCACATTTGGCTGCTTGATTGGATAAAAACAAATCTGGTCAGATTACAACTGCATTTAAGTTTTTTCCTTACTTTCTCAGTTCTTCATATAGAGGTATAGTAGATGCCTCATACACAGGACACCAAATGGGGCTGTATGAGATGCCTTCCCTCACAGCATGCACACAAGTTCCCTCTTTTATGGTTCTTCACAACATTTAGGAACAGCCATTTAACTTTACAGTGTCTGGTTTTTCAATACTGTTCCATTCCACTGATACCCAAATAATAGCTTTTGCCAGTTCTTAAACCACACAGTTATTCTTCACGACACATTGACCTGGGGACCTGAAACTCTACAAAAGTAAATACATTTCTGTTTTTGTTTTACCCTTCTCCTTACTTTTCCAAATCCCTTAATCCAATAACTCACATTCTATGTTCAAATCCCTGCTCAGACTCACTTATTTCCCCTGAGATTATTGATTAGTCAAGTTTCTACAAATAGTTTCCCTCCATCTCAGATGATAACTATGAAAACTCACCACTCTCTGCCGGTGGCATAGTTGGGGGGATGGAATTCCCTGAGTGCCCAGAAACCACTTCACATCTTGCTTCTATTATGTTTTCATGAAAACATTGGGGACTAAATACTGGGGTTTCATTGGTGGAAATCCCCCATTCTAAAATCTTGGCTACGTCCCTGACTCTCTCTCTCTCTCTCTCTCTCTCTCTCTAGCTCTATCTATCTGAATGTATATGTGTGTGTGTATATATGTATGCATATATATACATATATATATATATATATATACAACCGCAAATGAAAACGCAAAGGGTAACGCACATGGTGGCGTAGACGTGAACGGTAAATGAAACGTGTACAGAATTACAAGCAGAAATGGTAACGGTAACAGTAATGTAAGTGCACAGGCTGGTTTTCCCCAAAACCTGCATAGAGAAAGACAGTGAGTACAAAAAATGTATGCAAATTAATGAGTCTCGGAACACAAAAATCAGTAGTTGTAATAGTAAATTGCTTATATCTCAGTAACCGTACGACATAGAAAAAAAATTTGAAAGTCATATGTATTATCACTTTCCTGGCTAGTTATATACATAGCCCCCTTAGGGTAAAATGTTATGACAAAAACTCCGTATCTCGCACCATTTTCAAGATACAGGCCCTCAAAGGCGCGACGAATGCCGTAATGTTATCCTGTGGGGAAAAAAACAGAAATTCGGACTGCCATAACTTTTGAACAGTTTAATATTTTTGTCATGAAATCTTTGAAAGGCACATTGGGGGCCACATCTGCACGTTCCTTGAAGATCTTGAGCTGGTCACACAAACCGTATGACCTGTATGCGCGACTGTAGAATTCCAGAAAAAGTGTAAATGCATGCGCAGATCATGCTTAATAACTCCGCAGCTGTGTATCTGAATGGTACAAAACTTAGCAGATCCCAAGGACTTTAGTTCTTGATCGTGTATTCCAAATTTCAGCCAAATCCATCTAGCAGTTGCAAAGTTATTAAGGTGCAAAGTTTTGGGGTTTAACATAGAAATGGCTCCTCAACCCTAACTGTAGTACAGCACAGTGCTACCATAGTTAGGAATTAATAACTTTTAAGGTTAAAGGGTGAAATTTTTCACTTTAATAACTTTGTCACCATTCAATGGATTTGCCTGAAATTTGGAACGCACAATCAAAAACCATACACCTTGGGATCTGCCAATTTCGTAGTGACTGGATATACGGCTGAAGAGTTATTAAGTGTGATCTGCATGCACGTTTATGGTTTCTGGTGAATTCTTTGCTCATGCCTACAGGTCGTACGGTTTGAGCGACCTGTCTGAAAACTTCAGGGAACGTGCGGCTGGTGTCCCCTATGTGCCTTTCAAAGTTTCCATGAAAAATATTAAACGGTTCAAAAGTTATTCAAAAAACAACTTCCCATTATAAGTCAATGGGAAAAGTTAAAAAGTTTGACAGTGTCACAAATGCACTTTTTAGTGTCGCAAATGACCTGAGTAGTGTCGCAACTCCGCCATTTTGTTTTCAGTTGGTGATCAGAAAAATGCTTGCCATTTAAAATTGGGACCATCTAGGGGCACAGATCTTTTTGTGTTTACCTAGTCGAGCCCTGAGGATGCCAGGCATGTCTTTATTTGGGGGTTAAACACCCTAGAAATATGTTTTTCAAATTTCTGGAAAAAATAATGTCACACTCATGACACTTTCGCAAATTTTTACGAAAGCTTTTGCAAATCATGACACTACTTTTTCAGACTATGGACAAAATGATCACAGTTCTTTACCACCCTGCTGCAAAAGAATGTTAGTCTTTTGAGCTGAAATTTGGAGGGATGGCATCCAGTATCTCACAGATGTGCCTTTTGGTGGTTTGGTGAAAAAATATTGCCTGGCTGCAAAGTTACGATACTCCAAAGTTGGCATTTTTTTTCTGTAGACTAACATGGTGGCATAAGCTGTGCATTTCAGGGCCTGTATTTCGAAAATGGTGCAAGATATGGAATTTTTGTTGAGACATATGGCTACGCATTTAGCGAAAACGTAGCCAGGAAAATTATGAATCATGTGAATTTCTTTTTTTCTATGTTGCACGGTTACTGAGATATAAGCAATTTAGTATTCCAACACTTCATTTTCAGCTTCGAGAACCATTATTATGCATACTTTCTTTGTGCATACTGTGTTTCTCTATGCAGCTGTTGGGAAAAACCAGGGTATGCTCTTCAGCAAATGTTACAGTTACTGTTTCCACTTGTGTTTACATACCCGTTTGCGTTACCATTCCCATGTACGCCACCATGTGCATTACCCTTTGCGTTCTTGTTTGCGCTTGCATTTGCATTACTGTTACCATTTGCGTTTACACTACTGTTTGTGTTTGCATTTTGGTTTGCATCACCATGTGCATTGCCATTTGTGTTTACAGCACCCCTTTTGTTTGCATTTGCATTTGTCTTTCGTATTGCATCTTCGTTGCTGTTACTGTTACCATTTGCTTTTCCTATTGCGTTACTGTGCCTGTGTGAATTATGGTTTGCATTTCTATATGTGCTTGCATTTTCTTTTGCGGTTCTGTTTCCTTTGGCATCATTGTTGCTGTTACAATTACCATTTGCATTTAGAATTGCGCTGACGTGACTGTGCGCGTTATGGTTTGCTTTTACATACGTGTTTGCATTCGTGTTTACATTTTTGTTTCCTTTGGTGTTTTTCTTCATGTTAACTTTACCATTTGCATTTACAAATGTGGTACCATGCCTGTGCGCATTACGGTTCACGTTTTCATTTCTGTTGCCTTTGGTGTTCTTGTTGCTGCAACACTTAACATTTGCGTTCACAATACCGGTGTCATCACTGTGTGCATTACCAGTTGCGTTTTCATGCACTTGCGTTTCCCTTTGTGTCACTGTTCACTTCACTGTCACTTTACTCTTGCATTTCTATTACAGTTTGCTTTATCATTTACGTTTGCTTTGCCATGTGCTTAACCATTGCTGCTTGTATTCGCTTTGCAGTTCCTGTCACTATGTAACAAGACATCATGTGGTGGGAGTGCAGTCCCCAAAGGGCCCCACACTCCTGCCACCACATTCCATTCACTATTTTTCATCCTCATTTTAAAAAAGAAGGGAAATTAGAGGCAAAAAACTCAGTTTAATGCATCAGTTAGGATTGTTCCACAGTGATAAAAGTGAGGAAATTCAGTGTTAGGGTTGAAAGCCCCCTTTGGACCCCCCACCCATCCCCCAAACCAGCATCAGAGTGCGTGTTAAGGACATGAGTCCTAACTGTCACCCATTTTCCTATACCTCTGCTTCTTTACACATGTGATGGGATGAGAGTTAGGCCAATGACCCCAGTGCGCACCTTATGCTGGTTTGGGGGTGGTGGGGGGGTCCAAGGAGCTTACAACCCAATACTAAATTCTCACTTGTCACTGAGGAACAACCCTAACTGTTGCATTAAATGGAGTTTTTGCCATATATATATATTTATATGTGTGTGTGTGTATATATACATGTATATATATATATATATATATAAAAGACAAAGAACCTCTGTGTGCAAACACTGAGGCAAGGGTTATCCCAAAAGGCATTTGGCTGGGAAGCCAAGTTTCAAGAAAATACAAAATCACACATGCCCCACAATGCAAAGCATCATGGGCTGCATATGCAAATCACCACAGAATGTTATGCTGGTCCAACTTTAAGCAGAATTGCATGGTGCCGAAAGGCCTCTCACACAGTTTGCAAAGGGTGCTAACAGAAGACATAGACACGTGTTTCGTCCTACCAGGACTCATCAGTATGCCTCATCTGTTTGACACCTCAGTGGGATGGACCAGCTACCCCTAAGGCAGTGAGCCGGAGATATATTGTGGTGAACCCTTTAAAATAAAAAACTATTTAAAAGACAAAGAACCTTTGTGCGCAAACACTGAGGCAAGGGTTACACCAAAGGGCATTTGGCTGGGAAGCCAAGTTTCAAGAAAATACAAAATCACACATGCCCCCACAATGCAAAGCATCATGGGCTGCATATGCAAATCACCACAGAATGTTATGCTGGTCCAACTTTAAGCAGAATTGCATGGTGCCGAAAGGCCTCTCACACAGTTTGCAAAGGGTGCTAACAGAAGACATAGACATGTGTTTCGTCTTACCAGGACTCATCAATATGCCTCATCTGTTTGACACCCCAGTGGGATGGACCAGCTACCCCTAAGGCAGTGAGCCTGGGATATATTGTGGTGATATATATATATATATATACACACAGTATATATAAAAAGTGGGTAGGAAAAATCTGTGAAATGTGGCATCTCTAATTGGATACAACACATCACATGACCATGCATACATCAGAGAGCAACTGCACACCTGCACTTATACCCCCCTCCAAAACAATGTTACCATTTTATAAGATAGATAACCCACCGTTAGGTGTGCAGTCACGGTCTGATATACGCATGTCTTGGGTGGTTGATGCACTCGGCCTGCAGCCTCATGCATATAGCGCACACCAAGGAGGCGTATATCAGAGCATGACCGTACACCTAAGAATGGGTTATCAATTACATACATATACACATATATATATATATATATATATATATATAAGCTAGCGCATATCATTAACAAATCCTATACCTCGGCAGGCGTGCAAGTAACCCCCATCCATAAGTCCAGGGGGACTGCACTCTGCCCTAACAACTACAGGCCCATCTCCATCCTTCCCCCCATCCAAAGCCCTTGAAAAATAGTAAACACTCAGCTCTCGAATACCTTAATAACTACAACCTTCCGATTGTCCGGAGCAACACGGTTTTTCATCGGGTCATAGCACAACCACTGCCCTTCTGAATTCTCCCACCACATTCACTCAGCACTTGACAAAGGTCATCTTGCAGGGGTGGTCTTCATAGACCTGTCCAAGGCCTTTGACACAGTGTACCACCCCTACTACTTAACTCCTCAGCACACTTGGTATAACCGGCACCTTGAAGTGGGTTCTAAGCTACCTACACAACAGGTCCCAAAGAGTCAAACTAAATGGGACCCTCTCCTCCTATCTTCCAGTATTCTCAGGTGTCCCCAAGGCTCTATCCTTGGCCCAACCCTTTTCAGCCTATTCCTGAACACCCTCCCCAGCTCCTGCTCCAGTAAAATATTACTCTATGCAGATGACGCGTTATCCTTGCATCATACCTGACCCACTCTCACTCCAGCATGCGCAAAGCGCCGCCTTCCTCCAAACCGAAAAGTGGTTCGATAATCACGCCTAGTCCTGAACCTAAAGAAAACAAAGTCCATGCTCTTTGCCCATCGGCAAAACAATGCCAGAAACTTCCCCTCCACATCACCACCAACCGCCCCACCTCCTGGAGCAGGTTGCATCCTATAAGTACCTGGGTGTCACCTCGACTCTGGCCTTACTTTCCATGCCCACCTCAGCACTGTCATCTGCTATAAACTCCAGGATCGGTCTTCTCTATCGGCATAAAGACTGTCTCCCTGAACCAGCCTTAAAACTAGCCATCACCTCATCGGTATTATCGCTGGCTGACTATGGGCTCCCTGTCTATGCCGCTGCTGATGCCTCTGCCTTATCCAAAGTTCAGACCTCTATTAATAGAGCATGTAGGCTCCTTACCGGTGCCCACAGCAGAACCCACACCTGTTTACTATACTCTGCCGCTAAAATACTCACTCTTGAGGAAAGACTGAATTATCAAACCTGCCTACTGGCCAAAAAATCCCTGTCAGGACTCTGCCCTCCTGGGGTCTCTGGACCTTTGCAGCGTGCTGATAGGTCACTGCCAACCCGGTATGCCGCCACGGCCACTTTCATAGTTCCCAGAGCAAGGACCTCTCGGTGCCAAAGATCATTCCATCACCAAGCCCCGTCCTGTTTCAACTCCCTTCCCTAAACTATCTCCAAGATCCCTGGTATTGGCCGCTTCAAAATTGCTCTTCGCCAGCATATTATGGACAGCTCGATGTTGTAAATGCCTGTAGCTGCCTCTTGCCTGTCCCCTCTGCCCTATGCGGTCCCTGCTAATCCCTTTCAAATCCCCAGCCCACGGTCTTTATATACCCACATATTAGCCTGACATGCTCACTTTGAATACTGTAACTATTATTGTTTCACCAATGTTACTTACCTACTTAACTTATGACTTGCTGTCGATTTGAATCCCGTGTTGTTTTACCTATGTTAGGACCTTCCACAAAGTTTAATCCAGCGCAGCCTACTGTCTACTCTCTCCAAGTGTATATTTATTTTTTATGTATCTAACATGTTTTGTCATTCCACTGTCCTAACCTCTTTTTATTGTTGTCTTCCCCCTTATTGACGAGGTACCTTTGTAAGCAGTCTTTGACTCAAGGTTGTAAAACTGATTCTCTACAATAAATAATAAATAAAAAATAAATATGTAATAGATAACCCACTCACCAGGGAATTAATGCGGTCACACTATGATATCTCATACGCCTTGGTATAAATCCAATTATCAAGGTGTGTGCATATATCAGAGTGCGACTGCACACCGTAAAGTGGGTTATCTTATTTTATAAATGGCAAAATTGTTTTGCAGGGGAGTAAAAGTGCAGGTGTGTAGTCACACTCTGATATATGCACAGTCGCCTGATGGAGGGGGATAAGCTAGACCACCAGGGAAGAATTCATTCTATTGCAGTCAGGGATAGGGATGGGGCTCCACTAGACCACCAAGAAAAGGTTTTCTCTTTTTTATAAAGGGGATTGGAATGGGGCGGGGGTACACTGAACATCAAGGAAATGGTATCTGTGTGTCGGATGAATGAACAACTGGACAGAAGCGAATGTGCATTTTTTTACCACATCAGGTGGCGATGGAGTAGGGGGATATTAGCTCTAGGAATTCTTTAATTTCTAACTTTGGGCAGGTGGTTGACCAGGGAGGGGCAACACTAGACACTAGGGACACATTCATGTCTGACATTGGAAAGGCAATTAGCAGGGGGTGGGACCTTTGGACACTAGAGAACTTTCAGTTTTAACTTCAGGAAGGTGACTGGGGGAGGAACAACTAGGACCAGAGAAACACTGATGGTAGATCCTCAAAACAGGTACGATCTTAAAAAAAAATATACATATATTCAGTAGATCAAAAAGTGCACGGTTCTTCCTGCAGAATGCAATGTGTCAGCACTTTAAATGAAAAACATGCAGTGTGGTGCTTGCAAAATCGGCAGCAAAAAGTGGAAGGGTATCACAAAAGAAACTGGAGATGACACAACTGTAACATGGAAAAAGAAATGAAAAAAAGAAATGGCAAATGAATGGCATGCACTTGGGCTTGTGTGGGAAATAGGCAGCTTTTGGAGAAATTGCTTCACAGTGCAGTGACAGTACTACACAGGACACAATGTTGCAGCAGCAGCAGAAAATACTTGCCAGTGTGGCTCAGCTGGTAGCACATGTGTTTCCAAGTCAGAAGAGCATATGTTGGCTGTCAGTGGACAATGGGTCTAGGGTCATTCAATTTGGCTTTTCAGTGACAGTGAGTGTTGCACAGAGAGCAAAAGTGCACACAGCACTCTGAGGTGTTACAGTAGCTGCACAGCTTTGGTGTTACCTGAACCATATCAGCACTGCACAAGGCACAGACTGGAGGCTGCTGCACACTGGGAACTACACAGAGACAGCAATGCATGTGGCAAGACACAGTGATGACTGCGTAAGTGGCACTGTGTCCTTGGCAGTGCACATAGTGTAGGGCAGAGTTAGCAGTACACATGGCACTGTGGAGTGCTGGTACTGGACATGACAGTGTGGGGTCAGTGGTGCACATGGTAGTGTGGGGTTGGCAGTACATGTGACAAAGTGTAGTGTCTGTAGTGCACAAGACAGGACTCTTAGTACAACACTGAGGCAGCAGCACACATTGCAATTACACTCAGCTCACCCCTGCAGCTGGCCAACATCCCACACAAGCAAGGCTTGCGTTAAGTCCCTACTGAATTCCCCAAATGGGATTTTTGAGGATTTTGAAGCACAAAAATAAAAGCAGAGCTTCAGCACTGACACTGGCTTGCACTAATATCTTTAGCAGCAAAAGTATCAGATAATGTTGTACAAAGCTACTCAAATATTTAACCCCAAGATTTTCTGCTCTGTCCCCTGACATTTGAAGTAGAGAGTCACACCGACACCAGCTTTACTAGTGCTAATGCAAGCCCTGCACAAGTATGGTCACTTGTGTTATACCCAATATGAACAAAGTTATCTGTATAAAGTAAGTGACTACTTGCCAGAGACAGAGGCTGCAGCACAGGGGTAAGTGCTTGTGGCTGTTGTTGGGGGGGGGCGTTGTGAACAACAGTGGTCATTATTGTAATGAGCTTCACTGAGTTAGTGAGTTGGCTAACAACAGACTGGGAATCTCATCATTAACACTTGCATGAGGAAATTGTTTGCAAATAACTATATTTTATTGAAAACAAAATCGTATACAACATGTACGACACACAGGGTAGGTTACAGACAATGCTTGATTCTAAAACAAACCCCAAACCCAAAAGCTAAACTAGTCCCCCCCCATTACCTTCCCCCCTCCCTAACCCTCCACAGCTATCCAAACATTGCAGTACTAATCCATTACAGAGATTACAGACCTTAAAAACAATGTGATTTAATTCTGGCCTTCAAATGCAGGGTGAGAAGGACAAAAGCAAAGATAGGAGAAGAGGGCATGACACAAATTTGGACAGGTGTATAATTAAAAGTAACAAAACCCAAAAGACAGACATACAGTAGTAAGAAACAGAAGCTTAAACGAAAACTAACAAATCACTAGTATATGAATATGAAACAAAGAGAAGGGGAAGGGGGATGAGGAAAAGAAGGGGAAACTGAAAAAAGTGGTATAATAAATAACCTCTCTTAGTATCCAAATTTTTCTTTGAGGTTTAGAAGAAGTCGCCCCCAGTATCCAGAAAATTAAGTTGATGCCTTACCCAACATAAAAGCTAGTCTCTCTGCATAAAATGCATTAAAGAATTCTTCCCACCATTCCCTGTATGTAGGGGTCCAGTCGTCCAGCCAATGGCGTAGAATTAGCAACTTAGTAACTGATGCAATCAATGCCAATTGGTATTTTTGTACTTTGCTTGGGACATGAGCATACATCCCAAATAAGCAAGTATCCAAATTAAAAGGGGCTGAGAGATCAGTATACGGACCAGTCCAAAGTCTAACCAAAGCCCAAAATGTTTTAATTTTTGGACAAAACCAGAATTTATGGATTGTAGTTGCCAATGGGTCATTACAGTCTTTACATACCGGGGAACCCAGGCCACCAACCCGATATAATCTTGCCGGAGACAGGTATAAGTTATGTAGTAACTTAAACTGGATATCTCTTAACCTGTCTTGTTTAATAAAGAGATAAGTGTCCTTCCAAATTTTTTCCCACACCGCCTCCGACCAGTCCAAAGCCAAATTAATTACCCAATATAGAGGGACCTGGGAGGAGGTGGAATCTCCCCTTTCTAAAATATATTTGTAAATTTTGGAAATCCTGCTCTCGTAGCTCATTGAATAGAACTCCTGCCCTACCAGAACACTGGCCCTTACCTAGAAAGGCCTTAATACTACTTTGGATTTGTAACATTTTTAACGTGGAATGAGGCCTGACCCCAAATTTTAAGATCAGTGATGACAGTGGCAACAACGAATCTCCAGAAAAAAAATTGGCAATACGGATCTTGGGAGAGGAGGAAGGAAAAAAACTTACAATCGGTCGTTTGCCAATTAAAAGATTGGGGTTTCTCAATAAGGGTTGAGATAAGTCAGAGAATTGGGGTATTTTTAACCTTGCACAAAGCTGATGCATAGCTCTAATATCCCAACCTAAAGGGGGTATCTCTAGCTATTTTAGGGACCTTAGCCCATGAAGCATATAAAAAGGATTCCAAATCTAGATTAAGCTTCTTGGAAAAGGCTTGGTCGAGGGCAAGACCCGGTAAGGATACTCCAAGGTCACAAGCCCATAAAGCTGCTCTTGCAGCATGTATCGCTAAGTAGTACGTGTAGAAATCCAGTAGCTGTAGGCCACCTTTCATACGCGCATGACATAATTTGTTATAGGCCCTACGTGGGGGGCCACCCCCCACAAAAAGTCAGAACATAACTTATTAAAAGGTTTAAAAAAGAACTTAGGTAGGTAAATGTTTACATTTGAAAGGAGGTAAAAAAAGTTTAGGTAGGATCACCATTTTAACCGTATTGACTCTGCCTGAGAGGGTTAAAGGAAGCTTCGACCATCTGCCTAAGTCATCTTTTATAGATTTTAATAATGGTTTAAGGTTTAAACTGACCAAGTCCTCCAAGTTCCTAGAAACACGGATGCCCAAATACAATAGAGCCTCAGATTGCCACTGCAACCCCAAAGAGAGACACCAACTCTTAGAGAGACTTAATGAAAGTGGATATACCATAGTCTTGGATAGGTTTAGTTTGTAACCAGAAAATTCACTAAAGTTTGCAATAAGCTGTAGTACTTGCGGAAGTGAAATAACGGTATTTTGGACATGTAATAATATATCGTCTGCAAAAGCCGATAATTTGAATTCTGGATCACCAATTTTTATCCCTTGGATTATTGGATCCGAGTTGATGGCTCTTATAAAGGGTTCAATGTAAAGATTAAATAAATAGGGGGATAAAGGACACCCTTGGCGGGTTCCTCTCCTTAGGGGAAAAGCTTCCAAAATTAAATTGTTGCACTGAATTCTGGCTGATGAACATTCGTACAGAACTCGAACCAAATGAATAAATCTTTCTGGAATACCAAATTTGGTGAGGGTAGCAAACATACATGACCATTCAACATGATCGAAAGCTTTCTCTGCGTCTAGAGAGACCAGGGATGCTTCCATACCTGGACTCTCTGACGCAGAGATTAAACAAAACAGCTTTCTAAAATGGTCAGCCGAGGAACAACCCTTCACGAAGCCAGCTAGTTCTGGGCTTAACAAATCAAGCCATACCCTTTTAAGTCTAGAAGCCAAAATCTTGGCGAAGATTTTAATGTCCAGATTCAACAAGGATATTGGCCTATAATTACTTACTAAATCCGGGGATTTACCTGGCTTGGGTAGGAGAATAATCCTGGCCTCAAATAAAGTTTTATCATTAATCCCTTGATTAGCCCAGAAAGAGTAAAGCTGACTCAACAATGGAACAATATATTGTTTAAATGATTTATAAAAAAAGGATGTAAAACCATCCAGGCCTTGTGCTTTGTCCAATTTAAGTGAATCAATTGCTTGCCCTATTTCTTCATCGGAGATAGGAGCAATTAAACCCTGACCCGATACTTCCAGCAGACGAGGGAGGGAGATACTTGCCATAAACTCCTCTATCTTAACCATGTTTTGTAAAGAAAATGGTTGATTCTAATATAACTTTTTATAAAATTCAACAATGCCCCCCAGTATGCCTTCCGGAGTCGTAATTAAGTTATTAGAGCTCGGGTGCCTCAAAGCAGCAACCCATCTAGCAGAAGCTTTCTGCTTTAATTGCCAAGCCAGCAATTTCCCGGCCTTATTACCTTGACCTACATAAAGAGCCCGAATTTTAGCAGCAGAGGACACCACCCTCTCCCGCAAGGTATTAGCGTACCATGTTCTTAAAGTCATTAGCTCTTGCTCCTGACTTTCTGACCTTGTGTACTCATGAATACCTTCTAACGCCCTAATATTCTCCAGACAACTATCCTGATTCGATGCTTCCTTAGCCGTGCATTTAGATGCTAAGCGTATTAACTCCCCCTTCCACACTGATTTGAGTGCTGCCCAGGTTTGGTCTACAGCCTCGATAGAATCCCAGTTGGTTTCGATTGAGGTAGTCAAAAATTCCCTAAAACGGGTCACTGTACCAGAGTCCTTTAATAAATTATTATTTAGTGACCAGGAGTATGATCTCAGGGGACTAAATAGTGGTGACCAATACATTTTTATCGGGGAATGATCAGAAATGACTCTAGGTAAAATTGACACTTCAAGAGTTCCAGTTAAGCAGTTTTGCTTATCAAAAAATAGTCAATTCTCGAATATGATCTGTGGACCAGAGAAAAAAAAGTATATTCTCTAGAAGATGGATTAAATAACCTCCATGGATCTACTAAACCTAGGGAAGAAATAAACTCCCCTAAGGCACTCTGAGCTGAAGAGTGATGCATCCCTCTATTCCAGGAACGATCCAGCTTGTTGGACTGGACTAAATTCCAGTCTCCCCCAATATGATTGGAACTTCTTTGAAGGAAGCCAGTATCAATGCCAACTGGACAAAAAAGGTCGGTGACTCCTGATTAGGTCCATACACTGATCCCAACACCAAACTAAGTCCGTTAAGTCTACCAAGGACAAATATATACCTGCCATTCGGGTCGGAAATTGTTTCCGAGTGAATAAAAGGAACTCCCCGGGCAATCAATATGGCCACTCCCCAGCTACTAGAGGAGAAGCCAGCTCCATAAACCTGACCAACCCACTTTTTCTTGAAGTGGGATAAACGATCTGGAAGGACATGAGTTTCTTGCAGGAACACCACCTCAGGTTTGTAATGGGCCAAATGGTTTAATACAAGAAACTTTTTGCAGTTATCCTCCCCCCTTTAATATTCCATGAGAGAATATTCAGCCCATTAGCCATAAATAGGTCCAGGTGTTCGACAAAAAATAAGGATAGCTGTCCCCCTACTAACTAACACCCTTCCCAAATTAAGAAAATAAATACTATAAAACCCCTTTCCTATATAAAAAAAATACATAGCCCCACCAAAAGAATCCCTCAAACTAGCTCCCCAGGCCCATAGCCCACTCTGCTGCCAACGGTTCGTGGTGCGCTATAGAGGCAAGGCCCCCCCCTCCTTAATCGGGTAGGGTGAAATAATATGGTTATTAGAACAGGTCTGCGCCTACCTATACCATTTGGAGAAAGAAGGAAGGCTTTATATAAAGTAGATTTGTGTCATGCTTAAGGCTGAAGAAAAATAGATTTGCCTGAAGGACTGAAGAGGAAAGAAGAAAGCACCAATTCCTAGTGAGAATGAAAGGAAAGCAGCCACAATACCATAGCATTACTTAGCAGCAAGGAACCAAAGCTGCCTATACTAATATCTGTAATTTATAGAACAAATACCTATAACTATAGAAACCTCAGAGCTATTGCTCCTTTAAAGTGAAATCTCCAGCGTTTAGTCACTTCTCGACCATCAGCTCATACCACCAAATAAACTTAATAAAACAAGTGCTGCTTAGAGTTATAAAACATATGGTATTGGTGGTAAATAATAAAGCTTAGCATTTATGAGCTATTTGCTCCCTCTTGTGGTTAATAGCTTATACTACACCTCCACAAACACTCGTGAGGTAGGGTCAGCATTAAGCTCAGAGGCCAAAATAATATAGAGAGTATTAGCAACAGCCCTCCTTTTAAGTCCATGTGTCCATACATAGAGGAAAGAAATAAAATCAGGTACATTTAAACTCGGCCTCACTCTAATCATATTGGTCCACAAGAGATAATTCAACTAATAGAACACAACTCCCAGATCGTTTCCCTTTTAGCAGCCTACATTTAACACTATAAAAAGCAATTATCAGAGTCTTTTATTTTTTGGCAAAAAGTTCTGGAAACAAAGTCTCTAAAGAGGTTAAGGCTTCCTCAGCTGATTCATAGCACTTGATCCCCTCCTTAGCTGAAACTTCCAACTTCTCCAGGTATAAAATGCGATGGCGGATCCCCGCCGCCCATAGCTTTGAAGTAATAGGGCGAAAAGCTGATCGAGCCTGCCACATTTTCCATGTTAGGTCTGGGACCAGACGAAGCTTCTTGCCCTCCCACTGAAAAGCAGACAGCTTCCTTATTTCCCTCAGGATATGCTCACGGTCTAAATAATTTAACAACTTGAAAATAATAGGTCTCGGTGGGTCAGAGGGCAGAGGTTTTGCTCTCAATGCTTGGTGGCCCCTTTCAATAATGTACTCTGGACCATTGGGCGAGGGACCAGCAGACTTTTTCAGCAGCTTCTGTAAAAAGGCGATGGTGTTAGGCCCCTCTTCCCCCCCGGGGAGGCCTAAAAGAACCAAGTTATTACGCCTGCTCCTTCCCTCTAAATCATCGAGGCGATCTTCCAACCTCTCCAGGCTCCGTTTGCATTCTCTGGTTGTAGGCCCCGCTTTCTCCAAGGCTCGCTCAGTGGATGAAATCCTGGCTTCAGCGTCCGTCACCCGATGGGCTAGCTGAGTTAACGCCGGATTAATTTCGGCTACATCTTCGATTAGCTTGAACAGGGCATCTTTTATCATTATTAGGTCCTCATAGATCTTGGTAGGGGTAATGCTTTCAGGTTCGCTGGATGGCGACGAGCTCTGACGCAGCCGCTTGGCCTCAAGCTCTTGGACTGGCGCTTGCATTCTAAAACGGCGATCAGCACAGATAAGCCTTCTTATGATATCTCCAGATTGTAAGCAGCCAAAATAATTCAAAGTAGGCGTTAATCCCTGCGTTATAATGCAGAATCGCTCTGTTGGAGCGGGAGACCCTATAAGCTGCAGCTACTCCTCCATGCGCGTCACGTGACCCTCCTGCATGAGGAAATTTTAATTTAGGAAATTTGGGACCCCAACTGCCAAGCCCAGTTCAAACTGGTCGTCTAGTAGTGCCTCCATTCCTGGTAAAAGTATCCGGAAGATCTCACCACCCACCCCCGGTAGATGGACCCCTCACCACCAGTGGACCAGCCTCCACCTCTCCTTGCACATCAAAACCATCCTCTGTACTACTGGACAACCCCCAACAACCTCCTAGCCAAACTACATCTGAGCTACCACCAGGGGTGCGCAAATCCTATTACCCAGAAACATAGAAAGTTGATGGCAAATTAAGAATTGCAAGGCCCATCCAGTCTGCCATGTTTCCCTACCTGTACTGGTGGCTGGTGACCCTACTTGGTTGTCAGCTTAGCCCCTTTCCCCTACAGCTAGGGTGCCTTATGCCTATTCCAAGCACATTTGAAACCCTCCACTGTGCTAGCTGTCTGGGGCAAGTAAATTTCCTTGAAGGGCAAGTACAAAAAGAATGCTAATGTAATTACAAGCATTTGTCAATGCCAAACGTTTGCTTGCAGGTATTTGCAGTGGTGTTTGGCATGTATGGTGCTGTGCCCTAATGCCCTGTGCGATTGCTGATATTTGCACAATAAATTGTCAGCATGACCTTTTTGTTACCCCCATTGTGCGCTACATGGGCGGAAACACGTTTTGGGCAGGATGTGAAAAATGACAGCTGTACTGCTCATAAGGAAGTGTGGTAAAATGGCAATGTTGAAAATCTGGGTGGAAATATTGAACATTCACAAACCCTCTGACGTCGCGTGTGGAACTATGCAATGCTGCGCTTCTAAAACAGTCATTGTTAGGAATTTTCTCACCAAATTGTCAACATTGGCATTTTAAAACCTCTGCTAATGAACAGTGTCACTGTGATTGTCTTACTGTGTGCCATACATTGATTTTGCACATCGACTGCGCCATTGTGCACTACATGGGCAGAAGCACGTTTTGGGCAGGATGTGAAAAATGACAGCTGTACTGCTTATAAGGAGGTTTGGTAAAATGGCAATGTTGAAAATCTGGAGTGAAAATATTGAACATTCGCAAACTTATGAGCGTGCGTTGGAACTGCACAATGCAGGCTCGTAAAACAGTTATTTTTAGGAATTTCTTCACCAAATTTTCAACATAGCCATTTTAAGATCTCTGCTCATGAACAGTGACACTGTGATTTTGTTAATGTGTCCCATATACTGAGTTCACACAGCGACTGTGCCATTGTGCGCTACATGGGCGGAAAAATGTTTTGGACAAGATGTGAAAAATGACAGCTACACTGCTCATAAGGAGGTGTAGTAAAATGGCAATGTTAAAAAATATGAGAAAATATTAAAATTCGCCAAACTTCTGGCGATACTGCATAGGAACTGCATGAATGAACAGTCGTAAAATAGTCATTTTTATGAATTTTGTAACCAAATTTTCAACACAGCCATTTTAAGAAAACAGCCATTTTAAGACCTCTGCTCATGATTAGTGTCACTGTGATTTTTTTAATGTGTCCCATACATTGAGTTTGCGCACTGAATGCGCCATTGTGCGCTACATGGGCGGAAACACGTTTTGGGCAGGATGTGAAAAATGACAGCTATACTGCTCATGAGGAGGTGTGGTAAAATGGCAATGTTGAAAATCTGGAGTGCAAATATTGGAAATGCGCAAACATATGAGCGTGCGTAGGAACTGCGCAGCGCACGCTCGTCAAACAGTCATTTTTAGGAATTTTTTCACTAAATTTTCAACGTAGCCATTTTAAGACCTCTGCTAATGAACAGTGTCACCATGATTTTCTTAATGCATCCATACATTGAGTTTGCACACCGATTGCGCCATTGTGCGCTACATGGGCGGAAACATGTTTTGGGCAGGATGTGAAAAATGACAGCTGTACTGCTCATGAGGAGGTGTGGTAAAATGGCAATGTTGGAAATCTGGAGTAAAAATATTGAAAATTCGCAAACTTACGAGTGTGCGTAGGAACTGCTCAACGCAGAGTCGTAAAACAGTCATTTTTAGGAACTTTTTCACCAAATTTTCAACACAGCCATTTTAAGACCTCTGCTCATGATCAGTTTCACTGTGATTTTCTTAATGTGTCCTATACATTGAGTTCACACACCGACAGCGCCATTGCGCTCTACATGGTCGGAAACACGTTTTGGGTAGGATGTGAAAAATGACAGCTGCACTGCTCATAAGGAGGTATGGTAAAATGGCAATGTTGAAAATGTGGAGTGAAAATATTGAAAATTCTCAAACTTACGAGCGTGCATAGGAACTGCGCAATGAACAGTCGTAAAACAGTCATTTTTAGGAATTTTGTCACCAAATTTTCAACACAGCCATTTTAGGACCTCTGCTCATGATCAGTGTCACTGTGATTTTTTTAATGTGTCCCATACATTGAGTTTGCGCACTGAATGCGCTATTGTGCGCTACATGGGCGGAAACACGTTTTGGGCAGGATGTGAAAAATGACAGCTATACTGCTCATGAGGAGGTGTGTAAAATGGCAATGTTGAAAAATCTGAGTGCAAATATTGAAATTAGAAACATATGAGCTGCGTAGGAACCGCAGCTTGACGCTCGTCAAACAGTCATTTTAGGAATTTTCACTAAATTTTCAACGTAGCCATTTTAAGACCTCTGCTATGAACAGTGTCACCATGATTTTCTTAATGCATCCCATACATTGATTTCGCTACCGACTGCACCATTGTGCGCTACCTGGGCGGAAACACATTTTGGGCAGGATGTGAAAAATGACAGCTGTACTGCTCATAAGGAGGTGTGGTAAAATGGCAATGTTGAAAATCTGGAGTGAAAATATTGAAAATTTGCGAACTTATGAGCCTGGGTAGGAACTGCGCAACGCACACTCATAAAACAGTAATTTTTTGGAATTTCTGCACCAAATTTTCAACATGGGGTTTTTGGGAGCCCTTCTCATGAATTATGTCACTGTCATGGCGTTATTCAGGCCTGAAGGGTGATTTTGCATAGTGACTGCAAAATCACCTTCAGGCCCGAATTACGCCATGACAGTGACATCATTCATGAGAAGGGGTCCCAAAGATCCCATGTTGAAAATTTGGTGCAGAAATCCCAAAAAATGCCTGAGATATGCAATAAAGTTGAAACCCCGCTATCTAGCCCATTATACGACTTACTGACATTTCCTCAGTTCGCAGCCAGCTTTGAAGAGTGCAGATGTGTTCCTGCCGTAATGTTATCCTATGGGGAAAAAAACAGAAGTTCGGACTGCCATAACTTTTGAACAGTTTAATATTTTTTTCACAAAATCTTTGAAAGGCACATTGGGGGCCACAGCTGCACGTTCCCTGAAGATTTTGGGCTGGTCACACAAACCGTATGACCTGTATCTTGTGACTGTAAATTCAGAAAAAGTGTAAATGCATCGCAGATCATGTAATAACTCCGCAGCTGTGTATCTGAATGGTACAAAACTTGGCTGATTCAAGGCCTATCTTGTATTCAAATTTCAGCCAAATCCATCAAACAGTTGTAAAGTTATTAAGGTGCAAAGTTTAGGGTTTAACATAGAAATGGCTCCTCAACCCCTAACTATAGTACAGCACAGTGCTACCATAGTTAGGGTTGAGTAGCACTTTTAAGGGTAAAGGGTGAAATTTTACACCTTAATAACTTTGTCACCATTCAATGGATTTGCCTGAAATTTGGAACACTCAATCAAAAACCATACATCTTGGGATCTGCCAATTTCTTAGTGGCTGGATATACGGCTGCAGAGTTATGAAGTGTGATCTGCGCACACGTTAACAGTTTCTGGTGAATTCTTTGCTCGTGCCTACAGGTCGTACGGTTTGAGTGACCGGTCCGAAAACTTCAGGGAACGTGCGGCTGGTGTCCCCGATGTGCCTTTCGAAGTTTCCATGAAAAAATATTAAACGGTTCAAAAGTTATTCGAAAAACAACTTCCCATTATAAGTCAATGGGAAAAGTTAAGAAGTTTGACAGTGTCACAAATGCACTTTTTAGTGTCGCAAATGACCCGAGTAGTGTCGCAACTCCGCCATTTTGTTTTCAGTTGGTGATCAGAAAAATGCTTGCCATTTAAAATTGGGACCATCTAGGGGCACAGATCATTTTGTGTTTACCTAGTCGAGCCCTGAGAATGCCAGGCATGTCTTTATTTTTGGGTTAAACACCCTAGAAATATGTTTTTCAAATTTCTGGAAAAAATAATGTCACACTCATGACACTTTCGTAAATTTTTACGAAAGCTTTTGCAAATCATGACACTACTTTTCCAGACTATGGCCAAAATGATAGCACTTCTTTACCACCCTGCTGCAAAAGAATGTTAGTCTTTTGAGCTGAAATTTGGAGGAATGGCAGCCAACATCTCACAGATGTGCCTTTTGGTGGTTTGGTGAAAAAATATTGCATGGCTGCAAAGTTACGATACTCCAAAGTTGGCATTTTTTTTCTGTAGACTAACATGGTGGCATACGCTGCGCCTTTCGGGGCTTGTATTTCGAAAATGGTGCAAGATATGGAATTTTTGTCGAGACATGTGGCTACGCATTTAGCGAAAACGTAGCCAGGAAAATCATGAATCATTTGAATTTCTTTTTTTCTACATCGCACGGTTACTGAGATATAAGCAATTTAGTATTCCAACACTTCATTTTCTGCTTCAAGACCCATTATTATGCATACTTTCTTTGTACACACTGTGTTTCTCTATGTAGCTGTTGGGGAAAACCAGGGTATGCACTTCAGCAAATGTTACAGTTACTGTTTCCACTTGTGTTTACATACCTGTTTGTGTTACCGTTCCCATGTACGCCACCATGTGCATTACCCTTTGCGTTGTCATTTGCGCTTGCATTTGCATTACTGTTACCATTTGCGTTTACACTATTGTTTGTGTTTGCATTTTGGTTTGCATCGCCATGTGCATTGCCATTTGTGTTTACAGCACCCCTTTTGTTTGCATTTGCATTTGTCTTTCGTATTGCATCTTCGTTGCTGTTACTGTTACCATTTGCTTTTCCTATTGCGTTACTGTGCCTGTGTGAATTATGGTTTGCATTTCTATATGTGCTTGCATTTTCTTTTGCGTTTCTGTTTCCTTTGGCATTATTGTTGCTGTTACAATTACCATTTGCATTTAGAATTGCACTGACGTGACTGTGCGCATTATGGTTTGCTTTTACATATGTGTTTGCATTCGTGTTTACATTTCTGTTTCCTTTGGTGTTATTCTTCATGTTAACTTTACCATTTGCATTTACAAATGTGGTACCATGCCCGTGTGCGTTACGGTTCGCGTTTTCATTTCTGTTGCCTTTGGCATTCTTGTTGCTGTAACACTTAACATTTGCATTCACAATATCGGTGTCATCACTGTGTGCGTTACCAGTTGTGTTTTCATGCACTTGCATTTCCCTTTGTGTCACTGTTCACTTCGCTTTTACTTTACTCTTGCAATTCTATTACAGTTTGCTTTACCATTTACGTTTGCTTTACCATGTGCGTAACCATTGCTGCTTGTGTTCGCTTTGCAGTTCCTGTCACTATGTAACAAGACATCATGTGGTGGGAGCGCAGTCCCCAAAGGGCCCCACACTCCTGCCACCACATTCCATTCACTATTTATCATCCTCATTTTATAAAAGAAGGGAAATTAGAGGCAAAAAACTCAGTTTAATGCATCAGTTAGGGTTGTTCCACAGTGACAAAAGTGAGGAAATTCAGTGTTAGGGTTGAAAGCCCGCTTTGGACCCCCAGCCCACCCCCCAAACCAGCATCAGAGTGAGTGTTGGGGTCATCAGTCCTAACTGTCACCCCATTCTCCTACACCTCTGCTTCTTTACACATGTGATGGGGTGAGAGGGCCGACGACCCCAGTGCGCACCCTGATGCTGGTTTGAGGGGTTGGGTGGGGGGTCCAAGAGCTTTCAACCCCAACACTGAATTTCCTCACTTTTGTCGCTGTGGAACAACCCTAACTATTGCATTAAATGGAGTTTTTGCCATATATTATATATATATATATGTGTGTGTGTGTGTGTATATATATATATATATATATATATATATATATATATATATATATATATATATATACACAGAGTATATATAAAGTGGGTAGGAAAAATCTGTGAAATGTGGCATCCCTAATTGGATATAACACATCACATGACCATGCATACATCAGAGCGCAACCGCACACCTGCACTTTTACCTCCCCTCCAAAATAATTTTAACATTTTATAAGATAGATAACCCACCGTTAGGTGTGCAGTCATGGTCTGATATACGCATGTCTTGGGTGGTTGATGCACTCGGCCTGCAGCCTCATGCATAACAACGCACACCAAGGAGTATATCAGAGCATGACCGCATTCTAAGAATGGGTTATCATATATATATATATATATATATATATATATATATATATATATATATATACACACACACATAATATATATAATCTCTAGATGTGCGGTCACACTATGATATACGCAGGCCTTGGTATGCGTCAATTATCCAAGGTGTATGTATATCAGAGTGCAACTGCACACCGTGAAGTGGGTTATCTTATTTTATAAATGGCAAAATTGTTTTGCAGGGGAGTAAAAGTGCAGGTGTGTAGTCACACTCTGATATACGCACGGTCGCCTGATGGAGGAGGATCCTCTAGACCACCAGGGAAGAATTTTTTGTATTGCAGTCAGGGATAGGGATGGGGCTCCGCTAGACCACCAAGGAAAGGTTTTCTCTTTTTTATAAAGGGGATTGGAATGGGGCAGGGGTACACTGGACATCAAGGAAATGGCATCTGTGTGTCGGGTGAATGAACAACTGTACAGAAGCGAATGTGCATTTTTTTTACCACATCAGGTGGCGATGGAGTAGGGGGATATTAGCTCTAGGAAATCTTTAATTTCTAACTTTGGGCAGGTGGTTGACTGGGAAGGGGCAACACTAGACACTAGGGACACATTCATGTCTGACTTTGGAAAGGCAATTAGCAGGGGGTGGGACCATTGGACACTAGAGAACTTTCAGTTTTAACTTCAGGAAGGTGACTGGGGGAGGAACAACTAGGACCAGAGAAACACTGATGGTAGATCCTCAAAACAGGTACGATCTTAAAAAAAAATATACATATATTCAGTAGATCGAAAAGTGCACGGTTCTTCCTGCAGAATGCAATGTGTCAGCACTTTAAATGAAAAACATGCAGTGTGGTGCTTGCAAAAACAGCAGCAAAAAGTGGAAGGGTATCACAAAAGAAACTGGAGATGACACAACTGTAACACAGTAACTGCAAAACACATTTTCTGGAGCTGGAAGGACACTACTTTCTTCAACTGCGAGCTGTGTGAGAAATTCTGTATTGCACTTGATATCTGCAACAAACGTGCACTTTTACTTAATTCTGTGGGAAGTGAAACTAACCACCCTTGGTAATTGCTTTTTATTCACATTTATTTAGTGTTTAACCAAGAAGGGGCTTGTAAACTCTTTATCTTGTTAGTAACTTTAGAAGGATTTAAATACTGCATTTGGGTAGGTCCTTGGAGGTAGCTAGATTGTCTACTAGGATTTTCTGACAGTTAAACTATTTTTTTTGCAAATAACTATATTTTATTTTTATCAACACCAAAACATGAACATAACATCCCCCCATTCCAATAATCCCCAATACATCATGGTACAATAAATTGCAATAAAACACAATAAACAAAACAAATCCCCAACCAACCCACCCCAAATCCAACCATCCCACCTAGTCTGGCAGCTTTACAAAGTAAGAGACAAAAGCAAAAGGGAAACCAGATAGCTTAAGAATCAACATACTATAGCAAAAAAAAAAAAAAGACTGTATCCTGTTTATAAAAGTCCATTTAAACCCATTCGAGGCTTAAGAAAAAAAAAGGTGCAGTAAAAAAATGAAGCAAAAGGGGAAAAAGAAGGAGGGGAATGGAAAGTATATTGAGGCAGCCCTGTCTATTCCACAAGAGAGAATAGGAGAGGGGATTGGTACACTAGCCTCAGGAATGTATTATTACATAGACTAATCTTGGCTGCACTAGTAATAGAATTTACATCTTACAACGCTAGTATAAATTACCCCAACATCTATCGAACTTCTTGCTAGAATTAAAAACTTTGGTCACGACCCTTTCCGCATTCAAGGCTTCCAAAAAGTATCCCACCATTCCTTACATGAAGGAGTCCCATCCCTCTGCCAGTAACAGAGGAGCAACAACTTTGACACCAAAGTAATCAAGGCTACTTGGTACTTATGGATTGTTGATGGAATGTGGGTGAACCTACCAAGGATGCAGGCATCAAGATTAAAATAAGGTGCAACATCACAAAAAGGGGCCATCCATGACCTGACTGAATCCCAGAACTTAACCACTTTGGGGCACTCCCAAAGTTTGTGTAAGGAAGTAGCCAGGGGGTTACCACAATCTTTGCACTCTGGGGAATTAAGTTTGTATATACGCGAAAGTTTAGCCGGAGAGAGATACAGATTGTGTAAGATGTTAAATTGAAAACCCCGCAGTCTATCTTGTTTGATACAAGCGTATAAATCCTGCCAGACCTTTATCCAGGTCTCTTCTGACCCGTTCAAGGAAAGTTCACCTTCCAGTAATGTGTAACAGGGGAGGCCTCAGAATCTCTCTTCGCTAAAATAAACTTATACATTTTCGAGATTGCATTGTTTGATAGTGCCAAGTCTTTTATCTTTCTTAACAAACTTCCAGCCTCCTCAAACCCTGATCCACCCTCCAGGAAGGAACAAATACACCTTTGAATTTGATACAAGGGTAGGGAAGCCGTCTGAAACTAAATCCGCTACTCTAAGTTTGTGGGAGAGGTTATCTACACATCTTTTTAATGGTTGGTTGCCAATCAGTAGGTTCAGGTTCTTAATAATGGGTTGCATTAAGTCTTTTGTATAAGAGATATTCAGAAGTGAGTAGAGCTGGTGCAGGGCTCTAATGTTCCAGCCGAGTGGGGTACTTTTGAGTTTGGGAGGGACTTTGGACCAGGGGGTAAATAGCAGGGACTCCACATCTAGGTTAACACTCTGGCCCATAAAACGATCCAGAATACCACTTGCCAATGTCGTTACTGTCTCTGAGGCCCACTGGGCTGATCTTGCCACATGACTGGCCAAGTAGTAGATATAGAAATCCGGTAACTGCAAGCCCCCTTCCTTCCTTAGTCACAGTTAAACTAATTTTAAATGAATTACAGTTGGCAGAGGAGTTGAAAAAAAAACTTGCAAACTCTGCTTATCTTGGAAGTAACCTCATAAGTGTTTGAATACTGCATTCTGGTTGTCCCTTGGGGCAGCTGGATTGACTACTAGGATTTTGGGACAGAAACTATTTTTAAATAATTTACTGGTGCGTAGGAGTTTGTGATAGTTAAACTCTTTTTAACAGAGTTGCTGGGGTTAAGGAGTGGTCACAGAAAACCTGCAGTGTGAAACAGGAAAATACAGTCTTCAAACAACGGAGGGTGGTGGATCTAGTTTTACGCTTGTTTGTTACAATTCTTAAGATTTTCAGTGCAGGAAGAGTTTAAAGCACAGCTGACTTATTTTGGGGGCTGATAGCTCGGAGCACAAACCACCAGGCCTGTTTTGGGGCTGGAAGGTTTACCTGTGTCTGACTTGATGTGTGGATTTTCTCTGTTTGATTAGCAGGGTATTCTCTGTCAAATTGTTGTGTAGGGCATCTTGCTGAGAGGAAGGCACTCATTGCAGCAATTGGGTCAGAGCTTTTAGCTGATTGTTTGTGAGGGCACAGTTTGGCCCAACCTCTTCCCACCCCTCACCCCACCCACCCACCCCTGGAAATAGTTCCTTTATACCTGGGGTTCTGACATCATTCCTCAAGAGTGCAAGGTGCATGTCACTGTCATATCCTCTCTAGCACACTGCACTGACAATATAAGCATACACATTGTATATTATAAATATATATTTCTATATTACAAACCAATTACACACACAAAAAAAAATGTGGGGAGTAGTGCAACGTAATGGCTGTGGGGCAGCAGTCTTCCGGGAGTCTTTCTGGAGGCTGAGATGCTGCCCTATTTGTAGACAACTCTCTGCCCTGATAGAGGAAGTTGCCCGTCTTCAGGCCACACTGGACAGTAGTACGGGGACCTTCCCTCAGGCCACACTGGACAGTAGGAAGGGAACCTCCCCCATCCAGGAAGCACCACAGCTACCACCACTACCTCAGAGATTGTGAAGAAAACACAGCAGTTGGACCACAGTGGGCTCAGGAAGGGTGAGGATGGTGGAATGGAGGCACACCCAGTCAGTTGTTCCACTCCACAATCCATACACCATTCTGGGGGAGCATAGCTCCCCTATGGATGCACCCACAGAGGAGACTAAGGAGGCTGAGGACAGCTGTCACAAGGGAGGCCCACAGGAAGGAGGCAGAGGACACCACAAGGAAAGGAAGCAGCTCCTGGTGGGGGACTCAGTTATTAGGGGGATAGAACTGGGAGGAGCTGGGAAAACTGAAGTAAGGTGCCTGCCTGGTGCCATGGCTTGGAGGGACAGGAAGTGCATCCTCAGGATCACGAAAACAGCTGCAAGGGATTCTGAGCTGGATGTAATTCTCCACCTAGGGACAAATGACTTGGCTCATCATGAGGTTAGAGCAGTGCAGGAGGACATTGCAGAGTTGGGGAGGGGCCTAAGACAAGTAGCACACACAGTATCCTTCTCAGAGGTGCTGCCTGTCAAAGGCATGGGTGAGGCGAGGGTAATTGGCACCAGGCAGTTTAATGAATGGTTGAAAAAATGGTGTGGAGCACAGGGGTTTGGCTTCATTGGGGACTGGGGTTCCACCTGGAGGGACAACAGCCTATACTGGCAGGATGGTCTGCATCTGTCCAGGAAGGGAACAAGTCTTTTGAGCAATTGGTTTAAATGCTTCATTGGCAAGCTTTTAAACTAGTCAAAGCAGCAGAAAAATCCCAGCCTCTCCCTACAAAACAGGGTACTAAATGAGAAAAAGACCAAGGTAGAATGGTCAGTGGGAGATGCTGCAACAGAAGGTAAAGCCATCAAAAAATGGAGAGCAATGAGTACCAATGCCCGTAGTCTAGGTAACAAGCTTCCTGAATTAGTGGCCTTGATGGCGGAGGAACATCTGGATATCGTGGCAGTCACAGAAACATGGTACACACAAAACCATGACTGGGACGTAAACATACCAGGATACACTATCTACAGGACGGTCAGGAAGGGTAAAAGAGGAGGAGGAGGAGGAGGAGTTCTTTACATAAAAGAAGGAATAAAAGCAACAGAACAAAAGGGTAAACAGGGAGGAGAAGAAGCACTGTGGGTAAATTTGGAGACAGGCAATGGCACCACCATATTAGGTTAGACATAGATCTTCTCAGGGGAGGAAATGGACAAGGAAATGATAGAAAGTATACTTAGAATGGCAGAAAAAGGGGAGATACTGCTGATGGGTGATCTGCCAGATGTTAACTGGAGTGCAGTTGCAGCTGCCACTTCGAAGAGTGCAGTTATTCTAGATGCCCTACAGGGGGCATGCCTTAGACAACTAGTACTGGAGCCCACTCGAGAGGGAGCAATATTAGACTTGATACTCTCAAATGGAGATGGAGAGAGGATCACAGATGTAGAAGTGGGTAGCCATCTGGGAACTAGTGACCATCGAACAGTATGGTTCACAATAAACACAGTAATAGAGTCAAGCCATACAAAGACAAAAGTACTGGACTTTAGGAGGGCTGACTTTACCATAATGGGTGAGTGCCTAAGGTATGCACTAGCAAATGGGCAGGAAGGAGGGGTGGAAGAACAATGGGGAATAATAAAACTGCCATCACAGAGGTAACAAGCCTTTGTTTGAAGCAAATAAGCAAAACAAGACAATGTAAGAAACCACTATGGTTCTCAAAGGAAGTGGCAGTGAAGGTTCAAGAGAAAAGAAAGCATTCAGGAAGTACAAGAATCTAGAAGGAGCAGGACAGAGAAATGTATCAGTTAAAGCAAAAGGAGGCTGGAAGGCAGTCAGAACAGCAAAGGCCCAAACCGAGGAAAAGATAGCCAACTCAGTTAAGAAAGGGATAAACCTTTATAGGTACATCAGGAGCCGAAGGAAGACCAAGGGAGGGATAGTGAGGCTTAATAAAGGGAGGGAGGGAGGGTGGGCAGAGGAGACTGTGAAAAGGCAGAATACTAAACAAATATTTTGCTCAGCATTTACGAAGGAAGAGGAAAGATACATAAAACAAACAGTAGTAACACTCTGGATACAGAAGTTGATACCGGCCATTTACAGAAGAAAGGGATCTGAAAGAACTCTTAAAACTGAAGGTGGACAAAAGCAAGAGGGGCCTGATGGGATTCATCCCAGAATTATAAAAGAACTAAGGGTAGAACTAGTGACACCACTGACTACCCTTTTTAACAAATCATGGGAGGATGGGGTGGTAACCGAGGACTGGAGGAGGGCAGATGTGATTCCCCTTCACAAAAGTGGGAGTAAGGCAGAAGCAGGAAACTATAGACCGGTTAGTTTAACCTCAGTGGTAGGGAAAATGATGGAATCACTTCTAAAGGAAAGAATTGTCGAGTATCTAGAAGCCAGAGGGGCACAGGACCCTAGGCAGCATGGATTCACAGCAGGAAGGTCATGCCAGACGAATCTGATAGATTTCTTTGACTGGGTGACCAAAGTAGTAGATCAGAGAGGGGCTGTGGACATGGCCTACCTAGACCTTAGCAAGGCATTTGACACAGTCCCACACAAAAGATTAATATACAAGTTAGCCAGCCTGGGAGTGGGTCCCAAGATGACAGCCTGGGTAAAGAATTGGCTGGAGAATAGGACACAGAGAGTTATAGTAAATGGAGTCCACTCAGAAGAAAGGAGGGTTACTAGTGGGGTACCGCAGGGTTCAGTATTAGGACCAGTCCTCTTCAATGTCTTTATAAGCAACATAGCAGAAGGACTGGAAAGAAAAGTATGCCTATAGGTAGGCAATGTGGTCCAGAGGTAAAGCTGCTGACTCTGACTGCAAGGGTATTGGGTTTGATCACAGCTCAGGGACAGAGTGTAGAAAGGTTAAATTTTTAACAGTGTGACAAGGCATCAGGTAAAGCAAATAGGATGCTGGGATGTATAGGCAGGGGCATCACCAGCAGGAAAAGGGAGGTCATAATTCCGCTATACAAGACACTAGTGAGGCCCCACCTGGAGTACAGTGTACAGTTCTGGAGACCATACCTACGTAAGGACATAGACAGGGTAGAGAAGGTTCAGAGGAGGGCAACAAAGATGGTGCATGGGTTGCATCACAAATCCTATGAAGACAGGTTGAAGGAACTGAACATGTACTCCTGGAGGAGAGGAGGAGAGAGGGATATGATAGAGACATACAAGTATCTTACAGGGAGGAACAGGGTGCAGGAAAACACTTATTTTTAAGTGAAAAAGATGTTTCAGGACTAGAGGGCATGGGATGAAGTTGGAGGGAGGACGATTCAGAGGAAACATGAAGAATTTCTTCACAGAACGGGTGGTGGACAAGTGGAACACCCTGCCAGAGGAAGTGGTGGGGGCTGAAACAATCACGGGATTTAAGAATGCATGGGATAGACATAAAGGAATTCTAGAGGTCAGGGTAAGGGAAATAGACTTCTAGGAAAACAAACTGAACTTACAAGCTCAAATGGGCAGACTAGGTGGGCCATAGGCCCTTATCTGCCGACACTGTCTATGTATCTATGTATCATGTCTCTTTGCAGATGACACTAAGATCTGCAACAGAGTTGATGCACAGGGTGGGTGGAAAGGATGAGAAGGACTTGGCAAGGTTAGAGGAATGGTCAAATGTATGGCAGCTTAGATTCAATGCTAAGAAGTGCAAGGTAATGCACCTGGGAAACAAAACCCAGGGAAGAGTAAACAATGGGGGTGAAATACTAACAACAACAAGATGGAAAGGACCTGGGGTAGTCATATCAGATTACCTAAAGGTGGGCAAGCAATGTGAGAGGGCAACAAGGAGGGCATGGGATACTGGGATGCATAGGGAGAGGCATCACCAGTAGAAAACAGGAAGTTATTATCCCTCTGTACAGACAGCTGGTCAGACCCCATCTGGAGTACTGTGTGCAGTTCTGGAGACCCAATCTCTGCAAAGACGTAGACAGGATGGAAGCTGTCCAGAGGGGGGCAACTAAAATGGTGCAGGGTCTGCACCGGAAGTCATATGAAGAGAGACTAAGGAGCTTAATATGTATAGCCTCGAGGAAAGGAGGGGGGGGACATGATAGAAACTTTCAAGTACCTCAAGGGAATCAACAAAGTCCAAGGGTAGCATCTTTCAAAAAAGAGGTGTGCAAGAACAAGGGGCACAATTTGAAGATAGAGGAGGCGGCTCAGAGGTAATTTAAGGAAGTATTTTTCACAGAGGGTTGTGGATGCATGGAACAGCCTTCCGAGGAGGTTGTGGAGTCAAAATCAGTGGGGGAATTCAAGCATGCATGGGATAGTCATAAGGCAGTTCTGGGGGGGGGGGTGTAGGAAGAAGTAGGCTGCTGGTTAACTAGGATCTGCAGCTTATCCAGTAGGTAGGGAAATGAGCAGACTGGGTGGGCCAAGCGGTCCTTATCTGCCGTCAAATTCTATGTTTCTATGTTTCTATATAACATGGAAAAAGAAATGGCAAATGAATGGCATGCACTTGGGCTTGTGTGGGGAATAGGCAGCTTTTGGAGAATTTACTTCACAGTGCAGTGACGGTACTATACAGGATACAATGTTGTAACAGCAGCAGAAAATACTTGCCAGTGTGGCTCAGCTGGTAGCACATCTGTTTCCAAGTCAGAAGAGCATATGTTGGCTGTCAGTGGACCATGGGTCTAGGGTCATTCAATTTGGCTTTTCAGTGACAGTGAGTGTTGCACAGAGAGCAAAAGTGCACACAGCCACTGAGGTGTTACAGTAGCTGCACAGCTTTGGTGGTATCTAAACCACATCAGCACTGCACAAGGCACAGACTGGAGGCTGCTGTACACTGGGAACTACACAGAGACAGCAATGCATGTGGCAAGACACAGTGATGACTGCGCAAGTGGCACTGTGTCCCTGGCAGTGCACATAGTGTAGGGCAGAGTTGGCAGTACACATGGCACTGTGGAGTGCTGGTACTGCACATGACAGTGTGGGGTCAGTGGTGCACATGGTAGTGTGGGGTTGGCAGTACATGTGACAAAGTGTAGTGTCTGTAGTACACAAGACAGGACCCTTGATACAAAACTGAGGCAGCAGCGCACATTGCAATTACACTCAGCTCACCCCTGCAGCTGGCCAACATCCCACACAAGCAGGGCTTGCGTTAAGTCCCTACTGAAGTCCCCAAATGGGATTTTTGAGGATTTTGAAGCACAAAAGTAAAAGCAGAGCTTCAGCGCTGACACTGGCCTGCACTAATATCTTTAGCAGAAAAAGCATCGGATAATGTTGAACAAAGCCACTAAAATATTTAACCCCAAGATTTTCTGGTCTGTCCCCCAACATTTGAAGCAGAGGGTCACACCGACACCAGCTTTACTAGTGCTAATGCAAGCCCTGCACAAGTATGGTCACTTGCATTATACCCAAATGATGACAATATGAACAAAGTTATCTGTATAAAGTAAGTGACTACTTGCCAGAGACAGGCTGCAACACAGGGGTAAGTGCTTGTGGCTGTTGTTGGGGGGTGCGTTTGTGAACAACAGTGGTCATTATTGTAATGAGCTTCACTGAGATAGTGAGTTGGCTAACAACAGACTGGGAATCTCATCATTAACACTTGCATGAGGAAATTTTAATTTAGGAAATTTGGGACCCCAGCTGCCAAGCCCAGTTCAAACAACTGGTCATCTAGTAGTGCCTCCATTCCTGGTAAAAGTATCCAGAAGATCTCGCCACCCCTCCCCCCGGCAGATGGATCCCTCACCACCAGTGGACCAGCCTCCACCTCTCCTTGCACATCAAAACCATCCTCTGTACTACTGGACAACCCCAACAACCTCCAGCCAAGCTACATCTGAGCTACCACCAGGGTGTCAAATCCTATTACCAGAAACATAGAAAGTTGATGGCAAACTAAAAATTGCAAGGCCCATCCAGTCTGCCATTTTTCCCTACCTGTACTGGTGGCTGGTGACCCTACTTGGTTGTCAGCTTAGCCCCTTTCCCCTACATCTAGGGTGCCTTATGCCTATTCCAAGCACATTTGAAACCCTCCACTGTGCTAGTTGTCTGGGACAAGTAAATTTCCTTGAAGGGCAAGTACAAAAAGAATGCTAATGTAATTACAAGCATTTGTCAGTGCTGAACGTTCACTTGCAGGTATTTGCAGTGGTGTTTGGCATGCATGGTGCTTTACCCTAATGCCCTGTGCGATTGCTGATATTTGCACAATAAATTGTCAGCATGACCTTTTTGTTACCCCCATTGTGCGCTACATGGGCGGAAACATGTTTTGGGCAGGATGTGAAAAATGACAGCTGTACTGCTCATGAGGAGGTGTGGTAAAATGGCAATGTTGAAAATCTGGAGTGAAAATATTGAAAATTCGCAAACTTCACGCCGTGTGTGGAACTGCGCCAACACAGACTAAATAAAACAGTCATTTTAGGAATTTTTCACCAAATTTTCAACACAGCCATTTAAGACCTCTGCTCATGATCAGTGTCACTGTGATTTTCTAATGTGTCCCATACATTGAGTTCGAGACACCAACTGCGCCATTATGCGCTACATGGGGGAAACAAGTTTTGGGCAGGATGAAAAATGACAGCTTTACTGCTCATGAGGAGGTGTGGTAAAATGGCAATGTTGAAAATCTGGAGTGGAAATATTGAAAATTAGCAAGCGTCACAGTGTGCGTAGGAACTTTATTAAGCTAAGCTCTAGATCAAACAGTCATTTTAGAAGTTTTCACCAAATTTTCAACATAGCCATTTTAAGACCTCTGCTCATGAACAGTGTCACTGTGATTTTATTAATGTGTCCCATACATTGATTTCGCACACCAACTGCGCCATTGTGCGCTACATGGGCAGAAACACCTTTTAGGCAGGATGTGAAAAATGACAGCTGTACAGCTCATAAGGAGGTGTGGTAAAATGGCAATGTTGAAAATCTGGGGTGAAAATATTGAAAATTTGTGAACTTACAACCCTGCATATGAACTGCTCAACACACGCTCGTAAAACAGTCATTTTTTGGAATTTTTGCACCAAATTTTCAACATGGGGTTTTTGGGACCCCTTCTCATGAATGATGTTACTGTCATGGCATTATTAGGGCCCAAAGGGTGATTTCGCACAGTGACTGCGAAATCACCCTTCAGGCCCGAATAACGCCATGACAGTGATATCATTCATGAGAAGGGGTCCCAAAAACCCCATGTTGAAGTGGTGCAAAAATCCAAAAATGCCTGAGATATATAATAAAGTTGAAACTCCCTATCTATACATTATACAGCTTACTGATATTTCCTCAGTTCGAGGTCGGCTTTGAAGAAGTGCAGATGTTTCCCGGTCCACGAAGATCGTCGCGAGCTCAGGTTAGTAAGTTGGGGTGGGGGAGGCTGGGTGTCCAGTGGGTGGGTGCGGTTGTGGGAGAGGGTACTGGGAGACTACATGGGACCGTTTTTCTTTACAGGTTAAAAAAAACAAAGGACTATGGGACGTTTGCCACGCTGGGGTGGGCTCCCAGCGTGGCGAACAGGCGGGGGCTGAGGGGCGGCGGGATTGGGCACCCTGTTGGCAAACCACACGGGAGGGGTAAGGAGCTGACGGGGATTGGGCATCCTCGCCAGCAAAACAACGGACGCTTGCTACGCCAGCGGGCTCCCAGCATGGCAGCAGGATGGCTTGGGGCCATGGAGCCGACAGGGACTGGGCACCCTGTCGGCAAACAACATTTGCTGTGCTCCCAGCGTGGCACCAAAGCTTTGAGGGGCGTGCATGACGCTGGGAAGCGCGACGCTGGTGGTGGCGGACGCTGCAGCCGCATGACAGCGCGGTTTTTGAAGCAGAAGACCACCACTGTCATACACAGCCCCGCACCCATTGGTGTAGGACTGCCACGCCTGCTCAAAGGAGCACTGATTGTAGGAGAGGCACACTCCAAAGTGCTACTTCCCAAAACGTTCCTTGCGCATGCACGCAAGTAAACGTAATAATGAATAGGGACAAGTGAAAATTTAGCTGCAGTCATGACTGGGCAAGTCCTAAAAGTTTTGATTTGAACACACCTGGCAACCACCCCAGACCAGCCTGTCTATCCAGCCAACCACAGTCCATCACTGGACTACCTTTCCAGCACCACTATCTGAGTGCAGTGCTACATGCACTGCTGAATCCATGCTGTGCCATGTGCAGCAACTAGACCACCCTTCCTGACCCCTGAATCAGCCTCCCCTAAGTGTTTCTAACCCTCCGGACCACACCACAGACCTCAAACCTGTGTTCATATGAACGTATAAAATGCCAGCAGAAACAGGCCACATAGTCCATCGAGTCTGCTCGATTACGCAGCTAGCCCCTCAACTCACAGCTGCCTCGCCCTTCCCTCCCCTCCTCAAAGTCATTTGCCCCCTTACTCTGTCCCATATCCTCTTGAAGCAGCCCACCTTCTTACAGGAAACCACCTTCTCAGGTAATGTTCCATTTGTCTACCACCCTTTCTGTGAAATAATATCTCCTAATTTCCCTCCTGAACCCCCACAACCTCAGTTGATGCCCTCTAGTATCCCTCCCTCTTCACATCCAGAAGTTCACTCCTGTATTAGCCTTGTTTATCCCCTTCAGGTACTTAAAGGTCTCCATCATATCTCCCCTACATCTCCTCTCCTCCAGGGAGTACACGTTAAGCCTGTTCATTCTTTCTGCATAGGATTTCCCCTCCAAACCCTGGATTTTCTTAGTTGCTTTGTGCTGCACCCCCTCCAATAGTCAGATGTACTTACAGAAATGGGCACCAGTACTGCATACGTTATTCCAGGTGCGGCCAGACTAGTGACCTGTACAAAGGAATGATCACCTAGCTACTTCTAAAGGAGATCCCCCTGGCTATACGGCTCAGCATCTTGTTGGCTTTTGCTGCTGCCTTTCTGCACTGAGCTGAGTTGTTCATATTCCTCATTATCACCACCCCCAGGTCTGTTTCCTCCTCTGTGCTCCCCAAATGTACCCCTCCCAGCTGACAGCTCCTCCTCTGCTTCATAGCTCTGAAGTGCATTACCTTGCACTTCTTGGCATTGAACCCCAACTACCATGTTTCTGACCACTCCTGTAGTTTAGTTAGGTCTCCCTGCAGTCCCCTCCACCCCTGGATGTCATCCACCACAGCTCCTATCTGGGTATCATCTGTGAATGAACTGATCTTATTCTGGGTCCCGTGTGAGTTATTTGCTATGAATATCCCACACAGCACTGGTCCCAGTACCGATCCCTGTGGCACCCTGCTTGTTATGGCTCTTGGTGATGACAGTTTCCCCTCCACCACCACCCTTTGCTGCCTGCCCTTAAGCCAGTTAGTGATCCATTTAGCCATCTTAGTACCCACCTCCACATATTCCAGCTTCCCCCATTAGCCTCCCATGCAGCACGGAATAGAAGGCCTTGCTGAATTCTGAGTACAGGACATCCACTGCATGGCCCTTGTCCAGTTCCCTGGTCAACCAATCATAATACTCAATCACGTTTGTCTGACAGGATCTGCCTGAGACAAACCCATTTTGCTGCCTTTCCTGGAGAACATTGTCCTCCAAAAATGTCACCAGCCTCTCTTTAAGGATCATCTCCATGAGCTTTCCCACAACTGATGTGAGGCTCACTGGTCTGTAGTTACCTGGATCATCCTTTGGGTCACGTTTGTGAATGGGCACCACATGGGCCAGCTTCCAGTCCTGTGGTTCACATCCCGCATGCAAGGAGGCACTGAATAGGTTAGCCAGTGGTCCTGCCAGGAGCCCTGCCAGTTCCTTGATCACCCTTGAGTGAATACCATCAGGTCCCGGTGTTTTGTCCACCCACAGTGCCCTCAGTTCTTCCAGTACTCTGCCCTCTAATTTCTCCATTTGTCACCCCTTCCCCACTCCACCACTCCCATGAAGTATCTGCCTTCCCCTCACTTCTGTGATTACAGAGCAGAAGTACTAATTTAGTGCCTCTGCCTGCTCCTCTCCCTTCTCTACCCAACCCCGTCCTTCTTAATTCTCACTATCTGGTCCCTGTTCATCCTTTTCTCACCAGTGTATCTGAAGAAGTCCTTTGCTCTGTCATTAATGCTCTGTACCACCTTCAGCTCTCTGGATGGTTTGGTGGCTCTAACTAGTCTTGCAACCTCCCTGGACTTCTTTGTATACTCCTCCCCGTCTTACCCCTTCCCTGATTTCTTGAATCTCTGAAAAGCTTTCCTCTTGGCTCTCACCCCCTCCATTACTTCCTTGGTCAGACAACTGGGCTTCTTTGCCCTCCCCTTCTTACTCTGTGCCCTAGTACAAGTCCCAGTAGCCTCCGCCAGCCCTGCTGCAATAATACCCCATTTTTGATTGCCATGCATAATTGGCTGGATTTCCTCCAGATGCCTTATCAGAATTTTCCCCAACTTGTTGAAGTCTGCCCCCCTAAAGTCAATCACCCTGGTACCCAAACCTCCAGTTTGCTTCCCCATTCTGAGTGTGAACCACACTGAATGGTGAGCACTCACAGCCAGAGGGTCCTCAACCTCCAGGTCTGTTATGGTTTTCCCCATTCGATAGTACCAGGTCCAGAGTCCTTCTCAACCTAGTTGGCTCATGTACCAACTGCACCAGGAAGCTATCCTGAAATGCCCCCAGTATAACCTGCTCCCTTGCACTTGTGGTGACTGGTGTGCTGCAGTCCACCCCAGGTAGGTCGATGTCCCCCATCACCACTGTATTACCCTTCCTGCAACCCCACTAATTTGTCCCGCCAGCTCCCTGTCCAGCTCCTCCCCTTGAGCTGGTGCCCTATACACTAAATCTATCCTCAGTACCCTACCCCTTGAATCCTGAACCTGCATCCACAGGGCCTCTGTCCTGCCTCCCCCCCTCCTTCCTTTATGCACCTTATTCCTTCCCTTACATAGATCACCCCCCAACTTCCCTGTGTGCCCTGTCCTTTATGAACAGCCTGTATCCAGGGATCATCATATCCCAGTCCTGGTACTGGGTGGCCAAGTATCTGTTATGGCTGCAATGTCCACCTGCCCCACTGCCAAGAAAGCCTATAACTCAGCAGATTTGTTACCAAGGCTCCTCATGTTCAGTGACACTGCCCTCTACCCTGCTCCTTTCCTTTCCTCCCCGATTACCCCCCATTTGCCCCCACCCGATGCCCTCCCCTATAGCTTGGGGTGTGATCCCCAAACACCACCCCAACAGCTGTCCACCTGCCACCCCTTTTCCTAGTTTAAAGTTATCCTTGTTGCTATGTACCCCTCTAACCCCTGCTTTAATACTCTCTTCCCCACTCAAGTGTAGCCTGCCCCCTGCATACAGGTCATTATTTTTCCAGGTTCTGCCCCAGACCCTACCAACCCATACCCCTTGGTACAAAACCATTCCCACAGCCAGGTGTTGAACCCCTCTATCATTCATTTTCTCCCAGTACTTGCACAGGGTACTGGGAGCACCTCTGAGAAGGCCACTGATTTCCCCACTTAATGGGCAGACTAGGTGGGCCATAGGCCCTTATCTGCCGACACTGTCTATGTATCTATGTACCTCCTCACACAGCTTTCCTAGTTCCTCGAATCTCCCTTTAACTACCTCCACTATCTTCCCCAACAGGTCGTTTGTACTCATGTGCACCACAACATGTGGTTTCTTCCTTACCCTCCCTGTGCACTTAAGAATGGACTGCCCTGCGCACCGTCAACCTGGAATGAAGTCGACCCATATGACTATATCTTTCTCTGCTCCCCATCTGATCCCTTTCAGTATGGAGTCCCAACATTAGCACACTCCCCTCGCGTACCTTGTTCCTACCCTCCCCATTTACTTCCTTGTCTATTACTAGTGTCTGCCCTTCCTTGCTCATTTGTGTCTCTTCGCTTCTCCCATATGACTCCTCCCCTCTTGACCTATGTTCCCCCATCCCCCTTAGTCCCATGCTATCCTCCACTTCCCACCTTTCTTCATCAGCCCCTGCCCCCTTTAGCTATGCACCCCTTGTCTGACCTATCAGCACTGCTTCCCTCCCTTTCAACCCTGCTGCCAACACCTTCCTTGTCAGCTGGCCTCACCCTCCCCCGCTACCTCTTCTCCAAATGCCTAACCTCTGCTGCACTCCTTTCCCTTGCCTCCCTCTTCTGGTGCTCCCCTTAATTCCCCTCCTCCACCATTGTTGCCAGCTTCACAAACCTGCTGCCTGCCATCCCTGTATTACCATGTGTGGGGTTCTTCACCTTGTCCATCTATCTGGCTCACAAGCCTTGACCCCATGTCAGGCATGATCCTGCACCCTCCCTATCCCTCCCCAACCTGATGTTCTTCTTCCAATGTGCCCTCCTGTTACCCCCGGGAGTGGCCCTCCTGTCCCCTTTCCCACTCCTCTGCCTACACCCTCTCCAGATCTCCACTAAGCCACTGCACTCTGTCCTCCAGCCTCCTTAGCCTGTGGCAGATTAAACACCATCTTAGTCTCCATAACATGTTCATCCACTATTCTACCCATGGTGACCCCTCTCTGGCCTCTGCTGCCCCTTGTACCACCCACTATCCCCATTATGGCTATTCCACCCCTAGTATATATCCTCCCTGTGCCTCCATTTCCTACTGCATTATATCTCTTGTATACCAACAATGGTTCATGTTGCTCTAAAGCCTACTTTATTATTGAGACTCACAAGTGTACCTCTCAAAATACAGTGTACCCTCCTCTGACTAACAGGATTATTCTGCCTTGATACAGTCCCAGGAACTCACCCCACTTCTTGATGAGTTGGGAATCTTAGTGACTGCACCTGGCTGTGCTTTCCACAAATATTAAAATAATAGTAATGTAGCAGCCACCAATGGCTGAGCAGCAACACTATATATGATTGATACAATATGGATATAGATATAAATATATAGTGTCTGGGAGAGGCTGGGATTAGGGCCTCCCCTAACTCACACGGGTGTCTATAAGCCCAGCCCTTACCACCAGAGCCCCTCAGCCCCTCCCACAGTCTTATGCCAGTGTGGTGATGGAGCTGTGCTCCTCATCCTAATCCATGCAACAACACCCCTTTTTAGCAGCCCTCAAGCTCCATACACCTCCTGCCGCTCTCACTGGTCAAACATCTGTATCCCCCCTCTTGCCCTACCAGACAAAAGAACACCCTCACCTCCAACAGTGAAAAACAAAAAAAAAGAATTTTAAAACAGTAAGCACACTCCCCGGACCAAACACCCAGTGCCCATGGCCTATAACAATACCCCTCTCCCGAACGTCTGGCTCACCCTCATCTGGCTAGTTATGGTGCGTCCACAAATCATATAGGCTTTCTTCTCTTTGTTAGGGCTTTGCACTCTTTTGCAGAAGCCAGGTTGATCCTTTAGGCCTCCCTTACCACCAGATCCCCTCAGCCCTTCCCTCACGGCCACCTCCTGCGATTCTACGCCAGTGTGGAGATAAAGCTGTACTCCTCACCCTAGTCGAGGGACCAACACACCTTTTTAGCAGCCCTCAAACTCCATTTACCTCCTGCTGCTCTCCCTGGACCACACCTGTATTTTACTCATGCCCTGCCGGACGAATTAAGCACCCTCTCCCAGACAGTGAAAACAAACAAAAAAATATGCACCTCCCTTTAGTCCACCCTGCCTTACAAAAGAAAACACCACCCCAACCCATGAAAACAATAGCACTGGATAGGCTGTTGGTTAACTAGGATCTGCAGTTTATGCAAACAGTAGGGAAATGGGCAGACTGGGTGGGCCAATTGGTCCTTACCTGCCACGCACAGAGCTTGCAGCAGTTCCCTGTGATCGACTGAGATTTTCAATCCCTTGTGCCGAGTGCCCCCGCTTAGACCACTGTATTGTGGTCTTGCATGAGCCACTCCCAGGAGGCTCTTACACGGTGCTTGTACCAGGGCATTGGCGCAAGCTGCCGTAATCCGTGTAAAATGTCATAACTGCACCCAAGCTTTGAAATTCGGGTGCAGTTGTGGCAAACAGGGTTGTTGTACCACCACAGTTAATGACCTGTGGCGCAGGGCAGGATGCAAGTCCTGTGAAGAGGTTTGAAAATCCGTCCCCATGTTTCTGTGAGCCAGACAGCAGCACCCTCCCTCCTAAAAGCACAGAAAGTTATCCTGTTGGCTAGAAATGGGCAGCAAGGATGCACTGAAAACAGGGTCTTTCTGTGAGGGGGGCTCAGCAGTCTGCCACCAGGCCTTGGGGTGCTCAAGAGCTCAGGGAGCTACTGTCACTGATGGTTGGTGCACAAGAACCTACTGTCCCTGGCTGGGGGTGGGGCTCTGGAGGCTGCACCCAAGCCATGGACTATAATGGGGTGCAATATACTGCCAGGGCTGGGGGAGATCAGGATCCTGCCACCGTGACTTGGGAGTGCTCAAGAGCTCTGGAAGCTGCTGTCTGTGCTGGTCGGTGCAGCAGAAACTGCACCCTCAAGCAGCTAGAATCCCCCTTTCAATGTGTTCTCATTTGCCCCAATCTGTAGTTTGGGAAGGGCTGGGGTAAACGGAAGAATATCCATTTTAGAGAGACAGTGGGAACTGATCCCCTCATCCTTCAAGCCGGACCCCCCCACAGCTGACCCCTTCAGCCCCTGCACCCCCACCCTGGCAACTCTCCCCCTCACCCTTTCTGCAGCTCAGCAACTGGAAAACCCCTCCAACAGCGAAATAAACAGTTGCTTTGTGTCCCAGCCAGAGCAGAGACCACACAAATCAAAATAAATGAAACAACTACAGTTGCAACGATTTCTACACAAAAGAAATGTAGATCCCCAACACAAATTACCAGCAAAATACACACTCTTGATTGCAGATAACAAAACTAGCCAAACGTTGACTCTACGTCATAATGTTGGCCTGGAGTGAGTTTGCCGGTATTTTTCAGTTACTATTCTTTACCTGCTTATTTGATTCCTGGTTACAGACAAGCCGGGATAGCACCGGACTGACCGATCACATTAGACAATGGGACTGGCAAGGGCAACAGCAACGAGACTCAGCAATAGCACTGAAGTTCAGACTTACTGGCAGTTAACAATTATGGCTCGAAGTGGCCCATAGTGTGTCTTAAGTTTAGGAGCATCTGTGCTCATGCGGGCTGGTCCATCTCAAACCGCCATGGAGTGTCCCACTACTTCCTGCTCTAAAGTTCCCTCATGGAAGTGTCTCAAGTAGAACTTGTTGTCCGACCCCCCCACCTACCCGCGTACAGGCCTGTGCCATGCCATGTTTGTAAAACGTGGGTTTTGGGGAAACAGTAGGATAAAGTGGACACAATGAAATAATAAAAAAAAAAAAAACAGGCTGCACAGCTTTCAGGAAGTGCAGATACAGGCAGTGAGAGGTTGAGAGTTGAGGCAAGACACAACACCCTGCTGTAAAGAGGAAGTAAAACATGCATCAGCTCCACTGTTATTTCAAAGGTACACACTAGAACTGTTGGTATTTCTTACTTCCTCTTTAGTGGAGTGTGGTGTCTTGCCTCAACCCTCACCCACTTACTGCCTATATCTGCACTCCCTAAAAGCTGTGTAGCCCTTCATGGAATCGCTGCTTGTTGTTTTTTATTATTATTTCTTTTGCCCATTTTATCCTCCTTTTTCCACTATACCCACCTTTTACACCTCCGGCATCCCTATCCTTTCAGCTTCACTGGTACAGGGTGAGGAATTCTCAACTGTGGTAGACAAGAATCCCTCCCCCCCGGAATGGGGAGCCCCCGAGGGGTGCAAGCTGAGGGGGGAGAGACCAGGATCCTGTGTAGAGAGATGGTAACTATGTAACATAGTTCTAAAAGACTAGTAAAAGGGGACTCCAGTTTGCCACCCAATTATGACCCCTTCCCTTGACCACCAGGGGGTAGTCGTTACAGTACCTCCCTGGAGGCTTGGTGAATACATTTAGCCTCTTTTGGTCCAGCTGTGAATCTCAGACTCACCACATGAACTCTAGTCAACCCCTCATAACAGTAAAGTGCCTTATTCTTGGCCATTGAGTTGGCCACTCATAGAAACATAGACTTTGACAGCAGATAAGGACGCTTGGTCCACTTAGTCTGCCCCATTCCTACCTATCTGATAAGCTGCAGTTTCCAGTTACCCAACATCCTACTTCCTCCTACCCCTCACTAAAATTGCCTTATGTCTGTCCCATGGATTCTTGAATTTCCCCAATGTTTTTGACCCCTCAACCTCCTCAGGAAGGCGGTTCCACGCATCCACCACCCTCTCTGTGAAAAAGTATTTCCTCACGTTGCCCCTGAGCCATCCCCCCTCTGTCTTCAAATTATGCCCCCTTGTTCTTGTACTTCTCTTTTTCATAAAGATGTTACCCTCTTGGACTTTTTTGATTCCCTTAAGGTACTTGAAAGTTTCAATCATGTCCCCCACTCTCTCCTTTCCTCAAGGGTATACACATTAGCTGCTTTAGTTTCTCTTCGTATGGCTTCTGTTGCAGACCTTGCACCATTTTAGTTGCCCTCCTCTGGACTGCCTCCATCCTGTCTATGTCCCTGCATAGATGGGTTCTCCAAACCTGTGCGCAGTACTCCAGATGGGGTCTCACCAACGGTCTGTGCAGAGGGATAACAACTTCCTGTTTTCTACTGGTGATGCCTCTCCCTATACATCCGAGTATTCCCCTAGCTCTCCTTACTGCCTTCTCACATTGCTTACCTACCTTAAGGTCATCTGATATGACTACCCCCAGGTCCCTTTCCATTTGTGTTGTTGTTAGTACCCCCCCTCCCCCATTGCATACTCTTCCCATGGAATTTTGTTTCCCAGGTGTATTACTTTGCACTTTATTTGCACTGAATCTAAATTGCCATATTTTTGACCATTCCTCCAAACTTGCCAAGTCCCTTCTAATTCGTTGTACCCCTTCTTGTGTATCAACCATGTTGCAAATTTTTGTGTCATCTGCAAAGAGGCATACTTTTCCTTCCAGCCCCTCTGCAATGTCACCTCTAAAGACATTAAAGAGGACCGGTCCAAATACTGAACCCTGTGGTACCCCACTAGTGACCTCCCTTTGTTCAGAGTGTACTCCATTTACTATTACCCTCTGGGTCCTCTTGTTCAGCCAACTTGTTACCCAGGCTATCACCCTGGGACCCACCCTGGTTTTTGAATACCATATGGCCCTTGTGGTAGCCATTCTCCAATCCTATCTGCTGTTTTTACCAGGTTGGTGAATGGTTGTTAGTATGGCTCAGTTGATAGCACATCCACCTCTGGACTAGAAGGTCATGGGTTCTTGTCCCACACCAGGACTGGACTCTTACCTAAACACTGGCACCCAAGTGCTGTATTAGGAGGATTCTGTACTGTAGGGGTGTACTCTCCTTTGGTTGAGACATTAAACTGAGGTCCCTTCTACCAATCTTGGTGCTATTCTGGTGGGAGTCCAGGTGGTAGTAAATGAACACAGGACATTCTTCGCAAAGAGTAAGGGACATTCCCTGTCTCTTGGCCAATATTCCCCTTCTCATAAAACTGGTTCATGCAACTGTCCATGCTCTGTGTGGGTGCCAATGTGTGGTATGGCCGCCACTACATATTCAGTCACTTCACTACCTATCATTGCTTGTAAAACACTTTGGGATACATTATGTATGAAAAGCACTATATAAATGTAACCCTCCTGTTACCTGGGGTTACTAGAATCCCAGTAAGACCTAGTGGTAGGCAGGAAAGGCAGCTTATGAAACTCCAGTTAAATGGATTTCACATTGTCTCACTCTGCTCTCAGTCTCAGCTGAGACTGAGGGATGACATCACCATAGAACTCTCGCAGCTGCATGAGCCACACTGGAATCTGCAGTTGGGAGTTAGGTTAGAATGTTGGGAGTTTTTGAACAGTGGGCAGCAGTTGTGTGTGAGCAGTCTTGAAGAGAAGAGCACAGCAGTCTGTCCACAGGCTCTTGGAGCCTAAAGCTCTGATATAGAGCTACTTTTAGGGAGAGATGTGTATTTCCGCCAAAAGAGGAACACAGTAAGCTGTTCGTGAAGTGGTGGAGACAGCTGTTTCTGATCTCTGTGCCCCATCCCTGAGGGAAGGGGGGTAAAAGGTTTGCCTGTTATTCCAGGGGAAACCTCCTGGTTCCAGCTAGGGAAGAAGCTGCCTTATTTTCCTAAGTTGTGCTGCGGCACCAGAAGTTGTCAAGAATTGCCTGTGGGCACCTGCAACCAAAGGCGAGTTCTGCTCTTACATGGGGCCTATGTTTCACCTGAACTGTTGTAAAGTGGGATTGCAATTGCTTAATCAGTGGGAGGCCTAGAGGAACAAGCTGCCAAAGTAAAAGTATGTTCAAGTCCTGCACAAGGGGAAAGCCAAGACATGTAGAGGAAATGTGCTATGCATTTACCCTTTAATCTACACTGCCAAGCTTTTTAGAAAGAGATGTTTAAGTATGTTCGAGTCTAGTACAAGGAGAAAGTCAAGACATATAGAGGAAATGTGCTATGCATTTACCCTTTAATCTACACTGCCAAGCTTTTCAGAAAGAGATGTTTAATGTCCAGAGAAATGGCTGGGTATGAATTGTGGAAGCTAGAGGTGGGAGACCCCCCATCATTAGTAACCAGGTTCACCTCTACGGATTTGCTCTGTGGCCCTTTTACTTTGCCTCAGGCACTTGGCCAGTGATGAGGGAAGTACCCAGACATGGGATTGAAAGGAAATTTCCCTTAAGGAGTCGAAGGCTCTAAGATGGTTTAGGGAGCCACCGGAAAATGTGTCCGTGTCAAATGGAAGGTGTTCGAGTGGCCGGCAGGGGAGCTGAGCCAGGGAAACCCCAAATAGTGTACAGGTCGGGCTGGGTACCCAAAGCAGCGTGCAAGTGGCTGGTGGGTCCAGAGCCTGAGGGCTGAAGTTTTAAAGAAGTGTTTCTGTTTCTCTTAGTCTGCATTACCAGGAATGTAGCCCCGTGGGGGTCTGTCTATGCTTTGTTTTGTTCACTTTGGATGTGAATAAAAGACACACTTTAAAATTCCATTCCTGGTATTGGACATTACAGTTATTGCTCCCTGTGTTCGGATTTACTTGGGTGCCCCTATGCAGAGTAGCCAAACCCAAGCCCTTGTGCCGAGTAACCTAGTCCTCCCTGAACCCAGTACCCCACCTGGTACTGCTGTCAGCTTCAACAGCATACCACCAGTCATTTGCAAAAAGGCAGGGGTGTAGGAGTTACATAAATATGGACTCTTCTTCTTATCTCAGAATTTATTCACAGCTGGAAGCAAAACTGGATACATACGCAATGGGTTATGGAACATATAGGGTATTTTAATAAAAATTACCTGGACATAAAATTGTATTTAAGGATGCATAGTGAAGAAAATTGAGCTTAGTTTCCTAATGAAGACAAACTTCACATTCCATTTCTCCATAATGATTATGTTTGATTTGGACTGGGTATGGCTATTTTGGAAAATGACTGGCAATCCTATTTTTCAAAGGAATGTGAGGTTTGTTTTCATTACAAAACTCATCTCATCAGCTTCAGGTGCTTCAGCTTCTGCTCTTATTTAGGTACTTCAGCTTCTTGATAAGTCACCTCCCCTCTCACCATCCCCCCTGTACTCTCATCCTCCATCTACACCTACTCCCTTCCCCCCTTCCTCTTTCCAACTGGGCCCCATCTCCTTGCAGGGTTCACTGCATCCTTGAAGGGGATCAGTTCCTGGTTTGCTCCACCTCTCTCCTTCCAAGCCTCCTCCCTCTACTCCTTTCTGCCAGGTTCCCCTTCGCAGGGTTTTCAGCATCATGAAGAGGACCATTCTTGGCTTCCCCTCCTTTCTCTTACATACTCTTCCTTCCCTGCTACTCGTGCAGTAACTTCTCTCTCCCACCCATCCCTGCCCCTCATGTTATAACTCCCCTTCCTCTAAATCCTTATGAGCACTTAGCAACTGTCAAAGTAAGGCTTTTCGGATCTGGATCTGCACTTACTTGCCTGAGTGCTGCCACTACCTCTTGCCCTCCTTCAGCCCCTTACCTTACATTACTATTACTCCAGCATACTACTACCTGAGCTATATCTGCACATTTTTCCTTTACCCCCCTATCTCTCTCCCCCTAGGACTATGACTTCTTTTCTCCCACTTTGTCCGTGACCTCACTTTGCCATTTACCACTTCCTGTTTTCATTACCTTCTGTTGTCTTGTACTGAATTGTATTGCATTGTATCAGCACAACACTGTATGTACTTGATTTGTACTGTATGTACTTGATTGTTTTGTATTTGTATTGCATTGTTTTATAACACCACTGTATGTATTGAATTGTACTGTATGTATTTGATTGTTTTGCTTTAGCTCGATCCTCCCATTTATGTACCCCCGGATGCTTCTGTAAATGAGCTGTTTACAGCTCATGTTGTCTTTCCTGGTGAAACCTTTTCAAATAAATAAATAAAAAATACAGCTATAGCTACAGTAGGTGATTTTTGAGTGCCCTATGTGGTATCCAGTTTTGCTTCCAGCAGTCAGTAAATTCCTAGATAAGAAATGCAACAGCTCCAGTGTGCAACTTTGACATGTACCATCCCAAATGCGATAGTTGATGAAGAAGCTTGCCACATGGCTAAAATTATTTTTCGAGATGGGAACATCCCTGAACTCAAGATTCTGATCCAGCTGAATGCCTCAGTTTGAGCAGCTGTTTCTCTTCTGCTACTGCCCATTTCTGATCAGTGCTGTCCCTCAGTGTTCCAACATTACACCTCTAAGAACTACTGCAGCAGTGGCAGTTATGGTGACAGCAGCTTGGGTGCTTGTAGCCTGATGTTCCTGTGCTTCAGTTCCTGCGATCCTCAAGCGGAAAACTATTCCAGAACTTTTTTTACTCAGTTTCTCCTGGCTGCATACAGAACTGAAACAGACTATAGTAGTAATGCTATAAATCAGTCACGCAACAACAGAGACCTCCCTCTCTGCATCAGGGCCTTTGCAATTGCATGCGTTGCATATGCCTAACACCACCACTTGCAGAGTTGTTGACTTAAGAACAATACAACTCCACTCAATTATGGCTGTAATTCGGAACAGTTGGAACTAATTGCAACTGCCTTGGATTGCGGCCCATGATTCTGACAGCCAGCTGTGGCTCTGGGATCTGAGTCACAGTATCTTCAACATCGTTAGTGCATTTTATAGTGCTGCGTTTTACTAAAGGCAGCACCTTTAGTTGCACAGTCTCTGTGTTTCTTTTTGTAACTTCACTGCACAGTATCAAAGGGTACTGTAGATGATGGCAGTCAGTAAAAGCAGTGGGGATCTCTGTGGGGGATTAATCTCAGCTGAGGTGTAGGGTGAGGAAGTTACAGTGCAGCACTTACTGTGGGACACATGTCCTGGTGATAATGCTTTCCTCCACTTCATCCTTCTCCATGTTGCTTTTTTTTTCTCAACTGTACTTTTGCACTGGCTTCAGACAGGCTACTTACCCTATTTTTATCCAACTTGCCTCTCACCGGAATTGCCCATTCAACTGCCCAGTTTTCTAGGTCCTGTAGCTTGCCCTCTATGGGGGGGGCTCCCTAGTGACAAACTGTGATCCACCTGAAGCCTGTGAAGGACTTATGCTTCCCAGCATCATTTAACAAAGGTCATGAGTCATCATGAAGCACTACTGCACAGGGTTTTTACCTTGTGTTGGTTTCCACAAGGTGCAGATGTGCAATGACATCAGTCTGCAGGCATGCCTGCTTCCATGCATGCCACACAAATGTTCACCGCTGCTGTCCCTCTTCTGTTGTAGTCCTGGCATGGTGTACACTCAGCCTCCTCGTCACTATCCCTCCCCACGAGAGGTAGAGAGCAGTTCATAGGATGCTCATCCAACCTCCTCCCAACCAGCCCTCTGATGCACGGAGCTCACTCCTGAACCTTGGTTGTCAATGTCGCAAGCAGTAGCACTACTGCTGCACCAGCAGGCTGGCCCACTTCATGTTGCTTTTAGTCATAAAATAGAAACAAGTAACAATGATAGAGGGGGCATGTGAAACTGGGAGAGGGGATGTCAGTGGGAGAGGGTTATGGAGTATAAGGCAGTGTGACATGGAGAAAAGGACAAGGGATGTGAAAGGGAGACAGAGAATACAGGAAGTGAAAGAAAGAAAGAGATGGAACACAGAGTGTGACAAGGAAAACTGGACACAGGGTGTAAAAGAGGGATCCAGAGAAAGAGAGAGAGAGAGAGAGAGAGAGAGAGAGAGAGAGAGAAAATATAACAAGTGTGAAAGGGAGATAGAAAGGATTTGGAGTGTCAAACAGAGAAGGATATGGGGTAAAAGTGGAAAAGGACATCAGTAACTTTGTAAAGCTTTACTTGCTTGTCCTGAGCCCACTCCGCAACCTGGGAGCCCATCTACTGTCCAGGCTGGATTCAGGTATAAGGGGAGGATGGCTCTCATCTTTCTGGCCCTGCAGTGTGGAAAACATTTGTAGAAGTAATGGAGATTGCAGCTGAGTCCTGACTATGGAACCCCCTGAAGTGGCTCATCGGTCACAGCAATGGGAGGAATTCCACTGAATCATAAAGCTCTGCATTCTTTCTGCCCCCCCCCACCCGTGAATTGTGCATGGCCCAGATGGGAGAATGAGTGCCAAGGATGTTTCTCAGCTGGAGAGGCTGCGTCAAGGGGCTGGTACTGGTCCTGATTCATAAATGGTGGTCAGGCAGGGGGAATCACAACTGCAGGAAAGGTGGTAGGCTGGGAGGATGCCGATTTGAGGGTTGTTGAGGTGTCTTCCTTTTGCTGAGACATTAAACTAAGGTCCCTTCTGCCCATCTCTGGTCTCTGCCACGGTGAAAGTAAAAGATCATCTGGCTTTATCAAAGAAAAGTAAGGGAGCTTCGACAGTGTCATGATGATAATCAAAGGTGTCAGTATAAGAAACATCCAAGTGTCATGACCATCAGAAGTGTCAGTATAATTAAAATTATCATTTAACAAAAATCCTGTTCAAGGAAGTTTATAGTCATAGGAATACACAGAAACTCAGCCACTTTAAAATGTTATAGATTGCTGGCTTGGCAATTGCAAAAAGTATGAGGTAAAAAAAGCTTGCTGAACAATAAATGAAAAACCAGAGTGAGAGAAAAAATAAAATTCCAAAAACTAGTACTGTAGTCTAAAAACAGGATGATTCCATGAAGTCATAACATTAGATTTTTAATCACTGACATTAAAAAGGATTAAAATTGGAAAAATATAACACAAAATAAGCTAGTTTTTCTTGACAAGATAACTCTAGATAATCTGTCTTGATGTAAGTCTTTTTTTAACGAGTAAGAAAAAAACTCGAGAGATAATCTTGGGGAAAAAAATTAAGATACTTAGGCTTGTCAAGATATTACTTTTTGCAGTATATATAAGGTGCTAAATGCATGAAAGTGCAAGGTGACTGAAAAAAAAAAACATTTGTCAATGCCGAATGTTGTCGCGCTGGCATTAGCAGTGAGAGTGGTGTAACTAGAGACGCATAGTGCTGTGATTTTGTGAATGTGTCTCAAAAGGTGATTTTGCACAGCGAGCACGCCATTGTGTGCCACAGCTATGGAAACACTTTTTGGGCAGGCTGTGAAAAATGGCAGCTGGACTGTTAATATAAGGAGACATGCACAAATGCCAGTGGTGAAAATGTGGCATGAAAATATTGCAGATTGACGAAGTTACAAGGGTGCGTGGAAACTGCGCAATGCACGCTTGCAACACAGTCATTATATGGAGGTTCGGGCACCAAATGTTCAACATAGGCATTTTAGAACCTCTGCTCATGAATAGTGTCACCGTCATTTCCTCAAACTGTCCCAAAAACTGATTTCGCACAGCGGCCATGCAATTCTGTGCCAGATGTGCGAAAACACATTTCAGGCAGCTGGAATGTCCATAAGGAGGTATGGGAAAATGCCAATGATGAACAGCTGGAGTGAAAGTATTACAAATTCAGAAAGTCATGAACGTGCGTGCAAACTGTGCAACGCACGCTCATAAAACACTCATTTCATTTCATTTCATTGACTTTCGTTCCCAAATTTTCAACATAGGCATTTTAGGGCATCTGCTAATGAACAGTGTCACTGTGATTTTCATCATCTATGTCGAACACGGACTTTCCACAGTGACCACGCTATTCTGTGCTGGAACTGCGAAAACAGATTTTGGTCAGGATGTGAAAAATGACAGCTGTACTGCACATTAGGAGGTGCAGAACAATGGCACTGTAGAAAATCTGGAGTGAGAATATTAGAAGTTTGCGAACATATGAGCGTGCATGCAAACTGCACAATGCACGCTTGTAACACAGTCATTTTATGGAGCATTGTCACCAAATTTTCAACACAGGCATTTTAGGACCTCTGGTCATGAACAGTGTCACTGTCATTTTTGTAATGTGTCCCGAACACTGATTTCGCTGGCAACACGCTATTGTGTGCGGCGAAACACATTTTAAGGAAGGATGTGAAAATGACAGCTGCACAATTCACAGGAAAGTGTAGTAAAATGGCAAATTTGGGAATCTGGCATGAAAATATTAAGAACGCGCTTGGTTATGAGGCGCTATGTAGTTGCCATGCACTGTGAAAACAGTCATTTTATGGAGTATTGTCACCAAATTTTCAACACAGGCATTTTAGGACCTCTGCTCATGAACAGTATCACTGTCATTTTTGTAATGTGTCCCGAACACTGATTTTGCACAGTGACCACGTTATTCTGCGCCGGAAGTGCAAAAACACATTTCGGGCAGGATGTGAAATGACAGCTATGCGGTTCACAAGAAGGTGTGGTAAAATGCCAATGTTGAAATCTGGCATTAAAATAGTGCGACACGCTAACCACGAAAGGCATGCTAAGCAGTTGCTACGCACGCCCTAAAACAGTCATTTTTGGATTTTCCCAACCAAACGTGCAACATAGGCTTTTTGAGAGCCCCTCTCATGAACACTTGCACTGTCATTTCATTACTCGGTCCCGAAAGGTGATTCCGAGCAGCGACTGCGAAATCACTTTTCGGGACCAATAATGCCATGACAATGCAAGAATTCATGAGAGGGGTCCCAAAAACCACATGTTGAAAATTTGGGGCCAAAATTCTTAAAAATGCCCGAGATATGCATTAAAGTTGAAAAAACCCTATTCATTCCATTATACAGCTTACCGGCATTTCTTCAGTTCGCGGTCGGCTTTGAAGAGTGCAGATGTGTTCCCAGTCCACAAAAGACTGTCGTGCCAGACTACAGAGGTAAGTATGGGGTGAGGAGGGGTGAAGGGAGGCAGGTTGCGCAGTGGGTGGCTGCAAGTGGGGGAGGGGGCATCGAGACTACGAGGACCATTTTGTTTTACAGGTAAAAAGCAGGAAAAACCATCATGGACAGTTTTCCTTTTGCAGGGCATTTGTACGCTGGGTGGGCTCCCAGCGTGCCCACCTAACTATTTTGGGGGTGTCAGTAGTTGGCGAGGATTGCGTACCCCGTCAGCCGAAAAGCGAAGTGCCGGGCCGAAGTTAGGCACCTCGGCATTCAACAATTGGGGGGTTATGCCGATGGAGAGTGGGCTTCCCCGTCAGCACACAAAGATGGGGGGGCACGAGCAAAGAAGGATTGGGCACCTCCCTCGGCATTTAACAATTGGTGGGGGTTTATGCCGACGGGGAGTGGGCTCCCCCGTCGGCACACAAACACAGCGGGAGGGGGTGTTATCCGACACTAAAGTCGGCAGACGTTAGGCGACCGCCCACTCATTGACCATGCACATAATGGTGGCGAGCACAACAAGAGAAGGACCACTGCGTCTGACAAGCTTTGCTCAGATTGCAGCGGACCTTTTCTGAGATGTGCTCGCCCCATTATGTAGGCGTGGTGTGGCGCCGGCATGCAGGCTGATTGGGCAATGCGGGACGCACCTACTGGTGCATGCCCAGCATTCGCCGAACAGCGACCACGCCTCCAACTCCCCACACTGTCGGAAGATGTTGGCTGCGCACGCGTGCCAACATAAAATAGAGAGAGAGAGAGAGAGAGAGAGAGAGTGTTTAGCACATGCTTTATAAGGGGCTTGTATTGCCTTCACAAATGCCAAAGAGCTGCTAAACTTAAAGTGCAGAATGCTTTAACCAAGCTATTTGCTGGAGGTTGAATAATGTGCTCATGGGCTTTAGGAATATAAATGTGTTTGTATATACACACCTTTAGGACTTTAAAGTGCCTGCAGTGCTGAATTTATGCTTGAAACATAACATGCTTTAAGAAATTATAAGGTGTCTCTTCTCTAAATGGGGCTATTCTGTAATTAGGCCCCAAGTTGTGTTTGTTCCAGAGAAGGCCTCTTTGTTAACCCCACCCTCCATTTAAAACAGGTGCATTAAAAGCCCTGAAATTAGTAAATGATAAAAAGGGGTTACTACAATTCTGAGGTTTCCTAAGGGAGCTTTAATATTTTGCAGTTACAATATAAACCCAGGAAGAAAACTAAACAGTTAAGTGTTGTACCTGACTGCAGGACTGCATCTGAGGATTTCGATAGGGGAGCAGCGCCCTCCGCTGTCCCCTATTTATACAGCCTTACCTGTCACTCAGAGGTAACTAAGGTGGGACCCTATATTAATTACCAGGCAATTAAGCATTTATGAAATTTTACTTGGAATTTTACTAGCCTAGTATTACACTTGGTGCTCAGTTATTTGATTAAATCAAAGTGTAGTGTTGTATTATAATGTATGGTGGGTCACCTTGTGATCATAGACTAACCTAGCTGTCTTTGCTTCAGATATTGGACTTAAACCCTAACCATTGCTTGTGGCATCTGGTGTGTTTCTCCCTTAGAACAATCCTTCCTCCCTATGCCATCATGTCCAACCCTCTCCTATCTCATCTGACTTCCCTCCCGTCTCCCTATACCCCTCCTCCACTTCCCACCCCACTTGCCAGGCCATGCCTACAGTACTTATCAAAGGACTCTTGAATCTCAATCTTCTTTGCACTTTGACGCTTGAGGAACTGCCACTCCTGCTCACTATGACTCCTCCAATGATGTTTACCGTATAAACTTTAGCTCATTACCTTACGTCTATATATCTGTATCTATGCAATTGTAATTAAATGGCACTACCTCCTGTTGAACCTATTGTTATGTTCCGGTGGAAGTATCTTGTTACATGTGATGGTTATATATTATTATGTTGTCATTATTACTACTATGTAATTGTTATGTACTTTCACTCAACCTGTTATGTCATAACCCTGTTGGGAATCGTTTTGCCCTAGGTCCATCTTGTAAATGAGATTGTCTCAATGATGTTCCGCCTGGCAAAACAAAGATTTTGATTGATTGATTGATTGATTGATTGATAGCTAGTTTTCTTTTGTATTTTTAGTCAAGGGTCTAGTCAGGTGACCCCACCCAGAAAGCATTTAAACCTTCCACTAGGGCTTGATGTTAGATAGGCATTAGGAAGTCAGTAGGAGACTGACAGAGGTAGGAGAAAGACCTCCCCGTGGTATGGGCTCACACCGGTCATGCTGATTGAAGCCTTGAGTCTGCTAAAGCAAAGCAGTGGCCTTTTCCAAATGCAACCAACCTTTATTTTGACATTTTTCATTGAATTTCTGTACATATAGTATATTCTTTCATTTTATGACACAATAAAATGACAAATGCCTCTGGGCATTTTTATGCACTGTGAATTAAGTCTGCCTTGTATTTGTTATCTTAAATACCCACACCCGATGACAGGGCTGAGGACCCGAAGGCACACCCCTAATGCCTATTGGTGTTTGCAGGGTGGGGGTGGGATGTTAGGCCCTGTGCTCCCATCCCTCTATAGATGCGTTTATGTATGTTGCTGTGGAAGGGCCCAGCACTTCCAATTATGGGACAAGTGACCAAATTGCCAGCCAGAATATAATTATGTGCAATTACAATGCCATTCCGTGCCACAGGTCCACAGGCCCACTCCTTCCCCCATCCTCTCCATCACATCACAAGTGCAACTCTGTCACTGCCATGTTTATCCTACTCCTACTGCTCCTTAAAGCAGGTGACATTGAGCTCAACCTCAGACCTCCTCAATCCTTCCCCTCTGTCCACCCTAAAGGTCTACGTGTGGCTCACATTAATATTCTAAGTTTCTAGCCCTAAACTGATCTGCTCCAACCCCTCATGGGCTCCCTCCTCCATGATGTCCTAATAGGTCTCTGAATCTTGGCCTTCCCCTATGATCCCCGACTCTGCCATCACCATTCCTGGCCACTCCCTCTCCCATCAAAACCGTGTAAAGAAGGGTGGTGGCATTGCCATTTACTATTCCTCCTCCATTCAAGCTACCTCAGAGATTTCAATCACCTCCCTGCTGCTAACGAGCTCTTCTATTTAAACTCTCCTTCCCTTTGTCCCTTCCAACTTTGTGGCAGGTGTCTACTGTTGCCCAGGGATATCTTCTGCTTCTGTCACTGAACTCCTAACCACTATCTCTTCTCATGCCTCATCCGGCATGCTACTCATTCTGGGGGATTTCAACATTAACAGGCTTTCACGCTGGCACTCAAATCTTTGTCTAAAAACATTACACCCCTGCACCTAATGCAACTCATCTCTGTCCCTACCCAGCATAATTCTCGATCCTAGCACCATTCTCTATTAGACTAGGTACTCACTACTACACTCAAAACACATCATTGATAGAGGTACCCTCCCTGATGCACTCAGTGACCATCACATGGTTTACTGCGTGCGTAAGATTCACCACCTCAGAGCCCCTCACTGCTGAAAATTATCCATATATGGTCCTTCAAGTCTATTGGTCTATAATCATTACATGCTGATCTGCTTTCCATTGACTGGTCCCCCATCTCCATGGCCAGTAATATCAAGTCCTCCAATATTTCTTCACTAAATCCCTACTAGTCTGCGATCAGCATGCCACCCTTTCAAAAAACAGGGTCAGAGGTTCACATCTCCCCTGGATCTCCGCTGAAGTTCTATCCTGCCTCTATACATGTGATCTGACTTGGAAGTCTTACAAGTTCTCTGGCACTCAGCAAATCTTAACAAGTTCCATGTCTTCAGGAATACCTGTACTAGATGTCACCAGGCTAACCAAGGCTGAATTATTTTCCTCCTCATTCCAGAACAATCTAAATCACCCCTCTGAGTTCTGGAAAGTCATCAAAGACCGCTTCTGCCCCTTCACCCGGTCCCCCTCTCCTAGCCTCAAGATGGGTGACTCCACCATTTCTGACCCCTCTTCTGTTGCTTCTGCTTTCAATTCCTACTTCACCACCTGTGCTTCCTCATTCCTGTTTGCCTTTCCCATCACCTCCTAACTCCCTTCTTCACCCATGACCTCCTTTTTCTTTCCTGCCAGTTACCCATCTTCCTCTCTAAATGCTCTCCTAGCTCTCAACACTCAGAAAGGTGGGAACCTTGATGGGCTTGACCTCGAGCTCCTGCACCTCTCTGCACTTGCCATTGCAATTCCTATCTCCTCCCTTCTCAACCTATCATTCTCTCTTACATTCAAACATACGAAGAAGCCAGCAAAAGAAGGCCGTTTGGTCTTTCAAGCCTGCACATATTGCAGGGTCCACAGCTTGAGCTAATGTCCCTGCCCTCCCCTCCCCACTCCTCCCATCCTCCATACCCAAGAGCCTTATGTTCCCCCATGCCTATCCCAGCATCTCTTAAAGCTGCCCACTGTCTTCAATGAGATGACCTCTTCTGGCAGTGCATTCTAAGTGTCCACCACCCTCTCTGTGAAGAAGTGCTTGATACACTTCCTCCTAAACCTCCCGCCCTCCAGCTTAAGGATGTGCCCCCTAGTGTTATTGTCGCCACTCAGCTTGAAAAGACTCTCCTTATTAACCTTATTTATCCCCTTCATGTACTTGAAGGTCCCAGTCATGTCTCCTTTCTCTCGCCTATCTTCCAGGGATTTCCTGTACAGTGCCTCAACCTCTCCTTGTATGCCTTACCCTGCTGATCCACTATCATCTCTGTAGCCCCCTTCTGGACCTTCTCCAGCAGGCTAATGTCCTTTTTGAAGTGTGAGCACCAGTACTGAACACCATATTCTAGATGCGGCATTACCAGTGACCTGTGCAAGTGCATTATAACCTCCTCTCTCCAACTACTGATCCCCCTAGATATGTATCCCAGCATCTTGTTTGCCTTTGCTGCTGCTTTCTTGCACTGCGTGGAGTGCTTCAGGTCACTAGTGATCATTACTCTCAGGTCCTTCTCCTCCTCTGATGCTGATACTCTGACTCCACCCAGGTAGTACTCTGTCCTGGGATTCTTGACTCCAATATGCATAACTTTGCATTTCCTGGACCACCTCCCCAGCTTTTCCAGATCATCCTGTAGGTCCTGTATCCATTCAGCTGTGTCCACTCTCCTGCAGAGCTTGGTGGCATCCATGAATAGGCACATTTTGCACTTAATGCCATCCCCAATGTCATTGATAAAGACATTGAACAACACCAACCCTAGTACAGAGCCATGTTGGACCCCACTGGTTACCTTTGTGGTCCCAGATAACTCTCCCCCACAACCACCCTCTGGGTTCTGTCCCTTAACCAGTTTTCCATCCATCTGGCCATCTTTTTTCCAACCCCAAGATCCACCAACTTCCTGATCAACCTTCTGTGGGGCACAGAGTCAAAGGCCTTGCTGAAATCAAGATAGAGGATGCCTACTGCTTGGCCTCTGTCTACTGTCTTAGTGACACAGTCAAAGAAGTCAATCAGATTAGTTTGACATGATCTCCCCCCCATGAACCCATGCTGCCTCGTATGCTAGAGACCATGCTCCTTTAGATATTCTACCAGCCTTTCCTTTAGTATGGTCTCCATGAGCTTGCCCACAATGGAGGTCAGACTGACTGGTCTGTAGTTCCCTGGGTCATTCTTAGGACATTGCCTCAGTAACGGGCTCCTGGAAGCATGCAACCATCATCCCTCTCCCTAAAGGTGGTAACTCTTCCTTTCCCGACAACATCTGCCCAATATCTCTCCTTCCAATCTTATCCAAACCACAGGAATGCATAGTTCTGTCTCAACTCTCCCCTTTCTGGGACTCCTTTTTCTTCATCCATATCCAGTCTGGCTTTCACAAACACCACACCACCACCTCCTCTCTCTTCAGGCTTACTGACTCCTTTAATATTGGATGGATAAAGGCCACCTAACTGCTGCTATCTTTGTTGATCTAGCAAACTCATTCAACACTGTCTTCCACCCTCTTCTGCTTGTCATACTAAAGTCATCTGGTCTTACAGACTCAGCAATCAACTGGTTCCACTCCTACCTGCAAGGAAGATCTCAGTCTATGAGGATTGGATATTTACTGTCCCCCATCCCCATTCTCACTGGCGTTTGTCAAGGCTCTGTCCTTGGCCTGTTGCTTTTCTCCATATTCCTCACTGACCTCCCCTCAGCCTGCTCCTCTGCTTCCATCCATATGTATGCAGATAACATGGTCCTGTTTGCATCTGGGCCTTCTCCTGCAGAGTTAACATCCAGGCTTCAACTTGATTTTGACCCTGTCCAGAAATGGTTTAGGTCAAATCAATTATACCTAAATGATAAGAAAATGGTCTCCATGTGTGTCGGCTCTAGGTAGAGACTGTCTAGGCTCCCCTCGCACCACACCTTACACACCAAAGATGGGAGTACAATTGATGAGGTACCCTCATTTAAATATCTTGGTGTTTGGCTTGACTGGCGCCTTGGCTTCTCTCAGCTTATAGATGCCACTCACAGAAAACTCCACCCATTGTTTGGTGCCCATTATAGGAACAAAAGCTGCATCCCTATACCTGCTTACCGAGATATCATCTCTAAGATGATGCTCCCCATCTTTGACTATGATGACATTGTCTACTGTACTGCTCCTATGTCCTCCTTATCCAGACATGACTCCTTCTTCCACTCCTTCTGTCATTTTGCCTTTACTTGCCCTCCCCGTACTCACCACTGTTCTCTTTACTCTGCTCTTTCACTGCCCACCCCCCCATTTATCAATACCTAACTCACTGTGCAGCCTTCATTTCTAAATTCTGTCTGGCTTCACTCCCTCCTTATCTCAGCTCACTTCTTTCCCCAATGCCTGCTTTTTCTTTCTCTGTAACTTAGGCTATTGCTCCCTTCTCATAAATCTCTTACTGGACAAAATGCTTTTTTTCCCACTTTCCTAGTATTTGGAGCTCTCTTCCCCTAACAATTTACTCTGTCTCCTCCAAACGCTCTCTTTCCTGTCAACTCCAAGCCCACACCTCTCACTCCAGTAAAAGCCCATAGCCCAATTTCCTGCCTCCCCTTTCCTCTTGCCCTACACTCTTTCTATCCCCAAGCTCCTACACCTCCCATGTCCCACTTCTAATTTATTCCAACAGCAACACTCATCTTCTCTCTCTGTCTAAATTCTCACTTCCTCTTCCCTTTCTACCCCTAAAACCCCTCCCTCCCTCTCTTCAACCTCTCCCTCTCTCTCTCTCTTCCCCTCCCCTCCTCATTCCCTTCCACCACTACCTCTACCCCATTCCCATTCTTTCTGCACCCACTTACTCCTCACCCTCCTCCTTCTTCACTCTTCTCTCCTCTCCCCTAATCCTACCTCCAACAATTTGACCCCCTTCATTTCCTCTACACTTGCTATTGCAATGCTAATCCATCTTTCCCTTCACTTATTTTCCTCTTCCTGTCCCTTCCCCATGGCTTCCTCCTGTTTTTATTGACTTCTTCCTACCCTGTCCTGTTCCTGACTTTACAACCTGGGAGTGCCTGGTACCTCACACTCCTGATGTAATCAATTTGTATTATTAATTATGCCAATACATTACTGTATGTTACTGCACATTGATGAGTCTTATAGCATTATCTTATTACTGTGCTTCTTACTTGTCATTATATAATAACTGGCTCTTGTTTTCAGTCTTATAACCAGCCGGTTGTAATGATGAACATGTGCCTGGTTTCCCTAGTTCTGTGCATGTGCCAACTATGATCTTCCTCTTCTGTGTGCCGTTCCCCACCATCCCTTCTTCTACAAACTGCAATGTTCCCTAACACAAGCAGTCAGTGGTAAGTTCTTTTTTTTAACAAAAAAAATCACTGGCACAGTAAATCTATATTGTCAGTGTGAAATAAAAAAAACTAAGCACTACTTTAAGAGCTGCCATGGATTGTGCTGAAATCCCAACGGTCCACAGCTCAACTCCCTAAACAAATCCATGTACTGTGTATAATTGCGGTGGTGAAAAAAATGATACCCAGCAATTATTCAAAATAAAGGAGGGGTAAGTGGTCAAAACATGGATTTTACACACTCCCTTGGGGTGAAATGCCTTAATAAACCCCTTGAGCTTCGCTCTAGGGGGTTTTGTGGCATCCACCCCTCTAGGGTGTGTAAAATCCTTGTTATAACCACCTACTCATCCATTATTCTCTATTTAATTGTACCCTTCCCTATTCCCCCAGAACATATCTGGAAATGAGCTTTATGGCTCAGTATGTCTTTCCTGGTAAATCTATTTTAGATAAATAATTCAGTGAGGGACCAGTTATGGCAAAAAAAAAAAACATGTCAAGGATGGTTTTCTTTATTTCAGTTTCATTCAACAGCATCTGTGAGTGGGGATGCCACTAGACTCCAGGAAAATATATTTTATTTCATGGGGACCACGATCAGTGGGTAGGGGTGCCACTTGATACCAGGGAATAACAAAAATATGAATATATAGATCAGAGGGTGGGGGCGATGCAAGACACCAGGGAAATGAAGGGTACAGGTATTGGAGGGTTGGGGTGCTACTACACAACAGAGAAAAAAACATTACAGTACTGGGGACAGCTATGCAAAACACAGGGAAGCATTCTCAAGTCACAAAAAAATATCCTTTTTCATTATTCGGGATACAAAAAAGGATTATTTTTTTCACATCATGCAGTTTTAACCCCTAGGTGGAGTTATCCCAAGGGATACTAACCATGCCAGTGTGACTAGGTGCAGGTTGAGGGGCCTGAGCTTGTTGAACAGTTGCCTCCACCTGGAGGATTGGCTTAGGGGTAGCGTAGCTGCTATGGGTATAGCCCTCCGAGACACTAATACCACCCCTCTAACCCCTCTACTGGCTTACACTGGTCAGCAGATGAACAATCACAGTTAACATAGGAACACAATATTGAACCCACACTTAGTATACTTGCCACCAGGGCTAGCTCAGCTGCAATGACCCTGGAGACCTCCTGTAAAACAATATCTGCAATAAAACAGTGCAATGGCAATACAGTATCCCTCCACAAAGATACACACTAGCTAAGTTAAATGCAGAAAGAATAAAATCTGTTTTATTCAGGGGATGTGAACAAGGGTGGGGCAGCAATCTCGCATTTGATTCCAGATTTGATTTAGTCAGGTTAAACATGCATGCATTAAGAGTCCCTCTAGCACAGTCTCATACACTCTGGGTACCCAGTTGTTATTCAGGCTAGCCCGAAGTGTTGCCTGGGGTAGGCCGGCGTTGCATCTGCTGTTGAGGCCCTTAGGAAAGAAAACAAGTAATGTGCACTTTAACCCACAATTCGTGTTCTGGAGCCAGATGACTTAGTTCGTGAGGATCAACCCATACAATAAAATCAGATGACACACAATGATTTGAGCTTTGTTGCAGGGAGCTACCCTGTTGGATACTCACGCTATCCAGAAAAGAAGGCAGGATTGATGAGATGAAGGCATCAGGATGGTGTGGGACCCACACAATGCACCATAGTGGTAAATCCTGTTCGATGGTGTTGAGCAGGGAGCCAAATCCCTGAGTAAATCTTTCATCAGATGAATCTCTGCGGCATGAGTGGTGATCTAGGACAAGATGGTGAAGCCCAGACCAGATAAACAGTTTGGATTGCAGTCTGTTTTAGGTGCTGGAGCAGCTTCCAGCTAGTGTAACACATTCAGTGGTGTGGGAACCAAATCATGACCCAAACTACACATTCAGCACAATTATAATCAAAACAGTCAGGCACCACAGTTCGAATGACAATCCAGTTGCAATTAAGCAGTGTCTCTGTGCAAACCGTATTCTCTGTGGTTCCCTCCAATTTCTGACAAGCCGATCGCTCCAGGAGCAAGTCTTCGGTCCACACCAGGTGAAATTTACTCACTCATAATTCAGGATTCTGGTCTCAATAACAGCTATTCAGATATAGTCCAATATTAGACTGGGGCAGCAGGAGATTTCTTGCAGGAGGTGGCTGATTTCATCGTCAGGGAAACATTGGAGGCCCCCAGATGTTTAGTGCTGGGGGACTGCAATGTTTGGACTGAGGATGAATCTTCTTGGCTTGGTTACAACTTCCTCCAGATGATGTCATCTCTGGGCTTTGTGCAAGGAGTTTCCTCCATGACTCATCAGGGTGGCCACATGTCGGATCTGGTGTTCTCATTCGGGCTTGAGATAAATAGTCTCAGCATTGATTGGGTCGTTTGGTCCGATCATTGCTCGGTGAAGTTCCAGTTCGGGGCTCCCTTTGATAGCCCTCCCCCTGCAGAGATGGTCAGCTATCGCCCTTTGAGAGGGTTGACCCCTGAGGGTTTTCTGGCAGTGGCTGACCTATCTAGTGTGGACAGTGCATGCACAGCAGTGGATGCCTATAATAAGGCGCTGTCTGGTGCGCTCGACTCCCACGCACCAGCCCGTGTATGACCCAGGTCTTCTCACTTGAGGTCCCCTTGGTATGATGGGGAGCTCAAGGTGATGAAGACTTTGGGTTGGAGATTAGAGCGCTACTGGCCGAGGTCCAGCCTGGAGGTAGACAAACTGGCCCTATGTGTGCACTACGATGCATACCAGGGAGCAATCAAATATAAGATGGCAACATTCCTTTCCAGAGAGATTGATGCTGGGAGGAACTGACCAACTGTGCTCTTTCAGACTGTGGACAGATTTCTTCATCCTTTCTGTCTGCAGCCAAAGGTAGCCAAATCTATACTCGGCCATTCATTTGGTTACAACACCTTTCTTTGAAACATTGTTTGTAGATGCTATCTCAAAATGTTTAGCACATTTAACATTCTACAATTGACTCTGAAGGTGTCCTGACTTTAAAAGTTCTGATTGCGGCTATGTCTTTGCCATAGACCCCCACTGTTGCAGATGCTTCTAAGTCATACACAATCTAAAAGTTCTGTACTTGGCAAGTCTTCCTTTGACCCCACAGTAAGCAGACACTTTTACTCTAAACACTGTCTCGGTGAACATAGTCTCTTTATCAGAGGAGAACTCACCAGGGTATGGAGGTGCCCCGGGGCTTCTTTCCCACAACACAGTCTCAGGTACTCACAGAACAAACTCGATTCTCAGGCAGCTTCTCCATCTGCAGACTGGCCCAGGAGATGGCCCCTGAATTCCTAGAATTTCCCCCCATCCCTCCAGAGATGGGGCACTGGAACAACTCTAGAAACGGTCTCTACCACTTCACAACTTGTCTTCTGTGTTCCTCTCTAGGGTGAGAACACACAACCCCTGTTCTCATGTAGCTCTATATCAGAGCTTGGCTCTGAGAAGCTGCACACAGCAGCACTCCTCACTCTCCTTGAGTCTCCATGCAGACTGCTTTGAATCTCCCAATGTTCTACAGCTAACCCCTGCAGCTAGCATTCCATTGTGTATTATGCTGCTGCGAGAATTCTATGGTGACATCATCTCTCTCCAACTCAGCTGAAACTGAAAACAGAGTGAGACAGTGTGAAACCCATTTAACTGGCATCTCACAAACTGCCTTTTCCTGCCTACCACTGATTCTAATAACCCCTGGGAACAAGAGGGTTACATGAGGGCTAGTTCCTTTCTGCTCTGAGAATTTCAGACCAAGTTTCCAAAGTGCCTGGGCTGCATGCTAGTTCAAGGAAAAATCCCAGCAAAGTCAATGAGCAAAAAAATGTTTTAATCACCTCTCCAAGTCTCGGAAATCGCACATCTGACCAGAATATAACTTGCCACATTCAGAGATATACCCTGGGCAATGGTACATGCAAATTTGCATGCAAGTCCATTGAGCGATTGCAAAGTTATTAAAGCACATCATTTTGAGTTTAAGTTTAAAGTACCTACTGAACCCTAACTATAGGGACATGACCGTGCCCCTATAATATTATACAGGAGTGGTTGCACCTGTCTATTGGGGTTCAACAGTCACTTCTGTGTTAAACTTAAAACTTAGAGCTTTAATAATTCCTCAAATGTTCAACTGATTCACATGAAGCTTTGCATGCACTTTCAGGGACCAAAGATCTCTTGACATGAAAAGTTTTGTTCTGGTCTAATGTGCAAGTGTGGAGATACACAGTGTCAAAAAATGTAAAATTGCCACTTTTTGTCAAATTCATTGTCATGCCGCTGTATAAAAACAGTTTGGAGTTTTGGTTTGAAATTTTTAGGGTAGATGGGTAGATAGGTCTTGGGTCACAGATGTGCCTATTGAAGGTTTAGTGAAAAAATATTACTCCAGTCAAAAGTTACTGAATTTCAAGGTTTCCCATCATTTCCTATGGGAAACATTAGATAGAAACATAGTAACATAAAAACAGAAATGACAGCAAAATGGGACCAAAAGATCCATCTAGTCTGCCCCCCAAAATTTAGTAGTATGCTACCCCATCCCTTAGCCTTTCTGTAGAATGATTGCCTTGTGTCTATCCAATGTATTCTAGAACTCTGTTTACTCTCTTGGCCCCCACCACCTTCTGGGGCAAGCTATTCTATGGTTGACCTCTCTCTCTTTAAAGAAATTTCTAGCTCTGCACTTGAACCTTCCACCCTTCAGCCTAATATTATGCTTTCTAGTTCTAGCACACTCCTTCACCTGAAACAGCTCCAGAACCTGAACCTTATTTATACTCCTAATAAACATAAAGGCCTCAATCATGTTCCCCTTCCCTCCTTTGTTCCAGTGAGTACATGTTGAGCTCCCTCAGCCTTGTATGAAGTCTGGTGCAGCCCCGAATCATCTTCATTGCCCTTCTTTGCACTGTCTCCATTCTGTTGATGTCCCTTTTGAGGTGTGGCTTCCAGTACTGTACACAGTACTCCAAGTGAGGCACACCAGTGACCTGAAGAATGGCAGTACTGCCTCCCTCCTGCAACTTGTGATTCTCCTCCCATTGCATACCCAGCATGCCACTGGCCTTTAGCACTGCCTTTTTGCACTATCTTCCCACCTGCGAGTCTTCTGAGATTATGACCCCCTCGGTCACATTCCTGGCTGGTGGAAGCTAGCTTCCCCTCCCCAGTAGTAATCCTCCTTTGGATTGCCCCTTCCTACATGCATGACTTTACACGTTTTTACATTGAATTTCGACTTCCAAGCCTCTGACCACTCCTCCAGTTTCTTTGGGTCTGAATTCATACTCCTTACTCCTTCAGGGGAGTCCACTATGTTGCATATATCTTGGTGTCATCCACAAATAGACACGCCATTCCTTCCAAGCCGTTCATGATGTTGGATATGAAAACATTGAAGAGTAGAGGCCCCAGCACTGACCCCTGTGGTACATTGCTAGTTACCTCCCTCTCAGCAGATACTTTGCCATTTACTTGCACCTATTGTGTTCATCCTTTCAACCAGTTGTTCACTCACCAGACAACTTCCTTACCCACCTCTATGTGGTCAAGCTTATTTACCAGCCTTCTGTGCAGGACAGAGTTGAAGGCCTTACTACTGTCCAGGTAGACCACATCTATTGCCAATCCCTGATCTACTGTCTTTGTAACCCAGTCAAAGAAGTCAACCAGGTTCATTTGGCAAGAACTGCCTACCATGAAACCATGATGTATTGGGTCTTGCTGTATACTGGTTACCAGAAAAGATAAATGTCCCATTTCAAAATAGGAATTTCTTAATCCCAATAAAGGATTTGATCACACTTTGTGCTTTAATAATTTTGCAGCCACTCTAGCAATTTGCAATGTGGTATTTGTCACCAGGGACTAAGGATCTCTTGATGTGGCAAGTTTAATTTCAGTTGGATGTGCAACTTTGGAGATATAGAGTTCCAAAATGTGTGTTTTGTCAAATTCTTTCTTAACTTTTAAGTTGAACTGCATATATTTGTGCTTTAATAAGTCTGCAAATGTTCAGGTGAGGTGCATGAAATTTGGCAAGTGCCATTAGGGATTAAATATCTCATGATATATCAAGTTTTGTTCCAGATTAATTTGCAGATGTGGAGTGGATGGTGTTCCAAAATGTGTAAATCACTATTTTTTTGTCAAATTCTTTCTTCACTTCTATGTTAAACTGAGTATGTGGACTTTAATAACTTTCTAACCAGTCAGGCAATTTCAGGACATTTGGAATACCTCATCAGGAACAAAGGATCTGTTGATGTACAGAAGCAAGTTTCTTTTCAGTTGGATGTGCAGGTGTGGAGACATGTTGTCCCAACACATGTAAATCACAGTTTTTTGTCAAATTCTTTCTTCACTTCTATGTTAAATTGAATATTTATTGCTTTAATAACTGCAACTATTCAGGTGACTTGCATGATATTTGGCATGCCCTATTAGAGATTAAAGATCTCTTGATGTGGCAAACTTTGTTTTTGTTGGATGCACAGATGTTAAGATACAGAGTCCCAAATTGTGTAAATCACTATTTTTTGTCAAATTCTTTCTTCGCCTGTATGATAAACTGAAACTGTTGTGCTTTAATAACTTTGCATCCATTCAAGTGACTTGCATGAAATATGGAATGTCTTATTACAAACAAGGGTTCTATTGAATTGGCAAGTTGTGTTATAGTTTAATGTGAGAGTATGGGGTGAAGGATTTAGTTGCTGTTAAGCTTGGAACTGTTTGTACTTGTTTGAGTCTGTTACTTTTAGGGCAGGCCTCATATTTCAATGGATTTTGGGGGATCTTTTTTTGTTGTTGTTGTTTTCTTCTCACTTTTTGTTTAATTTTCATTGGGGCTTGTCCTCTGTGAACGCAAGGTAAAGGGGTGCTCAGATTATTGTTTCTGAACTCAGCCAGAAGGTAATCCCACCCACACCTAGGCTAGTCCTGCTTTTATAGTGTTACACATTCCTACACCACACAAGAAGTTCCACACCAAAGACAGGGAGGAGCATAGGGGTTCATCTGGAAGGCATACCTAGGTTATATTGCAAGCCAGGTCACATCAGACATGACAGGAGTGGTGCAGTGCAGTGGCTGTGGAGCAGCAGTCTTCAGAGAGACATTTCTGGTGGCTGCAATGATGACCTATCTGTAGGCACCTCTCTGGGCTAAGGGAGGAGGTTGCCTGTCTCCATACAGAGGTGGCCAGGTTAGAGGCGGCAACCACCCCCACGTAGAGACCACAGGGTCCACAGCATCAACTTCAAAGGTTGCCCAGGAAGAAGGATGAATGGACCACAGTGGGCTCAGGGAGAGTGGGGAGGGGTCAGAGACACATGTCCCAACCAGTCCAGATTAATAACTCCTATGCTGTTTTACAGGAACAGGACAGCCCCACACAAGCACCCACAGCTGAGACCAGGGAGGATTGTCAGACCGCCAATCTGGAGTCCCAAGGAAAGGGGAGCATGGGACCCTGGAGGAGAAGGAAGCTTTTCCTAGTGGCGGATTTTATTGTATGGAGTGTGAAATTAGGGACAACTAGCATGGGGGAGATGGAGGTCAAGTGCCTCCCAGAAAGTGCTGCATGGAGGAATGGGAAGCAAATCCATAGGCTCGCTGGGGTGATAACCAGAAGGAAGGAAATGGATGTCATTGTCCACCTGGGGACCAATGCCTTGGTGAGAAAAAAGGTAGAGTTAGCCAGAGTCCAAGATGATTTCAGTAAGGTGGGAGAGGACCTGAATGGGTAGCAAATTCTGTGTCATTCTCTGAGGTGCTACCTGTCCAACGTGTGAGGGAGGCCAGAGCACTCCACATCAAAACATTCAACTCCTGGTTGAAGGATTAATGTGGAAGAAAAGGATTTGGCTTCATAGAGGACTGGGGCCCAACCTGATCTGATGCGAGCTTATATCAGGAGGATGGCCTGCATCTGTCTGGAAAGAGGACCACAATCCTTAATGAAAAGATGGAATGCTTCAACAGAGAGCATTTAAACAGGCCAAGGGGTGACAGCCAGGGGAGACAGGTGACTTAGGAACCTCCCAGTACAAATTGACAACAGGAACAATGCAAGCAAGCAGTGAGGGGCAGGCAGGGGTAAACTTTTATAAGGGCTTATAAGGGGGGGGGCAGGAGCACATGAGCATGAATACTGGGGTGTGGGGAAGAGGCAAAGTAGAGAAAACAGGAACAGAGGGAAGGCAGGGAGTAAAACATGGAAGGTCATGTTCAAAAATACCCACAGTCTGGGAAATAAGGTTCCAGACTTGGAAGCCTTGTTGCAGATGCAGACGTTGACATAGCAGCAATAACAGTGACATGGTATTCTGCTGCTCAAAGATGGGATGTTAATGTACCAGGCTATACATTGTTCAGAAGGGACAGAGGCCTTGTACATCAGAGAAGGCATAAAGGCTACAGAAGTACAGGGAAGGCAGAGGGAGGCCAAGGCAATGTGGGTCACCCGTGAACCAGGAAGTGGCACAGCAATATATACAGGGGTGATCTACAGACCTCCATCACAGAGGGAGGAAGTGGACAAGGTACTAGTGGAGGAAATTCACGACATGGCAGCTAAAGGTGAAATCCTATTGATGGGAGATTTCAATATGCTGGATGTGGATTCTACCACCCAAGCAGCTGCTTCAGCCAGAAGCACAGCCATCCTGGAATCTCTGCAGGGAGCCAGACTCAGACAGCTGGTGCATGAGCCAACCAGGGACAAATCAATTCTAGACCTGGTATGGACCAATGGGAACAGAGTCAAAAGAATCAAGGTGGAAGGGCAGCTGGGATCCAATGATCACCACATGGTGTGGTTTGACATGGAGACAGGGACTCAGTTAAGCCACACAAGGGCAAAAGTATTAGATTTCAGGAGGGTGAATTTCAATTAAATGGGTAGATATTTAAAAGTGGCCCAGGAGAAGGTAGAGGTAAGAGACGGGGTGGAGGAACAGCGTGGGAGGCTAAAAGGAGCGATTCTAGAGGTAACTAACCAATGCATTAGGATAGTGGCCAGTTGTGGTCAGCAGGTCAGTTGTGGAGACCAAGGAACACCTGACCAGGCTGGGTGACAAACTGTCATCCATTTCAACTGGGATTTCCTTCTCTGAGATCCTACCAGTCTGGGAGAGGGGGGCAGATGGACGGAACAGCAGAGAAGGGGAGATGGGGAGCTAAACATGTGGCTAAGGAACGGGCAACAGTTTTGGGAGCGAAAGTTCTTCAAATTTGATGGACTGCATCTGACTAAGGAAGGAGTCAGTTCATTTTTTGGCAGAAACATAGAAACATAGACTTTGACTGCAGATAAGGACTGCTTGGCCCACCTAGTCTGCCCATTTCCCTACCTACAGGATAGGCCACAGATCCTAGTTAACCAACAGCCTATTTCTTCCTACCCCCCCACAAGAATTGCCTTATGTCTGTCCCATGTATTCTTGAATTCTCCCACAGTTTTAGACCCACAACCTCCTCAGGAAGGCTGTTCCATGCATCCACTACCCTCTCTGTGAAAAAAAACTTCCTCACATTGCCCCTGAACCGCCCCCCCATCTTTAAATTGTGTCCCCTTGTTCTTGCACGTCTCTTTTTCTGAAAGATGCTACCCTCTTGGAATTTGTTGATTCCACTGAGGAACTTAAACATTTCTATCATGTCCCCCTCCTCCCTCCTTTCCTCAAAGGTATACATATTAAGCTCTTTTAGTCTCTCCTTGTATGGCTTCTCTTGCAGACACTGCACCATTCTAGTTGCCCTTCTCTGGACTGCCTCTATCCTGTCTATGTCCTTGCTGAGATGGGGTCTCCAGAGCTGGATGCAGTACTCCAGATGGGGTCTCACCAACTGTCTGTACAGAGGGATAACAACTTCCTGTTTTCTGCTGGTGATGCCTCTCCCTATGCATCCCAGTATACCCCCAGCTCTCCCTACTGTCTTCTCACATTGCTTGCTAACCTTAAGGTCATCTGTTAAGATGACCTTCAGGTCCCTTTCCTTTTTTGTTTTTGTTACTACCTCCCCCCATTGTGTAATCTTCCCCTGGGTTTTTGTTTCCCAGGTGCATTATTTTGCACTTCTTAGCATTGAATCCAAGCTGCCATACTTCCAACCATTCCTTCAACCTTGCCAAGTCCCTTCTCATCCTTTCCACACCTTCTTGTGTATCAACCCTGTTGCAGATCTTTGTGTCATCTGCAAAGAGGCATACTTTTCCTTCCAGTCCCTCTGCAATGTCACTTATAAAGACATTAAAAAGGACTGGACCCAGTACTGAACCCTGCGGTACCCCACTAGTAACCTCTCTTTCTTCAGAGTGGACTCCATTTACAATTACCTTCTGTGTCCTGTTGTCCAGCCAATGTTTTACCCAGGCTACCATCCTGGGACCCTCTCCCAGGCTGGTTAATTTGACTATTAATCTTTTGTGTGGGACTGTGTCAAATGTCTTACTAAAGTCTAGGTAGGCCATGTCCATAGCCCTTCCCTGGTCTACTACTTTGGTCACCCAGTCAAAGAAATCAATTAGATTCATCTGACATGACCTTCCCAATGTGAACCCATGCTGCTTTGGGTCCTGTGCCCCACTGGCCTCTATGTACTCAACAATTATTTCCTTCAGAAGTGATTCCATCACTTTCCCTGCCACAGAGGTCAAACTGACAGGTCTGTAGTTTCCTGCCTCTGTCTTGGTCCCACTTTTGTGAAGGGGAATCACATCCACCTTCCTCCAGTCCTCGGGTAGCACACCATCCTCCCATGATTTGGTAAGAAGGGTAGTCAGTGGTTTCACTAGTTCTCCCCTTAATTCTTTTTGAATTCTGGGGTGAATTCCATCAGGCCACATTGCTTTGTCCACCTTCAGTTTTAGGAGTTCTTTCAGAACCCTTTCTTCTGTGACAGGACTGGGATCAACCCCCCTATCCAGAGTGCTTCTGTTTATTGGATTAGGCACCTCCCCCTCCTCTTTTGTGAATACTGAGCAGAAATATTCGTTCAGTATCCCTGCTTTTTCACTATCCCCCTCTGCCCACTCACCGTTCATTCTATTCAGCCTCACTATCCCTCCCTTTGTCTTTCTATGCTCCCTGATGTACCTATAAAAGGTTTTATCCCCCTTCTTTACTGAGTTGGCTATCCTTTCCTCAGTTTGGGCCCTTGCTATTCTGACTTTCCTCAACCTGCTTCCTTCTGCCTTAACTGGTACAGCTCTCTGTCCTGCTCCTTCTGTGTTTCCTTACACTTCCTGAATGCTATCTTTTTCTCCCTGACTTTCCCCACCACCTCTTTTGAGAACCACAGTGGCTTTTTCTTTCATTTTGATTTGTTTATTTGCTTCACACAAAGGCTTGTTGCCTCTGTGATGGCAGTTTTGATGATTCCCCATTGTTGCTCCACCCCTCCTTCTAGCCTGTTTGCTAGTGCTTTTCTGAGGCACTCTCCCATCTTGCCAAAGTCTGCCCTCTTGAAGTCCAGTACCCTCACTTTTGTATGGCTTGACTCTGTAGCTGAGTTTAACATGAACCACACTGTTTGATGGTCACTTGTTCCCAGAAGGCAACCCACTTCTAGATCTGAGATCCTTTCACTGTCCCCATTTGAGAGTATGAGGTCTAAGATTGTTCCCTCATGAGTGGGTTCCAAAACTAGCTGTCTGAGGCCTGCCACTTGTAGGGCATTGAGAATGGCCCTGCCCTTGGATGTGGCTACAGCAAGAGTGCTCCAGTTAACATCTGGCATATTCAGGTCTCCCATCAACAGTATCTCCCCTTTCTCTGCCATCCTAAGAATGCCTTCTACCATAGGCTTGTCCATTCCCTCCCTCTGACCTGGGAGTCTGTATACAACCCCCGTGCGGATTGTGGTGCCACTTCCAGTCTCCAAGGTGACCCAAAGTGCCTCCTCTCCTCCCTGTTTTCTCTTTTGTTCAGTTGCTTTTATCCCTTCCTTCACATAGAGAGCTACTCCTCACCCTCTTCTCCCCTCCCTGTCTCTCCTGTAGGTTATGTACCCTGGTATGTTAACATCCCAGTCATGGTTCTCTGTGTACCATGTTTCTGTGACTGCTATGATATCCAGGCATCCCTCTTCCATCAAGGCCACTAGTTCAGGGAGCTTGTTGCCCAGGCTATGGGCATTGGTACTCATTATCTTCCATTTCCTGATGGCCTTACTCCTTTTTGCCCCATCCCTGTCCTTCTTACCTTTTTCACTTTCTCCATTTACCCCAGCCCTTCTCCCTATCAACATCTCTATGTTGGTGTTTAATGCACTTACTACTGTGACTTTTTAGGGGGGTTAGGATTTCCCTGCTCCTTTCCAGTGCCTCCCCCCTTGGCTAGTTTAAATACTTGCCAATGAAGCATTTAAACCTATCAACTAGGATCCTGGTTCCCCTCCTGGACAGATGCAGCCCATCATGCCAGTATAGGCTTGCATCACTCCAGGTGGACTCCAGTCCCCAATGAAGCCAAATCCCTGAGCTCTGCCAGTTTTTCAATCACTGATTGAATCCCATGGTGTGGAGCACCCTAGCCTCTCGTACGCCATAGACAGGCAGCACCTCCGAGAAGGTTACCGTGCATGCTACTTGTCTAAGGCCCTTCCCCAATTCCATAAACTCTTCCTGCACTGCTCTGATCCCTTTCTTAGCCAGGTCAATTGTCCCTAGGTGGAAAATGACATCCAGCTCCCTTCCCTGTGCAGCTGCTCTGGCAATCCTGAGAATTCACTCCCAGTCCCTCCAAGCCATGGTGCCAGGCAGGCACCTTACCTCCCTCTCCCATTCCTCCCTCAGTTCTACTTTCCTAACAATGGAGTCCCACACCAGGAGTTGTTTCCTTCCCCTGTGGGGTCCCATGCCACCCTCCTGTGGGTCTCCTTTGTGGAGGTTCTCAGCATCCTCCTTGGTCTCCACTGTGGGTGCCTCCATAGAGGAATCACATTTTTCCAGAATGGCATAGGAATTGTAGAGAGGTACAATTGGAGGGATGCACCTCTGTTCTACCACCCTCACCCTCCCTGACCCCACTGTGGTCCAACCACTCCTCTTTATTGGCAACCTCTGAGGCAACGGCAGTGGCTCTGGTCTTTCCTGGATGGAAGAGGAGGTGCCACAAATCCTGGCCAGCTCAGCCTGGAGATGAGTAACCTCCTCCCTCAGCCCAGAGAGGTGCCTGCAGATGGGACAACACTGCATCCTCCAGAACGTCTCCTGGAAGACTGCTGCTCCACAGCCACTTCACTGCACCACTTCCATCATGTCTTATTTCTGGACCCTTCACTATTGTTTGGAATCCTTATTCTTTCCTCTGTTTTTTTTTTTACTTCTCTCTCTACTTACTTACTGCCTCTGTGCCCTTTAAGCTCCTGATTGTCCTGTTCTGAGACAAGAAGATCCTATATTTCTCAGTAGACCCCTTACTTGCTTAGAGGCAGACCTCCAGCAGCTAGAGCGGGGCTGGAGAGCTACTCTTGCCCTTCTAGGATTGTACGTCTTTGGTGGTTCTGTGATCACTCACTTCTTGCTCCCAAACAGGAAGTTCCTGTTGTCAGTCAAATCCTGTGCCTATAAAAGTAGAACTAGCTTTGGAGGGGAGGGAAGGTGGGCAATATAGTTTTCTAGAAGACTGTAGAGAGTAGCAGAGTTCTACTTCTTTAGTCCCAGTAGAGAAGTCCAGTCATACAACACTCCTTCCTTCTGGTGTCCTCTGCCAAGCTTCTGACAGAATCTTTCTAAGGCAATGTATAAATCTAGTTTCCTTCTAGCTAAGCCATTCCCCCTACTTACTAGATCTTTCTACAAATAATTTAAACTGCACAGCAATCAAGCCCCTTCAGCCACCTGAAATTTACACCTAGATAACTGTTCAGATAACCACTTTAGCTAACTGAGACAAACACACTATTTTTTTGTTTGTTTTTTTTACCCTAAATTAAAGGTCCCAGTAGAAGAGTTCTACTTCTTTAGTCCCAGTAGAGAAGTCCAGTCACACAGCACTCCTTCCTCCTGCTGTCCTCTGCCAAGCCAAGCAGAAGTTTGATGTCTTTGCAGAATATTTAAACTAGCAAATGGGGAGAGGGGTACATCACCCCATATGTTGAATGGGACAAACACCCTTCCCCCCTCAGCTAGTGGTCAAGCAGGAGTTCAGCATGTTTGTAGTTTGTTTGCATCACCAGGTAAGGAAAAAATATGATGCACAGGGGAAACACCAGACATCACCCAACAACTAACACTCAGAAATCTGGCCAATGGAAAATCATGTACACAAATGCATGCAGCCTGGGAAACAAGATCCCAGATCTGCAGACAATAATGTCAAAGGCTAAACTGGACATAGTAGCAATTAGCGAGATGTGATTTACCAGTAACCACACTTGGGAGACTTCAGTGCCTGGCTATGTACAGTTCAGAAGAGACTGAGGTGCACAAAGGGGGGTGGAGTGGCCTTGTATGTCAATGAAAATATCAAAGCTACAGAAATTCAGAATTCACATAAGGAGCCTAAAGAACTCAGGGTCACCCTGGAAACAGGAAATGGGACAGCCATACGAACTGGGGTTGTCTACAGGCCCCCAGACCAGGGGGAGGACATAGACATATTACTGTTAGAAGATATACAAAACATGACAGCTAAAAGGGAGGTTCTGATAATGGGAAACTTCAACATGCCAGATACAGATTGGTCAATACCAGCAGGAACATCTGCCAGAACTAGACACATGGTAGATTCCCTGCAGGGGGAGGGCCTCAAACAACTGGTACAACAACCCACAAGAGACAGGGCTATCCTAGATCAGTACTGACTAACAGGGAAAGGATCACAGCTCTCTAGGTAGAAGGTCACCTGGGGAACAGTGACCATCACATTGTATGGTTCAATTTGGCCACTAGAACTAAATCATCTCATTCCAAGGCAAAAATATGGGACTTCAGAGCAGCTGACTTTGATAAGATGGCCAACAGAGTTAAGCTAGCCCTGGCAATAAGAAATACAGGTTAGGGGGTACAGGCAAAGTGGGCAAGCATTAAGGATGCAATACTTGAAGCAACATCCCATTGTGTTAGAGAGAAAAGGAAGTGCAAAAGAAGAAGAAAACCACTTTGGTTCTCAAAAACAGTAGCAGAAAAGGTCAGAGCCAAAAGGCTGGCCTTCAGGAAATATAAGGGAACACAGCAGGATGAAGATAGGGAGGCATATCAAACTTCCCTAAGGGAAGCAGGGAAGGCAATAAGGTAGGCAAAGACCCAAACCGAAGAAACACTAGCACGAACAGTAAAAAAGAAGGTGACAAGACTTTCTATAGATACATTAGTGAAAGGAAAAAGTCCAGAGGGGGTATTGCTAAGATCAAAGGGGATAAGGGGGCATGTGAGGAGGAGGACCATGTAAAAGCATCTATCCTAAATAGATACTTCTGCTCAGTATTTACTGAGGAGAAGGTAGGACAGGACCCACAGCTGAGCACCATGGACACAGGGGGGAGGGAGGTGTGCACTAGTTCCTTCACAAAAGAAAGAGTCCTACAAGAGCTCAATAAGCTCAGGGTGGACAAGGCAATGGGACCTGATGGCATACATCCCAGGGTACTAAAGGAGCTAAGGGTGGAACTAGCAGAGCCATTATCAGAACTGTTTAGTGAGTCTCTGAGTACAGAAGAGGTCCCAGAAGACTGAAGAAGGGCTCATGTGATCCCACGCCACAAGAGTGGTAGCAAGGAGGAGTCAGAGAACTGCAGACCTGTCAATCTTACCTCAGTAGTGGGCAAGATTATGGAGGCACTCCTTAAGGAAAGGATAGTGCAACAGCTGGAATCCATATGAGCGCAGGATCCAAGACAGCATGGGTTTACAAAAGAAAGGTCCTATCAAACTACTATCATAGATTTCTTTGACTGGGTAACCAGAGTGGTGGACCAAGGGAGAACAGTTGATGTTGCCTACCTTGACTTCAGCAAAGCTTTCGATACTGTTCCACATAGAAGATTGATTAATAAGCTGGGTAGGCTCGGGTGGGTAAGAAGTTGGTCAACTAGGTGGCAAACTGGTTGACGGGCAGAAAACAGAGAGTGGTGGTAAATGGTATACAGTCAGATGAGATGCAAGTCACAAGTGGGGTTCCTCAGGGATCAGTCCTGGGGCCAGTCCTCTTCGATATCTTCATCAGTGACATTGCAGATGGACTGGAGGGTATGGTTTGTCTGTTTACAGAAGACACCAAGATCTGCAACAGAGTAGATGATCCAGATGGGGTGGGCAGAATGAGAAGAGATCTGGATAAACTAGCAAAATGGTCAGAAGACTGGCAACTGGGGTTTAATGCAAAGAGGTGCAAGATCATGCACATAGGGAAGAGAAACCCTGAAACCACTTATAGGTTGGGAGGGGAGTAGCTGGCAGTCACAAGGGAAGAAAGAGACTTGGACATCATCATCACAGATGACCTGAAATCACCCAAGCAGACCACTAAAGCAGTAGGTAAGGCTAGGGGGATGTTGGCGTGTATTAGTAGGGTATCACAAGTCTGCAGAGGGAGATAATAATCCCTCTTTAGAAGACACTGGTTAGGCCCCTTCTGGAGTACTGCATGCAGTACTAGAGGCCTCAATTCACAAGGACATTAACCAAATAGAGGCAGTCCAGAGAAGGGCAACCAAGATGGTGCAGGGACTGCATCAGAAAACATATGAGAACAGATTAACTGAGCTCAACATGTATACCCTAGAGCAAAGGAGGGAGTGAGAACATTCAAACACCTTAAAGGCATTAACAAGGTGAAAAGGTCTAACTTGTTTCAATATAGGAAAAATAGCAGGACAAGAGGACACAGCACGAGATTAGAGGGAGGACGATTAAGGGGTATTGTGAGGAAGTTCTTTTTCACAGAAAGGGTTGTGGATGCATTGAATGACCTACCTCAGAAAGTGGTGCATATGAATACAGTGCTGGGCTTCAGACAGGCATGGGATAGGCATAAGGGAGCAATACAGATGAGTATGAATAGATAGGCCATTGACAGAGCAAAGGCTGATATCACATTCATAAGGTAGAAAAATAAATGGGCAGACTGGATGGGCCTTGCAGTCCTTATCTGCTGTCACCTTCTATGTTTCTATGTTTCTAAAGAAACCACAAAGGTTTTCTAAAGCAGTGGGAGACAAAGTATGAGCTAAAAGAGCATGTTTCTGAAAGTATAAGGGGACCCAAAGGGAGGAGGACAGGGATGTGTACCTTGAATGTCTCAGAGAGCCAGGTAAGACTGTTAGGAAAGCCAAGGCACTGACAGAGGAGGGTTTAGCATGGTCTGTGGAAAAAGAGAACAAGACATTCCATAGGTACATCAGCGATAGAAGAAAAAATGGGGGAAGGGGATTGTCAGACTCAAAGGGGAGGAGGGAGAGTGTAAGGAGGGGGATCTAGACAAGGCACAAATACTGAACAAATACTTCTGTTCAGTATTCATTGAGGAAGGAGAGGATCAAGGATCACAGTTGGGGAGCAGAGGCAATCAGGGGCGGGGGAGAAGTGTACACCAGTCCATTCACAGTGGAGAGAGTTCAGGAGGAACTCACAAAGCTGAAAAGTGGATAAAGTCAAGGGGCCAGATGACATATACCCGAGGATATTAAGGGAGCTGTGGAGGGAACTAGCAGTGCCTCTGGCCACCCTGTTCACAGAGTCACTCAACACAGGCATAGTTCCAGAGGACTGGAGGAGGGCACATGAAGTCCAACTGCACAAAAGTGGCAATAGGGTGGAAGCGAGGAAACACAGGCCAATCATCCTCACCTCAGTGGTGGGGAAGATTGTGGATACACTGCTGAAAGAAAGGATAGTGGCAAACCTGAAATCCATTAGTGCTCAGGATCTGAGGCAGCATGGATTCACATTAGGAAGGTCCTGTCAAACAAATCTGATAAATTTTTTTGATTGGGTCACTAGGGAATTGAATCAGGGAGGGGCAGTAGACATCACCTACCTGGATTTCAGCTAAGTTTTCAGTACTGTCCCACTCAGAAGGCTGGTTAATAAGATGAGTAGTCTGGGCATGGGGCATAAGGTGATACAGTGGATTAGAAACTAGCTGACAGACAGAAGGCAGAGGGTGGTGGTAAATGGGATCCAGTCTGGGGAGAGAGAGAGAGGCGACCAGCAGAGTGCCACAAGGATCTGTACTGGGACCAGTCCTGTTCAATGTCTTCATTAGTGACATTGCAGAGGGGCTAGAAGGAAAGATCTGTCTATTTGGAGATGACACCAAGATTTGCAATAGGGTGGATACTCCAGAATGGGTGCAGATAATGAAGAGGGTCCTGGAGCATCCTGAAAGATGGTTGGAGGTGTGACAACTGAGGTTCAATGCAAAAAAGTGCAAGATAATGCACTTGGGTAGGGGGAACCCTGGGGAGACCTACAGGATGGGGGGAGGTGCTGACCATCACCAAAGAGGAGAAGGACCTAGGGGTTATCTTATCTGATGACCTGAAAGTATCAAAGCAGTGTGAAAAGGCTGCAAGGAGGGCAGTGGCATGCACGGGTATATAGGCAGAGGTATTACTAGTAGGAGACAGGAACTCATGATGCCATTGTATAAAACACCATTAAGGCCTCACCTGGAGTACTGTGTGCAGCACTGCAGACCACATATATGTAAGAACATAAATATTGTGGAGGCTGTCCAGAGAAGGTCAACAAAGATGGTGCATGGTTTGCACCACAAAACATATGAGGAGAGACTAAGAAACCTCAATATGTACTCACTGGAGGAGAGGAGAGAAAGGGTCAACATGATAGAAATGTTTAAGTACCTCAGGGGCATAAATAAGGTGCAGTTGGGGGATCTTTTCCAAAGTAGAAAAGATACAGAAAAAATACTTCCTCACATTACCTCTGAGCCATCTCATGTCTATCTTCAGATTGTGCCCCCTTGTTCTTGCACATCTCTTTTTCTGAAAGATGCCATCCTCTTGGACTTAGTTGATTCCCTTGAGGTACTTTAAAGTTTCTATCATGTCCGTCCTGTCCCTCCTTTCCTCAAGGGTATACATATTAAGCTCCTTAAGTCTCTCTTCATATTTCTTCTGGTGTAGACCCTGCACCATTTTAGTTGCCCTCCTCTGGACTGCCTCCATCCTGTCTATGTCCTTGCCCGAGATTGGGTTTCTAGAACTGCACGCAGAACTCCAGATGGGGTCTTACCGAGGGATAACAACTTTCTGTTTTCTACTGGTGATGCCTCTTCCTATACGTCCCAGTATCCTCCCAGCCCTCCTAACTGCCTTCTTACATTGCTTGCCCACCTTTAGGTCATCTGATATGACTACCCCCTGGTCCCTTTCCATTGTTGTTGTTGTTAGTATCTCACCCCCCCATTGTGTACTCTTTCCCTGGGTTTTTGTTTCCCAGGTGCATTACTTTGCACTTCTTAGCAATGAATCTAAGCTGCCATACATTTGGCCATTCCCCCAACCTTACCAAGTCCTTTCTCATCCTTTCTACCCCACCTTGTGTATCAGCTCTGTTGAAGATCTTTGTGTCATCTGCAAAGAGACATACTTTTCCTTCCAGTCCCTCTGCAATGTCGCTTATAAAGACATTGAAGAGGACCAGTCCTAGTACTGAACCCTGCGGTACCCCACTAGTAACCCCCCCTTTCTTCAGTGTTGACTCCATTTACTATTACCCTCTGTGCCCTGTTCTACACCCAATTCTTTACCCAGGCTACCATCTTGGGACCCACTCTCAGGCTGGCTAACTTGTATATTAATCTTTTGTGTGGGACTGTGTCAAATGCCTTGCTAAAGTTTAGGTAGGCCATGCCCACAGCCCCTCCCTGATCTACTACTTTGGTCACCCAGTCAAAGAAATCTATTAGATTCATCTTACATGACCTTCCTGCTGTGAATCCATGCTGCCTTGGGTCCTGTGCCTCTCTGGCCTCTAGATACTCAACAATTCTTTCCTTCAGAAGTCATTCCATTATTTTCCCTATCACTGAGGTTAAACTAACAGGTCTGTAATTTCCTGATTCTGCTCTATTCCTACTTTTGTGAAGTGGAATCACATCTGCCCTCCTTCAGTCCTCAGGTACCACCCCATCCTCCCATGATTTGTTAATGAGGGTAGTCAGTGGTCCAGGACCTTTGCCTTTATATGGCTTGACTCCACTGCTGTGTTTATCATGAAACATACTGTTCGATGGTCGCTAGTTCTCAGATGGTTACCCACTCCTACATCTGTGATCCTTTCTCCATCTCCTGATGTGAGGCTTGAAACAGGATTTTTTGATAGCAAAGCAGGATTCTTATCACAAAACAGAATTCTTGATCACAAAACAGGACTCTTAATCGTGAAACAAGATTCTTCTTTTTTTGTAAACTTTTTTTCAAGCATGTCAGCTTACAACATCTGTACAAGGAGATCCCCCACCATACATAGAGGGAGATAACAGTACCAAAAAAGCAAACAAACTTTGGGAGTATCAGGTCAACAATATCTACAGATATCTTACAAACAGAACTTAGATCACTGCAGAAATGTAACAGTATATGAGTAATGCTAAATACGTACATCAAAAGGAAGGAAACCAAAGAGTCTCCAACGCCACCTCCTAAGGATCACAAATGCTGTTATATTTATTTAGCTGACTCCTAGCTAGATATTGAGTGTGCTCCATCTTCATACAATGTAAAAGGGATTGGACCCATTGTGCCATGGAAGGGGCAGTTTCATGGCACCAGTGCTGGATCAAAACCTGCTTACTTACTAGCACACCTACTCGCCAAAGGAAATGATCACTGGAAGTTTGTCCATGCCCAATCCTAGGGCCACCCAAGAGTATTTTTATCAGATCCAGGACCTCCCGGATTCCAAGCACCTTAGCTAATAAAGACTCTGTTTCTTGCCAATATGGCAGGATCCTAGGGCACTCCCAAATCATATGGAAAAGGGAATCTTCTTGTGATTTATATTAAAGACACATGTCTGATTGTGTGGGATCTAATTTGTGAGCTAAGATTGTGGAGAAACAAGTTATTTGAAGTATATTATAATGTATAGCCATCAGTCTGTTGTTAACCAAACCTGGTATCCCTTTTTTTAAAATCACATCCCAGTCTCCAACAGTTAATCTAGGGGCTAAGTCTTCAGCCCATCTATTTTTCAACTTAATAAGTGGATCTGGGAGGGCTCCCAGAAGGGATCTATAACATTTTAGAAGTGCCCTGCTGGCTGAGGAGTGAGTTCATTTTTATCCCTGAACCCAGTAAAGTGTTTTTTGTAGGAGCAGTGGTCTAGTAAATTGTGGTGTTTGTTGAATTACTATAAAGGGCAGTACTCACCAGGGTGGTGGAGCAGTGGGGTATTTGATTGTTTCTAACAGTCACCAGTGGTTGTAGCATTTCCTTTATAGCCAAGGTTCTGACATCACTTCCCCAACAGGTCTTGGGGCAGAACTGTCATATTCTTAATAACCCAGCATAGTGCATACAGGGTAAGTACACACCAAAAAAAAAAAAATTATATATTACTCATTGTATATTATAAGGGAGATGGACATGTGGGGAGTGGTGCAATGCACCGGCTGTGGGGCAGCAGTTTTCTGGGAGACATTCTGGAACCTGCATTGCTGCCCTATTTGCAGGCAACTGTCAGCTCTGAGGGAGGAGGTTGCCCACCTCCAGGCTGAACTGGCAAGGACTAAGGAGGCCTCCCCCACCCTAACAGCACCAGTGCCACAACCACTGCCTCAGAGTTTGCCAAGTGTGAAGAGCAGTTGGACCACAGTGGGTTCTGGGAGGGTGAGGGTGGTGGAGCAGAGGTGTAGCCCTCTAGCTGTACCTCTACGCAAATCATATGTCAATCTGGCAAATCAAGGTTCCTCTATGATGACACCCTCAGTGGAGACCAAGAAGAATGCTGGAGATATCCACAAGGGAGACCCACAAAAGGGTGGCAAGGGACACCACAGGGGAAGGAAACAGCTTCTGATAGGGGACTCAATTGTTAGGGGTGTTGAACTCGGGAAGGGAGAGGAGAGAGAAGTAAGGTGCCTGCCTGTGCCATGGCTTGGAGGAACAGGAAGCAAATCTTCAGGATTGCGGAAGCAACATCACAGGAGAGGGAACTAGACATCATTGTCCACCTTGGGACAAATGACCTAGCTAGGCATGAGATCAGTGCAGTGCAGGATGAATTTGTGGAGTTGGGGAGGGGCCTCAGACAGGTAGCAAGCACAGTAATCTTCTCAGCAGTGCTGCCAGTCTATGTCAGGGTGAGGACAGGGTACTACACACCATGCAGTTTAATGAATGGTTGCAACACTGGTGCAGAGCACAGGGCTTTGGCTTCATTGGGGACTGGGGGTCCACCTGGAGAGATTAAGGTCTATACTGGCATGATGGTCTGCATCTGTCCAGGAAGGGAACCAAGCTCCTAGGCAACAGGTTGAAATGCTTCCTTGGCAAGCTTTTAAACTAGCCAAGGGGGGAGGTGCTGATAGGAAGCAGGAAAGTTCAAACCTCCCCCCACAAAACATGGCAGGTAGTAAGGTAAACACTAAGGCACTGAGCTTGATAGAGGGCAGGACAGGGGTAAATGGAAAAATAGACAAGGGCAATAAGAGCAAGGATGGGGTAAAAAAGGATAAAGCCAACATTAAATGGAGGACAATAAGTACCAATGCCCGTAGTCTGGGAAACAAGCTTCCTGAGCTAGTAGCCCTGATGGAAGAGGAACACTTGGATATTGTAGCAGTCACAGAAAAATGGTACACAGAGAACCATGACTGGGATGTCAACATACCAGGGTACACAATCTACAGAAGGGACAGAGAGGGTAAAAGAGGAGGTGGAGTAGCTCTCTACATAAGGGTTGGGATCAAAGCTACAGAACTAAAAAGTAAAGGGGGAGGACAAGAGGCACTCTGGGTCACCTTGGAGACAGAGAATGGCATCACAATCCACGCAGGGATTGTATACAGACCCCCGTCTCAAGGGGAGGAAATGGACAAGAAAATGATAGAGGACATTCTCAAAATGGCTGAAAAAGGGGAGATACTGTTGATGGGAGACCTGAATATTCCAGATGTTAACTGGACGACATGTACTGCAGCCACATCCAAGAGCAGGGTCATTCTCAATGCCCTACAGGGGGCATGCCTTAGACAGCTATTGGTGGAACCCACTCAGGAGGGAGCAATATTAGACCTGGTACTCTCAAATGGAGAGAGGATCACAAATTTAGAAGTCAGTAGACATCTGGGAACAAGCGACCACTGCACAGTGGGCTTCACAATAAGCACAACTATGGAGACAAGCCATACAAAGACAAGGATACTGGACTTTAGAAGGGCTGACTTTGGCATAATGTGTGAATACCTGAGGAATGCATTAGCAAATGGCCAGAAAGGAGGGGTGGAAGAACAATGGAGAAAGATCAAAACTGCCATCATGGAGGCAACAAGCCTTTGTATGAAACAAATAAAGAAAACAAAGCGGAATAAAAAACCACTATGGTTCTCAAAAGAGGTGTCAGGGAAGGTTAAGGAGAAAAAGGCTGCATTCAAAAAGTATAAGGAATCACAGAAGGAGCACGACAGGGAATTGTATAAATTAAAGCAGAAAGAAGTGGGGAAGGAAGTCAGAAAAGCAAAGGCCCAAACCAAGGAAAAGATAGCCAACTCACTTAAGAAGGGGGATAAAACCTTTTATAGGTACATCAGGGAGCATAGAAAGGTTAAGGGAGGGATAGGGAACATTAATAAAGGAGAGGGGAGGTGGGCAGAGGGAGACAGTGAAAAGCAGAGATACTGAATGAATACGTTTGCTCAGTATTCACAAAAGAAGATGAGGAGGAATTACCTAAACCAAACAATAGAAGCACTCTGGGTAGTGGGGTTGATACCAGTCCATTTACAGAAGAAAGAATCCTGAAAGAACTCTTAAAACTCAATGTGGACAAAGCAATGGGGCCTGACGGAATTCACCCCAGAATCCTAAAAGAACTAAGGGAGGACCTAGTGACACCACTGACCACACTTTTTAACAAATCATGGGAGGATGGGGTGGTATCTGAGGACTGGAGGAGGGCAGATGTGATTCCCCTTCACAAAAGTGGGAGCAAGGCAGAAGCAGGAAACTACAGACCTGTTAGTTTGACCTCAGTGGTGGGGAAAATGATGAAATCACTTCTGAAAGAAAGAACTGTTGAGTACCTAGAGGCCAGCGGGGCACAGGACCCAAAGCAGCATGGACTCACAGCAGGAAGGTCATGTCAGACAAATCTAACCGATTTCTTTGACTGGGTGACCAAAGTAATAGACCAGGGAGGGGCTGTGGATATGGCCTACCTAGACTTCAGCAAGGCATTTGACACAGTCCCGGGCTTAGGCAACACAGTAATCAAGTTAGCCAGCCTGGGAGTGGGTCCCAGGGTAGTAGCCTGGGTAACAAACTGGCTGCACAACAGGACACAGAAGGTAATAGTGAATGGAACACATTCCGAAGAAAGGGGGGTTACTAGTGGAGTACCTCAGGGCTCAGTACTGGGTCCAGTCCTCTTTAACGTCTTTATAGGTGACATTGCAGAGGGTCTGGAATGAAAGGCATGCCTCTTTGCAGATGACACAAAGATCTGTAACAGAGTTGATACACAGGGGGGGTTAGAAAGGATGAGAAGGGACTTGGCAAGGTTGGAGGAAAGGTCAGACATATGGCAACTTAGATTTAAAGCAAAGAAGTGCAAAGTAATGCACCTGGGAAATAGAAACCCAGGAGAGGAGTACACAATAGCAGGGGAGGTACTAACAACAACAGTAATGGAAAGGGACCTGGGGGTAGTCATATCAGATGACCTAAAAGTGGGTAAGCAATGTGAGAAGTTGGTAAGGAGAGCCAGGGGATACTGGGATGCACTGGGAGGCATCACCAGTAGAAAACAAAGTTATTATCCCTCTGTACAGACAGCTGGTGAGACCACATCTGAGTACTGCGTGCAGTTCTGGAGACCCAATCTCCATAAAGACATAGACAGGATGGAAGCTGTCCAGGAGGGCAACTAAAATGGTGCAGGGTCTGCACGGAAGACATATGAAGAGACTTAAGGAGCTTAATATGTATAGCCTCGAGGAAAGGAGGGAGAGGGGGACATGATAAAAACTTTTAAGTACCTCAAGGGAATCAACAAAGTCCAAGAGGGTAGCATCTTTCAAAAAGAGGTGTGCAAGAACAAGGGGGCACAATTTGAAGATAGGAGGGGGACGGCTCAGAGGTAATTTAAGGAAGTATTTTTTCACAGAGAGGGTTGTGGATGTATGGAACGGCCTTCCAGAGGAGGTTGTGGAGTCAAAAACAGTGGTGGAATTCAAGCATGCATGGGACAGTCATAAGGCAATTCTAGGGGGTGGGGGTAGGAAGAAGTATACTGCTGGTTAACTAGGATCTGCAACTTATCCATCAGGTAGGGAAATGGCCAGACTGGGTTGGGCAAGCGGTCCTTATCTGCCGTCAAATTCTATGTTTCTATGTTTCTAGTGTGTTCTCCCCTTCAGTTTCTAAAGTACATGCTGTTGCTGCCTTTCTCTGTGATTTGACTCCTGCCACTTCTGCTGTACTAAACCCTTGCCCTGTGCTCTGTTGTGTCCGTTTTTTTTTCCCTTCTCCATCTTTGGCCCAGTACCTAGCGTGACCTGCTGTATCTCCCCATCCCCCCCTTGCCTAAAGTAAATTGCAGTGATTTTGGCAGCTGCCTTGCTCTGTTTGAGAAATCATACCCCACCCCCAAGCTTCCTTAGATATCAGGTAACAATTTATCCTTCTGTCTACCCCAGCCCTGTAATCATTTCTCTCCTTTGTTTCAACTTTCACACCTACCCCCCTGCTGATGAACTGCCACCAGCTCCCCTGCCTTCCCGCCCCTTAATATTGTTTGCCACAGCATATAAGTGATCCAGCTTTCCTTTTTATTCTTAGGACTCGTGCCCATAGGCGCTCTGGTGGAAAAGTGGCTGAACAGCCGCTCCTACGGCCGCCGCCGCCACCGACTACACCCAACAGCCCTAGCCGACTGCAAGGCTCCGCGGCTCCGGCTGCACCACAGGTAGATACCGCTACAATCCTTAGCAGAGAACCAGCACGCCTGGGCACCTTTGATTGGTATGGCGCTGCCTTAGGGGGATCGTGATTGGTCCACCCGTTTGCCTGCCTTGCTCCGATTGAAGCGCCTCCCCTATAGCATTTTCCACTGTTCCCTTCCTATCTCTGATTTCCCAGCTCGCGCTGTGACCTGAAATTTTCTACCACCCCCACCACCCACTCCCAGGCCTCCTTTGAATACACTCATGCTCCGCCTCCTATATCACATCACTGCTTCATTGGCCTAGTTTAGTCTACTGCCAACCTACGATTGGTAGCTGAGTGTGACCAATAAGCCTGATCAGTGTGAATATCCCCGGAGCCCCTGCTGCTAACTAAGCTGCTCCTGCACTCCCTGTTACCCCTCCTGCTGATTATTATCAGCTAGGTTTTTAAGTGAGTATCTAGGTGGGAAAATTAATTGCCTTGAAAATATAGCACTATTACAAATCATGAGAGCACTCAACCTGGGACCATGGCTATCTTTATTGTGCTTTTATTGCTCCTATGGTGCAGAGCTCCCAGCATTGCAGGGCAACTTGAAGTACCTCAATGCAATTCTGTTCTCCAATGTATCTTAATAATACCTAATGTTATAACGGTCTGCCGGGCAGACACTATGTCATTCTCCTCTCCCCTTTTGGCCTATCCCCCCCGGTTTGCCCCCACCCTGTTGCTACTGTACTCGCCTATGTCTATTCAAGCAGTTACACTGATCACGATAAACTGTCATTACAGAGGTGCCCCCTCCTACACTGAATGATATGGGTCACCTCATAGAAATAAAAAAGCAGTCACCATTCTTATAGGTGCCTTAAAGAAAGTAATACTTCTGCTTCTTCTCTGCTCAGGAAATGTGGAGCTCAACCCTGGCCTTCCCCTTCAACTTAGCTCGCCTATCGATTTTGCAAGGCCACAGGTCTCAAAATGATGATGGTTAACATTTTAAGCCTGCCAAAAAAACTTGTACAGCTGCAAGCCTGGGTAGCACATGTTAAGCCTGACCTCATCATAATCACCGAGTCGTGGTTAAAAAAGACAAATACTGATCACCAAATATCACTGCATAGCTACAAATTATATAGAGCTGATAGAGAGTCTAGAGGTGGGGGCGTGGTTATTTACATGAAATCTAAGTATTTGGTCGCTAATATTAGTTGTAAATCTCTAGCCAAGGAATTTGAGTTAGTTTCGCTGAGCCTTCATCTCCCCTCCTTAGAATGCATCACCATCATAGGTGGCTATAGACCCCCGTCTGGTGGTGGTAAAGTCCTTAATATTTTGAAAGCCATGCTAGCAGATGCAAAATCGGAAACAATATTTCTAGGAGATTTAAATATGGACTGGCTGTCATCTAACTCACACGGCCTCAAATCCCTTTGTGACGAGCTAGGTTTTGCGCAAGTAATCACTGAACCTACTAGGAACAACAAACTAAATCCTGCCAATAGCTCCTTATTAGATGTGGTATTAACCACCCATCCACATAAAATATCTCATTCGGCAGTGTTTCACAATGATTTGAGTGATCATGGAATTGTTGCTTGCATAAGATCCCAAATTAAGGCCCGTTTGCTGCCCATCTTTGTAACAAAACGATCCTTTCGCAAATTCAGTACAGCAAACTTCCTATCTGACTGGAGTGTGATCAGGTTGCAAGATCTCTACCTAGCTAAAGATGTCAATGAGGCAGCTTACACCTTTAATGACAAACTCACTACAGTAATAAATAAGCATGCCCCTTTTATCAAAGTAAGGATGCGGAACAATTCCAACCCCTGGTTCACCTTGGATCTTAAGGCAGCCCTTATAGCTCAAGAAAAGCTTTGGGCTAAAGCTAGACATTCCAAAGAATCTTCGGATTGGTGGGACTTTAGAACAGCCAGGAACACCTTCGTGAAAAGAATTCGCTCTGCCAAAGCTAACTACTATATTTCTACTCTCGAACAAGCAAAAGGTAACCCGCATAAGATATGGAAGACTATCAAATCTATTGAAGGATGGCCCACGGCCCCCTCTGTCCCAATAAAGTTAGTCGCAAGTGGAAAGATTGTAAAAAACAAGTCCCAAATCCTGGAGGAACTTAACTCCCACTTTGCCACAGCTGGACTAGCTTTCGACTCGTCACCTTATGCTGGGTCTGCAGTGTGTCAGCACACCCCTTCCCCTATATCTAGCCTTGCACCCAGCCCTTTCCAACTGCATGAGATAACTTATAAAGAAGTCGAAGATTTTCTTCTTAACTTGGACACCAAAAAAAGTGCAGGGGATGATGGTTTGGAACCCTTTTTTCTAAGGTCAGGCTATGCCCATCTCACGGCCCCAATTCTCCACATCTTCAACCTCTCCATTACATCTGCTACTGTGCCGTCCTGCTGGAAATCAGCACACATCCTCCCTTTATTTAAATCTGGTGACCCGTGCAATGTAAACAACTATAGGCCTATCTCCATCTTACCTATCCTTTCTAAAGTACTCGAAAAACTGATCCATTCTCAGCTAAAATCTCATTTGGAAACCTTCTCTCTCATTAATCCAGCGCAATCCAGCTTCCGGGCCTATCATAGCACCATCACTGCTCTAGCGAAAATAACCAATGACTGGATCTCTGCTATAGATGCTAAGAAAGTAACTGGCACTGTCTTTTTGGACTTAAGCAAAGCTTTTGACACTGTTGATCATAAACTATTAGTCAGTTGTCTTGCAAAGTTGGGTTCCACATACCACACCACTCAGTGGCTCTCTAGGTACTTAACTGGGAGATCCCAAAAAGTAAAGGCAAAAGGCTTATTCTCTGTTGCCTTGCCTGTTGCAAGAGGAGTTCCTCAAGGATCCATCTTAGGCCCTATCTTGTTTTCCATATATATCAATGATCTAGATGCTAACATAACTACATCCCATCTGCGCTTTTTTGTGGATGACACTGTGTTGTATACTTCTGGATCATTGCTATCTGAAGTCAAGAGAGTGCTCCAAATGGACTTTGCACAACTTGAGCATAAGCTAATAAAGGCAAAGCTTCTGCTCAATGCGAAAAAGACTAAAGTGACGATATTCTCCCGCAGTGCTGTTACAGGCCCTCCCAATACCCTAGCCCAAGACTTCATTGTCACCACGCTAAATGAGCCCTTGGAAGATGTAACCAAATTTAAATATCTGGGTATCTGGATTGATAATAAATTATCTTTCAATGACCACGTTGAAGTTGTCTCTAGAAGGTTAAAAGCCAGGTTGGGTTTCTTCTACAGAAATAAGCCCCTTTTTCCTCTTGAAACTCAGAACAAACTTATCCAGGCCACCTTTCTCCCCCTGCTCGACTATTGCGATGTAATCTATTCCTCCACCACTCTTTCAAATCTAAGTAAACTGGACGTCCTCTGTCACCGTGCGTTAAGGTTCATTACCAACTCCCCTTACCGTTTGCATCACTGTGACTTATATGCAGCTGTCGGTTGGACATCCCTTACTACTAGACGCCTTCTCCATGCTGGGCTATGGACTCTCAAACTGCTCCTGCAGAAATTGACAAGCTACCTTTCATCCCTCATTAGTACCTCACAAAGTGCATACACGTTAAGGAAATCTGACTTTATTATGCTTGATATGCCGAGGACGCGGACCTCCTTTGGTAAAAGTGCTATTGCATATGCCCTTCCTGCTATTTGGAATCAATTGCAATCCATACTGAAACTAACTAGCACAGTTTCAATTAACTTTTACAAATTGCTAAGTTCAGCCAAAATAAAAGACACCTGTAACTGTCATTAAATCTCTCCCCTCCCCATGTGTGCTAATTTTATACATGGGTATGATATAATTGCCTTACCATATTAACTGCTTTCCCTCCCCATCTATTTCTGGCCTCCCAACGAATAAATTCCAATGCTACGCTATCAAATCACTCCTATCCCCCCTTATCAGTTGTATTCTGTTTGTCCTAGCTGCCACAATATACTGTATGTATTGCATACATCAGCTTCATTTATCAGTATGCAACCTGTAATTCATTCCCCTGTGTTAAATCAGTGTTCACCGCCTGCGCTTGTCATTGTGGAGCCTTGTTTGTATGTATGTATGTATATTCAGCCTCTATCATTTAATGTGCATTTCATGTATTTATTGTTATTACCTATCTGTATTGTAAATTGCTTGTCTATATGTATCAGGACCTCCTTGTGAATGAGCTTGCTCAATGGAGTTTTCCTGCAATAAACTTGAACTTGAACTTCAAAGCTGGGCAATTGAACACCCTTTCCCCCAGATCTCTCAATGAGAGTGCACTTGTAAGTACATAAAAAATTAGAAGCCTATAAATCATATTACTTGGCTAATGACTGGTAATCCATAAGGACCCCATCCTTATATAAATGGGACATTAAACAATGCCCTTTTGTGTGCCAAATTGATAATATGTGTTTCACCGGGCCAGGGACCAGAGCTACCTCCCACAAAGTGTGTTCAATAGAGGCATGGGGGGAGATTGTAATTTCTAAAATAAGTACTTTATGCGCAGACAGCCCAGCTCTCATGGAAAGCCTGGTAAAGGGATTAACACTTTTCTTGGCCGCCCGTTTGGCCAGTCAATACCGGATCAAACAATAGATTATATAAGGGAGTATATACATCTAATTCCTCAAATTCCACCCATGTAGCTTGAAACCCTGAGGGAGGAGCCAAGTCCACAAAATATGCCATTTGAGCTGACAGATAACACAGACATAGATCAGCAGGCCTAGACCTCCCCTGCCTACCGGTTGCCACAATATTTCCCCCCGAATCCTGGGCTTACGCCCCTGTCACAACAAAGAAGTAATTGAGCCTTGCAACGATTTAAAGTATTAAGATGGAACATGTGCAGGAAGGGTCGGAAATAAATATAAACATTGAGGGAAAATATATATTTTAACCAAATTGACTCTACCTAAGAGAGTCAAAGGGAGAGAGCTCCGCCTAATGCAATCCTCCTGTATTTTCCAAATAAGGGGGTTATAATTTAAATCTGTTAATTTGGAAAGTTTACCTGAGAGATGAATACCTAAATATGCCAGGCCCTGAACCGGAGGGATAGTCACCCCTGTCTGCTGTATAGTTTTATTTTTGTCCCCCAAGGGAAGCCATTCACATTTTGCCCTATTAATCTTATTTGGCCATAAATATCACAAAGGGAATTAATTTTATTCCCTGATAAAGGGCCATAAATATCACAAAGGGAATTAATCTTATTCCCCGATAAAGGGCCATAAATATCTCAAAGAGAATTAATCTTATGCCCCAATAAAGGGCCATAAATATCACAAAGGGAATTAATCTTATTCCCCGATAAAGGGCCATAAATATCACAAGGGGACATAAGAGCCTTAAGGGATCTCTGGGGATCTGCAATGAAAAGTAAAATATCATCTGCAAAAAAGGAGATCACGTGATTGACTCCCTTATAAGAAAAGCCCTGAATATCAACGTGGTTCCTGATTGCGATGGCCAGGCCCTCTATAGTAAGCACATGTATAATGAGAGAGTGGGGACATCCCTGTTTTGTACCTCTAGTAAGGTGAAAAGGAGAACAAAGGACTTCATTAGTAAGAACCTGGGCTCTGGGGGACTTATAAAAACTTGTGATCCAAGAACGTATATGGGGTCTGAGACAAAATTGCTTGAGTACAGCAAGCATGAATGGCCATTCAAAATAATCTAATATTTTTTCAGTGTCTAGCACCAAGAGGTCCTGAACACCACTACTTCCCCCCACAGACCACAGGGCCATAATAGTTAAGGTGCATTGAATGTTACGTTTAGCCTGCCTTCCTTTAACAAATCCACCCTGATCCAGATGGATCAGACCTGGGAGGACCCCCTCAAACCTGAGAGCAATTATTTTTTCCAAGATTTTGTAGTGAGGATTAAGCAAGGATATTAGTCTATAAGAGTTACACTTACTTGGGTCCTTCCCGGGCTTGGGCAACACAGTAATCATGGCCAAGGTCTGCGAAGAGGGCAACTGATCTCTTTCCTAAACCTCCTGAGTCATAGCATATAAAAGGTGTTTCAGGTCCCCCCAAAATATTTTATAAATCTCTATGGATATCCTATCAGGATTCAGCAATTTACCAGACTTCAAAGCTCTAATGGTCTGTTTTATTTCAATATATGTTATAGGTTGGTCAGTTTTGTCTTGCTGAACCTGATCCAATTCCGGAAGAGTAACATCCTCTTGAAAGTACTATGAAGAGGTCCCAGGGGGTAACTGAAATGTATAAAGAGACTCATAAAATACTTTGAAAGCACTATTGATTTTACCACGGTCTTAGAGACTTCACCACTTAGGGCCTCTATCTCCATAATGGTTCTCTTTGATTGATTTTTCTTAATCTGCCAAGCAAGCAAATTTCACAGATTTATCTCCCTCAAAATATGAATTAGAGCAGGTGATTAAAAAACCTCTTTCAAACCTTTGAGGGGCCAGTTGATTATAGAGTACTGTTAAGACACTTTAGTTCATTTATAGTTATGTCTTTATCCCCTCGCATGGCTTTCACTTCTAACTCCCCTGTCTTCTGTTCCAATTCTGTTTCCATTTGGGTGGTTAATTTCCACTGGTAAGATGTATATGAAATGGCAGTACCTCGAATGTAAGCTTTAAGGATATCCCAAATATTAATCACCACTGCATCTTCAATTTTATTTACCGAGAGGAACTCATTAATGGATTGGAACATCTGGGATACAAATTGTGGGTCAGTTAAAAGAATAGGATTGAGTCTACACCCCTTCACCGGTTGGTGAATCTGCCGAGACTAGATGTAAACAATAAATGGAGCACGATCTGATACGGAGATGGTTTTACACTCAGCAATAGTTTCTGCCATGAACAGACCAGGAGAAAGAAAAACATAAGACAGTCTTGTAGTTACTAGGTCAGCATGTGAATAAAAGGAATATTCGCACCAGTCAGGGTGGAGGTGGTGCAAAATCTTGAGTAAGGCCCAGTCCTTAGCAAGCTGCCATAGTGCATCGACATTCCGGGGTGGGGGGGAGCCTACTATGTGTTCTGGAGTGGTCTACGATGGGATCCCAGTAGCTATTAAAGTCTCCCCACAAAATAATATTGTCAGTGTGCGGGCGAGGAGAAGGGCTAAATTCTGGAAAAAGTCTGGGCTGTCAAGATAAGGGCCATGAAGGGAATGTAAAGTGTATTGTGTTTCTTCTACAAAAACATCAGCAACAACATATCTACCTTGGGGATCGGAAACAAAAGAGTACACTTGAACTCTAAGAGATGGCCTAAACCAAATCGCAATTCCCTGGGCTCTCAAGGTGAAGGTAGCTACCAGTAGGGTACCACCCCAGGATTTTACCGATTTATCTGATTCAGTTTTGTCCAGGTGAAGCTCCTGAAGAAAAATAATTTCCCCCCCTTTCTTTTTTTATGTACAACCAAACTCTCTTTCTTTTGACCACCGTTTTAAGGCCATTGACATTCCAAGTCATTATTCTCAACTGACCCACCTTTGTAAAAAAGTAAATATGACCACTCCCCTGATCTGCAAAAGAGGCAAAACACCCCCTCCACTGGACAAAAACAAGTGAGCTGACTTTTTAACTTTAAAGCAGAAAATTACCACTAAACAAACCCCAAACCATTCTCCCAAATTTCCTAAAAACTAAGACATCGTCCTTGTCTATTCTGTCCCATACCCTAGTCCCCCCAAAAGGAAAAATTGTAACAGAAACAATAACAATCCCCCCCACAGAAACAACTGGAACCCCAACATTCTCCTTCCCTCAGATTGAAAACCTAGAACCCTTTCCCCTACCCCCCTTCTCATCCCATTGAAAGGGGAACTAATTGCTAACCACTACTTCTCGTAGAGTAGCCAGGGTCCACCACCTGAACCTTAAAGGTTGAGATAATGTAATAGATCAAAACCGCTGAATATTATATTCCCCTTAATGAAGCCCTCTTGGTGTTGAACTGAGGAGCTGAAACTCAGATGGAAATCTCCGTGGGGTAAGGGAGACCCCACAACACCCCCAAATACATGTATTGCAGTTCCAGATGTGAGAAGATAACCACTCCAACTATGAACCCACCTTGAGAGAGAAGGGGAGCAGCACTACGGACATGCAGATTCATGTCCAAAGCTGCCTAGCCCCTTCCCCACATACGGTGTGCAGTACTGCCAATCAGAGCTCAGTTAAATCCTGTGAATGCAGGTTAGCTCCCTTGGAAGACCTCCACTGATAGATATCCCCTATCAGTATCCAAGAACCCCCCCCAGGGCCTGCCCTCGCCCCCCGCTAGATCACCTTGTTGGTCCTCCCCTCCTAAATTCCCCCCCAAAATATAAAAACACATAAAGAGCACAGATAATTAACAATGAAAGCAATGTCTGTTTACAGAATTGCCTTCCTGAAGGTTGCCCCTCAAATAACATCAACTTTGTCCCTCAAAGTAGATCGAACTGCACCCCTGTATCAGAAGTAAAGAAAAATAAAGGCAAACCCCCTTGGCAATTCTGACCAATCACAGAATTGCACCATTAGTGATGAACAAAATGTAACAATTCTCAGCAAAAAATTATACGAACTGTAACAAACGATAGAGAAAAAGGGAACTAATGTAAAGCAACAAGTAGAACTAAGCCTAAATTGTAAGTGCATCTCCCCCACAAATAGAACAAACTCTGTCCCATTTGTCTCACATTAAAAAAAAAAGAAAAGGCCAAAGTCACGTAGAACAAAATGTCTTTAAAGTGCTCTGGCCAAGGAGAGCCCACGCTACAATGGTAGTGAGGACAGCACCATGGCACCCCAACAAAATAGGAAGCAATTACCAGTCCTCCTCTGCCCAAGTATTGTCCACATAAGTCCTGGTGCAGGCTTCCCCACCACCACCAGGCTATGTAACCTGGAGACTGAGAATCTAAAAGAGAACTTTCATAAGTATCCCACATGACAGGAGCACATAGAAAAACACTATTTGTCCTGCCAGAACAAAGGCAGCTTAGACAAACACCGGTGCAGTCCTTCTCTAGAAAAAACTAGAGCATAAGTCAAACAGGGACACTGTAGATAAGTGCAGCTGTGAGACCCTCCAGGGGCACCAGTGGGGAGGAGAAGGGGCGCCATGCTGTCATGTCATGATAGGCCTGGACAAACCCATTATAGACCACAGAGCCAGTATCGCCCCCCCCCCAAAACTGCCCGCACCAGTAGAAGCAAACAGTCATGGATCACAGAACAACTTTCTTCTATCAAGACACAGAGGATCTGGGTGACTTAGGGTGGTCTGCAGATGTCTTCTTCAGCTCTGCATTAATATGGGTAAGGGCTGCCTTTGGGTCTGCAAATAAGTGTACAGATTTGTTCGGTGCCCTTATTAGAAGCCTGGTTGGATAGACCAAAGAAAATAGAAAGTTTAGTGTATGGAGCTTCAGTTTAACCTCCTGGAATGACCGGTGCTCTTGCTGCAGGTACCAAGAAAAATCTAGAAAGATACTGACTTTATGGCCTTTTACCAAAATGTAGTCCACTTGTTTTGCAGCCTTAAGGACACACTACCTGTCCAGATAGTGTAAGAACTTATTGATCAAATGCCTTGGATGTTCACTAGGACCTGAACATTTTCCAGGAGATCTATGGACCTTCTGAATCTTCAGGACAGTGCCCTCTGGTAGCTGCAGAGTACTGACCAGCCATTTTTGCATGTAGCCCACACAGTCCTGGCCCTCCATCCCTTCCGGAAAATCAACTAGCCAGATATTGCATTTCTGCTCCCAATTTCCATGATCATCAAGAGCTGTTTATAGTAGTTTTCTGTCTTTTAGAGCTTATTGAAAGGTATGCTCCATATTATGGAGGGCATGCTCTTGAGCACTAAGCCAATATTCTAATTCAGTTATGCAGCCTCTGTGTTTCTCGAGGCTTTTTCCCATCATGTTAAGAGCTTGCTGGAGATAAGCCAATTGTGCTGTAATGTTATCAAAGCCAGCCTGCAATTGCATTTTGAGGTCAAATTGTAAATGATTACTCAAGAGTTTAATATTAGCAGCAGGAGCAGTGGGAGAGTCAACCATCATCTCCGTCTCCTTAAAAGATGCGTCCTGGAGTTGCTTCACCGCTGCGCAGGTGACTGGATGGTCTGGGCCGACAGGCAGATGTGGATTCACTTACAGAATTAAATAATAATTGTGACTGCATTTTTCCCAGATTTTGAAGAAGTCGCCATTAGGTAACAGTGCTCACTTAACCCTTGCAGGGCAGCAGACTGATATATCAGTCCAAAGTTCCTATATATTCTAATTTAGTTGACAGATTAAGGGTTAATAATGCTTTAATTTGCACTCTTCTAAGGGGGAAAAAGATAAAAATAAGTTCAGATCGGTGCAGAGCTGCCTTAAAGAGTGACCACCTTGTTCCCTAGCTTGGACACAGCCCGTGAAAAAAGATTCTTGATAACAATTTGTGAAAAACCAATTTTATATTGCTGTTTCTTTGTCACCACATAGCAAAGAAACAGTTTGGAATTTTGGAATGAAGTTTTTAAACTGTCCCATAATAGTGCAATGGATCCAATCACTTTTACATAATCTGAAGGTGGAGCACACTTAATATCTACAGTAGCTTGGAATCAGCCAAATAAATATAATAGCATTTGTGGTCCTTTGGAGGCGGCGATGGGGACTCATTGATTTCCTTCCTCTTTTTTTTTTTTGAACTTTATTTATGTTCCTCCTTGTCCCCAAAGAGCTCTCTCCAGCATCCTCCCAGGCCCTCCATCTCTACTTCCTGTTATGACCTGAATGTTCTCCACTCCCCCCCACTGGTCTGGCACATGCCCTGGGTCTAAGCCCTCTGAGGAAGGTCCGCTCCTGCCCAGGGCACTCTATCTACAGTATTGCACTCCGGGTCGGGGAGGGTGGGTCATAGCGGAGAGGCAAGCCTGACTCTGGGAGTGTGGACAGTGGGTGGGAGGTGCCTTCGCCTGTCAGTGGGAGGAGGGTTTTTTGCATTAGTTCCTCCCCCTTGCACAGCGTGCAATGGATGCCTGTGCGGGTCTGCCCACTGACAACCTGCCATCGCCAGTCCCCTGCTACGTGCCCCCACTATGGAGCATGTCCCCCAACCTCCAATAGGCGATGCTACCAAGTGCAGATCTCCCTGGATCCCACCAAAGGAGAAGAGAGCAGTCCTTTAGTTGCTCGATCTTCTCCTCCCCTGCCAACCCTCGGTGGCCCTGGCTCGCTCCTGAACTGGGGTCATCAGCGTGGTGAGAGGTGTGGCATCCACAACTTAGACAACTAGTATTGCAACCCACTTGAGAGGGAGCAATCTTAGACCTCTTACTCTCAAATGGAGATGGAGAAAGGATCACAGATGTAGAAGTGTGTAGCCATATGGGAACTAGTGACCATCGAACAGTATGGTTCACGATAAACATAGCAGTAGAGTCAAGCCATACAAAGGCAAAAGAACTAGACTTTAGGAGGGTGAACTTTGCCAAAATGGGCGAGTGCCTAAGGAATGCACTAGCAAATGGGCAGGAAGGAGGGGTGGAAGAACAATGGGAAATAATAAAAACTGCCATCACAGAGGTTACAAGCCTTTGTGTGAAGCAAATAAACAAAATGAAATGAGGTAAGAAACCACTATGGTTCTCAAAGGATGTGACAGGGAAGGTTCAAGAGAAAAAGAAAGCATTTGGAAAGTACAAGGAATCACAGAAGGAGCAGGACAGAGAATTGTATCAGTTAAAGCAAAAGGAAGTTGGGAAGGCAGTCAGAACAGCAAAAGCCCAAACCAAGGAAAAGACAGCCAACTCAGTTAAGAGGGGGATAAAACCTTTTATAGGTACATCAGGGAGTGAAGGAAGACCAAGGGAGTGAGAGTGAGGCTTAATAAAGGGAGGGAGGGTGGGCAGAGGGTGACTGTGAAAAGGCAGAGATACTAAACAAGTATTTTTGCACAGTATTCACAAATGAAGAGGGGGGGGCACCTAAACCAAACAATAGAAACACTCTGGATACAGGAGATGATACCAGTCCATTTACAGAAGAAACGGTTCTGAAAGAACTCTTAAAACTGAAGGCGGACAAAGCAATGGGGCCTGATTAGATTCATCCTAGAATTCTAAAAGAACTAAGGGTAGAACTAGTGACCCCACTGACTACCCTCATTAACAAATCATGGGAGGATGGGGTGGTACCTGAGTGCTGGAGGAGGGCAGATGTGATTCCACTTCACAAAAGTGGGAGCAGGGCAGAAGCGGGAAACTACAGACCTGTTAGTTTAACCTCAGTGATACTGAAAATGATGGAATCACTTCTGAAGGCAAGAATTGTCGAGTACCTAGAGGCCAGAGGGGCACAGGACCCTTCTCATCCTTTCCACCCCACCTTGTGCATCAACTCTATTGCAAATTTTGTGTCATCTGCAAAGAGACATACTATTCCTTCCAGTCCCTCTGCAGTGTCGCTTATAAAGACATTGAAGAGGACCGGTCCTAATACTGAACCCTGCGGTACCCCAATACTAACTTCCCTTTCTTCAGAGTGGACTCCATTTACTATTACTCTCTGGGTCCTATTCTCCAGCCAATTCTTTACCCAGGCTGTCATCTTGGGACCCACTCCCAGGCTGGCTAACTTGTATATTAATCTTTTGTGTGGGACTGTGTCAAATGCCTTGCTAAGGTCTAGGTAGGCCATGTCCAGAGCCCCTCCCTGATCTACTACTTTGGTCACCCAGTCAAAGAAATCTATCAGATTTGTCTGGCATGACCTTCCGCTGTGAATCCATGCTGCCTTGGGTCCTGAGCCCTGTGGCCTCTAGATACTCAACAATTCTTTCCTTCAGAAGTGATTCCATCATTTTCCCTACCACTGAGGTTAAACTAACAGGTCTGTAGTTTTCTGCTTCTGCCTTGCTCCCCACTTTTGTGAAGGGGAATCACATCTGCCCTTCTCCAGTCCTCGGGTACCACCCCATCCTCCCATGATTTGTTAAAGAGGGTAGTCAGTGGTGTCACTAGTTCTACCCTTAGTTCTTTTAGAATTCTGGGATGAATCCCATCAGGCCCCATTGCTTTGTCCACCTTCAGTTTTAAGAGTTCTTTCAGAACCCTTTATTCTGTAAATGGGATGGTATCAACTTCTGTATCCAGAGTGTTTCTACTGTTTGTTTCAAGTACCTCTCCCCCACTTCCTTTGTAAATACTGAGCAAAAATATTTGTTTAGTATCTCTGCCTTTTCACAGTCACCCTCTGGCCACCCTCCCTCCTCTTTATTAAGCCTCACTAGCCCTCCCTTAGTCTTCCTTCGCTCCCTGATGTACCTATAAAAGGTTTTATCCCCCTTCTTAACTGAGTTGGCTATCTTTTCCTCGGTTTGGGCCTTTGCTGTTCTGACTGCCTTCCCAGCTTCGTTTTGCTTTAACTGATACAGTTCCCTGTCCTTCTCCTTCTGTGATTCCTTGTACTTCCTGAATGCTTTCTTTTTCTCTTGAACCTTCACTGCCAATTCCTTTGAGAACCATAGTGGTTTCTTACATCGTTTTGTTTTGTTCATTTGCTTCACACAAAGGCTTGTTACCTCGGTGATGGCAGTTTTTTATTATTCCCCATTGTTCTTCCACCCCTCCTTCCTGCCCATTTGCTAGTGCATTCCTTAGGCACTCACCCATTTTGGCAAAATCAGCCCTCCTAAAGTCCAGTACTTTTGCCTTTGTATGGCTTGACTCTATTGCTGTGTTTATTGTGAACCATACTGTTTGATGGTCACTAGTTCCCAGATGGCTACCCACTTCTACATCTGTGATCCTCTCTTCATCTCCATTTGAGAGAACCAGGTCTAAGATTGCTCCCTCGCGAGTGGGCTCCAATACTAGTTGTCTAAGGCATGCCCCTTGTAGGGCATCTAGAATAACCCCACTCTTTGAAGTGGCTGCTGCAACTGCACTCCAGATACTGTTGATGGGAAACCTGAATATGCCAGATGTTAACTGGAGCACATTTGCTGCAGCCACATCCAAGAGCAGGGCCATTCTTGATGCCCTACAGGTGGCAGGCCTCAGACAGCTAGCTTCAGAACCCACTCATGAGGGAACAATCTTAGACCACATACTCTCAAATGGAGGCAGTGAGAGGATCTCAGATCTAGAAGTGGGTTGCCACCTAGGAACAAGTGACTATCAAACAGTGTGGTTCACGTTAAACTCAGCTACAGAGTCAAGCCATACAAAAGTGAAGGTACTGGATTTCAGGAGGGGTGACTTTGGCAAGATTGGAGAGTGCCTCAGAAAAGCACTAGCAAACAGGCTAGAAGGAGGGGTGCAGCAACAATGGGGAATCATCAAAACTGCCATCACAGAGGCAACAAGCTTTTGTGTGAAGCAAATAAACAAATCAAAATGAAAGAAAAAGCCACTATGGTTCTCAAAAGAGGTGGCTGGGAAAGTTAGGGAGAAAAAGATAGCATTCCAGAAGTATAAGGAAACACAGAAAGAGCAGGACGAGAGCTGTACCAGTTAAGGCAGAAGGAAGCAGGAGGGAAGTCAGAATAGCAAGGCTCAAACTGAGGAAAAGATAGCCAACTCGGTTAAGAAGGGGATAAAACCTTTATAGGTACATCAGAGAGCCGAGAAAGACAAAGGAGGGATAGTGAAGCTGAATAGAATGAACGGTGGTGGGCAGAGGGGACAGTGAAAAAGCAGGGATACTGAACGAATATTTCTGCTCAGTATTCACAAAAGAGGAGGGGAAGTGCCTAATCCAATTAACAGAAGCACTCTTGATAGGGAGGTCGATCCCAGTCCTTTCACAGAAGAAAGGGTTCTGCAAGAACTCCCAAAACTGAAGGTGGACAAAGCAATGGGTCCTGATGGAATTCACCCCAGAATTCTAAAAGAATTAAGGGGGGAACTAGTGAAACCACTGGCTACTCTTTTTAATAAATCATGGGAGGATGGTGTGGTACCCGAGGACTGGAGGAAGGCGGATGTGATTCCCCTTCACAAAAGTGGGACCAAGACAGAGGCAGGAAACTACAGACCTGTCAGTTTGACCTGTTTGGTAGGGAAAGTGATGGAGTCACTTCTAAAGGAATAAAACTGTTGAGTACCTAGAAGCCAGTGGGGCACAGGACCAAAGGCAGCATGGGTTCACAACGGGAAGGTCATGTCAGACGAATCTAATAGATTTCTTTGACTGGGTGACCAAAGTAGTAGACCAGGGAGGGGCTGTAGACATGGGCTACCTAGACTTTAGCAAGGCATTTGACACAGTCCCACACAAAAGATTGATAGTCAAATTAACCAGCCTGGGAATGGGTCCCAGGGTGGTAGCCTGGGTAAAACATTGGCTGGACAACAGAACACAGAAGGTAATTGTAAATGTAGTCCACTCTAAAGAAAGAGGGGTTACTAGTGGGGTACCGCAGGGTTCAGTACTGGGTCCAGTCCTTTTTAATGTCTTTATAAGTGACATTGCAGAGGGACTGGAAGGAAAAGTATGCCTCTTTGCAGATAACACAAAGATCTGCAACAGGGCTGATACACAAGGAGGTGTGAAAATAATGAGAAGGGACTTGGCAAGTTTGGAGGAATGGTCAGAAGTATGGCAGCTTGGTTTCAATGCAAAGAAGTGCAAAATAATGCACCAGGGAAACAAGAACCCTGGGGAAGATTACACAATGGGGGGGGGGAGGTAGTAACAACAACAAAAAATGAAAGGGATCTGGGGGTAATCATATTAGATGACCTTAAGTTTAGTAAGCAATGTGAGAAGGCAGTAGGGAGGGCTGGGGGTATACTGGGATGCACAGGGAGAGGCATCACCAGCAGAAAACAGGAAGTTGTTATCCCTCTGTACAGACAGTTGGTGAGACCCCATCTGGAGTACTGCGTCCAGTTCTGGAGACTCCATCTCTGCAGGGACATAGACAGGATAGAGGCAGTCCAGAGGAGGGCAACTAAAATGGTGCAGGGTCTGCAAGAGGCCGCTGACGAGGAGAAACTAAAGGAGCTTAATATGTATACCCTTGAGGAAAGAAGGGGAGGGGGCATGATAGAAATGTTTAAGTATCTCAGTGGAATCAACAAAGTCCAAGAGGGTAGCAACTTTCAGAAAAGAGATGCAAGAACAAGGGACACAATTTAAAGATAGAGGGGGATGGTTCAGGGCAATGTGAGGAAGTATTTTTTCACAGAGAGGGTGGTGGATGCATGGAACAGCCTTCCTGAGGAGGTTGTGGGGTCTAAAACTGTGGGAGAATTCAAGAATACATGGGACAGACATAAGGCAATTCTTGTGGGGTGGTAGGAAGAAATAGGCTGTTGGTTAACTAGGTTCTGAGGCCTATCCTGTAGGTAGGGAAATGGGCAGACTAGATGGGTCAAGTGGTCCTTTTCTGCCATCAAAGTCTTTGTTTCTATGTTTCTATGAGGGCAGTAAGGAGGGCTGGGGGGATACTGGGATGCATAGGGAGAGGCATCACCAGTAGAAAACAGGAAGTTGTTATCCCTCTGTACAGACAGCTGGTGAGACCCCATCTGGAGTACTGCATGCAGTTCTGGAGGCCCAATCTCAGCAATGACATAAACTGGATGAAGTCAGTCCAGAGGAGGGCAACTAAAATGGTGCAGGGTCTGCACCGGCAGACATATGAAGGGAGACTTAAGGAGCTTAATAGTTTAGCCTCGAGGAAAGAAGGGAGAGGGGGGACACGATAGAAACTTTAAAGTACCTCAAGGGAATCAACAGTCCAAGAGGGTAGCATCTTTCAGAAAAGAGGTGTACAAGAACAAGGGGCACAATTTTAAGATGGGGGGCTGCTCAGAGTAACGTAGAAGTATTGTTTCACAGAGAGGGTTGTGGATGCATGGAACAGCCTTCCGGAGGAGGTTGTGGAGTCAAAAACAGTGCTGGAATTCAAGAATGCATGGGACAGTCATAAGGCAATTCTACGGGGTGGGGGTAGGAAGAAGTAAGCTGTTGGTTAACTAGGATCTGCAGCTTATCCATTAGGTAGGGAAATGGGCAGACTGGATGGTCCAGCGGTCCTTATCTGCCATCAGATTCTATGTTTCTATGTTTCTATCCAGCACCTCAGTCCTCAGCACCACTGGGCAGGCCAGTTTCCTTCCTTTTGATATGCCCATTTGGCATTAATCATATATTGTTACATTTCTACAATGATCTATGTTCTGTTTGTAACATATCTGATGATATTGTTGACCTAATACTCCCAAAGTTTTTTTTTTAGAACTGGTAAATCCCTCTATGTACTGTGGGGAATCTGTATGTATAGATGCTGTAAGCTGACATTTTTGAAAATGAAGCTTACAAAAAAAAAATCTTGTTTCACAATCAAGAATCCTGTTTTGTGATCAAGAAGCCTGTTTTGTGATGAAAGAATCCTGTTTTGAGCCTCACATCAAAATTTTTCATTAGGAAATATTGGTAATCTTTGAAATTGAATAACTTTGGAGCAACTTATTATTTCTTCACCAAACTTTCAAATGGCACCACCTTGAACCAAAACCTGTATTCCTAAAAATGTCAGACCAAAATTCAACACCGTTTTTGTGCAGCACAAAAAACACTCACCATTTGCAACAAAGGATTGCTCAGTAGCGACAAAGGATTATACATTTGTGATGAAGAATCCTTTGTCGTGGTCAACATCTAACATTTCCTATAGGAAATAATGATACACTTTAAAAAGTAATAACTTTACATTGGAATGATATCTTTTCACCAAACCTTTAAGAGACACAAATGTGACCTAAGACAGTTCCATGTCATTTCAGCGAATGAATTACAACGAGTGCAAATATAGCATGTCTTTTATAGCGATGCAAAATACAGCAACCGGCAACATCAGCGAGGACACATCTCAGCTACTATATCTAGATCAACAACTGAAAAGCACTCCAGTGAGCATTTAAGCAGTTCCAGCTTTTTATTGCGGGGGGACTATGCCCACCTGAACCCCCATGGGGCTGCACCCTCTGAACCCCTCCATTTCTAAAATAACACCTAGACCTCGAAGGTAGACGATGGGCCCGTGATCGCTGAATGTGTCTGCCACTGTAATGCAGTGATCACTATAATTGCAGTCGCTTTTAATGTGTCGCTGTTATTGACTCACTGAAAATCAATTGCTGTACTGATGTGCTATCACCAAAGACCTACAGTATATGCCAAATAGAGAATACTGGATAGGCAACTATTCATAACCAGTTTGTTCTTTTTTTTCAACTCAGAGTTTATTAAGATTTTTTCAATACAGAGAAAGGTTCCATAACATACATACATTCAAAGCAACATCTACTGGATTAGTGTTAGTATTGATGATACCTCTCTCCCCATCTCTAACCCACCTCTCCTCCCTCCCCTCCCCGGCACAAAGTAAGATAATATGATAAGCATGGTATAGCACTAGTCTTATCAATATAGGGAATAAAGAGTATAAAAGAGGTCCCATATCTTGGCAAATCTATTTGACCTGTTGTGCAAGCTCACTATTGTCTTCTCCATTCTGAGATTCGCCAGCAGTTAATTTAACCATTCTTTATATGTAATATCATCTTGGTCCTTCCAATGTCTCAGTACCAATTTCTTAACTGACATTGATATTAAAGCCATATAATATTTATGATTAAGTACTGAAATCTTAGAAAAATCACCTAGAAGGCAAATCTCTGCTGTAAACAACTCATTCAAACCCAATAGGCGATCCATTTCCTGTTGAATAAGGGACCACAGGGGGGCAATTTTATGGCAAGACCAAAAAATGTGGAATAATGAGCCTTCTTCTGATGTACATCTAGTGCAGAGAAAAGAGGGCAGTAAACCAAATTTGGATAGCTTTTGTGGGGAATAATACAAGTTATGCAAGATTTGGAACTGCATTAACCGTAGCCTATCTTGGATTATAAATTTGTGACAGCTATGCCATAAGGCTGACCAGTTTATAGTCAAGTCCGGAAAGTAGGATGACCAAAACACAGTGGGACCAAAACAATCTGGGTACATCTAATTATATAGATAACCATACAATTTGGACACTGCATGTGGAAATCCCATTACAGGACATAGATCTCTATTAGTAATGATTTTTGCTGGCTGTGGTGGGGTCTTACCTATAACATTCAACAGAAGGTGTCACAATTGAAGCACTTTGAAGACCATGGGGTTTGGGATATTAAATTTAATCATACATTTTACAGAATAAAGCCAAGTCCCATCTTCTTTTACAAATTGAGATACTGAACAACCTTCCAGATTAGGTAACCATCTGGGGAAAATCATTATTCTGTCTATCTTAAGGTTAGGGTTACCATATACTGTTTGAGACAAATCTAAAATGTGATCATACTTAAGGAATGAACACAGCTGAGAATGTACCCCAATAGAGATCGGTAACTGGGAGGTTTTAAGGATTAAAGGGAGGGATTTCAGCCTTACATGTAAGAGATTGGCTGGAGAAAGGCCATGCGCCCTCATTTGAGCAAGTTCAATTTTAAGCCAGATTGGGGTATAGGATGTGGCGACTTGTAAGTTCTCATCCAAGACCCACTGGAGATATTTATTTGCATGCCCTATAATACAAACCAAGGTGTGGAAGATGAAGGCCTCCCCGAACCTTTGGGGCAGCTAGTTTATGAAAGGCTATTCTAGGTCATTTCCCTGACCAGATGAAATCTGTAATAAGACTGTGAGTTCTCCTGAACCAGGAAAGAGGGAGCCAAATATTCAGCAAGTTAAGAGGATAAAAAAGACAAGAAAAAATATTCATCTTAATCAAATTAATTTTACCCCAGAGGGATAACGGGAGATGGGGCCATCGGTTTAGAACTTGAATAATGGTGCGTATGAGAGAATCCAAATTTAACTTTTGAAGATGTTGAGGGTTTGTCACTAACTCAATTCCTAGATATCTGAGAGTATCTGCTTTCCAGGAGAGCCCTAGACTTGTTATTTCATTCTTGAAAATTATGTAATTGAGGGGAAATAGAACTGTTTTACTTTTGTTCAGTTTATAATTAGACATGGTACTAAATTCGCCAATTATGTCTAACAAAGGTGGAATGGAAGTGTCTGGGTGAGCTAACTGGAGGAGAAGGTCATCAGCATATGCAGAAACTTTGATCTCGTTGCCTTGAACTGGTATGCCCTGAATTTGTTGACATTCAGTTAGCCTACGGATCAGAGGTTCCAAATAGATATTAAAGAGCAGAGGAGACAGGGGATGTCTTGTGCCAGATTGTAAAGGGAAGAGTTTGGAAATAGCGCCATTCCCTGAAACCCTGGCAGATGAGAACTTGTAGAGGGCAGATATCCAGTTCCGAAAGACCAAAGTGAAATTAAATGCAATGAGGGTGCGAAACAAGAAGTTCCAATTGACCCTATCAAAGGCCTTCTTGACATCTAGAGAAATCAAAGCTGCTGGGAAGTTTGCATCTCTGGATGCTGAGAAGACATGGGAAAGAGTACGTAAATGATCTGTAGAGGACCTACCTTTCATGACTCCTACTTGTTCGGGGCCTATTAGTTTGGGAAGGACAGGACTAATACGATCAGCCAGAAGCTTGGTCAGAATTTTAATGTCCTGATTGAGGAGTGAAATTGGAGATTAACTAGTTACTAGTTCTGGGTTTTTATCATGCTTTGGTAAAAGGACAATCAAGGCCTTGAACAGAGTTTTATCTGATTCTGCCCCGACAAGATATGCTGATATAGTTTAAGTAATAAGGGAATAAGCTGGTCAGCAAATTGCTTATAAAAGTTGGGAGAAAATACATCTGGTCCAGGATTTTTATCGGATGGAAGATCCTTAATTACTCTGGTCAATTCTGCTTCAGAGAGTGGTAATACCAGAGAATTCTGTTGACTTTCTGAAAGAGAGGGGAGATGGGAGTTCTGAAGGTAATTATCGAGCTCTAACTCAGAGGGCGGGTTTGGCATTGGACCATATAAGTGTCTATAAAAATGACTAAACTCAGAAACAATCTCTTCAGAGGAAGTTTTAAGGGTATTGTCAGTCTGTGAGCAAATAGCAGCTACTAATCGTGAAGATTCTTGTTGCTTAATATGTAATGCTAGTGAGCGTCCAGCTTTTTCACCCTGGTCAGTATAGGAAGCTTTAGCTTTTAAAATTGCATATTCAGCTTGCTCTCTAAGAAGGTCTAAGTAGGTATTTGTTAGGTTAGCCAAATCTTGTCTAAATTGATCCGATGAATGGGGGGAGAGCTTACTTTCTATGTTACGTCTTTGGGAAAGGAGGATGAGGAGATACTTTTCCGTCTTTTTCTTCTTATGAGAAGCCAGACCGATCAAGAGACCTCTTAAATAGGCTTTTAAAGCACACCACTCTATATTAGGCCTATGAGTAGAGTTCTGATCAATACTAGTAAAGTGGATTATTTGGTCAGAAATATACTTGGTCACTCCAGGGTCCCTCAGCAGTTGATTAGTGATTTTCCAGTGACCCCCAGGTTTAGGGAAAAATACAACAGAAATCTGGCAGGTGGATACTGAGTGATTGGAAGGAGGGCCTGGGTGAATAGATGAAACTAACACCCTTGGGAGGAGGAATTGAGAGATCACCAGGCAATCAATCCTTGACGCTGTCCCATGGACCTGAGATGTGAAGGTGTAACCCCTCTCAGAAGGGTGTAAAACACATCAAACATTGCACAGGCCCACTTGGTCTAACAGCTCTTGAAGAGCACTCTGTGCTGGGGAAAGTGCCTCATGGGATGATCCCAAGCGATCCATAGTTGGGTCAAAAATCAAATTTAAATCACCCCCAATAATTATCGAGAGAGAAAGGAAAGGCGTTAATGCATTTACTAACTGCACGAAAATCCCTGGAGTGTCCAAATGAGGACCATATATGCTTCCCAGTAATACATCAGTAGTGTGTAAAGTACCCCTAACAAACAAATATCTACCCTGAGGGTCCTTTATCATCTGAACAGGGGAAAATGGGATTGTTCTTGCTAACAATATCATAACACCACAACTCTGAGTATTACCCTCTGCAAAAAAAATCTGCCTGATCTGCAGTCTTCTCATTTAGGTAGCTTCGAAATCTAATAAGTGAGATTCCTGTAAAAAGATAATCTCATCCTTCAATAGACCGAGATGCTTCAAAACTTTATATTGTTTAATTTTCTGTCTAGCTCCTTTAATGTTCCACAAAGCCAGAAAGAGATTCCTAGCCATAGTCCCAAACAAAGTCTGCTGTAAAATCAATGGACTCCCTATACTGTGGTGATACCAATGGTGCCCTGGACAATACCTTCTCTGTGCCTTTTACCCACCCTTCCCTGACCCCTGCTAACATCTCAAATGTACCCTCATAACCCAAGAATGTCAGAAAAATGTACCATAAAATCCCAAAATACAAATAAACTCCACCCACACTACTTCCCTTACTGTCACGGACTGCCCTATACAGCACACACTTTCACTGCTCCCACCCTCCAGCCACCCTATACTGAACCTTATTACTACACTACTTAAAACACCAAAACATAAAGAGGTCCAAACTGCAGTAATTCTCCTGCAGTCTATCTGACACACTGACTATAACACTGTTTGGTATTAATACTAAGCTACTAAACAGTGTAAACAGCTATTAAAGCATTTTGCTATGATACGATTCCTACGTGGAGGCTGCTGAAAATAATTTAAAACATAAAACGGATATCATTTGGGTCACAGTACTCACCCAAGTAAATAATAAGTACCTCCGGAACATTTCAGCCATGGATTAGTTATTGACTGAAAAGAAACATTAAAATATCTAATTCTAAGTTGAGCTTACTAAAATGCATTTTGAAAATTGTTAAATATTTAACAGACTCTAATCTCACTTTAAAAAAAAACTTGCTTTAACAAATATCAAAACAGATTTACTGTCTGATAAACCCCAAAACATGGTTGTCCTGTGCCATCTAGTGGCAAATACAGCACATAACAGTTCGGGAAAACAGTTACAGTCTCTATACAATTGTGCACATTGTCAAGAAGCCAGACATTCAGTGGATATCATTTGGTGACAGAAAGTTAAAGTCCAACAAAATTATACATGTTGTTTTGATGCGCTATGATACCTCGGTTAGAAGCAGTGGAAACAAAAGTAATTGGACTAGACCCTAGATCGGTTTTGCATAGATCCACTGTAAATCATCCCAAACCGAAAAAAAAATTACAATTCTAGCAGGCAAGATCTCCTACCAGCGTATGATCACTGGAAGAACTGGCCAGCTCAGGTGTCCTGAAAAGATCAGGGAGAGCAGCTTTTAGCTCTGCCAGGGCTGCATCAGGATCATCATATGACTGCCAGGAGCCGGCCACTTGAACTTGGAGCCTTGCCAGATAGTTCATATGAAATGTAATCCCTGCAGCAATCATTTTTGAGACTTGGGGATGAAATGCTGTTCTTCTGGATCTTATTGAGGCTGGCAGATCTTGTGCTACTCTTATCTTGACCCCCTTCCAGCAAATCTCTTGCAATTCTTGGACTTTTAAGAGAAAATGTTGATGTTCTAAATAGTTTAAGAAATGAAAATCAGCGGTCTCGGCTGGACTCCTGCTGGGGGGATCGGGCGAAGTGCCCTATGTGCGTACTCTATCACATTCTTGGGTCCAAAAGGTGAGGGACCCACAATCTTTTCCACTAGTTTCTGGACAAACACGACAGTATCAAGACCCTCCTAATTTTCTGGTAAGCCTATGAGGACCGCATTGTTCTGATGACTGCGGCCCTCAAGATCTTCAGTTTTGAGCTCATCCTCGCTATTTTTTGCCATGTAGTGACTAGTTCTGGGTCCACTTTATCATCTCTCTTTTCTAAGGAGGCTATACGAGCTTTCCCATCCGAAGTACAAATTGAGAGATCTTCCATAGTCTGGGCCAAGGATTTTATATCAGTCAAGATGGAGCGCATTTCATCCCGAAATGGCTGGAACTCTTCCAGAAATCTGGTGAGGATGAGTGGTTCTTGTTCCGATGGGTTGGTACTCAAGCTGCGAGGGTCAGTAGTACTAGAGGCCCTTTGCTTTTTAGGGGCCTTCTCTGGCGTGACCGGTGGAGTGTGCCGAGGAAAAGCTTTGTACATTTCTGCCTCCATAGACCGAAATCTGGCTAATGGAAATAGCAGAATAGGCAATTGTCTGTAACACCTGTTATAATGATTGCTGGCACTCTTACTGGTTAGAAATAAGGATTTAAACAGACAGGTGGCTGGAGTGATGAAAGGGAGCTGTTACCAGTCGCACTGCATCACTTGGTCTCCACAACCAGTTTGTTCTGCCACAGAGGGGTTCTGATTCCCTCTGACATCAAGAGCAAAGCTTGAGAGGTCTGTGGGAATTGGAACCCCGAGATAGCAGAACACACTGATTATGCATAAAATTGCTCATTTTGTATATTTATAGTATATAGTATTATGGGAAATGTCTGCATTTTTATTCTCTCACAATGACATAGAAACATAGAAACATAGACTTTGATGGCAGATAAGAACCGCTTGGCCCACCTAGTCTGTCCATTTCCCTACCTACTGGATAAGCTAACCAACAGCCTATTTCTTCCTATTCCCCACAAGAATTGCGTTATGTCTGTCCCATGCATTTTTGAACTCTCCCAGAGTTTTAGACCCCACAACCTCCTCAGGAAGGTGGTTCCATGTGTCCACCACACTCTCTGTGAAATAATACTTCCTCACATTGCCCCTGAACCATCCCCCCTCAGTCTTCAAATGGTGTCCCCTTGTTCTTGCACATCTCTTTTTCTGAAAGATGCTACCCTCTTGGACTTTCTTGATTCCACTGAGGTAAATAAAAGTTTCTGTCATGTCCCCATCTCCCTCCTTTCCTCAAGGGTATACATATTAAGCTCCTTTAGTCTCTCCTCGTAGAGCTTCTGTTGCAGACCCTGCACCATTTTCATTGCCCTCCTCTGGACTGCTTGCTAACCATAATGTCATCTATATGATTACCCCCTGGTCCCTTTGCATTTTTGTTGTTGTTAATAACTCCCCCCCCCCATTGTGTACTTCACCCCTAGGTTTTTGTTTCCCAGGTGCATTACTTTGCATTTCTTTGCATTGAATCCAAGCTGCCATACTTCTGACCATTCCTCCAACCTTGCCAAGTCCCTTCTCATCCTTTCCTCCCCCCTTGTGTATAAACTCGGTTGTAGCTCTTTGTGTCATCTGCAAAGAGGCATTCTTTTCCTTCCAGTCCCTCTGCAATGTCATTTATAAAGACATTAAAAAGAACCAGACCTGCTACTGAATCCTGCAGTATCCCACTAGTAACCCCCCTTTCTTCAGAGTGGACTCTGTTTACTATTATCTTCTGTGTCCTGTTGTCCAGTCAATGTTTTACCCAGGCTACCACCCTAGGACCCACTCCCAGGCTGGCTAATTTGTTTATTAATCTTTTGTGTGGGACTGTGTCAAATGCCTTGCTAGAGTTTAAGTAGGCCGTGTCCACAGCCCCTCCCTGGTCTACTACTTTGGTCACCCAGTCAAAGAAATCAATTAGATTCATTTGACATGTCCTCCCCACTGTGAATATATGCTGCCTTGGGTCCTGTGCCCCACTGGCCTCTAGGTACTCAACAATTCTTTCCTTCAGAAGTGATCCCATCATTTTCCCTGCCACTGAGGTCAAACTGACAAGTCTGTAGTTTCCTGCTTCTGTCTTACTCCCACTTTTGTGAAGTGGAATCACATCCACCCTCCTTCAGTCCTCAGGTACCACACCATCCTCCTATTGTTTGCTAAAAAGGGTAGTCAGTGGTATCACTAATTCTCCCCTTAATTCTTTTAGAATTCTGGAGTGAATCCTGTCAGGCCCCATTCCTTTGTCCACCTTCAGTTTTAGGAATTCTTTCAGTACTCTTTCTTCTGTGAAAGGACTGGGATCGACCCCCCCTCTCCAAAGTGCTTCTATTAATTGGATTAGGTACCTACCCCTCCTCCTCTTTTGTGACTACTGAGCAGAAGAATTCATTCCATATCCCTGCTTTTTCACTGTCCCTCTCTGCCTACCCACCATCCCCTTTATTCAGCCTCATTATCCCTCCCTTTGTCTTTCTGCTCTCCCTAAAGTACCTATAAAAGGTTTTATCCCAGTTCTTAACTGAGCTGGCTATCTTTTCCTCAGCTTGGGCCTTTGCTATTCTGACTGCCTTCCCTCTTTCCTTCTGCCTTAACTGGTACAGCTCTCTGTCCTGTTCAGTCTGTGTTTCCTTATATTTCCTGAATGCTATCTTTTTCTCCCTAACCTTCCCGGCCACCTTTTTTGAGAACCATATTGTTTTTTTCTTTCATTTTGGTTTGTTTTTTTGCCTTTATATTTATATAATTTTTTATCCCTACTTTTCTACTGCCTCCATGTCCTTAAAGCTCCTGATCTTCCTGTTCTGAGACAGGACGTTCCTATATTTCTTAGTAGTCTCCTTACTTGCTCAGAGTGAGACCTCCTGCAGCTAGGGGGAGATGGAGAGCTACTCTTTTCCTTCTAGGATGGTGAGCCTTTTGTGGCTCCATGATCACTCCCTTCCTGTTCCAAACAGGAAGTTCCTGTTGTCAGTCAAATCCTGTCCCAATAAAAGTAGAACTGGCTATGGGTGGGGAGGTGAAGAGTTGGGAACGAGGACAATATAGTCCCAGTAGAGAAGTATAGTTCTTTTTTTTTTTGAAATTCAAAAGACTTTATTGATTTTCAACTACAGCTACAAAAAGGCCCAGTTTACACACATAATGACATATAACAATCTTAACACGTACAAGGCAAAAAAAAAGAGAAATATAGTTCTAACAGCACCTCTTTCCTTTTGCTGTTTTCTTCCAGAAGCTATCTGGGCAGTTCTTAAATCCAAAACACCTGACTTCCTTCTGGTTTAGCCACTCCCCCTAATTCACAGTTTCCTTCTACACCTAGCTAACTGCACAGATAACAATTCACAGTTTCCTTCTATACCTAGCTAACTGCACAGATAACCATTCACTTCACCCAACTCAGACAAACACACTTACTTTTTTTTTTATTACCCTAAATGGAATGTCCCAGTAGTAGAGTTCTAGTTCTTTAGTCCCAGTAGAGTAGTACAGTTTTAACAGCACCTCCTTCCCATTGTTGTTCTCTACCACAAGCTATCTAGGGTAGTTTTTAAATCCCAAAACTCTGGCTTCCTTCTGGCTAAGCCACTCCCCCTAATTCACAGCTTCCTACTGTAACTAGATAACTGCACAGATGACTTGTGTAGTCTCTAAATGTTTTAAATTAATGTTCTACCACAGAAGGCTACAATAACATTCAATGGCATTTGAACTGTGGTAAAACAGCATTTTGAAAAGGTTGAATTTCTATTTAGAACAATGCTCTACTATACATTATAAACATTTCAGATCAAAGTTCCAAACTATTTTTGCACAATGTGTTGACAGGTTATGTAACCTGGAGGCTGAGAATCAAAACGAGAACAGTCATATGTATCCCACATGGTGGGATCATGTAGTGGAACACTACTTGCCCTGCCAGAACAGAGGCAGCTTAGTTTCAAGTTTATTAGCAGAAAAGCTCCATTGAGCAAGCTCATTTACAAGGAGGTCCTGGTAGACAAGAGAGGTCAAATACATGTACATATACAAAAGAAATGTAACACAATACATAGAAAGTGCATCAGTTTCAAAAAAGGAGAACAAGAAAATTTACACAGTGTATACAATAAATCACACAAGTACACAAGGTAAGTTACACAATGCTTACAATGAGAACACAGTTGCAACTGGGCTTTGAGGATGTACATGATAACAATACAGTGCAATTGGGTCTTACATTTCTAACAGGCAAAATAAAAGAATCTTGTTTCACAATCAAGAATCCTGTTTTGTGATCAAGAATCCTGTTTTTGTGATCAAGAATCTCGTTTTCGATAAAAGAATCCTGTTTCAAGCCTCACATCTAAATCTTCCCTGAGGAAATATTGGGAAGCTTTGAAATTTAATAATTTTGGAACTAATTAATATTTCTTCACCAAACCTTCAAAGGGCACCACTGTGACCCAAAACCTAAATATCCTAAAAATGGCAGACCAAACTTCAACACCTTTTTTGTGCAGCACAAAAAACACTCATCATTTGCAACAAAGGATTGCCCAGTAGAGACAAAGAATTATACAGTACATTTGCGATGAAGAATCCCCCGTTGTGGTGAACATCTAACTTTTCCCATAGAAAATAATGATAAACTTTAAAATTTAATAATTTTGCAATGGATTAATATTTTGTCACCAAACCATTAAAAGGCACAAATAGAAACATAGAACATAGAATTTGACGGCAGATAAGGACCGCTTGGCCCACCCAGTCTGCCCATTTCCCGACCTGATGGATAAGCTGCAGATCCTAGTTAACCAGCAGCCTACTTCTTCCTACCCCCACCCCGTAGAATCACCTTATGACTGCCCCATGCATGCTTGAATTCCACCACTGTTTTTGACTCCACAACCTCCTCTGGAAGGCTGTTCCATACATCCACAACCCTCTCTGTGAAAAAATACTTCCTTAAATTACCTCTGAGCCGCCCACTTCTGTCTTCAAATTGTGCCCCCTTGTTCTTGCACACCTCTTTTTTTGAAAGATGCTACCCTCTTGGACTTTGTTGATTCCCTTGAGGTACTTGAATGTTTCTATCATGTCCTCCCTCTCCCTCCTTTCCTCGAGGCTATACATATTAAGCTCCTTAAGTCTTTCTTCATATGTCCTCCGGTGCAGACCCTGCACCATTTTAGTTGCCCTCCTCAGGACAGCTTCCATCCTGTCTATGTCTTTGCGGAGATTGGGTCTCCAGAACTGCACGCAGTACTCCAGATGGGGTCTCACTAGCTGTCTGTACAGAGGGATAATAACTTCCTGTTTTCTATTGGTTATGCCTCTCCCTATGCATCCCATTATCTCCCCAGCCCTCCTTGCTGCCCTCTCACATTGCTTTCCCACCTTTAGGTCATCTGATATGACTACCCCCAGGTCCCTTTCCATTTTTGTTGTTGTTAGTATCTCACCCCCCATTGTGTACTCTTCCTCTGGGTTTTTGTTTCCCAGGTGCATTACCTTGCACTTCTTAGCATTGAATCTAAGCTGCCATACATTTGACCATTCCTCTAACCTTGCCAAGTCCCTTCTCATCCTTTCCACTCCACCTTGTGCATCAACTCTGTTGCAGATCTTTGTGTCATCTGCAAAGAGACATGCTTTTCCTTCCAGTCCCTCTGCAATGTCGCTTATAAAGACATTGAAGAGGACCGGTCCTAATACTGAACCCTGCGGTACCCCACTACTAACCCCCCTTTTTTCAGAGTGGACTCCATTTACTATTACTCTCTGTGTCCTATTCTCCAGCCAGTTCTTAACCCAGGCTGTCATCTTGGGACCTACTCCCAGGCTGGCTAACTTGTATATTAATCTTTTGTGTGGGACTGTGTCAAATGCCTTGCTAAAGTCTAGGTAGGCCATGTCCACAGCCCCTCCCTGATCTACTACTTTGGTCACCCAGTCAAAGAAATCTATTAGATTTGTCTGGCATGACCTTCCCGCTGTGAATCCATGCTGCCTTGGGTCCTGTGCCCCTGTGGCCTCTAGATACTCAACAATTCTTTCCTTCAGAAGTGATTCCAACATTTTCCCTACCACTGAGGTTAAACTAACAGGTCTGTAGTTTCCTGCTTCTGCCTTGCTCCCACTTTTGTGAAGGGGAATCACATCTGCCCTCCTCCAGTCCTCGGGTACCACCCCATCCTCCCATGATTTGTTAAAGAGGGTAGTGAGTGGTGTCACTAGTTCTACCCTTAGTTCTTTTAGAATTCTGGGATGAATCCCATCAGGCCCCATTGCTTTGTCCACCTTCAGTTTTAAGAGTTCTTTCAGAACCCTTTCTTCTGTAAATGGGCTGGTATCAATTTCTGTTTTCAGAGTGTTTCTACTGTTTGTTTTAGGTACCTCCCCCGCTTCCTTTGTAAATACTGAGCTAAAATATTTGTTTAGTATCTCAGCCTTTTCACAGTCACCCTCTGACCCTCCCTCCCCTTTATTAAGCCTCACTATCCCTCCCTTGGTCTTCCTTCGCTCCCTGATGTACCTATAAAAGGTTTTATCCCCTTCTTAACTGAGTTGGCTATCTTTTCCTCGGTTTGGGCCTTTGCTGTTCTGACTGCCTTCCCAGCTTCCTTTTGCTTTAACTGATACAGTTCTCTGTCCTGTTTCTTCTGTGATTCCTTGTACTTCCTGAATGCTTTCTTTTTCTCTTGAACCTTCACTGCCACTTCCTTTGAGAACCATAGTGGTTTCTTACCTCATTTCGTTTTGTTTATTTGCTTTACACAAAGGCTTGTTACCTCTGTGATGGCAGTTTTTATTATTCCCCATTGTTCTTCCACCCCTCCTTCCTGCCCATTTGCTAGTGCATTCCTTAGGCACTCACCCATTTTGACAAAGTCAGCCCTCCTAAAATCCAGTACCTTTATCTTTGTATGGCTTGACTCTATTGATGTGTTTATTGTGAACCATACTGTTCGATGGTCACTAGTTCCCAGATGGCTACCCACTTCTACATCTGTGATCCTCTCTTCATCTCCATTTGAGAGAACCAGGTCTAAGATTGCTCCCTCTTGAGTGGGCTCCAATACTAGTTGTCTAAGGCATGCCCCCTGTAGGGCATCTAGAATAACCCACTCTTAGAAGTGGCTGCTGCAACTGCACTCCAGTTAACATCTGGCATATTCAGATCACCCATCAGCAATATCTCCCTTTTCTGCCATTCTAAGTATACTTTCTATCATTTCCTTGTCCATTTTCTCCCCCTGAGAAGGGGGTCTGTATATAACCCCTGTGCGGATTGTGGTGCCATTGCTGGTCTCCAAATTTACCCACAGTGCTTCTTCTCCTCCCTGTATACCCTTTTGTTCTGTTGCTTTGATTTCTTCCCTTATGTAAAGTGCTACTCCTCCTCCTCTTTTACCCTCCCTGTCTCTTCTGTAGATAGTGTATCCTGGTATGTTTACCACTGTCTAAACTGTTCCCTTCACAAAACAATCAGCTAAAAGCTCAGCCCCAGCACTGCGATGAATGCCTTCCTGTCAGCAAGATGCCCTACACAACAATTTGACAGAGAAAATACCCTGCTTATCAAACAGAGAAAAATCCAGTCATCCAAGTCAGACACAGGTAACCCTCCCCAGCCCCAAAACAGCCTGGTGGTTTGTGCTCTGAAAGCGGTCAGCCCCAAAATAAGTCAGCTGTGCTTTACACTCCTCCTGCACTGAAAATCTTAAGAATTAAGCCAATTGATTGACTAGTGACACTTGTGATGTAAGCAGGCCTTTCAATGTAGGCAGGCTGCTATGTCTGATTCCAATACACAAAATCTTTTAGTGAAACCAGGGATAAAAACTTAACTACTCAGCAAGCAGGACACTTTTAAAATGTTGCAAAAATATCCTTTCAAATCCTAGGTCTCAGCCCCAACAATCAAGCAAATTCAGTTGTATCTCACTCCCTCTGGATATACAATGACTACACTTTTAATGGAATCCTGCAATTCTCTGCTTAATGCCAATAGGGAAAAACAAAATGAAACTTTTTGTAGAAAGCGTAGCTCCCCTGTTTTACAATATTATGCCTTACCAAGTTTCCAGCTCCTAAATGAAGTTATAGTTTGTTCTTTGCAGTGTAGCAAGCTTCTCAGCTTCAGACAAATCAAAAGTCAGACAAATGTGACCTAAGACCTACAGTATATGCCAAATAGAGAATACGCGATGAGCAACCATACACTACCAGTTTGTTCTGCCACAGAGGGATTCTAATTCACTCTGACCTAAATAACGAATCTTGAGAGATCCTTGGGAATTGGAACCCCGAAGTGGTAGAACACACTGATTATGCATATAGTTGCTAATCCTGTATTTTTAAATTGTACATTATTATGGGAAATGTGTGCATTTTTATTCCCTCGCAATGAAACTTGCTTATGTAGTCTCTAAATGTTTTAGATTGATGTTCTACCACAGAAGTCTATAATCACATTCCATGACATTAGAACTGTGGTACAACAGCATTTTGAAAAGGTTGAATTTCTATATAGAAAAATGCTCAACTATACACTACAAACATTTCAGATCAAAGTTCCAAACAATTTTTGCACAATGTGTTAACAGGCAATGTAACCTGGAGACTGAGAATCTAAAAGAGAACAGTCTTAGAGGATAGTGGATGGGCATCAGTTAACAACAATGCTGTATTCATTTTCGAGAGGTTGCCATGACAACCTAGTAAATCTCAAGAGCGAAGCTCGAGAGGTTTACAGTTGTCATGGAACCTCGAGAAGTGAACTCAACGTTGTTGTTTAACTGATGCCCATCTATTGTCTTATATAGTGTATGGGCATCAGCTGAACAAACTCTGAACATTTCTTGAGTGCGGCTGTAATTACCTTACAATCTTAGTGAATAGTGTGCTGCTGCTTATGTCTCCCCCCTGCTAAGAACAGACCAGCTCTGTCCACGTTCCCCTGCTCTCACAGACTAACTTTTTTAAATTAAATACAGTGGCATGCAACTATGCTGAACATCAATACTGTGTCCTTTTATCAGTGCCGCTATCTTTTGGGACAAATCTCACCACTGCTGCTGTTTCCCCATGATCGAAATACATGTCACTACCACTGCCATTTCCACAGGAGCTGAGCATTGCCTAAAGTGCATGCTCGGGGAAGTTCCATGTTGTTGTACCATCGATGTGACATACTCACGATGGTACAACAGCAATATTACATCAGAACGATGGTACAACAAGCTTATCTTTACATCAAATTCAGTGAACAACAAAGCTCTCCCATACACTATATATGTATCCCACATGGTGGCAGCATGCAATGGAACACTACTTGCCCTGCCAGAACAAAGGCAGCTTAGTTTCAAGTTTCAGGTTTCACGTTTATTGGCAGGAAAGCTCCATTAAGCAAGCTCATTTACAAGGAGGCCCTGGTAGACAAGAGATGTCAAATACATGGACATATACAAAAGAAATGGAACACAATAAACAGATAGTGCATTAGCTGCTAAAAAGAAGAAAAGGAAAATGTATCCAATGTATACAATAAATCATACACATACATGAGGTAAGTTACAAAATGCTTACAATGAGTACACAGGTGCAATTGGGATTTTAAGGTTGTACATCATAACATTACAGTGCAATTGGGCCTTACATTTTTAATAGGCAGTAGACTAACACTGGAGCAGTCCTTCTCTAGAAATCCTCAGCATAAGTCAAACAGGAACACTGTAGAAAAATGTAGCTGAGAGGCCCTCTTGGGATACCAGAGGGGAGGAAAAGGGGGCACAGCATTGCCACGCTATGATAGTCTGGGACAAGCCCATTTGAGCCAAAGAACCGGTATCACCCTCCCTCTTGCACAAATGGGCATCACCAGAGGAAGCAAACAGTCATGGACCACAGAATAACCTTTGTCTATCAAGACACAGAGGATCAGGGCAACTTACAATGCTCCACAGGTGTCTTCTCCACCTCTGCATTAATATAGGTGAGGGCTGCCTTCAGGTCCTTACATGAGCATACAGATTTGTTCAGTGCCCTTATTATACGCCTGGCTGGGTAGGCCAAAGAAAATGGGCAGTTTAGTGTATGGAGCTTCAGTTTAACCTCCTGGAATGCCAGGCACTCTTGTTGCAGGCACCAAAAAAAATATAGAAAGATACTAACTTTATGGCCATCTACTAAAATGTAGTCCACTTTTTGTGCAGCTGCAAGGACACATTGCCAGTCCTGTGAGTGTAAGAACTTAATGATCAGTATGCCTTGGATGTTCATTGGTGTCTGAACATTTGCCAGGAGATCTATGGGCCAGTTGAATCTCCAGGACACTGCCCTCTGCTAGCTGCAGAGTGTTGACCAGCCATTTGTGCATGTAGCCTACATAGTCCTTGCCCTCTTTCCCCTCTGGAAAACCAACTAGCCAGACATTGCATCTCCATTCCCAATTTTCATGATCATCGAGAGCTGTTTTTTGGAGTTTGATGTCTTTTAGAGCTTGTTGAAAGGTATGGTCCATACTATGGGGGTGTCCTCTTGTACGATAAGCCAATGTCCTAATTCAGTTATGCAGCCTTTGTGTTTCTCGAGGATCTTTCTCATCATGGTAAGAGCTTGCTGTAGATGAGTAATTTGTGCTGTAATGTTATCAAAGCCCGTCTGCATTTGCATTTTGAGGTCAAGTTTTAAATAATTAATCAATAGCTCCATATTAGCAGTGGAAGTGGTAGGAGATTCAGCTATCATCTCCATCTTCTTAAAAGGTGCATCCTGGAGTTGCTTCACTGCTGCACAGGTGACTAAATAGTCCGGGCTGACCTGGATCACTTACTGGATTAAATAATAATTGTGATTGTTTTTTTCCCAGATTTTGAAGAAGTCACCATTAGGTAACAGTGCTTACTTAATAATGCATTTAATCTGCACTCTTCTAAGGGGAAAAAAGATGAAGTAAGTTCAGATTGATGCAGATCTGCCTTAAAGAGTGATCATCTTGTTCCCTGGCTTGGCGACGTCCCGTGAAACAAGATTCTTAATAACAATTTGTGATAAAATTAATTTCATATTGCTGTTTCTTTGTTACCTCATAGCAAAGAAATGGTTTGGAATTTTTGACTGAAGTTTCTAGGTAGAAACGGCTTGTTCCACAGATGTGCCTTTGGCTGTTATTTTGAAAATAAATGACTTGGCTTAGACTTCTGCAGATTTTAATTTTGATTTCACATAGGATAACATTGTACTGGAAGTTTACAGAGCCATTTCTTTGTCACTATGATGTTACAAAATAGTTTGCAATTTTGATCTGAAATTTTCAGGATACTAAAGGCTTCCCTCACAGATGTGCCTTTTGCTGCTTTAATGAAAATATATTACTTTGCTCTGGGCATCTGCAGCTTTACATTTTGCTTACCTTCCATAGGATAATATTGTATTGTGAAGTGTACACAAGCATTTCCTTGTCACTTTGTGCTCTGTGCTCCCACACACAAATATGAATACTAATAAGGAGTAATGCATGGATTGCAGTGCAGGACCTAGAGGGCCCTGCACTTCCAAAGAGAAATGTGGATGCTACTAGGGACTGAGCACTCCCACACACAAATACGCCGAGGTGTATGGAGTGATGGGATCACAGGGCCCTGCACTCCCACAGGGAAATAAGTATTTAATTACAATCTGTTAAAAAATTGTGGAAGGTTAAGGGAAATGTGTAAATTCAGGAAAGCTTAGGAGGGGGACTTGCCCCCTGACTTTGTTTAAGATAGTGCAACCGTGTCCTTATTTGCCTGCGGGGAGCAGAGCCCTCTGGGCCCTGTGCTTCCTTCTCTCCATAGATGCATGTATGTACTGTATGTTGCTGTGGAAGTGCAGGAACCTCCACCCCCTGTGCTTCCATCTGTAGGACAATAGTCATTAAATTATCAGTACAAACATCTTATTACCCCTACCTCATATACCCATTACCAAAAATGTTCAATTCCGTGCCAAAATACCATGTCACACCACGGCAACTTGATTTCATGCCATAGGTGCAAAAAGACAGTTTGGTCATGACATGAAAAATGACAGCTATCACATTCATGATGTTGTGTAAAAAAATGGGTATGTTAAAAATGTGGTGTCAAAATATTTAAAATTTCCAGTTACAAGCAGCATAGCAAAATTTCAACACACGTGCATAACTTTGCATTTTTTCATATTTTGACACCAAATTTTCAACACAGCCTTCTTATGACCCCATCTCAAGAACAAGAGTGGTGAATTTCTCCAATTCTAGACCAAGAGGTGTTTTCACTAGCCAGCCATGATATCACCTTTTGGGATGGATTTGTGTAATTGAAGAATAATAGAATCGTAGAAGGTGATGGCAGAAAAGGACCTTCCAACCCATCCAGTCTGCCCCTTACCCTGCTAGTCCAACCTACTGTAGCCTACCTACCTACCAACATTGTTCATGAGGTGTGGTCCCAAAAAGGCCATGTTGAAAACGTGAAAACGTGGTGTAAACATAAGCACAAATGGCAAAGTTGTGCATCAAAGTTGAAAACCCCTTTGACACTTGGTCTTTTGGCTAAAAAAGTAACACTTAGTTACCAATCACAGTAAGCTCTATTTTTAGCAAGCATTCTACTGTTGTTTCTACTCAACAGTCTATTTAACATTTTTTGCCATACCTAGAATTAAATCATCCATAGGCCAGAGGGCCTTGTCTTATACTCTTCCATCCTTTTTTAACTCCTTACAGTCTATTTTAATTGTTTAGAAGTTTGTTTTTTGACTTTTTTTATCATAGAAGAATTGTATTCGTTTTGTACCATATGACAGCTCCATCATGAGCAATGTATTCAGTACAGAGTAATAGTCACCATCTAAACAGTATGCCTCAAGCTATATACATAGAAGAACTACCATAGCAGACAGTCATATAACATGGTAAAACAGAAAGCAGGGCCCTGAATTGGGCTGTATAGCAAAAGAGAAAAAGGGAACACAGTGTGCCAATGGTTCAAGTAGGAGGATTACTGTAAGGAAGGTCTATTTTACATAGAGGGGACTGCAAGTAAATTTCCTATTTAGCTAGGAAATTGTCCAATTGACCTTGTTAAACATAGGACTGGTGTTCCAACATTGCCTGGTGAGCCAAGGCCACACGCCAGCATCTTAGAGAGGGGTGGCAATACCTGGTGCCAGTGCATCAAAAGTAGGCGTTTGGCTTCCATAAAGGCCACCATCACCCACTGTTGCAGGGGGTAGATAGGGAGTTAAGCTGGGTGACATCACCAAGCAAGAGCCTGGCATCTATAGCAGAGATAGTCATCCCCAGCACTCGGGAGCAGTCAGATGCGACTGCGGACCAAAACGGTAGGATCCGTGGGCATGTCCACAAGATATGCAGCAGGTTCACATCAGGTTGGTCACATTTCCAGCACATCGAGTGAGCCAAGATACCACGATGACAAAGGGCCTCTGCGGTACGATACCAATGGAGAAGAACCTTAAGCCGGATGAATCGGCTTTTCGTGTCTCTATAGTGGGGTGTGCACTGCCTTTAGATATTGGGACCAACTAGCATCGAGGATATCACATTGAGCATCCAACTGCGCATCATGCGGGGCCCGGTAGACCTTTCAAATGGGGAGATTTGTGAACCCTACCCAACCATTCCCATTTGCTATCTACACTAAATTGGGTTAAGTAGTTCTGCAAGGAGCTGCGGAGTTGGAGATATTTCCAAAAGTCTGATGTAGGGAGACCATATTTGGTTTGTAGTTGGTCATAAGAGAGCAGCACATTCGAGCCTGCAATGCAAACATCCTGCACTGTAGAGATCTTGCTCCATTTCCACAAGGGCCAGCTGATAGGAGTTCCCCCAATTACTATGAAGGGGTTGTGCCACAGGGGAGAATAACAAAATGAGGGGTCCCATGCCAACCTGGGAGTGTGAGATAAAGACATAATGGTGCACCACACCTGACATGTGGCCAGCATGGAGAGGAAAGATTACAGGGCACTTTGCCTGAGGGCTAAGCAATACCATCAGTGGGCCCTGTCGGTATAGATCAGATTCCACCTGGACCCAGGGGAGGTCTTGGAAAGCCCTGGGGACACATCATCGAATGACCATGGCAGAGAGACAGGCTTGGTGATGGCCCTTGAGCCTGGGGACCCCTAAGCCTCTATGAGACCATTGTGCTCGCAGTTTCTGTTTGCTCCAATGCGGAGGCTAGCCCTCCCAAAGAAAATGGAATAAAAGGTGGTCCATGGATGTAAAAAGTTTGGGCGAGAGAGGGCTAGGCAGGTTAATCAACAGATATAGTACTTTGGGGAAGAATAGCATGCGCAACATATTGCAGCTCTGTCTAGTAGGGCAGCTGTAGCTGCCACCACTGCTCGGTCTATACAGAAAGCTGGGCCAGCAGGGGTGAAAAATTAGAGGATTCCAATTCAGACCATTGACTAGGGATAAATATGCCTAAGTAGGAGAAACCTTTGTCCGCCCATGTGAGTTCCATACCTACAAGGCAGTTTTTGGTGCAGTGAGGGTTCAAGGGAGCCAGAATAGTCTTTTTCTGGTTGGCATTTAAGCCAGAGAGGAGGGCAACATCCTGTAAAATGTCAAGGACTGCTGGGAGTGCTCGCTGGGGTTGTGAGATGGTCAGTAAGAGATCATCAGCATAGGCTGCTACTAGGTGGGAGGAGTTACCAACTGTAACTCCTGAAATGGACGGGGAGGCTATAAATGCCCTGATAAGGTGGTCTAGGGCTATCAAGAAAAGAAGAGGGAATGGGGGTATCCTTGGCGTGTCCCTCTTTGCAACGGGAAGGGAGCAGAGATGGTGGTGTTCATAAGAATGCGAGCCATCAGGGAGCTGTACAAAGTGCTGATCCACCTACAGAAGTTTGGACCCAAACCATAAGCCTGATCAGCGGCGAGCAGATAGTTCCATTCTATCAAATCAAAGGCCTTGGTAAAGTCAACAGCAAGGGCCCCCATGGGAACTGAGGACCAGGATGCTGCCCACTTGAGGTTCAGCAGCAGCCTCGTATTATCGAGGCCCGATCTCCCTTTCATAAAATCCGCCTGTGCCAGGTGGATAATAGTGGGCAGAACATCAAGCAATTGGGTGGCCAAGATTTTGGCAAGTATTTTCGTGTCCACTGGTAGTAGGGAAATGGGGCAAAAATTTGCACAGTTCAGAGGGCTGTTAGATTATTTAGGGATAAGAGTAATGAGAGCCTGTCTCATTGTGGGTGGAAGCAATTGTGATGAATGAGCCTCTTGAAGTGCCTTAAGGAGAGGTCCAGTGACTGTTGGACACAGTGCCCAATAGAGCTCCACGGTCATCCCATCTGGACCTGGGGCCTTACCAGGTGCCATCTGGGAGAGGGCTTGTTTCACTTCAGTCCCTCCCAAAGGGGCATCTAGCTGAGACACTTGCTCTGGAGTAAGGGTTGGTCTCTTAGAGTTTTGGCTGAACTGGTCCAGCTTCTGCCATAGGTATTGTGGGGAGAGTGGGGAATGGGATTCGTACAGGGAGGCATAGAAGGACCGCATGGTGGAACTAATTTCCTGCGGGGTATGAACTATGTTGCCGGAGTTATCTAGGAGGGCATGGATATGGGACAAGGCTTGTTGCTTACATAGTCTAATTGCCAATAGTCGACCACTTTTCTCCCCCCATCCCAATATGCGTGCTTCGATCTAAGAAGTAACCATTCCACCTTTTGATTCAGGATGGTGTTGATCTGGTATTTCAATCCCACTATTTGGTGTAGGATGGAGGGGTTATCGCCTGAAGGGTAACCAGCATGGAACTTGCATTCCAGGCAAGCGAGGTCAGCTTGGAGTGCAACTAGATTCACCCTACAACCTCTTTTCTTGGCCACGGCAAAGGCAATGATCCGCCCTCTAAGAACCTCCTTGAAGGCCTCCCATACTGTACTCGAGGAGATGTCCCCAGTCAAGTTAAGGTCAAAGTAGTCCTGGGTTGCATAGGAAATCATGCTGCTGAAATCTGAATCCTTTAGCAGGAGAGGATTGCATCTCCAGCGGGTGCCCTTTGGGCGCTGGCCATCTGGGGAATATCTAGTAAGAAACAGGGCATGATCTGATATCAATATACTGCCAATTTTGTTGTTAGATAGGCTCTGGGCTGCTGTCACATTGGCTAGCCAAAAGTCTATATGGCTATGAGTAGTATGGGCATGCAAGTAGAAGGTGTATGCCCGCCGGTCAGGTGGTCTCTCCGCCAGACATCTGTCAGTCCCCAGTCTTCTTGTAGACCTTGAAGGGCAGCATAAGCTTTAGGGTGGGACTGTGGAAGGGGTTTAGATTTATCCAAGAACGGGTCTAGGACCATATTAAAATCTCCACCTACCAGGTTAGGGATGTCAGGTCCATCTCCGGCTAACGAGGTAATGGCCTGGCTAACTGCTGGGAAAAAATTGGCATGATCTTCATTGGGGGCATAGAGGTTAGCAATAATAAGTGACCCTGCAAGAGAGGACAATCTCACCACTACCCATCTGCCGCCTGTGTCCCTCTGAATGTCCTCCATTTTCCAGTGAGATGATCTGTGGATCAAGATAGCCACCCCTTCAGTTTTATTCAAGGCTGAGCTGACGTGAGATTGTAAGTAACAGTAAGGCGTACCCAGGACTTTTTTAACCAGGGGGCAGCCCTACTCAGGAGATGGGATTCTTGGATGAGGACAATGTCTGCATGTAAAGAATGAAGAAATTGAAGTACTTTGGTATGTTTAATAGGATGAATAAGGCCCTTGACATTCCAGAAAACCAGTGAGGTACCTGCAAGGGGTGAGGATACCCAGGGGGCCATGGCTGCTAACAGTTGCAAATCAAATCAGTGGAAGACTAGGTTTGCTGGCCAAGGCACCTAGCTTCACCTGAGCTCTTTCCTTCTAGGTTGCTTGAAAGGACAGAGCAAAGAACATTACCAGAGCAAGGGAAAGGATTAAGACTTCTTTTGGCTAGGCATATTTATCGTGTGGTATTGTTTTTATTTTGTACTCACAGGGATTGTTACTGTTTGTTGCTAACATTTTATTGCTTTATTTTTCTCTGATTCAAATTGTTGTTACTGGGTACACCTTCTGCTGCATTATTACAAGGTGTGCCTACAGGTGTATGCTAACAGATTACTGCTGTAATCTTCTGATTCAGATTGTCTTTTGCAAGGTATATCTTCTGTTACTGCGTTATTTTTCTGTGTAGCAAAGTGTTTGTTACAGGGTATATCTTCTGTGAAATTACTACAGGTGGTGCTTTACAGGTTTTACAGTTTTATCTATCATTAGGATAAGCTTTCAGGGTTACCTCATTTGTTGCTGACTGATTGTTTCTGCTCTTACCTCCTTGTTTCTTTTGTCCGTGGTTCTTCTTTTTTGGCAGGGGAAGGGCCCAGCCACCCACCCCCATCCCCAACCACCCCACACTGCACTCCTTTTATAGGATAGCACGGTCGTGACATTTCCTGTGGCAAAGCAGTAAGGGGTGGATCCGTGGGGTGTCCACACAGTGACCTCATTTACAGGGGCACTAGTAATTTAACTTTTATAACAAAAACAAACAAACAAAATACAAAATCAAACTTTTGCTTTCATTTTCTTCCATCTAATTACTCTGACCAGGTTATAAACCCAGCAAATTATCTGGAATGGACATCATTAACTGCAGGTACCGTGGAACACTTTTCAGAAGGGCAGTTTTACAGAATTTAGGACACTGTCCTACATGCTGAGCCATTGGAGATCTAAGGACTCAGCTCCAGGCAGCCTGGGCAGAGATTGCATGCCTCAAATTTCATATTCAAGAGGAAATATATTATAAGAACCACCCACCATTTCCCGAACATCCAACAGAAGCACCTCGACTGCAGAGAGTAGTTGGTCCGGAAGGTTGGCAGGTGGTTAAGGAGGGGCAATTCTGGTGCCCCATCACTCAGTGCTCTCCAACATATTACTTCCACAAACCATATAAAAACTACAAGTAGGTATCTGCCTCTCTCTCCGAAATCAAACAAAGGAGCAGAGGACACTGCAGAGCAGGACACTGCAGCACAGGAGCTAGCACAAAACCTTGCCCAAAACAGGAACCAAAACAAAAAAAGCAAAAAGGAAATCCAAATACTTCTGATCATAGGAGACTCCATAATTAGGGGAGTTGATACCTATCTCCAGCCAGGGGTAATGGTTAGATGTCTCCCCGGTACATCAGCTTGGAGAGACACTGACCGCATTGCTAAAATTGTTCAGGAAGCAGGAGAAAACATTAACATCCTGGTACACATAGAGACTAATGATCTCGCCAGCTGGTCAGTTGTGGAGACCAAGGAACACCTGAACAGGCTGGGTGACAAACTATCACCCATTTCGTTCAACATCTCCTTCTCTGAGATCCTGTCAGTCTGTTAGAGGGGGGCAGATAGATGGAAGGTCAGAGAAGGGGAGACAGGGGAACTAAACATGTGGCTCAAGGGCTAGTGCCAGCAAAAAGGACACAAATTTGTAGGGAACTGGCAACAGTTTTGGGAGTGAAAACTCTTTAAATTTGATGGACTGCATCTGACTAAGGAGAAAGTCAGTGCACTGGGGCAGAAGTTTGACATCTTTGCAGAATATTTAAACTAGCAAATGGGGAGAGGGGTGCATCACCCCATACGTCGAATGGGAAGAACACCCCTCCCCCCTCAGTTAGTGGCCAAACAGGAATTCAGCATGTTTGAGTTCATTTGCATCACCAGGTAAGGAAAAAAGTCCAGCTCCCCATATGACGCACAGGGGAAATGCCAGACCTCACCCAACAACTAACACACTGAAATCTGGCCAATGGAAAATCATGTACACAAATGCTCGCAGTCCAGGAAACAAGATCCCAGACCTGCAGGCAATAATGACAGAGGCTAAACTGGACATAGTAGCAATTAGTGAGACGTGGCTTACCAGTAACAATACTTGGGAGACTTCAGTACATGGCTATGTACTGTTCAAAAGACACCGACGTGCAAAAAGGGGGGGTGGAGTGGCCCTGTATGTCAATGAAAATATCAAAGCAACAGAAATTCAGAATAGGCATAAGGAACCAGAAGAACTGTGGTTCACCCTGGAAACAGGAAATGGGACAGCCATAAGAACTGGGGTTGTCTACAGGCCCCCCAGATCAGGGGAGGACATAGACACATTACTGTTAGAAGATATACAAAACATGACAGCTAAAGCAGAGGTTCTGATAATGGGAGACTTCAACATGCCAGATGCAGATTAGTCAATACCAGCAGGAACTTCTGCCAGAACTAGACACATGGTGGCTTCCCAGAAGAGGGAGGGCCTCAAACAACTGGTACAACAACCCACAAGAGACAGGGCTATCCTAGATCTACTACTGACTAACAGGCAAAGGATCACAGATCTCCAGGTAGAAGGTCAACTGGGGACCAGTGACCATCACATGGTATGGTTCAGTTTGGCCACTACAACTAAATCATCCCATTACAAGGCAAAAATATGGGACTTTAGAGGAGCTGACTTTGATAAGATGACCAACAAAGTTAAGCTAGCCCTGGCAAAAAAAATACAGGTGAGGGGGTACAGGTAAAGTGGGCAAGCATTAAGGATGCAATACTTGAAGCAACATCCCATTGTGTTAGAAACAAAAGGAAGTGCAAAAGAAGAAGGAAACCACTTTGGTTCTCAAAAACAGTAGCAGAAAAGGTCAGAGCCAAAAGGCTGGCCTTCAGGAAATATAAGGGAATGCAGCGGGATGAAGATAGGGAGGCATACCAAACTTCCCTAAGGGAAGCAGGGAAGGCAGTAAAGCAGGCAAAGGCCCAAACTGAGGAAACACTAGCACAGACAATGAAAGAAGGTGACAAGTCTTTCTGTAGATACATTAGTGAAAGGAGAAAGTCCAGGGGGGGTATTGCTAAGATCAAAGGAGATAAGGGTGTGTGTGAGGAGGAGCACCATGTAAAAGCATCTTTCCTAAATAGATACTTCTGCTCAGTATTTACTGAAGAGAAGGTAGGGCAGGACCCACAGCTCAGCACCATGGACACAGGGGGGAGGGACGTGAGAACTAGTCCCTTCACAAAAGAAAGGGTCCCACAGGAGTTCGATAAGCCCAGGGTGGACAAGGCAATGGGACCTGATGGCATACATCCCAGGGCATTAAAGGAGCTAAAGGTGGAATTAGTAGAGCCATTATCAGAAATGTTTAGTGAGTCTCTGAGCACAGGAGAGGTCCCAGAAGTCTGGAGAAGGGCTCATGTGATCCCACTCCACAAGAGTGGTAGCAGGAAGGAGGCAGGGGACTACAGACCAGTCAGTCTTACCTCAGTAGTGGGCAAGATTATGGAGGCACCCCTTAAGGCAAGGATAGTGCAACACCTGCAATCTATAGGAGCACAGGATCCAAGACAGCATGGCTTTACAAAAGGAAGGTCCTGTCAAACTAATCTCATAGATTTCTTTGACTGGGTAACCAGAGTGGTGGACCAAGGGGGAACAGTTGATGTTGCCTACTTTGACTTCAGCAAAGCTTTCGATACTGTTCCACATAGAAGATTGATTAATAAGCTGGGTAGGCTTGGGGTGGGTCAGAAATTAGTCAACTGGTTGCCAAACTGGTTGGCGGGCAGAAAATAGAGAGTGGTGGTAAATGGTATACAGTCAGAAGAGATGCAAGTCACAAGTGGGGTACCTCAGGGATCAGTCCTGGGGCCAGTCCTCTTCAATATCTTCATCAGTGACATTGCAGATGGACTGGAGGGTTAGGTTTGTCTGTTTGCAGATGATGCCAAGATCTGCAACAGAGTAGATGATCCAGATGACGTTGGCAGAATGAGAAGAGATCTGGATAAACTAGCAAAATGCTTGGAAGAGTGGCAACTGGGGTTTAATACAAAGAAGTGCAAGATGATGCACAAAAGGAAGAGAAACCCTGAAGCCACCTATAGGCTGGAAGAGGAGTTGCTGGCAGTCACAAAGGAAGAAAGAGACGTGGACATCATCATCACCGATGACCTGAAATCATCCAAGCAGACCACTACAGCAGTAGGTAAGGCTAGGGGGATGTTAGGGTGTATTAGTAGGGGTATCACAAGTCAGAAGAGGGAGGTAATAATCTGTCTTTACAAGACACTGGTTAGGCCCCATCTGGAGTACTGCATGCAGTACTGGAGGCCACACCTTCACAAGGACATTAACCAAATTGAGGCAGTCAAGAGAAGGGCAACCAAAATGGTGCAGGGACGGCATCAGAAAACATATGAGGACAGATTAACGGAGATCAATATGTATACCCTAGAGCAAAGGAGGGAGAGAGGTGATATGATCGAAACATTCAGACACCTTAAGGGCATTAACAAGGTGAAAGAGTCTAACATGTTTCCATATAAGAAAAATAGCAGGACAAGAGGACACAGCATGAGATTAGAGGGAGGCCGATTAAGGGGTAATGTGAGGAAGTTCTTTTTCACGGAAAGGGTGGTGGAGGCATGGAATGGCGTACCTCAGGAAGTGGTGGATATGAATACAGTGCAGGGCTTCAAACAGACATGGGATAGGCATACGGGAGCAATACAGATGAGTATGAATAGATAGGCCATTGACAGAGTAAAGGCTGATGGAACGTTTATAAGGTAGAAGAAGAAATGGGCAGACTGGATGGGCTTTGCGGTCCTTATCTGCCGTCAATGTCTATGTTTCTATGTTTCAAAGGAAAAGAGTACTTACTCCAGCCACCAATTTAGCATACTAGAGCAGCAATATTGGGACAGGCAGGAATTCCACCTGCCAGGGACACAAGAGGCCTCTAACGAACCGTTGGCACTAACCTTTAATGCAGAGAGGATGGTAGATACCACACCGATGCAGTAGAGGAACTAGAGAGAGAGAGAAAAACCAAGCACAACAACAACTATTACTATTATTGTAACTATTACCTCTGTTAATGAGGAACAAACAATAATTGTGAACTACTGTTGGAAACACAATTAAAAGATTATATTCACAGAACAAATTGAACAAGCGTAAATATGTTATGGGATTCTAGGCCAAATCCGAAAGAAAGTGTTGGATAACCTGCACTTTCAGCTATGCTAGCCAGGGAACTCACAAAGTGGGAGGTGTGAGTAATTCAGTAAAAGATCTACCCTCCCATCTAGGCATTGGCCAGGTAGTCAGACACCGGGACATCTATAGCCTGGGTTAGGGAAGGAGGTGGCAGAATGTGAGGGAACAAGCAAGGAAGGGGGGTGTAGAAAGGGAGGCAGGGAGTTAATCCCCCTAGCCAAAAATATCAGCGGTGCAAGGGGACTGTGGAGAGACCCCACAAAATAATAGGCATGCTGTGGAAACATGGGGGACGTGGGGGATAATTCCCCCAATTCAGTATTGCTGCCAGCTGCAGCTTGATCCGCCTACAATAGTTAATTTGATAGCCCTAGGCACCATTGGTTGCCAAAGAATCCACCCCAGAAAAATCACATGATACAAGAAATAGGGGAAATATCATCAGCCTTGTCTATGTACCTTGCATGCACATGGAGGTAGCTACCCCCTATCATAGGACCCTCCTGTAGGGGGAAGCCCCATATTCTATTCTAGTGCTACACATGGGGTTGGGGGAGAAAGCTGGTTCACCCCTGTGTAAAATTACCAAGGTCTGCTTATTGTGCATAAGAAAAAGAGGAGACAATACAACAAAATACAGTCTTTAGCTGTGGGGTCCTTCTACCTGCCCGGTAACAGCCGGGGGGGGGGGTAATCCACAGGTTCTGAAAGTCCAGTCAAGGCCATGGCAGCATAGGATAGCACTCTGGGGTGCACTGGAGTTGAAGAGTCCACCGCCGCCACCAACGAGTCATCGGGATAATCTGCCCAGTCTAGGAATGCAGCCGTATCCATGGTTGAAAGCTCCTGGCAATCCTGGTAGGTGGGAGAGGCAGGAAAAAAGCATTCTTCATGGGAGATCTTCACCAGTGGGGCATGTGAAGGGGACTTGGGGGGAATCGAAGCGCCACTCCAGGATCGTTGCCTGTGTCTGGTAATGGAGAATGTCCCTCAAGAAGGCAAAGAAATGGTGGTGCAAGTTTCAGAAGGGGCAGCTGCTTGCCAAGGTACGAGTGAGTGTAAGGAGGAAATTGCTGGTACAGGGGGATTAGAGTTGTTTGCTTACATCCACCCAAAAAGGAGTCCTCCAGCAACTGCATCCGTGGCTTTTGAGTTGCTCTAGTGGTAGGTAGTGGAGATGGTGCCCACCTTACTAGTGAGGGTGGATGACATCAATACCTCGCTAAATAAAATAGTGGCTGATGTTAGCAACCTGCAATATAAAATGAATGTAGTAGAGCAACTCCTGGACACCAGTAAGCATCAACACGCCACACTTTTCCAAAAGGTGCAGCTGCAAGAGAAAAGACTGGCTAGCTTGTGGGACCATGTTGAAGACCAGGAAAACAGGGCCTGGCGCAATAATTTGTGCATTATAGGTCTTCCAGAAGGAGTCGAAGGTACATCTATGGAACATTTCCTAAATGAGAACCTCCCGGTATTATTAGGGGAAAGATGGTGGGGCCCTATGGACATAGAGAGGGCTCATCTGGTGTCTGGCAGAAGGGACAAGAACAGTCAAACTCCGAGGCCCATTGTTACCTACTTCCTAAGGTACACTACCAAGGAGCACATTCTCAGGGCAGCCAGGGATTTGGGAGAAGTGAGATGGGAGGGCTCCCTAGTGTTCTTCTACAGGGATTTTGCCCATGAGACAGCAGCCAGACGGAGGGCGGTTGGGCAGATTAAAAGGTTTTTGCACCAACATAACTTTTAATTTAGATTTAGATCACTCACCAACCTGCTAGTCTCTAAGGAAGGCCAGAATTGATAGCTGATCACCCTGCTTTAGTTGAGAAGAGGCTGTACAGATTCTACCCCGAGCTCCCATCTCCAACTACAATTCCCAGAGGCCTTTTGAGCATTTTAGTGATGTATTGCAAGGAGTCAGTGACCGAGGTAGGCTATGCTGCAGAGAAATCATTTCTGGGCGGTGTGGCCGGTTGTCCCATACTGGACATGGCTCTGATATATTCCAGAGGTGTTAAACGTAATGCAGCAGTTGCAGATCGATGATGTATAGTACCCCAGACTGGCTGTAGGGGCTATCTCTTATTAGTGCAGCAACTGGGGTCTGTGCAGCCTATGGCGCCCATGCAGCTCGCAGATACTTGGCACTGCTATGATGAAAAATCACGCCGGAATCCTCTGTAGATGCTGCCAGTCGGCTAGAGAATGATTACCACACCATGAATGGGTGTTAATAGGCTAGGATGTCCGTGGATAACGGTGCCAGAGCATGGATGCTGCCCAGATAGAGGAGAGTGGTAGAAATTAGGCAGCTATTGTTTCAGTGGTCAGGCTACGCCCCAGTTTTTTGACTTTTTGATTGAAGTTGAGAAAGTTCTTACTTGCTGAGAGTGAATGTAAATGTGCATAATAGTTTGTAGAATGCTTGTGGTTTTTGGGTGTACTTTGTATTTTGATATTTTTCACCTGTTTGTTCATTTTTGTTGTATACTGGTCATCCTTGAAAATGGGTCTTTGGCCCATGGTCTTACCAGTTCAAATAAAACAAACAAACAATACATCGAAGCTCACTTACAATACGGGAACAGCAATCAGAGGGTGAGGGGTGCCACTAGACACCAGGACAAAAATGCTGGCGAAGGAAAAAGGATTTTCCCCTGCTGAAAAAGTATCTTTTTTGTGATTCCTGATATGAAAAAAAAATCTTTTTTCCTGTCACGAGTCATGTAAAAAGATTTATAATCTTTGAAAAAACATAATTTTAAGAGCCTTTTCGCAACCATTAAGTGCAGAAACTAGCTTGGGGGCCCTGATAAGCAAGCTACATGTACTGGTTGCTATTAGGAATGTCATTTTCCATGGGTTTTCAAATTTAAATTTTTGTGGAAAATGGAAAACAATATGGCGGCAAATGAAATTCATATTTTCCTCTCACAAATGAAGACTGGCCCCATATGAAACAAGATTACTTTTTCCTTTTCATACAGCTATTTTGAAGTTCTTGCTGTGTATGCTAAGAACCAAACTTTTCAGTAAACAAGCAAAAGGTACTTCAGTGGGCTATCCCCTTTCTACACTGAAAATATCAGACCAAAATTCCAAATTGTCTGGGTGGTAGCCAAATTCATAGAAAACCCAGCAAAACTAATGGGAAAAAATCAGAAAATGCACTTTTTGCACTATTCAGAACTCAGAATCTGAACATCTGACTGGAATGAACCATGCAACATACACAGATCTACCCCATGAGACTGTGTGTGTAAAATTTCTTGCATATCCATTAAACGGTGTCAAGATTATTAAACTATAGAAATTGGGGTCTCACATTAAATTGCCCACAGAATCCTAAATATTGTGGTGCTACCATACCACTATAATATATAATATGAGGATATACAATGGCAAGTGTTGAAATATGCCATTCATTTTCATGAGTTTGGGGGCAGGACTATAACTCACAAGTGGCGAAGCCATGAGTGTGTTATTAAAAGTCCCACCCCCTCATGAATGGAAATAAATGGTGTATTTCAGCTCTTGCCATTGCATGTTCCATGTAACAATGGAAGTAGAATTTTTTTTTTATATATTCTGTTTTTCCACCATGGAGCCTTGTAGATGGCTCAGGTCCCCCCCCAAAGGGAACTCAGTCTCTGGCCCCACCTCTCCTGTCTGACTCACCTGGAGAACCCCCACAGGTTACCCCCCCATGACAGGGCCAAGGCAAAGGGCACTGGCTTTCCTCCCGACCACGGAGACCAACATCCAGTTTCGGGGCATCGGGACAGGTGCTGGGGGGGGCCATCACAGAGCCTGCCAGCTCCGCTTTTCCTCCTGGTTTTCTCTCTCCCCCCTCCCCACCAATGGCACATGAGCACATGCCTCCCAACTCATATCACCCTGCAGCCATCACTAGAGGGTGACCAATGAGCAGGACGGCAATCTCAATCCTCTCTGAGAGAGAAAAGCAATCCTCTGGATGCTCAATCCTCTCTCTCCCCTGCAAACTCCTGGTGGCCCGGGCTCATTCCTGAACCCAGATCACCAGTGCGGCACAAGGTGTAGCAACCAGTGCCTCAACCTCTAGTGCCACCAGGCTGGCTTGCAAGTAGGAATTTGAATGTTTAAATAAATGTGTTTTTCAGATGTAGGCCGGTGCTGTGCAGAGACTATATTCCCCCTTCCCCCAAATGTGTTGCAGTAGCTCATTAGGCTTATTCTGCACAGCGCGGGGCAACTATTTTCTTCTGCCAGTGGAATTTTGGTCAAATGCTGATATTGGTTCAATGAAATTTTGTGAAATTTCCACAAATAATTTACAATATTTTGAAAAAATTTTGATTTTGGTTATTTCCTTAAACTTTTAAAAGTACTTGTTGAAAATACACCAAGTATGGAACTTTGGCTTTTCCAGCACTCATACAGACTTTTTTTTTAATTCTTTTTCCTTCCGGTCATGATCTGTGGGGCCTCTCTCAGGCATCCTCCCTGCTCCTGCCCTGTCTGAAGTCCTCCTACCTGTGCCTCCTCTCCTCCTCCTCCTCTATCCATGATTGGCACCCCCAGCTTAACCCCACCAGGGTGGGGACGCCCCTCCTCTTGGGCAGTCATAACAGTCAGGCCGATGTGGAAGAGGACCTGGGTGGAGGAACCTGGAAGGCCAGGCAGGATGGACCCAGTCATGGGCATTGGGGCAGGTGCCATCGTCTACCCTGCAGACTGGGCTTTTTCTTTGTTCTGATGTTCACTCCTCCCCCTCCCATGCGTGTACATGCCCCTGATGCATGGTGCATGGCAACCCCTGCCTGCATCAGGCCACACCAATTACATGCTGCCCAGCACGCTACAACACCGCTGGTCTCCACCAAGAACCACTGGCACATCGGGTGATCCCCAACCTCCCCCCTGGGGAGGAAAGCAGCCCAGTAGGTGCTCAATCCTCTCCTGCCCCTGCCATCCCCCGGTGCCCTGAGCTCACTCCCAAACTCAGGTTGCCGGCATGGCATGAGGTGTGGCATCCAGTGCCTCAACCCTCAGCACCACCGGGCCGGCCCAACCCATACAGACATGTACCAAGTTTCAGATCTCCACCATTATAAATAACTCAATTATAAGCCTCCAAACCTTTGGAAATTTAAACATTACAGATAACATTTATGTAAACTAAAAGCTTTTGTGCAGATTGCACCAGTGTTGGTATGGTCACACTACCTATGCCCATACATATGTGTGCCAAGATTTGGCTCTCTAGCTTTAAATGTGACTGAGATATATGTCTCTGAACTTTCAGAAATGTTAAAATTACATTTCACAATGACATAAACTGTTGAGTTTTAAGCCCCTATAAATTTAATGCTTGAGAACAGAAAATCACCAATGTTGTTAAGTTCATTGACTCTAAATAGTAACCTTTAAGGTAGCCACCATGGTCCAGCATTAGAACGTCATGCTGCCATGCTGATGACCTAGGTTCAGAAGTGAGCGCTTGAAAGTCGTGTCGGGAGGCAGGTCATAACTAAACCTTACAGTCTCTGTTTTGCCATTTCTATGAATCTTCCAGGAAAGTACACATCCAAGTTTTCAATTATCTAGCTCCAAAGGTGGCTAAGTTTCAAGCATAGGAATATTTTCAGAACGTCCCACATGCATTTACTATTGCATATTATCCTACTATCTATGTACATGTATAAATGGATCTTCTCACTGTAACTGTATAAAATCAAATAAAACTTTGAATTGCAAAAAGAAAAGAACGTTCCACATGTTCTGGTGATTATGGAGTCCTGGATCCGACCGGCAACCAGTAACAACGAAGTTAACATCCCCTCCTACTCTTTGTTCAGAGCCGACAGGCAAACCAGAGGTGGTGGGGTAGGTATTTACATCAAGGATAAATTCCCTGACTCCATAATTGACTAAACCTCTGTCCCAAAAGAATTTGAAAGCTTGTCATTAAAAATTAAAATTGCCTCCCGTATCTCATTATGTATAATAGGATGCTACAGACCCCCATCAGCTGGACTACAGTTGTTAAAACATCTCGAAAACATCCTGGGTTTGGCATCTCCAGAGTGTATCATACAAGGAGACTTCAACTTAGACTGGCTCTCCAGTGCATCCACCCCACTTAAAATGTTCTGTGATCCCCTTGGGTTGTCACAGCTAATAAACAAATCTACTTGTCCTAACAAGCTCAACCCTAATAACAGCACTCTCTTGGATATCATTTTAGTTAACAAATCCCATTTAGTCTCCCATGCTGGCATCTTTTTCTCTGATATTAGTGACCATTGCTTCATCGCGTGTGTAAGATCCACTCTTAAATCCACAACTGTACCAAAATTCTCCTTTAAAAGGTGCATATGCAACTTTGATCTCCATGGGTATATATCAGACCTAAGAGACTCTATGCGATGGAAGGACTTCTATCTAGCCAAGTCCCTGACTACGGCTTATGATATTTTCTCAGAAATTGTACTAGGGGCTCTCAACAAGTATGCTCCCATAGTAAAAGTTTGTGCCAGAAACAAATCCTGTTGGTGGTTTAGAGAAGACCTTAAAGATGCTTTGCGGAGTAGAGATGTACTCTGGAAAACTGCTAGGAAAACTAATTTAATAAATGACTGGAATTCTTTCCAGAGGGCGAGGAACCTCTGCACCAAAATGGTCAGAGAAGCCAAAGCTAATTTCTACCGCTCTCAGCTGGAGAGCTCCTCAAGAAATGCCTCCAAATTCTGGAGGACTATCAAAGACATAGAAGGTCACATCACTGTAAATTCTCTACCTACTAAATTGTTGATCAACAATACTGTCATCTCTGACAGACCGTCTATCCTCGATGCTCTCAATAATCATTTTGCCACTGCAGGGCTAGCCTTTGACTCCTCTCCCGCGAATATCCTCCACCAACAACTTAGATTGGATACACAAGAAAAACTCATCCCCAGTCCATCCTTCTCTCTGCAGCCTACCTCCCTGAAAGAAGTTGAAGATCTTCTCCTTCAGCTGGACACTAAGAAAAGTGCTGGGGCCGACCTCATTGTCCCGTACTTCTTAAAAGTAGGCTACCGTGTCCTCGCATTCCCAATTACTCATCTCTTCAACTTATCCTTGTCCCAGGGTGACCTACCATCCATTTGGAAAACGGCACTTGTGGTTCCTTTGTTTAAATCAGGAGAGCCTAGTGACCCCAATAACTACAGGCCAATCTCCCTACTTCCAATCCTGTCAAAGATGCTGGAGAAAATAGTGAACTCCCAGCTTCGGAAGTACCTGGAATCAGAAACATTGCTCAACCCATTACAATCCGGTTTTAGAGCACAGCACAGCACAGCACAATCTCTGCTCTAGCCAAGGTGACAAATGACTGGCAGCTTGAATTAGACAAAAAAACTTTGTCTGTGCAGTTTTCTTGGACCTAAGCAAGGCGTTCGATACCATTGATCACAGACTGCTTCTATCGTCCTTCCGGAACATTGGTTTGGATTCCCTATCCCTTAAATGGTTCTCCAACTACCTCTCAGGATGACTTCAACAAGTAAAGGCAGAAGGGGAAGTTTCTCCACCAAAACCCGTATTGAGGGGTGTACCACAAGGTTCCATTCTTGGTCCCTTGCTTTTCACCATTTATATTAACAACATAGATGCCCCCATCAAAGAAGCACAAATACACCTGTTCACGGATGATACGGTACTCTGTGCTAGTAGCCCCACACCTGAAGTGGCCTGTAAAGCCCTTCAAAATGAATTTAATCTGCTGCAACAGCAGCTTATAAACCAGAAACTGCTCTTAAATGCAAAAAAAAACAAAGCAATGTTCCTCTCACCCCTTCAAAATGTAACAAATCCTGCAATTGCTGGGACACTCCAGCAGATCACTACCATTCTAGGTGAGCAGTTGGACTATGTACCAAAGTTCAAGTACCTGGGGGTCTGGTTAGACCATAGACTTACTTTCATGTAACGGCTTGTTGGTCTAGGGGTATAATTCGCGCTTCGGGTGTGAGACGTCCCAGGTTCAAGTCCCAGACTAGCCCAAAAAGCATGTGGCTTGAAATAAATCTCTGTTTGATACACATTTTACACTAACCAAAATAGAAATTTATTGGGGGTATACTGGGATGCATAGGGAGAGGCATCACCAGCAGAAAACAGGAAGTTGTTATCCCTCTGTACAGACAGTTGGTGAGACCCCATCTGGAGTACTGTGTCCAGTTCTGGAGACCCCATCTCCGCAAGGACATAGACAGGATAGAGGCAGTCCAGAGGAGGGCAACTAAAATGGTGCAGGGTCTGCAAGAGAAACCTTACGAGGAGAGACTAAAGGATCTTAATATGTATACCCTTGAGGAAAGAAGGGAGTGGGGGACATGATAAAAACTTTTAAGTACCTCAGTGGAATCAGCAAAGTCCAAGAGGGTAGCTTCTTTCAGAAAAAGAGACATACAGGAACAAGGGGACACAATTTAAAGATAGAGGGGGGGTGGTTCAGGGGCAATGTGAGGAAGTATTTTTTCACAGAGAAGGTAGTGGATGCATGGAACAGCCTTCCTGAGGAGGTTGTGTGGTCTAAAACTGTGGGAGAATTCAAGAATGCATGGGACAGACATAAGGCAATTCTTGTGGGGGGGGTAGGAAGAAATAGGCTGTTGGTTAACTAGGATCTGCAGCCTATCTTGTAGGTAGGGAAATGGGCAGACTAGGTGGGCCAAGCGGTCCTTATCTGCCATCAAAGTCTATGTTTCTATGTTTCACAGATCACTTAGAAGAACTGGCAAAGAAACTTAGACAAAGACTTGATCTGTTATTTAGGATTAATAATCTCCTCACAAGAGACGCTAAACTGAAACTGGTTCAAACTACCTTTCTTTCCCTATTGGATTACGCAGACTTTCTATATAGTCAGGGACCTGCAGGTACCCTAGCCAAACTCGATACGCTTTATCACAGAGCCATAAGATTTATCACGGGTCTTCCATACTCAACCCACCACTGTGCATTGTACACGGCAGTGGGATGGTCATCCCTTTGCTTACAGACGGCAAAAAAATGCTGCTGTTTAGACATACAAAGCTATCTCAAATAAACTGCCCCAGTATATCTCTGTCTGTTTACCTTTGTGCACTCTGGTGAAGTATGCCCTGAGAAGCACCTCATATACCTTTATGTTTACAAAGCAAAATCTCGCATTGGCAGAGCAGCCATCCGCTTTGTGCTCCCTCAACTGTGGAACAAGCTGCAAAAAAACTTTGAAATTAACTCACCCCATCAGCCTAGCAGCTTTTAAATCTCTATATCTACATCATAATAAGGAGTCCTGTGCCTGTCTACCCTAAATAGTGACTCCTATAAGTCCAAGCACACTCTAATTACTACTGTTAAAAAAGACTGATCACATCTATAATCGACTCCTCCCTCTCCCCTTTTTCTACCCCCATATCTGTCCCTTCCATATTCCTTTGACCCTGGTTCCAGCTCTAAATTCTCCATACTGTATCACTATATATCTTTTTATATTAGGTTTTATTTGTGTTCGGTGCACCTGATATGTATATTTCTTTACTTTTATGAAAAAGTATGTCCTACCCAAAACTAGCTGTATCTTCTGTTCCAAACATATACTACTGTCAATGCTACCTGCTGATACTTTGTATATACTGTATTATTGTATCTCACTTTATTTGTATTATTACTATTTTCTTGTGAGTTGCATCCCATGTATATTGTCCCTTGTTCCTTGTTAACAAACCCAGATCCACCTCGAAAATGAGTTTGCTCAACGGTGATCGCCTGGTTAAATAAAGACTAATTGATTGATATTAAATTGCTAGACTTTGAGCCCCCCATGACTTCCCTACCCTTCATCCAAATGTCATGAAACTTGACAAGCTGTTAGGGCCTGTCCCCAAAAAATAGATGCCTTGCTTTGACACGGACCAAGTTATCACCAATTAAAGATTTTAGAGAATTCCAAAGATATTACTCAAAATTTTGCAACACTTCACTAAGTTTTGCAAATATTCCACTAATTTGAAATTTGCTTATTTTGCTGACCTCTAGAACAGAGTCTAGAGACACCCTCCTGTGCACCCTTGTAGAAAGTTCTGTGGCAGATCAGATCCTTCCCACTAGCTCAGATCTCCCACCCACACCTTAAAAGTAGTGTGGCTGTTGTTCTTTATCTCACTTTCTTGACTGAAGAGAGTTTCTGCCATTAGTGACAGCAGGGCAAGCACAAACCATGGATGTTTCTACACTGCATGCTCTGTGGCAGGTCCCAAATGAACAATGAAGAATGTTGGACAATCTTTAAAAAAAAATAAAGTAAAATGACAGCTGGTGAAGAAAAATGTTTCCTGTGCTGGAAAAGAGCAAACATCATGGCCGCTAAGATTAACAGATGATTTAAACAGATTCATGAACTGACTGCACTTGTTAAGTCAAGTCAAGTCAAACTGTATTTTTATAGTGCCTTTCCAAACCAAGGCGCTGTATGTAAAACCAGATACAGCCAATATAAATAAATTAAAACAGCAAATCATATTATCCATATTCTAGAAAGGCTAGGCTAAATAAATAAGTTTTTAGTTTAGTTTTGAACCTGCCAACGGTCAGGCATTCTCTCAACCGATGAGGTAGAGAATTCCACAGGGTTGGTGAAGAGAAAGAAAAAGCTTGAGAACCAGATGTCTTCAGTCGAACCCTAGGAATCTCTAGCAATCCCTCGTTGGCAGAACGGAGGAGGCAGAGGGGGCAGTAGGGTATCAGGAGATCTTGCAGTTAGTTGGGTTCCTGATCGTGTAGGGCTTTAAAGGTTAGCAAGCCAACCTTAAAGGTGATCTGCCACTGAACAGGCAGCCAGTTCAGTTCGCGGAGCACAGGCGTAATATGACTGGTCCTAGAAGTCCCAGTCAAAAGCCTGGCAGCCACATTCTGCACCAGCTACAAGCAGCGGATATTAACCCCTGGTAGCCCTAGGTAGAGGGAATTGCAGTAATCAAGATGGGTAGTGACAAAAGCATGGAAGTGTTTCACCCGGGTGATATTCCTGAGATGCTAAAAAGAAGATTTAACAACAGCCAAAACCTGAGGCCTTTGGGTCAAATCATCATCAAAAATAATGCCCAGGTTTCGCACCCAGTCTAAGGTAGTGAGCTGTGTACCACCAAGCAACAAGCCTGATGGTTGTCCAGCCCCCAAACCTGCCCCCGGATGACCTGGGTCCTCTACCAACACTTGTCTTGTCCAGATTCAGTCTCAACCAGCTAGAACTCATACAAATTCTGATCTCAGCAAGGCAATTATTTAGCACGGAGAGTGCATCTTTGTGTCCGGGCAGAAAGGACATATATAGCTGAATGTCATTTGCATAGCAGTGAAAACTCGGACTGTATCACCTGATGATATCTCCCAATGGCAGCATATACACTGCAAACAGCATGGGGGCAAAGATGGAGCCCTGCGGCACCCCACAGGGCAGGGAATGAGCATCAGAGGAATAAATTCCGGTGGCAATTCTCTAAAACCTGCCCTTGAGGAACTTGTGAGTGTGAGAGGAAGATGGTGGTCTGAGAAGGGAGTTTAAGATTAACAAGAGTAGCACTATAGGCTGAAGCTGACTGAAGACTTTGTTGTAGGATTGTCCAAAATGGAATGTCAGTCAAATTGATTGACAGTTACTTTGAAAATGTGACAAACAAGAGAAAAATAAACAATTGTATTTACTCACTGTCTGAATAGCATCATATATCTTTTATTTGGGTCACATTCGTGAAACTAATACTATATTTATTTAAACATTCAAATTCTTTCTTACATGGTCTATAGAGAGAGAGAGAGAGAGAGAGAGAGAGAGTTTTTACGGATGATATTTCCCTGTAGGGTAAAACATGTACCAGCTAAACTGTAATCAGGCATAGAAATAAGGAGGATATCAGTATTTACAGCAATCACTCCTACTATCAATTCATCTTTGATCCCCATTTTAGAGACGGACAGAGAGAGATGGAAAGAGAGGCAGAAACAGAAACTAAGCAACCATCGGCTCACTGCTGGCACTCAAGCCAGCGGTATCCCTCCATCTGCCACTGCAAAAATCATGAAAATCCTACTGTTCTCAAACAGAGAACATGGGTGAACAACTCCTCTTGTTAAGCTGTGCACCCTGAATTTTGGAGTGCCCAGAAAAGTTATTTGTGGAAATTCTTTTTCTGCTCTAATCCCATTTTCCTGACATGCTTAATATATTTTTTTGTGAGGGGAGGTAGTACACTCAGCCCCTGGCTTTCTTAAGCTGCCAAGCTTTCCAAGCCCCCAAGCTCTTAAGCCTCCTAATCTCCCACAGTGTTTTCTGTAGTTTTATATATGGTTATCAGAAACTGCAGCGAAATCTGTTTGAGTTTGGGAGGTTTGGAAGCTTGGGGGATTGGAAAGCATAGACACTCAAGAGAACCAGAGGCTGGCTATACTACCTGCCCTCATAAAAAATATATAAAAGATGTCAGGAAACTGGAAATACAGTGGAACATGGGCTGTCCCATTGATCCACACCATGGAGATGCACCATAACTGTGCCTGATGACAAAGTAAGCAGTCCATCTAGCTGCAGAGGTGTAGGCCCTTCTACGACCTGTGCTTCCATGTGGTTAGTGAGGAGTTCATCTGGCTACAGAAGTGCAGAGCCCAGGGTGCCCTGTGCTTCCATGCGGCTGTAGATCAAAACATGCAGGGTCTTTGGGTCCTTTGCCAAATGCTTAGTCCATAAGCCTGTAGAAGTGCAAAAGAAGTCAATGTTCACTCATAACGTGGACGTTTTATCATATCTGTACACCATGTTTTCTGCACAAGCTTCTTATTTCTACACCATATGAACCCAGTAGCTGACAATGCGCAGATCCCCACCAAAACATAATTATGTGCCACTTGTTCAAAAACACAGTTTGGTGAATATTTAAAAAATGACAGTTGTCATGTTTCACAACAAGGTGGACTCCTAACCCTTTAGGCCCTGTGTGTCTTTATCTGCTGTCACATGGAAGTGTAAGGCCCACATTGCCCTGCATTTTCACAGCCCAATGGATTCCACATTTGTCACAGGGCCTTTGGGTCTGCATCTGTACCTGTACAGAAGAGCTGAACCCTCTTGGCCCTGAGCTTCTGCAAATAGATACAGTAGATCTGAATGAGGCTACTATTCCAGTGTCACAAAATTAAAGGAAATTCACAGCAAAATAAAACAAACCTGTGTTAATGTGCCAGTTAGTGTTCAACGTAAAGCAAAAAATGTTGGGATATGCGACATTAAGGTTCTCTACCTAACATGCACCCCATGATAATTTGGTGGATTTGTCTGCAAGACATACAAACTCACTTATTACTGCAGATGGAAATCTAGCATTCTCAAATCACAACATGACTTCTGTAAACAGAAGCACAGGGCATTGCAGCCACAAGCATAAATCCATGATACTCAAGTTACAAAAGTTATTTTGTAAAGGGCAACTAAAATGGTGCAGGGCCTGCAAGAAAAGCTATATGAGGACAGACTAAAGGGAAAGGGAAAGGGTAAGGGGAACATTGTTTAACCAGGAGTAGCACACTAAGCCGAAGCTTGTTTCCAGATGCGACCTGGGAGCACAAGAAAGTTAAGTGACTTGCTCAGGATCTCACAGTATGCACCTAGGCGGCTGTAAGATTCAAACCCAGGTCTCCAGATCTGCAGCTCAGAGTCTTAACCCACTGTGCTATACTGCCCCATGCAAAGGAGCTTAATATGTATACCCTTGAGGAAAGGAGGGAGAGGGGGGACATGATAGAAACTTTTAAGTACCTCAGTGGAATCAACAAAGTCCAAGAGGGTAGCATCATAAGGCCCATAAGGGACCAGAACTTCTGTAGATGCAAGTATTCGTGCACAGTATAAGACTTATAGTACACAGACTTCACAGGTCTACACTTCTGCAGCCACAGATGCAAGACATACACTCACACCTCTGACTGCAGATGTGTGGGATTCTCAAAATCCCTCAAAACTGCAACAGATCTTCAATCTGCAGAAGAGCAGGCTACTGTGCAGCCTGAATCTCTTCAGCCACAAGTGTAAGACCTATACAGCAACTTCTGGTTGCAGAAGGGAAGGCCCAACTTGGGCCTGCCATTATGCTGAAGGAAGCACTGTTGCAATGTAGGTTTCAGCAGTGGATTTAGAAACTGTTTAAGGGATAGCAAATTTTCAGACACAAAAATTGCAGCGGTACTTCTGCCTGCAGAAGTCCAGGCCCCTGAGGAGAGAAAATGAATGGTGCTGAACTCCTTAGCTATAAGCTACTACAGAGTTGCAGAAAACGATGGAGTTCCATCAGATTGACTGCCACAATTTTATTAGTCACAAAAGACACAAAATATTATCTCCAACTCAGGCTAGTCACCTGGGAGGTATAGCCCCAGTGCTTCACCAGTCAGTGATTCATCAGGGGACAGGGTTCCAGAGACTACCAATTTTTTGATATGCAAATTTGACAGTGACATCATGTCACACCACAGTGCACTTTGAACTATGGGGAAACAAAATGCATATATACCTACTGGTTCACAGTTTTTAATACAGTAGTAGTCCCCTGAGACCTGCACATCTTCACCCATAGGTGTAAAACAGGCTTACTGACTTCTGGCTCCAGAAGGGCAGGCCCCTGCAGAGCCCGCCACTACACAGATGCACTATTGCAATGTGGGTATCATGGCTTCAATGGTGGATCTAGAAACTGTTCAAGGGTGTTTTAGGTTTTCAGTTATGTAACTACATATAGAAAACCATGCAGTAGAGGATAAAGTTATCTAGCAAGGTACTTTGTACAGCATTCATGATTTCCTCTGTCTACAGAGATGCAGATCCCATTGGGCCTTCTACCTGCAGATCACACTGCGTGACATATGCACACACTGGGTATCTGCATAATCACATGCCCCTGTGGGGCCTGTGCATTTGTAGCCACATATTCAAATCCACAAAGGTATCATTATCAGTGCTACTGCATTTTTTTTAATCTGGAAACAGTTCTATGATGCTTACCTTGCCTGATGATGGCTGTCTGTAGTGGCTTGTGTGGACTTCTCCTTTTGCTGCTTGGTGGGGTGGGGGGAGTTAGGTTTGGAAACCCTAATGCCACATGTCCCTACTTTTTTGGTTTAAGTTGAAACCTAACTGATGCATTAACACAGTTTTTTGCAATTAATTTTTACATACTTATAAATAAATAAATATCAATTAAGATATAGGCATACTTTATATACTGTATAGCAGAAAATATAATCAGCTGATATATTTAGCGCAGTGGCTATGTGCATACATTTTAGTGCCTGATATAATTAGCACTTGTTGTCCTCGCAGTTACTGCATTATGCTCTAATGTTAGCAAGTTGCAGTATTTAATTACCTGACCACTGGTTACCCAACCACTGCACTAGTTACCCAACTGCTGCACTAATTGATAGCTACTTACTCATAGTACATTATAATCTCACCCTTCCTTTACTCCAGTTTGCCATCATTTGGTAGCCATTAATATGTGTATCTGCTTCACTTGCTTTTGCATCAGCTTCAATGTCACTGTTGAAGTGGATCCGATTTCTCCTAAGTTAAAAGGAAATACCCCATGGAGGCTTCCACGTTTTCAAGCACAGATTTGGCTAAGTGCTCGGATGTTGACATAAATGTGGCAACCACGGTTGCCAAAGAGCTTGGTTCTGCTTCTTCTCCTCCTGCAAAAAGAAGCCACTGCTTCTCTTATGCTAGTTACACTCCCAAGACCAGATTCAAGATTGGCCAGTATGCTGTAGAACAGGGAGTCATGGCTACAGTAAGGTACTACCTCACCATAACCAGAAAAAGTATAAATGAAAGCTCAGTAAAAAACTTTAAATCAGAGTACCCGCGGCAGCTGCAAAAAAACATCAGACCCCACTACTATGCCCACTGTTCTCCTTAAGAAGCTGTGTGGTCATCAGATCCATCCAGAGGATGACCTATAGGAGCAGCTAAAGATCACTGTGAAAACACTGCACTCTAAAGGGGCTATAGTCAATGCTAGTGTTATCCAAGCTGTAGCAGTGGGAATAGTAAAGGCTAACTTGCCACAACTGTTAGCAGAGAATGTGAGGCATTTAACACTATCCAACAAGTGGACATGGGGGTTCTTACATTGAATTGGCTACATCAAACGTAACGGAACTAAAGCTGCGTGCAAAACACCAAGTGATTTCATAAACCTAAAATCCTCATTTCTGTCCCATATTGCCAGAGCCTGCACCCAAGAGCTGATTCCACCACAGCTGGTAATTAACTTGGATGAGACAGGGGTCAATATGATCCCTGTCTCTGAATGGACTATGGAGGTAACAGGTGCTAAGCAGGAGTCCGTCACAGGCTTGGGAGATAAGAGGAAAATCTCCATAGTTCTAGCCTGCACCCTGTCCGGTGATATACTGTCCCCCAGCTGATCTATGAGGGTTGAACTGAAGTTTGTCACCCAAAGCACAAATTCCCCTGTGAGTGGGATGTTATCCACTTGGAAAATCACTGGATGAACTCTGAGACTACAAACCTGTTTATTGATAAAGTTATCGTGCCCCATATATAAGCTCACATCCAATCAATGGAACTGCCCGCTCAACAGAAAGCTCTACTTGTGCTCAATCTTTATTGAGCACACACCACTGAAGAAGTGCTGCAACATCTAGAGGCAAATCAAGTCATACAGGTGTATGCGCCAGCATCATGTACCGACCTCCTGCAACCACCTGATATTTCCATTAACAAACTCTTTAAGGATTTTCTTATAGAGGAATTCACAAGCTGGTATGCAGGAATTGTTTCAGATAGACTTGTGGTTGGGGGAAGCTGAGAACCTAGCAGCCAATCTTAGACTACTTACCCTTAAGGAGCACCACTCCAGATGATTGAAGAACAACTTCAACAACTTTAAAGCACGTTGGGAGGATATTATTCATGGTTTCAAGTAAGCTGGAATCAAGAATGCCGGCATCAAGGCATCATTTGAGAAGGGTTGGGACAGAGTGAGGGGGATAGTTAACAGGACGGGAGGGTGGGGCAGCTGCAAGTTGAGGGGCTAGCTGCACAATCAGGCAGACTCGATTGACTGCGAGGCCTGTTTCTGCAGGCTGTTCACATGTAATCTCCTGGGTCATGCCTGAAAATAGGCAATCCTGTCTAGTGCACTTACCCGGTTACAAAAAGCAAACAACTAAATAAATCAATAAATAAGAGTGCGCATTAAAACTGCCTGACCACCGTCAGTAAAAACATTTGCTGAACTCTGTGTTTATTGTGAAGTAAGATGGTAGGGACAGTAGCTGATACATGCTTTTTTTCTGCTTAACAAATGGAGCATAAGTGATGTGAAGCAGATGTAAAGCAGCACCAGAAGTGAAGCAGAATTAAAGAATAGCACCTTACTTTACTTTTTTTTTTATTTGTTTCATTTGATGGGGTTGCCTGGTGTTGAATAAATTAAATTACAGTGCACTTGTATTTCTTTTTTTTTTTTGTAATAAAGAATCATGCTTTTAAAATGATCCGCTTGCACTTAACTAGTAGTTACTGTATCTGGTGATTGCGATCAACACATAATAATCAGGTGTTAAGCTACTTGAACGCGCTACTAATGGTCAGATAACATGGTGTTGGACAGGATTGAATTGAGCAGATGATATTAGCGAGCGCTTTAATTTAGCATTTTTTTTCATTTCAGCTAATATTGTTAAAATTTTTGGAGTGCTACTATTGCCTGCTACGCAGTAGTCACTGGTTCCAAGTATTTTGAAATAGGATTTGAATTAGTTAAAGAATGTATACATTCAATGGTGTTAAACACAGAACATTAGGATGTTGTTTTTTAAAATAAATGTACAGTGAAAGCATTATACGAACTGAATGTTTGAAGACATTGCAGTGTGATCACATTTTGATTATAAAAACAAAAGACTGGAAGTTGAGTGCTGGCATTAATCTGCTATATCATTTTTATGTTTGCTTGCATGGATGCGCAAGAAACATTATGTGACAGCTTAGGAGAGAAGCGGGTTGTGGAGGTACAGCACTGTGGCAGCCATCGCCGGCACTGCATTTGTAGGTTTGGCGCTGTTCATCCAATGCAGGCCCAGTGTCCTGATGACGCTGGTTCTGCAGAAGCGCCATTAACTTGAAATGATTTGGCCACTGCAATGAGGGGCTGCCTCATCATTGCAGCTTCAGCCATTCTGCTGCAATGAAGGAGTGATCCATCATTGCAGGGCGGTACCTTGCCTGGTGTAACATTCCCTAAACATGGCAGCAGCTTATGCCACCACCTCACAGCCCCATGAAAGCCGACTGACAGGGATGCCCAATCACCCTGTCAGTATGCCACTGACCCAGTTCACTTGCCGACAGCGGAGCCCACTCCCCATTGGCATAATGTCCCTCCCTCATTTGTTGTGTGCCAAGGGGAGTACTCAGTCCCCCTCGGCTCTTGCCCCTCCAGCACTCAGAATGTGCTGATGGGGGTGCCCAGTCCCTGTCAGCCACAGCCCTCCTAAAAAAGCATTCAGGTGGCATGCTGGGAGCCCACCCCAGCATGCCAAAAGTCCCTGTAAATAAGAAAACCTTTCCGCAACATTATAAGAAATGTTTTAAACCTGTAATGTAGAAAATGGTCCCTTGTTGAGTCTCCTTCAACCCGCACCAACCCACTGTGCACCCCACCTCCCCACAGCCCCACCTTCACCCCATACTTACCTCCGGACGCGGCGCGATGATCTTCGGTGGACCAGGAGCACGTCTGCACTCTTCAAAGTCGACCGCGAACTGAAGAAATACTGGTAAGCTGTATAATGGCATAAAAGGGTTTTTTTCAACTTATGTGGATATCTCAGGCTTTTTTGGGACTTTTGGCACCAAATTTTCAACACGGGGTTATTGGGACCCCTCTTCATGAATTCAGTCACTGTCATGGTGTTTTTCAATCCTGAAAGGTGGTTTTGTGGTCACTGCGTTGAATCACCTTTCAGGACTGATTAACAAAGCAACAGTGCCACTGTTCATGAGGTGGGCTCTCAAAAAGCCTATATTGCAAATTTGGTGAAAAAAAGTCCAAAAAATTACTGTTTTATGTGAGTGTTGCACAGTTTCCATACATACTCATAACTTCACAAATTTATAATAGTTTTACTCCAGATTTTCAACATTGGCATTTTTCCACATCTCCTTATGAACAGTGCAGCTGTCATTTTTCACATCCTAGCTGAAATGTGTTTTCGCACTTCCGGCACACAATAGCACAGTTGCTGTAGAAAATCAGTGTTTGGAACAAATTAAGAAAATCACAGTGACACTGCTCATGAGCAGAGGTGCTAAAATGCCTATGTTGAAATTTAGTGACAAAACTCCATAAAATGACTGCGTTATGAGCATACATTGCACAGTTTCCACACACCCTCATAATATCGCACATTAGTAATATTTTCACTCCAGATTTTCAACATTGGCATTTTTTCACACCTCCTTATGAACAGTGCAGCTGTCATTTTTCACATCCTGCCCAAAATATGTGTTTACACATCTGGCTCAGAATAGCATGGTTGCTGTGGGAAATCAATGTTTAGGACAGATTAAGAAAATCTTAGTGTTCATGAGCAGAGATCACAAAATGCCTATGTTGAAATTTGGTGAAATAATTCTACTAAATAACTGTGTTACGTGCATGCATTGTGCAGTTTCCACATATGCTCGGAAGTTCGAGCATTTTTAATATTTTCACTACAGATTTTCAGCATTGTCATCTCTTCACACCTCCCTATGAATGGTACAGCTGTCATTCTTCACATCCTGCCCAATCTGTGTTTTAATACATCTGGTGCAGAATGGCACAGTCGCTGTGAGAACTCAAAGTCCGGGACACATTAACAAAATCACAGTGCCATTGTTCTTGAAAAGAGGTCCCAAATGCTTTCATGAGGTGTGGGTCACAAAAAGGCCATGTTGAAAATTTGTAGTGCAAATACCAACAAACACCCGGGGCGTTAGGGTATCTAACCATAACGTTCCACCCTGTACAGACTGATAAGCATCAGAGGTGTGCCTTTGGATTGCCAGCTGTAATGCTCATACCATTCCACCCCTTCTGCAGCCAGTGACAGGCACTGAGGTGTGCCTTGGACTCTTCAGCCCCACAGTTCTCCCCATTCTCCTATACTGCACCCATGTCAGCGTATGTCCTTATAGAATGGGGTGACTGTAAAGTCGAACACCCCAAGGCACACCTCAACACTTGTCAGTGTCTGCAGGATTGGATGAGGTGAAATGGCATGAACTTTATGGGTGAGGACCCAAATACATACCCAAATGCTTGTCTGTCTCTGCAGGGTGGAGGTGGGGTTGGCATGAAGCTCAATACTTCACTACCATTCCTATTCTGCATCTGTCTAACTTAGTTAGTTCCCTGTGCTCTATTGAGCACTTGCCTGGTAATCTTTCTTGGTTTTGCTGTACTATCACCCCATAATGTGTTCCATTTTTTTTTTTGTTTTATTTACATTTCTCCAACCTGCCATGTTGAACTGGAACCCTCTTCTGCCAACCGTGCTTGTGCATGACTTGCAGTACTACACAGGGACAGCGGGAGGATGCAGCACAGGGTCCCACGGAAGTAAACAAAAGACAAGATGTAATGTGAAGAGGAGGGGCGCTCAGCTGTAAATTAGGCACCAGCCATATTTTCTGTGGATCCACAACAATGCAAATAAATTTTACATATCTAAAAAACACACAGATCACTAGAAAAAGAATTTAGAGATACGGAAACTGGAACTATGGTTGCCTGCTTCCAGACAAAACGCAGAATTTTGATAACCACTTCCTGATTATCCAGTACTGTTGCTTTAAATCAGGTTTAACTCTTGCTAGCCACACTTCCCCCCTCTCTCATATCCTTTCTTCTTGGCTTTTCTACTCCTTCCTTTAACTGCCCTTTACTGCACTGTGACCTGGCTTGCACACCACCAACAGTCATCTCTTAGGCACCATTTCATCTAGATTTTTGCAGTTGATTTGTACTAAATCTGTATTCAGTGCATCTGTGCTTTTGATTACAGATAATGTCATTTGTTATGCTTATGTTTGGGTCATACTATATGTCAACTGTACCTTGCTATTTTTGTATAATTGATATTATTTATTGCACATTGTTGAACAGTTTTACAGTACTTCACTTCCTCACCTGCTCTGCCAGGTGTATCTGGAACAAGCTATTAGCTCAATATATTGTTCCTTGTATAAAGTTTGCAATAATTAATAAATAACGTACTTAACCTTGCCTTGCTTCTCATGAGTCCCCCACAGTTAGATTAATGAATAATACAACTCCTGTTCATGACTTAATACTTAATACACATTGCCTTTTGACAATTTCAGTTTTTGGCAGAAGTCTACATTTTTGAAAGAAAAGAGAGCAGATTATTATTAAGTCATTCTTAAACATTTACTCCTCCCCTGAAACAACCTGTGTTTGTATCTGGTTGATTTTACCTGATAAAAGGAAAAGCATTACAAAATTCTCTAAACCATTTAGTAGAGGCCAGCACTGCTCAATGCAATCTCAACATATACGTACAATATGGTATCTTTTTAATCCTCCTTCTATAAAAGTGCATTGTAAAACCTGATTAATCCCACTTCCATATTGAGACCATGGATGTTAAACCAAGTTAGCAAAGTTAGTCTAATTTACCAGTGTTTAAGTCGGTTAGCATCCAGACTATAGAGCTATTCGAATATTCTTTAGAATAATTTTTGTGGGGGGGGGGGTGGTAACTGAATAAGGCCCAGTGAGCCACAAGTCTTGTTTAGAGATGAAACCCAGGAGCAGACGAGTGATGAAGTAACTTGTTTAGAGTCATACAGTATGCAAGTCGATGCTGTGGGAATCAAATTCATGTCTGCTGGATGTACAAAGACTGTTCACAGCTCGTTACTCTAACTTCTAGTCTGTACTGCCAGCCCACCATAACTTGCCTAGAAAGGCAGTCTACAGAATGGTTCTACAATAAACTGTTTTAGTTAAATTAGTTCTACAATAGTCAGACAGGAATTTGTTTAATCATCCTTTAGAACTGTTGTATAACTCACATAGGAATGCCATCTACAGAATGATTCCACAGTAAACTGATTTAGCTAAATCAGTTCAACAATAGTCTGGACAGGAATTTTGTAACTGAGTTTGGGAATGGTACTCTGGGCCATACCTCTCAACCTCTTGCCTCATAAATCAGGGACGAGGCTTAAAAAAATCAGGGACGAAGGACCAAAATCAGGGACACATCTTCAAACTTAATGATATCCACTCAGGAAGCTGGTAGAATATGGGGCTTAGTGCAAAATGTATTTTCTAAGGAAGAACAACTCTTTAACTTTAGTGTTTGACATTATGTTATGCTTTCAATTCCTACTGTTTGTTCATATAAACACAATTTTCATGAGAGACAGAATAAAATTTTGAGACAAAATCAGGGACGTCCCTGAAAATCAGGGACAGTTGAGAGGTATGCTCTGGGCTCCCATGCCTCATTATGGGAATTCCCATCATAAAACAGGGCACAAACTGAACATTAGAACCAGGCAACAGAGGAAATTGTGTAAAATACCATGAAAGCAGAATCTTAATTTCTCCTGAATCCAGTTGCAGAAGTTTAGATTTCTCAAAGCCCTAGTCCATCTATTGCACCACTTTTTCTGTGTTTCCTGTGTTCATCACAGGTATTATGCAAGCAGAGTAAGGCATTGGTCCTTAACTGTTCACCATTTACCTAAAATGAGCAACCCCATACTGTTTTCTTTTTGCAGTACTCTCCCATTTGATTTTAAATTCATTGATATTACAGTTCCCACTACTTCAGTTGGAAGAAAATTCCACATTGTCACTGCTTCTTGGCTAAACCAAGTACTTTTTTCCTTTGTGAATTAATTTCGCCCTTCAGTTGCAATATATGGGTCCTGGTGTTATGATGCTGATTTCTTGATTCTAAACAGAGACAATCCCAGAGATCTTAATTTTTGAATGCTCTATACACCAAACACAGTTCTCCCCTCAGCCTTCAGTATTCCAAACAATAGAGGCCTAATACATCTAATCTTTCCTCATAACTTTGTTTTTTGACTTTGAAAACCAACTACACTATGTTGCCTTTGTTCAGACTTACTTATCACTTCCAAGATGGCACAAGAGGGAATCGGGTGAGAAAATGTCTCTCATCTGATACTTGCCACTTTGTGCTGCTACTGCCAATTTTACTTTTAGACAGAGCAACTTGCTTTTGTTTGTCTTCACCATCTCAGATATAATTTGTTTGATGCCTTATGCTTGTGTTGTCTTGCTTCACCTGGGACTGGAAGCTCCTTACATTGGCAGTGGTCATGGCTATATGGTAGGTCACACTAACAGAGGTTCTTCCAAGTTGTGATGTGGTAATGGTTTAGTTGACCTGGGAGCTTGTTGTTCAGTCTGACAGGGGATGAGAGGCACAGATTGCAGGTGGTTCCCAAGTCATAACTTTTGATGATGATGTGCTTGGTTGCCATGAAAGTGTCTCCACAGCAGTTTACTGCACTGAGCAAGTGTTTATCTCACAGTCATTAAGAACACTGTGCATCATCTGATTGGAAGGAATTTTTGTATCTGAAATCTGCCACCTGCAGCTGTTGCACAACGCAGCGGCCCAGCTTTTGACTGGTACCTCTCCGTCCAGCCATATTTTGCCAGTGCTGCGTGGACTGCACTGACTGCCAGTGCTGTGGCAGATCACCTTAAAAGTCAGTCTTCTGACTTTCAAAGCCCTACATGGACTTGGCCCTGACTACCTGAAAGAGCTCCTGGTCCCTTACTGCCCTGGGTGATCATGCCGCTCAGCTGGCGAGGGGTTGCAAGAGATCCTGAGGGTGTCTTTGAAATCTTCTGGGGCCTGTACATTTATATATGTGGTCCCTACCCTCTGGAATTCTCTACCTCGTCAGTTACGGGAGTGCATGACCATGGAGGGATTTAAAAAGGCCCTGAAAATGTATTTGTGAACCCAAGCATTTGGAGTCTGACTGTATTTGTTTACCTGTGCTAGTTGTTTTTAACATAAGATTTGAAATGTTCAGACTGTTTTATTTTGTAAGGTGCCTTGGTTTTTTGAAAGGCACCATAGAAATAAAGTTTTATTTATTATTATTTATTATTTAAATAAACAGCTACACTAAGCTGAAACTGTGGTTATTTTGTGATTTTCCTGCAACGTGGACAAATACTGGAACTTCAGAGCTACACCAGATGGGAAAGATCACAGCTTATGATTGGATATTGCTGTGTAATAAGCTGTGTCAGATCTCATATACTGATTTCATTTTATTCACAGTAGATCAAGTTTTCATTGTGTATTGATAATTTACTATAGTTAATGTGCAGAATTTATTACCTTCAACCCTTTCAGTTGCAGCATTTGACTGCCGTATTTTCTACATTTTCAGTAAGTTTATGTACCTGATTCAAGGGCCTCTAATATACAGTATATAACAGGGCTCCCTCATGCATTCCTAGAACAAGAGAACTATGAACTGAATGTGAGCAGTTCTGACATCCTAAGGATGCAGGAGGAGACATTCATATCTCTTAGAGGCCTTCTGACTAGACCCATAAAGTTATTGTAGATCATGCAAATTAATATTTTTTCAATTGCCTTTTTTCTTAGAAATGTTAACAGTTCCAGTGCCCATTGTGAAGCAAATGCTACAGCAAAGCACGCAAGACACTAATACAGATACGTTTGTTTCACACAACATTACAGGAAGTGCTGCAATTCATTGGGAACATCATAAAATGCGCCCATGATTTTAATTTTAAAAACGTGTCATTCGGACTCCAAAGTAGATAGTGTATATTAAAAATATTGCATGTTTCTGATCCTCCTCCTTGGTTTCTTCCTTGGTGCTGGTGATTAAGTTGGTTTGCAATAACTTACAGTACTTCTTGTAATGCCATGTTGTGTGCTAGAGAACAACTGTTTTTCTTCCATTCTATATACTGAACCAACACAGTTTTCTAATTGATTCAAAATGTTGCCAATAGAGAGTTAATGCCTGCAGGATTATAACACCTGGTTCCATCCATGGACCCTTGTTAAAGTGAATGTGTCACATGGGCTATTTTACATTATTTTAAAACTGATACTGTCTTCCAGTACTCTTCCTCTGTAAAAGCAAATTCAGCTATTACACTTAGGTGGCTACCATCTGGATCATAGGACTGTCATTGTTTAATACACTCTAGATGCTAATTCAGTAGGTATACCACACTTAAACATGGTAGCTACTACTCGTGAACAAAAAAGTGCAGATGCAAACAAAAATAATAAATAAACCTACTACATTCAGTGCAGTTATAACATAGTTATCTTCACTGAGGCAAATGTTCCTTCTTTTACAGATGCAACAGATGCTATCATCATTATCAGGAGGTGAAGAAACCAACATCTGAGTTATCCGCACAGTAAAAGAGAAGGAGACGCAATCAAAACCTAACAAGCATTTGTCAATGCCAAATGTTTGCTTGCTGGCATTGGCACTGGTAGTGTAGAAGTTACAGAGCTGCATACTAGGAATGCCAGTGAAGTATTGAACTGAAGCCAACCCCGCCACCACCCTGTAGAGACTGACAGGCATTGGGGTGTGCCTTTGGGTTATCAGGCATAACGGCCACACCATTTCACCACACCCTACCCTGCAGACACTGACAAGTGTCACGGTGTGCCTTGGGGTCTTTGGCCCTTATGCGCACCCCATTCCATTAGGAAGAGAAAAAGAAAGCATTCAGGAAGTACAAGGAATCACAGAAGGAACAGCACAGAGAACTGTATCAGTTAAAGCAAAAGGAAGCTGGGAAGGCAGTCAGAACAGCAAAGGCCCAAACCGAGGAAAAGATAGCCAACTCAGTTAAGAAGGGGATAAAACCTTTATAGGTATATCAGGGAGCGAAGGAAGACCAAGGGAGGGCTAGTGAGGCTTAATAAAGGGAGGGAGGTGGGAGGAAGAGGGTGACTGTGAAAAGGCAGAGATACTAAACAATATTTTTGCTCAGTATTTACAAAGGAAGAGGGGATGTACCTAAAACAAACAGCAGAAACACTCTGGATACAAAAGTTGATACCAGCCCATTTACAGAAGAAAGGGTTCTGAAAGAACTCTTAAAATTGAAGGTGGACAAAGTAATGGGTCCTGATGGGATTCATCCCAGAATTCTAAAATAACTAAGGGTAGAACTAGTGACACCACTGACTACCCTCTTTAACAAATCATGGGAGGATGGGGTGGTACCCGAGGACTGGAGAAGGGCAGATGTGATTCCCCTTCACAAAAGTGGGAGCAAGGCAGAAGCAGAAAACTACAGACCTGTTAGTTTAACCTCAGTGGTAGGGAAAATGATGGAATCACTTCTAAAGGAAAGAATTGTTGAGTATTTAGAGGCCAGAGGGGCACAGGACCCAAGGCAGCATGGATTCACAGCGGGAAGGTCATGCCAGACAAATCTGATAGATTTCTTTGACTGGGTGACCAAAGTAGTTGATCAGGAAGGGGCTGTGGACATGGCCTACCTAGACTTTAGCAAGGCATTTGATACAGTCCCACACAAAAGATTAATATACAAGTTAGCCAGCCTGGGAGTGAGTCCCAAGATGACAGCCTGGGTAAAGAATTGGCTGGAGAATAGGACACAGAGAGTAATAGTAAATGGAGTCCACTCTGAAAAAGGGGGTTTAGTGGGTACCGCAGGGTTCAGTATTAGACTGGTCCTCTTCAATGTCTTTATAGCGACATTGCAGAGGGACTGGAAGGAAAAGTATGTGTCTTTGCAGATGACACAAAGATCTGCAACAGAGTTGATGCACAAGGTGGAGTGGAAAGGATGAGAAGGGACTTGCAAGGTTAGAGGAATAGTCAAATGTATGGCAGCTTAGATTCAATGCTAAGAAGTGCAAGGTAATGCACCTGGGACACAAAACCCAGGGAAGAGTACACAATGGGGGTGAGATACTAACAACAGCAAAATGGAAAGGGACCTGGGGGTAGTCATATCAGATGACCTAAAGGTGGGCAAGCAATGTGAGAGGGCAGCAAGGAGGGCTGGGGCATACTGGGATGCATAGGGAGGCATCACCAGTAGAAAACAAGAAGTTATTATCCCTCTGTACAGACAGCTGGTGAGACCCCATCTGGGTACTGGTGCAGTTCTGGAGTCCAAATCTCATAGAGACATAGACAGGATGGAAGCTGTCCAGAGGAGGGCACTAAAAGTGGTGCAGGGTCTGCACCGGAAGACATATGAAGAGAGACTTAAGGAGCTTAATATGTATAGCCTCGAGGAAAGGAGGGAGAGGGGGACATGATAGAAACCTTCAAGTACCTCAAGGAATCAACAAAGTCCAAGAGGGTAGCATCTTTCAAAAAGATGTGTGTAAGAACAGAGGCACAATTTGAAGATAGAAGGGCGGCTCAGAGGTAATTTAAGGAAATATTTTTCACAGAGAGGGTTGTGGATGTATGGAATGGCCTTCCAGAGGAGGTTGTGGAGTCAAAAACAGTGGTGGAATTCAAGCATGCATGGGACAGTCATAAGGCAATTCTAGGGGTGGGGGTAGGACGAAGTAGGCTGCTGGTTAACTAAGATCTGCAGCTTATCCATCAGGTAGGGAAATGGGTAGACTGGGTGGGCCAAGCAGTCCTTATCTGCCGTCAAATTCTATGTTTCTATGTAAATACGGTGAGATGGGTGCAGTATAGGAGAATGGGGTGAACTTTGAGGCCGAAGAGTCCGAGGCACAACTCGATGCCTCTCACTGGCTGCAGGGTGTGGCTGGGGGTGGAATGGTATGAGCATTACAGGCGACAATCCCAAGTCATACCCCTGATGCCTGTCAGTCTCTACAGGGAATGCCTCAGACATTCATTGGTATTTTCGCTCCAAATTTTCAACATTGTTTTTTTGTGACCCCCACCTTATGAACAGTGGCAATATCAGTTCGTTAGCTGAAAGATGATTTTGCACAGTGACTACACCATTTGTGCCACAGCTGTGAAAACACATTTCAACAGGATGTGAAAATGACAGCTGTACTGTTCATGGGGAGATGTAAAAATGGCAATGTTGAAAATCTGGAGTGAAATATCAAAAACTGGTAAGTCATGAGTGAACATAGAAACTGCACACCCCCTAATGTAATTAGTTTTGAGATTTTTACAGCAGATTGTTAACACAGGCATTTTGGGCCTCCACTCATGAACAGTGTCATGGTGATTTTCTTAATCTGTCCCAAACAGTGATTTTCCACAGTGACCACGCATTTCTTCGCTGGAAGTGCGAAAACACATTTTGGCCATGGTGTGAAAAATGACAGCTGTACTGTTCATAAGGGAATGTGGAAAAATGCCAGTGGTGGAAATCTGGACTGAAAATATTACAAAATCATGAACTTATGAGGGTGCGTGGAAACTGCGCAATGCTCGCTCGTAATACAGTAATTTTTCGAACTTTTGTCACCAAATTTTTAACATAACCATTTTAAGACCTCTGCTCATGAACAGTGTCACAGTGATTTTCTTAATCTGTCCCAAACATTGATTTCGCACCCAACTATGCCATTGTGCGCTACATCCATGGAAACACATTTTGTGCGAGACATGAAAAATGACAACTAAAATAGTCACTGTTCATTTGTGTGCTGTGGAGGAGCGGCCAACCATTGAATTATATAGAGCAGACACTTGGTAAAAAGGTACGAGGGAATTATTGTGAAACTATTTACAGGATATTTAAAAAAAATCCCCCTTTTAAAACAGCAATTAAAAGCAGGTGAATTCAGGTAGCTGATGTACTGTTGCTGTCTTTTGACATGACAACAATGCCTTCACATGTGCCCACTGATTTCATTTATATATCCTGCATTATCCTTAGATCTTACTTCGACACGGCTCTTGCAGTAGGTAATTACATATAGGACTGACGCTGGTTGGCGGCAGGACCCCTCAGAAAAATTTCTAGCTAGCAGTACCTGGCGGGGACCGCCCCCACATCAGGTGACCGACGTCACACGATGTCGGTATAAAGGGGCGGTCCCAGATGCCCACTTTCCAGTTCTTTCCCGCTGTCAGCTCGTGCAGCACCTCGCGGTTAAGTTCTTTTCACTCAGTCCTGTTGCTTCGTCGGTTTTTCCGAGTAGTTTCAGTAATTTATTTCCTCTTCATCAGGTTAATGCCAGTATATGTCATCCCCTTCAAAGAATAAGTGCGACTCGTGCGGCGCCCAACTGCCTCACAAAGACAGTCACTCCCTCTGCCTCTTCTATCTAGGCCCTGACCACGCGGTCGACAAATGTCTGCACTGCCTCCGGTTTAATGCGGCCACCGGCAAGCGACGCCAGCAGTCCCTCAAAGCCCATCTCCTCAAGAAGAAGATGTCTGAGATGGAGAAAGAGCTGAGAAAACTATGGCATGCATCAACTTCCCCTGAAGGGCATAAGAAGCGGGACAAGGATAGGCACCGGGAGAAGGCCTCCTCTTCCACAACTCCAGCCGGGGTCGCGGGTAAGGTAACATCCCCTCCTGGGGATCGTCCGACGGCAGCCTCCAAGGCTTTGGAGGAGGCATCGCCCACCCGACTGGCTCAAGTCTGGCCTGCAGGCTCTCTGGGCTAAAGGAGACTCCTGCCCCAGTATGGTTCAGGCCTGCGGCCTACTAGTGCAGGCACCTCCCATAAGCCGGACGTCGGCTCCTCCGATGTCACGCCGGGAGAAGGCCCTAAGTTGCCCGACCTTTCAGGCGGTGCGAGCAGTATGCCCCCCGACTGGGCCTCCTCTCTTCCTTGGCCCGCCTCGGGGCGTGGGACTCCCGAAGCAGGCGCCAGCTCCTCTGGCATCCGCCGGGTTTCGGCCCATAAGCCACACGTCGGCTCCTCCGGCGTGTGCCGAACCTCAAGCCTACGGACGGAACCTCACCCTTCCAGCTTGCCAGGCTCTCCGCAGCCTTCGCTGCCATCACGGAGCCCCAGTCCCCTTGCCTGACCCGGGATTTTTCCTTCCATCCCCAGGAGACTCAGGACCCTGGGCTGCCGTCAGATCCCTCCCTGAGGATTCAGATCTGGCCTAATTCCCCGCTGCGGCCCCGTGCTGGCTCCTCTGATGCCCGGCTTTGCCGATGCGCCCGCTGTCGCCGGCACTGACACTGGCCCCTCTGATGCCAGCAGGGGACTGTCTCCCTCATTTGGGCCCTCCACCCGGGGCCTATCCCGATTGATCCTCCCTGGAGTACCCGGCTGGGCCGTCTGCTCCGGCAGCTCCTCCAGTACCTGGGTACCCGCCATCATACCCGATGCCGGTCTTCCCAGGCCCACAGTATCCTGCGCCCGTCGTCCGGTGCTGACTCCTTCGGCACCGCAGTCCCGGCGCCTCACTACCCGACTCCGGGATTTCAGCAGCCGGTTACGGATACTCCCCTACAGATATCCTCCGTTAACTATCCCCTCCTCCACCACCCCCGAGGCTGCCGGTGGATCTTCAGGAGACTCTTGCCTCCTGGTGGGCTGAGGCCAAGGCTCAGCTCACCAGAGAAGTCAAGAGCCGTCTTACGATGACGGTGCCTCCTCTGGCCCCTGTACGCCCTAGACAGCACTCTCCCTCCCCTCCTCCGGTTCCCCGGGGTTTAACCTCGGGTCACAGATAGGGGCAGGACACGCATTCTGGGATTCTCCCCACTGAACCCGTTCCTCCCCCTAGACAGGTGAGGGAGTCTTTCTCTGCTTCAGATTCTTCCTCTCTGGTTCTCTCGGACTCCTCGGAGGCCTCTGATGGAGTTTCCGAGAAAGACGATGAGCTACGTTCTCCGTCCAAACCCCGGCGGAGGACTCCTCTGAAGTCCCTTCCGGAGGATCCTTCATTCACGGAGTTGCTTAAGAAGATCCAAGAAGTCCATCAGTGGCAGTCCTTATATCCAGATCCTCAGCGGGTGCAACTCGCTGAACATCTGGACTTGCCCCTTACGGCTCCTACTTTAGTGCCACCCTGGATCGAGCCTCACACCCACCTTGTTTCCACTATTTGGAAACAACCATCGGCTTTTGCCCCACTTCCTAGAAAGTTGAACAGGCTATACCAGGCTCCAGATGGTGTAGACTTTTTAGACTCTTACTCCCGTGCAGACTCTGTCTTGATCAGCACCGCTCACTGCTGGTCGGCACATCCAAAACACTTGAGCTCATCTCCCCCGGATAAGGAATCTTGCCTTCTGGATCAGTATGGAAAGAAGATCTACACTTCTTCCACACTGGGTATTAGGGCCCTGAACTATGTAGCACATATGGGGGATTACCAGAAGGCCTTCCTTACCCAGGCGGAATCCAAGATCGACTCCTTGCCTGACTCTCAACTCAAGCAGGAGTTGGCCGACCTGGTCCGATCTGCTAATTCCGGCCAATCGTCACATTCTAAGGATGACCTGTGATGCAGTGGACACTGCAGGACCAAGCTCTGCATTTGCCGTTAGTCTTCGGCATCACACATGGCTCCGTGTGTCAGGTCTGGTCCCGGAGGTGCAATCTGCCATCCAAGAAACACCTTTCAGGGGTTCTGTGCTTTTCGGCAGTGATGTCAAGGACATCATCACTGACTTGCAGGAGAAGGGGACAGCCCTTAAATCTGTTAATTCTTTGTACCGTCCCCATCCCCCACAGCGCCGTCCCTTTCGCAGACGCGGCTGGCCTCAAGCGAAACCCCAGGGAAGGCGAGGCACTAAACGCCGGGCCCCCACAGCTGCCAGGCTTCCGCCGCCCAAACAAGTGATGGGCACTCCAGCTGCGGCGCTGCCTCACACCACCTGACTCCTTCCCTCTTCCAACACCTCCGGACGTTCTGGAGGAACCAGTAGGAGGGAGGTTCTCTCTCCACCTTCCAGATTGGAAGAGGATAACTTCGGATTCATGGGTGCTTCAGATCATAGCAGAGGGGCACTCCATAGAGTTTCTGCAGAAACCCCCACGTCACCCCCCCTCTGAATTCCGCTTACTCAAGGGACCATCTTCCTTTGGTCAAGGAAGAAATCTCAGTGCTTCTTATGAAACAGGCTATAAAGCCTGTCCCTCTTCACCTCCAGGGGACGGGGTACTATTCCCACTTCTTCCTTGTTCCAAAGAAGATGGGAGATCTCAGATCTATTCTCAATCTCAGCTCCCTGAATCTATATGTGGAATACAAGAGGTTCAGGATGCTTTCCCTCCAATCCCTCTTGCCTCTGCTTCGGCTGGGCCAATGGCTTTGTGCACTAGATATGCAAGATGCGTACCTGCACATCCCCATTCGCCCTTCGCACAGAAAGTACCTCAGGTTTGCATTTCAGGGGGCCCATTACCAATTCTGGGCACTCCCCTTTGGTCTTTCCTCGGCCCCCTGAGTCTTTACCAAATGCCTGGTGGTGGTAGCCGCCCACCTGCGCTCTTTGGGAGTTCAGGTTTTTCCCTACCTGGACGATTGGCTCCTGGCGGCCCCCTCCAGGGGGGAACTCCTGCATTACCTCTCCCTCACCCAGCAGGTCTTCGCTTGCCTGGGTATTACCATCAACCATTCCAAGTCTCACATGGATCCTTCTCAGAGGCTCCAGTTCATCGGAGCAATATTTGACACAGCTTTGTGCAAGGCCTTTCTACCTCCGAACAGAGGGGCCTCCCTCCAGTCACAGATCTCCCTCTTCTCGAATCACAGGAGGGTCCCGGTGAGGTCAGTGCTCTGTCTACTGGGGCTTATGGCGGCAGCCATCCCAACGGTTCCTCGAGCACGCCTTAACATGAGAATCTCGCAGTGGACTCTTCGGTCTCAGTGGGATCAACGAATAGACGACCTAGATCATCTGGTTCTGATCTCCTCACCGATGGTAAGAGACTTGCAATGGTGGATGGTTCGAGAGAACCTCTTCTGGGGGGTCCCCTTTTTTCATCCTCCCCCGATCAGATTCTGACCACAGATGCTTCAGGTGAAGGCTGGGGTGCCCACCTGGGTCCTCACCAAACTCAAGGCCTCTGGTCAAAAGGGGAGATTCTTCTCCATATCAACGTGCTCGAGCTTCGAGCAGTGCTGTATGCGCTCCAGGCCCTTCACCAATACATCCTTCCTGGTCACCTGGCGGTCCAATGGACAACATGTGTGTAGTGTGGTACATCAACAAGCAGGGAGGAACTCGGTCCTACCTGCTGTGCAGGGAAGCGATGAGGGTCTGGCATTGGGCATCTCTCCACGGCCTTCACCTGACAACGATCCATGTTCTGGGAGTCAACAACGTCCTGGCAGACAGACTAAGTCGCTCGTCGGCTCCTCCACACGAGTTGGAATTGGACAAAAATGTTCTAAAAAACATCTTCCAAGCTTGGGGAACTCCTCATATAGACCTGTTCGCTTCTTCCCAAAAATGCAAAGCTTCCAATCTTCTGCTCGCTCGCTCCAGAGCGAGGCGCTTTCTGGAGCGATGCTCTATCTCTAAGCTGGAAGGACAGATTTGTATATGCTTTCCCCCCAATTCCCCTGGTCCCTCGTGTACTACAGAAGCTTGCTTTAGAAGGAGCAAGAATGATTCTGATCGCTCCTTTCTGGCCCAGGCAAATCTGGTTCTCTCTCTTCTACATCAGTACTCAAAGGTTCCTCCTCTTCCTCTTCCTTTATTTCAAGGATTGCTGACCCAGGATCAGGGGACCCTGGTCCATCCGGAACTCAAGTCCCTTCAACTTCACACATGGCTCCTACAGACCTAGCTCAAGCTCGTTTTGGCATTTCTCCTAAGGTGGCTGAGATTCTGGTGGAGGCTAGAAAGCCCTCCACTAGGTCCACTTACGCCATGAAATGGAAAAGATTTTCCATCTGGGCTGCGTCCAGGAACATGGAACCCTTCTCCTATCCTGCAACCATTTTGCTGGAGTATATGCGTCATCTTTTCGACCTGGGTCTCAGTCACTTCTCCTTGAAAGTCCATATGGCGGCTATCTCAGCCTACCATATCCCTTTCGCTGATAAGGCTTTTGCCCAGCCGGAGGTTTCCAAAACCTTCCTTAGAGGGGTTCTGCATCTCAGGACCCCTGTCAGGACCCCAGCCCCGCCTTGGGACTTAAACTTTATCCTTGAGAAACTTACCCTTCCTCCTTTTGAGCCTGTGGCTTCCGCAGATTTGAAGTTTTCATCGTGGAAGACGGTCTTCTTGGTGGCCATTACTTTGGCTCATAGGATTTCCGAGCTACAGGCCCTGATGTGCAAAATCCCTTATTTGATTTTCCACAAAGGATGAGTAGCTCTTCGCATGAACCTTAAGTCTCTCCCGAAGGTGGTAGCGGAATCTACCTTGAATCAATCTATCAAATTACCTGCTTTCTTCACGCAGTACTCCAATCAAGGAGAATACCTGCTTCATACCATGGCTGTTCACAGGATTCTGAGATACTACACCGATAGGACGAAAGATCTCAGAAAGACTGATCAGTTGCTTGTCTGTTTCGCTCACAAAAGAGAAGGCAATGCTGTTTCTAAGCAATGCCTATCAAAATGGTTGGCTCATTGCATCACTTTCTGTTATGACAAGTACAACAAGACCCTCCTGGGTCAAGTCAGAGGTCACTCCACTCGTGGAGGTACCGCCTTTGCGGCTTGTTTCAAGAATGTGTCCGCGGCAGACATTTGTGCTGCTGCCACTTGGACTTCCGTCCATACCTTTACTAAACATTACAGTTTGGACATTGCCTTTCACCGTAGAGCAGGCTTCAGGTTAATGGTCTTGCAAGGCCTCCTTTCTTGAGGTTTGCAAGCTTTCTTAATACTTATTGGAGTAATTCCTCCTCCCGGTGCCTTTCTTATTTGTTCCAGACTGCTTGGGATTCTGTCCTATATGTAATTACCTACTGCAAGAGCCCTCTCGAAGTAAGATAGTACAGTTACGTAAGAACTTACCGTAACAGTAGATCTTTGAGAGAGGCTCTTGCAGTAGGTAATACCTTCCCGCCCTCCATCCCCCTAGGCTTTTTCAGCTCCTTTTCCATTGAGGAAAATATCTGCTTCTCTCTCGTCTGGGCCTGTGGTGGGAAAGAACTGGAAGGCAGGCATCTGGGACCGCCCCTTTATACCGACGTCGTGTGACGTCAGTCACCTGACGTGGTGGCGGTCCCCGCCAGGGACTGCTAGCTAGAAATTTTTCCGTGGGGTCCTGCCGCCAACCGGCGTCAGTCCTATATGTAATTACCTACTGCAAGAGCCTCTCTCGAAGATCTACTGTTACAGTAAGTTCTTACGTAACTGTACTTTATTTAATTGCTGTTTTTTTCAAGTTCAGTGGCGTAGTTGAAACCATTGTCACACAGGCTAGAACATCCCTTGTAAGTTTACTCATGTAAGCTTCAGAAGAAGACCTTGTTTGGTCAAACACTTAGACACTTTGTTCTTTTTGTAACATCCATGTATTTTGGTTCAGTAAAGGCAACAAACCATTTGCTTCAGTATAATTTTTTTGAATGCACTGCATTAAAATAAGAATTATATTGTAAGACCCTGGCAGACTACATACAGCAGGGCTCCCAGATCTATAGGGAGTCATTTACAGGGAAATTGTTCCCATTGACTTGCATTGGTTACAGGGGCATCAAACATAAGCCCTTTTACTCAGGATTTCATGACAAGTTGAATTCCTTTGGGGAACAATTGCCGTGACTGAAGTGAATATAGGTTCACTAGGAGAGAGTGAGTGTGTGTGTGCGTGTGTGTGTGTGTCTGTGGGAAAGAGAGAGAGAGAGAGGGAGAGAGAGAGAGAGAGAGAGAGAAAGAGAAGGGAAAAAAAGGGGAGTGAGAGAGAGAGAAAGAGAGACAACATCTCCTTAAAGCTATATATCTCCCCCACCCACATTATGGTGATGTGGGGTGGGTTCGGGTGTATTGTTTGTATGAAGAGGAGGAGAGAAATTACATTTTTATCTCTTTCAGATTCCTTAGATACTTGTGGTATATCAAGTTGTTACATTCTCAGTGTATATTGACATCAGTACATATCAGGCTACATGGTCTTAATTCCTTAAGGTTCCTCGACTAGAGTTTTTTGTTTGACACTAATATTATCAATTTATATTTAAATTATAATTTATATAGTCCTGAGGTTTTTGAAATTTATTGGGCCTTATATCTAGCTGGAGAGTACAGCTGGGTGACAGGTTCAGCTAGGTTTTATACATCACACAGTGTGCACTTATGTCTTTAAGACAACTTTACTGGTAAATTCTTGTCTATAATGTAGACATTGAAACTTCATAAGCCCTATAACAATCTTAGTTCTTGCCTTTCAGTAATCACATCCTTATACTAACTGTGACACTCATAGCTTGATTTAGGAGTTATCTGCTTCAGCAGTGTTATCTTATGTCAATTAAATTTATATGCAGTAGGATTCTTTGTATGTGTGTTCCACCAAGCACGTTTAACCCAAGGTTGCTTCTGGCTAAAGGCAGTATAGTACTGTTAAACTTCTCTGACATCATCTTCTGTTTTTTTTTTTAAATGAGTATTTTAAACCAATGGGAATTTTTTTTCTGTTTTTCTCTGCATTATCTAGCTGTTATAAGTATTGTATTTTCTAAACAACTGCCATGAGCTTCTGAAGGACTAGTTGGTCTGAAAGCAAGAGCACTTTGTTCTTGTTGTTACATCTATGTTGGTCCATTAAAAGGTATCAAATCATTTGCTTCAGGGGCATCAGAGCAATTCTGCTTTATGTGAAATATTGAAATGTACAGGGGGGAAGGAAAATTTGCACTAGAGTTACAGGAAAATGCAAAATCAATGTGATAGCACTGCTACTGTGTCCTCTAAAGTTCATCATTTGTTTTTTGTTTTTACGTTCATTTGTGCGCATGTGCAAGGAACTTCTTGGGAGAATGAGACACTTTAGAGGTGTGCCTGCCCTGTGCAATCCCCTGCTCCATTGAGCAGGCATGGCGGTCCTGCACCAATCGCTGTAGTGCTGTGTATGACAGCGGTGGTCTTCTCTTCAAAGAAAACCACCGCTGTGTGCTTGCAGTGCATCATGCCCCCCCAAAATCTTTGCTGCCATGCTGGGAGCCCACCCCAGCATGGCAAACGTCCTGCGTCTGCCAATGGGGGTGCTGCTGAAATGCATAGCAGTATATTCTCCTTTGTGCATTCTGGCTGTTCTTTGCTTCAGCTGCAGGTAGTACAGTATGCTCAAGTTCGTTTGCATAGGTTTTAGCAGCAGGGAGTTCACATTGACAGAGTCTAGTAAGAGAAAACGCTTGGAATTACACATACAACGAAGTCTGAGTTTTTACATCAAATGCTGAGGTATTTTTTTTCTGGAGGATTAGAACCCATGGAGTCCATGAAGGTGTGCTTTGGAGAGCTGGCATGTGTAAGGACTGTTAGGCACCCACACATTCTGGTGGTCCTGCTGTTACAGGGAACAGTTTATTAAAGTAATGATGTGTGGCTTGTCTCTCTAAACTAGACAAGACTACAGCATCCTATCAGGTAACCAACACAGCTGATCTGTGTGTGTGTTGGGGGGGAGGGAGCTGCTCACTGAAGCGTAGCTCCCTCTTTCAACTGTATGCCACTACATTTTCAACTGCTGTCATAGACAGCTCCAGCAGTGATTGGAGAACTGTGACCACACCTGCAAACACACTGACTGAATTGGAAGATGCTGACACACCTCTGAAATATTTAGATGATGGCATTATGTTTCTTGCACATGCGTGCAAGCAAACATAAAAATGTTGTTACTGTAATTTCCACTCTGTCTTGTAGTATAGATTTATATTGTACAGAATGTACAGTGATCAAATCATTGGGCAAACAAAACTACAGTACATATAAAATCATCACTTGCCGCACTTTTGTAGGGTCACACATTTTGGCAGGTGACCTAGAAAATGTGTCATGGAGGAAGCTGAACATTAGTCCATTGGGGCATCTTTCCCCCTGTTTACAGTCATCTTTATATGTGTTTTTGCATAAAACAGTTACTTTCTATACTGCATAACAACTGCCATATTTTATTTAGGGTCAGAGCTGCTGAAGTGTGTAACCATAGAATGGTGGAGGTGGAGGTAAGTGTTGCTTTTTATGTGTACTGGGCCTTTAACCAAGTACACCCAGTATTGACCTTATGCTGCCTTCGGAATTTATTTATTTATTTATTTATTTATTGAATTATGTTGACCTGGTAGGTCCACTGAGACTAGAAGACCCTTTTTCAGGGGCAACTAGGAGGAGGTGGGTACAGATCATAACCAACTGAAATTGAACCAGATTAAGCTGTTGGTGGTATTTTTAGTGTATCTGGGTATTCGGTATAGGGTATTTGGCAAACTAAGCAGCAACTTTTATGTACGTCAGTAAACTCACTGCATTCTCTGGGGTTTTCAGTCACACAAGGCAATAGTTAAACTCTTAAAATGGAAATATAAAATGTTTGAAGTGCATTTAATGGGTGTGTCCCTTGGCCACCAATTAATACTCAAGCTGCCAATGATGGCAGTTTCAGATGAAGCGCTTCACTTGAAAGAAATTTGCCACTGCAATCAGGGGCAGTTTTGTCACTGCAGCAGCAGTACCCCTTCCCTCCCAACCAGGCACACAGCAGGACAACAAATTTAAATGTTAGCTCCCTCCCACTGCTGCTGCCCACCCTGCACCCTCCATTCTCCATCTGCTGCAGACATCAGGGTGCTTATTCCCCAAGTCAGCATGTATCCTCCCTCTCCCCATTAATGTGGCACACTGAGAAGCCCACCCTAGTGTGCCAAAAAATACTTCTCTGATGTTTCCAACATGTGGATGTCCACTCCCGGTGTCTGATGCACCAGCCCCCCCCCCATGCTCCTATGTTATCAGCTAACCTCAGGGTGCTCAATCCCAAGATCAGCATTGACCACCCCCCCTCCAGTACTTTGGCACACTGAGAACCCAACCCAGAGTGCCAAAATATGTTTTGTTAATAGTTCACCTGTAAAAAAGAAAACAGTCCCAGGTCATTTATTTTTTAAACCTGAAAAAATAAAACTGCCCCTTGTCATTCCCATTGGACCGCCTCCCCCAACCCATGCCCTTCCTCTGCATCACCCCACCTCCCTGCACCCCCTCACCCATATGCACCTCCTGAGGTTGGGAGCAGTGATCTTCTGTGGACTGGGAACACATCGGTACTTTTCAAAGACCAACTGGGAACTGAAGAAATTACAGTAAGCCCTATAGCCCTATATACCCTTGAGGAAAGAAGGGAGAGGGGGGACATGATAGAAACTTTTAAGTACCTCAGTGGAATCAACAAAGTCCAAGAGGGTAGCATCTTTCAGAAAAAGAGACTTGCAAGAACAAGAGGACACACTTTAAAGATAGAAGGAGGGCGGTTCAGGGGCAATGTGAGGAAGTATTATTTCACAGAGAGGGTAGTGGATGCGTGGAACAGACTTCCTGAGGAGGTTGTGGGGTCTAAAACTGTGGGAGAATTCAAGAATGCATGGGACCGACATAAGGCAATTCTTGTGGGGGGTAGGAAGAAATAGGCTGTTGGTTAACTAGGATCTAGAGCGTATCCTGTAGGTAGGGAAATGGGCAGACTAGATAAGCCTAGCGGTCCTTATCTGCCGTCAAAGTCTATGTTTCTATGTCTATGTTTCTATAACAGCAGTCAATGCGTTGTTTTCAGCTTAGGTTGATATCTCAGCCAATGTTTGGCATTTGTGTCTCAAATTTTCATCATGGGGTTCTTGGGACCCCATCTCGTGAACACTTGCACTACCATTTTGTTCCTCAGTATCAAAAGGTGATTTTGCTGTCACTGTGCGGAATCACCTTTCAGGACCATTTAATGAAATGAGAGTGCCACTGTTCATGAGGCAGGGTCCCAGAAAGCCCTTGTTGCAAATTTGGTGAAAAACAGCTCCATAAAATGATTGTATTACGAGCATCCATTGCAAAGTTTCTTCTCACCCTCATAACTTCATCAATTTTTAATATTTCCATTCCAAATTTCCAACATTGTCATTTTTTTCACACACCCTTATGAACAGAACAGCTGTCATTTTTTGCATATTTCCTGAAATGTGTCTTTGCACCTGTGACACAGAATGGCATGGTCGCTATGCAAAATCAACTTTTGGGACAGATTAACAAAATCACAGTGTCATTGTTCATGAGGGGAGGTCCCAAAAAGGCCATGTTGAAAATTTGGTGACAACATTCCAAACCATGACTGCATTTGGAGTGTTCATTGCACAATTTCTACACACTCTCGTAACTTCACCACTTTCTCATATTTTCACTCCAGATTTTCAACACTGCCATTTTTGCACTCCTCTTCATGAACAGTAGAGCTGTCATTTTTCACATCCTTCAAAAAATGTGTTTTTGCACCTGTAGCACTGAATGGCACACTCACTGTGCATACTCACCTGAGTAACAAAATGATACTGCCAGTTTTCATGAGATGGGGACCCAAAAAAGCTCATGATAAAAAATTAGAACAAAAATACTTACAAACGGTCGTGGTGTTTTGATTTCCAATGGTAATACTTGCCCTGTACAAACTGACAGGTGTTGGGGATGTGACTTGGGGTAATTGACCATAATGCTCATGCCATTTCCACCCCTTACCCATCCTGCAGCCACTGACAGGCATCGAGGTGTGCCTTGGGGTCTTCAATCCTAACATTCACCCCATTCTCCTGTGTGCACCTATCTCAGCTTATTTTCTTATGGAATGGGGTGAGCACAAGGGACAAAGATCTCAAAGCACACTGTCACACCTGTCGGTGTCTGCAAGGTGGAGTGAGGTAGAATGGTGCGAGTGTTATGGCCGATGACCCAGAGCTACACCTCCAACACCTGTCAGTCCCTGTAGGGTAGGGAAGGGGGTTGGCATTACTTCAAAACTTCACTGCCATTCCTAGTATGCATCTGTCTGTATTCTGCACTACCATGCCAATACCAGCAGGAAAACATTTAGCCTTGACACTTGCTTGTTTAAACATGTCATGAAAAGGGGCTCAGTTAAGACTTGTAACATGTACACAAAACAGTTCCAAAGAAGTTCTAAAACTGTTTTTTTCTGATAAGAAAATAACAGGCTATAACTCATGAGACAGACTTGGAAATATGTCAGTGAATTCATACAGCCATACTTTTAAAGACACTAGAGTAAAATAAATACAATCAAAAGTGCGCAAGAGAGTTCCAGAGAAATTCTCATAAGCTTTTCTTTATCCGCATGAGTCATACTGTAATTCATAAAATGCATGCAAGACTGTGCTAATTAAATTTGTACTGTGGTACCGTGCTTTTATGACTAGGAGTTTATTGGCAAAGATACTGGATGATAACACAACAAAAGGAGGGGCTGCAACACGGAACTGCTGTGCCTATGGTCAGATCACATTTCTGGAAAACAAAAAAAGTAGCTAAGTACCCTCCACACTAAATAAAAACAAAGAAGAGCTATCATTCAAAAGCTGTGGTTCCTTTATTTTAAAAGGATTACACAATGCAGCAGGACATCTGGGTGTAGAACCTCTGGGGTACTAGTGAGAATAATATAATAGAGTTATGCTAACTATAGCTGATGTCACACTTATGTTTGATGCATCATCATCTTTGGAAATGCCTTGCATACATTTTATCAGTCTTTACCTATAAAACCTTTTAACATTAAACATGCTTACATTAATTTAATGAGATCTATCAAGAGTCAGTCATATACAATATGCAGAAACTAACAAAAGATAACAGGAACCTGCCACAAAACCCCAAAAAGTCAGGTTTAAAAGATAGAATTCTTTCATATTAAAGGGAGTACACGATGTATCAGAAAAAGAGGCAAATGACCTTCAGTGGAGATCCCACCTAAATGCCTAATATTTCACAAAGTGACTGCTTTGTCAAAGGTGGTCTGCGTTCCTCCCTCCTTCCCCTGTATCCACATTAAATAACACAGTGATGAAGTGACACAGTGACAATGTTTTAATAATACAAGTGACCCCGGGGGGGGGGGGCTAAGACCAACATTTACGATATGTGCAAACAGTGCAAAAACAAATTACAATTTTAAAACAATCCATCTTAAGGCTAAACAAACTAATTGTTATAGATTGCTTTTGGAGAAGAAATAGTCAGCTGTCTCAAGCAGCACATCATTTGTAGACACAAAAGTGTAAAGAAACAGAAACATATCCACTTGGAATAAATATAAGGAAAGAATAAAAATACATATCAAAGCATAGTGATACACATCTGTTACATATAGATAGTTACCCTAAGAATGAAATGAAGAGGAAAGTACTGAAGTGGTGCCAAGACTTTCATTTCATTTTTTTTCATGTTATTTAGTTTGTAGTTGCAGATTGGTACACTGGGACATTAAAATTCAATTTTCAGGCATGACCTGAAGTCTGTAATAAAAACAAACATAACTTATAGTAACACAGAACAATCATAAAACAGTCACATCATTTTACTCAGGTACACAAGTTCAAGTTTTTAAAATGGTTGTTAACAGCCTTGGAAAAGGTACCAATAGAGGTTGAATGCTTAACCAGTTCGGGGATAGAATTCCATACTGTAGCAGCGTAGTAAGCAAATTAACTTTTCCCTGAGTTTGTACATACCTGGGGTAGTTTTAACTGAAATTTTAGAGAAGATCGAGAATCATAAGGAGAGTTACAAATCTCCAGGAGAGCAAGTAATGAAGTAGGGTACCCATATACAACATGAATGAAATTAGTCTAGACACCTCCAAGAAATTTTACTCACAATAACAGAATTTTCAGATGAGACGTTAAACCAAGGTCCCATCTGCCAGTATTGGTAGTAGTTCAGGTGGATGTTAAAGATCCCATGGCACTTATTGAAAAAGAGTAGGGGAATTTCCCGGGTTTCCTGGACAAATGTCTCCTATTCACTAAAAATACCACCAACAGCTTAATCTGGTTCAATTTCAGTTGCTTACCATCTGTATCCCCTTCCCCCCGGTCACCGATGAAAAAGGGACTTCTAGGCCCTGTTGGCTTACCGGGTCAACGAAATTCAATAAATAAATAAATTTAAAAATGGCAAAGACCTGGACACAGACGGCTTTACCATAGAGTTTTATAAGACCTTTCAAGATGCTTTGGCGCCTATATTCCTAGATCTTTTCAAAGAGAGAAAGCTTCCCAGACACCATGAAAGTTGTACATTATTATTAGAACAGGATAAAGGACCGTTTACATTGCAGGTGTTACAGGCCTATTTCATTAATAAATGTAGATTATAAAATCATAACTAAAATATTAGCAAACAGATTGGGATTAATTCACTTTGTGGTTCATCCTGACCAGACAGAGTTTATTCCAGGGTAATACCTTTCATTCAACATTATGAAGACTCTGGATACCATAGAATCTGCTAAAAGAACTGATATTGAAATGTTATCATTAGATGCTGAAAAGACATTTGATCAAGTACAGTGGAAATTTCTGAGGGCCTGTTTGGTCAGGACGAACATAGGGGATTGGTTTCTGGCTTGGGTAAACATGATCTATGATACACCTTGTGCCTGAATCAAGACTATTTTAATCATATTCAACGTTATACAATTGTACAAAGACATGAGATGGGGATTTCCATTATCACCTCTCCTCTTTGGCATCATTCTTGAAGCCTTGACTGGCAGTACAGCCTAGAGGTTAGAGTAACGAGCCATGCACAAGTTTGGTACATCCAGCAGAACAGACCTTGGTTTGATTCTCATAACCTCCACTTGCATACTGTGTGACTCTGAATAAGTCACTTAACTGCCCAGTGCTCCCAGGAAACCCCTGAAAACAGGCACTTGTGCCTAGTGGGCTTTAACCAGTTACCAAAGATGAAAATCAAAATAAAATTAACAGTTACAGTAAGACACAATGAACACAATTCACTAAAAATACCATCAACAGTTAAATCTGGTTCAAGGTCAGTTGGCATTCATCTGTATCCCCCTCCTCCAGGTCATGCCTGAAAATAGGCAGAATTTGTCTAGTGCACTTACTCGGTCAACAAAAAACTAAATAAAAATAAATAAATAAACATATAAAGTGAGTGCAATTAAATGGAGAGGAATATATTATACCTCTATACGCAGATGATGTACTGATATACTTAATATGAACTGGAACGTACAAATAAATATCATATCGATCTGATTGACGTATTTAGCAGCTTATCACGGTACAAAGCTAACTGGGGAAAACTGGAATGCTTATACTGCAATACTGTAGGGCCCTGACATATGTGAGACGAGACAGAGTCAGAGAGAGAGAGAGCTAAATCACAAAACAGACAGATGCTATTAACTCCACAAAACAAACAAGGAGAGGATATAAATAGGATTACTTTGTGTTGGAATATAATGGCACTGCATCCAAAGTTAACAAGCATTTGTTAATGCCGAATGTTTGCTTGCTGGCATTAACATTGGGAATGTAAGAGTTAGACAGATGCAGAATAGGAATGGCAGTGAAGTATTGAACTTCATGCCAACCCCACCTCCACCCTTCCAAGACAGACAGGCATTGAGGTATGCCTCTGGGACATCACCCATAACGCACACACCATTTCAGCCCACCCTATCCTGCTGACACCAACAAGTGTTGAGGTGTGCCTTGGGGTGTTCAGCTTTACAGTCACCCCATTCCAGAAGGACATACACTGAAGTGGGTGTAGTATAGGAGAAAGGGGTGAACTCTGTCTCCAAAGAGTTCAAGGCACACCTCAATGCCTGTCACTGGCTGCATGGTGGGGTGGGGTGGGGTGAAATGGCATGAGTATTACAATCGGCAATCCAAAGGCACATCCCTGATGCCAGTCAATCTGTGCTTGGTGGGATGTGATGGTTAGAAACCCTAACGCCCTGGGTGTTTGGCGGTATTTGCACTACAAATTTTCAACATGACCTTTTTGTGACCCACACCTCATGAAAGAATTTGGGACCTCTTGTCATGAACAGAGTCACTGTGATTTTGTTAATGTGTCCCGAACTTTGAGTTCCCACAGTGACCATGCCATTCTGCACTAGATGTATGAAAATACAGATTGGGCAGGATGTGATGAATGACAGCTGTACCTCTCATAGGGAGATGTGAAGAGATGGCTATGTTGAAAATCTGTTGTGAAAATATTAAAAATGCTCGAACTTCCAAGCACATGCGGAAACTGCGCAAGCATGTGTGTAACAGTCATTTAGTGGAAGTTTTTCACTAAATTTTCAAGACATGCATTTTGTGACCTCTGCTCATGAATACTGTCACTATGATTTTCTTAATCTGTCTTGAATATTAATTTCCCACAGCAGCCAAGCTATTCTGTGCCAGATGTGTAAATGCATATTTTGGGCAAGATATGAAAATGACAGCTGTACTGTTTATAAGGAGGTGTGAAAAAATGCCAATGTTGCAAATCTGAAGTGAAAATATTACAAATGAGCAACATTATGAGGGTGCGTGGAAATTGCACAACGTACATTCATAATACAGTTATTTCATGGACTTTTGTCACTAAATTTTCAACACAGGCATTTTAGCACCTCTGCTCATGACCAGTGTCACTGTGATTTTCTTAATCTGTTCCAAATACTGACTTCACACAGCGACAGCGCTATTGTGTGCTGGAAGTGCGAAAACACATTTTAGCCAGGATGTGAAAAATGACAGCTGTGCTTTTCATCGAAACAGATGTAGAAAAATGGCAATGTTGAAAATCTGGAGTGAAAATATTACATATTTGCGAAGTAATGAGGGTGTGTGGAATCTGTGGAATGCACGCTTGTAACACAGTCATTTTATGGACTTTCCTCACCAAATTTTCAACAAAGGCATTTTAGGACCTCTGCTCATGAACACTGTCACTGTGATTTTCATAATGTGTCCCAAACACTGATGTCCCACAGCGACCATGCTATTCTGCATCGTAAGTGCAAACACACATTTTGGCCAGGATGTGGAAAATGACAGCTGTACTTTTCATAAGCAGGTCTGAAAAAAATGCCAATGTTGAAAATCTGGAGTAAAAATATTACTAATTCGCCAAAGTATGAGGGGGCATGTAAACTGTGCAATGCTTGCTTGTAGAACAGGCAATTTTTTTTGTCTTTTTTTTTTACCAAATTTGCAACGTAGCCTTTTTGAGAACCCACCTCATGAACAATGGCACTGTCATTTCATTACTTGGCCCCAAAAGATGATTCAGTGCAGTGGGCGCAAAATCACCTTTCAGGACTGAATAACGCTATGACAGTGACTGTATTCATGAGGATAACATAGAAAGATAGAATTTGATGGCAGATAAGGACAGCTTGGCCCACCCAGTCTTCCCATTTCCCTACCTAATGGATAAGCTGCAGATCCCAGTTAACCAGCAGCCTACTTCTTCCTACCCCCACCCCTTAGAATTGCCTTATGACTGTCCAATGCATGCTTGAATTCCACCACTGTTTTTGACTCCACAACCTCCTCTGGAAGGCCGTTCCATGCATCTGCCACCCTCTCTGTGAAAAAATACTTCCTTACATTATCTCTGGGCCGCCCCCTCCATCTTCAAATTGTGCCCCCTTGTTCTTGCACACCTCTTTTTCTGAAAGACGGTACCCTCTTGGACTTTGTTGATTCCCTTGAGGTACTTGAAAGTTTCTATCCTGTCCCCCTCTCCCTCCTTTCCTTGAGGCTATACATATTAAGCTCCTTAAGTTTCTCTTCATATGTCTACAGTGCAGACCCTGACCATTTTAGTTGCCCTCCTCTGGACAGCCTCCATGCTGTCTCGTCTTTCTTGGAAATTTGGTCTGCAGAACTGCCGCAGTACTCCAGATGGGGTCTCACCAGCTGTCTGTACAGAGGATAACAACTTCCTGTTTTCTACTGGTGATGCCTCTCCCTATGCATCCCAGTATCTCCCAGCCCTCCTTACTGCCCTCTCACAATGCTTGCCCACCTTTAGGTCATCTGATATGACTACCCCCAGGTCCCTTTCCATTTTTGTTGTTGTTAGTATTTCACCCCCCATTGTGTACTCTTTCCCTGGGTTTGTGTTTTCTAGGTGCATTACCTTGCACTTCTTAGCATTGAATCAAAGCTGCCATACATTTGACCCTTCCTCTAACCTTGCCAAGTCCCTTCACATCCTTTCCGCCCCACCTTGTGCTTCAACTCTGTTGCAGATCTTTGTGTTATCTGCAAAGAGACATACTTTTCCTTCCAGTCCCTCTACAATGTCGCTGATAAAGACATTGAAGAGGACCGGTCCTAATACTGAACCCTGCAGTAATCCACTACTAACCCCCCTTTCTTCAGAGTGGTCTCCATTTACTATTACTCTCTGTGTCCTATTCTCCAGCCAATTCTTTACCCAGGCTGGCATCTTGGGACCCACTCCCAGGCTGGCTAACTTGTATATTAATCTTTTGTGTGGGACTGTGTCAAATGCCTTCCTAAAGTCTAGGTAGGCCATGTCCACAACCCCTCCCTGATCTACTACTTTGGTCACCCAGTCAAAGAAATCTATTAGATTTGTCTGACATGACCTTCCACTGTGAATCCATGCTGCCTTGGGTCCTGTGCCCCTCTGGCATCTAGGTACTCGACAATTCTTTCCTTCAGAAGTGATTCCATCATTTTCCCTATCACTGAGGTTAAACTAACAGGTCTGCAGTTTCCTGCTTCTGCCCTGTTCCACTTTGTAGTAGAATCATCTGCCCTCCTCCAGTCCTCAGGTACCACCCCATCCTCCCATGATTTGTTAAAGAGGGTAGTCAGTGGTGTCACTAGTTCTACCCTTAGTTCTTTTAGAATTCTGGGATGAATCCCATCAAGCCCCATTGCTTTGTTCACCTTCAATTTAAATAGTTATTTCAGAACCCTTTCTTCTGTAAATGGGCTGGTATCAACTTCTGTATCCAGTGTGTTCTATTGTTTTGTCTAGGTACCTCCCCCTCTTCATTTGTAAACACTGAGCAAAATTATTTGTTTAGTATCTCTGACTTTTCACAGTCACCCTCTGCCCACCTCCCCTCCCCTTTATTAAGCCTCACTATCCCTCCCTTGGTCTTCCTTCGCTCCCTGATATACCTATAAAAGGTTTTATCCTCCTTCTTAACTGAGTTGACTGTCTTTTCCTTGGTTTGGGCCTTTGCTGTTCTGACTGCCTTCCCAGCTTCCTTTTGTTTAACTGATACAATTCTCTGTCCTTCTCCTTCTGTGATTCCTTGTACTTCCTGAATGCTTTCTTTTCTCTTGAACCTTCACTGCCACCTCCTTTGAGAACCATAGTGGTTTCATACAGTACATCATTTTGTTTTGTTTATTTGCTTCACACAAAGGCTTGTTGCCTCTGTGATGGCAGTTTTGATTATTCCCCATTGTACTTCCACCCCTCCTTCCTGCCCATTTGCTAGTGCATTCCTTAGGCACTCACTCATTTGGGAAAGTCAGCCCTCCTAAAGTCCAGCACTTTTGCCTTTGTATGGCTTGACTGTACTGCTCTGTTTATTGTGAACCATACTGTTCGATGGTCGCTAGTTCCCAGATGGTTACCACTCCTACATATGTGATCCTCTCTCCATCTCCATTTGAGAGAACCAGGTCTAAGATTGCTCCCTCTCAGGAGGTTCCAATACTAGTTGTCTAAGGCATGCCCCTGTGAGGGCATTTAGAATAACCCCACTCTTAGAAGTGGCTGCTGCAATTGCACTCCAGTTAAGATCTGGCATATTCAGATCCCCCATCAGCAATATTTCCACTTTTCTGCCATTCTAAGTATACTTTCTATCATTTGCATGTCCATTTCCTCCCGCTGAGAAGGGGGTCTGTATACAACCCCTGTGCGGATTGTGGTGCCATTGCCTGTCTCCAGATTGACCCACAGTGCTTCTTCTCCTGCCTGTTTACCCTTTTGTTCTGTTGCTTTGATTCCTTCCCTTATGTAGAGAGCTACTCCTCCTCCTCTTCTTTTACCATCCCTGTCCCTCCTGTAGATAGTGTATCCTGGTATGGTTCTGTGTCTACCATGTTTCAGTGACTGCCACAATATCCAGATGTTCCTCCTCCATCAAGGCCACTAATTCAGGAAGCTTGTTACCCAGACTACGGGCATTGGTACTCATTGTTCTCCATTTTTTGATGGCTTTACCTTTTGTAGCAGCATTCCCCACTGACCTTTCTACCATGGTCTTTTCCTCATTTAGTACCCTGCGCTGTAGGGGGAGGCTGAGAATTTCCTGTTGCTTATCAGTACCTCCCCCCTTGACTAGATTAAAAGCTTGCCAATGAAGCATTTAAACCGATTGCCCAAAATACTTGTTCCCTTCCTGGACAGATGCAGACCATCCTGCCAGTATAGGCTGGTGTCCCTCCAGGTGGAACCCCAGTCCCCAGTGAAGCCAAACCCCTGTGCTCCACACCATTTTTTCAGCCATTCATTAAACTGCATGGTGCAAAGTACCCTCGCTTCACCCATGCTATAGACAGGCAGTGCCTCTGAGAAGGATATTGTGTGTGCTACTTGTCTTACACCCTTCCCCAACTCTACAAAGTCCTCCTGCACTGCTCTAATCTCATGATGAGCCAAGTCATTTGTCCCTAGGTGGACAATGACATCCAGCTCAGTCTCCCGTGCAGTTGTTCTTGTGATCCTGAGGATGTGCTTCCTGTCCCTCCAAGCCATGGCGCCATGCAGGCACCTTACTTCAGTTTTCTCTGCTTCCCCCAGTTCTATCCCCATAATAATTGAGTACCCCAACAGGAGCCGCTTCCTTTCCCTGTGATGTCCTCTGCCTCATTCCTGTGGGCCTCCCTTGTAACAGTTGTCCGCAACCTCATTAGTCTCATATGCAGGTGCATTAATAGGGAAACTATGCTCCCCCAGAATGATGTATGGATTGTGGAGTGGTACAACTGACTGGGTGAAGAAACATAGAAACATAGAATTTGACGGCAGATAAGGACCGCTTGGCCCACCCAGTCTGCCCATTTCCCTACCTACTGGATAAGCTGCAGATCCTAGTTAACCAGCAGCCTACTTCTTCCTACCCCCACCCCCCAGAATTGCCTTATGACTATCCCATGCATGCTTGAATTCCACCACTGATTTTGACTCCATAACCTCCTCCGGAAGGCCATTCCATGCATCCACAACCCTCTCTGTGAAAAAATACTTCCTTAAATTACCTCTGAGCTGCCCCCCCATCTTCAAATTGTGCCCTCTTGTTCTTGCATACCTCTTTTTTTGAAAGATGCTACCCTCTTGGACTTTGTTGATTCCCATGGCGAATTTGAAAGTTTCTAACATGTCCCCCCTCTCCCTCCTTTCCTCGAGGCTATACATATTACGCTCCTTAAGTCTCTCTTCATATGTCTTCCGGTGCAGACCCTGCACCATTTTAGTTGCCCTCCTCTGGACAGCTTCCATCCTGTCTACGTCTTTGCGGAGATTGGGTCTCCAGAACTGCACGCAGTACTCCAGATGGGGTCTCACCAGCTGTCTATACAGATTGATAATAACTTCCTGTTTTCTACTGGTGATGCCTCTCCTATGCATCCCAGTATCCCCCAACTCTCCTTGCTGCCCTCATTGCTTGCCCATCTTTAGGTCATCTGATATGACTACTCCCAGGTCCTTTCCATTTTGTTGTTGTTAGTATCTCACCCCCATTGTGTACTCTTCCCTGGTTTTGTTTCCCAGGTGCATTACCTTGCACTTCTTAGCATTGACTCTAAGCTGCCATACATTTGGCCATTCCTCTAACCTTGCCAAGTCCTTCTCATCCTTTCCACCCCACCCTGTGCATCAACTCTGTTGCAGATCTTAGTGTCATCTGCAAAGAGACATACTTCCTTCCAGTCCTTCTGCAATGTAAACATAAAGACATTGAGAGGACCGTCCTAATACTGAACCCGCGTACCCACTAGTAACCCTCCTTTCTTCTGAGTGGACTCCATTTACTATTACTCTCTGTGTCCTATTCTCCAGCCAATACTTTACCCAGGCTGTCATCTTGGGACCCACTCCCAGGCTGGCTAACAGTATATTAATCTTTGTGTGGGACTGTGTCAAATGCCTTGCTAAAGTCTAGGTAGGCCATGTCCACAGCCCTCCCTGATCTACTACTTTGGTCACCCAGTCAAAGAAATCTATCAGATTTGTCTGGCATGACCTTCCCACTATGAATCTGTTCTACCACCCTCACCCTCCCTGAGCCCACTGTGGTCCAACTGCTGTGCTTTTTTCGCAACCTCTGAGGAAGTGGTGGTGGTGGCTCTGGTGCTCCCTGGATGGGGGAGGTTCCCTTACTACTGTCCAGTGTGGCCTGAAGACGGGCAACTTCCTCTCTCAGGGCAGAGAGTTGTCTACATATAGGGCAGCATCTTAGTCTCCAGAAAGACTCCCAGAGGACTGCTGCCCCACAGCCATTACATTGCACTATTCCCTACATGTCTGTCTACCTTGTTGTTTATCCTGTTTAATTTTTTTTTGTGTGATTGGTTTGTTATATATAAATATATATATATATATATATATATATTATACAATGTTTATGCTTATATTGTCAGTGCAGTGTGCTAGAAAGGATACTACAATGATATGCTTGCCCTCTTGAGAAATGATGTCAGAACCCCAGGTATAAAGGAAATGTTTGCAGGGTGGGTGGGGTGAGGGGTGGGCAGGGTTTGGGCCTAAACTGTGCCCTCACGAAACAATCAGATAAAAGACCAACCACTACGATGAGTGCCTTCCTGTCAGCAAGATGCCCTACACGACAATTTGACAGAGAAAATACCCTGCTAATCAAACAGAGAAAAATCCAAACATCCAAGTCAGACACAGGTGAACCTCTCCAACCCCCAAAACAGCCTGGTGATTTGTGCTCTGAAAGCAATCAGCTCCAAAACAAGTCAGCTGTACACAAGGACAGACACAGTAAACAATATTATAGTCCCTCTGGGTTTAAACTCTTTCTGCACTGAAAACAATAATATCAATTTTAACAAGTAAAGCAAGGAACACCTCCCTCTGTTGATTGAAAGACTGTCTTTCCTGATAATTCTAAGTTTCTTATTTCGCCTTTCAGGTGGGCGAACCCCATGTTGAAAATTTGGTTGCAAAAATCCAAAAAATGGCTGCGATATCCACATAAGTTGGAAAAAAAAACCTATTTATGCCTTTATATAGTTTATCAGCATTTCTTCAGTTTGTGGATAGCTTTGAAGAGTGCAGACATGTTCCCGGTCCACAGAAGATCTTCGTGTCAAGATCTGGAGGTAAGTATGGGGTGGAGGCGTATGGGGAGGTGGGTGCACAGTGGGTGGCTGTGGGTTGTGGGAGGGGGCACAAAAGACTGCAAGAGACTGTTTTCTTTATTAATGGAGCAAAAATAATAAAAAGGACATCACGAGAATGTTTCCTTTGTGCACACTGGGGTGGTCTCCCTTTATGCCGCCTGCATTTTGGATAAGGGGAGACTTAAGTCAACAGGGATTGGGGCTCCCATCAGCAAATAAAGACTATTTTGGGGGTATGATGGTGAGGGGGATTGGGTACCCCCTCAGTACACAACAAATGGGGGGTACATTATGCCAATGGGAAGTGGGCTCCCCATTAGCAAATGATTTGGGCAAATGAACTGGGTGTTGAGTTGGCTGTTGGCATGCATTGTCTGCCATGCACTTGCTGCACACTGTAAAGTAAATGAGCTGTTTATGACAGCGGGTCAGACGCAGTGGTGACATTTAGGCAATCTGCATACTGCCAACTGCAGTATGCAAATTGCCTACACGTTACCACCGCTGATTGTAGCAGTGGTTTTCTCTGAACTGTACACCACTGCATCTGAACTGCTGTCATAGGCAGCTCGGACATTTGTTGGTGAGGTGCGGCCATGCCTGCAAAAAGAAGCAGGGCATTGGAACTGGGGGTGGCATGCCTACGAAAGCTCATATGGTGACACTATGTTTCTTCCACATGTGTATTATTGAATTGGAAGCTGTTGGAGCATTTTAATATTCCAAATTTATTTTTGGACACACCAAGAGTGACAAATAGTAGAGCTAAAACATTGGGGATTTGATTTCATGGAGCCATCCTGTTCTGACTACGGCCCCACCCCCCTTTGATGTGGCTTCCTAAAAGACCAGTAGGCTGTTTTCAGTGTGGACACTGTACAGCGTGTAGATATGTAACACAGGAAAAGGTTTTTCATTATCCAGCTAAGGAGATTCAAGTGGATATTTTAGAGTTTGTAAACTGCTCCACTGCCTATATAGTGTATATGGCACAGTGTCCTTGCCCTAAGCTCTTTGTGGGCAGGACAGTGAGATAGACAAAGGAGAGACAGTTAGAACATATTAGGGACATTAAGAACAACAACTTTGAATCATCTTTTGCATCACATTTTTTTTATTTTCATGATAGAAACCCTTTACTTCAGAAGTTTATGATCATTGGCCATGTGAAGCCACCTTTGCGTAAGGGAGATAGAAAACGACTATTATTACAAAAGAATTGAGGTGGATTTTCACTTTGGGTTCCTTACACTCTAGAGAATTGAATAAGGACCTGGACCTAATAGTATACGTGTGAAGTATGCTGTATTTTATGCTTTGTTTGTTTTTTCATGTCCTTCCCTTTTCCCTCCTCCCTCCTCCTCCCCTTTTCCCTTGCATGGCACAAATCCAGAGTAAACCCAAGATGCTCCAACCAGATTTGCTCCCTTAAAAACAGGGCTCAAACAGACAGACAGTGGTTGCACCGAGAGTGAGAGAGAGAGAGAGAGAGAAAGTCAGATAGGGCAACAAACACAGAGGGAGAGAGAAACAGAGAGGTGGAGTGGGAGCGGGAGAGAGGAGCAGAGAGACAGAGAGAGAGAGAGACATGAAGAAACAGGGCACCAGGGCCACAGACAGGCAGTGAACTGCCTGGAAGGACACACAAGGAGAAAGAGGGATGGACTACGTGCCATTCCTGATGTTGACAGTAATCAGGGGTGTGAGGAGGCAGTAGGAACAGGCACGTTGCTGATCAAGACCACGGCGACAATATACCCGACATAGGAGGTACCATGCCCGCATCACATTCAAGAACTATAGTGACACAGAGATAATGGGATGGTACCACCTGAACAGGGCCATTCTGAGACAGCTCTGTGAGCTGTGCAGTGAGGAGATGCAGGCACCCACCAGACGTAGCTGTGCCATGTCCATGGAGACCAAGGTGACCACTGTCATGTGCCTGCTCACTGTGGGCACCTTCCAATGACCACAAGGGAACACCACAGGCATCACCCAGCCAGCCATGTCCTGACTTCTCATACAGTTCCTCAATGCCCTACTGCCACGTGCTTTGGAGTACTCACATTTCCCCAGCACACATGCAGAGCATACAGCAAATATGCAGGCCTTCCACAGGCTTGCACGCATGCCTGGCATGCTAAGGGCCATTGACTGCACCCACATGGGCATCCACGTACATCAATAGGAAGGGGTGCCTGACCATCAACTGCCAGGTGGTGTGCGATGCCACAGGGTGCATTATCAGTGTCTGCGCCACACACCCTGGGGTGCACATGATGCATACATCTGGCAAAGCTCTGTGCTGTGCCACAGACTTGAACATGGGATATCCAAATGGGCACCTAGTGAGTGAGCACTAGCATAGGCTGGCATCGGTCGGTCGTCGTGGTCTAATTAGTCGAGTCGTCAATTCAGCCCATCTTGTCGAAATGTAATCTCTTCGCCGGTACAACAGGTAGCGGGCACAATGTAGCGACCGCAACCAGATACATGCTACATTCTGTCCGCTGATGTATGGCGACAATATGAATAAAGAGGAGTTCACGTAATCCCAAACACACTAGTCAGTGTTAAAGTATAATAAAATCCCCCCCACACACATGATCAGCTGCATGAGGGTGCAAAAGTGATATCCGTTTTTATTAGTACCTCAGCATTTGGGATCGTAATCATCTCAGTAAGTGCAGCTTCAGCCAGACCCTTGCCCTCTGCCCGACCATCATCCCCCGACATCAGGGGCACCATCCTGCAGGGGTACGAAGATCCCGAAGTGGATAGAATGCTCAGCTGGTATGTCTGCTTTTGATCTTGGCGTGTGGGCGGGGGATTGGGAGAATGTAGGCTACTGTAGGCTGTTATGGACAGCAGCAGTTTGTGGCTATCTGGTATACTGCCTGATTAGATGGAATGATAGTGAAGCACAGAAGACAATCTGGAGCAGAAACAGAAATCCCAATTATTTCTAAACTATTTGCAACAGAATCTAGGCTATTGTTGGCTGCGATGGACAGTGGCAGTTTGGGGCTAGCCAGTACACCTCCCACAGAGAGGGAACTGTGCAAAAGCACAGAATAGCCCTCCCCTCAGCTGTGCGGTCGCCGAAGTGGCATCCCTCCAATCAACATAGCGTATATATACAATGAGAACATCTCTTTTATCAGCATTACTTGCCATTCTTGGCAGGTCTTTTTGCTATCTTGTGTGCCAGAGAGAGATTTGCAAGTTCTTTTCAACCCTCTGCCTCATGCAAGTCCTCTAATGACAAATCCGTATTTAATGTAGCTGACTTGTTTACTTTGCTGCAAGTTTTTAGTCTGTTTTGCATTTGTAGGGAATTAACTGAATTAGCAAGGGTCTGGCTGAAGCTGCGACTATTTGTCCAAGTACTTTTTGTGGCCGATCTATCTGCTTATCTACAAATTCGTCGTCGACCAAATGAGCTGACTTTTATTTGTCCCAGCGACTAAATGTCAGTGTTATTTTGATTAGTACATTTGTCCGGGGACCAATCACCATACACACATAGGCCAGGGTCGGGGGCATTGCAGAGCTGGAGGGGGGTTGACAGGGAGGCCGAGGTGGTGGTGGGACAGGGACAGGGCAAGGGGTACAGAACAGTATAGCAGAGAGCTGGCCATGTTGATCCCCACACAGGTGACAGCCGCGTACCCTCTGAGGCCCTGGCTGCTCACACTCTACCAGTGACCATCGTTCCCTGCAGAGGTACAGTACAACGAGGCACACACCAGCATGTGCAACTTCATTGAGCATGTCTTTGGCATGTGGAAGGTGAGATTCCATTGCCTAGACAGGTCAGGTGGTGCCCTACAATACAGCCCCTCAAAAGCCTGCAGCCTATTCCTGGCCTGCTGCATACTGCATAACATGGCCATGGACCATGGGATAGCTGTCGAGGCTGAGGAGGGTGACAGTAGCAGGGACAACGGCAACAATGGACTGGAGGGGGGTATGCAACCACCCTCTGGGAGGGGAACTCCCAACTTGGGCAACAGACATGATGCCACCGTGTCAAGGTGGCACAGGAAGACTTTGGGGAATGCAGGTAGGTGGTGTGGCATACATGCATGGGCCACGCAGATCAGCACACCACACAGATGCAGGGATGTGCACAGTGCGGGGCATGCACAGACTACTCTAAGCAGGGGTAGGGGTGGCAGTGGCACACAGTAACATACAGCAACTCACACATGCTGCACTGGCACGTGCATGCACACACACACACACACACACACATACACACAGGCAGTGAAACGTGGCATGGATCAGATGCATTGCACCAGTGCATAAGTGCAACTGGTGCTACTCTACCCTCATCACACCCATGCCACACATCGCAGCTGCTGGCAGGCACACACAGGCAGCATGCAGCATGACACACATGCGCATTACCACAGATGTGACATACACACACTGCCCATGTTCACACAGGGCAGCAGAAGCAGATTGCGAGCAGGGCAGCACACACCTCAGGGCAGTTACGTGGCACCACAGCCACCATTGCCGCGGGGATGGCTGTGCTTGGGTCGATCAGCAGCCGCAGGCTGTGCATCTGCCATGGGGGGTTGTCAGACACCCCCCTAGAGGTGGATGTGCAGAACCGTGTCCGTGTCCTCATGGATGTGTGTAGGTGGCCAAACAGGCTGGCCCCGGGAATGCCAGGGATGCCCACAGCCAAACTCGGTGTCCACTGATATGGCATCACTCGACACCGGGTCTGTGGGGTGGACGGCACACCGTGGATGGGGGTCCCTTGTGCATGGCCACGCCCAGTGGCAGCGAGCAACACAAAGCCATCCACAATGGCACCAGCAATGCAGTCCATGGCCACAGTCATGGCCTCCTGCATGCGTGTCAACCCCTCCAGGATCTGCGCGGTGACCCTGTCCTGCTGCTCAGCCAGCTGGCACACCTCCACATGCAGTGCTCATACCCCAGTGGCGAGCAGCACCTGTTGCTCAACGGATGCCCGCAGTAGCTGGGTGTGCTCAGCCCGATGGTCTGCATCCTGTGGCATCTGCTCGAGATGTCATTCATCAGTAGATGACCTGCCATGCTGTCCAGCCTCCCTCACTGTGGGGGCGCTGCTCAGTGGGATGTACAGGGGGAATGTTTATGGCAGGTGCACCGGAGGCAGACCCATTGTCTGGCTGCCCAGTGGCAACTGCAGCCTGCTGCTGCTGCTCATTCTGCTGCTCCCCACCACCCAACACCTGTGTGGCCACACCATCACCGATGCAAGGCACAGCAGTGGCAGTGCTCACCACTGCACCCGCAATGCCAGCTGGTGGCTGTGCAGCCACAGGCATGGCACTGGGCCATGATACTGCCTGTGATGCTGGCAGGGGCTACTCCCCCACAATGTTGACCATGCTGTCCAGGATGATTGCCATGTCATCATCGGAGTCAGACCCCACCCCAAACTGTGTCTCCGTGCACAGCATATCAAGGCTGGCATCCTGCTGGAACACATCTAGGGCCTCGTCTGACCGTAGACCATAGACATCCATGGACATCGTGGTGCCCGGCTACAGCCTGTTGGGGCCATGGATGCCAGTGGACATGGAAGGTCCATCCTCAGGGTCAGTGCCAGCATCCACAGGGGTCGAGGCCATGGCCTGCATCCCATTATCTGCATGGAGCTATGCTGGAGCTGCAAGAGAAGGAGGTAGTGTCAGTGATGCATCCCCCCCATGTGCCCCTCTAGGTACACCGCTGCCATTAGTGGCCAGCAGTGTGCCATGCATGTTGGTGCACACATGCGCATATGGCATGCGGGCCAGCAGCATGCACACTGGCATGCACGCGTACGCACCCTCACAGCAGGTACCTGTGTGTGACCAACATACATACCATGCAGTGATGTGCTGCCACCTATCTGGAAGTCCCCTCCAGGCACACCCTCCACTGATGTGTGATGCATGGTGGCTGCCACCAACTCCTCTGTTGGCATCAGTGTGGGAGCATCCACTGGCCCTCAACTGGTGGCATTCCAGGATGCTCTGATGACCACCACCTTCTCCTCTATGTGCCACCTGTCCATTCCGACCTTCTTGCAGCACTCCTTTGCTGACCACTGGTGGCTGCCATGCTGGTTGATGTAGGCCGCCACCTCACCCCATCCGACGGCCCTGTCATGTGGCATGCCCATGGCACCACCCAACAGGGACTCCCTGTTGAGGTAGGCCTCAAAGAGGGCATCAGTCTCTCCCTTTGTGAAGTTGGGCCTGCACTTGCGTGCTGTCCCACCCTCATTGCCCTCCTCCAGTCCCGACATGTTGCCTCCTGTGAACATAGCACAGTGTGTCAGCAGCAGCAGAGCCCTGGGCAGTCCCACCTTGCAGTGCTGCTGTCTCCCTGTGTTGCTGCGGCATCCAGCTCTTACCTATCAAGGTTGTAATACAGATCCATGGCCTGTGCTGTTCAGTGGAACTTATAAGGTGCATCTCATGCAAATTAGGTTGTGCGCAATGGTAATGATATTCACATGCACCCCACTGTGCTGCGCATTAGCTGATGAGCTCATTTGCATAGGGTGTCTGAATATTGCAAAACTGCACCATGTGCAGTCATGTTGCACCAGAGCAAGCCCGTGTCACAATACCCACACATTCGCATTCTGCATGCCTGCAGTGTGCACAGCACTGCGCGGCTCATGGTACAAATGCACAACCCATGTAAACTGTGCAATGCAGCAGCACTGCGCAAGTGGCACAGGGGTGGCTACAAGCATGTCTGCACATCTTACCATGCACCCTATTGCGCACATGTGCACTGTGCAATGGCTGGTGACCTCTGACCCAGGGTTGCCTGCATGACCCAGTGACCCCACTAGGCTCAGACATTGTGCGCATGCCCAGCATTGTGCAGTGGCCCCCCACTGTGCAACCTGGCATGCATCCATGCGCGATTGCATCAGTGTGTTGCATACTGCACACACTGCACATGTGGCAGCCATGTGCACTGTGGACTGCCATTTGCATTGCCACCTCAGATGTTAGCAATGGTGCAGATCACTGTTAGACGGGCAGTGAACTGGAGTGAGGTGGAGCTGGTGAACCTGGTGGCAGTCGTCCAGCCCTTTGAGGGACAGCTGTTTGGGATGGTGCCACTGCAGCAGGTCAGGGGAGAGGTGTGGCAGGCGGTTGCTGTGGCCCTGGAGAGGAGGACGGGTGTTCCAACAACACCCGAGTAGTTCAGGCACCACTATGGGGACCTGAGGTGGAGGACACCTGACCGCCTCCGGTGGATGCAGGCACACGTGCAACCTAGTGTGGTACCACATCCGGGTAAGTGTTTGCATTGTGCCTCTTATCATTCCCATTGGACAGCCTCCCCCAACCCATGCCCTTCCTCTGCATCACCCCACCTCCCTGCACCCCCTCACCCATATGCACCTCCTGAGGTTGGGAGCAGTGATCTTCTGTGGACTGGGAACACATCTGTACTTTTCAAAGACCAACTGGGAACTGAAGAAATTACAGTAAGCCTTATAGCAGCAGTCAGTGGGTTGTTTTCAACTTAGGTTGATATCTCAGCCAATGTTTGGCATTTGTGTCTCAAATTTTCAACATGGGGCTCTTGGGACTCCATCTCAGGAACACTTGCACTGTCATTTTGTTCCACAGTACCGAAAGGTGATTTTGCGGTCGCTGTGCGGAATCACCTTTCAGGACCAATTAATGAAATGAGAATGCCACTGTTCATGAGGTGGGGTCCCAGAAAGCCCTTTTTGCAAATTTGGTGAAAAAACTCCAACAAATGATTGTATTACTAGCATCGATTACGAAGTTTCTTCTCACCCTCATAACTTCATCAATTTTTAATATTTCCACTCCAAATTTCCAACATTGTCATTTTTTTTCACACACCCTTATGAACAAAACTGCTTTCATTTTTTGCATATTTCCTGAAATGTGTCTTTGCACCTGTGACACAGAATGGCATGGTCGCTATGCAAAATCAACTTTTGGGACAGATTAACAAAATCACAGTGTCATTGTTCATGAGGGGAGGTCCCAAAAAGGCCATGTTGAAAATTTGGTGACAACATTCCAAACCATGACTGCATTTGGAGTGTTCATTGCACAATTTCTACACACTCTCGTAACTTCACCACTTTCTCATATTTTCACTCCAGATTTTCAACATTGCAATTTTTGTACACCTCTTCATGAACAGTAGAGCTGTCATTTTTCACATCCTTCAAGAAATGTGTTTTTGCACCTGTAGCACTGAATGGCACACTCACTGTGCCTACTCACCTGAGTAACAAAATGATACTGCCACTTTTCATGAGATGGGGACCCAAAAAGCTCATGATAAAAAATTAGAACAAAAATACTTACAAACGGTCGTGGTGTTTTGATTTCCAATGGTAATACTTGCCCTGTACAAACTGACAGGTGTTGGGGATGTGACTTGGGGTAATTGACCATAATGCTCATGCCATTCCACCCCCGCACCCATCCTGCAGCCACTGACAGGCATCGAGGTGTGCCTTGGGGTCTTCAATCCTAACATTCACCCCATTCTCCTGTGTGCACCTATCTCAGCTTATTTTCTTATGGAATGGGGTGAGCACAAGGGACAAAGATCTCAAAGCACACTGTCACACCTGTCGGTGTCTGCAAGGTGGAGTGAGGTAGAATGGTGCGAGTGTTATGGCCGATGACCCAGAGCTACACCTCCAACACCTGTCAGTCTCTGTAGGGTGGGGGTGGGGGTTGGCATTACTTCAATACTTCACTGCCATTCCTGTTATGCATCTCTCTGTATCCTGCACTACCATGCCAATACCAGCAGGAAAATATTTAGCCTTGACACTTAAACACTTGTTTAAACATGTCATGAAAAGGGGCTCAGTTAAGACTTGTAACATGTACACAAAACAGTTCCAAAGAAGTTCTAAAAGTGTTTTTTTGTGATAAGAAAATAACAGGCTATAACTCATGAGACAGACTTGGAGATATTTCAGTGAATTTATACAGGCATACTTTTAAAGACACTAGAGCAAAATAAATACAATCAAAAGTGTGCAAGAGAGTTCCAAAGAAATTCTCATAAACTTTCCTTCATCCACATGAGTCATACTGTAATTCATAAAATGCATGCAAGACTGTGCTAATTAAATTTGTACTGTGGTACCGTGCTTTTATGATTAGGAGGTTATTGGCAGAGATACTGGATGATAACACAACAAAAGGAGGGGCTGCAACAAGGAACTGCTGTGCCTATGGTCAGATCACATTTCTGGAAAACAAAAAAAGTAGCTAAGTACCCTCCACACTAAACAAAAACAAAGAAAATCTATCATTTAAAAGCTATGGCTCCTTTATTTTAAAAGGATTACACAATGCAGCAGGACATCTGGGTGCAGAACCTCTGGGGTACTAGTGAGAATAATATAATAGAGTTATGCTAACTATAGCTGATGTCACACTTATGTTTGATGCATCATCATCTTTGGAAATGCCTTGCATACATTTTATCAGTCTTTACCTATAAAACCTTTTAACACTAAACATGCTTACACTAGTTTAATGAGATCTGTCAAGGGTCAGTCATATACATTATGCAGAAACTAACAAAAGATAACCGAAACCTGTCACAAAACCCCAAAAAGTCAGGTTTAACAGATGGAATTCTTTCTTATTAAAGGAAGTATACAATGTATCAGAAAAAGAGGCAAATGACCTTCAGTGGAGCTCCCACCTAAATGCCTAATATTTCACAAAGTGACTCTGCTTTGTCAAAGGTGGTCTGCGTTCCTCCCTCCATCCCTGTATCCACATTAAATAACACAGTGATGAAGTGACAATGTTTTAATAATACAAGTGACCCGGGGGGCTAAGACCAACATTTACAATATGTGCAAACAGTGCAAAAACAAAATACAATTTTAAAACAATCCATCTTAAGGCTAAACAAACTAATTGCTATAGATTGCTTTTGGAGAAGAAATAGTCAGCTGTCTCAAGCAGCACATCATTTGTAGATACAAAAGTGTAGAGAATCAGAAACATATCCACTTGGAATAAATATAAGGAAAGAATAAAAATACATATCAAAGCATAGTGATACACATCTGTTACATATAGATAGTTACCCTAAGAATGAAATGAAGAGGAAAGTACTGAAGTGGTGCCAACACTTTCATTTCATTTTTTTTTCATGTTACTTAGTTTGAAGTTGCAGATTGGTACACTGGGACATTAAAATTCAATTTTCAGGCATGACCTGAAGTCCGTAATAAAAACAAACATAACTTACAGTAACACAGAACAATCAGAAAACAGTCACACCATTTTACTCAGGTACACAAGTTCAAGTTTTTAAAATGGTTGTTAACAGCCTTGGAAAAGGTACCAACAGAGGTTGAATGCTTAACCAGTTCGGGGATAGAATTCCATACTGTAGCGTAGTAAGCAAATTACCTTTTCCCTGAGTTTGTACATACCTGGGGTAGTTTTAACTGAAATTTTCGAGCAAATCGAGAATCATAAGGAGAGTTACAAATCTCCAGGAGAGCAAGTAATGAAGTAGGGTACCCATATACAACATGTATGAAATTAGTCTAGACACCTCCAAGAAATTTAACTCACAATAACAGAATTTAAAAATGGCAAAGACCTGGACACAGATGGCTTTACCATAGAGTTTTATAAGACCTTTCAAGATGCTTTGGCCCCTATATTCCTAGATCTTTTCAAAGAGAGAGAAAGCTTCCCAGACACCATGAAAGATGTACATTATTATTAGAACAGGATAAAGGACCATTTACATTTTTATTTTATTTAGCTTTTTGTTGACCGGGTAAGTGCACTAGACAAATCCTGCCTATTTTCAGGCACGACCCGGGGGGGAGGGGGATACAGATGAATGCCAACTGACCTTGAACCAGATTAAGCTGTTTGCAGGTGTTACAGGCCTATTTCATTAATAAATGTAGATTATAAAATTATAACTAAAATATTAGCAAACAGATTGGGATTAATTCACTTTGTGGTTCATCCTGACCAGACAGAGTTTATTCCAGGGTAATACCTTTCATTTCAACATTAGGAAGACTCTGGATATCATAGAATCTGCTAAAGGAACTGATATTGAAATGTTATCATTAGATGCTGAAAAGACATTTGATCAAGTACAGTGAACATTTCTGAGGGCCTGTCTGGTCAGGACGAACATAGGGGATTGGTTTCTGGCTTGGGTAAACATGATCTATGATGCACCTTGTGCCTGAATCAAGACTATTTTAATCATATTCAACGTTATACAATTGTACAAAGACATGAGATGGGGATTTCCATTATCACCTCTCCTCTTTGGCATCATTCTTGAAGCCTTGACTGGCAGTACAGCCTAGAGGTTAGAGTAATGAGCTGTGCACAAGCTTGGTACATCCAGCAGAACAGACCTTGGTTTGGTTCTCATAACCTCCACTTGCATACTGTGTGACTCTGAATAAGTCACTTAACTGCCCAGTGCTCCCAGGAAACCCCTGAAAACAGGCACTTGTGCCTAGTGGGCCTTAACCAGTTACCAAAGATGAAAATCAAAATAAAATTAACAGTTACACTAAGACACAATGAACACAATTCACTGAAAATACCATCAACAGTTAAATCTGGTTCAAGGTCAGTTGGCATTCATCTGTATCCCCCTCCTCCAGGTAATGCCTGAAAATAGGCAGAATTTGTCTAGTGTACTTACCCGGTCAACAAAAAACTAAATAAAACTAAATAAATAAATAAATAAATAAACATATAAAGTGAGGGCAATTAAATGGAGAGGAAACAGGAAATGGGACAGCCATAAGAACTGGGGTTGTCTACAGTCCCCCAGACCAGAGGGAGGACATAGACACATTACTGTTAGAAGATATACAAAACATAACAGCTAAAGGGGAGGTTCTGATAATGGGAGACTTCAACATGCCGGATACAGATTGGTCAATACCAGCAGGAACATCTGCCAGAACTAGACTCATAGTGGATTCCCTGCAGGGAGGGCCTCAAACAACTGGTACAGCAACCCACAAGAGACAGGGCTATCCTAGATCTAGTACTGACTAACAAAGAAGGGATCACAGATCTCCAGGTAGAAGGTCACCTGGGGCCAGTGACCATCACATGGTATGGTTCAATTTGGCTACTACATCTAAATCATCCCATTCCAAGGCAAAATATATGGGACTTCAGAGGAGCTGACTTTGATAAGATGGCCAACAGAGTTAAGCTAGCCTGGCAAAAGAAACACAGGTGAGGGGTACAGGTAAAGTGGGCAAGCATTAAGGATGCAATACTTGAAGCAACATCCCATTGTGTTAGACAGAAAAGGAAGTGCAAAGAAGAAGGAAACCACTTTGGTTCTCAAATACAGTAGCAGAAAGGTCAGAGCCAAAGGCTGGCCTTCAGGAAATATAAGGAACACAGCGGGATGAAGATAGGGAGGCATACCAAACTGCCCTAAGGAAGCAGGAAGGCAGTAAAGCAGGCAAAGTCCCAAACTGAGGAAACACTAGCACGAACAGGAAAAGAAGGTGACAAGACTTTCTATAGATACATTAGTGAAAGGAGAAAGTCCAGAGGGGTATTGCTAAGCTTAATGGAGAAAAGGGAGCATGTGAGGAGAGGACCCTGTAAGGCATCTATCCTAAATAGATACTTTTGCTCAGTATTTACTGAAGAGAAGGTGGAGCAGGGCCCACAGCTCAACATCATGGACACAGGGGAGGGAGGTGGGCACTACTCGCTTCACAAAAAGGGTCCTACAAGAGCTTGCTAAGCTCAGGGTGGATAAGGCAATGGGACCTGATGGCATACATCCCCAGGGTACTTAGGAGCTAAGGAGGAACTAGCAGGAGCTATTAGCAGAATTGTTTAGTGAGTCTCTGAGCACAGGAGAGGTCCCAGAAGACTGGAGAAGGGCTCATGTGATCCCGCTCCACAAGAGTGGTAGCAGGGAGGAGGCAGGGAACTACAGACCAGTCAGTCTTACCTCAGTAGTGGGCAAGATATGGAGGCACTCCTTAAGGAAAGGATAGTGCAACACCTGGAATCCATAGGGGCACAGGATCCAAGACAGCATGGGTTTACAAAAGGAAGGTCCTGTCAAACTAATCTCATAGATTTCTTTGACTGGGTAACCAGAGTGGTGGACCAAGGGGAGCAGTTGGTATGCGCCTCACCAACTATGCAAAGCTTTGACACTTCCACATAGAAGATTGGTAAAATAAGCTGGGTAGGCTCAGGGTGGGTCAGAAGTTGGTCAACTGGGTGGCAAACTGGTTGACAGACAGAAAACAGAGAGTGGTGGTAAATGGTATACAGTCAGAAGGATGCAAGTCACAAGTGGGGTACCTCCAGGGATCAGTCCTGGGGCCAGTCCTCTTCAACATCTTCATTAGTGACCTTGCAGATGGACTAGAGGTAAGGCTTGTCTGTTTGCAGATGACACCAAGATCTGCAACAGAGTAGATGATCCAGCTGGGGTGGGCAGAATGAGAAGAGATCTGGATAAACTAGCAGAATGGTCAGAAGAGTGGCAACTGGGATTTAATGCAAAAGTGCAAAATCATGCACATAGGAAGAAAACCTGAAGCCACCTATAGGCTGGGAGGAGTTGCTAGCAGTCACAAAGGAAGAAAGAGACTTGGGCATCATCATCATGATGACCTAAAATTATCAAACAGACCTCTAAAGCAGTAGGTAGGCTAGGGGTGTTAGGGTGTATTAGTAGGGGTATCACAAGTCGTAAGAGGGAGGTAATAATCCCTCTTTGCAAGACACTGGTTAGGCCCCATCTGGAGTACTGCGTGCAGTATTGGAGGCCACACCTTCACAAGGACATTAACCAAATTGAGGCAGTCCAGAGAAGGGCAACCAAAATGGTGCAGGGATTCCATCAGAAGACATATGAGGACAGATTAACGGAGCTCAATATGTATACCCTTGAGCAAAGGAGGGAGAGAGGTGATATGATCGAGGCATTCAAACACCTTAAGGGCATAAACAAGGTGAAAGAGTCTAACATGTTTAAATATAAGAAAAATAGCAGGACAAGAGGACACAGCATGAGATTAGAGGGAGGCCGATTAAGGGGAATGTGAGGAAATTCTTTCTACAGAAAGGGTGGTGGATGCATGGAATGGCTTATCACAAGAAGTGGTGGCTATGAATACAGTGCAGGGCTTCAAACAGGCATGGGATAGGCATAAGGGAGCAATACAAATGACTATGAATAGATAGGCCACTGACAGAGCAAAGGCTGTTGGCACATTTATAAGGTAGAAAAAGAAATGGGCAGACTGGATGGGCCTTGCGGTCCTTATCTGCCGTCAACTTCTATGTTTCTATGATTATATCTCTATACGCAGATGATGTACTGGTATACTTAACATGAACTGGAACGTACAAATAAATATCATATCGATCTGATTGATGTATTTAGCAGATTATCACGGTACAAAGCTACCTGGGGAAAACTAGAATGCTTATACTGCAATACTGTAGGGCCCTGAAATATGTGAGACGAGACAGAGTCAGAGAGAGAGAGAGAGAGAGAGCTAAATCACAAAACAGACAGATGCTATTAACTCCACAAAACAAACAAGGAGTAGATCCAAATAGGATGACTTTCTGTTGGAATATAATGGCATTGCATCCAAAGTTAACAAGCTTTTGCTAATGCTGAATGTTTGCTTGCTGGCATTAACATTGGGAATGTAGGAGTTAGACAGATGCAGAATAGGAATGGCAGTGAAGTATTGAACTTCATACCAACCCCACCTCCACCCTTCTTAGGCGGACAGGCTTTGGGGTATGCCTCTGGGTCATCGCCCATGACGCACATGCCATTTTAGCTCACCCTATCCTGCTGACACCAACAAGTGTTGAGGTGTGCCTTGGGGTGTTCAGCTTTACAGTCACCCCATTCCAGAAGGACATACACTGAAATGGGTGCAGTATTTGAGAATGGGGTGAACTCTGTGTCCGAAGAGTTCAAGGCACACCTCAATGCCTGTCACTGGCTGCACGGTGGGGTGGGGTGGGGTGAAATGGCATGAGTATTACAATCAGCAATCCAATGGCTCATCCTTGTTGCCAGTCAATCTGTACAGGGTGGGATGTTATGGTTAGAAACCCTAACGCCCCGGGTTTTTGGCGGTATTTGCACTACAAATTTTCAACATGACCTTTTTGTGACCCACACCTCATGAAAGGATTTGGGACCTCGTGTCATGAGCAGAGTCACTGTGGTTTTGTTAACGTGTCCTGAACTTTGAGTTCCCACAGTGACCATGCCATTCTGCACCAGATGTACGAAAACACAGATTGGGCAGGATGTGATGAATGACAGCTCTACCTCTCATAGGCAGAAGTGAAGAGATGGCTATGTTGAAAATCTGTCGTGAAAATATTAAAAATCTTCGAACTTCCAAGCACACGTGGAAACTGCGCAAGCATGTGTGTAAGAGTCATTTAGTGGAAGTATTTCACCAAATTTTCAAGATAGGTATTTCGTGACCTCTGCTCATAAACACTGTCACTATGATTCTCTTAATCTGTCCTGAATATTAATTTCCCACAGCGACCACGCTATTCTGCGCCAGATGTGTAAATGCATATTTTGGGCAGGATATGAAAATGACAGCTGTACTGTTTATAAGGAGGTGTGAAAAATGCCAATGTTGCAAATCTGAAGTGAAAATATTACAAATGAGCAACATTATGAGGGTGCTGGAATTGTACAACGACGTTCATAATACAGTTATTTCATGGACTTTTGTCACTAAATTTTCAACACAGGCATTTTAGCACCTCTGCTCATGACCAGTGTCACTGTGATTTCCTTAATCTGTTCCAAACACTGACTTCCCACAGCGACTGCGCTATTGTGTGCTGGAAGTGCGAAAACACATTTTAGCCAGGATGTGAAAAATGACAGCTGTGCTGTTCATCGAAATAGATTGGAAAAATGGCAATGTTGAAAATCTGGGCTGAAAATATTACACATTTGCGAAGTAATGAGGGTGCGTGGAATCTGCGGAATGCACGCTTGTAACACAGTCATTTTATTGACTTTCCTCACCAAATTTTTAACATAGGCATTTCAGGACCTCTGCTCATGAACAGTGTCACTGTGATTTTCATAATGTGTCCCAAACACTGATGTCCCACAGCGACCATGCTATTCTGCATCGTAAGTGCAAACACACATTTTGGCCAGGATGTGGAAAATGACAGCTGTACTTTTCATAAGCAGGTCTGAAAAAAATGCCAATGTTGAAAATCTGGAGTAAAAATATTACTAATTCGCCAAAGTATGAGGGGGCATGTAAACTGTGCAATGCTTGCTTGTAGAACAGGCAATTTTTTGTCTTTTTTTACCAAATTTGCAACATAGGCTTTTTGAAAGCCCACCTCATGAACAGTGGCACTGTCATTTCATTACTTGGCCCCAAAAGATGATTCTGTGCAGTGACCGCAAAATGACCTTTCAGGACCGAATAATGCCATGACAGTGACTGTATTCATGAGGATAAAATAGAAAGATAGAATTTGACTGCAGATAAGGACCGCTTGGCCCACCCAGTCTGCCCATTTCCCTACCTAATGGATAAGCTGCAGATCCTAGTTAACCAGCAGCCTACTTCTTCCTACCCCCACCCCTTAAAGTTGCCTTATGACTGTCCCATGCATGCTTGAATTCCACCACTGTTTTTGACTCCACAACCTCCTCTGGAAGGCCAATCCATGCAACTACCACCCTCTCTGTGAAAAATACTTCCTTACATTACCTCTGAGCCGCTCCCCCATCTTCAAATTGTGCCACCTTGTTCTTGCACACCTCTTTTTCTGAAAGATGGTACCCTCTTGGACTTTGTTGATTCCCTTGAGGTACTTGAAAGTTTCTATCCTGTCCCCCCTCTCCCTCCTTTCCTTGAGGCTATACATATTAAGCTCCTTAAGTTTCTCTTCATATGTCTTCCAGTGCAGACCCTGGACCATTTTAGTTGCCCTCCTCTGGACAGCCTCCATGCTGTCTACGTCTTTGCGGAAATTTGGTCTGCAGAACTGCACGCAGTACTCCAGATGGGGTCTCACCAGCTGTCTGTACAGAGGGATAACATTCCTGTTTTCTACTGGTGATGCCTCCCTAAGTGCATCCCAGTATCTCCCAGCCCTCCTTACTGCCCTCTCACATTGCTTGCCCATCTTTAGGTCATCTGATATGACTACCCCCAGGTCCCTTTCCATTTTTGTTGTTAGTATTTCACCCCCCATTGTGTACTCTTTCCCTTGGTTTTTGTTTCCTAGGTGCATTACCTTGCACTTCTTAGCATTGAATCAAAGCTGCCATACATCTGACCCTTCCTCTAACCTTGCCAAGTCCCTTCTCATCCTTTCCGCCCCACCTTGTGCATCAACTCTGTTGCAGATCTTTGTGTTATCTGCAAAGAGACATACTTTTCCTTCTAGTCCCTCTACAATGTAGCTGATAAAGATATTGAAGAGGACCGGTCTTAATACTGAACCCTGCAGTAATCCACTACTAACCCCCCCTTTCTTCAGAGTGGTCTCCATTTACTATTACTCTCTGTGTCCTATTCTCCAGCCAATTCTTTACCCAGGCTTGGCATCTTGGGACCCACTCCCCAGGCTGGCTAGCTTGTATATTAATCTTTTGTGTGGGACTGTGTCAAATGCCTTCCTAAAGTCTAGGTAGGCCATGTCCACAACCCCTCCCTGATCTACTACTTTGATCACCCAGTCAAAGAAATCTATTAGATTTGTCTGACATGACCTTCCGCTTTGAATCCATGTTGCCTTGGGTCCTGTGCCCCTCTGGCATCTAGGTACTCGACAATTCTTTCCTTCAGAAGTGATTCCATCATTTTCCCTATCACTGAGGTTAAACTAACAGGTCTGCAGTTTCCTGCTTCTGCCCTGTTCACTTTATAGTAGAATCATCTGCCCTCCTCCAGTCCTCAGGTACCACCCCATCCTCCCATGATTTGTTAAAGAGGGTAGTCAGTGGTGTCACTAGTTCTACTCTTAGTTCTTTTAGAATTCTGGGATGAATCCCATCAAGCCCCATTGCTTTGTGCACCTTCATTTTAAAGAGTTATTTCAGAACCCTTTCTTCTGTAAATGGGCTGGTATCAACTTCTGTATCCAGTGTGTTCTATTGTTTTGTCTAGGTAACTCCCCCTCTGCATTTGTAAACACTGAGCAAAATTATTTGTTTAGTATCTCTGTCTTTTCACAGTCACCCTCTGCCCACCACCCTCCCCTTTATTAAGCCTCACTATCCCTCCCTTGGTCTTCTTCGCTCCCTGATATACCTATAAAAGGTTTTATCCTCCTTCTTAACTGAGTTGACTGTCTTTTCCTTGGTTTGGGCCTTTGCTGTTCTGACTGCCTTCCCAGCTTCCTTTTGTTTAACTGATACAATTCTCTGTCCTTCTCCTTCTGTGATTCCTGTACTTCCTGAATGATTTCTTTTCTCTTGAACCTTCACGCCACCTCCTTTGAGAACCATAGTGGTTTCATACAGTACATCATTTTGTTTTGTTTATTTGCTTCACACAAGGCTTGTTGCCTCTGTGATGGCAGTTTTGATTATTCCCCATTGTACTTCCACCCCTCCTTCCTGCCCATTTGCTAGTGCATTCCTTAGGCACTCACTCATTTTGGGAAAGTCAGCCCTCCTAAAGTCCAGCACTTTTGCCTTTGTATGGCTTGACTGTACTGCTCTGTTTATTGTGAACCATACTGTTCGATGGTCGCTAGTTCCCAGATGGTTACCCACTCCTACATATGTGATCCTCTCTCCATCTCCATTTGAGAGAACCAGGTCTAAGATTGCTCCCTCTCGAGGAGGTTCCAATACTAGTTGTCTAAGGCATGCCCCCTGTAGGGCATTTAGAATAACCCCACTCTTAGAAGTGGCTGCTGCAATTGCACTCCAGTTAAGATCTGGCATATTCAGATCCCCCATCAGCAATATCTCCCCTTTTTCTGCCATTCTAAGTATACTTTCTATCATTTGCTTGTCCATTTCCTCCCACTGAGAAGGGGGTCTGTATACAACCCCTGTGCGGATTGTGGTGCCATTGCCTGTCTCCAGATTGACCCACAGTGCTTCTTCTCCTGCCTGTTTACCCTTTTGTTCTGTTGCTTTGATTCCTTCCCTTATGTAGAGAACTACTCCTCCTCCTCTTTTACCTTCCCTGTCCCTCCTGTACATAGTGTATCCTGGTATGGTTCTGTGTCTACCGTGTTTCAGTGACTGCCACAATATCCAGATGTTACTCCTCCATCAAGGCCACTAACTCAGGAAGCTTGTTACCCAGACTACGGGCATTGGTACTCATTGTTCTCCATTTTTTGATGGCTTTACCTTTTGTAGCAGCATCCCCCACTGACCTTTCTACTATGGTCTTTTCCTCATTTAGTACCCTGTGTTGTAGGGGGAGGCTGAGAATTTCCTGTTGCTTATCAGTGCCTCCCCCCTTGACTAGATTAAAAGCTTGCCAATGAAGCATTTAAACCGATTGCCCAAAATAATTGTTCCCTTCCTGGACAGATGCAGACCATCCTGCCAGCATAGGCTGGTGTCTCTCCAGGTGGAACCCCAGTCCCCAATGAAGCCAAACCCCTGTGCTCCACACTATTTTTTCAACCATTCATTAAACTGCATGGTGCAAAGTACCCTCACTTCACCCATGCTATAGACAGGCAGCACCTCTGAGAAGGATACTGTGTGTGCTACTTGTCTTACGCCCTTCCCCAACTCTACAAAGTCCTCCTGCACTGCTCTAATCTCATGATGAGCAAAGTCATTTGTCTCTAGGTGGACAATGACATCCAGCTCAGTCTCCCGTGCAGTTGTTCTTGTGATCCTGAGGATGCGCTTCCTGTTCCTCCAAGCCATGGTGTCTTTCAGGCACCTTACTTCAGTTTTCTCTGCTTCCCCCAGTTCTATCCCCATAATAATTGAGTCCCCCACCAGGAGCTGCTTCCTTTCCCTTTGATGTCCTCTGCCTCGTTCCTGTGGGCCTCCCTTGTAACAGTTGTCAGCAACCTCATTAGTCTCATCTGCAGATGCATTAATAGGAGAACTATTCTCCCCCAGAATGATGTATGGATTTTGGAGGGGTACAACTGACTGGCTGTAGAAACATAGAAACATAGAATTTGACTGCAGATAAGGATCGCTTGGCCCACCCAGTCTGCCCATTTCCCTACCTACTGGATATGCTGCAGATCCTAGTTAACCAGCAGCCTACTTCTTCCTACCCCAACCCCCCAGAATTGCCTTATGACTATCCCATGCATGCTTGAATTCCACCACTGATTTTGACTCCACAACCTCCTCCGGAAGGCCGTTCCATGCATCCACAACCCTCTCTGTGAAAAAATACTTCCTTAAATTACCTCTGAGCCGCCCCCCATCTTCAAATTGTTCCCTCTTGTTCTTGCACACCTCTTTTTTTGAAAGATGCTACCCTCTTGGACTTTGTTGATTCCCTTGACGTACTTGAAAGTTTCTAACATTTCCCGCATCTCCCTCCTTTCCTCGAGGCTACACATATTAAGCTCCTTAAGTCTCTCTTCATATGTCTTCCGGTGAAGACCCTGCACTATTTTAGTTGTCCTCCTCTGGACAGCTTCCATCCTGTCTATGTCTTTGCGGAGATTGGGTCTCCAGAACTGCACACAGTACTCCAGATGGGGTCTCACCAGCTGTCTGTACAGAGGATAATAACTTCCTGTTTTCTACTGGTGATGCCTCTCCCTATGCATCCCAGTATCCCCCAGCCCTCCTTGCTGCCCTCTCACATTGCTTGCCCATCTTTAGGTCATCTGATATGACTAACCCCAGGTCCCTTTCCATTTTGTTGTTGTTAGTATCTCACCCCCATTGTGTACTCTTCCCTGGTTTTGTTTCCCAGGTGCATTACCTTGCACTTCTTAGCATTGAATCTAAGCTGCCATACATTTGACCATTCCTCTAACCTTGCCAAGTCCTTCTCATCCTTTCCACCCCACCCTGTGCATCAATTCTGTTGCAGATCTTAGTGTCATCTGCAAAGAGACATACTTTTCCTTCCAGTCCTTCTTCAATGTCGCTTATAAAGATATTGAAGAGGACCGTCCTATACTGAACCCTCCAGTACCCACTAGTAACCCTCCTTTCTTCTGAGTGGACTCCATTTACTATTACTCTCTGTGTCCTATTCTCCAGCCAATACTTTACCCAGGCTGTCATCTTGGGACCCACTCCCAGGCTGGCTAACTTGTATATTAATCTTTTGTGTGGGACTGTGTCAAATGCCTTGCTAAAGTCTAGGTAGGCCATGTCCACAGCCCCTCCCTGATCTACTACTTTGGTCACCCAGTCAAAGAAATCTATCAGATTTGTCTGGCATGACCTTCCCACTATGAATCTGTTCTACCACCCTCACCCTCCCTGAGCCCACTGTGGTCCAACTGCTGTGCTTTTTTCGCAACCTCTGAGGAAGTGGTGGTGGTGGCTCTGGTGCTCCCTGGATTGGGGGAGGTTCCCTTACTAATGTCCAGTGTGGCCTGAAGACGGGCAACTTCCTCTCTCAGGGCAGCGAGTTGTCTACAAATAGGGCAGCATCTTAGTCTCCAGAAAGACTCCCAGAGGACTGCTGCCCCACAGCCATTACATTGCACTATTCCCTACATGTCTGTCTACCTTGTTGTTTATCCTGTTTAATTTTTTTTTGTGTGATTGGTTTGTTATATATAATATATATATATATATATATTATACAATGTTTATGCTTATATTGTCAGTGCAGTGTGCTAGAAAGGATACTACAATGATATGCACCTTGCCCTCTTGAGGAAATTATGTCAGAACCCCAGGTATAAAGGAAATGTTTGCAGGGTGGGTGGGGTGAGGGGTGGGCAGGGTTTGGGCCTAAACTGTGCCTCATGAAACAATCAGATAAAAGCTCTGACCCACCACTACGATCAGTGCCTTCCTGTCAGCAAGATGCCCTACACGACAATTTGACAGAGAAAATACCCTGCTAATCAAACAGAGAAAAATCCAAACATCCAAGTCAGACACAGGTGAACCTCCCCAACCCCCAAAACAGCCTGGTGATTTGTACTCTGAATGCAATCAGCCCCAAAACAAGTCAGCTGTACTCAAGAACAGACACAGTAAACAATATTTCAGTCCCTCTGGGTTTAAACTCTTTCTGCACTGAAAACAATAATATCAATTTTAACAAGTAAAGCAAGGTACACTTCCCTCTGTTGATTGAAAGACTGTCTTTCCTGATAATTCTAAGTTTCTTATTTCGCCTTTCAGGTGGGCGAACCCCATGTTGAAAATTTGGTTGCAAAAATCCAAAAAATGGCTGAGATATCCACATAAGTTGGAAAAAAAAAACTATTTATGCCTTTATATAGTTTATCAGCATTTCTTCAGTTTGCGGATAGCTTTGAAGAGTGCAGACATGTTCCCGGTCCACAGAAGATCGTCGTGTCAAGCTCTGGAGGTAAGTATGGGGTGGAGGCGTATGGGGAGGTGGGTGCACAGTGGGTGGGTGGGTATGGGTTGTGGAAGGGGGCACAAAAAACTGTGAAAGACTGTTTTCTTTATTAATGGAGCAAAAATAATAAAAAGGACATCACGAGAATGTTTCCTTTGTGCACACTGGGGTGGTGTCCCTTTATGCCGCCTGCATTTTGGTGAAGGGGACTTAAGCCAACAGGGGTTGGGGCCCCATCAGCAAATAAAGACTATCTGGGGTATGATGGTGAGGGGGATTGAATACCCCCTCAGTACACAACAAATGGGGGGTACATTATGCCAATGGGGAGTGGGCTCCCCATTAGCAAATGATTTGGGCAAATGAACTGGGTGTTGAGTTGGCTGTTGGCATGCATTGTCTGCCATGCACTTGCTGCACACTGTAAAGTAAATGAGCTGTTTATGACAGCGGGTCAGACGCAGTGGTGACATTTAGGCAATCTGCATACTGCCGACTGCAGTATGCAAATTGCCTACACGTTACCACCGCTGATTGTAGCAGTGGTTTTCTCTGAACTGTACACCACTGCATCTGAACTGCTGTCATAGGCAGCTCGGACATTTGTTGGTGAGGTGCGGCCATGCCTGCAAAAAGAAGCAGGGCATTGGAACTGGGGGTGGCATGCCTACGAAAGCTCATATGGTGACACTATGTTTCTTCCACATGTATTATTGAATAATTGGAAGCTGTTGGAGCATTTTAATATTCCAAATTTATTTTTGGACACACCAAGAGTGACAATTAGTAGAGCTAAAACATTGGGGATTTGATTTCATGGAGCCATCCTGTTCCAACTAGGGCCCCACCCCCTTTGATGTGGCTCCGTAAAAGACCAGTAGGCTGTTTTCAGTGTGGACACTGTACAGCATGTAGATATGTAACACAGGAAAAGGTTTTTCATTATCCAGCTAAGGAGATTCAAGTGGGTATTTTAGAGTTTGTAAACTGCTCCACTGACTATATAGTGTATATGGCACAGTGTCCTTGCCCTAAGCTCTTTGTGGGCAGGACAGTGAGGCAGACAAAGGAGAAAGTGTTAGAACATATTAGGGACATTAAGAACAACAACTTTGAATCATCTTTTGCATCACATTTTTTTTATTTTCATGATAGAAACCCTTTACTTCAGAAGTTTAAGATCATTGGCCATGTGAAGCCATCTTTGCGTAAGGGAGATAGAAAACGACTTTTATTACAAAAGAATCGAGGTGGATTTTCACTTTGGGTTCCTTACACTCTAGAGAATTGAATAAGGACCTGGACCTAATAGTATACTTGTGAAGTATGCTGTATTTTATGCTTTGTTTGTTTTTTCATGTCCTTCCCTTTTCCCTCCTCCCTCCTCCTCCCCTTTTCCCTTGCATGGCACAAATCCAGAGCAAACCCAAGATGCGCTGACCAGATTTGCTCCCATAAAAACAGGGCTCAAACAGACAGACAGTGGTTGCACCAAAAGTGAGAGAGAGACAGAGAGAGAGAGAGAGAGAGAGAGAGACAGACAGACAGGGCAACAAACACAGAGGGAGAGAGAAACAGAGAGGTGGAGTGGGAGAGGGAGAGAGGAGCAGAGAGACAGAGAGAGAGAGATAGAGAGAGAGAGAGAGAGAGAGACATGAAGAAACAGGGAACCAGGGCCACAGACAGGCAGTGAACTGCCTGGAAGGACACACAAGGAGAAAGAGGGATGGACTACGTGCCATTCCTGATGTTGACAGTAATCAGGGGTGTGAGGAGGCAGTAGGAACAGGCACGTTGCTGATCAAGACCCCGGCGACAATATACCGACATAGGAGGTACCATGCCCGCATCACATTCAAGAACTATAGTGACACAGAGATAATGGGATGGTACCACCTGAACAGGGCCATTCTGAGACAGCTCTGTGAGCTGTGCAGTGAGGAGATGCAGGCACCCAACAGACGTAGCTGTGCCATGTCCATGGAGACCAAGGTGACCACTGTCATGTGTCTGCTCACTGTGGGCACCTTCCAATGACCAACAGGGAACACCACAGGCATCACCCAGCCAGCCATGTCCTGGCTCCTCATACAGTTCCTCAATGCCCTACCGCCACATGTTTTGGAGTACTCACATTTCCCCAGCACACATGCAGAGCATACAGCAAACATGCAGGCCTTCCACAGGCTTGTACACATGCCTGGCATGCTAAGGGCCATTGACTGCACCCACATGGGCATCCACGTACATCAATAGGAAGGGGTGCCTGACCATCAACTGCCAGGTGGTGTGCGATGCCACAGGGTGCATTATCAGTGTCTGCGCCACACACCCTGGGGGTGCACACGATGCATACATCTGGCAAAGCTCTGTGCTGTGCCACAGACTTGAACATGGGGATATCCAAATGGGCCACCTAGTGAGTGAGTATGGCATAGGCTGGCATACGGTCGAGTCGTCGTGGTCTAATTAGTCGAGGTCAAATCGTAGCGCCCATCTCGTCGAAATGTAATCTCTTCACCGGTACAACAGGTAGCCGGCACAATGTAGCGACCGCAACCAGATACATGCTACATTCTGTCCGCTGATGTATGGCGACAATATGAATAAAGAGGAGTTCACGTTATCCCAAACACACTAGTCAGTGTTAAAGTATAATAAAATCCCCCCCACACACATGATCAGCTGCATGAGGGTGCAAAAGTGATATCCGTTTTTATTAGTACCTCAGCATTTGGGATCGTAATCATCTCAGTAAGTGCAGCTTCAGCCAGACCCTTGCCCTCTGCCCGACCATCATCCCCCGACATCAGGGGCACCATCCTGCAGGGGTACGAAGATCCCGAAGTGAATAGAATGCACAGCTGGTATGTCTGCTGTTGATTTTGGCGTGTGGGTGGGGGATTGGGAGAATGTAGGCTACTGTAGGCTGTGATGGACAGCAGCAGTTTGTGGCTATCTGGTACACTGCCTGATTAGAGGGAATGGTAGTGAAGCACAGAAGAAAATCTGGAGCGGAAACAGAAATCCCAATTATTTCTAAACTATTTGCAACAGAATCTAGTACATTGCTGGCTGTGATGGACAGTGGCAGTTTGGGGCTAGCCAGTACACCTCCCACAGAGAGGGAACTGTGCAAAAGCACAGAATAGCCCTCCCCTCAGCTGTGCGGTTTATAAGGGGCATACCTTCAATCAACATAGCGATATATACAATGAGAACATCTCTTTTATCAGCATTACTTGCCATTCTTGGCAGGTCTTTTGCTATCTTGTGTGCCAGAGAGAGATTTGCAAGTTCTTTTCAACCCTCTGCCTCATGCAAGTCCTCTAATGACAAATCCGTATTTAATGTAGCTGACTTGTTTACTTTGCTGCAAGTTTTTAGTCTGTTTTGCATTTGTAGGGAATTAACTGAATTAGCAAGGGTCTGGCTGAAGCTGCGACTATTTGTCCAAGTACTTTTTTTTACGGCGATCTATCTGCTTATCTACAAGTTACGTCGTCGACCAAATGAACGGCTTTTATTTGTCCCAGCGACGAAATGTCAGTGTTATTTTGACTGTGACATTTTGTCCGGGGACCAATCGACCATACACACATAGGCCAGGGTCGGGGGCATTGCAGAGCTGGAGTGGGGGTTGACAGGGAGGCCGAGGTGGTGGGTGGGACAGGGACAGGGCAAGGGGTACAGAACAGTATAGCAGAGAGCTGGCCATGTTGATCCCCACACAGGTGACAGCGCGTATCCTCTGAGGCCCTGGCTGCTCACAATCTACCAGTGACCGTCGTTCCCTGCAGAGGTACAGTACAATGAGGCACACACCAGCATGTGCAACTTCATCGAGCATGTCTTTGGCATGTGGAAGGTGAGATTCCATTGCCCAGACAGGTCAGGTGGTGCCCTACAATACATCCCCTTGAAAGCCTGCAGCCTATTCCTGGCCTGCTGCATACTGCATAACATGGCCATGGACCATGGGTTAGCTGTTGAGGCTGAGGAGGGTAACAGTAGCAGGGACAATGGTGACAATGGACTGGAGGGGGGTATGCAACCACCCTCTGGGAGGGGGAACTCCCAACTTGGGCAAAAGATATGATGCCACCGTGACAAGGTTGCACAGGAACATTTTGGGGAATGCAGGTAGGTGGTGTGGCATACATGCATGGGCCATGCAGATCAGCACACCACACAGATGCAGGGATGTGCACAGTGCGGGGCATGCACAGACTGCACTACGCAGGGGTAGGGGTAGCAGTGGCACACAGTAACATACAGCAACTCACACATGCTGCACAGGCACGTGCATGCACACACACACACACACACACACACATACACACAGGCAGTGGAACATGGCATGGATCAGATGCATTGCCCCAGTGCACAAGTGCAACTGGTGCTACTCTACCCTCATCACACCCACACCACCCATCGCAGCTGCTGGCAGGCACACAAAGGCAACATGCAGCCTGACACACATGCACATTACCACAGGTGTGACATACACACACTGCCCATGTTCACACAGGGCAGCAGCAGCAGATTGCGAGCAGGGCAGCACACACCTCAGGGTAGCTACGTGGCACCACAGCTACCATGGCTGTGGGGATGGCTGTGCTTGGGTCGATCAGCAGCCGCAGGCTGTGCATCTGCCATGGGGGGTTGTCAGACACCCCTCTAGAGGTGGATGTGCAGAACCGTGTCCGTGTCCTCATGGATGTGTGTAGGTGGCCAAACAGGCTGGCCCCGGGAATGCCAGGGATGCCTACAGCCAAACTCAGTGTCCACTGATATGCATCACTCGACACCGGGTCTGTGGGTGGATGGCACACCGTGGATGGGGGTCCCTTGTGCATGGCCACGCCCAGTGGCAGTGAGCAACACAAAGCCATCCACAATGGCACCGGCAATGCGGTCCATGGCGCGGTCATAACCCCTCACCATGCGTGTCCGCCCCTCCAGGACTCGCGCGGTGACCCTGTCCTGCTGCTCAGCCAGCTGGCACGCCCACATGCAGTGTGCTCATACCCCAGTGGCGCAGCACCTGTTGCTCAACGGATGCCCGCAGTAGCTGGGTGTGCTCAGCCAGATGGTCTGCATTCTGTGGCATCTGCTCGAGATGTCAGTCATCAGTAGATGACCTGCCATGCTGTCCAGCCTCCCTCACTGTGGGGGCGCTGCACAGTGGGATGTACAGGGGGAATGTTTGTGGCAGATGCACCGGAGGCAGACCCATTGTCTGGCTGCCCAGTGGCAACTGCAGCCTGCTGCTGCTGCTCATTCTGCTCCTCCCCACCATCCAGCACCTGTGTGGCCACACCACCACCGATGCAAGGCACAGCAGTTGCAGTGCTCACCACTGCACCCGCAATGCCAGCTGGTGGCTGTGCAGCCGCAGGCATGGCACTGGGCCCTGATGCTGCCTGAGATGCTGGCAGGGGCTACTCCCCCACAATGTTGACCATGCTGTCCAGGATGATTGCCATGTCATCATCGGAGTCAGACCCCACCCCAATCTGTCTCCGTGCACAGCATACCAAGGCTGGCATCCTGCAGGAACACATCTAGGGCCTCGTCTGACCGTAGACCATAGACATCCATGGACATTGTGGTGCCCGGCTGTAGCCTGTTGGGGCCATGTATGCCAGTGGACATGGAAGGTCCATCCTCAGGGTCAGTGCCAGCATCCACAGGGGTCGAGGCCATGGCCTGCATCCCATCATCTGCATGGGGCTATGCTGGAGCTGCAAGAGAAGGAGGTAGTGTCAGTGATGCATCCCCCCCATGTGCCCCTCTAGGTACACCGCTGCCATTAGTGGCCAGCAGTGTGCCATGCACGTTGGTGCACACATGCGCATATAGCATGCGGGTCAACAGCATGCACACTGGCATGCACGTGTACGCACCCTCACAGCAGGTACCTGTCCATTCCGACCTTCTTGCAGCACTCCTTTGCTGACCACTGGTGGCTGCCATGCTGGTTGATGTAGGCCGCCACCTCACCCCATCCGATGGCCCTGTCATGTGGCATGCCTATGGCACCACTCAACAGGGACTCCCTGTTGAGGTAGGCCTCAAAGAGGGCATCAGTCTCTCCCTTTGTGAAGTTGGGCTTGCACTTGCGTGCTGTTCCACCCTCATTGCCCTCCTCCAGTCTCGACATGTTGCCTCCTGTGAACATAGCACAGTGTGTCAGCAGCAGCAGAGCCCTGGGCAGTTCCACCTTGCAGTGCTGCTGTCTCCCTGTGTTGCTGCGGCATCCAGCTCTTACCTGTCAAGGTTGTAATACAGATCCATGGCCTGTGCTGTTCAGTGGCACTTATAAGGTGCATCTCATGCAAATTAGGTTGTGCTCAATGGTAATGATATTCACATGCACCCCACTGTGCTGCGCATTGGCTGATGAGCTCATTTGCATAGGGTGTCTGAATATTGCAAAACTGCACCATGTGCAGTCATGTTGCACCAGAGCAAGCCCGTGTCACAATACCCACACATTCACATTCTGCATGCCTGCAGTGTGCACGGGCACTGCGCGGCTCATGGTACAAATGCACAACCCATGTAAACTGTGCAATGCAGCAGCACTGCGCAAGTGGCACAGGGGTGGCTACAAGCATGTCTGCACATCTTACCATGCACCCTATTGCGCACATGTGCACTGTGCAATGGCTGGTGACCTCTGACCCAGGGTTGCCTGCATGACCCAGTGACCCCACTAGGCTCAGGCATTGTGCGCATGCCCAGCATTGTGCAATGGCCCCCCACTGTGCAACCTGGCATGCATCCATGCGCGATTGCATCAGTATGTTGCATACTGCACACACTGCACATGTGGCAGCCATGTGCACTGTGGACTGCCATTTGCATTGCCACCTCAGATGTTAGCAATGGTGCAGATCACTGTTAGAAGGGCAGTGAACTGGAGTGAGGTGGAGCTGGTGAACCTGGTAGCAGTCGTCCAGCCCTTTGAGGGTCAGCTGTTTGGGATGGTGCCACTGCAGCAGGTCAGGGGAGAGGTGTGGCAGGCGGTTGCTGTTGCCCTGGAGAGGAGGACGGGTGTTCCAACAACACCCGAGTAGTTCAGGCACCACTATGGGGACCTGAGGTGGAGGACACCTGACCGCCTCCGGTGGATGCAGGCATGGCGTGCAACCTAGTGTGGTACCACATCCAGTTAAGTGTTTGCATTGTGCCTGTTAGGCCATGCGCAGTACTGTAATATTGGCATTGCTGCATGGCATGGGCTGCATTGGGTTACATCACTGTCCTACCATGCACTGCACGTCATGCCCAGCTGCCGCATGTGTTGCAGCCTTGCTGCCATGCGGGCAACAGGGCAGACGGGCACGCACCGGATGCAACGTGCTGTTGGGGGGGAACACTGCTGGCATACTTGTGTGCTGATGTCCACCTCTCATGTTTCCCTTTCCAGGGCTGAAGGACCATAGGAAGGCCAGGATGGTGGCAGAGTAGGCCGGAGTGACGCAACACACTGACGGTGGACAACAGGTGCCAGTAGCGCAGTCCAATGTGAGTGAGTACTGTCTTGTAATTTGTCACTGTACCTAGGGGGTGGCAGTGGGGTGGGGGTCAGACATGGCTTCCTGAGCCATGTGCCTTGACAGCTGTGTGTGGCGCACAGTCCACCGTGCACGCCACAGTAGCCTGTATGTTGGCCATGTGTACCGGCTGTTGGTGGGGTGGGCATGCACCCAGATACTACCGGTGGTGCTGTGGTGCTGCTGTTGATGTGTGCCATGTGGCTGACACTGTGCAGTCCTGTGGTCGCTGTGTGGCAGCGTCCACCTCTCTGTACTGGCGTGGTGTTCTGAGTCCATACCAGACTCTCCATGGGTGTGTCTGCATATTGCCAATCGTACTCCATGGGTGGCATGGTTCCCTGGCCCATTTCACTGATCACCTGTCTTGTCCCATGCCATAGGTGTCAGGCGGACTGAAGGTTAGAGGCCACGGAGGGTCCAGACATGGTTGCTGTGCCAGATCCTGACCGTAGTGTGGAGGGTACAGGGATGTTGTGGTGGTGATCCACCATGTGTCTATTGCCAGATGGAGGAGACAGCATGTTGGGGGAGCATCCAGCTGTGGATGCTGCTAGCTGGACTGTATCTAGCCCCTTTCACTCTTGTTGGCCCTGTTCCCCTACAGTCCCCTGTCCCATTGCATAGGCCCTGTTCCCTATCCCCATTCCTCTTTGTACATTCCCTCTCCCTGACCCCTGTTTCTGCTTCTGTATGCCTCATTCACTTTTATAAAGCTTTACCAACTACATGCCTGTATCCGTGTTTGTTTTGTGGGTGGCGTGTGCAGCCATGCCACAATGCTCAGGTCTCCGTCCATGGTGTTTGGGGGTGGGGCTGTGTGGTGCTACTGTGGTTCCCTGCTGTGTGTAGCAGTCTGTCACATTGTGCTTTGGTTCCTCACCCAATTTGGTGGGTTTGCCGTGTGACTTCGAGCCCGTCATGGGGCTGTGGTCAGGGGTGAGCGGTGGGTGTGTGCATGGTGTTGCCACACTGCCATGGCCCTCTTTCTGGACCTCTCCTCCCACTGGGTTGGGGGCGTCTGAATCCCCTGTTGGGCCCCCAGTCCCATGTGGGCTGCTACTCTGCCTTGGTTCTGCATCCTTTACTACCTAGCATGTGGGCTGCCTGTGCCTATGTGGGGCCTGGCTGTGTCTGGCTCCTGGGTCCTGGGGGTGGATGTCCACTGCAGCATGGTGGTGGGTACAGCAGGCTGGCCATTGGTGGGGGGGTCACTGACAGCCCTGTGGTGGCCTTCCTCCCCTCCTGTCACCTGCTGGCAGTGTCACGTCTGTGTGCTTGGTACCAGTTCCTGGGCATGCTCCTGTCCATCAATGATTTGACTGCCTATGGGTGCTGTGGTGCATGGTACCACTGCTGATGGCTCCTTCACCTGTGGTCCGTTCTTCCACCCTGCATTGTGCCTGTGTGCGCACTGGTGTGCCCTGCTGGCATAGTCCTGTGGCCATTGTCATTGTACTTCCCTCGCTGTGGCCCTGGGTCAGTTGTCTCTGTGCTACTCACCCCCCACTGTTGTTGCTCAGCTTTGCTTGGCCCTTCCGCAGTTGTGTCAGTGCATCTCTGGTTGTGCTATGTCACCTTCTTTTTCTGTTTGTGCTAGTGTTTCCTCTGTTTGGGCCTTTGCCTGCCTTTCTGACATCCCTGCTTCCCTTAGGGAAGTTTGGTATGCCTCCCTATCTTCATCCTGCTGCATTCCCTTATATTTCCTGAAGGCCAGCCTTTTGGCGCTGACCTTTTCTGCTACTGTTTTTGAGAACCAAAGTGGTTTCCTTCTCCTTTTGCATTTTCTTTTCTCTCTAACACAATGGGATGTTGCTTCAGGTATTGCATCCCTAATGCTTGCCCACTTTGCCTGCATCCCCTCACCTGTATTTGTTTTTGCCAGGGCTAGCTTAACTCTGTTGGCCATCTTATCAAAGTCAGCTCCTCTGAAGTCCCATATGTCTGCCTTGAAATGGGATGATTTAGTTCTAGTGGCCAAATTGAACCATACCATGTGATGGTCACTGGCCCCTAGTTGATCTGTTAGTCAGTACTAGATCTAGGATAGCCCTGTCTCTTGTGGGTTGTTGTACCAGTTGTTTGAGGCCCTCCCCTGCAGGGAATCCACCATGTGTCTAGTTCTGGCAGATGTTTCTGCTGGTATTGATCAATCTGTGTCGGCAATGTTGAAGTCTCCCATTATCAGAACCTCCTCTTTAGCTGTCATGTTTTGTATACAGTATCTTCTTACAGTAATGTGTCTATGTCTTCCCCCTGGTCTGGGGGCCTGTAGAAAACCCCAGTCCATATGGCTGTCCCATTTCCTGTTTCCAGGGTAACCCACAGTTCTTCTGGCTACTTATATGTATTCTGAGTTTCTGTAGCTTTGATATTTTCATTGACATACAGGGCCATTCCAGCCCCTCTTTTTGCACTTCAGTGTCTTCTGAACCATACATAGCCAGTTACTGAAGTCTCCCAAGTGTGGTTACTGGTAAACCATGTCTCGCTAATTGCTATATGTCCAGTTTAGCCTCTGTCATTATTGCCTGCAGGTCTGGGATCTTGTATCCCAGGCTGCGAGCATTTATGTAAATGATTTTCCATTGGCCAGATTTTGGTGTGTTAGTTGTTGGGTGAGGTCTGGCATTTCCCCTGTGCATCGTATGGGGAGCCGGACCATTTTCCTTACCTGGTGATGCAAATGAACTGCAAACATACTGAACTCCTGTCTGACTACTAGCTGAGGGGGATGGGGTCTTCTTCCCATTCGACGTATGGGATGCTGCACCCCTCTCCCCATTTGCTAGCTTAAATATTCTGCAAACTTCTGCCCCAATGCACTGACTCCCTCCTTAGCCAGATGCAGTCCATCACATTTAAATGAACTTTCGTTCCCAAAACTGTTGCCAGTTCCCTAAAAATTTTAGTCATTTTTCCTGGCACCAGCCCTTGAGCCACATGTTTAGCTCCCCTATCTCCCTTTCTCTGACCTTCCGTCCATTTGCCCCCTTCTCCCACACTGGCAGGATCTCTGATAAGGAGATGCCAGACAAAATGGATGATAGTTTGTCACCCAGCCTGGTCAGGTGTTCCTTGGTCTCCGCAACTGACCGGCTGGTGATAGCATTAGTCCCTGTGTGTACCAGGATGGCAAGGTTTTCTCCTGCTTCCTGAACAATTTTAGCAATGTGGTCAGTGTCTCTCCACGTTCATGTACTTGAGAGACATCTGACCATCACCCCTGGCTGGAGATAGGTATCAACTCCTCGAATCATGGAGTGTCCTATGATCAGAAGTTATTTAGATTTCCTTTTTGCTTTTTTTGTTTTGGTTCCTGTACTGGGTGAGTTTTGTTGTGCTAGCTCCTGTGCTGCAGTGTCCTGCTCTGCAGTGTCCTCTGCCCCTTTGTTTGATTTCAGAGATAGAGGCAGATACCTGTTTGTAGTTTTTATATGGTTTGTGGCAGTAATACGTTGGAGAGCACTGAGTGATGGGGCACCCAATTTGCCCCTCCTAATCACCAGCCAGCCCCCCCGGACCAACAACCCTCTGCAGTCGAGGTGCTTTTGTTGGATGTTGGGGAAGTATTTAAATGTAATGTGTGCTATGGGCTCCTCTACCCCCTCCCCCCGATGGAGAAAGTTGTTACTCTCGAAGCAGCGGGGAACTGTCCATTAGTTTATGTTAAAATAAATTAGTCATTTTGCTACAGTCTGAGTGTATCGCTGTTTTTTGTGTTTAAACTGTAGAAACTATCCCTATTATACTCGGGCACCTAACAGAAGTAAAAATAAAGAAATATTTAAGAGTATCACTGTCTGATGAGTTCAGTACAATCCCATACCTAAACTATCTAAAATTAATCAACAGCATAAAAGTAAATCTAGATAAATTGATAACATTGCCACTAGGAATGCTAGGGAGAGTAAACATTTTGAAGACGAATGTCTTGCCTAGCCTGTTTTTCTTCCTCCAGACATTACTCTTTTATCTAAATAAAGGCTTTTTTCACTAAAAGTGAGAAAATGCATAGATAATTTTTAATAGCAAGGTGAAAATCCAGAGCATGTTTGGAAAAACTGTACCTGCCCTTATTACAAGGTGGGTTAGGGTTGCAAAATTTTAAACTAAACTATATGGCTTCTCAAATAGAACAAGTTCTAGTCTGGCTCCCTAACCTAACCACACAGAGTATATACCCGTATCTAGCTGGTCTCATATAGAAAAGCATTTTCTACCAATCGATATGCCACTTCATGCACTGTATGTAAATCTAAATGATAAAAATTGGTATAAATATGTCTTAACAACGTCAAAAATTACCTCAAAAACATGGAAAAAAGCTCATTCTCTGTTAGGTATTAAAAAAGGTCTATCAATTTTTATGTTGCTTGCTCACATGTGCAAGAAAGATAGTGCCATCATCCGAGTTTTCAGAGGTGTGGCAGCCCTCTTCCCATGCAGTCAGTGTGTTTGCAGGTGCGGCCACAGTTCTCCAATGCCTGTTGGGTTGTACTGTGACAGTCCAAATGCAGTGGCATACAGCTGAAAGGGGAGCTACGCTTCAGTGAGCAGCGATAAGCTATCGCCTGCTCATCGTGCTTCCCCTACACACACACACACACTCACATGGCTACTCGCTCCCCTCGCACACTGTATACGCTGCAGGTGCCCCATCCCCATCGGCTCCACTGTCCCCAGCACACGGTGCCACGCGATGAGCCCACCCAGCATGGCAACAAATGCTATCGCTCACAGGTGCCCAATCCCCATCGCTCCAGGCCCCCCAAACAGTTTTCTTGTGCCATGCTGGGAGCCCACCCAGCATGGCAAACATCCCACATCGTCCTCCTTTAAAAAAAAAACAAGAAAACCTGAAACAAAAACGGTCCTGCGCTGTCTCTGACCCCACCCGCACTCACCCACTGCACACCCTGCCTCCCCACCCCCCTCACCCCATACTTCCTCCAGACTTCATGCGCACAATCTTCGTGGACTCTGGAACATCGCTCTGTAATTTTCAAAGCCGACCGCGAACTAAGGAAATGCCAGTAAGCTGTATAATGTAATAAATAGGGTTTTTTCAACTTTGCTGCATATCTCAGGCATTTTTAGGAATTTTTGCACCAAATTTTCAACATGGGGTTTTTGGGACAACTTCTCATGAATGCTCTCACTGTCATGGCATTATTCAGGTATTCATTATTCACAGTCGCTGCACGAAATCACCTTTTGGCACTGATTAATGAAATGACACTGCCAGAGTTCATAAGGTGAGCTCTCAAAAAGCCTATGCTGAAAACTTGGTGGAAAAATTCTTAAAAATAACTGTTTTATGAGCGTGCGTTGAGCAGTTCCTACGCATGCTCGTAAGTTCACAAATTTTCAATATTTTCACTCCAGATTTTCAACATTGTCATTTTACCACACCTCCTTATGAGCAGTACAGCTGTCATTTTTTACATCTTGCCCAAAACGTGTTTCTGCCCATGTAGCGCACAATGGCGCAGTCAGTATGCAAAATCACTGTATGGGACACATTAAGAAAATCACAGTGACACTGTTCATGAGCAGAGGTCTTAAAATAACTATGTTGAAAATTTGGTGAAAAAATTCCTAAAAATAACTGTTTTACGAGCATGTGTTGTGCACTTCCTATGCACGCTTGTAAGTTCGCAAATTTTCAATATTTTCACTCCAGATTTTCAACATTGTCATTTTACCACACCTCCTTATGAGCAGTACAGCTGTCATTTTTCACATCTTGCCCAAAATGTGTTTCCGCCCATCTAGTGCACAATGGCGCAGTCGGTGTGCAAAATCACTATATGGGACACATTAAGAAAATCACAGTGACACTGTTCATGAGCAGAGGTCTTAAAAATTGCTATGTTGAAAATGTGGTCAAAAACTTCCTAAAAATGACTGTTTCACGAGCGTGCGTTGCGCTGTTCTTACGCATGCTCGTAAGTTTGCAAATTTTCAATATTTGCACTCCACTGACTTCCAAATACCTACACAGCACATACAAGCAAGCAACATTCGGCATTGACAAATGCTTGTTTCCTTTGCAAAACAATAATTATTTAACCAGCCTAGTGGTGATGAGGACTGAGGCTCCTATCTTAGCTTGTGTCTTGCTGGCATCCCGGCTTTGGGAATATATTCGGGGAGCCAGGGGAGAGGATTGAGCATCTGGAGGACTGCTCTCCTCTCCTGGGGAGAGTGGCTCAGGATTACTCATCAATTAGCAGGTCCCAGTGGAGACTGGGGGTGGTATACTCCATGTGGACTTGTGCTGGGGAGAAGCCAGCAGACATCTTTGGGTGGGTGCAGGAGCATGCCTGTCATGCACTGATGTCACTGCATGCCTGTGTCTTTGGGGAGGGGCCACCAGAACAAAGGAAAAACATTTGCTGCGGGAGGATGATGATGGACCCTACAGCTGGTCCCCCATGCCCATCACTGGACACTGCCTGCACCAGAGATCTCATTTCCTCCTACACTCTGGCCATGAATTAGATTCTGAGATAGGGTGCCAAAGAGGAGTGGCAGCCCCGCTTTGGTGGGTAAACAACCGGGGGCAGCAGCTGGCCAAGAGAGGTAGGAGCTCCGGGGAGGGGGGGCCTGGTGTGTGGAGGATATCAGAAAGGCAGGAGAAATGACTTACTCCTTGGGGGAGCACATTTCAGGGAGTGCCCGGTGTAACCTGTGATCGGAGGGAAACAGAATTGGATTAAACAAACAATAATTATTTTAAATTCTCTGAAAAGAATTAAATAATCCAAAGTAGGAGAATGAAACAATTGATCTCTGTAGGTCAATATTTCCAAGATAACATCTTAAAATATTTTGACTCCCTCGGAGAATAATTTGATTTACCTCAGGAAGCTTGGCGGGCTTTCTTAAACTAAAAGACTTCGTCAAAAGAAAATTACCAGTGAGTAGCACTCTATCGATTATCCCGCTGGAACTGTTATTAAGCAATATTACAGATACACACAAAACAATGTCAACAATCTATAAATGCCTTCTGGAAGCTAAAAAATGGAATTTGTTGCAATTGCGGAACTCCTGGCAGAAGGACCTGATAGAAGACATCCGGGCTAAATGGAGAGAAATTTTGAGATGGTCAGAATAAATTTTTAGAAATAGTAACTTTAAACAAATTCAGTGCAATATAGTTCATAGATTAGATTATATATCCAGTAAATTAGATAAATGCTACTCAAACTTATCAGAGCTATGTCAACGTTGCAATAAGGAACAACATTTGTCAATGAAGAATGTTGTCGCACTGGCATTGTCAGTGGGAGTGGCAGAGCTAGAGACACATAGTGCTGTGATTTTGTGAATGTGTCTCAAAAGGTGATTTTGCATAGTGAGCACGCCATTGTGTGCCACAGCTGCGGAAACACGTTTTGGGCAGGCTGTGAAAAATGGCAGCTGGACTGTTGATAAGGAGATGTGCACAAATGCCAGTGGTGAAAATGTGGTATGAAAATATTGCAGATTGATGAAGTTACAAGGGTGCGTGGAAACTGTGCAATGCATGCTTGCAACACAGTCATTGTATGGAGTTTCGGCACCACATTTTCAACATAGGCATTTTAGGACCTCTGCTCATGAATAGTGTCACCGTCATTTCCTCAAACTGTCCCGAAAACTGATTTTGCACAGTGGCTGTGCAATTCTGTGCCAGACATGTGAAAACACATTTCAGGCAGCTGTAGTGTTCGTAAGGAGGTATGAAAAATTGCCAATGATGAACAGCTGGAGTGAAACTATTACAAATTCACAAAGTCATAAGTGTGTGTGCAAACTGTGCAATGCACGCTCATAAAACACTCATTTTATTGACTTTCGTTCCCAAATTTTCAACATAGGCATTTTAGGGTATCTGCTAATGAACAGTGTCACTGTCATTTTCATCATGTGTCTCAAACACGGACTTTCCACAGCGACCATGCTATTCTGATCCGGAACTGCGAAAACAGATTTTGGTCAGGATGTGAAAAATGACAGCTGTACTGTTCATTAGGAGGTGCAGAACAATGGCACTATTGAAAATCTGGAGTGAAAATATTAGAAGTTTGTGAACATACGAGCGTGCGTGCAAACTGCGCAACACAAGCTCATAACAGAGTCATTTTATGGAGTATTGTCACCAAATTTTCAACACAGGCATTTTCGGACCTCTGCTCATGAACAGTGTCACTGGCATTTTTGTAATTTGTCCCAAACACTGATTTCGCACAGCAAACGCGCTTTTCTGTGCCAAAAGTGCAAAAACACATTTTGGCAAGGATGTAAAAAATGACAGCTATATGGTTCACAAGAAGGTGTAGTAAAATGCTAATGTTGAGAATCTGGCTTGAAAATATTGCAAATGCGCTAACTTACGAGCATGCATTGTGCAGTTGCTATGCACACTCATAAAATAGTCATTTTACAGAGTATTGTAACCAAATTTTCAACACAGGCATTTTAGGACCTCTGTTCATGAACAGCATCACTGTCATTTTTGTAATGTGCCCCAAACACTGATTTCACACAATGACCGTGCTATTCTGCGCCAGAAGTGCGAAAACACATTTCAGCCAGGATGTGAAAAATGACAGCTGTATGGTTCACAAAAAGGTATGGTAAAATGCCAATATTGAGAATCTGACATGAAAATATTGTGAATTTACTAACTTACGAGCGTGCGTTGCGGAGTTGCTATGCATGTTAGTAAAACAGTTATGTTTTAGTTTTACCACCAATTTGCAACATAAGGTTTTGAGCCCCTCATGAGCAGTGGCACTGTCATTATCATTACGCAGTCCTGAAAGGTGATTCCACACGGTGACTGCGAAATCACCTTTCGGGACCGAATAACGCTATGACAGTGCAAGAATTCATGAGAAGGGGTCCCAAAAAATCCATGTTGAAAGTCTGGGGCCAAAATTTGCAAAAATGCCTGAGATATGCAGCATAGTTTAAAAAACCCTGTTTATTCCATTATACAGCTTACTGGCATTTCCTCAGTTCGTGGTCAGCTTTGAAGAGTGCAGACGTGTTCCCGGTCCACCGAAGATCATCGCGCTAGACTCTGGAGGTAAGTATGGGGTGAGGGGGTGTGGGGAGTAGGGTGTGCAGTGGTTGGGTCGGGTTTAGGGAGGGGGGCCGCAGCTGGGCTATGAGGACCATTTTCCTTTACAGGTTCAAACACACAAAAAACATCGCGGCACAGTTTGTCTTTTTGCAGGATTTGGCAAGTTGGGGTGGGCTCCCACCATGCCACCTAACTGTTGGAGGGGTGTCTGTAGCTGATGGGGATTGGGCCCCCATCGGCACACCAGAAATGGGGCGGGATAAGAGCCGAGGGGATTGGGCACTCCCTCGGCATATATCAAATGGGAGGATGCTTTATGCCGATGGGGAGTGGGCTCCCCTGTCCGCACATTCACAGGGGGCAGGGGCAGCCGACAGGGGGATTGGGCACCCCTGAAGTCGGCAGTTCGATGGCCAGTGTGTCGCCATGTACATAATGGCGGCGAGCACGGCAAGAAAAGGACCGCTGCGTCTGACGAGCTTTGCTCAGATTGCAGCGGACCTTTTCTCAGATGTGCTTGCCACATTATGTATGCATGGAGTGGCATCGGCATGCAGGCTGATTGGGGAATGTGGGACGCACCAACTGGTGCATGCCTTGCATTCGCCCAACAACGACCGCGCCTCCAAACCTGCACTGTCCCAAGATGTTGGCTGCACAAGCGCGCCAACATAAAAAGGTACAATGTTGCATAAGTTCTTCTGTCAGTTACTTCAGCCTTAGTGGAATAAATTAAAGGAATCTTATCAGAAATTATTGACAGAAATATACCTTTTGACCCAGGGAACTTCTTCACTTCAGATCAATACTGAAACAAGTTGATTTATATTATTAGCATTAGGTATTGCTTAAAAAGTAATAGTTTTACCCTAGAAGGCTGTTCCTCCCACTAATTATAAGGAATAGCTTAATCTACTAGTAGACTGCACCAATTTGGAAAGGTTGTTTTACACAAAAGAAGGAAAGGAAAAGATCTTCTTAAAAATATGGCACCCATTCACCTTATACCTACAAAATAGTACATGATGGTGCTGGCCCGATGGCGTTGAGGGTTGAGGCGCTGGATGCCACACCTCACACCACGCTGGCAACCCGGGTTCGGGAGTGGACTCGGGTCATTGGTACGTTGGCCGGGGGAGACAGGCTGGAGCATCCAATGACAGCTCGCCTTCTCTGGGGAGAGATCCGGCCAATGCCTGACACTTGCATGACCCCGAGCAAAGGCTCGGGGAACTGCAAGCTCCATTTGGGGATGGGATGCAGTCACTGTGTAGCATAGACATCAGCGCCTGCGTCATGATGTCAGGGGAGTCACTTCCTGCTCGGGGAGGGAGAAAACATGAAAAGAGCCTGCCACAGCCGGGAAGATGGGGAGACCTGACCGTGCCCACGATTTGCCTGTGCCCACCCAGCGGACCTCAGACCAATGAAATATGTAAGTTACAGGGCATCTGTACCCCCACCTTGTCCCCATCTAGGGGGGTAATCCGCAGCTCCATGGGGCTCGGAGGTCCATTTTGGTAGGATTCTGGGCAGTGGGATGGCTAACTGTCTCTCCTGAAGGGTCGGAGGTGGCAGGCTGGGAAGGGGATAAAATATTGGGGGAAAAAAATTAGTACATGACTTAAACTACATTTAAGGAGAAGGTACCATAATAATAACATTAGAAACTTAGTTAGGGACTGCTTCCTCCATTTGTACAATGACTAAGTATGATACCAAGTACAGCTGCTGTTCTAAATGCCTGAAAACGGTTGTCAGTCTGAGCATGAAACAAAGGAAAAAAAAAAGAGTGAAGGAACTGTTGTTGTAGGGCCCATCTTGCATTACAGCTGGCCCATCAGTGCAGTGGTTGGATTTCTGTCTACAACTCTGGCTACCTAGGTTCGGGAGTGGACCCAGGCCACTGCAGGTCCATCCAGGGGAGAAGGTTGGCGCGTCCAACAACAGCTCATCTTCTCTGGGTGGGGAGGGTGGGGACATGGCTCTGCATGTTCTGACTCTTTGCAGAGGCTGGGGGCACAGCAACATGTTGGCACCTTGGGCTTGACCAGCCACAGGCGAAGGTCTGAGGACCGGCAGGCTCCAAGGCAGACGCAGAGGGGGAGGATGTTGCAGACATCAGCACTTGTGTCTGACATCAGGGCACCCAAGACGTCTGCGAGAAAAGTGGAAAAAAGCCTTATAGCCCCAGGTAGACGGAGCCTCCAGGAGCTTGCTTTCATGTGCCTCTGCCGGCCAGTCCATCTTGGGACTGACAAAAACCTGGATTGTTCGGGGTATATGGGCCCCACCTTGATTCCCGCTTGCGGGGGATAGCTGTGGCTCCATGGGGGACAAAGGATGGTTCAGGTAAGGCAGACATGCAGGGCTAGACTCCCAGGGGGATGGGGAGCAATAAAAATGTTTTTTAAAATCTTGCATTACAGGTACAAAACTCCCTTGCACCTGCACAAGCTGGGGGTGATTCCCAGTGACAGATGATGATGCAGTAATACTGTAATCACATGGCTTCCTCTCACATGTCCTGTGTAGTGTTGTCAGAAGTTGTTCGAGACAGATTCAAACCCTCCTCAAACCCTGGTGTTCGAGTTCTAATTTAGAACTCGAACACTAGATGGTTTTCAAAAGGGTTTGAATCAGGCGGCAGCTTACTTTTTGTTTTACTTCTCAGCACCAGCTTGGTGGGGGGGTCCTGACTCCCGACTCCCTCCCCACGCTCCTCCCGACTCTACCCAGTGGTCCCTTACAGCTATGGAGGGACAGCTGTTTTCAGTGATGACTCCGTCTCGCACTTGTGCATTTTGCACTCCAAGCACCTCGGGGGGGGGGCAGCTCTTTTCAGTGACGACACTGTCTCACGCTTGCGCATTTTGCACTCCAAGCACCTCGGGGGGGAAGCTGTTTTCAGTGACAACTCCATCTCACGCTTACGCATTTTGCACTCCAAGCACCTCAACACCTGACCAGTTGATATGCAGTCAGGTCAGCCTTGTGGGAGCCTTGCAGGTGGAGCTGTAAATGGGCAAAAAATTACCATTAATAAATAATCTGTTACAAATACTTAGAAAGGAGATGAACGATGAGACGAATGAAGACGGTACTGATGGTGGAAGAATTTAATGATTATAACAATAATCACAGCGAGATATTGCAGGTGGTGCATCCTTCATTCTTAATTCTTCAAACTAACAGTGTATAGTGGCTTGCTTAAATAGTGGAAGACAGTACTATCAGTTTCCTATGGAGTTCTATGATTGGTCCAAGACAAGTACAAACATCAACTTAAAAGGCAATTCTCTTTTTAGTATATGTATGACAAGGCAATTCTCTTTTAGTAAATGTATGAGCTAATCCTAGGTCAGCACAAATGTATTGTTAGTGTAAATTATACTATTATATAAGGCTAATAATAATTGTCATTACCAGTTACCAAGGTCTTAGGAGGAAGAAATAGGGTTGCACTTAGGAATGTGCACACAGGCATTTATTCTGGCCTGTCCTGATGACAAACACTAAAGATAGTCTGAAGGGATAATTTGAACTCTATTCTGTGTTTCTGCTTTGCAGACACTTAAGACACCTGTTTTCTATTACTCAAATGGTCAGTACAAATATCAACATACACTTTAATATTACTTGTGGCTTAGTTTGACTTGTAGCTTTACAAGTTTTAATATGATTCAGCTTCATAGGTCAATATTTGTTCACAAACACAGTAAGTTTTAGACCAAAATGAGGTTTGCCTGAAATATTGGGACACATTTCTTGATCCCTTGTTACAAGCCCCCCTTGGCCCAATATTACCTAATTATTATTTGTGCAACAATTTAACTCCTTGGAGCATGTACATATCACTATGTACTTGACATTATTCACAAGCATTTGATCAATAGGTGTTGTTGTAAGTCCACTCTCTAGCCCTGTTATCACATTTGGGCATTCAGTTGGTGTTACAGTTAAGTATATGGCATCTGAGACTGTAAAACGTAATGATTTTTTTACACCAGCATAGTTACAAACACTATTACCACCCAAAGACAGTAGGACAGAGTTAACACATAAACACCATTGTCCTTTGGTGTGGCTCTGTCTATAACAAGAGACACATTTTTTTCTGTTTCTAGTCCATGTAGCTTTGCTGTGATTTAGTCTTGAGCTCTGAGGCACAGCTGCTAGACCAGCTGTTAAGTATGTCCACACACCAATTTAGAAAAGTTAGTTTTTATATTGCTGGCTGAAGGATGGCTGATTAGCAGACACTCTGGTCAGGGGTGCATTAGATTGTGCATTGAGTTGATTACACCCTGGCACACAGATTAACAGTCCATAAAAAAGTAATAGTTTACAATAAACCATTAAAAACACAGTCCATAGTAGAGCAATAGGTTTGCATAAAGTATTAGCCATGTTTGGAACAAACAGCAGTGAAGAAAATGGATGTCTTGCTTGAAGATCAATTGAAGAAGAAAATCTTCTTGCTGAAGTTAGGGGATTGCCCCTACCCCAGACTTAACTTCATAGTAAGTAGAAACAATAAGCTTGATTGTAGAGTTTAAACTGACTAGACCTTTTTCAGTTGATTTAAAGTTACATAAAGATAGTGATGACATCAAAACTGTGACAGTTGTTTTAGGGAAAAAATGAAGGTCTTGGCAACCAAGATGAAAGTATGGAATACAGATTAAGTCTGAAATGGTAGTTGAAACACAAGAAGGTCAAATAAAATGCAAAAGGTCACATAGTGTGCATACAAGGGTCGCTCAAACCCAGTTATTTTTGTAGTGACCTTGAACACTACTGATATTAAAATTATTTTTATGTTACATTGCACAGGAAATGAAAACATTTCATATAATTAACTTAAACATTTTTTATCCAAGGACACTTGAATACCATACTTAAAAATATGCCAACATCATATTCAATGAGAATCTTTTGTCCTTCAGAAACTCTAGTGTTACTGATAACATTATTAATCATGCCAAACAACTCTGGGTGGTTTGTTTGGTTATGGTAGCAATCACAGAAGAACAAGTGGCAAGCCTTTGCTCTAGTCCACCCTACAGCATACTGAGAGTATTTAGAATCAAACTCTAACATTAGAAGAGGCAAGGTCTTTGGGCATTAAGTTAGCATGCCTTGCCAATACCTCTGGCTTTTTATTCTTACATTTTAACTGCTCCTATACAGGAGTTAGCACGCTGTCAAGTGCTTGTTTTTAGATTTTAAGACATTTACATCTTACAAATGTGCTATTTACTAGCAGAAGCTGTGTTATAGCATTGGCACTCTTAACTGGAAATGCCTCTACCCATTTTGAGAACATATCTATTACTACCTTTTTATTTTTACTAACTTGCCTCCCACTTCCTTTTATTCCTGTCCATCCCTCTCCATCTCCTGCATTTTTTCCCTTTCTTCCCATTCCTCTTTTTTAGCTCCTGATGGGGAGGTAGTGGGCCCTTCTTCATCACTTTCTCTGTGATGTGCCTCATCATCCTCTCTCAAAGTATCTCTTACTTTTGCATACTTTTTATCATAGTTATCGTCTTTATTCTGGTGACACACAATAGTCTGATTATACTGCCACTGCCCTTGCAATGCATTTGCAAAGATTTTCTTTTCATTTTTTACTCCCTCATTATGAAGGGACACTTGCTGAGTAAAATACAACTGTGCCTGTTGATCATCAGGCACTAGTTTGTATGCTTCCCCCTTTAGGTGTTTCCCTAGAAAATAACCTATTATTGTTTCCATACTCATTTTTCATCTTTTTCTTGCCTGCCTAGCCTTTACAGCTGGGTCCACCTGCGCACTGGTGCCCCAGTCCATCTGGCTATGTCTTATGGCTCCCTTGTGAGGTCCAGCTTGCAAGTCCCAGCACCTTCCCTTACCTACTCTGCCCCATGAGTTCCTACAGAGTTAAGCATTACTTTTATTTAAACAATTTGGAAAGCATACATCACCTGATTAGCAAGTGGCTAAACTGTCTGTGTGCACCACTGTCTCTCACTTTAAGCCAACAGCACCACGTCTCTGAGCATCATCACCTTCTTATTGGGGCTCCAAAGTGTACAGCACCAGTGATCCGAGTCACGGCACCAATTGTAAATGGGCAAAAAATTATCATTAGTAAATAATCCATTACAAATACTTAGAAAGGAGACAAACGATGGGACGAACGGAGATGGTACTGATGGCGGAAGAATTTAATGATTATAACAATAATCACAGCGAGATATTACAGGTGGTGCATCCTTCATTCTTAATTCTTCAAACTAACAGTGTATAGTGGCTTGCTTATATAGTGGAAGACAGTACTATCAGTTTCCTATGGAGTTCTATGATTGGTCCAAGACAAGTACAAACATCAACTTAAAAGGCAATTCTCTTTTTAGTATATGTATGACAAGGCAATTCTCTTTTAGTAAATGTATGAGCCAATCCTAGGTCAGCACAAATGTATTGATAGTGTAAATTATACTACTATATAAGGCTAATAATAATTGTCATTACCAGTTACCAAGGTCTTAGGAGGAAGAAATAGGGTTGCACTTAGGAATGTGCACACAGGCATTTATTCTGGCCTGTCCTGATGACAAACACTAAAGATAGTCTGAAGGGATAATTTGAACTCTATTCTGTGTTTCTGCTTTGCAGACACTTAAGACACCTGTTTTCTATTACTCAAATGGTCAGTACAGATATCAAAAGACACTTTAATATTACTTGTGGCTTAGTTTGACTTGTAGCTTTACAAGTTTTAATATGATTCAGCTTCATAGGTCAATATTTGTTCACAAACACAGTATGTTTTAGACCAAAATGAGGTTTGCCTGAATAATTGGGACACATTTCTTTATCCCTTGTTACAGGAGCAAACTACGTGGCCCAAGACTGGAAGGTGGCGCATGTAGTGCCTATCCACAAGGGGGGATCAAGGGAGCTGGCAGGGAACTACAGGCCTGTCAGCCTGACATCAGTGGTGGGCAAGGTGATGGAGGGCATTGTCAAGGAGAGGCTAGGGGGGGCCCTGGATAAGTCAGGGTGCCTGGACGATAGACAGCATGGATTCATCCCGGGGAAATCGTGTCAGACAAACCTGGTGGAGTTCTATGACTGGGTGACAAGTGCCTTGGACCTGGGTAGACCAGTGGATGTCCTCTTTCTGGACTTCAGCAAGGCATTTGACTCTGTTCCTCACGTGGGCCTGTTGGATAAACTAGGAGAAATGGGGTGGAAACCAGATGATCTGATGGATAGCAATTGGCTCCAGGACCGGACCCAGAGGGTCGTGGTTGAGTGGGATAATCTCTTCCCCAAGGAGGGTCATTAGTGGGGTCCCACAGGGATCAGTCCTTGGGCCCTTCTGTTCAACGCCTATGTATCTGACATAAGGACAGGAATCAGGAGTGAGATGAGTCTCTTTGCAGATGACTCGAAACTGGGGCAGTGGTGGATGGGGAGGAGGGAGGGTGGCCCTGCAGGGGATCTGGAGGCTCTGGAAAGATGGTCTAGAAAGTGGAAGCTGAGGTTTAATGCAGGAAATGCAAGGTACTCCACCTGGGGCCAGAAACCCAGGCCAAGTGTACACCCTGGGAAATACTACAAGTCTCAATGGCTGAGAGGGACCTGGGGTGGTGGTGGATGTCAAGATGAACAACTCTGAGACTTGTAGGAGGCAGCAGCCAAGGCCAACAGGATGCTGGGATGCATCGCTAGGGGATCACCTCCAGAAGGAGGGAAGTGATACTCCTCTGTATAACTGCTTGGTGAGGCCGCACCTGGAGTACTGCGTGCAGTTTTGGAGCCACACTTAAAGAGGGACATTAACCTCCTGGAGAGGGTCCAGAGGAGGGCAACCAAAATGATTTGGGGCTTGGGGGACAGGACCTATGAGGAGAGGCTCAAAGAGCTAAATATGTACACTTTGGAAGAGAGAAGGGACCGGGGGGACATGATAGAGGTCTTCAGGTACATGAAGAGGGTAAATAGGGGAGGAGCAGTCAGGGTGCTTCGAAGGAAGGAGGAAGGGGCCACTAGAGGGCATGGGTGGAAGCTGGAGGGGGGAAGATTCAGGGAGAAGGAGGAGGTGCTACTTCACCGAGAGGGTGGTAGAGCCATGGAATGCACTACCTAGGGGCTGGTGGAGGCAGAGACAGTGGAGGGTTCAAGAGGGGTGGGACAGGTACAGGGAAGGGTTCAGGAAGCAAAATCCAATGCAGCAAGAATATCCAGAACTGGGAAGGGAGAAGCCAGAGAAGGTGAGGGGGACAGCAAGGTCAGCACCCTGGGTGGGGGCTGACCAAACGAGCAGACACGAAAGACCATTAGGCCTATTCTGCTGGCATTTTAGTATGTTAGTATGTTAGAGGAGAAGGAGCTGCAGTCTGCTAGTGTGCAGCATGCTTGCTGTTCAGTCTCTTGTCTCTTCATTTGTGTGCGAGCTGAGGCTGCGATCTTTGACAACTAAAATACAAAGTAAATGAAGGGTGGGTGGGGGAAATAAGGAACAGGCAGAGTGAAGGGGCAGCAGAAAGAAAGGGGGAATGCAATGCAATGGACTCGGAGAAGTCTGCAGCAGTACTACTGACTGTATAGGCCCCACTGCAGGGGCTGGGGACTAGGGACCAGGAGGGGGAAAAAGACAGAAAGGAACAGATTTAAGTTCCTGTAACTTGATGAGACTGCTTACTGCAGCTCTCTCTCTAAATCCTGAATTTAGGTCAGAGTTGAGTAGACTAATTCATCTCTCATCTGGTGGGGCCTGGGAGGGAGAGAGCACGATGGCTGGGGGAGAGGCTGAATGCAGCAACTGAAGTTAATTAATGTGATGTTTCAAAGCCAACCAACAATGGGAAAAATTCCCTACGTGACAAAACAAAAATAGAATTTGTCAGAAGTCTGCTGTGCTCATGGGGATCCTTTCCTCTTAAACCTCTTTCACCCTAAAAAAAACAAGTCCTGTCCTCTCCTACAAGAGCAGCACAAGGCAATTTTTTATGCTTTTCTCCTGTGGTGTGGCCAGCCGATAGCCCTGCTGCTTTGTTCCCTTTGACTGCACTGTACCCCACCCCCACTGCATGTGACCGTGTGCAGCCTAGTGACCAGTTGTGTGGTGGTGGGGGTAATCCTTAAATACATGACAGAAGCCTTGCTGCTGTGTGCCCCTTGACTGCACTGCACCTTATCCAGTGTGTGTTACTGTGTGAAGCCCAGTGGCCAGTTGTGTGGTGGCATAATCCTTAAATACACAACAGAAGCCTAAAAATATATTTCCCTGTTGGGAGGAGAGACAGAAAAATCTCTTTCTTTGGTTTGTGTGTGTAACTCCATCTCTTGTGGTCAGTCCATCACCCTGCTGCAGTGCGCCCTTTGACTGCTATGTGTATGCCTATGCCCAGCAGCCCAATCATTCTGTAAGCCTTGAACCTGGGATCCTTTAGTTGCAAACCGTCATATTCTTCAATTACTTTCAGTCCACTGCATCACAGTGTCACATAGCTAAAATAAAATTTTGGAGTTGTAGCCAGTGATCACAGATCACATTGCTTTCTTACACAGGAATTGTGTGGGTGTGTTCACTGCAGTATACTGGTACTGTTATGGCTGACACCAACATAGATGAAGCATCTGGTGCTGGTGTTGGAGCAGGTGTTGGTGGTAGTGGTAATCCTGGTGCTAGCAGAAATAATCAAAATGTTTCACGTGATAAAAATTCAACAAACAACAAAAGAGCAACAGTGAAGTGTGGTAAAGGGGGACCTTTTAAGAAAACCTGTGCAGCTGCTGAGGTCACACAGAGAGGCACCATAAGGTATGCCATTAATGCTGTTAAAATTCCTGTGACTAGCAGTAATAATGCAAGTGACAGCGAGTCCCTTTCTGACTCTGACTCAGACAGTAGCTCTTTGTCTCAGTTCGACAATGTTGTGTCTTGCGATGTATCATTACTTCCTCAACAAAGTGAAATGAGCAAGTCTGCTGACAATGAATCAGGTAGTGCATTTGCAAATACATCCAGCACTGTTGGCAATGAAAAGGACATATCTATTGAATTCACCACTTCTGTGTCGGCCAGCAATGAAAATACATCAGAGTCTTCTGCTCACTCTCCTAGCACCAAGGAGCATGTCCTGGGTTCTGTTAGGACAGGTGGAAAGATGCAAACAGTCTTTAGCTATCTTCCTAGCAGTCGAACAAAATCTGTCACATCTGAGGTGTGGAATTATTTCTCTGTCAGTAAAACTGATCCATGCAGAGCAATTTGTTCCCTGTGTAAACACAGTGTAAGCTGTGGTAAAGTTGTGTCATGCCTTGGCACTACAGCTCTTAAACGCCATCTGAAAAAGCATTCAGTTTTGCTTGATCGTCCAAAACCCATCTCCTCCATCTTCCAGACCACACGTGAGAAGGGTCAGGAATCTGAAATGGATACTGAATTGTCTGAACTTGATGCAGACAGAACCACTGCCAGCCCTAGGATCACTGCTACCACCAATGCCAGCACCATTAGTACCAGTTGCACATCCAGTGATGGCACTGAATGTATAAGTCCTAGTCCACCATCCCAGCGTCCATCTGCCCATCTAAGCACAGTGTATAATAAACCAGCAGGGACATGTTGTAAACAGCTAACACTGTCTCAGGCATTTGAAAGGAAGAATACCTTTACTAAAAATCATCCAGAGACCCTTCATTTTAATCACAGAATTGGTGAAGTGTTAGCTGGATCCCTTCTCCCATACTCTTTGGTAGATCATGAGTATTTTAGGGAGCACTTGAAACTAGCAGAGCCTTGTTACAATGTTCCTCATTGAAGGTACTTTTCCTGTGTTGAAATACCAAACATTTATCAGGCTTTAAAAGTGACAGTGATACTTGCACTTAAAACTGCAGAGGGTGGGGTTATTCATGTCACAACAGACAAGTGGACCAGCACTCAAAACAGAGATTACATGTCCCTTACCACTCATTGGGTCACGTTTTCTTGTGGTTCTTCAAAAACAAAGACACCCCAGAAGATGGCGCTGCTGCATATAAAGAAGTTTGGGCAAAGTCATACAGCTGCAAACAATTTGAAGAAACTAAATGCCCTCCTTGATGAATGAGTTTATTCTCACGGTCTAAAATGTGGCTTCATAGTAAGTGACAATGGAGCCAACATCTTGAAAGCAGTACAGGATGGAGGATTTATGCATGCTTCTTGCTTTGCACATTGCTTACATTTAATTGTCATGGGATTTCTCAGCAATGAAACACAAGTGGATGGTATGATTGCTGTTTGCAAAAAAATTGTGTCTCACTTTTCACATTCAACCAAGGCTATACAGACATTGTCCAAACTGCAAAAAAGACACAAGCTGCCCCTGCAAAAGCTGATTCAAAATGTTTCCACTCATTGGAACTCAATGCTTTATATACTGCGGCACCTCTTGGAGCAAAAGCAAGCTGTACATGAGTATTGCTCCAGTTACATTATTGGAGATGGCATTATGCTGTCTGTGCTGCAGTGGAAATTAATGGAGACAGTGTGCTGCATCGTAGCTCCTTTTGAGACAGCTACAAGGGACATGTCTTCTGAAGGTACATCTGTGAGTCAGGTTATCCTACTCATAATGCTGATTTCACAACAGCTTAGTGTTCTAAATCTACAAATAGAAAAAGACAGATCTGAAGCTCAGACAACAGGTCACCTGTATCATGGGAATCTCATAAAGAGAATGAGCGAGCGCTTCGAAACCAATGACAAATTAGTTGCAATGATGAAATCAAAACACTACATCCTTGCAACTCTCTTAGATCCCAGGTTCAAGGCTATACATCTTCCAAAAACAGGAGATATAGAGCAGTACAAATGTCTGTTGCTAGATGAGCTGCAGCACTCACAGGAGTCAAACACAGACACGCACAGTACCCTCAGGTTGTCATCACCACAACATGCAGGTTCATCTTCATAAAGGGATACAGAACTGGAAAAGTCACCAAACATTAACAGTAGTTGTTCCACAACTGCCACTTCTTCAACCCTTAGTAGCAAGCTAAATCTGTGGCAAAACCTTTCACAAATTGCTGCCATACCAGCTTATGCTGATTCCTCTTCTGAGTGGTCTCTGTCCATCATGGTAGACAGATACCTGCAAGAACTGCCTATTCCTATTGATGCATGCCCTTTTGAATACTGGAGATCAAAAAAGTCGATTTGGACAGAGCTGTATGATGAAGCCTGTAAATGTCTTGGTTGTCCTGCAACAAGTGTCTCTTCAGAACACATGTTTAGTACAGCTGGCAATATTGTGACAGACACCAGAAATAGGTTGCTGCCAGAAAATGTACACACGTTAACTTTTATTAAAGTTAATAAGTCAAGATTTTCGTATCCCTACAAGAGTATACAAACTGATCCTGAAGTGATTGATGTTGTGGATGTTGATGGTGATGACAACTCAGATGGTGGTGGCTGGTAAATACTGTGTGGAACAGAGTCTCCCTGCACCAAAAAGGAAACTTTTACAGACTGTGATGACTTTGGTTGTCTCTCTCTCCTTTCTCGATCTACTACCTTGGACTATATACCCCACAAAACTTTCACCATTTTATGACAAACTACTTTGTAACTAGGGTCTAAAGTCAACAAGTTTTATATACAGGGCAATTTTAACATCAGTGGGAACAGGCCCAAATCTGGTATAAAAGGGACACTGTCATGTCAATTATTTCTGTATCATATTATTTATAGTTAAAGTGCAAACATATTTTTAGATTTACCTTCTGTGACTTTGTGGTGCATCAGTATGGGCTGGGACTGGGGGAGGTCTATTTTTCAATTTTAAAGAGGACAAAACAATGAGTTCTAATTGGTAGCTGTTTATTACTTTTTCAATTACAGAAATGTTAACCATAAACCAAAATGATCCATATTTAACTTATCTTACTGAATAAAAAATTATGGGAAAAACTGTATTTTGTATTGTTATGTTTCTCTGGGCAGCATCCTGTTACAAGTCTCTTCCGGGAAACAGAGTCATCCGGAGTTTTACCTATGTCATGGTTGAGCACATATTCTGTAAGCATAGGTCTCATACCACAATAGCTCATGTTTAACATTCTGTTGTACACAGACCATGGCATAATAGCAACAACTCTCAAATTACTGGTTCCATGAAGAGGACTGTACAGAATGTTGTCCATAAGAAGAAAGCAATTGAAAGACAGTTTTTCACATCAGTGTTGTTTACTAAGGAACAATTAAGTATGGCTCATTTGGAGGCAAGAGTTTCATTTTTCTTGAGTAAGCATGTGGTTGTTTTAGCATTTGAGAGGGGGAGGAGGAGGAGAAGGGTAGAATGGGTGCTGGATGGTTGGAAAGGGCTGGAGGTTGGTTTAACATGGATGCAAGAGGGAGAAAGATGGCATGGATGCTAGTGCATGGGTGAGGGTTGGGGGTTGGTTTTAACATGGATGCAGGAGGGAGAAACATGGCATAGTTGTTAGTACATGGGTGATGGTTGGGGGAGTGGGTTTTAACATGGGTGAGGGACAGAAAAGGGTGACATGAATGGTAGTTCATGACTAAGTGTGGGGGTAGTTTAAACATTTGGGTGAGGGAGGGGGGTAGAATACGTGCTTGAGGGGGTGAGGGTTGTGGGTTGGTTTTAACACATGGGTGTAAGGGTGGTGTCGGTGCTACTGCATAGATGAGGGTGGTGGAAGAAAAGTGGAATGGGTGCTGGGGTGAAAGGGTGGGTGTTGTTTTAGTCCTTTCATTTATAGATTGGTGATTGGCTGGGGATGGTGAGGAAAAAGATGATGACAGACCAATGGTATGGGAGGGCTGTACCAACTGCCCACTGTGGAACCTACTATAGATATAATATATATATATAGGGGATATGACATGGCCCAACTGAAGATATCATATTTATCTTCACGAGAGGCCAGTGACATCATGATATCTCACGGTGGCGAGCCGCGGTGAGATCTTGATGTCACTTTTCGTGGTAATAATTCTTCAGTCGAACCATAATCTCAGGACTATACAACGTATGCTTTGCCCCTGCCCCCAACACAACTCACTCGTGCCCCTCTTAATGCAATGGGTGACATAAAGGTGATGGCCCTAGCAATACAACCTCCCTTTACAGGAACGCTGCCAAAACAGCAGATGTCATTTATTGCTTAAGAAATATTTAGTGGATTATGCTATTTATGGTTAGTTTTGAGAAGCATTATCTGGTTTATCATGGCATGCCCCCACAGACACAGGGCTCCACATGCTTCCCCAACATAATAGATTATATAGGGTTTTTAAATATCTGGTTGATCCTGTCAGTTTAAAGTTAGTGAAAATATCTGGTTGATCCTGCTTTTATCTGGGGGAAAAAGTGACATTTATATGGCTATCTGGTTGATCCTGCCACTCAGAGCACTTTCACTTTCACTAGAAGTGTAGCGTGACTGAGCGCTATGAAGACTGGTGATTTGTACTTTAGTAAATAATTTTTAGAATGTGCCCAGACTTCAGTAAGTTAGAATTTCGTCCGTATTTGTTTTAGTTCGTTGTTAAAAAGCTTCAAACTGCACACAGAGTGCAGGATTCACCGAGCCGGCAGCTTTTCAAGAGTAAAATGAAGCGCGAGCATCAGTTGCCTGGCAACGGATGCCGGCGCTTCATTACTCTTCAAAACCACCGACTCGTCAATGCTGCACTCTGTGTGCAGTTAGCTTTAACCAACTACAGAAAAATGACAGAAAATTCTAACTTACTGAACAGAACACATTTTAAAAAAACATTTACTAATGTACAAATAGATCGTGTTCATAGAATCTGATCACGCTACGCTCTGAGAAAATGAGAGTAAAACCGTGCTGTGTATCATTCAGTGCTGTCACAACATGCAGTCTGCGATTATTCTGAGTAGTCATAACCTGCAGTCTGTGTATCATTCTGGAGCAGTCATCAACCTGTGCCTGTGTATCATTCAGTGCAGTTACAACCTGCAGCCTGTGTATCATTCAATAGTGCCAACCTGCACTCTGCTTATCATTCTGAGCAGTCATAACCTGCAAACTGTGTATCATTCTGTGCAGTTACAACCTCCAGTCTGTGTATCATTCAGTGAAGTCACTCTCTGCAATCTGTGCATGATTCACTAGCAGTCCAGTTCCTTCAGTCTGTGTATCATTCTGTGTAGTTACAACCTGCAGTCTCATGATTATTCCTGAGCAGTCGCAACCTGCAGTCTGTGTTTATTCTGTGTAGTCACAACCTGCAGTCTGTCTATCATTCTAGTAGGCAATTTCTCTTGCAGTCTGTGTTTCATTCGGTGAAGTCTCCTGCAATCTGTGCATAATTCTGTGCAGTTACAACCTGCAGTCTGTGTATCATTCAGTGCAGTCACAACCTGCAGTCGTGTATTTTTCAGTGCAACAACCGTAGTCTGTGTATCATTCAGTGCAGTCACAACCTGCAGTTTGTGTATCATTCAGTGCAGTCACAACCTGCAGTCTGTGTATCTTTCAGTAGTCACCAATGCAATCTGTATCATTCTGTGCAGTTACAACCTGCAGTCTGGGACGTTCAGTGAAGTCTCACTGCTATCTGTGCATGATTCACTACAGTCACCCTTCAGTCTATGTATCATTCTGTGCAGTGCAACCTGCAGTCTGTGTATCATTCAGTACGGTTACATCCTGCAGTCTGTGTATCATTCTGTGCAGTCACAACCTGCAGTCTGAGGTATTATTCAGTGCAGTCACAACCTGCATTCTGTGTAACATTCAGTACAGTCACAACCTGCAGTCTGTGTATCATTCATTGTGATTCATAACCTGCAGTCCGTGTATCATTCAGTGCAGTCACAACCTGCAGTCTGTGTATCTTTCAGTACAGTCACATCCTGCAGTCTGTTTATCATTCGAGTGCAGTGCCAACCTGCAGTCTGAGTATCATTCAGTGCAGTCAGTACCTTCATTCTGTGTATCATTTATTGCGGTTACAACCTGTATTTTGTGTATCATTCAGTGCAGTTACAACCCGCAGTCTGTGTATCATTAAGGCTTTTACAACCTGCAATCTGTGTATCATTTAGTGTAGCATGACCTGCAGTCTGTGTATCATCTAGTGCAGTCACAACCTGCCTTCTATGTATCATTCTGTGCAGTCACGAACCAGCAGTCTGTGATCATTCAGTAGTCCCAACCTGCAGTCTGTGAATCATTCTGTTCAGTCACAACCTGCAGTTGGTTTATCATTCTGTTCAGTCACAATCTGCAGTCTGTGTATCATCCAGTGCAGTCACAACTTGCAATCTGTGTATCATCTGTGCAGTTATAACCTGCGGTCTGCATATAATCTGTGAAGTCACTCCTGCAATCTGTGTATCATTCTGTGGCAGTTACAACCTGCAGTTTGCGTATCATTCAGTGAAGTCACTCCTGCAATCTGTGTATGATTCTGATAGTCGCACCCTTCAGCCTATGTATCATTCTCTGTGCAGTCACAACCTGCAGTCTTTGTATGATTCAGTAGTCACAATCTGCAGTCTGTGTATCATTCTGTACAGACACTCTCTGCATCATGTGTAGTATTCAGTGCAGTTACAATCTGCAATCTGTGTATCCATCTGTGCAGTCACAACCTTGAGTCTGGCGATCTTTCTGAACAGTCACAACCAGCAGTCTGCCTATCATTCTGAGCAGTCACAACCTGCCATCTGTATCATTCAGTGCAAAGTTACAACTTGTAGTCTGTGTACTCAGTAGTCACAACCTGCAGTCTGTATCATCTCTGTAGTCACACCTGTAGTTTGTGTATCATTCCACAGAGACACCTTTGCAATCTGTGTATCATTCAGTGCAGTTGCAACCTGCAGTCTGTGTATCATTCAGTTCAGTCACAATCTGCAGTCCAGAGATATTTCAGTAGTCACAACCTGCAGTCTGTGTAATATTCTGTTCAGTCACAACCTGCAGTCTGCGATCATTCTGAGCAGTCAAAGCAGTCTGTGTGTCATTCAATGCAGTTACAACCCGCAGCCTGTGTATCATTCAGTGTCGATCTACAACCTGCAGTCTGCGTGATCATTTCTGAGCAGTCAGTAACCTGCAGTCTGTGTATACTTGAGCAGTCACAACCTGCAGTCTGTGTATCATTCAGTGCAGTACAACTTGCAGCCTGTATCATTCAATAATCACAACTTGCACTCTGCTTATCATTCTGAGCAGTCATAACCTGCAATCTGTGTATCATTCTGTGCAGTTACAACCTGCAGTCTGTATCATTCAGTTGGTTACTCTCTTAATTCTGTGCATGATTCACGACAGTCACACCCTTCAGTCTGTGTATCATTCTGTGCATCAAAACCTGCAGTCTCCTGATCATTCTGAGCAGTCATAACCTGCAGTCTGTGTATCATTCTGTGTAGTCACAACCTGCAGTCTGTCATCATCTAGTAGACACTTCTGCAGTCTGTGTTTGCTCTATTGAAGTTACTCCTGCAATCTGTGTATCATCTCTGCAGTTACAACTCTGCAGTCTGTGTATCATTCAGTGCAGTCACAACTCAGTCTGTGTATCTTCAGTGCATTTACAACCTGCAGTCTGTGTATCATTCTGTACATTCTGGCAACCTGCTGTCTGTGTATCATTCAGTGCAGTTCACAACCTGCAGTCTGTGTATCATTCATAGCCAACCCGCAGTCTGTGCTCCTTCAGTACAGTCACAACTCGTAGTCTGTGTAATATCAATCTAGTGCAATCACAAATCCAGTCTGTGTATCTTTTAGTACTGTCACAACTTGCAGTCTGTGTATTATCTAGTGCAGTCCCAACCTGCAGTCTGTGAATCATTGATTACAGTTACAACCTGCAATCTAGTGTGTCATTTAGCAAAGCTACAACCTGCAGTCTGGGTATCATTCAGTGCAAAGTTATATAAACCTGCATTCTGTGTATCATTTAGTGCAGTTACAACCTGCAGTTCTGTATCATTCCAGTGCAGTCACAACCTGCCGTCTATGTATCATTCTGTACAGTCACAACCTGCAGTCTGAGTATCTTTCAGTAGTCACAACCTGCAGTCTGCATTTATTCTTGTTCAGTCACAACCTGCAGTTTGTGTATCATCTTCAGTTCAGTCACAATCTAGGTCTGTGTATCATTCAGTACAGTCACAACCAATCTGTGTATCATTCTGTGCAGTTACAACCTGCAGTCTGGCGATTGGTCCATTGAAGTCACCTCGCAATCTGTGTATGATTCACTACAGTCACACCCTTCAGTCTGTATCATTCTGTGAGTTACAACCTGCGGTCTTCGTATCATTCAGTGAAGTCACCCCTGCAACTGTATCATTCTGTAGTTACAACCTGCAGTTCATGTATCATTCAGTGAAGTCACTCCCCAATCTGTGTATGATCCAATACAGTCGGACTCTTCAGTCTATGTATCATTCTTTGCAGTCACAACCTGCGGTCTGTGTATCATTCAGTAGTCACAATCCGCAGTCTGTGTATCATATCGTACAGACACCCTGCAGCCTGTATGATTTGTAGTGCAGTTTAATCTGCAATCTGTATTATTCAGTGCAGTCTGACCTGCAGTCTGCGTATCTTTCAGAACAGTCGCACCCTTCAGTCTGTGTATCAATCTGTGAGGTTACAACCTTGCAGCCTGTGTATCATTCAGTAAAGTCAGTCCTTGCAATCTGTGTATGATTCACTACAGTCACACCCTTCTGTCTGTGTATCATTCTGTGAGGTTAGCAACCTGCAGTCTGTATATTATTCTGTGCAGTCACAGCCTGCAATCTGTGTATCATTCTAAGCAGTCACAACTTGCAGTTTGTGTATCATTCAGTGGCAGTCCAACCTGCAATCTGTGTATCATTCTGTGTATACATCCTGCAGTCTTCGTGATCATTCAATGAAGTCACTCCTGCAATCTGTGTATGATTCACTCCAGTCACACCCTTCAGTCTGTGTATCATTCTGTGAGGTTATAACTGCAGATCGTGTATCATTCAGTGAAGTCACCCTGTAATCTGTGTATGATTCACTACAGTTGCATCCTTCAGTCTCTCTATCATTCTGTGCAGTCACAACCTGCAGTCCTGTATCATCTAGTAGTCACAATCTGCAGTCTGTGTATCATTCAGTGAAGTCACTCCCTGCAATCTGTGCATGATTCACTACAGTTGTGACACTAGTCTGGTGTACATTCTGTGCTGTCACAACCTGCATTCTGCATATCATTCTGAGTAGTCATAACCTCCAGTCTGTGTAACTTTCAGTACAGAGACCTGCAGTCTGTGTATCATTCTGTGCAGTCACAACTGCAGTCTGTCTATCATTCCAGTAGGCACTCCTGCAGTCTGTGTATCATTTCAGTGCAGTAGGCACTTCTGTAATCTGTGCATCATCCAGTGCAGTCACTCCCTGCAATCTGTGTATCATTCTGTGCAGTTACAACCTGCAGTCTGTGTATCATTCTAAGCAGTCACAACTCGCAGCCTGTGTATCATTCAGTGCAGTCACCACCTGCAATCTGTGTATCATTCTGTGCAGTTACAACCTGCAGTCTACGTATCATTCAGTGAAGTCACTCCCTGCAATCTGTGTATGATTCACTACAGTCACACCCTTCAGTCTGTGTATCATTCTGTGAGGTTACAACCTGCAGTCTGCATATCAATCAGTGAAGTCACCCTGCAATCTGTGTATCATTCTCTGCAGTTACAACCTGCAGTCTGGCGATCATTCAGTGAAGTCATTCCTGCAATCTGTCGATCATCTCTGTGCAGTTACAACCTGCAGTCTGGTGACGTCCAGTGAAGTCACTCCCAAAATCTGTGAGTGATCTATTATATTTAATCCTTTCAGTCTATGTATCATTCTGTGTACAACCTGCAGTATGTTATCATTCACTGCAGTCACAACCTGCACAGTCTGTGTATCATTCATTTGCAGTCACAACCTGCAGTCTGTGTATCTTTTCAGAACAGTCATCCTGCGCCCGTATTTCATTTAGTGCAGTCATGTTCCAGCCCTATATCATTCAGTGTGGTACACAACCTGCATTCTGTGTATCATTCATTGTAGTCACAACTCGCAGTCTTTTGTATCTTTTCAGTACAGTCACAACCTGCAGACTGTGTTGTCATTATTGCGTCACAACTGTGTCTGCGTATCTTTCAGTACAGTCACAACTTGCAGTCTGTGCATCATTCAGTGTGGTTACAGCCTGCAGTCTTTGTAAATTTAGTGCAGTTACATCCTGCAATCTGTGGATCATTTAGTGCAGTTACAACCTGCAGTCTGTGAATCATTCAGTGCATTTTCAACCTGCAATCTGTGTATCATTTAGTGCAGTTACAACTCTGCCGTCTGTGTATCATTCAGTGCAGTCACAACCTGCCTTCTATGTATCATTCTGTACAGTCACAACCTCGTAGTCTGTGTATTCAGTAGTCCCAACCTGCAGTCTGTGTATCATTCTGTTCAGTCACAACTGCAGTTTGTGTATCATTCTGTTCAGTCACAATGCGTGCATGTGTATCATCCAGTGCAGTCTCAACCTGCATCTGTGTATCATTCTGTGCAGTTACAACCTGCAGTCTGTATATCATTCAGTGAAGTCACCTGCAATCTGTGTATGATTCTACTACAGTCACACCCTTCAGTCTGTGTATCATTCTGGAGGTTACAACCATGGTCTGCATTTCATTCAGTGAAGTCACTCCTGCAATCTATGTATGATTCACTACAGTTGCTCCTTCAGCCTATGTATCATTCTGTGCTGTCACAACCTGCAGTCTGTGTATCATTCAGTAGTCACAATCTGCAGTCTGTGTATCATTCTACAGACACCCTTCAGATGTGTACTCATACAGTGCAGTTACAATCTGCAATCTGTGTATCATTCAGTGCAGTCACAACCGTAGTCTGCGTATCTTCTGAACAGTCATAAACTCTGCATTCTGGCCTATCATTCTGAGCAGTCACAACCTGCTGCCTGTGTATCATTCAGTGCAGTTACAACTTGCAGTCTGTGTATCATTCAGTATTCACAAAATGCAGTCTGTGTATCATTCTGAACAGTAACAACTGGTTTGTGTATCATTCCATACAGGACACCTTGCAGTCTGTGTGTCTCATTCAGTGCAGTTGCACCCTGCAGTCTGTGTATCATTCAGTTCAGTCACAATCTGCAGTCTATGTGCTATTCTGTCAGTACACAACCTGCAGTCTGTGTAATATTCTGTTCAGTCACAACCTGCTGCCTGTGTCATCTTCAGTGCAGTCCTGACCTGCAGTCTGTGTATCATTTAGTGCAGTGCAACCTGCAGTCTGTGTATCTTTGAGTACAGTCACAACTTGCAGTCTGTTTATCATTCTGTGCAGTTACAACCTGCAGTCTGTGTATCATTTCATTGCAGTTGCAACCTGCATTGTCTGTGTATCATCTAGTGCAGTTAACCTGCAGTCTGTGTAGTTCATTCTGTAAAATCACAGTCCTGTTGTCTGTGTATCATTCAGTAGTCATGCTCCCTGCAGTCTGTGTATCATTCGTTCGCAGCAATCTGCAGTCTGTGTGTATCATTCATGCAGCCACAACCTGCAGTCTGTATCATTCAGTGCAGTGACAACCTGCAATCTGTGTATCATTTTGTGTAGTTACATCCTGTAGTTCATGATCATTCAGTGAAGTCACTCTCACCGCAATCTGTATGATTCATCACAGTCACACCCTTCCAGTCTTCATGTATCATTCTGTGCAGTCACAACCTACAGTCTGTGTGTATCATTCAGTACAGTTAGTATCCAGCAGTCTTTTGTATCATTCAGTGCAGTCACAACCTGCAGTATGAGTATCATTCAGTGCTCACAACCTGCATTCTGTGTATCATTCAGTAGTCACAACCTGCAGTCTGTGTATCATTCATTTATCCAACCTGCAGTCTGTGTATCTTTCAGTACAGTCTCAACCTGCAGTCTGTGTATCATTTGAGCTCTAATCTGCATTCTGTGTATCATTCTTTACAGACACTCCCTGCAGCCTGTGCATCATTCTAGTGCAGTTATAATCTGCAATCTGTGTATCATCCAGTGCAGTCACAACCTGCAGTCTTGTATCTTTCTGAACAGTCTCATCCAGCAGTCTGCCTTTCATTCTGTGAGCAGTCACAACCTGCAATCTGTGTATTATTCTGTGCAGTTACATCCCGGTAGTCTATGATTGTGACAGTGAAGTCACTCCCTGCAATCCGCGTATGATTCACTACAGTCGCACCCTTCAGTCTATGTATCATTCTGTGAGGTTACAACCTGCAGTCTGTATATCATTCAGTTAAGTCACTCACTGCATTCTGTGTATGATTCACAATAGTCACACCTTCAGTCTGTATATCATTCTGTGCAGTCACAACCTGCAGTCTGCATATCATTCTGAGCAGTCAGAACCTGCAGTCTGTGTATCATTCTGAGCAGTCATACTGCAGTCTTTGTATCATTCAGTGGAGTCACAACCTGCAGTCTTGTATCATTTTGTAGTTTTAAACCTGCGATCTGTGTATCTTTCTGTACAGTCACATCCTGCAGTCTGTGTGTCATTTGAGTGCGTCACAACTTGCAGTCTGTGGATCTTTCAGTAGTCACAACCTGCGGTCTGTGTATCATTCAGTGCAGTCACAACCTGCAGTCTGTGTATCTTTTCAGTACAGTCACAACCTGCAGTCTGTGTATCATTCCAGTGCAATCAACCTGCAGTCTGTGTATCTTTCAGTACAGTCACAACTTTGCAGTCTGTGTTTTCAGTGCAGTTACAACCTGCGGTCTGTGAATCATTCAGTGCAGTTACAACCTGCAATCTGTGTATCATTTAGTGGAGTTACAACCTGCAGTCTGTGTATCATTCAGTGCAGTTACAATCTGCATTCTGTGTATCATTTAGTGTAGTTGCAACCTGCAGTCTGTGTATCATTCATTGCAGTCACAACCTGCTGCCTATGTATCATTCTTGTACAGTCACAACCTGCAGTCTGAGTATCTTTCAGTAGTCACAACCTGCGTGTCTGTGTATCATTCTGTTCAGTCACAACCTGCAGTTTGTGTATCATTCTGTTCAGTCACAATCTGTAGTCTGTGTATTATTCAGTACAGTCACAACTGCAGTCTGTATCATTCTGTGGTTACAACCTGCAGTCTGCGTATAATTCATTGAGTCCTCCTGCAATCTGTGTGAATCGCACAATCACCTTCAGTCTGTGTGTAATTCATTGTTTACAACCGTGGCTGCGTGATCATTCAGTGAAGTCACTCCTGCAATCTGAGTATCATTCTGTGCAGTTACAACCTGCAGTCTGCATATCATTCAGTGAAGTCACTCCTACAGTCTGTGTATGATTCACTACAGTTGCACCTTCAGTCTATGTGTCATTCTTGCAGTCAGACCTGCAGTCTGTATCATTCAGTAGTCACAATCTGCAGTCTGTTATCATTGTGCAGACACTCCCTGCAGGCTGTGTATGATTTAGTGTAGTTACAACTCTGCAATCTGTGTCATTCCAGTGCATTCACAGATGTGTAGAGCGTTCTTTCTGAAATAGCACAACCTGCAGTCTGTGTATCATTCTAAGCAGTCACAACTTGCAGTCCGGTGTATGATTCACACTGTCACACTTTCAGTCTGTGTATCAATCTGTGAGGTTACAACCCAGTCTGTGTATCATTCCAGTGAAGTCACCCTTGCAACTGTGTATAGTTCACTACAGTCACACTTCCAGTCTGTGTATCATTCTGTGAGGTTGGGAACCTGCAGTCTGTATATCATTCTTGTGCAGTCACAGCCTGAAGTCTGTGTATCTTCTAAGCAGTCACAACTTGCAGTCTGTGTATCATTCAGTGCAGTCGTATCTGCAGTCTGTGTGTCATTCTGTAGATACATCCTGCAGTCTGCGTATCATTCAATGAAAGTCACTCCTGCAAACTGTGTGCCGATTCACTGGTCACCCTTCAGTCTTGAGTATCATTCTGTGAGGTTACAACCTGCAGTCTGGTGTATCATTCAGTGAAGTCACCCCTGTAATCTGTGTATGATTCACTACAGTTGCACCTTCAGTCTCTGTATCATTCTGTGCAGTCACAACCTGCAGTCTGTGTATCATTCAGTAGTCACAATCTGCAGTCTGTGTATCATTCAGTGAAGTCACTCCTGCAATCTGTGCATGATTTACTACAGTCGCATTCTTCGAGTCTGTGTATCATTCTGTGCTGTCACAACTTGCAGTCTGCGATTGCCTGAGCAGTCATAACCTGCAGTCTGTGTATCTTTCTAGTACAGATACAACTCAGTCTCATAGACGCTCTGTGCAGTCACAACCTGCAGTCTGCTATCATTCAGTAGGCACTCCCGCAGTCTGTGTATCATTCAGTGCAGTAGGCACCTTGAAGTCTGTGCATCATCCAGTGCAGTCACTCCCGCAATCTGTGTATCAATCAGTGCAGCTCAACTCGCAATCTGTGTATCATTCTGTGTGATACATCCTGCAGTCTGCGTATCATTCAATCAAGTCACTCCTGCAATCTGTGTAATGATTCACTGCCAGTCACACCCTTCAGTCTGTGAATCATTCTGTGCAGCTACAACCTGAGTCTCGTTATCATTCAGTGAAGTCACTCCCTGCAATTGTGTATGATTCACTACAGTCACACCCTTCAGTCTGTGTATCATTCTGTGAGGTTACAACCTGCAGTCTGTCTATATCATTCAGTGAAGTTACTCCTGCAATCTGTGTATCATTCTCTGCAGTTACAGCCTGCAGTCTGCGTATCATTCGAGTGGAGTCACTCCCTGTAATCTGTGGTAGATTCACTATGGTCGCACCTTTTCAGTCTGTATGTCATTCTGTGCAATTGCAGACTGCGTCTGTGTATCATTCAGTGCAGTCACAACTTGCAGTCTGTGTATCTTTCAGAACAGTCACAACCTGCAGTCTGTGTATCATTCAGTGCAGCTCACAACCTGCAGTCTGGTATCATTCAGTGCAGACACAGCCTGCATTCTGTTGTATCGTTCTAGTGCAGTCGCAACTCTGCAGTCTGTGTATCATTCATTTGCAGTCTACGACCTGCAGTCTTTGGTATCTTCAGTACAGTCACAACCTGCAGACTGTGTATCATTCAGTGCAGTCACAACCTGCAGTCTGCGTATCTTTCAGTACAGTCACAACTTTTGCAGTCTGTGTATCATTCAGTGCAGTTACAACCTGCAGTCTGTGTAAAATCGTAGTGCAGTTACAACCTGCAATCTGTGTATCATTTAAGTGCAGTTACAACCTGCAGTCTGTGTATCATTCAGTGCATTTACAACCTGCAATCTGTGTCATTTAATTGCAGTTACAACCTGAAGCTGTGTATCATTCAGTGCTGTCTCAACCTGCCTTCTATGATCATCATTTCAGCGTCAACCTGCAGTCTGTGTATCATTCCAGTAGTCCCAACCTTGCAGTCTGTGTATCATTCTGTTCAGTCACAACCTGCGGTTTGTGTATCATTCTGTTCAGTCACAATCTGCAGTCTGTATCATCCAGTGCAGTCACAACCTGCAATCTGTGTATCATTCTTTTCAGTTACAACCTGCAGTCCTGCGTGTCATTCTGTGAGTCACTCCCTGCAATCTGTGTATGATTCACTACAGTCACACCTTCAGTCTGTGTATCATTCTGTGAGGTTACAACCCTGCGGTCTGCATATCATTCAGTGTAGTCACTCCCTGCAATCTGTGTATCATTCTGTGCAGTTACAACCTGCGGTCTGCATATCATTCAGTGAAGTCTACTCCCTGCAATCTGTATAAGGATTCACTCACAGGCGCACCCTTCAGCCTATGTATCATTCTGTGTAGTCACAACCTGCAGTCTGTGTATCATCTAGTAGTCATAATCTGCTGTCTGTGTATCATTCTGCAGTACAGACATCCCCTGCAGCAAGTGTATCATTCAGTTGCTGTTACAATCTGCAATCTGTGTGTCATTCAAGTACGGTCACAACCTGCGGTCTGCGTATCTTTCTGGACAGTCACAACCTGCAGTCTGCCAATCATTCTGAGCAGTCCACAACCTGCCGCTCTGGTGTATCATTCAGTGCAGTTACAACTTGCAGTCTGTGTATCATTCAGTATTCTACAAAATGCAGTCTGTGTATCATTCTGAACAGTAACAACCTGTAGTTTGTGTATCATTCCATACAGACACATGCTTGCAGTCTGTTAATCTCATTCAGTGCAGTTGCAACCTGCAGTCTGTTGTTATCATTCAGTTCAGTCACAATCTGCAGTCTATGTGCTTATTCTGTGCGGTACACAACCTGCAGTCTGTGAATATTCTGTTCAGTCACAACCTGCAGTCTGCGTATCATTCTGAGCAGTCACAACCTGCAGTCTGTGTGTCATTTATTGCAGTTACAAGCCGCAGCCTGTATGTCATTCTGAGCAGTCACAACCTGCTGGTCTGTGTATCATTTGCAGTCACAACCTGCAGTCTGTGTATCTTTCAGTACAGTCACAACTTGCAGTCTGTTTATCATTCTGGTGCAGTTACAACCTGCAGTCTGTGTATCATTCATTGCAGTCTGAACCTGCAGTCTGTGGCATCATTCAGTGCAGTTACAACCTGCAGTCTGTGTATAATTCTGTAAAATCACAACCTGCTGTCTGTGTATCATTCAGTGGTCACAACCTGCAGTCTGTGTATCATTCTGTTCGGTAGCAATCTGCAGTCTGTGTATCATTCAGTATACGGCACAACCTGCAGTCTGTGTATCATTCAGCAGTGAATAACCTGCAATCTGTGTATCATTTGCAGTTACATCCTGCAGTCTGCGTATCATTCAGTGAAGTCACTCACTGCAATCTGTGCATGATTCACTACAGTCACACCTTCAGTCTATGTATCATTCTGTGCAGTCCCAACCTACAGTCTGTGTATCATTCAGTACAGTTACATCCAGCGGTCTTTGTATCATTCAGTGCGGTCAGCAACCTGCGGTATGAGTATCATTCAGTGCAGTCACAACCTGCATTCTGTGTATCATTCAGTGCAGTTACAACCTTGCGGTCTGTGTATCATTCATTGCAGTCACAACCTGCAGTCTGTGTATCTTTCAGTACAGTCCAACCTGCAGTCTGTATCATTCAGTAGTCGTAATCTGCATTCTGGTATCATTCTTTACAGACACCCTGCAGCCTGTGCATCATTCAGTGCAGTTATAATCTGCAATCTGTGTATCATCCAGTGCAGTCACAACCTGCAGTCTTCTTATCTTTCTAGACAGGTCTCTATCCAGCAGTCTGCCTTTCATTCTGAGCAGTCACAACTCTGCAATCGTGTATTATTCTGTGCAGTTACATCCTGCGGTCTCGTATCAGAACAGTGAAGTCACTCCCTGCAATCCGTGTATGATTCACTACAGTCGCACCCTTCAGTCTATGTATCGTTCTGTGGGGTTGCAACCTGCAGTCTGCATATCATTCAATTAGGTCACTCACTGCATTCTGTGTATGATTCATAACAGTCACACCCTTCAGTCTGCATATCATTCTGTGCAGTCATAACCTGCAGTCTGCATATCATTCTGAGCAGTCAGAACCTGCAGTCTGTGTATCATTCTGAGCAGTCATTACCTGCAGTCTTTGTATCATTCAGTGGAGTCACAACCTGCAGTCTGTGTATCATTCAGTGCAGTCAAAACCTGCAGTCTGTGTATCTTTCAGTACAGTCACATCCTGCAGTCTGTGTATCATTCAGTGCAGTCACAACCTGCAGTCTGTGGATCTTTCAGTGCAGTCACAACCTGCAGTCTGTGTATCATTCAGTGCAGTCACAACCTGCAGTCTGTGTATCTTTCAGTACAGTCACAACCTGCAGTCTGTGTATCATTCAGTGCAATCACAACCTGCAGTCTGTGTATCTTTCAGTACAGTCACAACTTGCAGTCTGTGTATCATTCAGTGCAGTTACAACCTGCAGTCTGAGAATCATTCACAGTTACAACCTGCAATCTGTGTATCATTTAGTGCAGTTACAACCTGCAGTCTGTGTATCATTCAGTGCAGTTGCAATCTGCATTCTGTGTATCATTTAGTGCAGTTGCAACCTGCAGTCTGTGTATCATTCTAGCAGATTCAACTCTGTGCCGTTTGTGTTCATTCTGTACAGTCACAACCTGCAGTCTGAGTATCTTTCAGTAGTCACAACCTGCAGTCTGTGTATCATTCTGTTCAGTCACAACCTGCAGTTTGTGTATCATTCTGTTCAGTCACAATCTGTAGTCTGTGTATCATTCAGTACAGTCACAACCTGCAGTCTTGTATCATTCTGTGCAGTTACAACCTGCAGTCTGCGTATAATTCATTGAAGTCACTCCTGCAATCTGTGTATGAATCACCTGACAATCACACCCTTCAGTCTGTGTATAATTCTGGAGGTTACAACCGCGGTCGCGTATCATTCAGTGAAGTCACTCCCTGCAATCTGAGTATCATTCTGTGCAGTTACAACCTGCAGTCTGCATATCATTCAGTGAAGTCACTCCCTGCAATCTGTGTATGATTCACTACAGTTGCACCCTTCAGTCTATGTATCATTCTTTGCAGTCACAACCTGCAGTCTGTGTATCATTCAGTAGTCACAATCTGCAGTCTGTGTATCATACTGTACAGACACTCCCTGCAGGCTGTGTATGATTTAGTGCAGTTACAATCTGCAATCTGTGTATCATTCAGTGCATTCACAAGATGCAGTATGCGTATCTTTCTGAACAGTCACAACCTGCAGTCTGTGTATCATTCTAAACAGTCACAACTTGCAGTCTGTGTATGATTCACTACTGTCACACCCTTCAGTCTGTGTATCAATCTGTGAGGTTACAACCTACAGTCTGTGTATCATTCAGTGAAGTCACTCCTTGCAATCTGTGTATAATTCACTACAGTCACACCCTACAGTCTGTGTATCATTCTGTGAGGTTACAACCTGCAGTCTGTATATCATTCTGTGCAGTCACAGCCTGAAGTCTGTGTATCATTCTAAGCAGTCACAACTTGCAGTCTGTGTATCATTCAGTGCAGTCACAACCTGCAATCTGTGTATCATTCTGTGTAGATACATCCTGCAGTCTGCGTATCATTCAATGAAGTCACTCCTGCAAACTGTGTGCGATTCACTACAGTCACACCCTTCAGTCTGAGTATCATTCTGTGAGGTTACAACCTGCAGTCTGCGTATCATTCAGTGAAGTCACCCCCTGTAATCTGTGTATGATTCACTACAGTGTTGCACCTTCAGTCTCTGTATCATTCTGTGCAGTCACAACCTGCAGTCTGTGTATCATTCTAGTAGTCACAATCTGCAGTCTGTGTATCATTCAGTGAAGTCACTCCCGCAATCTGTGCATGATTCACTACAGTCGCACCCTTCAGTCTGTGTATCATTCTGTGCTGTCACAACCTGCAGTCTGCGTATCATTCTGAGCAGTCATAACCTGCAGTCTGTGTATCTTTCAGTACAGACACAACCTGCAGTCTGCGTATCGTTCTGTGCAGTCACAACCTGCAGTCTGTCTATCATTCAGTAGGCACTCCCTGCAGTCTGTGTATCATTCAGTGCAGTAGGCACTTCCTGAAGTCTGTGCATCATCCAGTGCAGTCACTCCCTGCAATCTGTGTATCAATCAGTGCAGTCACAACCTGCAATCTGTGTATCATTCTGTGTAGATACATCCTGCAGTCTGCGTATCATTCAATCAAGTCACTCCTGCAATCTGTGTACGATTCACTACAGTCACACCCTTCAGTCTGTGAATCATTCTGTGCAGTTACAACCTGCAGTCTGCGTATCATTCAGTGAAGTCACTCCCTGCAATCTGTGTATGATTCACTACAGTCACACCCTTCAGTCTGTGTATCATTCTGTGAGGTTACAACCTGCAGTCTGCATATCATTCAATGAAGTCACTCCCTGCAATCTGTGTATCATTCTCTGCAGTTACAACCTGCAGTCTGCGTATCATTCAGTGGAGTCACTCCCTGCAATCTGTGAGTGATTCACTATAGTCGCACCTTTCAGTCTATGTATCATTCTGTGCAGTCGCAACCTGCAGTCTGTGTATCATTCAGTGCAGGCACAACCTGCAGTCTGTGTATCATTCAGTGCAGTCACAACCTGCAGTCTGTGTGTCTTTCAGAACAGTCACAACCTGCAGTCTGTGTATCATTCAGTGCAGTCACAACCTGCAGTCTGGAGTATCATTCAGTGCAGACATGCCTCATTCTGTGTATCATTCAGTGCAGTCGCAACCTGCAGTCTGTGTATCATTCATTGCAGTCACAACCTGCAGTCTTTGTATCTTTCAGTACAGTCACAACCTGCAGACTGTGTATCATTCAGTGCAGTCACAACCTGCAGTCTGCGTATCTTTCAGTACAGTCACAACTTGCAGTCTGTGTATCATTCAGTGCAGTTACAACCTGCAGTCTGTGTAAAATCTAGTGCAGTTACAACCTGCAATCTGTGTATCATTTAGTGCAGTTACAACCTGCAGTCTGTGTATCATTCAGTGCATTTACAACCTGCAATCTGTGTATCATTTAGTGCAGTTACAACCTGAAGTCTGTGTATCATTCAGTGCTGTCACAACCTGCCTTCTATGTATTATTCTTGTACAGTCACAACCTGCAGTCTGTGTATCATTCAGTAGTCCCAACCTGCAGTCTGTGTATCATTCTGTTCAGTCACAACCTGCAGTTTGTGTATTCTGTTCAGTCACAACTGCAGTCTGTGTATCATCCAGTGCAGTCACAACCTGCAATCTGTGTATCATTCTTTGCAGTTACAACCTGCAGTCTGCGTATCATTCTGTGAAGTCACTCCCTGCAATCTGTGTATGATTCACTACAGTCACACACCTTCAGTCTGTGTATCATTCTGAGGTTACAACTCATGGGGTCTGTATATCATTCAGTGAAGCTACCCCTGCAATCTTGTATCATTTCTGTGCAGTTACAACCTGCAGTCTGCATATCATTCAGTGAAGTCACTCCCGCAATCTGTGTATGATTCACTACAGGCGCAACTTCAGCCTATGTATCATCTCTGTAGTCACAACCTGCAGTCTGTGTATCATTCAGTAGTCACAATCTGCTGTCTGTGTATCATTCTGTACAGACATTCCCTGCAGCAAGTGTATCATTCAGTGCTGTTACAATCTGCAATCTGTGTGTCATTCAATGCAGTCACAACCTGCAGTCTGCGTATCTTTCTGAACAGTCACAACCTGCAGTCTGCCAATCATTCTGAGCAGTCACAACCTGCCGTCTGTGTATCATTCAGTGCAGTTACAACTTGCAGTCTGTGTATCATTCAGTAGTCACAACCTGCAGTCTGTGTATCATTCTGAACAGTCACAACCTGTAGTTTGTGTATCATTCCATACAGACACACCTTGCAGTCTGTGTATCATTCATTGTAGTCACAACCTGCAGTCTTTGTATCTTTCAGTACAGTCACAACCTGCAGACTGTGTATCATTCATTGCAGTCACAACCTGCAGTCTGCGATCTTTCAGTACAGTCACAACTTGCAGTCTGTGCATCATTCAGTGTAGTTACAACCTGCAGTCTTTGTAAAATTTAGTGCAGTTACAACCTGCAATCTGGATCATTTAGTGCAGTTACAACCTGCAGTCTGTGAATCATTCAGTGCATTTACAACCTGCAATCTGTGTATCATTTAGTGCAGTTACAACCTGCCGTCTGTGTATCATTCAGTGCAGTCACAACCTGCCTTCTATGTATCATTCTGTACAGTCACAACCTGCAGTCTGTGTATCATCTGTAGTCCCAACCTGCAGTCTGTGTATCATTCTGTTCAGTCACAACCTGCAGTTTGTATCATTCTGTTCAGTCACAATCTGCAGTATGTGTATCATCCAGTGCAGTCACAACCTGCAATCTGTGTATCATTCTGTGCAGTTTCAACCTGCAGTCTGCATATCATTCAGTGAAGTCACTCCCTGCAATCTGTGTATGATTCACTACAGTCACACCCTTCAGTCTGTGTATCATTCTGTGAGGTTACAACCTGCGGTCTGCATTTCATTCAGTGAAGTCACTCCCTGCAATCTATGTATGATTCACACAGTTGCTTCCTTCAGCCTATGTATCATTCTCAGTTGTCAAACCTGCAGTCTGTGTATCATTCAGTAGTCACAATCTGCAGTCTGTGTATCATTCTGTACAGACACCCTGCAGCATGTGTATCATACAGTGCAGTTACAATCTGCAATCTGTGTATCATTCAGTGCAGTCACAACCTGCAGTCTGCGATCTCTCTGAACAGTCACAACCTGCATTCTGCCTATCATTCTGAGCAGTCACAACCTGCCGCCTGTGTATCATTCAGTGCAGTTACAACTTGCAGTCTGTGTATCATTCAGTATTCACAAAATGCAGTCTGTGTATCATTCTGAACAGTAACAACCTGTAGTTTGTGATCATTCCATACAGACACACCTTGCAGTTCTGTGTCTCATTCAGTGCAGTTGCAACCTGCAGTCTGTGTATCATTCAGTTCAGTCACAATCTGCAGTCTATGTGCTATTCTGTGCAGTACACAACCTGCAGTCTGTGTAATATTCTGTTCAGTCACAACCTGCCGCCTGTGTATCATTCAGTGCAGTACAACCTGCAGTCTGTGTATCATTCAGTGCAGTCACAACCTGCAGTCTGTGTATCTTCAGTACAGTCACAACTTGCAGTCTGTTTATCATTCGTGCAGTTACAACCTGCAGTCTGTGTATCATTCATTGCAGTCACAACCTGCAGTCTGTGTATCATTCAGTGCAGTTACAACCTGCAGTCTGTGTATCATTCTGTAAAATCACAACCTGCTGTCTGTGTATCATTCAGTAGTCACAACCTGCAGTCTGTGTATCATTCTGTTCGGTAGCAATCTGCAGTCTGTGTATCTTTCAGTACAGCCACAACCTGCAGTCTGTGTATCATTCAGTGCAGTGACAACCTGCAATCTGTGTATCATTTTGTGCAGTTACATCCTGCAGTCTGCGATCATTCAGTGAAGTCACTCACTGCAATCTGCATGATTCACTACAGTGTCAATTCCTTCAGTCTATGTATCATTCTGTGCAGTCACAACCTACAGTCTGTGTATCATTCAGTACAGTTACATCCAGCAGTCTTTGTATCATTCAGTGCAGTCACAACCTGCAGTATGAGTATCATTCAGTGCAGTCACAACCTGCATTCTGTGTATCATTCAGTGCAGTCACAACCTGCAGTCTGTGTATCATTCATTGCAGTCACAACCTGCAGTCTGTGATCTTTCAGGTACAGTCTCAACCTGCAGTCTGTGTATCATTCAGTAGTCGAATCTGCATTCTGTGTATCATTCTTTACAGACACTCCTGCAGCCTGTGCATCATTCAGGTGCAGTTATATCTGCAATCTGTGTATCTAAGTGCAGTCACAACCTGCAGTCTTTGATCTTTCTGAACAGTCTCATCCAGCAGTCTGCCTTTCATTCTGAGCAGTCATAACCTGCAATCTGTATTATTCTCGTGCAGTTACATCCTGCAGTCTGCGTATCAGACAGTGAAGTCACTCCCCTGCAATCCGTGTATGATTCACTGATGTCGCACTTTCCAGTCTATGTATCATTCTGTGAGGTTACAATGCAGTCTGTATATCATTCAGTTAAGTCACTCACTGCATTCTGTGTATGATTCACAACAGTCACACCCTTCAGTCTGCATATCATTCTGTGCAGTCACAACCTGCAGTCTGTATATCATTCTGAGTAGTCAGAACCTGCAGTCTGTATCATTCTGAGCAGTCATTACCTGCAGTCTGTATCATTCAGTGGAGTCACAACCTGCAGTCTTGTGTATCATTCAGTGCAGTCAAAACCTGCAGTCTGTGTATCTTTCAGTACAGTCACATCCTGCAGTCTGTGTATCATTCAGTGCAGTCACAACCTGCAGTCTGTGGATCTTTCAGTGCAGTCACAACCTGCAGTCTGTGTATCATTCAGTGCAGTCACAACCTGCAGTCTGTGTATCTTTCAGTACAGTCACAACCTGCAGTCTGTGATCATTCAGTGCAATCACAACCTGCAGTCTGTATCTTTCAGTACAGTCACAACTTGCAGTCTGTGTATCATTCAGTCAGTTACAACCTGCAGTCTGTGAATCATTCAGTACAGTTACAACCTGCAATCATGTGTATCATTTAGTGCAGTTACAACCTGCAGTCTGTGTATCATTCAGTGCAGTTACAATCTGCATTCTGTGTATCATTTAGTGCAGTTGCAACCTGCAGTCTGTGTATCATTCAGTGCAGTCACAACCTGCCGTCTATGTGTCATTCTGTACAGTCACAACCTGCAGTCTGAGTATCTTTCAGTAGTCACAACCTGCAGTCTGTGTATCATTCAGTGCAGTCACAACCTGCAGTCTGCGTATCTTTCAGTACAGTCACAACTTGCAGTCTGTGTATCATTCAGTGCAGTTACAACCTGCAGTCTGTGTAAAATCTAGTGCAGTTACAACCTGCAATCTGTGTATCATTTAGTGCAGTTACAACCTGAAGTCTGTGTATCATTCAGTGCTGTCACAACCTGCCTTCTATGTATCATTCTGTACAGTCACAACCTGCAGTCTGTGTATCATTCAGTAGTCCCAACCTGCAGTCTGTGTATCATTCTGTTCAGTCACAACCTGCAGTTTGTGTATCATTCTGTTCAGTCACAATCTGCAGTCTGTGTATCATCCAGTGCAGTCACAACCTGCAATCTGTGTATCATTCTTGCAGTTACAACCTGCAGTCTGCGATCATTCCTGTGAAGTCACTCCCTTGCAATCTGTGTATGATTCACTACAGTCACACTTTTCCAGTCTGTGTATCATTCTGTGAGGTTACAACTCATGTCTGCATATCATTCAGTGAAGTCACTCCTGCAATCTGTGTATCATTCTGTGCAGTTACAACCTGCAGTCTGCATATATCATTCAGTGAAGTCACTCCTGCAATCTGTGTATGATTCACTACAGGCGCACCTTCAGCCTATGTATCATTCTGTGTAGTCACAACCTGCAGTCTGTATCATTCAGTAGTCATAATCTGCTGTCTGTGTATCATTCTGTACAGACATCCCTGCAGCAAGTGTATCATTCAGTGCTGTTACAATCTGCAATCTGTGTGTCATTCAATGCAGTCACAGATTTCTTTCTGAACAGTCACAACCTGCAGTCTGCCAATCATTCTGAGCAGTCACAACCTGCCGCTTGTGTATCATTCAGTAGCAGTTACAACTTGCAGTCTGTGTATCATTCAGTAGTCACAACCTGCAGTCTGTGTATCATTCTGAACAGTCACAACCTGTAGTTTGTGTATCATTCCATACAGACACACCTTGCAGTCTGTGTATCATTCAGTGCAGTTGCAACCTGCAGTCTGTGTATCATTCAGTTCAGACACAATCTGCAGTCTGTGTGCCATTCTGTGCAGTCACAACCTGCAGTCTGTGTAATATTCTGTTCAGTCAGAACCTGCAGTCCATGTATCATTCTGAGCAGTCACAACCTGCAGTCTGTGTGTCATTCAATGCAGTTACAACCCGCAGCCTGTGTATCATTCTGAGCAGTCACAACCTGCCGTCTGTGTATCATTCAGTGCAGTCACAACCTGCAGTCTGTGTATCATTCAGTGCAGTCACAACCTGCAGTCTGTGTATCTTTCAGTACAGTCACAACCTGCAGTCTGTTTATCATTCAGTGCAGTTACAACCTGCAGTCTGTGTACCATTCACTGCAGTCACAACCTGCAGTCTGTGTATTATTCAGTGCAGTTACAACCTGCAGTCTGTGTATCATTCTGTACAATCACAACCTGCTGTCTGTGTATCATTCAGTAGTCACAACCTGCAGTCTGTGTATCATTCTGTTCGAGCAATCTGCAGTCTGTGTATCATTTAGCACAGTCACAACCTGCAGTCTGTGTATCATTCAGTGCAGTCACAACCTGCAATCTGTGATCATTCTGTGCAGTTATAACCTGCAGTCTGCATGTCATTCAGTGAAGTCACTCCTTCAATCTCTGTATGATTCATGTACAGTCACACCCTTCAGTCTATGTATCATTCTGTGAGGTTACAACCTACAGTCTGCATATCATTCAGTGAAGTCACCACTGCATCTGTGTATCATTCTGTGCAGTTACATCCTGCAGTCTGCCTATCATTCAGTGAAGGTCACCACTGCAATCTGTGCATGATCTACTACAGTCACATCCTTCAGTCTATGTATCATTCTGTGCAGTCACAACCTGTAGTCTGTGTATCATTCAGTACAGTTACATCCTGCAGTCTTTGAATCATTCAGTGCAGTCACAACCTGCAGTATGAGTATCCTTCAGTGCAGTCACAAACATGCTCTGTGTATAATTCAGTGCAGTCACAACCTGCAGTCTGTGTATCATTCATTGCAGTCACAACTCGTGCAGTCTGTGTATCTTTCAGTACAGTCACAACCTGCAGTCTGTGTATCATTCAGTAGTCACACATGCATTCTGTGTATCATTCTTTACTAGACACTCCCTGCAGCCTGTGCATTATTCCAGTGCAGTTATAATCTGCAATCTGTGTATCATTCAGTGCAGTCACAACCAGCAGTCGTCTTTATCTTCTGAACAGTCACAACCGGCAGTCTGCCTGTCATTCTGAGCAGTCACAACCTGCAATCTGAGTATCATTCCAGTGCAGTCACAACCTGCAATCTGTGTATCATTCTGTGTAGATACATCCTGCAGTCTGCGATCATCAATGAAGTCAGTCCTGCAATCTGTGTACGATTCACTACAGTCACACCCTTCAGTCTGTGTATCATTCTGTGAGGTTACAACCTGCAGTCTGCATATCATTCAGTGATGTCACTCCCTGCAATCTGTGTATCATTCTCTGCAGTTACAACCTGCAGTCTGCGTATCATTCAGTGAAGCTCATTCCCAGCAATCTGTGTATCATTCTGTGCAGTTACAACCTGCAGTCTGCGTATCATTCAGTGAAGTCACTCCCTGCAATCTGTGAGTGATTCACTATAGTCGCACCTTTCAGTCTATGTATCATTCTGTGCAGTCGCAACCTGTAGTCTGTGTATCATTCAGTTCAGTCACAACCTGCAGTCTGTGTATCATTCAGTGCAGTCGCAACCTGCATTCTGTGTATCATTCAGTGCAGTCGCAACCTGCAGTCTGTGTATCATTCATTGCAGTCACAACCTGCAGTCTTTGTATCTTTCAGTACAGTCACAACCTGCAGACTGTGTATCATTCAGTGCAGTCACAACCTGCAATCTTCGTATCTTTCAGTACAGTCACAACTTGCAGTCTGTGTATCATTCAGTGCAGTTTCTACCTGCAGTCTGTGTAAAATTTAGTGCAGTTACAACCTGCAATCTGTGTATCATTTAGTGCAGTTACAACCTGCAGTCTGTGTATCATTCAGTGCATTTACAACCTGCAATCTGTGTATCATTTAGTGCAGTTACAACCTGAAGTCTGTGTATCATTCAGTGCAGTCACAACCTGCCTTCTATGCATCATTCTGTACAGTCACAACCTGCAGTCTGTGTATCATTCAGTAGTCCCAACCTGCAGTCTGTGTATCATTCTGTTCAGTCACAGCCTGCAGTTTGTGTATCATTCTGTTCAGTCACAATCTGCAGTCTGTGTATCATCCAGTGCAGTCACAACCTGCAATCTGTGTATCATTCTTTGCAGTTACAACCTGCAGTCTGTGTATCATTCAGTGAAGTCACTCCCTGCAATCTGTGTATGATTCAGTACAGTCACACCCTTCAGTCTGTGTATCATTCTGTGAGGTTACAACCTGCGGTCTGCATATCATTCAGTGAAGTCACTCCCGCAATCTGTGTATCATTCTGTGCAGTTACAACCTGCAGTCTGCATATCATTCAGTGAAGTCACTCCCGCAATCTGTGTGTATGATTCACTACAGTCGCACCCTTCAGCCTATGTATCATTCTGTGTAGTCACAACCTGCAGTCTGTGTATCATTCAGAGTCACAATCTGCAGTCTGTGTATCATTCTGTACAGACACCCTCGCAGCATGTATCATTCTAGTGCTGTTACAATCTGCAATCTGTGTATCATTCAGTGCAGTCACAACCTGCAGTCTGCGTATCTTTCTGAACAGTCACAACCTGCAGTCTGCCTATCATTCTGAGCAGTCACAACCCGCAGCCTGTGTATCATTCAGTAGTAGTTACAGCTTGCAGTCTGTGTATCATTCAGTAGTCACAACCTGCAGTCTGTGTATCATTCTGAACAGTCACAACCTGTAGTTTGTGTATCATTCCATAGACACACCTTGCAGTCTGTGTATCATTCAGTGCAGTCACAATCTGCAGTCTGTGCCATTCTGTGCAGTCACTACCTGCAGTCTGTGTAATATTCTGTTCAGTGACAACCTGCAGTCTGCGTATCATTCTGAGCAGTCACAACCTGCAGTCTGTGTGTCATTCAATGCAGTTACAGCCCAGGCCTGTGTATCATTCAGTGCAGTCACAACCTGCAGTCTGTGTATCTTTCAGTACAGTCACAACCTGCAGTCTGTTTATCATTCAGTGCAGTTACAACCTGCAGTCTGTGTATCATTCACTGCAGTCACAACCTGCAGTCTGTGTATCATTCAGTGCAGTTACAACCTGCAGTCTGTGTATCATTCTGTACAATCACAACCTGCTGTCTGTGTATCATTCAGTAGTCACAATCTGCAGTCTGTGTATCATTCAGTACAGTCACAACCTGCAGTCTGTGTATCATTCAGTGCAGTCACAACCTGCAATCTGTGTATCATTCTGTGCAGTTACAACCTGCAGTCTGCGTGTCATTCAGTGAAGTCACTCCCTTCAATATGTGTATGATTCAGTACAGTCACACCCTTCAGTCTGTGTATCATTCTGTGAGGTTACAACCTACAGTCTGCTATCATTCAGTGAAGTCACTCAATGCAATCTGTGTATCATTCTGTGCAGTTACATCCTGCAGTCTGTGTATCATTCAGTACAGTTACATCCTGCAGTCTTTGAATCATTCAGTGCAGTCACAATCTGCAGTATGAGTATCCTTCAGTGCAGTCACAACCTGCATTCTGTGTATCATTCAGTGCAGTCACAACCTGCAGTCTGTGTATCATTCATTGCAGTCACAACCTGCAGTCTGTGTATCTTTCAGTACAGTCACAACCTGCAGACTGTGTATCATTCAGTAGTCACAATATGCATTCTGTGTATCATTCTTTACAGACACCCTGCAGCCTGTGCATTATTCAGTGCAGTTATAATCTGCAATCTGTGTATCATTCAGTGCAGTCACAACCTGCAGTCTTCGTATCTTTCTGAACAGTCACAACCGGCAATCTGCCTATCATTCTGAGCAGTCACAACCTGCAATCTGTGTATCATTCTGTGCAGTTACAACCTGCAGTCTGCGTACGTTCTTAGAAGTCACTCCCTGCAATCCATGTGATGATCAATGCAGCCTCTCAGTCTATGTATCATTCTGTGAGGTTACAACCTGCAGTCTGTATATCATTCAGTGAAGTCACTCCTGCATTCTGTGTGTATGACTCACAACAGTCGCATCCTTCAGTCTGCATATCATTCTGTGCAATCACAACCTGCAGTCTGCATATCATTCTGAGCAGTCAGAACCTGCAGTCTGTGTATCATTCTGAGCAGTCATAACTTGCAGTCTGTGTATCATTCAGTGCAGTCACAACCTGCAGTCTGTGTATCATTCAGTGCAGTGAAAACCTGCAGTCTGTGTATCTTTCAGTACAGTCACATCCAGCAGTCTGTGTATCATTCAGTGCAGACACAACCTGCAGTCTGTGTATCATTCAGTGCAGTCACAACCTGCAATCTGTGCATGATTCACTACAGTCGCACCCTTCAGTCTGCATATCATTCTGAGCAGTCATAACCTGCAGTCTGTCTAGCTTTCAGTACAGACACAACCTGCAGTCTGCGTATCATTCTGTGCAGTCACAACCTGCAGTCTGTCTATCATTCAGTAGGCACTCCTGCAGTCTGCTGTATTATTCTAGTGCTGTAGGCACCCCTGCAGTCTGTGCATCATCCAGTGCTGTCACCCTGCAATCTGTATCATTCTGTGCAGTTACAACCTGCAGTCTACGTATCATTCAGTGAAGTCACTCCCAGCTGTCTGTGGATATTCACTACAGTCACACCCTTCAGTCTGTTTATCATTCTATGAGGTTACAACCTGCAGTCTGTATATCATTCTGTGCAGTCACAGCCTGCAGTCTGTGTATCATTCTAAGCAGTCACAACTTGCAGTCTGTGTATCTTTCAGTGCAGTCACCACCTGCAATCTGTGTATCATTCTGCTGGTTACAACCTGCAGTCTGCGATTATCATTAGTGAAGTCACTCCTGCAATCTGTGTATGATTCACTACGGTCACACCTTCAGTCTGTGTATCATTCTGTGAGGTTACAACCTACAGTCTGCATATCATTCAATTGATTACTCCTACAATCTGTGTATCATTCTCTGCAGTTACAACCTGCAGTCTGCATATCATTCAGTGAAGTCACTCCCTGCAATCTGTGAGTGATTCACTATAGTCGCACCTTTCAGTCTATGTATCATTCTGTGCAGTCACAACCTGCAGTCTGTGTATCATTCAGTGCAGTCACAACCTGCAGTCTGTGTATCATTCAGTGCAGTCACAACCTGCAGTCTGTGTATCTTTCAGAACAGTCACATCCTGCAGTCTGTGTATCATTCAGTGCAGTCACAACCTGCAGTCTGAGTATCATTCAGTGCAGACACAACCTGCATTCTGTGTATCATTCAGTGCAGTCGCAACCTGCAGTCTGTGTATCATTCATTGCAGTCACAACCTGCAGTCTTTGTATCTTTCAGTACAGTCACAACCTGCTGACTGTGTATCATTCAGTGCAGTCACAACCTGCAATCCATGATCTTTCAGTACAGTCACAACTTGCAGTCTGTGTATCATTCACGCATTTACAACCTGCAGTCTGTGTAAAATTTATTGCAGTTACAACCTGCAATCTGTGTATCATTTAGTGCAGTTACAACCTGCAGTCTGTGGGAGGTCACGTGATGCAGTGGTGCTGAGTGGCTGCCTGCTTTGGAGCTCCTGCTTTCCCCTCAAATTTAATTTCCGCCAGCCAAAACTACCAATCCACCACCAAACGCTGTCTAAACACCTTACTACACCTGGAGTCGACAGTGAAGTTGTTGAGGTGTATATTGCCTGCTAGAACATCGCGATGACAGATACAGAAATGAAGGCCTCAGCAGTCAGGCACACCCACCTACAACACCAGAAAAGCCTCAAAGAAATCCAAAAACTCTGGCTCTAACCTCTCTTCAACCAGCAAAACTTCTTCCAGTGGAGGTCTTAATGTTGCAATGGGTACTACCTTAACAGAGGAACGTTTTTGGAGGAACTTTCACCATTTAAAGTTACCTTCAAGAGATCTCCAACGAAATTAAATCAATGAGGCAAGACCACGCTGACCTCTCAAGAAGGATAGGTGACTCAGAAGCCAGAATAGGGTCAGTGGAAAGATGGCAACAGAAAATAGACCCGAGATAGTAGAGCTTGCCAGCAAAATACAAAACTCCAACTGAAAACTGAAGACTTAGAAGGGCGAGTAGACAAAACAATGTTTTAATCTTAGGTCACCCAGAACTGGAGGAAGGAGGAGACACCATCAAGTCGTCCAACAATTCCTGAATAGGTCGTGGCCCTCACCTGTCCACCAACAATACCATGTGGAACGAGCCCACAGATCCCTCAGACCTAGGCCTCCAAGCCCCAGACCTTTAATCATAAAATTTTAAGCTACCTGGACAGACAACATGTTCTTGACAAAGTTAAGCAGTTGGAGGCAGTTTTATGGAATGGAATCAAGTTGAGGATAACTCAGGACTTGCCCAGAGAGATCCGTTTGAAGCGTGCTACCTTCCACCCAATAGTGAGCAAACTGATTGCTGCTGGAAAGGCTTTCCGGATGATCTACCCCGCAAAACTCTCTGTCCAAGTGGAAAGTGTCTGGCATTCCTACGAAACTCCCGAGGAAGCGTTAACTGAATTATCAAAACTGCTGCCTGACCTCTTCAAAGGTCAATTAACAAAATGACTGAATCTAGTTTTGGGCAGGCACAAGCTTGAGCAGATCACTATCTGAAGTTAAACATTTCTGCAAGCTAACCCCCTAGTCTTGCTATTTCTGTGTTTGGTTGGTTAGTTTCTGTTACTTACTGGGTAGTTGCGATGCCCTGGTAGCGGTGGATAACCCTGGGGTGGTGGCCTCTGCTTCCAGTGGGGGACTCCTCCTGGGACCCGCGTGGTGATGGATCGGGTGGTAGTAGGCCGCGCGGCCTAGTCGGCCTGTCTCTATCTCCCATCGTGTCCTGCCCTCTCGATCCACTAGAGGGAACTAATGTGGAGGGTGCAGTTTCCGGAGGACCTATTTGCGGTCGGACCGATTTGGTCCGTTAGCATTTTCGGCCCCTATGCGTCTTCCCCTTCACTTCCAGGCTCCCATTGGAATGGAATCGAGAGGACAAGACCACCAGAGCTGCCCCCAGGTAATACTACCTGTTACATTTTCCTTCGAGCTGGGGAGCGGTCTCAACAATTTCCTCCTAGAGGCAGTGCCTCTTCTTTGGGGGACGGGGTTTATAGGCAGGTCAAAGTTGTGCCATGCCTTGCACCAGGTAGGGAGTAGTTGGGTACCCCTCAGATGTGACGTATATAATGGATACAGTCTATTTTATGATCGGAATGCTGTTGATGGGGGTCGAATCCCTAGTCTCGTTTTGGGGGATTTTATTATTAAAGGAACATCCTGGGGTACCCTGGGGAAGGAAGATGTATGGGGTAATCAGTACTGTTTTAGGGTTATGGGGTTGGATCGTGGTACTGGTAGATAATGTTTACCTGTAATGTTGTGGGGGCGGGGGTTTTTGCTTATACTGTTTTTGATGTCTGGATGATGAATATTCGGGCTGATGTTTGTAAGGCTTTTCTGGTAATGTTATGGGGATGGGACACTGCTTATAGAGATAATAACTGCTTTTTGTGGGTGCTGCCACTTAATTTTGTTGATTGCAGTCTATTGATGTTCAATGCTAGAGTTTGGCAGCCTATTAATGCTACTTGTTCCGGTCTTTACTTTTATCAGAGGAGTAATTTTGGGGTGTGTTGGGAAAGATTTGAAGGTGTCACCACTGTTTGGAGTAGGATGAGATTGCAAAGGTTAATTGGTGTTACTACATTATGTTTTAGAATATGGCTAGCCGTGACTGTTAAATTGATTAGCTGGAAATGTGAGAGGGATTAGAGATGTTAAGAAGAGATCCCTGTTTTGTTAACTGCTCGATACTGTGAGCTGACATCTTATGTTTGCAAGAAACCCATATTACAGTAGCCGAAAGCAATATGTTAAAAGTCAGAGGCTTTTCCCAAATTTTTGTGGCTGGTGATTCATCGGAAGCCAGGGAGTAGCTGTCATGATTAAGAAAAATATACTTTTAACCCGACGAGGTTACCCGAGACTCAGAAGGTAGATATATATTAGTGTCTGGATCTCTTTAACTCTCCTATTGTTTTAGGCTCAATATACGGCCCAGTGGGAGGAACGTGACATTTATTATGCAGCTAATTGACAAGATCAGCTCCTTTACCAGCTTCTTTGATCTCTAGGAGGGATTGAACATAGCTCCAACCCAAGAACTGGACAAACCTTTAGACCAGTAAGACCATTGTTCCACCACAACTGGCGTTGAATGATATGAATAATATGTTAGGTCTGGTAGACCCCTGGAGAACCTTCTACCCCCTCAATAAAAGCTACACTTTTTTCTCTCCACTCCATAATTCCTGGTCGAGATTAGATTATTTCCTCCTCCCTCATGACTAAAGTCTCCTCGGCAGGTATAGAGCCTATAGTAATTTTGGATCATGCATTAGTCTGGTTTAAATTCTCCCCACAGTCCTTAACGCCTCGTGACATGATCTGGAAACTTAATACCCAGTTATTAAAGGAAGAACACTCTCTCACTCAGATTAGATCTCTTATTAGTGATTATCTGAAACTAATCGAGGCTCAGTGACCAGGATGGATATCCTTTGGTGCTCTTTAAAGTGCTTTCTGAGGGGAACCAATTAAAATTTCCTCTAGAAGAAAGAAACTCAGGTCCCAGAATCTCCTCTACCTCTCAAACCAGATTAAAATAGCAGAGAATATATTGGCTACTTCTAACTCGCTGAATAACCTAGAGCGACTTCACAAACTTAAAAATGAATATGAAGGACTGATACGGGAAAAGACGGAGTTTACTTTGCTGAGAACCAGGGCCAAGTATCTGGATCAGGGGGAAAAACCGAGTAGACTCCTAGCACTGAAACTTAAGGAGGTGGAGAATTCCAGGCTGATTCCTGCACTGGAAGATCAAGAAGGATCCATCAAAACAGAGCCCCAAGACATAGCAGCAATATTTAAAGAGTTCTACCAAAATCTATACAGCACTAAAGTATCCCCTTCCCACACTCAAGGTTAGAGGAGTTTTCCGTCACTGACACTTCCTCACCTTGGAGGATCAAGTGGCCTTTCTCTCCTCACCTCTCCAGGAGGAAGTAGAACAGGCCATTCAAAGTCTCTCGTCAGATAAAGCCCCTGGTCCGATGGGTTCCGCCAACTTTACAAGACCTTCTGCCAGGATTTGGCCCTCTGCTCCTGGACCTATACAATTATTTGCTATCAGCAGATATCCTAGATTCTTCTTTACTGAGGCTATTATTATCCTAATCCCCAAGACGGCTGAACCTCCCGAACCCGCCAATTACAGGCCTATCTCGCTGCTCAATTGTGATATTAAAATTTTGTCCAAGGTTTTAGCTTCCCGTATTAAACAAGTGTGGACTCCATTATTGAGTAGTGAGCAAGTAGGATTTGTACAGGGAAGGTCAGCGATGGATCATATTAGATCGCTCTCTCATGTTTTTAGGGCTGCCCAAACCTCTTCGGTCCCTATGGCGTTGGTAGCCCTGGACGGGAGAAAGCGTTCGACTGAGTTAACTGGGAGTTCTTATGGCATACTATGTCCAGGTTCGGTTTCCGGGATTTCTGGCTATCAAAACTCTATAAAGCCCCCAAGGCAAAGATCTACTGTAATGGGATCCTCTCACCCTCCATTCAATTACACTCCGGGACCCGACAAGGCTGCCCCTTATCCCCGTTCCTATTTAATCTTTATTTGGAACCTTTGTTGCTCAGCCTTAAAGCTGCCCCAGGGATCCAGGGATGCCCCGTCTTTAACCAAACTCCTAAGATCTCAGTGTTTGCGGATGATATTCTCCTACAGTTAACTAATCCGGCCGATTCCTTACGGGTGGTAATGGAGATAATTACACAATTTGGAGAATTATCCAATTATAAACTTAATCTGGCAAAGACGGAGATCTTCCCACTTAACGTACATCTCACCCGGGCTTCTGTGTCCCACCTGAACATGAAGTGGACCCCATCCTATTTGAAATACCTTGGCGTTTATCTGACAAGAGACTTCTCCCTAACTAAAAAACTCAATTTAGAGGATTTGTTGGACAGAATTAAGTCTGACCTGCAAAGATGGGGGAAACTACCATTAGCAGTGGGGGCCCGGATCAGCATCATCAAAATGAACATTCTTCCCCGGCTCTTCTACCCCCTAAACCTCCTGGACATCTGGTTACCTAGGTCCTTCTTCAAAAAAATTCATTCGACCTTAACTGATTTTATTTGGAATCACAAATATCCGAGGTGAGCCTTCGATAAACTATGCCTTCCCAAAGAAATGGGGGGTCTTAGATTACCGAACTTCGAATTCTATTACTGGTCTAGTCACCTTGCCAAAGCAGGTAAATGGTTGGGGGAACCGAACGATGCTTATTCTCCTATATGGCTAAATATGGATCTTGACCTATTAAAAGCTATAATATAAACCCACCAGTCTTTTTATTGCTGTTTCACATCTCTTTCCGAGAGATCCAAGAGTCTCCAGTGGGTGTCAGTTGTTAGAGTACTTAACCAACTCTTCTCTCCGCTAAAGTCAGATATATTAGAGACCCCACAACCACTGATGGGTAACCCTAACATTAGAATAGGGAACAAAATGTTAGTTTCATTGGCTTCTCAAATACAGGGGCTTCTGTGGAAGATTTTATGTTCAAGGTAGGCAGGCTCAACAGCTGATTTATTACTGGTTTTGAATATCCCCACCAATGCCATCTTCAAGATATATCAATTAAAGCATCTGGTAGATAAATAGTTTGGCATAGCAGTGCCCCCTCAATTGTTAAACCACTATTAGTGGAGGTTAAGGGCTGTGCGGTTAAACCCTCGCTGGGTGTCTAAGCTGTACACCTATCTCTTGAAATTGGTCCATCCCACTTCTCAACTGGTTCCAAATCCTGGTGTTATCTCCTTCTGGTTCTCCATTCCCATGGGGTCAAATCTGGAAGATTTATACATTTACAACACTCTTAGATAGAAATAGATGATTCAATATTTCATAATCAATAATATGTATATCACACCAGTCCGGAAATCAAAATTTGACTCCTCTGTCCCTCCAAAATGTTTCAGGTGTGGGATAGAGCAAGGTGACCTCCTCACATTTTCTGGCATTGCTCTAAATTGCTCCACTCTGGAAGATAATTGAGGATAAACTAGACCCCATACTAGGTTTGAAAGACCTCTTCACGCCAGAGATTTGTATCATAGGGATTACAAATATCAGGGTTAGGAGAGGAATACAATATGGCACTCATCTCTATGGCGTTGTAGAGGCTGGTCCTCCGACACTGGACAGATAGTTTAGAAATTTCATACCTAGACTGGGTGGAAGAAATGTCCCAATGCTTCAAAGTGGAGAAGTTGATTGCTAATTTTAGATCCTCCTCATTGACCTTTCAGAAGAAATGGGGCAAGTTATATGCTCTGTATTCCATTGATAGCGACCCCATGATATATAAGGGAACTGAACGAAGAAATACACCCTCCTGTCTTGGACTTTTCTGGCTTCCTCTGTTTTCTCCTATATTAAGTTATAACCTCTCACCATGTCAGTTTGTAGAAAGCAGTCTCCTCAGCTAGTTTCCTAGGTTAAGAATTTTATAACACCTGACTACGAAGTGTTAGTTTATCATCTCTCTCTCTTGTGGTGACGCCTCACTGGGGGAGGGAGGGTGGGATTGTTGGACTGGTTTATCCTGCATAATGTTTTCTAGCTTCTCTGATGCATTTAGTTTTTCTCTTTTTTCCTTTCTTTATAAGGCTACTGAAGTATACTCTACTCTGGGCTATACTGGATATTTGTATTATACCCAGATGTTATTGGTATATTGCTGTAACTGCAGTTGAAATTTAATAAAAAAAGAATTACAAAAAAAAAAAACCTGCAGTCTGTGTATCATTCAGTGCATTTACAACCTGCAATCTGTGCATCATTTAGTGCAGTTACAACCTGCAGTCTGTGTATCATTCAGTGCAGTCACAATCTGCCTTCTATGTATCATTCTGTACAGTCACAACCTGCAGTCTGTGTATCATTCAGTAGTCCCAACCTGCAGTCTGTGTATCATTCTGTTCAGTCACAACCTGCAGTTTGTGTATCATTCTGTTCAGTCACAATCTGCAGTCTGTGTATCATCCAGTGCAGTCACAAACTGCAATCTGTGTATCATTCTGTGCAGTTACAACCTGCAGTCTGCGTATCATTCAGTGAAGTCACTCCCTGCAATCTGTGTATGATTCACTACAGTCACACCCTTCAGTCTGTGTATCATTCTGTGAGGTTACAACCTGCGGTCTGCATATCATTCAGTGAAGTCACTCCCTGCAATCTGTGTATCATTCTGGGCAGTTACAACCTGCAGTCCGCGATCATTCACAGTGAAGTCACTGCAATCTGTGTATGATTCACTACAGTCGCACCCTTCAGCCTATGTATCATTCTGTGCAGTCACAACCTGCAGTCTGTGTATCATTCAGTAGTCACAATCTGCAGTCTGTGTATCATTCTGTACAGACACTCCCTGCAGCATGTGTATCATTCAGGGCAGTTACAATCTGCAATCTGTGTATCATTCAGTGCAGTCACAACCTGCAGTCTGGGTTTCTTTATGAACAGTCACAACCTGCAGTCTGCCTATCATTCTGAGCAGTCACAACCTGCCGTCTGTGTATCATTCAGTGCAGTTACAACTTGCAGTCTGTGTATCATTCAGTAGTCACAACCTGCAGTCTGTGAATCATTCTGAACAGTCACAACCTGTAGTTTGTGTATCATTCCATAAAGACACACCTTGCAGTCTGTGTATCATTCAGTGCAGTTGCAACCTGCAGTCTGTGTATCATTCAGTTCAGTCACAATCTGCAGTCTGTGTGCCATTCTGTGCAGTCTCAACCTGCAGTCTGTGTAATATTCTGTTCAGTCACAACCTGCAGTCTGTGTATCATTCTGAGCAGTCACAACCTGCAGTCTGTGTGTCATTCAATGCAGTTACAACGCGCAGCCTGTGTATCATTCAGTGCCGTCACAACCTGCAGTCTGCTTATCATTCTGAGCAGTCATAACCTGCAATCTGTGTATCATTCAGTGCAGTCACAACCTGCAGTCTGTGTATCATTCAGTGCAGTCACAACCTGCAGTCTGTGTATCTTTCAGTACACTCACAACCTGCAGTCTGTGTATCATTCAGTGCAATCACAACCTGCAGTCTATGTATCTTTCAGTACAGTCACAACTTGCAGTCTGTGTATCATTCAGTGCAGTTACAACCTGCAGTCTGTGAATCATTCAGTACAGTTACAACCTGCAATCTATGTATCATTTAGTGCAGTTACAACCTGCAGTCTGTGTATCATTCAGTGCAGTTACAACCTGCATTCTGTGTATCATTTAGTGCAGTTACAACCTGCAGACTGTGTATCATTCTGTACAGTCACAACCTACAGTTTGAGTATCTTTCAGTAGTCACAACCTGCAGTCTGTGTATCATTCTGTTCAGTCACAACCTGCAGTTTGTGTATCATTCTGTTCAGCCACAATCTGTAGTCTGTGTATCATTCAGTACAGTCACAACCTGCAATCTGTGTATCATTCTGTGCAGTTACAACCTGCAGTCTGCGTATCATTCATTGAAGTCACTCCCTGCAATCTGTGTATGATTCACTACAGTCACACCCTTCAGTCTGTGTATCATTCTGTGAGGTTACAACCTGCGGTCTGCGTATCATTCAGTGAAGTCACTCCCTGCAATCTGTGTATCATTCTGTACAGTTACAACCTGCAGTCTGCGTATCATTCAGTGAAGTCACTCCCAACAATCTGTGTATGATTCACTACAGTCGCACCCTTCAGTCTATGTATCATTCTTTGCAGTCACAACCTGAAGTCTGTGTATCATTCATTAGTCACTATCAGCAGTCTGTGTATCACACTGTACAGACACTCCCTGCAGCCTGTGTATGATTTAGTGCAGTTACAATCTGCAATCTGTGTATCATTCAGTGCAGTCACAACCTGCAATCTGCGTATCTTTCTGAACGGTCACAACCTGCAGTCTGTGTATGATTCACTACAGTCACACCCTTCAGTCTGTGTATCAATCTGTGAGGTTACAACCTGCAGTCTGTGTAACATTCAGTGAAGTCACTCCTTGCAATCTGTGTATGATTCACTACAGTCACACCCTTCAGTCTGTGTATCATTCTGTGTGGTAATAACCTGCAGTCTGTATATCATTCTGTGCAGTCACAGCCTGCAGTCTGTGTATCATTCTAAGCAGTCACAGCTTGCAGTCTGTGTATCATTCAGTGCAGTCACAACCTGCAATCTGTGTATCATTCTGTGTAGATACATCCTGCAGTCTGCGTATCATTCAATGAAGTCACTCCTGCAATCTTTGTACGATTACTACAGTCACACCCTTCAGTCTGTGTATCATTCTGTGAGGTTACAACCTGCAGTCTGCGTATCATTCAGTGAAGTCACTCCCTGTAATCTGTGTATGATTCACTACAGTTGCACCTTTTAGTCTCTGTATCAGTCTGTGCAGTCACAACCTGCAGTCTGTGTATCATTCAGTAGTCACAATCTGCAGTCTGTGTATCATTCAGTGAAGTCACTCCCTGCAATCTGTGCATGATTCACTACAGTCGCACCCTTCAATCTGTGTATCATTCTGAGCTGTCACAACCTGCAGTCTGTGTATCTTTCAGAACAGACACAACCTGCAGTCTGCGTATCATTCTGTGCAGTCACAACCTGCAGTCTGTCTATCATTCAGTAGGCACTCCCTGCAGTCTGTGAATTATTCAGTGCAGTAGGCACTCCCTGTAGTCTGTGCATCATCCAGTGCAGTCACTCCCTGCAATCTGTGTATCATTCTGTGCAGTTACAACCTGCAGTCTACGTATCATTCAGTGAAGTCACTCCCAGCTGTCTGTGTATGATTCACTACAGTCACACCCTTCAGTCTGTTTATCATTCTGTGAGGTTACAACCTGCAGTCTGTATATCATTCTGTGCAGTCACAGCCTGCAGTCTGTGTATCATTCTAAGCAGTCACAACTTGCAGTCTGTGTATCATTCAGTGCAGTCACCACCTGCAATCTGTGTATCATTCTGTGCAGTTACAACCTGCAGTCTGCGTATCATTCAGTGAGGTCACTCCCTGCAATCTGTGTATGATTCACTACAGTCACACCCTTCAGTCTGTGTATCATTCTGTGAGGTTACAACCTGCAGTCTGCATATCATTCAGTGAAGTCACTCCCTACAATCTGTCTATCATTCTCTGCAGTTACAACCTGCAGTCTGCGTATCATTCAGTGAAGCCATTCCCTGCAATCTGTGTATCATTCTGTGCAGTTACAACCTCAGCGTCTGCTGATCATTCAGTGAAGTCACCCTGCAATCTGTAAGTGATTCACTATAGTCGCACCTTTCAGTCTATGTATCATTCTGTGCAGTCACAACCTGCAGTCTGTGTATCTTTCAGAACAGTCGCATCCTGCAGTCTGTGTATCATTCAGTGCAGTCACAACCTGCAGTCTGAGTATCATTCAGTGTAGACACAACCTGCATTCTGGGTATCATTCAGTGCAGTCGCAACCTGCAGTCTGTGTATCATTCATTGCAGTCACAACCTGCAGTCTTTGTATCTTTCAGTACAGTCACAACCTGCTGACTGTGTATCATTCAGTGCAGTCACAACCTGCAGTCTGCGTATCTTTCAGTACAGTCACAACTTGCAGTCTGTGTATCATTCAATGCAGTTACAACCTGCAGTCTGTGTAAAATTTAGTGCAGTTACAACCTGCAATCTGTGTATCATTTAGTGCAGTTACAACCTGCAGTCTGTGTATCATTCAGTGCATTTACAACCTGCAGTCTGTGTATCATTCTGTTCAGTCACAACCTGCAGTTTGTGTATCATTCTGTTCAGTCACAATCTGCAGTCTGTGTATCATCCAGTGCAGTCACAACCTGCAATCTGTGTATCATTCTGTGCAGTTACAACCTGCAGTCTGCATATCATTCAGTGAAGTCACTCCCTGCAATCTGTGTATGATTCACTACAGTCACACCCTTCAATCTGTGTATCATTCTGTGAGGTTACAACCTGCGGTCTGCATATCATTCAGTGAAGTCACTCCCTGCAATCTGTGTATCATTCTGTGCAGTTACAACCTGCAGTCTGCCTATCATTCAGTGAAGTCACTCACTGCAATCTGTTTATGATTCACTATAGTCGCACCCTTCAGCCTATGTATCATTCTGTGCAGTCACAACCTGCAGTCTGTGTATCATTCAGTAGTCACAATCTGCAGTCTGTGTATCATTCTGTACAGACACTCCCTGCAGCATGTGTATCATTCAGTGCAGTTACAATCTGCAATCTGTGTATCATTCAGTGCAGTCACAACCTGCAGTCTGTGTATCTTTCTGAACAGTCACAACCTGCAGTCTGCCTATCATTCTGAGCTGTCACAACCTGCCGTCTGTGTATCATTCAGTGCAGTTACAACTTGCAGTCTGTGTATCATTCAGTAGTCACAACCTGCAGTCTGTGTATCATTCTGAACAGTCACAACCTGTAGTTTGTGTATCATTCCATACAGACACACCTTGCAGTCTGTGTATCATTCAGTGCAGTTGCAACCTGCAGTCTGTGTATCATTCAGTTCAGTCACAATCTACAGTCTGTGTGCCATTCTGTGCAGTCTCAACCTGTAGTCTCTGTAATATTCTGTTCAGTCACAACCTGCAGTCTGCGTATCATTCTGAGCAGTCACAACCTGCAGTCTGTGTGTCATTCAATGCAGTTACAACCCGCAGCCTGTGTATCATTCAGTGCCGTCACAACCTGCAGTCTGCGTATCATTCTGAGCAGTCATAACCTGCAGTCTGTGTATCATTCTGAGCAGTCACAACCTGCAGTCTGTGTACCATTCAGTTCAGTTACAACCTGCAGCCTGTGTATCATTCAATAGTCACAACTTGCACTCTGCTTATCATTCTGAGCAGTCATAACCTGCAATCGGTGTATCATTCTGTGCAGTTACAACCTGCAGTCTGTGTATCATTCAGTGAAGTCACTCTCTGCAACCTGTGCATGATTCACTACAGTCGCACCCTTCATTCTGTGTATCATTCTGTGCAGTCACATCCTGCTGTCTGCGTATCATTCTGTGCAGTTACAACCTGCAGTCTGTGTATCATTCAGTGAAGTCACTCCTTGAAATCTGTGTATGATTCATTACAGTCACACCCTTCAGTCTGTGTATCATTCTGTGAGGTTACAACCTGCGGTCTGCGTATCATTCAGTGAAGTCACTCCCTGCAATCTGAGTATCATTCTGTGCAGTTACAACCTGCATTCTGCGTATCATCCAGTGAAGTCACTCCTTGCAATCTGTCTATAATTCACTGCAGTCGCAACCTTCAGCCTATGTATCATTCTGTGCAGTCACAACCTGCAGTCTATGTATCATTCAGTAGTCACAATCTGCAGTCTGTGTATCATTCTGTACAGACACTCCCTGCAGCATGTGTATCATTCAGTGCAGTTACAATCTGCAATCTGTATCATTCAGTGCAGTCACAACCGCAGTCTACGTGATCTTTCTGAACAGTCACAACCTGCAGTCTGCCTATCATTCAGAGCAGTCACAACCTGCCGCTTGTGTATCATTCACTGCAGTTACAACTTTCAGTCTGTGTATCATTCAGTAGTCACAACCTGCAGTCTGTGTATCATTCTGAACAGTCACAACCTGTAGTCTGTGTATCATTCCATACAGACACACTTGCAGTCTGTGTATCATTCAGTGCAGTTGCAACCTGCAGTCTGTATCATTCAGTTCAGTCACAATCTGCAGTCTGTGTGCCATTCTGTGAAGTCACAACCTGCGTGCTGTAATATTCTGTTCAGTCACAACCTGCAGTCTGCGTATCATTCTGAGCAGTCACAATCTGCAGTCTGTGTGTCATTCAATGCAGTTACAACCCGCAGGCTGTGTATCATTCAGTGCCCTCACAACATGCAGTCTGCTTATCATTCTGAGCAGTCATAACCTGCAGTCTGTGTATCGTTCTGAGCAGTCACAATCTGCAGTCTGTGTATCATTCAGTGCAGTTACAACCTGCAGCCTGTGTATCATTCAATAGTCACAACTTGCACTCTGCTTATCATTCTGAGCAGTCATAACCTGCAAACTGTGTATCATTCTGTGCAGTTACAACCTGCAGTCTGTGTATCATTCAGTGAAGTCACTCTCTGCAATCTGTGCATGATTCACTACAGTCACACCCATCAGTCTGTGTATCATTCTGTGCAGTTACAACCTGCAGTCTGCGTATCATTCTGAGCAGTCATATCCTGCAGTCTGTGTATCATTCTGTGTAGTCACAACCTGCAGTCTGTCTATCATTCAGTAGGCACTCTCTGCAGTCTGTGTTTCATTCAGTGAAGTCACTCCCTGCAATCTGTGTATAATTCTGTGCAGTTACAACCTGCAGTCTGTGTATCATTCAGTGCAGTCACAACCTGCAGTCTGTGTATCTTTCAGTGCAGTCACCACCTGCAGTCTGTGTATCATTCAGTGCTGTCGCAACCTGCAGTCTGTGTATCATTCAGTGCAGTCACAACCTGCAGTCTGTGTATCTTTCAGTACAGTCACAACCTGCAGTCTGTGTATCATTCAGTGCAGTTACAACCTGCAGTCTGTGTATCATTCTGTACAATCACAACCTGCTGTCTGTGTATCATTCAGTAGTCACAACTGGCAGTCTGTGTATCATTCTGTTCGGTAGCAATCTGCAGTCTGTGTATCATTCAGTACGGTCACAACCTGCAGTCTGTGTATCATTTAGTGCAGTCACAACCTGCAATCTGTGTATCATTCTGTGCAGTTACAACCAGCAGTCTGCGTGTCATTCAGTGAAGTCACTCCCTTCAATCTTTGTATGATTCAGTATAGTCACACCCTTCAGTCTGTGTATCATTCTGAGAGGTTACAACCTGTAGTCTGTATATCATTCAGTGAAGTCACCTAATGCAATCTGTGTATCATTCTGTGCAGTTACAACCTGCAGTCTGCGATCATTCAGTGAAGTCACTCACTGCTATCTGTGCATGATTCACTACAGTCACACCTTCAGTCTATGTATCATTCTGTGCAGTCACAACCTGCAGTCTGTGTATCATTCAGTACAGTTACATCCTGCAGTCTGTGTATCATTCTGTACGGCAACCTGCAGTCTGAGTATTATTCAGTGCAGTCACAACCTGCATTCTGTGTAACATTCAGTGCAGTCACAACCTGCAGTCTGTGTATCATTCATTGCAGTCACAACCTGCAGTCTGTGTATCATTCAGTGCAGTCACAACCTGCAGTCTGTGTATCTTTCAGTACAGTCACATCCTGCAGTCTGTTTATCATTCAGTGCAGTCACAACCTGCAGTCTGAGTATCATTCAGTGCAGTCACAACCTGCATTCTGTGTATCAATCAGTGCAGTCACAACCTGCAGTCTGTGTATCATTCATTGCAGTCACAACCTGCAGTCTGTGTATCTTTCAGTACAGTCACAACCTGCAGTCTGTGTATCATTCAGTGCGGTCACAACCTGCAGTCTGTGTATCTTTCAGTACAGTCATAACTTGCAGTCTGTGTATCATTAAGTGCAGTTACAACCTGCAGTCGGTGTATCATTAAGTGCTTTTACAACCTGCAATCTATGTGTCATTTAGTGCAGTTACAACCTGCAGTCTGTGTGTCATTCAGTGCAGTTACAACCTACAGTCTGTGTATCATTAAGTGCTTTTACAACCTGCAATCTGTGTATCATTTAGTGCAGTTACAACCTGCAGTCTGTGTATCATTCAGTGCAGTCACAACCTGCCTTCTATGTATCATTCTGTACAGTCACAACCTGCAGTCTGTGTATCATTCAGTAGTCCCAACCTGCAGTCTGTGAATCATTCTGTTCAGTCACAACCTGCAGTTTGTTTATCATTCTGTTCAGTCACAATCTGCAGTCTGTGTATCATCCAGTGCAGTCACAACTTGCAATCTGTGTATCATTCTGTGCAGTTACAACCTCGTGTCTGCATATCATTCAGTAAGTCACTCCCTGCAATCTGTGTATCATTCTGTGCAGTTACAACCTGCAGTCTGCGTATCATTCAGTGAAGTCACTCCTGCAATCTGTGTATGATTCACTACAGTCGCACCCTTCAGCCTATGTATCATTCTGCAGTCACAACTCGCAGTCTGTGTATCATTCAGTAGTCACAATCTGCAGTCTGTGTATCATTCTGTACAGACACTCCCTGCAGCTATGTAGCATTCAGTACAGTTACAATCTGCAATCTGTGTATCATTCAGTGCAGTCACAACCTGAGTCTGCATCTTTTTCTGAACAGTCACAACCAGCAGTCTGCCTATCATTCTGAGCAGTCACAACTCTGCTGCCTTGTGTATCATTCAGTGCAGTTACAACTTGTAGTCTGTGTATCACCTAGTAGTCACAACCTGCAGTCTGTGTATCATTCTGAACAGTCACAACCTGTAGTTTCTGTATCATTCCATACAGACACACCTTGCAGTCTGTGTATCATTCAGTGCAGTTGCAACCTGCAGTCTGTGTATCATTCAGTTCAGTCACAATCTGCAGTCTGTGAGCCATTCTGTGCAGTCACAACCTGCAGTCTGTGAATCATTCTGTTCAGTCACAACCTGCAGTTTGTTTATCATTCTGTTCAGTCACAATCTGCAGTCTGTGTATCATCCAGTGCAGTCACAACTTGCAATCTGTGTATCATTCTGTGCAGTTACAACCTACGGTCTGCATATCATTCAGTGAAGTCACTCCCTGCAATCAGTGTATCATTCTGTGCAGTTACAACCTGCAGTCTAGTATCATTCAGTGAAGTCACTCCCTGCAATCTGTGTATGATTCACTACAGTCGCACCCTTCAGCCTATGTATCATTCTGTGCAGTCACAACCTGCAGTCTGTGTATTCATTCAGTAGTCACAATCTGCAGTCTGTGTATCATTCTGTACAGACACTCCTGCAGCATGTGTAGTATCTAGTGCAGTTACAATCTGCAATCTGTGTATCATTCAGTGCAGTCACAACCTTGAGTCTGCTGATCTTTTTGAACAGTCACAACCAGCAGTCTGCCTATCATTCTGAGCAGTCACAACCTCCTTCTGTGTATCATTCAGTGCAGTTCACAACTGTAGTCTGTGTATCACTTCAGTAGTCACAACCTGCAGTGTGTGTATCATTCTGAACAGTCACAACCTGTAGTTTCTGAATCATTCTATACAGACACACCTTGTAGTCTGTGTATCATCTAGTGCAGTTGCAACCTCAGTCTGTGTATCATTCTAGTTCAGTCACAATCTGCAGTCTGTGAGCTATTCTGTGCAGTCACAACCTGCAGTCTGTGTAATATTCTGTTCAGTCACAACCTGCGGTCTCGTTATCATTCTGAGCAGTCACAAAGTGCAGTCTGTGTGTCATTCAATGCAGTTACAACCCTGCAGCCTGTATCATTCAGTGCCGTCCAACCTGCAGTCTGCGATCATTCTGAGTAGTCATAACCTGCAGTCTGTGTATCATTCTGAGCAGTCACAACCTGCAGTCTGTGTATCATTCAGTGCAGTTACAACCTGCAGCCTGTGTATCATTCTAATAATCACAACTGCACTCTACTTATCATTCTGGAGCAGTCATAACCTGCAATCTGTGTATCATTCTGTGCAGTTACAACTTGCAGTCTGTATCATTCAGTGAAGTCACTCTCTGCAATCTGTGCATGATTCACGACAGTCACACCTTCAGTCTATGTATCATTCCTGTGCAGTCAAAACCTGCAGTCTACGTATCATTCTGAGCAGTCATAACCTGCAGTCTGTGTATCATTCTGTGTAGTCACAACTGCAGTCTGTCTATATATTCAGTAGGCACTCTCTGCAGTCTGTGTTTCATTCAGTGAAGTCACTCCCTGCAATTGTGTATCATTCTGTGCAGTTACAACCTGCAGTCTGTGTATCATTCAGTGCAGTCACAACCTGCAGTCTGTATCTTTCAGTGCAGTCACAACCTGCAGTCTGTATCATTTAGTGCAGTCACAACCTGCAGTCTGTGTATCATTCAGTGCAGTCACAACCTGCAGTCTGTGTATCTTTCAGTACAGTCACAACCTGCAGTCTGTTTATCATTCAGTGCAGTTACAACCTGCAGTCTGTGTATCATTCACTGCAGTCACAACCTGCAGTCTGTGTATCATTCAGTGCATTTACAACCTGCAGTTGTGTATCATTCTGTACATTCCAACCTGTTGACTGTATCATTCAGTAGTCACAACCTGCAGTCTGTGTATCATTCTGTTCGGTAGCAATCTGCAGTCTGTGTGTCATTCAGTACAGTCACAACCTGCAGTCTGTGTATCATTGCAGTCAACAACCTGAAATCTGTATCATTCTGTGCAGTTACAACCTGCAGTCCATGTGTCATTCAGTGAAGTCACCCCTTCAATCTGTGTATGATTCTAGTACAGTCACACCCTTCAGTCTGTGTATCATTCTGTGAGGTTACAACCTGAAGTTCTGTATATCATTGAGTGAAGTCACCAATGCATTCTGTGTATCATTCTGTGCAGTTACAACCTCGTGTCTGCATATCATTCAGTGAAGTCACCACTGCAATCTGTGCATGATTCACTACAGTCACACCCTTCAGTCTATGTATCATTCTGCAGTCACAACCTGCAGTCTGTGTATCATTCAGTACAGTTACATCCTGCAGTCTGTGTATCATTCAGTGCTGTCACAACCTGCAGTCTGAGTATCATTTGCAGTTGCAACCTGCATTCTGTGTATCATTCAGTGCAGTCACAACCTGCAGTCTGTGTATCATTCATTGCAGTCACAACCTGCAGTCTGTGGTATCTTCTAGTACAGTCACTACCTGCAGTCTGTGTATCATTCCAGTGCAGTCAAAACCTGCAGTCTGTGTATCTTTCAGCACAGTCACATCCCTGTCTTGTGTATCATTCGAGCAGTCACAACCTGCAGTCTGAGTATCATTCAGTGCAGTCACAGCCTGCATTCTGTATCATTCAGTGCAGTCACAACCTGCAGTCGGTGAATCATCTCTGTTCAGTCACAACCTGCAGTTTGTGTAGTATCATTCTGTTCAGTCACAATCTGCAGTCTGTGTATCATCCAGTGCAGTCACAACCTGCAATCTGTGTATTCATTCTGTGCAGTTACCAACCTGCAGTCTGTGTATCATTCAGTGCAGTTACAACCTGCAGCCTGTGTATCATTCAATAGTCACAACTTGCACTTTGCTTATCATTCTGAGCAGTCATAACCTGCAATCTGTGTATCATTCTGTGCAGTTACAACCTGCAGTCTGTGTATCATTCAGTGAAGTCACTTCGTAATCTGTGCATGATTCACTACAGTCGCACTCTTCAGTCTGTGTATCATTCTGTGCAGTCACAGCCTGCAGTCTGCGTATCATTCTGAGCAGTCATAACCTGCAGTCTGTGTATTATTCTGTGTAGTCACAACCTGCAGTCTGTCTATCATTCAGTAGGCACCTCTGCAGTCTGTGTTTCATCTAGTGAGTCACTCCTGTAATCTGTGTATCATTCTGTGCAGTTACAACCTGCAGTCTGTGTATCATTCTGTGCAGTCACAACCTGCAGTCTGTGTATCTTTCAGTGCAGTCACAACCTGCAGTCTGTGTATCATTCAGTGCAGTCACAACCTGCAGTCTGTGTATCATTCAGTGCAGTCACAACCTGCAGTCTGTGTATCTTTCAGTACAGTCACAACCTGTAGTCTGTTTATCATTCAGTGCAGTTACAACCTGCAGTCTGTGTATCATTCAGTAGTCACAACCAGCAGTCTGTGTATCATTCTGTTCGGTAGCAATCTGCAGTCTGTGTATCATTCAGTACAGTCACAACCTGCAGTTTGTGTATCATTCAGTGCAGTCACAACCTGCAATCTGTGTATCATTCTGTGCTGTTACAACCTGCACTCTGCGTGTCATTCAGTGAAGTCACTCCTTCAGTCTGTGTATGATTCAGTACGGTCACACCCTTCAATCTGTGTATCATTCTGTTGAGGTTACAACCTGCAGTCTGCATATCATTCAGTGAAGTCACCCATGCAATCTGTGTATCATTCTGTGCAGTTACAACCTGCAGTCTGAGTATCATTCAGTGAAGTCAGTCACTGCAATCTGTGTATGATTCACTACAGTCACACCCTTCAGTCTATGTATCATTCTGTGCAGTCACAACCTGCAGTTTGTGTATCATCAGTAGTCACAATCTGCAGTCTGTGTATCATTCTGTTCAGTCACAATCTGCTGTCTGTGTATCATTCTGTTCAGTCAGAACCTGCTATCTGTGTCTCGTTTCTGTACAGACACCCCGCAGCCTGTGTATCATTCAGTGCAGTTACAGCCTGCAGTCTGTGTATTATCTAGTGCAGTCACAACCTGCAGTCTGTGTATCTTTCTGAACAGTCACAACTCTGTAGTCTGGCGATTATTCTGAGCAGTCACAACCTGCAGTCTGTGTATCATTCAGTGTAGTTACAACTTTCAGTCTGTGTATCATTCAGTAGTCACAACCTGCAGTCTGTGTATCATTCAGTACAGTCACAACCTGCAGTCTGTGATCATTCCATACATACACACCTTGCAGTCTGTGTATCATTCAGTGCAGTTACAAGCTGCAGTCTGTGTAATATTCTGTTTAGTCTCAACCTGCAGTCTCTGTGATTATTTTGAGTAGTCACAACCTGCAGTCCCTGCAGTCTGTGTGTCATTCAATGCAGTTACAACCTGCAGCCTGTGATCATTCAGTACCGTCACAACCTGCAGTCTGCGATTATTCTTGAGCAGTCATATCCTGCAGTCTGCGTATCATTCTGAGTAGTCATATCCTGCAGTCTTGTATCATTCTGAGTAGTCACAATCTGCAATCTGTGTATCATTCAGTACAGTTACAACCTGCAGCCTGTGTATCATTCAATAGTCACAACCTTCAGTCTGCGTATCATTCTGAGCAGTCACAACCTGCAGTCTGTGTATCATTCTGAGCAGTCACAACCTGCAGTCTGTGTGTCATTCAATGCAGTTACAACCCGCAGCCTGTGTATCATTCAGTGCCGTCACAACCTGCAGTCTGCGTATCATTCTGAGCAGTCATAACCTGCAGTCTGTGTATCATTCTGAGCAGTCACAACCTGCAGTCTGTGTACCATTCAGTTCAGTTACAACCTGCAGCCTGTGTATCATTCAATAGTCAACTGACTCTGCTTATCATTCTGAGCAGTCATAACCTGCAATCTGTGTATCATTCTGTGCAGTTACAACCTGCAGTCTGTGTATCATTCAGTGAAGTCACTCTCAACCTGTGCATGATTCACTACAGTCGCACTCTTCAGTCTGTGTATCATTCTGTGCAGTCACATCCTGCTGTCTGCGTATCATTCTGTGCAGTTACAACCTGCAGTCTGTGTATCATTCAGTGAAGTCACTCCTTGCAATCTGTGTATGATTCATTACAGTCACACGCTTCAGTCTGTGTATCATTCTGTGAGGTTACAACCTGCGGTCTGCGTATCATTCAGTGAAGTCACTCCCTGCAATCTGAGTATCATTCTGTGCAGTTACAACCTGCATTCTGCGTATCATCCAGTGAAGTCTACTCCTGCAATCTGTCTATAATTCACTGCAGTCGCAACCTTCAGCCTATGTATCATTCTGTGCAGTCACAACCTGCAGTCTATGTATCATTCAGTAGTCACAATCTGCAGTCTGTGTATCATTCTGTACAGACACTCCCTGCAGCATGTGTATCATTCAGTGCAGTTACAATCTGCAATCTGTGTATCATTCAGTGCAGTCACAACCGGCAGTCTGCGTATCTTTCTGAACAGTCACAACCTGCAGTCTGCCTATCATTCAGAGCAGTCACAACCTGCCGTTTGTGTATCATTCACTGCAGTTACAACTTTCAGTCTGTGTATCATTCAGTAGTCACAACCTGCAGTCTGTGTATCATTCTGAACAGTCACAACCTGTAGTCTGTGTATCATTCCATACAGACACACCTTGCAGTCTGTGTATCATTCAGTGCAGTTGCAACCTGCAGTCTGTGTATCATTCAGTTCAGTCACAATCTGCAGTCTGTGTGCCATTCTGTGAAGTCACAACCTGCAGTCTGTGTAATATTCTGTTCAGTCACAACCTGCAGTCTGCGTATCATTCTGAGCAGTCACAATCTGCAGTCTGTGTGTCATTCAATGCAGTTACAACCCGCAGGCTGTGTATCATTCAGTGCCGTCACAACATGCAGTCTGCTTATCATTCTGAGCAGTCATAACCTGCAGTCTGTGTATCGTTCTGAGCAGTCACAATCTGCAGTCTGTGTATCATTCAGTGCAGTTACAACCTGCAGCCTGTGTATCATTCAATAGTCACAACTTGCACTCTGCTTATCATTCTGAGCAGTCATAACTGCAAACTGTGTATCATTCTGTGCAGTTACAACCTCCAGTCTGTGTATCATTCAGTGAAGTCACTCTCTGCAATCTGTGCATGATTCACTACAGTCACACCCTTCAGTCTGTGTATCATTCTGTGCAGTTACAACCTGCAGTCTGCGTATCATTCTGAGCAGTCATAACCTGCAGTCTGTGTATCATTCTGTGTAGTCACAACCTGCAGTCTGTCTATCATTCAGTAGGCACTCTCTGCAGTCTGTGTTTCATTCAGTGAAGTCACTCCTGCAATCTGTGTATAATTCTGGCAGTTACAACCTGCAGTCTGTGTATCATTCAGTGCAGTCACAACCTGCAGTCTGTGTATCTTTCAGTGCAGTCACCACCTGCAGTCTGTGTATCATTCAGTGCTGTCGCAACCTGCAGTCTGTGTATCATTCAGTGCAGTCACAACCTGCAGTCTGTGTATCTTTCAGTACAGTCACAACCTGCAGTCTGTGTATCATTCAGTGCAGTTACAACCTGCAGTCTGTGTATCATTCTGTACAATCACAACCTGCTGTCTGTGTATCATTCAGTAGTCACAACTGGCAGTCTGTGTATCATTCTGTTCGGTAGCAATCTGCAGTCTGTGTATCATTCAGTACGGTCACAACCTGCAGTCTGTGTATCATTTAGTGCAGTCACAACCTGCAATCTGTGTATCATTCTGTGCAGTTACAACCAGCAGTCTGCGTGTCATTCAGTGAAGTCACTCCCTTCAATCTTTGTATGATTCAGTATAGTCACACCCTTCAGTCTGTGTATCATTCTGTGAGGTTACAACCTGCAGTCTGCATATCATTCAGTGAAGTCACTCAATGCAATCTGTGTATCATTCTGTGCAGTTACAACCTGCAGTCTGCGTATCATTCAGTGAAGTCACTCACTGCTATCTGTGCATGATTCACTACAGTCACACCCTTCAGTCTATGTATCATTCTGTGCAGTCACAACCTGCAGTCTGTGTATCATTCAGTACAGTTACATCCTGCAGTCTGTGTATCATTCTGCAGTCGCAACCTGCAGTCTGAGTATTATTCAAGTGCAGTCACAACCTGCATTCTGTGTAACATTCAGTGCAGTCACAACCTGCAGTCTGTGTATCATTCATTGCAGTCACAACCTGCAGTCTGTGTATCATTCAGTGCAGTCACAACCTGCAGTCTGTGTATCTTTTCAGCACAGTACATCCTGCAGTCTGTTTATCATTCAGTGCAGTCACAACCTGCAGTCTGAGTATCATTCAGTGCAGTCACAACCTGCATTCTGTGTATCAATCAGTGCAGTCACAACCTGCAGTCTGTGTATCATTCATTGCAGTCACAACCTGCAGTCTGTGTATCTTTCAGTACAGTCACAACCTGCAGTCTGTGTATCATTCAGTCGGTCACAACCTGCAGTCTGTGTATCTTTCAGTACAGTCATAACTGGCAGTCTGTGTATCATTAAGTGCAGTTACAACCTGCAGTCGGTGTATCATTAAGTGCTTTTACAACCTGCAATCTATGTGTCATTTAGTGCAGTTACAACCTGCAGTCTGTGTGTCATTCAGTGCAGTTACAACCTACAGTCTGTGTATCATTAAGTGCTTTTACAACCTGCAATCTGTGTATCATTTAGTGCAGTTACAACCTGCAGTCTGTGTATCATTCAGTGCAGTCACAACCTGCCTTCTATGTATCATTCTGTACAGTCACAACCTGCAGTCTGTGTATCATTCAGTAGTCCCAACCTGCAGTCTGTGAATCATTCTGTTCAGTCACAACCTGCAGTTTGTTTATCATTCTGTTCAGTCACAATCTGCAGTCTGTGTATCATCCAGTGCAGTCACAACTTGCAATCTGTGTATCATTCTGTGCAGTTACAACCTGCGGTCTGCATATCATTCAGTGAAGTCACTCCCTGCAATCTGTGTATCATTCTGTGCAGTTACAACCTGCAGTCTGCGTATCATTCAGTGAAGTCACTCCCCTGCAATCTGTGTATGATTCACTACAGTCGCACCCTTCAGCCTATGTATCATTCTGTGCAGTCACAACCTGCAGTCTGTGTATCATTCAGTAGTCACAATCTGCAGTCTGTGTATCATTCTGTACAGACACTCCCTGCAGCATGTGCATCATTCAGTGCAGTTACAATCTGCAATCTGTTTATCATTCAGTGCAGTCACAACCTGGAGTCTGCGTATCTTTCTGAACAGTCACAACCAGCAGTCTGCCTATCATTCTGAGCAGTCACAACCTGCCTTCTGTGTATCATTCAGTGCAGTTACAACTTGTAGTCTGTGTCATCTGTAGTCACAACCTGCAGTGTGTGTATCATTCTGAACAGTCACAACCTGTAGTTTCTGTATCATTCTATACAGACACACCTTGCAGTCTGTGTATCATTCAGTGCAGTTGCAACCTGCAGTCTGTGTATCATTCAGTTCAGTCACAATCTGCAGTCTGTGAGCCATTCTGTGCAGTCACAACCTGCAGTCTGTGTAATATTCTGTTCAGTCACAACCTGCAGTCTGCGTATCATTCTGAGCAGTCACAAAGTGCAGTCTGTGTGTCATTCAATGCAGTTACAACCTGCAGCCTGTGTATCATTCAGTGCCGTCACAACCTGCAGTCTGCGTATCATTCTGAGCAGTCATAACCTGCAGTCTGTGTATCATTCTGTGTAGTCACAACCTGCAGTCTGTCTATCATTCAGTAGGCACTCTCTGCAGTCTGTGTTTCATTTCAGTGAAGTCACAACCTGCAGTCTGTGTATCATTCAGTGCAGTCACAACCTGCAGTCTGTGTATCATTCAGTGCAGTCACAACCTGCAGTCTGTGTATCTTTCAGTACAGTCACAACCTGCAGTCTGTTTATCATTCAGTGCAGTTACAACCTGCAGTCTGTGTATCATTCACTGCAGTCACAACCTGCAGTCTGTGTATCATTCAGTGCATTTACAACCTGCAGTCTGTGTATCATTCTGTACATTCACAACCTGCTGACTGTGTATCATTCAGTAGTCACAACCTGCAGTCTGTGTATCATTCTGTTCGGTAGCAATCTGCAGTCTGTGTATCATTCAGTACAGTCACAACCTGCAGTCTGTGTATCATTCAGTGCAGTCACAACCTGAAATCTGTGTATCATTCTGTGCAGTTACAACCTGCAGTCTGCGTGTCATTCAGTGAAGTCACTCCCTTCAATCTGTGTATGATTCAGTACAGTCACACCCTTCAGTCTGTGTATCATTCTGTGAGGTTACAACCTGAAGTCTGCATATCATTGAGTGAAGTCACTCAATGCATTCTGTGTATCATTCTGTGCAGTTACAACCTGCAGTCTGCATATCATTCAGTGAAGTCACTTCACTGCAATCTGTGCATGATTCACTACAGTCACACCCTTCAGTCTATGTATCATTCTGTGCAGTCACAACCTGCAGTCTGTGTATCATTCAGTACAGTTACATCCTGCAGTCTGTGTATCATTCAGTGCTGTCACAACCTGCAGTCTGAGTATCATTCAGTGCAGTCACAACCTGCATTCTGTGTATCATTCAGTGCAGTCACAACCTGCAGTCTGTGTATCATTCATTGCAGTCACAACCTGCAGTCTGTGTATCTTTCAGTACAGTCACTACCTGCAGTCTGTGTATCATTTCAGTGCAGTCAAAACCTGCAGTCTGTGTATCTTTCAGTACAGTCACATCCTGCTGTCTGTGTATCATTCAGTGCAGTCACAACCTGCAGTCTGAGCATCATTCAGTGCAGTCACAGCCTGCATTCTGTGTATCATTCAGTGCAGTCACAACCTGCAGTCGGTGAATCATTCTGTTCAGTCACAACCTGCAGTTTGTGTATCATTCTGTTCAGTCACAATCTGCAGTCTGTGTATCATCCAGTGCAGTCACAACCTGCAATCTGTGTATCATTCTGTGCAGTTACAACCTGCAGTCTGTGTATCATTCAGTGCAGTTACAACCTGCAGCCTGTGTATCATTCAATAGTCACAACTTGCACTCTGCTTATCATTCTGAGCAGTCATAACCTGCAATCTGTGTATCATTCTGTGCAGTTACAACCTGCAGTCTGTGTATCATTCAGTGAAGTCACTCTCTGCAATCTGTGCATGATTCACTACAGTCGCACCCTTCAGTCTGTGTATCATTCTGTGCAGTCACAGCCTGCAGTCTGCGTATCATTCTGAGCAGTCATAACCTGCAGTCTGTGTATTATTCTGTGTAGTCACAACCTGCAGTCTGTCTATCATTCAGTAGGCACTCTCTGCAGTCTGTGTTTCATTCAGTGAAGTCACTCCCTGTAATCTGTGTATCATTCTGTGCAGTTACAACCTGCAGTCTGTGTATCATTCTGTGCAGTCACAACCTGCAGTCTGTGTATCTTTCAGTGCAGTCACAACCTGCAGTCTGTGTATCATTCAGTGCAGTCACAACCTGCAGTCTGTGTATCATTCAGTGCAGTCACAACCTGCAGTCTGTGTATCTTTCAGTACAGTCACAACCTGTAGTCTGTTTATCATTCAGTGCAGTTACAACCTGCAGTCTGTGTATCATTCAGTAGTCACAACCAGCAGTCTGTGTATCATTCTGTTCGGTAGCAATCTGCAGTCTGTGTATCATTCAGTACAGTCACAACCTGCAGTTTGTGTATCATTCAGTGCAGTCACAACCTGCAATCTGTGTATCATTCTGCGCAGTTACAACCTGCACTCTGCGTGTCATTCAGTGAAGTCACTCCCTTCAGTCTGTGTATGATTCAGTACAGTCACACCCTTCAATCTGTGTATCATTCTGTGAGGTTACAACCTGCAGTCTGCATATCATTCAGTGAAGTCACTCCATGCAATCTGTGTATCATTCTGTGCAGTTACAACCTGCAGTCTGAGTATCATTCAGTGAAGTCAGTCACTGCAATCTGTGTATGATTCACTACAGTCACACCCTTCAGTCTATGTATCATTCTGTGCAGTCACAACCTGCAGTTTGTGTATCATTCAGTAGTCACAATCTGCAGTCTGTGTATCATTCTGTTCAGTCACAATCTGCTGTCTGTGTATCATTCTGTTCAGTCAGAACCTGCTATCTGTGTCTCGTTCTGTACAGACACTCCCTGCAGCCTGTGTATCATTCAGTGCAGTTACAGCCTGCAGTCTGTGTATCATTCAGTGCAGTCACAACCTGCAGTCTGTGTATCTTTCTGAACAGTCACAACCTGTAGTCTGCGTATCATTCTGAGCAGTCACAACCTGCAGTCTGTGTATCATTCAGTGTAGTTACAACTTTCAGTCTGTGTATCATTCAGTAGTCACAACCTGCAGTCTGTGTATCATTCAGTACAGTCACAACCTGCAGTCTGTGTATCATTCCATACATACACACCTTGCAGTCTGTGTATCATTCAGTGCAGTTACAAGCTGCAGTCTGTGTAATATTCTGTTTAGTCTCAACCTGCAGTCTGCGTATCATTCTGAGCAGTCACAACCTGCAGTCCCTGCAGTCTGTGTGTCATTCAATGCAGTTACAACCTGCAGCCTGTGTATCATTCAGTACCATCACAACCTGCAGTCTGCGTATCATTCTGAGCAGTCATATCCTGCAGTCTGCGTATCATTCTGAGCAGTCATATCCTGCAGTCTGTGTATCATTCTGAGTAGTCACAATCTGCAATCTGTGTATCATTCAGTACAGTTACAACCTGCAGCCTGTGTATCATTCAATAGTCACAACCTTCAGTCTGCGTATCATTCTGAGCAGTCACAACCTGCAGTCTGTGTATCATTCTGAGCAGTCACAACCTGCAGTCTGTGTATCATTCAGTGCAGTTACAACCTGTAGCCTGGGTATCATTCAGTGCAGTCACAACTTGCAGTCTGTGTGCCATTCTGAGCAGTCAGAACCTGCAGTCTGTGTATAATTCTGAGCAGTCTAACCTGCAGTCTGTGTATCATTCAGTAGTCACAATCTGCAGTCTGTGTATCATTCTGTACAGACACTCCCTGCAGCATGTGTAGCATTCAGTGCAGTTACAATCTGCAATCTGTGTATCATTCAGTGCAGTCACAACCTTGAGTCTGCGTATCTTTCTGAACAGTCACAACCAGCAGTCTGCCTATCATTCTGAGCAGTCACAACCTGCCGTCTGTGTATCATTCAGTGCAGTTACAACTTGTAGTCTGTGTATCACTCAGTAGTCACAACCTGCAGTCTGTGTATCATTCTGAACAGTCACAACCTGTAGTTTCTGTATCATTCCATACAGACACACCTTGCAGTCTGTGTATCATTCAGTGCAGTTGCAACCTGCAGTCTGTGTATCATTCAGTTCAGTCACAATCTGCAGTCTGTGAGCCATTCTGTGCAGTCACAACCTGCAGTCTGTGTAATATTCTGTTCAGTCACAACCTGCAGTCTGCGTATCATTCTGAGCAGTCACAAAGTGCAGTCTGTGTGTCATTCAATGCAGTTACAACCTGCAGCCTGTGTATCATTCAGTGCCGTCACAACCTGCAGTCTGCGTATCATTCTGAGCAGTCATAACCTGCAGTCTGTGTATCATTCTGAGCAGTCACAACCTGCAGTCTGTGTATCATTCAGTGCAGTTACAACCTGCAGCCTGTGTATCATTCAATAATCACAACTTGCACTCTACTTATCATTCTGAGCAGTCATAACCTGCAATCTGTGTATCATTCTGTGCAGTTACAACCTGCAGTCTGTGTATCATTCAGTGAAGTCACTCTCTGCAATCTGTGCATGATTCACGACAGTCACACCCTTCAGTCTGTGTATCATTCTGTGCAGTCAAAACCTGCAGTCTGCGTATCATTCTGAGCAGTCATAACCTGCAGTCTGTGTATCATTCTGTGTAGTCACAACCTGCAGTCTGTCTATCATTCAGTAGGCACCTCTGCAGTCTGTGTTTCATTCAGTGAAGTCACTCCTGCAATCTGTGTATCTATTCTGCAGTTACAACCTGCAGTCTGTGTATCATTCAGTGCAGTCACAACCTGCAGTCTGTGTATCTTTCAGTGCAGTCACAACCTGCAGTCTGTGTATCATTCAGTGCAGTCACAACCTGCAGTCTGTGTATCATTCAGTGCAGTCACAACCTGCAGTCTGTGTATCTTTCAGTACAGTCACAACCTGCAGTCTGTTTATCATTCAGTGCAGTTACAACCTGCAGTCTGTGTATCATTCACTGCAGTCACAACCTGCAGTCTGTGTATCATTCAGTGCATTTACAACCTGCAGTCTGTGTATCATTCTGTACATTCACAACCTGCTGACTGTGTATCATTCAGTAGTCACAACCTGCAGTCTGTGTATCATTCTGTTCGGTAGCAATCTGCAGTCTGTGTATCATTCAGTACAGTCACAACCTGCAGTCTGTGTATCATTCAGTGCAGTCACAACCTGCAATCTGTGTATCATTCTGTGCAGTTACAACCTGCAGTCTGCGTGTCATTCAGTGAAGTCACTCCCTTCAATCTGTGTATGATTCAGTACAGTCACACCCTTCAGTCTGTGTATCATTCTGTGAGGTTACAACCTGAAGTCTGCATATCATTCAGTGAAGTCACTCAATGCAATCTGTGTATCATTCTGTGCAGTTACAACCTGCAGTCTGCATATCATTCAGTGAAGTCACTCACTGCAATCTGTGCATGATTCACTACAGTCACACCCTTCAGTCTATATCATTCTGTGCAGTCACAACCTGCAGTCTGTGTATCATTCAGTACAGTTACATCCTGCAGTCTGTGTATCATTCAGTGCTGTCACAACCTGCAGTCTGAGTATCATTCAGTGCAGTCACAACCTGCATTCTGTGTATCATTCAGTGCAGTCACAACCTGCAGTCTGTGTATCATTCATTGCAGTCACAACCTGCAGTCTGTGTATCTTTCAGTACAGTCACTACCTTCAGTCTGTGTATCATTCAGTGCAGTCACAACCTGCAGTCTGTGTATCTTTCAGTACAGTCACATCCTGCAGTCTGTGTATCATTCAGTGCAGTCACAACCTGCAGTCTGAGCATCATTCAGTGCAGTCACAGCCTGCATTCTGTGTATCATTCAGTGCAGTCACAACCTGCAGTCCGTGAATCATTCTGTTCAGTCACAACCTGCAGTTTGTGTATCATTCTGTTCAGTCACAATCTGTAGTCTGTGTATCATCCAGTGCAGTCACAACCTGCAATCTGTGTATCATTCTGTGCAGTTACAACCTGCAGTCTGTGTATCATTCAGTGCAGTTACAACCTGCAGCCTGTGTATCATTCAATAGTCACAACTTGCACTCTGCTTATCATTCTGAGCAGTCATAACCTGCAATCTGTGTATCATTCTGTGCAGTTACAACCTGCAGTCTGTGTATCATTCAGTGAAGTCACTCTCTGCAATCTGTGCATGATTCACTACAGTCGCACCCTTCAGTCTGTGTATCATTCTGTGCAGTCACAGCCTGCAGTCTGCGTATCATTCTGAGCAGTCATAACCTGCAGTCTGTGTATTATTCTGTGTAGTCACAACCTGCAGTCTGTCTATCATTCAGTAGGCACTCTCTGCAGTCTGTGTTTCATTCAGTGAAGTCACTCCCTGTAATCTGTGTATCATTCTGTGCAGTTACAACCTGCAGTCTGTGTATCATTCTGTGCAGTCACAACCTGCAGTCTGTGTATCTTTCAGTGCAGTCACAACCTGCAGTCTGTGTATCATTCAGTGCAGTCACAACCTGCAGTCTGTGTATCATTCAGTGCAGTCACAACCTGCAGTCTGTGTATCTTTCAGTACAGTCACAACCTGTAGTCTGTTTATCATTCAGTGCAGTTACAACCTGCAGTCTGTGTATCATTCAGTAGTCACAACCAGCAGTCTGTGTATCATTCTGTTCGGTAGCAATCTGCAGTCTGTGTATCATTCAGTACAGTCACAACCTGCAGTTTGTGTATCATTCAGTGCAGTCACAACCTGCAATCTGTGTATCATTCTGCGCAGTTACAACCTGCACTCATGCGGTCATTCAGTGAAGTCACCCTTCAGTCTGTGTATGATTCAGTACAGTCACACCCTTCAGTCTGTGTATCATTCTGTGAGGTTACAACCTGCAGTCTGCATATCATTCAGTGAAGTCACCCATGCAATCTGTGTATCATTCTGTGCAGTTACAACCTGCAGTCTGAGTATCATTCAGTGAAGTCAGTCACTGCAATCTGTGTATGATTCACTACAGTCACACCCTTCAGTCTATGTATCATTCTGTGCAGTCACAACCTGCAGTTTGTGTATCATTCAGTAGTCACAATCTGCAGTCTGTGTATCATTTCTGTTCAGTCACAATCTGCTGTCTGTGTATCATTCTGTTCAGTCAGAACTGCACATCAGTGTCTCGTTCTGTACAGACACTCCTGCAGCCTGTGTATCATTCAGTGCAGTTACAGCCTGCAGTCTGTGTATCATTCAGTGCAGTCACAACCTGCAGTCTGTGTATCTTTCTGAACAGTCACAACCTGTAGTCTGCGTGATCATTCTGAGCAGTCACAACCTGCAGTCTGTGTATCATTCAGTGAAGTTACAACTTGCAGTCTGTGTATCATTCAGTAGTCACAACCTGCAGTCTGTGTATCATTCAGTACAGTCACAACCTGCAGTCTGTGTATCATTCCATACATACACACCTTGCAGTCTGTGTATCATTCAGTGCAGTTACAAGCTGCAGTCTGTGTAATATTCTGTTTAGTCACAACCTGCAGTCTGTGATTATTCTGAGCAGTCACAACCTGCAGTCCCTGCAGTCTGTGTGTGTCATTCAATGCAGTTACAACCTGCAGCCTGTGTATCATTCAGTACCGTCACAACCTGCAGTCTGCGTATCATTCTGAGCAGTCATATCCTGCAGTCTGCGTATCATTCTGAGCAGTCATATCCTGCAGTCTGTGTATCATGCTGAGTAGTCACAATCTGCAATCTGTGTATCATTCAGTACAGTTACAACCTGCAGCCTGTGTATCATTCAATAGTCACAACCTTCAGTCTGCGTATCATTCTGAGCAGTCACAACCTGCAGTCTGTGTATCATTCTGAGCAGTCACAACCTGCAGTCTGTGTATCATTCAGTGCAGTTACAACCTGTAGCCTGGGTATCATTCAGTGCAGTCACAACCTGCAGTCTGTGTGCCATTCTGAGCAGTCAGAACCTGCAGTCTGTGTATAATTCTGAGCAGTCTAACCTGCAGTCTGTGTATCATTCAGTGCAGTCACAACCTAGGCTGCAGTCTATGTATCATTCAGTGCAGGCACAACCTGCAGTTTGTGCACACCCACACCCAGATCATACTTAACAGTTTTGTTTTTTATGTATAATCTGGGTGTCAATAGAATCTGATTCTCTGAACAACTGGAATAAGTTTGCAGGGTAGGACTTGGTTCTTCTGAAAGCTTACACATTGTTTTCTTTTTGTAACATCCATGTTGGTCCAATGAAAGGTATCAAACCACTTGCTGCTAGATCTGTTCTTACAATGAACAATACAGCAACATTTGTATTATTGTATTGCTCAGTGCAGTCACAATCTGCCAGCTTATTGTTATTCTGTGAAGCAATAGATTTTTTAAATATTTTCTCAGGCAGCTGACTGTCAGCATATCGTAATGTGAACTCATAATTATTCACAGCAGCTGTATATTATTGTCAGGGTATATTTATGGATGTTCTGTCTGTTTTTTTTAGAACCTCATGCTATCTCAAGCAGCAAATAAACATCCCAGTGCCAACACAAATCATCATTTCCCCTGAGATATTTCTGGGTTCCCACTAAGAGACTGTGGCAATACAGGTAACTAGTTGATTTACTCAAGTAAGTATCAATGGGTCTAAAAATGTTTGTGTACTCATACTGCAGTGCTTAACATTTTGGCACCAAACTCTGGAATATTCTTTCCCTCACCGAGATCTGGACTTATTTACTTCTTTGCTTTTTTTCATACTGATATATTCTATTCCTTATAAAAAAAAACTGCTGCAATCTGATTGTTTGCCAGCATTCTAAGACCCTTACATTTTATTTATTTATTTTTTATTTAGTTTTTGTTGACCAGGTAAGTGCACTAGACAAATCCTGCCTATTTTCAGGCACGACCCAGGGGAGGGGGATATAGATGAATGCCAACTGACCTTGAACCAGATTAAGCTGTTGGCGGTATTTTTAGAATCTCTTATACTGTCACGTGCAGTTTGATCACCGCAGTGCTTGAATTCTCACTGTTAGCGTTCTGTTTTCTATTGTAGTACTGCTGAATGACTGCAATAATGCATTCTGATTTGAGACAAGCATTCTTAACTCATTCTATCTTGTGCTGCCACTTTGAGTTGCGTTAAGCAATGGATTCTTCTGATGTCATATGGCATTACAGGTAAAACTGAGTTGATGGATAAACTATTGTATTGAGAAGCCTAGTCGATAAACTGTTTTATTGAGAAGCCTCTCTTTCAGTGAGGATGAATTGCATTTCAGAGGTTCATAACTAACATTTTTATTTTGTAATCATTTTTATGTTGTCGCTCGCATGTGCAGCAAACATATTGCGGTAGTAGAAGAATTAGAGGCATGGTCACTGCTGGGTGAAAGCAGGGCACGTACCAGTGGGTGCGTCCCTCATTCCCCAATAAGCCTGCATGCTGGTGCCACATCATGAATCCCTAATGTGGTGAGCACATCTAATGAAAGGTCTGCTGCAATGCAAGCAAAGCTCATCATACACAGCGGACCTCCGGACGTGCTTGCCCAGGTAAAAAAGTAAAATCATGGTGGCACACTGCCTGCCATAATGCCAACTTTGGGGATGCCCAGTCCCCCTGTCAGCATGCCCTGACCCAATGTGTGTGTCAATGGGGGAGCCCACTCACCGTCTGCATCATGCACCCCCCCATTTGTTATGTGCCGGGGGTGCCCAGTTCCCCTCTGCTTGTGCCCCCCGCTTTCATTGTGTGTTGATGGGGGTGCCCAATCACCCATCAGCTGAAGCATTTCCCCCCAAAACACTGAGGTGGTATGCTAGAAACCCACCCCAGTGTGCCAAATCACCTAAAAATGGAAAACCATCCTGCAATTTTTTTTTTAAACCCCTTAAAAAAGAAAACGGTCCCTCGTGGTCTCCCTGCCCTCTACCGCAACCCACTCCCACCCTATGCACACCCTGCCTCCTCACACACCCCCAACCCATATTTACCTCTGGAGTCCAGCGCGATGATCTTTGTTGGACTGGGAACATGTCTGCACTTTTCAAAGCTGACCGTGAACTGAAGAAATGCTGGTAAGCTGTATAATGGCATAAATAGGGTTTTTTCAACTTTGGTGCATATCTCAGCCATTTTTGGAAATTTTGGCACCACATTTTCAACATGGGGTTTTTGGGACCCCTTCTCATGAATTCAGGCACTGTCATGGCATTATTCAGTCCCGAAAGGTGATTTCATGGTCACTGCGTGAAATCACCTTTCAGGACCGATTAAAGAAACAACCGTGACACTGTTCATGAGGGGGGCTATGAAAAAGCTTATGTTGCAAATTTGGTGAAAAAATATCCTAAAAAATGACTGTTTTACGAGTGCATGTTTTGCAGTGAATTTGTAATATTTTTACTCCAGATTTAACATTTTTTTATTTTTCCATACCTCCTTATGAACAGTACAACTGTCATTTTACATATCCTGGCCAAAATGTGTTTTCGCACGTCCATAACAGAATAGTACAGTCACTGTGCAAAATCAGTTTTCAGTACAGTTTGAGGACATGATGGTGACATTGTTCATGAGCAGAGATCCTAAAATGCCTATGTTGAAAATTTGGTGATGAAATTCCATAAAATGACTGCGTTACAAGTGTGTGTTGGGCAGTTTACTGTAACTTATGAGCCAATATTTCATGCATCAATTTTAACACTGGCATTTTTTCACACCTCTATGAACAGTACAGTTGTCATTTTTCACATCCTGCCCAAAATGTGTTTCCTCACCTGTGCCGCACAATGGCATGGTCACTGTGGGAAATCAACTTTTGGGACTGATTAGCAAAATCACAGCACCACTGTTCATGAGGGGACAACCCAAAATGCCTATGTTAAAAAGTGTGGTTAAAAAAATCCCCAAAATAATTGGGTTATGAATGTGTGTTGCACAGTTTCTATGCATGCTGATGGCTTCACCAATGTTTTATATTTTCACTCCAGATTTTCAATGTTGCCATTTTTTCATGCCTCCTCATGAACAATACAGATGTCATTTTCCACACCCTGCCCAAAATGTGTTTTCACTCCTGTGTCCCAAATGGCATAGCCGCTGTGCAAACCCACCTTTCAGCTAACAAACTGATGGTGCCACTTTTCATGAGTTGAGCTCACAAACAGCCCATGTTGAAAATTTGGAGTGAAAATGCCAACACACACCTACGGTGTTGCAGTTTCCAACTGTAACACCCCACCCTATAGAGACTGAGTGGTGTCAGGGCTGTGACTGGTGATCATTGGCTGTAATGGTCAAGCCATTCCACCCCCACCCTGCAGCCAGTGACAGGCATCGTGGTGTACCTTGCACTGTTCAGCCACAAAGTTCAACCCATTGTCCTATACTGCACCCACCTCAGCCTATTTCCTTATGGAATGGGGTAAGTATAACACCCAAAGACCCCAACGCACACCACGGCACTTGTCAGTCTCTACAGGGCAGGGTGAGGTACAGTGGCATGAGAGTTATAGCTGACAACCCAAAGGCACACCCCAATGCCTGTCAGTCTCTACAGGGTGGGGGTGGGGTTGAAGTCACTTAATACTTCACTGCCATTCCTATTATGCATCTTTTACTCTGGCACTACCAATGCTAATGCCAGCGAGACAACATTCGGCATTGACAAATGCTTGTTATAATAGTAATAAGGCACTTCCAGAGGTTAGATTAACAGTTAGTTAAACATCCCCTAGAGGCACTGAGGCACTCAGCTGCACCTCATGCTACACTGCATCTCTAAGGGGTAATTAACAGAGCTGGTCATGCTTTAGTGCATAGATATTTGCACTACACTGTTTTTGGGATTGCCCTAACAGGTATCATAACAAGTGTGATAAAGTACTCAGGCATTTTAAATTCATCACTAGGAGTCCCACCTAAACACTGGCAACTCACCAGACTATCAGTGCAAAAAATAGCCAAGCACACTGCACTTCCCCTGCATAAGGTGAAGTGTACAGTAGAAATAGAGGGGAAAAGGAATTTAGTTTGATTTGAATTTTGTCCAGAAAATGGAATGGGCATAAAATACCTTTTATTAGCTGAGCCCATGTCAAACTATACAATATTAATATATTATATTATTATTTATTATATTACTATATATATATATATATATATATATATATATATATTTATATTATATTATATTATATTATATTATATTATATTATATTATAGTTGGTGTCAGTGACTCAGCAGGTTGCACACTCACCTCTGGGGCCAGAAGATCAGAAGGCTGTGGCTTCTATCCTCACACCTGGCACTTGGGTTAAATCCTAATACTGATGCTGTAGTGCAGCATGAGGGGGGGTGCTGCACTCCTGAGGTGCCATCTTTTGAATGAGATGTTAAACTGAGGTCCCATCTTCCCATCTGCCTGTTCAGGTGGAAGTTAAAGATATCATGTCACTTATCGAAAAGAACAGGGAAATTTCCCCAGTTTCCTAGCTAAATGTCCCCCATTCACTAAAAATACTACCGATAGCTTAATCTGGTTCAATTTCAGTTGGTTACCATTTGTATCCCCCCAGTAGCCCCTCAAAAGGGGACTTCTAGTCCAGTGGCCACAAACAGAAAGGTCATTGACATTGTGGTCCCTGGAAATAAAGTGGTATACAATGGGTTTAGCAGTTTCACCATTCCTGACTGCTCTGTAATGTTCCCTGAAATGGTCAGCAAAATGCCTGCCAGTTTCTCCTATGTAAATAGCTGTACACTGCCTGCAAATAATACAATACACCACATTAGTGGAGGTGCATGAGAACTCCTTGGTGATGTGAAAAACACCTGTAGGGCATCGAATTTTAGTCACACTGGAAATACATTTGCAGGTGTAGCAGTGAGTCCTGTTGCAAGGTTTGGTACCTGGGAGGGAGGAACTGTTAGGAGTAGGTAGGCTGCTTTTAACCAGCAGATTCCACAGGTTAGGTGGCCAGTGGTAGGAGGCAATAGGTGGTTCTGTAAAGGAAGCACCAATGTTAGGATCAGCTTGCAAAATAAGAAAGTTACTGGTGATGATCCTGTGAAGAGAAGGTGTGCTCTGATGGAAAGGAAGCACTAGTGGAATTTTCCATTGTTCTTGTGTGACAGTATCCTTCCTGCAGGGGTCAAGGTTATGGGGCATGTTACTAACCCGGGAGAGTGCTCTGTCCACTGTGGTTTTAGGGTATCCCCTGTTGATAAAAAACTATGCATTATTTGGGTCTGCTCAGCAAAATCATCCTCTTCACTGCATAACCTGTGAAGTCTAATAAACTGTGAATAAGGCAGGCCATTCTTGACATGTTTAAGATGGAAGGAGCTGTGGAGGAGGAAACTGTGAGAGTCAGTGGGTTTGTAATAAACTGATGTCTTCAGACCAGTGTTCTGTACTGACAGCTGGAAATCCAGAAAAGGCAGTGTAGTGGAGGATACTTCAACAGTGTATTGAAGGGAAGGATGGGCCGTGGTAAACTTGTCAAGGAAGACATGGAGGGTCTACCTGGAGCAGGAGGTGGCCCCCACACAGTCATCAATGTAGTGTTTGTAGAGTTCAGGCACAGTCCCTGTGAATGAGAGAAAAAAATGTTCCTCCACCAAACCCACAAACAGATTAGCAAAGCTGGGAGCCATCTTGGTACCCATGGCAATTCCACTGACCTGCTGAAAAAAACTGTTATTAAAAGAAAAAGCATTGAGTGCAAGAACCAGTTCTGCCAGATGAGTTAGTATGTGTGTGGGTGGCTGCTGGACTTCATGCGTAATCAAGAAATGCTGCACAGTTGTCAGACCATCATCATGGGGGATCACTGTGTAAAGAGATTTGATGTCCATGATGAAGAGCTGATGAGAGTTACTGAATCTGAACCTGTAAAATAACTGGAGAACATGGTTAGTGTCTTTAACATAGGAGGGCAGGGACCCAACAAGGTGTCTCATGAGGCTGTCCAAAAATGCAGAGATGTGGGATGTGGGGCAGGAGCAGGCAGACACTATGGGATGACCCGGATTACCTGTTTTGTGGATTTTGGGAAGGAGATAAAACCTGGATGTCTGAGGATGCTGAACTATGAGTCTCTTAGCAGAAGCAGGGAGCTCTTCATTTTCAATAGCAGAGGTGATGGTGGTGGTGACCTCAGTCTGATAGTCAGCAGTGGGGTCCAGTGGAAGAGAAGAATAAAACCTGGTGTCAGAGAGTTTCTGTGTGGCTTCAGTGATGTATAGCTCCTTTTGCCATACCACAACAGCACCTCCCTTATCAGCTGGTTTGATAACAATGTGATTCCTACATTGCAGAGATCTGAGGGCTGCAAGCTCTCCAGGTGTCAGGTTGGAATGGTTGTGCCTGCAATGAAGATTGAAGTTAGTGGTGTTTTCCATGCAGTGGTTAACAAAATAATCAACAGCAGCAAAACGTCCTGGAGGGGGTGTCCATGCACTTTGCTGGGGACTGATATCATTGATTGCTCTGGTGATACTGTCATCTGTGGGAAGAGGAGTCTCATTAGAAAATGAGCTGTAAGTTGTATTCTACAATAGAAGCACTGCAGAACAACTTGATATTATATATATGTATATTATGGCAGCACGGTAGTGCTACCATAATTAGGGTTGTGGAGCCCTTTTAATGTTAAAGGGTCAAACTTTGCACCTTAATAACTTTGTTACTGTTCAAGATCTTGGGATCTGCCAACTTTCATACTGTTCAGATATACGGCTGCGGAGTTATTAAGTGACATCCATGTGTGCATTTATGGTTTTTTGAGCATTCTTTGCTCACCTACAAGTCACACGGTTTGTGTGACCAGTCTGAAAACTTCAGGGAACATGCAACTGGGGAGCCTGAAGTGCCTTTTGAAGATTTCGTGAAAAAATATTAAACGGTTCAAATGTTATTCAAAAAACAAGTTCCCATTATAAGTCAATGGGAAAAGTTAACAAAAACTTTGAAAGTGTCGCAAATGCACTTTTCAGTGTCACAAATAGCCCTAGTAGTGTCACAAATCTGCCATCTTGTTTTCAGTTAGCAATCAGAAAAATGTTTGGCATTTAAAATTGGGACCCTCTAGGGACACAATTCTTGTGTTCATCTAGTCGGACCCTGAGGATGCTAGCTATGTCTTTATTTTGGGGTTAAACACCCCAGAAATATGTTTTTAAAATTTCTGGAAAAAGTAGTGTTGCAAAGTAGTGTGGCAACTGTGACACTTTAGCAAACTTTTGCGAAAAGTGTCGCAAATTGCGATACTACTTTTCCAGGCTATGGCCAAAATGACAAGAGTTCTTTGCCAACCTGCTGGAAAATAACTGTTTGGTCTTTTGGGTTCAAATTTGTAGGGAAGGCAGCCAACATATCACAGATGTGCCTTTTGCTGGTCTGGTGAAAAAATATTACACGGATGGCAGTAACGGTACTCTGAAGTTGACATTTTTTCCCATAGACTAACATGGTGGCGTATGCTGCATCTTTCATGGCTCATATCTCGAAAACGATGCGCACTACAAATTTTTTGGTGCAGTAGCCAGGAAAATCATTATTTCTGTGAAATTTGAGGGTTTTTTCTATGTTGTGCAGTTGTTGAGATATTTGCAATTAAGTACTTCCAATGCTCATTTGATGCTTTGATGCCCATTACAATGCACACAGTCTTTGTGCTTCTCTATGCAGCTGTTCTGCAAAAACAGTGTATCCACTTCTGTTACTCTTACACTTCCTGTTTCCTCTTGTGTACGTGAGAAAATTTGCTGTAATGGTTGAACCCCACCTTGGACCCCTACAGCTCACTTCCCCAAGTGGTATTGAGGTACACATTGGGGTCATCAGTGCTAACTCTCACCACATCCTGAGTGTGTATATTTATAGTATAGTAGCACTATAATGTTACCTTGGTTCAGACTGAGGAGACTTTTTCAAGTTAAAGTTGTCAGACTTTGCACCTTTATAACTTTGTCACCGTTCAATGGATCAGTGTGAAATTTGCCCCACCTTCCCTGCTCAGCAGAGGCCATATACTGCATTCTGAGTGGGAACTCACAGGAAAACAAAGGTTATGTATATAAGCATTTCAGCTCCATTATTGTAGTAATGGACTATTTGTGGCATTTTGAGGTTGTATGGTTTCACTCATGCAGTGTCCCCCCAGGTGAGGGACTGCATGTTGAGTGGACAGTCACATGATAAGAAGCTACATAGATATCAATGGCATGCTACTGTGACTCCGGTAGCCCACAAGTTGGCACACTTTTGAGTTGCATATCGTCAGCCATGGAATGCTCCCCCACCTGTAGGAGATGGTATGTGGTGCGTGCTGAGTAGCGGGTCACATGTAGTCAACCAGGGAATGCCCTAGTTCACATGCTCAGCACAGGACATGTAGTGTACCCTGAGTAGAGATTCACAGGAAAACAAAAATTATGCATATAAGTGGTACACCTCCATGGTTTTCATAACTGAGTATTTGTGACAGTTAGGAGTTGCATGGTGTTAAGCCAGGCAGTCCCCCCACCACCACACACAGGTGAGGGACAGTATCTTGAGTGTACAGTTACAGCATGTGCTAGCTAGGTGTTGCATGGTGTCAGCCAGGGAATGCCCCCCTCAAGGTAGGGGACTGCATCTTGAGTGAAGAGTCACAGGATAAGAAACTACAAAGCCATCAATGGTACACGTTTGCAGCTGCAGGCACATACAGTCTAGTAAACTTAGGAGTTGCATGGTATCAGCTAGGCAATGCCTTGCACTCCTGTCCCAGAGAGCAGGTACTACATTGTGACTGGACAGTTGCAGGTAAGAAAAACTCTAGTACACTTAGGAGTTGCACTGCATCAGCCAGCCCATGCCCCGGCCCCCCCAGAGAGCAGGTACTGCATTGTGAGTGGAGAGTTGCAGGAAAAAAATACATATAACATCAATGGCATACCGCTCTGATTGTAGGGGTTGACAACTTGGGATACTTTGGGGTTGCATGTAGTCAGTCACAGAATACCCCAGTTCACATGCTCAGCACAGGACATGTAGTACACAATGAGTGCAGACTCACAGGAAAACAAAGCTTATGCATATAAGTGGTACTGCTCCATGGTTCTTGTAGCAGGCTGTTTGTGACAGTTAGGAGTTGTGCGGTGTGAGGCAGGCAGTCCCCCCACAGGTGAGAGTGCATCTTGGGTGGACAGTGACAGCATAAGAGACTACATAAGAATGAACCGTGTAGCTTTGTGGTGGCAGGCACACACAGGTTACTGCACTTTGGAGTTATCTATCATCAGCCAGGCAATTCCTTCCCCCCCCCGCTCAGGACAGGGCATGTACTGCATGATGAGTGGGGAGTCACAGGAAAAGAAAGGTTATGGATATAACCGGTACAACTCTTGTCTATCATCAGCCAGGCAATTCTCCCCCTCGCCCCCCCCGCTACTCAGGACATTGTAGTAAGACAATAGTTGTACCAGTTAGGTGTTGTGCAGTGTCAGCCAGGGAATGCCTCCCCCTCCAGGTGAGGGACTGCATCTTGAGTGGAGAGTCACAGGATTAGAAACTACATAGCCATCAATGGTACACCTTTGCAGTTGCAGGCACATACAGGCTAGTACACTTAGGAGTTGCATGGTATCAGCTAGACAATGCCCCACGCTTCCATCCCAGAGAGCAGGTACTGCATCGTGAGTGGAGAGTTGCAGGGAAAACAGTCTAGTACACTTAGGAGTTGCACGGTGTCAGCCAGCCAATGTCCCCTCCCAGAGAGCAAAGACTCAGAGGGAAAGAAAGCTTATGCATATAAGTGGTACAGCTCCATGGTTGTTGTAACAGACTCTTTGTAACAGATAGGACTTGCACAGTGTGAGCCAGTCAGGCCCCTCTGACAGGCTAGAGACTGCATCTTGAGTGGACAGTTACAGCATAAGAGACTACTTAGGACTTGCATGGTGTCAGCCAGGCAATGCCCCCCAGAGAGCAGGTACTGCATTGTAAGTGGAGAGTCACAGGGAAAAAAACATTTAGAATCAATGGCATACCACTCTGATTGTAGGGCTTGACAGCTTGGGATACTTTGGAGTTGCATGTAGTCAACCACTGAATACCCCAGTTCACACACTCAGCAGAGAGCATGTGGTGCACCATGAGTAGAGACTTACAGGAAAACAAAGCTTATGCATATAAGTGGTACAGCTCCATGGTTGTTATAACAGCTATTTGTGACAGTTAGGAGTTGCACGGTGTGAGTCAGGCAGCACCCCCCACAGGTGAGAGTGCATCTTGGGTGGACAGTGACAGCATAAGAGAGTACATAGGAATGAACTGTGTAGCTTTGTGGTGGCAGGCACACACAGATTAGTACTGTTTGGAGTTGCATGGCAACAGCCAGGTGAGTTTACCCGGCCCCACCCAGAGAGCAGGTACTGCATTGTGTGTGAAGCGTCACAGGAAAAGAAAGGACATAGACATCAATGGTACACCATTGTGATTGTGGGTGGGCACAAGTTGGGGCACTTTGGAGTTCTATGTCATTGCCAAAAGAATGTTTTCCATCACTCTAAACAGAGTTCTTGCTCCGTTACTGTAGAGTAGGGCACAAAGTCTGTCATGGCACTGAAACACATTCTTTTTCTGTGTAGAGATGATTGTAACCATTCAACATTTGAAAAAGAAAACACTATGAACTTTTTGTAAGTTGAACATTTTTATGTAAAAGTTTTTCTCTAAAAATATAAAGAACATATAAGTATTTTTTTAAATATATGTAATTCTTATCAGTTAGAAAAAACAAAAGAGGAGTAGCATTTATAAAAATATGTTATTCAATCATTTAACTTTTCTATATGGGGAGGTATGCGTCTGGGTGAGGCAGCACAGGCTAGCTGGTTGGACCATATGTGGAGGCTCAGTGGCAGTGGAAACTGCTGCGCCAACAAGAGATACCGGTGCCGTGGAGGGTTCAACTTTGTCCAGGGAGACTGGAGTTAGGTTCATGTGATGGGATGCTGCTGGTTTGAGTGCCTGTCTCGACAGGCTCAAGCAGAAGGCTGACCGTCCCCTGTTGAGCTCTTAGCATTTTGTGAATTTCATCAACAGTTGCCTGGAGACGGTCAACTTTCTGCACGAGCCTGTCTAGGCAGGCAGAGTAAAATCCCATTGGGTGCCTTCTTTTGGGTCCTGTGAAGAGAGAAAAATCTATTGAGTATGTAGATTGACAGATTGTGTTTGTTGTTTATGTCATAAGAAGATGTATACAGCAAACTATTTGTGACCTCCACAGGTAATCATACAAATACAGTGACTACTTAACAACAACTGTTACTTTTGACATTTCTTGTTTTAATTTTCAAAATACATGTTTATTTTTGTATATATTTATAAAAAGTGACCTATGGCCAATTTTTTACCATTGTTATACATGACAGTTTGGGGGTTATTGGGATATTATGGATCTTCCAGGGACTCTGAAGACCTCGATGTGCGGTGCCAGGTATCCATTAGGCCCCGGGGTGGTATGTTATATCCCAATGGTGCTGAACCTGTCGGGTATTATTACTTGCTTATACATTGGTAAGAAAGACAATACTGTGCTCTGATTGGTCAGCCTTGGCCTAGACCTGTGATGTTATTCCAGCATAACATCACGTGTCTAATGTCAGCCTCATTGTGAACCTGCAAATGAGCTTGATCATCTTGAGTGTCTTCATAGTTTTTTTTTTTTAAAGGAAGTTAAGGAAATATTTTTCCACACAAATACATCTTAACAATGTATTTTTTTTCTGCATAACAGCTAGACATTGTATTATAGCAATGATGTCCTCCACGCGTATGTTAGTTGGGATAATGTCATGGCTCAGTTGTTGGATGCATTCGGGCTGCAGCTTGATGCCCATCATGTGAGGCGTCATCTTATTGCAGCACAACACACACTGTGTCAGACATTATTGGCTACGTCAAACATTGTAAGTGCACAGACAGTGTCATACTATGCAGATCGAAATGAAGAGTGCATCTATCTGGCTGCACTTGGATATCGCTTGCTAGAGTTAGGGTTTGCAGTATCTCAGCCAGGAAATCACCCTCCCTGTCTGGGCCCATACGCAGGGGGGCTGTATTGTAAATGTTAAGCCTCAGCAAAAGTGAAGTGATGTATATCTATGGAACAGCTATCTAATAGCAGGCAAACACATCCTAGGCCAGCTAGAAGTTGCATGGAGTTAGGGAGACTATGGTCAGCACTCCACCTGATGCTCAAGTTTTGGTTCATGACTCGAGAGGCATGTCGAAACTGAGAACCTGGAAAAAAAATGATATACGTGCGTGGATGTAGTTTTAGTCTTGTTAACTCAGGCAGCGGTTGGACAGTTTCAAGGAGTAATTGCATTGTATGGAGAGTCCACCCCCTCCCTCACCCAACACCATGTGAAACAACATAGTGGATCCTGAGTAGAGACCTACAGAATTACTGAGGGAATGGACACCAGCAGTGGACCTCTGAGTGCAGACACACTCTTGTGATAACGGTTATGTGTTGAATGAGCTCAGGCAGGCAATTTGTCATTTCTTTGCAGAGCATCAAGTCATGTGTCATGAATGCAGTCTCAGATCAACAGCGAGACCATGGATATGTACAGTACACATACGTCATTGTGTGTACAGAACTCAGCACACTTAAGAGTTGTGCAAACTAAACTGATTCCCTCTCTACAACACAATGTACTGTTTTTTTTGTCTGAGGACGTACAAAACAATAAACCATATAGATGAATGGTACACCTCCCTGATTTTAGGTACAGACAATTATGCTGAGATAGGAGTAGAGATGACACTCCTCTCCAGAGAACAGGTACGGTATCTTGAGTGGGCTGTCACAGCAAAAAAAAAAAAGAACCCATGAAGATCAATAGTGGTTGTATCTTACTAGTGGCACAGACAAGTTAGACAGGCGGTGGTTGCATTACTTTCATATATATGTGGAACTTGCCAGATTGCTGTTGTTGACAAGTTTATGTAGTGAAGAGTATCATTGCGTCAGCCGCACAATGGCCCTGCCCTTCCATATTCAGATGCCAGGTACTGAGGTATTACTGCAGATTCGCAATAGTACTAACATGATGTTAAACCCTACTGCTTGATAGTAGCAGTATACTGTAGGAATTTTATTTGTCATGTATTTTGATCATGTGCATAATATCTAGGAATACTTATGCTGAGTGGCATCACTTGGTTCAGTTTTCACTGGCCGCAGTGTGTGTATTCTGACCCAGTGTCCCTGGCACCTAAAAAAAGATGTAACATTACAGAGCTTATGACTATCTGTATACTTCTTGCCACTGCTATTGGTTTTTCATACTGTACTGCATAACTATGTATTACATTGTTAGATGTGAGATATAACTAAAGTTGAACATTGGATGTTAACATAAGCTTTTCAGTAGGAACTCAGCAGTACTTGCAACACGTTTTACTTTGGTTGATAACAGAAGTGAAAAGATCAGTTTACACACTTAATAGAAACATAGAAGTTGACGGCAGATAAGGACCTCAAGGCCCATCCAGTCTGCCCATTTCTTTTTCTACCTTATAAATGTACCATCGGCCTTTGCTCTGTCAGTGACCTATCTATTCATAGTCATTTGTATTGCTCCCTTATGCCTATCCCATGCCTGTTTGAAGCCCTGCACTGTATTCATAGCCACCACTTCTTGTGGTAAGCCATTCCATGCATCTACCACCCTTTCTGTGAAAAGAATTTCCTCACATTCCCCTTAATCGCCTCCCTCTAATCTCATGCTGTGTCCTCTTGTCCTGCTATTTTTCTTATATTTAAACATGTTAGACTCTTTCACCTTGTTTATGCCCTTAAGGTGTTTAAATGTCTCGATCATATCACCTCTCTCCCTCCTTTGCTCAGGGGTATACATATTGAGCTCCGTTAATCTGTCCTTATATATGTCTACTGATGCAGTCCCTGCACCATTTTGGTTGCCCTTCTCTGGACTGCCTCAATTTGGTTAATGTCCTTGTGAAGGTGTGGCCTCCAATACTGCACAGTACTCCAGATGGGGCCTAACCAGTGTCTTGTACAGAGGGATTATTACCTCCCTCTTACGACTTGTGATACCCCTACTAATACACCCTAACACCCCCCTAGCCTTACCTACTGCTTTGGAGGTCTGCTTGGATGATTTTAGGTCATCAGTGATGATGATGCCCAAGTATCTTTCTTCCTTTGTGACTGCTAGCAACTCCCCTCCCAGCCTATAAGTGGCTTCAGGGTTTCTCTTCCCTATGTGCATGATTTTGCACTTCTTTGCATTAAATCCCAGTTGCCACTCTTCTGACCATTCTGCTAGTTTATCCAGATCTCTTCTCATTCTGCCCACCCCATCTGGATCATCTACTCTGTTGCAGATCTTGGTGTCATCTGCAAACAGACAAGCCTTACCCTCTAGTCCATCTCTCGAGGTCACTAATGAAGATGTTGAATAGGACTGGCCCCAGGACTGATCCCTGAGAGTACCCCACTTGTGACTTGCATCTCTTCTGACTGTATACCATTTACCACCACTCTCTGTTTCTGCCAGTCAACCAGTTTGCCACCCAGTTGACCAACTTCTGACCCACCGAGCCTACCTAGCTTATTTATCAATCTTCTATGTGGAACAGTGTCAAAAGCTTTGCTGAAGTCAAGGTAGGCGACATCAACTGCTCCCCCTTGGTCCACCACTCTGGTTACCCAGTCAAAGAAATCTATGAGATTAGTTTGACAGGACCTTCCTTTTGTAAACCCATGCTGTCTTGGATCCTGTGCCCTATGGATTCCAGGTGTTGCACTATCCTTTCCTTAAGGTGCCTCCATAATCTTGCCCACTACTGAGGTAAGACTGACGGGTCTGTAGTTCCCCGCCTCCTCCCTCTACCACTCTTGTGGAGTGGGATCACATGAGCCTTTCTCCAGTCTTCTGGGACCTCTCCTGTGCTCAGAGACTCACTAAACAATTCTGCTAATGGCTCTGCCAGTTCCTCGCTAGCTCCTTAAGTACCCTGGGATGTATGCCATCAGGTTCCCATTGCCTTATCCACCTGAGCTTAGCAAGCTCTTGTAGGACCCTTTCTTTTGTGAAGGGAGTAGTGCTCACCTCCCTCCCCCTGTGTCCATGATGCTGAGCTGTGGGCCCTGCCCTACCTTCTCTTCAGTAAATACTGAGCAAAAGTATCTATTTAGGATAGATGCCTTTACAGGGTCCTCCTCCTCACATGCTCCTTTTCTCATTAAGCTTAGCAATACCCCCTCTGGACTTTCTCCTTTCACTAATGTATCTATAGAAAGTCTTGTCACCTTCTTTACTGTTCGTGCTAGTGTTTCCTCAGTTTGGGACTTTGCCTGCCTTACTGCCTTACCTGCTTCCCTTAGGGCAGTTTGGTATGCCTCCTATCTTCATCCCGCTGTGTTCCCTTATATTTTCTGAAGCCAGCCTTTGGCTCTGACCTTTTCTGCTACTATATTTGAGAACCAAAGTGGTTTCCTTCTTCTTTTGCACTTCCTTTTCTGTCTAACACAATGGGATGTTGCTTCAAGTATTGTATCCTTAATGCTTGCCCACTTTGCCTGTACCTCCTCACCTGTGTTTCTTTTTGCCAGGGCTAGCTTGAGAATATTTCACATTCTTATGTTACGATGAAATAAGAGAAGTTAATTGTGTTAACATACCCATGCAGTATTATGTCAATTATATGACTGAACATTAAATCTTGTGTTGAGATTGCCAGTGTCCCACTGTTGTAAATGTCTGCTAGGCAGTTCCTGGTGAAGAAATAGCAGCACAGGTCATTTGTAGCACAGCAATGTATACAAGAAACAAAAGATAAAAAGTGTTAGGAGTTTTATTTAATAATATTTTAATGTAACTGTTGGTGTTTTTTGCTGTTACACACTTCTAAGATGTGACTTTATGTTGGATATTACACAACTAGAGGTAAGTAACAGTAGGGTTCGCAATGTGGTTTAAATGCTGTGGGTGCCATAAATCATATGTTGATTCACAACTGCTCATAGCCTATTGTTAAACTATGTGTAGAGAATGATCCACGGTCTCTCTGCAAAGTAGACATCTGAGTCTAGGAACTGATAGATAGGTTGATGGTGGTAACTGTTAACATAATAAGAAAAGGTAATACCATGCATTGTGCTAACACACATGTCACATCAATAGATATATTTTACTAACATACTAACATACTAAAATGCCAGCAGAATAGGCCTAACGGTCTTTCGTGTCTGCTCGTTTGGTCAGCCCCCACCCTGGGTGCTGACCTTGCTGTCCCCCTTGCCTTCTCTGGCTTCTCCCTTCCCAGTTCCAGATATTTTTGCTGCATTGGATTTTGCTTCCAGAACCTTTCCCTGTACCTTTCCCACCCCTCTTGAACCCCTGCACTGTCTCTGCCTCCACCAGCCCCTAGGCAGTGCATTCCATGGCTCCACCACCCTCTCAGTGAAGTAGCACCTCCTCCTTTCTCCCTGAATCTTCCCCTCCAGCTTCCACCCATGCCCTCTAGTGGCCCCTCCTCCTTCCTTCAAAGCACCCTGACTGTTCCTCCCTATTTACCCTCTTCATGTACCTGAAGACCTCTATCATGTCCCCGGTCCTTCTCTCTTCAATGTGTACATATTTAGCTCTTGAGCCTCTCCTCATAGGTCCTGTCCCCCAAGCCCCAAATCATTTTGGTTGCCTCCTCTGGACCCTCTCAGGAGGTTAATGTCCTCTTTAAGTGTGGCCTCCAAAACTGCATGCAGTACTCAAGTGCGACCTCACCAAGACAGTTATACAGAGGAGTATCACTTCCTCCTTCTGAGGTGATCCCCCTAGTGATGCATCCCAGCATCCTGTTGGCCTCAGCTGCTGCCCTCCTACACAGTCTCAGAGTTGTTCATCTTGACATCCACCACCACCCCCAGGTCCCTCTCAGCCATCGAGACTTGTAGCATTCCCCAGGGTGTACACTTGGCCTGGGTTTCTGGCCCCCAGGTGGAGTACCTTGCATTTCCCTGCATTGAACCTCAGCTTCCACTTTCTAGACCATCTTTTCAGAGCCCAAGTCCCCTGTAGGGCCACCCTCCCCTCCTCCCCATCCACCACTGCCCCAGTTTGAGTCATCTGCAAAGAGACTCATCTCACTCCTGATTCCTGTCCTTATGTCAGAGACGTAGGCATTGAACAGAAGGGGTCAGGACTGATCCCTGTGGGACCCCACTAATGACCCTCCTTGGGATGAGACTATCCCACCAACTATGACCCTCTGGGTCCGGTCCTGGAGCCAATTGCCTATCCATCTGATCATCTGGTGCCCCACCCCCATTTCTCCCAGCTTATCCAACAGGCCCACATGAGGAACAGAGTCAAATGCCTTGTCGAAGTCTAGAAAGAGGACGTCCACTGGTCTACCCAGGTCCAAGGCACTATTCACCCAGTCATAGAACTCCACTAGGTTTGTCTGACATGATTTCCCTGGGATGAATCCATGCTGTCTATTGTCCAGGCACCCTGACTTATCCAGGTCCCCCCCTAGCCTCTCCTTGACAATGCCCTCCATCACCTTGCCCACCACCGATGTCAGGCTGACAGGCCTGTAGTTCCCTGCTACCTCCCTTGATCCCCTCTTGTGGATAGGCACTATATATGCCACCTTCCAGTCTTGGGGCACCCACCCTGTCCTCAGAGAGATGGTGAAAAGCTCCACCAGGGGTTTCGCCAGGACATCTGCAAGTTCCTTCAGCACTCTGGGATGTAATTTATCTGGCCCTGGTGCTTTCTCCATCTTAAGGGAGCTGAGGGCTTCCTTCACTCTCTCTGCTGTGATTTCCACTTCTGGTACCTCTTCTCCCTGCTTAGCCTTCCCCCTACCTGCCAGTGATGCCTCCCCCTCTCACAGGGGTAGTGTTCCAGTTGAGACATGCACCTTTCATGGTTTATATAATCTATGATATTATCGTGTGATAGGTAGGAGTTAACTTTTTTTATTTATATAACAACAAACCATAGCATAATATGAATTATGATCTGCAGGGTGTGTGTTGTTTGGGATAATGTCATGCCTCAGGTATTGGACACAGTCAGCGTGTGGATTTGTGCAAAAACCATCTGAGGCTTCATCTTATCCCAGCATGAGACACATCCTGTTGGACATCATTGGCTAATTAGTACTGTAAGTGTATGTCATTATCTGTTTTTGCTGTGGTTCTGGTGAGTATGTCTTACCTTCAGATTCAATGATAATAACACTGTCATCTGACTCTTCACCCTCCATGGCTTGTGTTGCAGGTGGTACTACCTGGCCTTGATGTGGGGAGCGCCTGTGGTGTTCTGTGAATGAATACATAACAATATTTACACTGCTGTTTTAATCTAGGTACAACTTAGTATATGTTGACATGGTGTTTCATTATGAGTACATATCCAGAGTTAAGCGAAATGTCATATACATCTATGATCTATGTCACTGATTCCAAGTGTGCACAACTTAGGACAGCTAGCAGTTGCAGATCCTCAGCTGTGGAGTCCCCTGGTGCCCCCTGTGCCAATACAGAACAGATATTGCTTTCTGGGTGGGCATTCACAGCAAAACTGAGGATTTGGACTTGGAAGGCACACCTTTGCATACCTTTTGCAGCCAATGAGGACTCCCTCACCCCGGCAGATAAGGCAGTGTATACAGAGTGAAGAGGTACATTAAAATGGGTGGATACAGATCAATGGAAGATGTGCCTGATTGTAGGCAGAGACAAGTTAGGATACTGAGAACTTGTGTGCCCTCATCCAGGTGATGCCCTCCACCCCAAGTCAGGTACTGCATCCTGAGTGGAGACTGAGAGGTAAAGAAATAACATAGAGATTGATAGTTCACCTTTGTGGTAGTAGGCACGCACCAATTTGCATACCTAGCAGTTGCACGGTATCAGGCAGGCAATACATACCCTAACTGCATCGGTCAGTTACTGCATCCTGAGCGGTGAGTCACAGAAAAAATACATTTATGGGGTATAAAAAGCATAGCTCCATGCATGCAGCAACACACTACTTGGTGTAGTAGCAGTTAACGACTTTACCAAGGCAGTAGCATCCCCCTCCCAGCAGGTACGGCACAGTAAGTAGAGAGTAAGAGGGAAACAGGGACCATGGCTATAAACAGTGCAGCAGTATGATTGCAGTAGCATGCTACTTGGGAGACTATGGAGTTCTATCTGTTAGGTAGGGAATGTCCCCCCCGAAAGGTGAGGTTGTGCATCCTCAGTGAACAGTGACAGTTACATGAAGTACACTGATATTGACAGTGCAGTTTTGTGGTTGCAGGGATAGACAACTTAGGACAGTTAGGACTTCCATGGCATCACACATGAATGCTGTACCACCTCCTCCTCTTCAGAGCAGGAACTACATGCTAAGTGTGGAGTGACAGCTAGAGTGAGGATCTGAACTAAAGCCACTTCATGTTTATGATTACAGCTTTGCACAGATTAGGGCAGTGGGAAGTTGCATACCCTTGGCCAAGGAATGCCTCCCCCCAGCCTTTGAGGCACTGAGTTTAGAGTAGTGTGCGACAGTTACAGTAATGTACTGCATTTGAATGTTGCGACTCTACCATTATGGTTGCATGCAGCTTGGTAGACCTAGGATTTGCACAGCTTGAGGTTGCCAATAGGTCCCCCCTCCACATGGCTGTTAGTGCATCATGAGTGTACTGACACAGTGACACTAAGGGCATTGATATGAATGATACAGGTCCTTCATGTGTGCCATGAACTAGTTAGAATACTTAGGAGTTGCATGAACTCAGAGAATTATCTGCTGTGCACACATTCACCCCTCCACCACCCCATGCAGCACTTTCAGACAGACAATGAACCCCCCTGGTAATGTACTGCATCCTGAATGCAGAATATTAGGAACAGAAAGGCTATGATAATAAATTATGTGGCAGTATGGTTGTAGTAACGTACTACTTTGAAGAGTTAGGAGTTGCATGGTGTTAGGCAGGAAATCCCCACTCCCATCAGGCGTGCTTGTGCATCCTGAGTGGAGAGTGATAGTAACTTGAAGTACAACGATATTGATGGTGCTCCTTCATAGTTGCAGACATACACAAGTTAGGACATTTAGGAGTAGGACTGCACCAGACACGATTTCCCCCCCACCAGAACAGGTAGTCCACACTGAGTGTTGAGTCACAAATAAAGTGAGTATTTAAATAACAAATGGTACATGATTATGATTGCAGTTCTACAGTAGTTAGGACAGTCAGAGTTCGCGTGGCATCGATCAAACAATACCCCCCCAAAAAACCTCAGGTGAGGCACTTAATTCTGAGTAGTGAGCGACATTTAAAGTGATGTGTTGGACTTGAATGTTATGACGGTATCATTGGAGGTGAATGCAACTTAGTACAGTTAGCAGTTGAATGTATTAATGCAGCAAATGACCACTCTCCCCCCCCAAGGCTGGTACTGCACCATGACTTTGGAGGTACAGCAACATTTAGCCCATTGATATCAATGCTAGAACTCTTCAATTTATGGTGTACAGAAGTTACTATTGTTAGGAGTTGGATGACCTGAGCTACACAACGCAGCCTTACTTGTGTCCCCCCCGCAAAAAAAGAAAGACAGTCACCATGTACTGCATCTTGAGTGGATAGCTATGGTAAAAGTACACATATGCAGATCAACAGTGCATGTTCTTAACTCAGAAAGATATGAATCGGGGCAGATAGGGCTTGAACGTTCTCAGACAAACAATGAGTGTTCTTTGCCTCCTCCTAAGACAAGGTGGTGGGTTGTGAATGTTATAGTGGTGCTGAACTACAACTATTCACTTACTAGCATTGCAACAAGATGTATTTGTCTAGCATAGAAATAGCTGAGCAACATTTTTTTACTAGTATGCAGTTTCACTAATACTTATGATGTTGTATGCGCTCCCCAGCAACAGGTCTTCCTGCTGTCATGGGTGAAGTAGTACCATCCAGCATCATTGTCTGGTATCTCTTGTCTTTCCTTTAGGATGTGGAACCACTGGCGCAGCAGTTTCTACTTCCTTTTTCACAAAACAGAAGACTTGCTATTAAGTTGGAAATGGTACGCAAGGTTTGCGTGTATACGCCTCCACATATGGTCCCGTTTTCTATGTGTGCTCCTCATGAGCAGCTTGTGATTGCCTTTAGCATGTGCTGCCTCCATCGGACAACACACCTCCTTAGGTGTCCACGGACACATTGTTTTGGGGGGGTTGATTTTTTGTGGGGGTTGATTTTCAACAGCTGAAATAAAAATACAGAGAGACTAGTTATCTATTATGTGTATGTATATGTGCTCTTGTCAGGATAACTGGGTTGACTAAAGACATCTTACAGAGCTTGTATGTATACAGATGATTGCAACAATTTCACATTTGCCAATTAATTGTGTTAATATAACTATTGTCACACTAGCAGTGAGTGGCGTGGCCATAAATAAATTACATTTGGTTGCCCCAGCCAAGCCACAATCTGTTGCTTTGCTTTCATGGTAATACACCAGAGATTAAATGTTTGAGCATTATGTATGTACTGTGTGCAGCTTTTCTATTTTTTGACCAAAGTTTTGTGGCTCTTAAAAGAGCCTTTTTTGAAAGGTATAATATACAACAGTCTGATTTCGTTAGAGGACTGTGAGAATCCCATCTCTAAGGTCCTCCAGGAAGAGGCAATTTTCAGAATGAGAGATATGCACACCATCTGGTAGGTATAGCCAATCATAACAATACTTAATTTCAGGGTGACGTACTGTATGGTGTGCATTCCAGACATGCGCAGATGTCCAGAAATTTGTATGTTTACCTTTCTACAAGCTCTGTCAAGCAGGTACATGTGGTGTTCTGCTTGCGAGACCTTACGCTCTATAATATCTGAAAAAAATGATCTTACAGGCAGGTAACATTTCCATGATGGAAGCAAGGTCCAGTTTTGCTTCTGACACTAAATCTATCCATCTTTTGCTGCCCAAATCATTGCCTCTGAGATGGATCAGCAGTATGTCTGGCTGAGCTTGAGTTCTCAGATGTCTGTGCATTGTTGGCATCAGATGTTCCCACCTCATGCCACCCATGCCAAACCATTTAACAGAGCAATTTGAAAGCTGCAGGTCTCTGCCAAAATCACTCCTCTGAGCATTCTCTGAAGCGTGCCTTACTATACTGCTGCCCACTACCCACACAGTCCATTTGCTGTTTTCTGCCATTCTGAGTTTTAAAGCTAAGAAGTGGACAGAGAGCTACCAAAAAAATCTGTGTTTCTCCTGCAGTGTCTAGATACAATTGACTGTGAAAGTGAAATTTCCCTCTCACCTACAACATTACTTTGGTAGGCTGTTCCAAAACACAGTTATTTTAAAGGTCATTTGTTACTTCTTTCCCTTGAGTAACCAATACAAAGCATGCACTGATTATGATTGCAATGAATGGCTGCAGCTCCCATCAACCAGAAATGTAAAAACATTTCTAGGTGGGAAAGTAGTATATTTTCATAGGCTAGTTCATATAATCACAAATACAGAAACTTCTATGATTGGTTGCCTATCCTGTTATGATACACGTGCTGCTTGCTTTCTGCCTCCATTTGCAGCTCTATCTGTGCTAGTAAGTATTGATTGACACTCTGACTTTAAACACTAATAACTTCTTTTTACAACATAACAGCTTACTTGGATTGCTATAGTCAAATAGAACAGTAAAAAATGTTTTGTTTAATGCTATTTTTCTGCTGGTGATGCTTTTTATGATGGTAGAATTACTGTTTACAAAAATATGCTTTACTTAAACAAACTGAAACATGGTCTCTTAGTTTTCCTTAAGATGGCTACTATGTCCTTCTTCTCCACTGTCTACCACTTGTGATTGGTTGACTGACATGGCCTGATCAATTAAAGCGTTCGGTTGGTGTTAGCATCTGTCACTTAAATAGGAAGCAGTCTGTGATTGGCTTAGCCTTAAAGAGGGTTATCTTTCAATGTGCTTATTCGACACTTTCTTGCTCATGACACTATTTTGTGAAAGTGTCATTCTCACAACATTATTTTGTGACACTACATGCGACAGTGTCGTGCTCACGACACAGTGTTTTGTGACATTTTCGTACGTACGACACCTTTTTTCAGAAATTTTTAAAAGTACAATTTTGCAACAGTAAAATAGTAGCAATGAGTTGGATTGTCACATTACTTTGTTTGTGTGGATGTTTACCTATTTATTTTCATGGTATTACTGAACTTATATTATGCAAAACTTAAGACAAGGTTTATTGGGTACCCTGGTGTCCAGCTGTAGCACTAATTATCTGTAGAATATTTTGTAAGAAGTGATCTTTATTTTTTGTACTTAGGACATGGACACTGTGTTTCACCATCTTATGTTAGGACAGAACCCCCCCCCCCACTAAATATCTGTTTTTTCACAATTTCTTATGCAGGTGTCTGATTCTTCTGTAACATTATCCTACACCACTGTGAATTTTCAGAGAACAAGATGCCATCTAAACAGAGGAGTTCTGTGCAGAGACTAAACAGGCATCTTAGTAGTTCACTGTTGATTGAGTGGTCAGAAAACACACATGGTTGTTCAAGACATAAACTGACTCAGAATTCAACTGAAGCAGTTAATTCACAGGTTGCACCCTCTGCAGAAAAAGTACATACTTGCTCAACTGCAAGGAAAAATGTGGAGCCGAGCAACAGTTGCAGAAATCTTTGAGATGGAACACCAGTATTGCAAAGGCAAGCATAAAGAAGCATATTAAGCAGTGGCGTAAAGCCGTGGCTGTTGATGGTCATCTGAGGAAGCAAAGGTTTTTTCGATCACTAGCCTCTAAAGCTAAGATCGACAGACTTATTGCTGCTGTGATGAGATGTGAGTGAAAAAGTGTAAAGAGTCATGTCTCTTTAATGAAATTGCATCTCAGAGTATGCACATTTGTAAATAGAGCAGTGTTTGTTCTTCAACGCTTGTGGCATAAGATGGCACATGTTCTTGAGCAGTTCAAAAAAGTTGTCTATGAGATAAAGATGAAGGTTACAACGATATCCTGTCTTGAAGCTAGACAATTTTTGTGATGTCTTCACAGGGTGCTGGCTGCATACACAGCACTCAGAGGCTTATTTCTGGGAGGAGTCATATTATTCCTAAAAAAAGGACATCAGCTTCTGCATTGATGAGTGAAGTAAAGTGTGTAATGTGCTCAGTGTGTGTAATGACACTACAATGAAGTCAGACAATGAATGTGAAGGAAGTACTCAGCCCCATAAACGTCCCTGTCTCTAATGGACACGTGACGACACTTGCAACTAGAGGCAATCATCATTTGACAAAGTTGAGCACTTTATCAACCTGTTTGTCATTACTGATCATAAAGACAGACAAACTGTTTGAGAGTATAGACCTTTGTGAGATCCATCCACATACTGGAATTATGGGTCACTTGCTTGCATGCCTAGATAGTGGTGTTTGTGACAGTGTCTTTCACCACATGCGTATGCTGGGAGTGCATCAATCAGGCATGCAAAACTTTGTGTACAAGGTCTATGTTGTTCGTCAAGTTGTTGCTCAGTATACTCATCTGAATGAGTTACTGCAGTCTGGTGACATGCATGGTGTCACTGCATTTCTGAAACAGCTGCAGCGTGTCAGCAGTATGACAGGTACTGTGATTGATCAATCATCACTTGCTGATGGAAATTGTGTGTCTGTGTTAGAAACTGATATTCTGAAGCAGTTTGGGAAATCAATTGTTAAATTTGAGTTGGCAAAGACAGAGAAATTTCACTGTGTATGTGTCTCATGTGATCGACTCTGTTACAAAAAACAAACAGTCACAGTGAACCTGTAAGCCTTGTTACCATACAATGACATGTGATTTTGACTGTCAGCATCTCTACTGTTAAAGTGTGACTTTCAGTTTGACCTAATCATTGTGATGTGCAAGCACTGTTTTTCCAAAGTGAAGTGTAACATTCTGCCACCAAGGTCAGTCTTGAACAACATGGAGGTACATGTTACTCCAGCTAAGATTGCCACATTGAATATGTTTGAACGGATTCTAATTCAGACAATGAAACTATTTCAAACTATCCTAGAGCTAAATACTAAGACACAGAACATTCCACAAAAAGAACTCATAAGATCTCTTAAGGGTTCCGTAATGTATCTTCCACTTCCTCTGCAGGAAAATGTTGAGGCGATCTCAACTGAGAATACTAGTGATTCTTGTCAATGGTGTTTAACAAAGTCAAAGGTCATTTGGCAGGATATTGTCAATGTGAGAAAGTGAAGCTTGCTCTTACTTATTTAAAAGCAACAATCCTTTTATGCAGATCTTGATATTGATCGAATGACCACTGTGTCTGTTGATCATGATCTGTTGGAAAGCACTAAACCTATGATTGAGAAGGTCAATGTGGAGACAAATGATAATGTGTATGAACAGTACACAATTCACCCACTACATGAGAGAGATCCAGTAGGGGACACTACTGATCTCTATCAAATGAAACAGGTGGAAGGTGAGCCTGTAAGCATTTGGGAGGCAACACTGGAAGCACGTTGTTTCCCAGACTTATTCCCAAGAGGGTCAGGTGGACACCTAGATGAAAAAGAAGTGCATGTACAGGGTGCTGAATACCGTACTAGTCACTTGCTCAGTAAGGAGGGCAAATTCAGATGGAATGTACAGTACCTGTTTCATCTCCTATGGGACAGTGAGCTTAACATACTGTCTGCATCTATTGCTCATACTATTCATCATACAACTCCACTTGATGGAACAACAGCAGCACAGTTTCTGCAGAAACTGAAGCAGAAAGATGACAATGTGCAAGTGAATCTGTCTTCCATTCTGTCAAGTCTCTGTGGCACCAAAGAAAACTGGTATCGCAGACACTCTGAGGTGATGACCATGCTGCAAGAGTATGGTCCAGCCACATGGTTTGTGACCCTCAGTTGTGCCGAGTATGCCTGAGATGAGGTAACAGAACTGTTGAGTTGGGCAAATAGTGATGTAGAGGGCATTTCATCAATGGATCTCTGCAAAATGTGCTCACTCAACCCTGTATCTGTGACAAGGCATTTCCACAAGTGATTCCATGACATTCTGACTTTCATTTTGTCAAAGGACAATCTGCCTCTTGGTGTCATGGACCATTACTTCTGGAGGACAGAGTATCAGGCACGTGGCACTCCTCATATTCACATGTTACTGTGGGTCAAGGATGCCCCATGCATAGGTGAACATGAAACAGCAGAAGTGCTAGCATTCATTAAGCAGTACATTACTTGCTGTATCTAGGACAAGTACGACAGTCCTTCACTGTGGAAGTTGGTGCAGAAGTTTCAATGCCACATTTGTGTGCAATACTGCCACTGGGTAGTGAAGAATGAATCTGACTGGTACACAAGATGCCGTTTCAGATTTCCTAGATGTGTCTGTCAGGATGGTTGCATGAATGAACTTTTCTCAGCTATGCAACACCACTTGAAGGCAAAGTCAACCAAGAGGGTTTATGAATTACCCAGAGAAGAGAATGAGGTGTATATCAATGACTACTACCCAACTCTTCTTCTAATGTGGCAAGCAAACATAGATGTTCAGTTTGTGGCTGACAACTCATTAACTCTGGTTCGGTGCATCACTTCGTACATAACTAAACATGAACAGACTAGCTTGCAAGATCTTTGGGAAGATATTGCCAGTTCAAGCAAATCACTGACATCTCAGCTCTGGTCACTGGGGTTGAAGACTCTATCACATAGAGAAGGTGGTGCTTATGAGGCCAGTGATTGGCTGATTAGTACACATTTATACAGCAAGTCTGATGCTGTGCACTTTCTCAGTGTAAACTACAAAGAGAAGCGTAAGCGTGTACTTATTCCTCATGATGAGATAGAGGAACTGGCTCTCAAGAGACCATCTTCAAGACATATCTTGAAGAACAACCTCATTGACACGTACTACCCACATAGGCACAAAGACATGGATCAAATGTGTTTATTTGAGGTGGCTAAGTGGTATGACTACAAGACGGACGTCTCACCTGATTGTACACACGACATTCACAAGCTCAAAGGAGTGGATGGTTGTCTTATTAAGAGACATAAGCCTAGGCTCATTGACCACTGTAAGTTACATTTAGGCACAGCTGAGAACAGTGAGCATTACTACTTTGCTCTCCTATTTTGATTTAGACCATGGAGGAATGAATCTGAATTAAAAGGTGACTGTGATACATTCGAGGAAGAATTCAATCACAGTTATGAGTCATTCAAAAGTGAGTACTCTGACACATATATACAGAGGCTGAACACTGAAAAGGAGCAAGTTGAGAAGGCACAGAAACTACTTGAAGAGGACACCTCTGTTAGTTCACAGGAGAAACTTGATCCAGAAGGTCAAGGTATTCTTGGAGAACCTCTACCTCTGAATGTCCCAGAAGTACTCATGTCGGAAGTGGAGAGTGCTATGGAACAAGGCACACACTGCACTGTTGACTCAGCTGAGTTGAGAGAGAGACTCAATGAGCATCAATGGGTGGTTCACTCTGCAGTCACTGATGCTGTCTGGCATGGATTACAACATGAGCTCAAGAAATGTGACTGTGTAGAATACAAGCCACTACTGATGTTTGTTAGTGGCTCAGCCAGGACAGGAAAGAGTTTCCTTATAGAGGCTATAATGGCAGAAATATGAAACCTGACAGGGTCATCAATGTTTGTTGCTGTTAGTGCTCCCACTGGACTGGCAGCATACAACATTGGAGGAATTACATTACACTGTCTCTTCATGTTGCCAGTGGAGCATGGCAGATCAGGAGCATATCAGAAACTGTCATTTGATGTTGCATCTCAGCTTTGTTCTATGTTTGCTAAGATGAAGTTACTCATCATTGATGAGATTAGTATGGTCTCCAATGTGATGCTTGCCTGTATACACTTACGTCTACAGGAGATCTTGGGGACCGACTATAGAGATGCATTTGGTGGTAAAAGCATTGTTGTATTTGGAGACCTCTTACAGCTTGCACCAGTTAATGCGGAACATGTCTTTGCAGCTGTGACTGTCAAGCAGGGTAAGAATACACTAGGCTGCATTGGAGGTTTTAATCTGTGGGAGCTATTTACTTATGTCGAGCTGTATCAGAACATATGACAAAGTGGTGATCTCACTTACAAGGCACTGTTGGATCAGGCTCGTACAGGTTCTCTGTCACCAGAACATCTTTCAATGTTACATGGCCGAAGAATCCAAATGGATACTACATCCATAGAAACAGCATGTGATGTTTTCAGTGATGTGTACTCCAGTGGCACATGCATTGTGTGTCTTATGCCAGGACTGAAGAAATGTGCTGAGTTCAACAGTGTCATGTTGCAGAGAGAGAATCAAGAGATTGTAACTCTGCCTGCTGTTGATACAGTTGATGGTGTCATTCTAAGTCGAAAAATGGTAGCAAAGATGACTGAGCGACTGTCTGAACTGAAGTCAGATGTTTCACATGCAGCTGGGCTGGAAGCTGTCCTCTCAGTTTGTAAGAATGCACGTGTCATGCTGCACTGCAATCTTGATATGGAGTGTGGCATGGTAAACGATGCCATAGGTAATATCATTGACTTCATTTACAATGTTCAGAAAACATTTATTGAGACACTTCTTGTCCACTTTGACAACATGGAACTTCCTGTGCAGATTGATCATACCTGTGTTAAATTCCAGGTATTTAAGGATATCTATGTTAACAGGAAAAAGTTCCCAATATTTGTTGCATATGCTGTCTCAATTCACAAGTCTCAGGGCTTGAGTTTGGATTCAGCAATGGTGGACATAGGGACAGATATTTTCAAAGATGGCATGAGCTACTTTGCACTTTCATGTGTACATAGTCTTTCTGGGTTGCACATCATTACACTCGCACCTCAGAAGATACGCGCTGGCAAGTGATGTGTTGTTGAGTACAACAGATTACATACTCTATATTAGCCACAGATTTCTTTAATACCACTACCTTCATGTGCACCTTGCAGTGTCAGTGGCTCAGTAGGTAGCACACTCACCTCTGAGGCTGGGAGATCAGAGGGCTGTGGGTTCAGTTCCCACATCTGGCACTTGGGTTAATACCCCAGTACTGACACTGCAGTGCAGCATGAGAGGGGTGCTGCACTTCTGAGGTGCTGTCTTTCGGATGAGACGTTAAACTGAGGTCCCATCTGCCTGGATTGGTGGTAGTTCAGATGGATGTTAAAGATCCCATGGCACTTATCGAAAAGAGTAGGGGAATTTCCCTGGTGTCCTGGCTAAATTTCCCTCATTCACTAAAAAATACCACCAACAGCTTAATCTGGTTCAAGGTCAGTTGGCATTCATCTGTATCCCCTTCCCCCGGGTCATGCCTGAAAATAGGCAGGATTTGTCTAGTGCACTTACCCGGTCAACAAAAGCTAAATAAATAAATGTGTGGTCGTGTCACATCCCGCAGTCACAGCTACATTTGTCAATAAATGAAAATGAGCTTCTACAACTGATTCAACTGTGCAGAGTAGTAAGAAGGTCACAGTGTTAAACACACATGCAGAACCAGCTATTGATCAGAAGTCAGTTGGTATGGCTGATGTCCCAGTGTTTGATAACAGTACTAGAGTTAACTGCTATGCTAATTCAGCAATGCAAGTGTTTCTACTCATGCCACACTTTGTACAGACAATATCTGCTTCACAAGACACTCCTTTATCGAAGGCATTGAAGGAGGTTGTCAATGTGGCTTCTGATCAAGCTAACAATGTACAGTCACTTTCACCTCTGTGTCAGGTGTTGGGGACATATGACGGATGCAGTACATTTGCTGCTAACATGCAGCAGGACACTAACGAGTTCATGATGGCAATCATAAACAGCTTGGATGAAGAGGGGATTCCAATGCATCAGTATTTTACTGTGTCATATGTGACCAAATATGTATGTGTGTTATGTGCTAATTCTGAGAGAGAAACCACAGAAGACATGCTTTGGGTTTTTCTATTTGTGCCTCAGGTTAAAAGTGTCAAGTTCCGACAGCTGTTTACTAATGCAGAAAGTGGTCACTTGTGTGTGAGGTGTAGAGGTACATGTACTCAGTCCATACGCTTGAGGACTTCATCTCAATATCTTATGCTTGTATTTCGTAGATTTGACTCTAATGGGCTCAGAGTTGACACACTTATCACTGATTTCATGGCTGGTAGAACTGTATTTAACCAAGTAGTGTTTGACACTCATGCTGTGATCTACCACTATGGCCAGTCTGTACATTCTGTACATTACACTTGTTTGTTGATGTACACAACTGTCTGGGTTGACTGTGATGACTCAACGAGCTGTTTCAAACAGAGATTACCGTGACGCTTAAAAAATGCATACGTTCCGATCTTGAAGAATTACGACAATCTTCATGTGTCAGAAAAATAATCACACTACATGTGACATACTTTGCTGTCCATTTTGTTACAGAGTGACTTTTGGAAAATTTGCATACTTTTTAACAGATGCAGATGTATTAACACATTGGTAACATATCTCATGGTTGAATAGCATATGCTTACTCAATGTCACGTATAAGATTGTTGTGTTGATCAGTGACACAGTGGAAATAATTGCAGTGGTCATTCATCAGCTCCAGCTGTCTTCACAGTCACTAGAAAAAACACACATATGTGTAAGAAAGACTTTTTAATGTTCAAAGAGAAATTCCTATCTAGTTGCTCTCTTCTGTCATTGTCTTTTTCTTATGAGTATGTTGTATGCAGACATAGCAAGTACTACTTGGCACACTTGCCAAGTATATGCCTCAACTAAGGCACAGTACTTCTCCATGTGTGTTAACACAACAGTGCAACATATCTGTTTGTTACAGTATTCTTTATCTTAACATTATTAGGATCTTTTATACCTAAAAGATATCCTGGTGTTTGTTCCAGTTCAGTTTCAGGATTATTCGGCTCTGTTTTTTTACATGGTCGTATGACATGTACTTAAGAGTACAGAACTCAAAAAATGTATTTAACTCTGTACATGTTCAGTAACATCAGATGTGCCCTGTGTTTCTTTTTTTATCTGCTTGCGTCTTTACTGAATACCACCATTTTTTGTTGCAACAGTGTATTACTATCCCTGTTTTGTTCTCCTACATCTGCATTGTATTTATGTATGTATAATTGTTACTACATCACTTACTAATAGTTTGCAGCTGTGACATTTACAGTAGTTGTGTTACTTGCCATATTAATTGCTGTATTGCACAAATAACTAATATGACTGTTTAGAAGTATTACATTTATTAACCTGTTATGTTATCTGAATATAGTTATTAGTATGACGTAATATGTAGTTGCAGATACATAGTATATTGTATTTCCATATAGTCATAATAGATATCAAAGTAAAGTGTTAGACTAGATATTCTTACTTGTGTACAGCTAATATTCTCTGATAATAATATAATTAAATGTTGAATTATTAATTCGGTAAACTATTTCTTTTATGTAAGTAGATGATCTAACAGATCCAGGTGATTTACTAGTTCGTAAGTAATGTGTTACTGATTTGCTATTCTTTACTTAAGCAATAATGCCTGACAGGGTGTGTGTCGAGCTGGGATAACATCATGCCTCAGGTGGTTGGGCACGAGGCTGCAGGCCGAGTGCATCCAATGACTGAAGCATGACGTTATCCCAAATGACACACACCCTGGAGGGCATTATTGCTATTATACAATGGCTCATTGTTATACAGAATAAAAAAATCATTTTAAAGATTTTTTATGTGGAAAAATATTTTAGTTTTTTAAGAGAAGATGAAACAATCAAGCAGAAACAAATCAAGCAAACAATCATCTCCAGGTTCACAGTGAGGCTGAGACTGGAGCCGTGATGTTGTACTGGGATAACATCACGGGTCCAGCCCAAGACTGACCAATCAGAGTCCAGGATTTTTTCTTGCCATTGTATAATGATGTATATAATCAATGTTACCATGTGTTAATTGATCTAGTTCTGTGGTAAGTTAATTAAATGTATTTTATAATAGTTACAAATTGTACATCAGACACTTTCACTGAGAAATGGAGTTTTTGTGTTCCTGATAATATTTTTTGATCTCCTCTATTGAGGGATCGGGTGGGAATTTTCCAAATGCAGTAACATAGTGATATATCTTAACATCTATTTATATGTGTATACATATACGTATGTGTACAAATTCTATATATTGCAATTAAAATGTTTAATACTAAGTTTGAGATGTATATTTTTGCTCACAGGATTGTCTGTTTTTTCTGCTATTACTTTAATGGTTGCATCTGGTTTTTTGCCCACCCCAGGAATATTCACACTATCAGTCACACAATGACAACAACACCATAACTGTTTGATATGTGTAATCAGTGTGCAGCGAGTACTGTGCTACATGTGTTTATGTATTGTGTGATACTGTCACATGGTAGCCATCGACTATCTGTGAGACTGTTTAACATTTATGTAAAACATTGGTGAAAACATTTTAATGCTTGCTTTGTGAGACTGATTTTGTGCATCAATTTGGATTTTTGATTCGTCCTTTTTTTACAGCTTTTATTTGCAATAAATCTTTTTTAAGCCTTATCTACCTGTGTTGTGTCTTACCTTGAGCATAAAGTAATAGTCATAACATGTATGTTGCTGTTGGTGTATTGATGGATCTACACATAGTGTTTTATGCTGAACAGAGCAAGATAATGGACTTTGTACTGTTCACCACCTATAGACCAATGTGGTAAACAGATTCCTCTCCTGTTCCATACAGTAAGTGTAGTACTTTCACATCACAGGTTCAGAACATGAGCTAGTGCTGTATAACTACTATTAGAGAACTACATATTCAGACAGCGGTATCTATGTCTTGGTGAGCTTGTGTGTAAAAATTGAGCCACGGTCTAAACAACATATGTAAATTAATATGACAGAATTATTTCTCAAAAAGACAGGAAATTCATGGCAAAAAAACTCCATTTAATTCATCAGTTAGGGTTGTTCCACAGCTGCAAAAGTGAGGAAATTCAGTGTTAGGGTTGAAAACCCTAACTCCACATTCACCCCCCCCAGCACCACATACACACAGACACACTCACACACATGCAAGTAGGGGGGAGGACCAAGGCAACATGACCAATCACAGACAACCAGCAGCAGGTGACAGAAATAAAAAAACAACTGTCTAAATGTACTACAAGACATCTCCACCCACCTGACCAGGTACTGCATGCTCAGTGGAGATCCACAGCAAAACTGAGGCCATGTACACCAAATGTACATATCCCTGATTGTAGGTGCACACAACGTACCACACTTAGGAGTTGCATGGCCTTTTCTTGCTATGCCCCACACCCCACCACACCTGGTACTGCATCCTGGCTATAGAGCTGCAGCAAAAGCAAGTAGTTGGACAGGTATGGTGTGTGTGGTTGATTTCAGGTATACATAAACTCCCACTGTTAGGCAATGGAGGACCTTCATGAGGCAATGCCCCACCCACTGAGAACAGGTACTGCATACTTACTTGAGAACCCCAGTTAAAATGAACCCATGGATATCAACACTGTTACTCCATGCTTGCAGCTATTGCAAAGGTTAGTACAACAATGAGTCACACAGTCTGTGGGAGAGAATGTCCCCTCTCCTCCTACAACACTTGGTCCATTGTGACTGAAAGATATAGTAAAAGAAAGGCTGTTTATATGTACGGTACACCTACCTGATTGCTGGAGTAGTACAATTAGCACAGTTATCACTTTTATGGTGTCACCCACATAATGGCATGTCAAACCCAAAGACCAGGTACTATTACCTGAGTGGAGACCAACTGCAAAAAAACTGAGGGTCTGTAGATAAATGCTGCACCTCACTCATTGCAAGGATACTCAACTTACCACAATTTGGATTTGTGTGGCATCAGACAGGCAATGCCATTGTCTTCAGCTGGTACTACATCCTCAGTAGAGTGCTACAGCTAAACTGAGCCTATGGACATCCATGATACACCTCCCTCATTGTAGGTACACTCATGTTAGTGCGTTTAGAAGTTGCTTGACCTCAGCAAGCTTATTCTACTCCCTGACAGACAGACCAGTTACTCCATTCTTAGTATACAAACACAGTGAAACTAAGTTCATGAACATCAACAGTACACCTACATCACTGAAACTGTATATCTGTTAGTGCCATTAGGAGTTGCACAGCCTTGTACAGGCAATAGCCCCCCCATACCTCCAGATTAGGTTGTGTATCTCAAGTGGACAGATGCAGTAAACCTACTACTATGCACATCACATACTTGAATGCAACAGTTCTTGTATCTTGATGATGGATGTGTCTTTTACTACATTTATACAGTTGTTTTCATTTTTGTTTACCCATAAGTGTACAAACCTTTGTACAGCTGCAATCAGAGAGTGTTGCATTTTTAATGTCCAGTCAGGGTGCAGTACCAGGTGTAGTGGAGTGTGGGGCATTGCTAGGTAAGGCCATGCAACTCCTAAGTGTGGTTTATTGTGTGTACCTGCAATCAGGGATGTGTACGTTTGGTGTACATGGCCTCAGTTTTGCTGTGGATCTCCACTGAGCATGCAGTACCTGGTCAGGTGGGTGGGGATGTCTTGTAGTACATTTAGACGGTTGTTTTTTATTTCTGCCACCTGCTGCTGGTTGTCTGTGATTGGTCGTGTTTCCTTGATCCTCCCCCCTACTTGCATGTGTGTATGTGTGTATGTGTGTATGTGGTGCTGGGGGGGTGAATGCAGAGTTAGGATTTTCAACCCTAACACCGAATTTCCTTGCTTTTGTCACTATGGAACAACCCTAACTGATGCATTAAATGGAGTTTTTTTTGATATATATATATATATATATATATATATATATATATATATATATATATATTATGATAGCATGTTAGTGTTATCATAGTTAGGGTTGAGGAGCCCTTTTAAGGTTAAAGGGTCACATTTTGCATCTTAATAACTTTGCCACTGTTCAAAAGATTTGCCTGAAATTTGGAAGGCGTGATCAAGAACCAAGCATCTTGGGATCTGCCAGCTTCTGTACCAGTTGGATGTACAGCTGCGGAGTTATTAAGCATGATTTGCACGCACATTTATGCTTTCTTGTGAATTCTTTGCTCATGCCTACAGGTCTCATGGTTTGCACGACTGGTCTGAAACATGTGGCCAGGGTCCTCAATGTGCCTTTTGAAGATTTTATGAAAAAATATTAAACAGTTCAAAAGTTATTCAAAAAACAAGTTCCCATTATAAGTCAAAGGGAAAAGTTAACAAAAAGTTCAACACTTTCGCAAATGCAGTTTTTACTTTCTCAAATCGCCTTTTTACTTTCACAAATCCACCATTTTGTTTTCAGTTGGTAATCAGAAAAATGCTTGGCATTTAAATTTGGGACCCTCTGGCAACACAATTCTTTTTGTGTTTACCTAGTCGGACGCTGAGGATGCTAGGCATGTCTTTAGTTTGAGGTTAAACACCCTAGAAATATGTTTTTCAAATTTCTGGAAAAAGTACTTTTGCAAAGTAGTATCACACTCATGAAAGTGTCGCAAATCTTTGCAAAAGCTTTCGCAAATTGCAACATTACTTTTCCAGGCTATGGCAAAATGACAGCAATTCTTTGCCACCCTGCTGCAAAAGAACAGTTTTTGTCTTTTGGGCTGAAATTTGGAGGAAACGCAGCCCACGTCTCACAGATGTGCCTTTCAGTATTTTGGTGAAATAATATTACAGGGTGGCAAAGTTACGGCACTCCAAAGTTGACACTTTTTCCCACAGGATGACATTACGGCATCCGCCGCATTACAGGAATCCTTTGCTGCCCTGCTACAAAATAACAGTTTGGTCTTTTGGGCTGAAATTTGGAGGAAAGAAAGCCAACATCCCACTGATGTGCCTTTTTGGGGTTTGATGAAAAAATATTACAGGACGGCACAGTGACAGCACTCCGAATGTAATGCTTTTCCCAGTGGATAACATTACGGCACCCATCGCACCTTTCAGGGCCAGTATCACGGAAACAGTGAAAAATATGGACTTTTTGCCACAAAAATGCTTAGCCCCAAGCAGGTGGCTAAGTACAAAGCTAGCCAGGAAAGTCATAATTCATATGAAATTAACTTTTTCTATGTCGTGGGGTTCCTGAGATATAAGCAATTTAATATTCCGAGTCCTCATTTTCTGCTCCGAGACCCATTGTTATGCACACATTCTTTGTTTTCACTGTGTTTTCCAATACATTTTTGGGAGAAAAGAAGGGTGTGCCCTTTCGTTACTGTGCCAATTAGCATTTCCAGTTGCCTTTCAGTTACTGTTTGTGGCACCAATACCATCTACGCCACTGTGTGCATTACGGTTTGCATTTTTGCTTGCGCTTGGGTTTGCATTTCTGTGTCATTTGGTATTATTGTTGCTGTTACCATTACCAGTTTCATTTGCAATTGTGGTACTATCCACGTGCGTTATGGTTTGCGTTTCTGTATGCGCTTGCATTTCTGTTTCGTTTCTGTTTTCTTTGGCATTATTTTTGCTGTTACTGTTACCATTTGCATTTACAATTGTGGTACCATGACAGTGAATGTAATGGTTTGTGTTTCTGTACTCGTTTGCATTTGCATTTCTCTTTCCTTTGGCATTATTGTTGCTGTTACTGTTACCATTTCCGTTAACAATTGCAGTTCCGTAAGTATGCATGTTACGGTTTGCGTTTCCATATGTGCCTCCGTTCCCGTTTCCATTTCTGTTTCCTTTGGCATTATTCTTTATGTTTACTTTACCATTTGCATTTACTATTGTGGGACCATGGCTGAGCTCGTTACGGTTTGTGTTTACGTGTGTGCTTGCCTTTGTGTTTCTGTTTCTGTTCCCTTTCGCATTCTTTTTGCTGTGATACTTAACATTTACATTTAAAATACCACTGCCATTACTGTTCACATTACCAGTTGTGTTTTTGTATGTGCTTCAATGTCTGTTTATGTCACTGTTCACTTTAGGGTCACTTTGCGCTTGCGTTTCTGTTAACGTTTCCTTTACCATTTACATTTCCATTACCATGTGTGCCACTGTTGGCACTTCTGTTTGCATGGCTGTTCCTGTTACTATGTCACAAGACATCACGTGGTGGGGGCCCTGCACTCCCGCCACTGCATTACTTTCACTATTTGTCATCATCATTCTCAAATAGAAGGGAAATTAGAGGCAAAAAACTCTGTTTCATGCATCAGTTAGGGTTGTTCCACAGTGACAAAAGTGAGGAAATTCAGTATTAGGGTTGAAAACCATAACTCCGCATTCACCCCCCACCTCCCCAGCACCACACACACACACACACACACATATGCAAGTAGGGGGGAGGACCAAGATAACATGACCAATCACAGACAACCAGCAGCAGCTGACAGAAATAAAATACAACTGTCTAAATGTACTACAAGACATCCCCACCACCTGAGACCACGTACTGCATGCTCACTGGAGATCCACAGCAAAACTGGGGCCATGTACACCAATGGAAGATAGCCCAGATTGCATGTGCACACAAGTTACCACACTTAGGACTTGCATGGCCTTAGCTAGCAATGCCCATGCCCCAACACACCGCATACTGTGCTCTGACTGGAGAGCCACAACAACAGTAATACCATGGACATGTATGGTATATCTTCCTCACTGAAGGTACACACAAGTTAACACAGTTAGGAATTGGAGGACCTCCACCAGGCAATGCCCCACCCCCCAAACCAGATACTGCATACTGAGTGGAGAGCCACAGCAACACTAAGCCCATAGTCATCCATGGTATATCTCCCTGATTGCAGGTACACACAAGTTAGCACACTTAGGAATTGGAGGACCTTTGCTAGGCAGTGCCCCACCCCAAGACCAAGTACTGCATACTGACTGGAGATCCACAGCAAAAATAAGCCAATGGACATCAACAGTGCAGCTCCCTCATTGCAGCTTAAAGAAGTTAGCACACTTAGGAGATGCATAGTCTCAGGCAGGCACTGCACCCCAGAGAGCACTTACTGCATCCTGAGTGGACAGCCACAGAAAAACAAAGGCCATTGACTTCAATAGTACATCTCCCTGACTATTGGTACACTCCAGTTAGCACAGTTATGAGTTGCATTGCCTCAGCCAGGCAATGCCCCCCCAAACCTCGAGACCAGGTACTGCTTCCTGAGTGGAGACCCATAAAAAACCTGAGAGTATGGACATCAATGGTACACCTCATTGATTGCAAGAACATTCAAATTAGCACAGTTTGGATTTGCATGGCCTAGGACAGGCAATGCCCCCCCAACCAGGTACTGCATCCTGAGTGGACAGCCACAGATGGCCATGTGTATATCAGAGCATGACTGTGCACCTGCTGCTGGTTGTCTGTGATTGGTCATGTTTCCTTGGTCCTCCCCTCTACTTGCACGTGTATGTGTGTGGTGCTGGGGGGGTGGGGGTGAATGCAGAGTTAGGGTTTTCAACCCTAACACCGAATTTCCTCACTTTTGCCACTGTGGAACAACCCTAACTGAAGCATTAAATGGAGTTTTTTGCTTCTTATATATATATATACACATATATATATATATATATATATGTACTCACAGACACACACAGTAGAATCCCGTTTATCTGAACCCCCCTTGGACATGTTAATAGTTTGGTTAAACGGGAGTTCAGATGAATGGGATTCTGTTGGCTAGACATTTTGTTTTTAGTGTGGCATCACACAATCAATGAATACAGCACTGTCAATGAGTAATACTACTTTATTAGTTAGGTGCAAAGAACAAAAGAGAAACATAAATTGTAAACACAAAAATCAATACTGTGTTGTATCAACTAAAGTTACTTTCTTAAAAAAAAGTCTGTCACTGATTTTTGTTTCAGTGCACTTGTGCGCTTCTTACTTGCCCTCGCCTGTAAGTTCCTCAGCAGCATTAGCTTGACAGGAGAGGTGTCCGGTTGTGTTTCAAGGTAGTTAAAGCATTGCTCAAGGCAGGTAGCAGTGTCCAAGTGACTCATGTTTACTATCACCTCCATGTCAAGAGTTTCATGGCCATCCTCTCCCATGTCACATGACATCCATTCATGCAATTTTGAAGCAGTAAGTGGTTCCCCTGCTAACTGGGTGGCAATCTCCTGTAGCTCAACCTCTTCTGCAACATCTAATGTGCTGTTCATTTCAGAATCACTCTCCACCACTTCCTCCCTTTCAATCTCTTCTGAAAACTTTATTCCTGAGCACCTCCAAGAGTTCTGGATTGTCTCTGGCCATACATTTGCCCATGCCTCTGCCAACATGTAGCAGACATCCTTCAGTGTAAGTTTTTTAATGATCTCACATAAAGGGGCTGATTCATTCTCCTCTGCCAGCACAGACTGCTGCAACTTTTTTCTATAGTTGCGCTTCTTTGTCTCAAGGATGCCTTGATCGCATGGTTGTATGCAGAAGGTTGTGTTGGGAGGTAGGAAACATACTAATCATAAGCTACATCATGGAGCACTGAGGGAGAATGAAACATTTTTTAACATACTACGCAGTAAGGAACAGTAAAAAAAACAGTTTAGCAATTAGCAGCTTGCTGTCAGACTACTGTATTCGCTGTTAGCGATCACTGACAAGTGCTTGCTAATTGATTTTGACAGGTGCTCGCTAACTGATTTTGACAGCCACCACATATTAAATCAAGCATGAAGTAGGACTGACAAAATGAATGGGGGACACAGTGATAGTCTGTTAGATAGGAAATTCCAGATAAGCAGGATCCAAATTAATGGGATTATACTCTGTGTGTGTGTGTGTGTGTGCGTGTGTATGTGTTTGTGTGTATGTATGTGTGTAAGTGCATATGTATGCATGTATATGTGTATATATATATATATATATATATATATATATATATATATATATACAGCAAAAACTCCATTTATTGCATTAGTTAGGGTTGTTCTACAGCGACAAAGCAAGGAAATTCGTGTTAGGGTTGAAAGCCCACCTTGAGCCCTCAGCCTGACCCCCAACTGGCATGCAAGTGCTAGGTTTGCCGGCCCTAACTCTCACCCCATCACATGTGTGAAGAAGCAGAGGTATAGGAGAACTGGGTGAGAGATATTTATAATGCAGGATTATTCAACAAGGCTTCTCAAAAAATGTAGAACCTACAATGCAATCATGGCACAGTTGAGGGAGATTCAAATTGAAAACTTATTTATCTATCCAGTGACCCTAAAAATCAGATACGAAGGAGCCACTTACTCATTCTGGGAGGTGGATAAGGTGTAAAAATTTGTGGATGACCTAAAGAAGAAAATTGAGTGAGAAGGAATGCAGTAAGAACCTGAACAGTGTGCGATCATAGGGAGGGGTAAAGGCTCTCATAGGTGTTTCCCTAGCAGTTTCTGATTGACTGGCATTTCCCTGTGCTTTGTGAGTTTGAATACCCCTGGACTGCAAGACTTTTTATTCTCCCCCCATTTGGTGATGCAAGTGTGGTTAAAAACTGGAGACTTTTTGGGGCAAACCCCGACATTTATAATGTAGTGGTTATTCCCGGATAGTATGTTGGGGAGAAATTAATCCTGGAGCACAACATTGACTGGAAGACCAGGTGACTGGAGAAGCCATGGATTGAAGAGGCCGCAGGTAGGCTGGGGTGTGGGCTGGGTGGTCGGAGCCGACCCATGTAATTTTACCTCCATGCGGCTTCTATCATCGGTTCATCCCTTGGGTGTGGGGATCAGAAAGATCCAAGATGGGGTAGCAAGGGGGTGAGGGATAAAAAAATATGGAAGGGGGATGGGGAAGTGGGAGGAGAGCTTGCATGATGCTAAGTCTTATTCAAAGGAATGTGTGCTGAATGGAGGGAATGAGGGCTAGAAATACATGCTGGCACATGTGGAGATGTTGCATGATTTAAGACACTGTGGGGGTATGTAGAGGTGAAGTGCCAAAGGTGTTAAATTCTCTCTTTTTCTCTGGTTTAATAAGGAATTTAAATATCACTCCCCTCTTTTTCGAGCTCGGGGCAGGGATGGGAATGTATATGCAGACAAGTGTTAACAATTAACAGATTGTGTTTTAGATGATGTGGGAAACTGAGGTCTGGTCTCTGGAGGTCAGGGCTTGATGGGGCAGCTGCTCAAATAGCAGATGGAGGGTGATTTGGCCATGTGTGGGAATAATGGCAGACAAATGAGGGTGGTTTGGGTGGGGAGGGAGAGGGGGAGACTATATAAGGGTTTTGGAATTAAGCTTTGTTGTACAGGAAGAATGTTACAGTTGGAGGGTAAATGTTCTTTGTTATTTGTTTGGGGAAGTTTGTTAAATGTTCTTTGTGTGCAGCAAGTCCATACTACTCTATTCTGTCTTAAAGATGCAAAATTATGGCAAGATAGTCTAAAACACACATTAAGGGCATGGTGGAAGGAAGCTCACTTCAAACAAAATGGTGGCCAAAAATGATCTGGATATACAATCTTGGAATGTGTGGGGTTTCTCCTCCCCAATTAAAAAGAATGTGGTTTTGACTGTGCTGTGTAGGGCACATGTGCAAGTTGCCCTGTTACAGGAAACCCACTTGACACAGGTGAAGCACGGAAAACTTAAGAGGGGTTCGGTGGGTGCATGTTACTCTTCCTCCTTTAACTCTCATTCAAGAGGAGTGGCAGTGTTAATACACAAAAATCTGCTTCTTCAGATTACAGAAGTTAATGCTGATGCCAAGGAGGGTAGATATATCTTCATGTCTGGAATCCTGCATGGGATGACAGTTATGTTTGGAGGTATTTATGCCCCAACAAATCTGGACCCAAAGTTTTTTAGTAACATTTTTTTATATATTGGTGAAAGAACTATTCAAAAACTTTATTATGGGAGGTGGATTTTAATTGCACACCGGATTCTGTCTTATTCCTTGGTTAAAGGGAGGAGAGACCCCTGCATTAGAAAATGGAGGGAAGGGATTGCAGAGGTCAGGATAGCTGATGTCTGGAGAACAGCAAATCCCCAAGGAAAGGAGTTTACCTTCTATTCGAACCAGCATAAGACATGGTGTAGAACAGATCACATCTATGTGACTATGAATTGGTATGAGTGGATGGGGATGGTGGATCATGGCCCTATATAGCTCTCAGATCATGCAGCGGTCACAGTTTCTTTTATGTTCCAGGGGAAAGGAAAGCTAGAACCTCTTGGGCATTCCACATGTATATGCTGGGTTCACAGGACTTTCAGAAATTCCTTACAGCACAATTTAAGTTTTACCTGGAGACAAATATGGTGTCCACCCCATCCAAATAAACATTATGGGAGGCCAGTAAGGCATTTATGTGAGGTGCTGTCATCGGGTGTATGGCCAAGTATAAAAGAGATAGGATGGCAAAACAGAGAGATCTCCAGATGGAAATAAGGGAATTAGAGGGTAGAGCAGCCCGTGGTGTGAAGGGAGCTGCTTTGAACCCTGGCATTGCATAGGGAAGGTCTGAATTCCTGTTGGATGATGCTAGGAAAAGGTTGGTTTATATGAAGCACAGGTTATATGAGTGGGGCAACAAGCTGGGTCCGCTGTTAGTAAATTTGGTTAGGGGCAGGAAGGGTACATCGCATATAGTGGGAATTAAGAATGTACAGGGCCAGACTGTCACTAAATATAAAGAAATCAGGGTAGTGTTTAAAGGCTATTATGAAAGATTATATCAAGTGGAGGGAACTGGGATGGAGGAAGGGATGCGGGAATTTTTAGAGAAGTATAAGATACTGCAACTCACAGTGCAGCAGCAGAAAGCTCTAGGTAAAGAGATAACTAAGGAGGAAATTGGGAAAGCAATAGGAACCCTGAAATCTGGGAAGGCTTGTGGCCCTGATGGCCTACTGGCAGAATGCTGCAAAGTGGCCAAAAATGAGATATGGGAAGTACTATGGGAGGTGTTTAAAGAAGCGAGGGAGGGAGGGGTATGCCCCTAGCCTGTAGCAGGGTGGTGGTGTGTTTGATACCCAAACCTGACAAAGATTTAAAGGAATGCATGCCATATAGACCCATCTCCCTTTTAAATTGCGATGCTTAGATTTATGCCAAAGTATTGGCCACTAGGATGGAATGCATGTTTCCAGGAATAATACACCCAGACCAAACATGCTTTATAAAAGGGAAGCACTCCTATCATAACATCAGGAATGTTCTTAATGTTGTTGGGCATTCTTCTCACCTCTGGGGGGGATGACTGTCCTGTCCATGGATGTAGAAAGGTGTTTGACTGGATAGAATGGCCCTACCTATATGAGGTGTTGCAGAGGTTTGGTCTTGGGGAAGACTATGTTAAGATGGTTAAAGCCCTGTATGAGATGACTAAGGCAGTGGTACTAGTAAATAGGGTGTTGTCAGATCAATTTTCCCAGCACAGGGGCACCAGACAGGGATACCCCTTATCACTACTACTATTTGCATTGGTGGTAGAGCCGCTAGCCATTGCTATAAGGAAGGACACAAAAATAATTGGGGTGGAGGGGGAGGAATAAGCAACAGCACAAGATCATACTGTATGCAGACGATATAATATTATATATCAGGGAATTCCTGAGTTCAATGCCAGTTTTAGTGGAAACTATTTCACACTTTGCAAGATTCTCTGGGTATAAGTTAAATTTAGGGAAGTCTAAAGTTATATTTCTGGGGCGGGGGTGGCGGGAACAATAACACCTGGGGCTTGCATAAATTGGGGGTTGCCTTTATGTATTTAGATAGGGAAAGATCTTAGTTCTCTATATAAACTAAATTGTATCCCCCTTTTGAAATCAGTATTGGAGGACTTGAATAGGTGCAGGGCCCTTCCCATATCATGGTTGGGATGTAATAAAAAAGAATATCCTACCTAGAGTCCTATGCCCTTTACAGATGATGCCAATTGGTCTAACAGAGGCAGATATTAGGATATTAGGAGGTTTGAAACGGCATGTGCCCATTTTATCTGGAGGGGGAAAAACCCAGGGCTAGCCTTACTAGAATTAAGGTGGATGGGAGTAAGGGCAGTCTTAATTAGCTGGATATGAAAACCTACTTTTTGGCTGCACAGGTTTGGGTGATTAAAGATTGGATATAACAGAATAAAGATGCTAGCTGGTTGGACCTGGAGGAGGCAAACTATGAGATGCAATTGTCGGCCTGTTAGAAGAGGAGGGACGAAGGGTATACTTAAATCAAGGACACCAGAACATTTTGGTAGGAGGTGTATTAGATAGCTGGAGGCACATTAAGAAAAAGAGTGGACACCCAAGGAGGGAAACGTTTTTGATTTCACTGACGGGTAACCCATTCTTCTTACCAGGTATGGAGGACTCAGCATTTTGTATGTGGGAGAAGGGGGGAATCCTATGTCTAAATGATCTAATGGTAAAGGGTAATGTGTATATATATTTGCTGAGTTAAGAAAAGGGCTGGGGGTGCCAGCCACACACACCTATTCAGGTATTTTCAGGTCAGAAAGTATATTCAGAATATTGAGAAGCAGCGGGGACCTGACCCTCATATACAGGAAATAGAATCCCTGTTACAGAAAACCAGCTTTGGACCTAAGGGTGTTATTAGAAAGGCTGTCCAGGTTATGAGAAGACAGCTTCCAGATAGAACCAACAAAACTAAATGTTTATGGGAGAGGGTTCTGGGGGTGGCTTTGTCAGAGGAGCAATGGCAGCAGCTCAGAGATACGCTCAGGGCTGTTGTTGTGGAATAGGTATAAGGAGTCAGCATACAAATTTGTGCATAGGATCTACTGCCCTCCTGTGGCAGTTATCAAGTATAATCCAGCAGTATCTGCAATTTGCAAGAGATGTGGATCGGCCTTGGGCACATACTTTCATTCATTTTGGTCATGTACTGTGCTTAAGGCCTTTTGGAGCCAAATTGCAGAAGAAATAGCCATTATGAGGGGAGGGTCATGCAGGTGGACCTGTTCCTAATGTTATTTGGTATGGAAGGAACAGAAGTGACAGAATAGTCCCTTATTGATAGATGGATACGAATCCTGCTGGCCTTGTCACGCCAATGTATTTTGAATACGTGGGTTTCTGGGGATAAGTCAACTATAGGGCAGTGGAGGAACTTGGCATGGGGGGAGCCTTGAAACTGGAGAATCTGACATACAAGGCCAAAGGAAGGAAGCCTTTGCAAATATATGGGCTCCATTTTGGAGTACTGTTGCCCCCGAGGAAAGGGCTTTGAAATGGTAAGGACATCTAATGGGGAAGGAGAGATGCCGTAGGTGGAAGGGATGGGGCACGGTAGAGTGGGATGGTACCTGGTGCTTTCCTGATTACGTTAGCAGACACCCATGGTGTATATTATTGTGAGAATAGGAAGGGAAAGATTGGCTATCTCAAGCAATACTTCCCATGGAAATGTAGGAAATGGACATACTGCTAAAGTTCTTTGTTTTTCCTTTTTTCCTTTTTTTTGCTTTTATTTTATCTAGCATGTTGCTCTTTTTCTGTATGTTTTCTGTTTCTGGTTTAAACGCATAGGTACAGTATCATGTATGGTGAAATGTAATACACATATACAAGCTGATGACATAGACCTGTGAACAGTAAGTATGAGAATATCTATTTAATGAAATGTTCATGTGAAATAATGGTACTACTAGTAAATATACTGTCACCTATGAGAAAAAGCAATACAAAGTTTATACAAAAAAAATCAAAAAACATAAACAATACACAGATCTAGTACAACGCAAACAACACAATACAAGGAAAATCAGTTGTCATGTAACTTAGTATACAAAAACCACTGAATGCCTGTGAAATAACAAGGTTTTCAGTCCCTTTTTAAGAGATTCCACAAAGGGTACCTTCTGAAGTTGTTGAGGAAGAGCATTCCAAAGAGTGGTTGTGGCCACTGAAAAGGCTCAATCACCAGAGTTCAGCAACCTCACCCAAGGAACACTAAGGAGGCAACCCTCAGTGGAACGGAGAGTCTGGGGCAGGCAGTAGGGTATGGAGAGATCTTGTAGGTAGACTGTTCCTTGACCATGTAGGGCCTTATAGGTCAGTAATCTGACCTTGAAGATAATCTTCAATCTGACTGGCAGCCAGTGCAGTTCCTGGAAGATGGGCATAATATGATCAAATCTTTGTAAGCCCAAAAATAGTTGACCCACCACATTCTGCATCAGTTGCAGCCATTGGAGGTTACCCCCAGAAAGCCCCAGGCAAGGGAATTGCAGTAGTCCAGTCTAGACATGACAAAAGCATGTACTAGTGAGGTCAGGTCCTCAGGTGGTAGCAGGTGTCTGATCTGGGCAATATTACTCAAATGATAAAATCCACTCTTAATGATGGCCATTATTAACTCTGGGGCAAAATTGATTGGTCTCCCCATGTTTCCCTTTTTAAAGTGTAAGAAAAAATATGAGAACTGAAGTAGCAATGTTACTGAGGGGAGTGCCAATTTCTGGTGAAAAACTTGTACAATTTTGATAAAAGAGACTCTCAACCCCAAATAGATTTCATGTCTCTTTCTTTATTTGAACTTCTTTGACTCTTTCTTTAACAATACCACTTTTCTGTTCATCCAATAAATTTGATGCACACAGATGCCAAGGAATATTACAGCTTCTGGTAATGAGAAAGTGTTTTGTTTCCCCAAATTGTATTACACTTTTTTATACAGAATCTAATAATACCAACGCTATTTCTTTCAAAATAATGTATCCCACTTTGTAATGTTTCAAGAAAATCCTGTCTCTTCCTCAGACTTTTATTAAAGAAACTCAAAAAGATAATGAAATATATGTAAATATCTTCTAGTTCTCTTACATTATCTATTTATGTATGACTCTTTTATATTTTTTAGAAAACTATATGTGAATGGGGGAAACAACCTGTATGTTAAGGCTCAATATACTTTCTCGGGTTTTATTAGTACTTAACTTCTGGATGTTCTCTATAGGCCCTAATTAAATACATGAGTGTTGTAAATATTATATTTTTCTATTAAAATGATGTTATTTTTTTATATACCTTTATTTTAAATTACAAGGTGTGTATATTCGGATTACCTTTATACTCATGTCCACATGTTACCTTATAGTTCTCCTAGGCTGAATCTCTGTAGCCATAAAAGGAAAAATTCTTACTTATTTCTCTATTTTCAGTTATATCATATCTGCCTAATTGTATTCAAGATTAAATTTTCAGGTTTGAACAAAAAAGTCTTTACTTCCATTTTTATGAGGGTGGTTTAAAATGCTCTATTTTTCAAATCTTACTCTCTGGGCTGTTTTCTATTCTTGTCAGTGTTAGTATATAAACATAGTGTTAAATGCCTATTCATTATGAGTTAATTTCCAAGAGACAGGTAATGCTCATCTTGGCCAAATAATGTGAGAATTTCTTATCCTCTTGGTGCTGAAAAAGCAGTTTCTGGACTTTTGTGTTGTCTGGACTGATGCGGCTTACTTTTACTTAATATAAGTTTTAAACAATTCTTGCCACCATTATCCAGGACACCAGCTAGACCTCTTCTTCTGAGGATTGGTAACTTAGGGGCTGGGCTGTCTGTTATCACTCTCCTTTCTCGAGTGTGATTGCATCAACTGTGTGATGCGCTTAGTGGCCCAGTCACTAAGGAAACCGATGTTTTTAGTTGCTAGTCGGTCTCCCTCATCATTCCTATAAAAGCTGTCTGGGCTAAAAGTCTTTTTAAAAAAGTTATACTTTTAACTTTTGATTTCATACTCAGTTAGGGAAAGCATTTCTTAATAGTAGTTCCTAAGTGATCAGAAAGGTTGGATAGCTATAGTGGAAGACTAAAGAAGTAGAATGGTTATAGTTTCCTAAATATATGGAATACGTGGAGCTGATAAAAGTGGCCTGAGTTACTAAATGTGAATGTGGTAATTTCTACAAGTATACATGGGAAGGGGGAATTTTGGACCAGCAAAGGCACAGTAAGCTGTGATAGCTTGTTTCTAGGTGTGTTCTAGGGAATGGGATTCATTGACCTTTTCTTTTAACTGACAGGTGAATATTAGCCAAGACACTGGTGAAAATTCCCTATTCTTCATCTGGAGCTGGAAGATCTGATGGTCATGATTCCAGTTCTACACCAAGAACTGGGCTAATACCCATAATTGACAATGTAGTGTAGTATTGGGGGGTGCTGCACAACTGAAGTGCTGTCCTTCAGATGAGACTATAAACTGAGGTCCCTTCTTCTCATCTCTGGTCACTATCCAGTTGGAAGTAAAATATCACATGACACTGATCCACAATGAGTAGGAAAGTTTCTCCAGTGACAAAAGAACATAGAAACATAGAATTTGATGGCAGATAAGGACCGCTTGGCCCACCTAGTCTGCCCATTTTCCTACCTAATAGATAAGCTGCAGATCCTAGTTAACCAACAGCTTACATCCTCCTGCCCCCACTAGGACTGCCTTATGTCTGTCCCATGCATTCTTGAATTCCTCCGCTGTTCTTGACTCCACAACCTCCTCAGGGAGGCTGTTCCATGTATCCACAACCCTCACTGTGAAAAAATACTTCCTCACATTACCTCTGAGCTGTCCCCCCTCTATCTTCAAATTGTGCCCCCTTGTTCTTGCACATCTCTTTTTCTGAAAGATGCTACCCTCTTAGACTTTGTTGATTCCCTGAGGTACTTGAAAGTTTCTATCATGTCCCTCTCTCCCTTCTTTTTTCTTCAAGGGTATACATATTAAGCTCCTTTAGTCTTTCTTAGTATATCTTCTGGTGCAGACCCTGCACCATTTTGGTTGCCCTCCTCTGGACAGCCTCCACTCTGTCTATGTCTTTGCGGAGATGGGGTCTCCAGAACTGCACACAGTACTCCAGATGGGGTCTCACCAACTGTCTGTACAGAGGGATAGCAACTTCCTGTTTTCTACTATTTATGCCTCTTCCTTTGCATCCCAGTATCCCCCCAGCCTTCCTTACTGCCTTCTCACATTGCTTACCTACCTTTAGGTCATCTGATATAATTACCCCCAGGTCCCTTTCCATTTTTACTGTTGTCAGTATCTCAACACCCATTGTGTAGGCTTCCCCTGGGTTTTTGTTTCCCATGTGCATTACCTTGCACTTCTTTGCATTGAATCTGAGCTGCCATACATTTGACCATTCCTCCAGCCTTGCCAAGTCCCTTCTCATCCTTTCCACTCCATCTTGTGTATCAACCCTGTTGCAGATCTTAGTGTCATCTGCATAGAGACATACTTTTCCTTCCAGTTCCTCTGCAATGTCATTTATAAAGACATTAAAAAGGACCGGTCCCAGTACTAAACCCTGCGGTACCCCACTAGTAACCCTCCTTTCTTCATTGTGTACTCCATTTACTACTACCCTTTGTGTCCCATTGTCTAGTCAATTTTTCATCCAGGCTATTACCTTGGGACCCACTCCAAAGCTGGCTAACTTGTGTATTAATCTTTTGTGTGGGACTGTATCAAATGCCTTGCTAAAATGTAAGTAGGCCATGTCCATGGCCGCCCTCCCTGGTCTACTACTTTGGTCACCCAGTCAAAGAAATCTATTAGATTCATCTGACATGACCTTCCCATTGTGAATCCTTGCTGCCTTGGGTCCTGTGCCCCACTGCCCTCTAGGTACTCAACAATTCTTTCCTTCAGAAGTGATTCCATCATTTTTCCTACCACTGAGGTCAAACTAACTGGTCTGTAGTTTCCTGCCTCTGTCCTACTCCCACTTTTGTGAAGAGGAATCACATCTGCACTCCTCCAGTCCTCAGGTACCACCTCATCCTCCCATGCTTTGTTAAAGAGAGTAGTCAGCGGTGTCACTAGTTCTACCCTTCGTTCTTTTAGAATTCTTGGGTGAATCCCATCAGGCCCCATTGCTTTGTCCACCTTCAATTTTATTAGTTCTTTCAGAACCCTTTCTTCTGTAAATGGACTGGTATCAACCCCATCTTCAGAGTGTTTCTCTTGTTTGGTTTAGGTACCTCTCCCTCCTCTTCCTTTGTGAATACTGAGCAGAAATATTCGTTCAGTATCCCTGCTTTTTCACTGTCACCCTCTACCCACATTCCTTCCCCTTTATTAATCCTCAGTATCCCTCCTTTGGTCTTTCTTCGCTCCCTAATATACTATAAATGGTCTTATCCCCCTTCTTAACAGAATTGGCTATCCTTTCCTCGGTTTGGGCCTTTGCTATTCTGACTGCCTTCCCAGCCTCTTTCTGCTTTAACTGATAAAGTTCTCTGTCCTGCTCCTTCTGTGTTTCCTTATATTTCCTGAATGCTATCCTTTTCTCCTTAACCTTCCCTGCCACCTCTTTTGAGAACCATAGTGTTTTTTTCCTTAGTTGTGTTTTATTGATTTGCTTTACACAAAGGCTTGTTGCCTCTGTGATGGCTGTTTTGATTACTCCACATTGTTCCTCCACCCCTCCTTCTTGCCTGTTTGCTAGTGCTTCTCTGAGGCACTCTCTCATTTTCCCAAAGTCAGCCGTCCTAAAGTCCATTTAACCCCCTCCAATGATGCTCCTGGAATCAGCAATCACAGCTAATTATGCCTTTCCTTGTCAAAAATTGTGAATAGATAAATAAATATATACATAAATACATACACATATACATACATACATAAATACATACATACATACACATATACATACATACATAAATACATACACACATGCATACATACATAAATACATACATACATATAGACATAAATACATACATACATAAATACATACATATATACACACATACATACATACATACACACATACATAAATACATACATACATGCATACATACACACATACATACATAAATACATAAATACATGCATACATAAATACATACATACACACATACATAAATACATACATACATACATGCATATATACATAAATACATACGTACATACATAGATACATACACACATACATACATAAATACATACATACATAAATGCATACATAGATACACACACATACATACATAAATACATACATACATGCATACATACACACATACATACATAAATACATACATAAATACATACATATGTGCATGCATACATACATACAGAAATACATACATACACACATACATACATAAATACATGCATACATACACATACATAAATACATACATACATACATGCATTCATACATACACACATACATACATACACACATACATACATAAATACATAAATACATACACACATACATACATACATGCGTACATACATACACACATGCATACACATATACATACATAAATACATACATACATACATGCATACATAAATACATACATAAATACATACATATATACATACACACATACATACATACATGCGTACATACATACACATATACATACATAAATACATACATACATACATGCATACATAAATACATACATAAATACATACATACATATATACATACACACATACATACATGCGTACATACATACACACATGCATACACATATACATACATAAATACATACATACATACCTGCATACATAAATACATACATATATACATACATACATAGACACATGCATAAATACATACACACATACATACATACATATATATCTACATACATACATAAATAAGTACATACATGCATACATACATAAATAAAGTTAACACCACAAATGTTGGAAAATGTGGAGTGAGAGTCAAATGTGCAATAGCGAAATTACAACACTACTTCTGCCTGCAGAAGAGTAAGCCCTTCTGGGGACAACACTTACTAGGACCTGTGGTTCTGGAGCCACACATATATACATGCAAATGGCAAAACATACTGTATACAACTTACTTCTGTAGTCACACTGTTACATTTCCAGACAGCACTGATGGAGTATTAAAGTGCAGCATGCTGTATGCATGTTTACAAAGGTATCACATTAGTTTTACTGCATTTGTATAATCTGGAAACAGTTTTATGTTGTTTGTCTTACCTGATGATGGCTGTATGCAGTTATTTGTGTATTCTTTTGCTTTTGTTGCTTGGGAGAGATAAGTTTGGAAACAGGAACGCCACATTTCCCTACTTTTGAGGCATTCACAATGATCTGGAAGTGATGATCACTAGTGACCTAAAGCATTCCACACAGTACAAGAAAGCAGCAGCAAAGTCAAACAAGATGCTGGGATGCATAGCTAGGGGGATCAGTAGTAGGAGAGAGGAGGTTATACTGCCTTTGTACACGTCACTAGTAATGCCACATCTAGAGTATGGAGTTCAGTACTGGTACCCACACCTCCAAAAGACATTAACCTGCTGGAGAAGGTACAGAGGAGGGCTACAAAGATGATAGCCAGTCAGCAGGGCAAGGCGTACAAGGAGAGGTTGAGGGCACTGAACATGTACTCCCTAGAATACAGGAGGGGGGACATGATTGGGACATTCAAGTGTTTGAAAGGGATAAATAAGATTGATAAGGGGAGTCTCTTTAAGCTGAGTTGCAACCATATCACAAGGGGGAACAGTCTTAAGCTGGAGGGTGGGAGGTTTAGGAGGGAGGTCAAGAAGCACTTCTTCACAGAGAGGGTGGTGGACACTTGGAACGCGCTACTGGAAGAGGTCATCTTATTGAAGACAGTGGGTAGCTTTAAGAGAGGCTGGGATAGGCATAGGGGAAGGTAAGAATCATGGGTAGGGAGGGAGGGTAGGGACCTTAGCTCAAGCTGTGGACCCTGCAATATGAGTAGACTTGATAGACCAAATGGCCTTCTTCTGTTAGCTTCTTAATATGTTAGTATGTTCATATGTATTAATGCAATTTTTTTTTGCAATTAATATAGACATACTGTAGATATACATCTTAATTTAGCTTTATTGACCAAGTAAGCACACTAGAAAAAAACATGTTTTTTCAGATGTGACCTGGAAGGTCATAGAATGGAGAAAGGCAGGGCAAAATAGCAACAGTTTTACAGTAGTACACAAATACTATATTGAGAACAGTTTCATTGCAGTGGTTCAAGGACAAAAGACAATTATCATAGTAATAACAAGGCAGCATAGTGATAACTAAAAAACTGCAGATACCGAAGTACAAAACTGAAAAGAAACTCATAACTGAGAATAGATTGGAGCACCCATTATCAACAGATTGAAACACACATTACAACTATACAGTACATGGGCTAGTCATCAGCATAGCAGGGCTCAATGCAGTTGCAACTTGAGAGTCCCTTCAATTGGTCCCCTAGGGATGAGAGAGAGAGAGAGAGAGAGAGAGAGAGAATGAGAGAATGAACTCAACAGGACCTGGACTCATGCAGTGAATGTCTGGTCTCACATTACAGAATGTGTTTTGGGGATAGCCTGTAATACTAGAGATGGGCGAAGTAGCCTCAATTCACTCTGTAGAGTGATTCATGGAGTGATGGCAGATTTGCGGAGTGCTCCACAATGCAAAGCGGAGTACTTTGTGTCATAATAGGTAACACGAAGTCCATTGAAGACAATGACTTCACATTATTTCGTCATCCCAAACCACTACTTCACCAAATCTTAAGGCGAAGTACATTGAGAACAATGTACTTCACCTCACATCACCTTGTTTTAAGGCTCCGAAGGTGAATTTTGCAGTGATTCATTGGATTTCAAGTCACATGGGCTCTAGATTGTTCTGCACAGCCTCAGTTCGTGGTAATGTGTGTAGGAAGCTGTAGAAGACAGTCTGCTTTGAGAGCTCTCTGTGATGCAAACCTTCTAAAAGCTGTTAAAAAAGTCTTTTTGAGTCATTTTTTTGCTGAAACATTAGTTCATCGATTGTAGGAAACAGTCCTGTGCTCATCGCAGGACACCGGGGGAGGAGAGAGTGGCTGGGGCTGCTTGACTCCCCCCTACACCAGAACTGCCAGTTTTCCACTGTCCGTGACCTACCACAGTGTTTCTCCTCGGGGTCGAGGCACCGGCAAGCGCACTGCAAACCAGTGGACCTCCCCCGATGTGCAGGACTCCCCTGGCAGCATTTTCCTCACTCCACCAACTACCGCAGGGACCAGAAGGGATTGTTTGCCAGGAACATTCACCTACACAGACTTTCCTTTGCCCCCCAGACTCCAACGGCAACCGACCTGCACCTTGCTAACAACAGGAGGTGGCGCGCAGACTATTTGAATATCAGCAACTTGCTGATTGGATCCAGAGCCAGTGACAACGCTCTCCCAGCCTGGCCTTAAGGCTGAGAGCATGACCCCCGGCTCCATGCTCATCGCAGGACACCAGGGGGAGGAGAGAGTGGCTGGGGCATCTTGACTCCCCCTCATACCAGAACTGCCAGTTTTCAACTGTCTGTGACCTATTGCAGTGTTTCTCCTCGGGGTCGAGGCACCGGCAAGCTCACCACGAACCGATGGACCTCCCCCGACGTGCAGGACTCCCCTGGTGGTGTTTTCCTCACTCCACCAACTACCGCAGGGACTAGAAGGGATTTTTTGTGCCCCTCCCAGCCACCCTATTCTCTTGTCCCATTAAATATGCTGTTGCCCTGCCCACTGATGGAACTATCATAAACTGGGCGGACACAACTCTCCCTCCAGGCTGCCTCCCATACCCCCACTATATGGGGATAGCAGCTGAACTGAACTGATCCAACAAACCTCTCCCTATCAATGTCTATCTTATGCTTGCTAACTGTCTAAACAAATGCCTTTGATTACAATACCACCTTACTGAAATGTTCCTATGTTACCTTACCCTCCAGTGAGCTAATAACCTCTCTGCAAACTTGCACTTCTAGATCTTACTCTGCATTCTTATCTGATTAATTATGTCTGAGGGACTTTGAATAACTGAGCCTGTTAGACTTACTGCTCTTAGACCATATTTTTATGCTTGCCTGCCCCTCACTAGACAGCCCCCTTCCAATTGGGACTTTGCTTATAAGTGTCCCAAATGGCCTATAAGTAAAAGTGGTACCTGATAAACATTCTGCCACTTAACTGGATAGCAGGCTAATCATCTCCCCACCATAAATCCTCCCATAATTAAGGAAAATTCGACCCAGCCTCGGTACCTCTACTCACTAGACCATAGATTGACCCTGCCTGGAAAAGGCAGAATGAGCCCTCCTACGTCTGGTCACCCTGCTCCCAGTAGACCTAATAGAGGGCTCCTCCTGGCTGTCCTGTACATACTAACCCTACTATGGACCAACACGATTATGATCTTAGGTGAACAGGACCCTAGTCCTCACCCCCCCTCAGGACCTCCCACCACTCACTCCTGGGGGCGCCATCCCCCCTCCCCCCAGCAACCTGGAAGGACTCCTGTTTGCACACAAATTTTGCAAATGAGGAATCCTATACTCCACTCTACTTACCATCAAGTGGATTCTCAGGGCTAAGACCCTACCCCTGGGAAGGATCCTCACCCTTGGCCTCCTCGTAACCCTTCTGCTCATGGCTGGTGACATCCAGCCCAACCCAGGACCCCCCTCACATAACCTCTTGGTCTCTTCCCCACTTGACCCCCACTGGGCATCCTCCAAGGGTCTACGTATAGTGCATATGAACATATGCAGCCTTAGGCCAAAGGTTCATGAACTACAATCATGGCTAGATCGGTACAACCCAGACATCCTGGCTGTATCTGAAACCTGGCTCAAACCTCACATTCTACCACATGAGGTAGCTGCCACAGGATATACCTGTCATAGAAGGGATAGGCAGGGCAGAAGGGGGAAGGGGTGCTAATCTACATGAAAGACTCCCTTAATGCTGTACAGATAAACCAGAAACAAACCACCTGTACGGAAGGCGAATCAACCTTTGTGCGCATCACCCTTGGCCCTTGTAAGCACCTTAACATAGGATGTGTACACAATCCCCCGATGAATGCGCAGACCTCCCTGGAAGCAGTCCTAAAGGATATATCCAAGGAAGTTTCCACGGAACTACTCATACAGGGGGACTTCAATCTAAATTGGGCCCCCCAAGGCAACCACTCCTTAACAGGACTGGTCCAGGATGCCAACCTAGAACAGATTATCACTGGGCCCACCCGAATGAACTATAAGACAGGTAACCATACCACTCTTGATTGGATTCTCACAAGTAATCCCTCCCATGTACAGGGGGGTGGCACCCTAGCTGATGGTCTAAGCGACCACTCCCCTATCTTCTGCATTTGGAAAAACTCGGCCCCCAGAGTCCGCCCAAGAATCCTGACATCACGGGATTTCTCTCATCTACTGCCAGAAAATCTGTTAGGTTGCCTTAACAGTATAGACTGGAGTCCCATCAAGCTTCTCCCCTCACTGGATGAGGCTGTTGCCTTCTTCCAAGGAGAAATCACCAAGGTGGTTGACCTGCTGGCCCCCATTAAGCGATTACACACCAAGGGGAGCTGCTATAAGTGGATCACCCCCAATGTGAAATATCTCATAAAACACTGGGACTCAGCCTGGAAGAAATATAAACTGTCCTCATCACCAGCTGATCTCACAATCTATAAGGTGCTCCGAAACACATGCAAACTGGCTATAAAAGTGGCAAAACAAGAGTATGTCACCAACCTACAAAAGAAGAACCTAGGCAACCCCAGACTTTTCTGGGCCCACATAAACAGGCTACTAAAGGGCAGAGGGAAGACTGTCAATGGCCACATAGAGGTGAACGGCCATCCAACGAATGATGACTCAGTCATCGCTATGGCATTCAACCAACAGTTCACCAATCTGGAACAGATCAAAGCAGGTCTGCCCACCCAACCCCCAGGCCTCTACGACCCCCCCTCCCACCATAAGAGACCATCCCTCCTTCCACCTCAGGCTAGTTAGATCTAAGGAAGTCCTCCCTCTACTAAAAACCCTCAAAGCATCAGGATCTGCTGGACCAGACGGTCTACCCCCCCGAATTCTCAAGGAAGAGGCCTCAGCACTCGCTAGACCCCTAACCTGGCCCCTCAACCGTTCCATCCTTGAAGGGGTCATCCCAGGTACTTGGAAAATGGCCCATATAGTCCCTGTCAACAAGGGTGCAACGAGGGAATCACCCAACAACTATAGGCCAATCTCCATACTCTGCAGCCTTGGTAAGATCCAAGAGAGATTGATATACAATCAACTCCGAGACTACCTAGAGATCCACCAACTACTAGCCCCCTCACAGCATGGCTTCAGAACTAACCATGGGACTGACACTGCTCTTATCAATTTCACTACTGATGTACTCAGAGAACTGGACAAGGGGACCCCTACTGGAACAGTCTTTATAGACCTATCCAAAGCATTTGACCTTGTCAACCACAACCTGCTGCTCTCTAAACTGAGGGAGGTTGGACTGGACAGTCACTCCCTGTCGCGGTTCTCCAGCTACCTAACTGGAAGGTCACAGAAGGTAAAATGGAACGACTCCCTGTCCGAGCCCCTTCCTCTCACTGAGGGGCTGCCTCAAGGGTCTATACTCGGATCCCTTCTCTTCTCACTCTTCACCAATGACCTCTGCAACCACTGTGGTGGGAGTTCAGTGGTACAGTATGCGGATGACGCAGTCCTCTACCGGCCCTCCACCAATATGGGAGAACTATGTTCAGGGCTCCAAGATGACTTGGAATCCCTTGAGGAATGGCTAATCACCAATAGAATGGTCATCAATCTGAGCAAGACCAAGGCCATGCTGTTTGGCCCCAGATCCCTCAATCGGGATAGATGCCAACTCCTCCAAATTACGACCACATCAGGCAAGAGGCTCAAGGTGGTACCTTCTATAAAATACCTTGGTCTCACCTTGGACCAGGGCTTCACCCTCAAGGAGCATGTAGACCAAGTAACCAAGAATATCCACTCCAAACTCGGGACCTTTACAGGCTGAAAGACCAGCTGATACCTGCTGCCCGGGTCTCCATCGCCACGAGCGTTCTGCTCCCCACCATCACCTACACTGCCCCTGTCATCCAGGGAGCAGCTAGGCAAAAGCTAAACAAGCTACAGATTCTCTACCATAAGGTGGCCTGCTTCGCCACATTAAAGGGCCCGATGACTCACCACTGTGACACGCTGTCTTTATTAAACTGGCCCACCTGGGAAGATAGACTTCATTACCCCTCACTCTGCCTCACCCACAAATTACTCCACTCCCCCCCCACCCAGCCTCACCAGGCTCATCTCCATCAAGAGCAACCCAAGGCAACTCTGTACGACCAACAGGACTCTCCTCTCAGTGCCCAGGGTGAGAACTAAGGCGGGCGGGAAGTCATTCGCCTTTACCGCCCCCACCCTATGGAACTCCCTGCCACAAGGTATTCAGGAAACCTCCTCCTCCTACAACTTCCGCACTAGGCTTAGGGCACACCTGACTACCGCCACATACTGCAACTGCTAAGTTAAGGGACCCCCAAGCGTTAGCCAATACTCCGTGGTCCAACTCCTGTACCATTGCAACTTGTTATATTCCTACCATGTTTACCCTGTAATGTATCTATGTGACACATGTTATATATTTTGTTGCACTCAATCCTATGTAATAATCTATGTAATCCTCAGGTCGCCCCTGAAAAAGGGACCCTCGAGGCCCAGTGGGCTCACCCGATTATCAAAATTTAATAAATAATAAATAAATAAATAAATATCAGTGAGCGTTTATTGTTTGTGCGGATTTTGAATGTTAATGTGTAACATTGCCTGCCCTTGAATGGGGCTGCTTCAGTTCCCCCACAGTCGGTCAGCACCCAGCCAGCCACTGACCAAGACCAGGACCCCTGCCTGCAGCTCCTTGGAAGCTTCCTGCCCTTGAACAGGGCTGCTTTAACTCCTCCACAGTCGGTCAGCACCATGCCAGCCACCGACCAATACCAGGACACCCACCTGCAGCTCCTTGGAAGGTACGGTGACATCGCAGCCAATCAGAACATGGGCACTTCCAGAAAACCTGCTCTGATTGGCCAGGACTTTTCCCCTGCTTTTGCCACCTGGCACTTTTTACAAACAGATTTAGCTGCAACTAAGCAAAATTCAAGTGTCTAATAGAAGTTTTTCAACTGTATTAGCTGGATTGTAATTTCTACTACTGTTTTAAAATGCTTACAGCTCTTCTGTTTCCTTGCTCCTGCACCCCCCATCCAAGCACTCTGCCTTGGTGCCGAAAAGTCTGACTCTCCTTTGTCTTGCTAAACTGCTCAATCTAAACCTATCCTATCTCTATGCTATTTAAACCCTGCTATTTTATTCTTCTCTCCAGCTGCCTGCCCTTGAACGGGGTTGCTCCAACTCCCCCACAGTCAGTCGGCAGCCAGCCAGCCACCGACCGAGACCAGGATGCCTGCCTGCCTGCAGTTCCTTGGAAGGTACGGTGACAGCGCAGCCAATCGGAACACAGGCGCTTCCAGCAAACCCACCCTGATTGGCCAGGACTTTTCCCCTGCCTTTGCCACCTGGCGCTTTTTACAAATAGATTTAGCTGCAACTAAGCAAAATTTCAAGTGTCTAATAGAAGTATTTTTTTGGCTAGTTTTCCATTAGCAGGTTATACAGACCTGCCACTATAGGGATTCATGTTCTTTCATTTAAAAAAAAAGTCTACCCTCTTAAAGTCACAGTTGCTTTACTTGCTATATACCTTCCTTCCCACCCTGGAGATCCTCTCGAACAGGGTAAGACTTCCCCTTACCACCGGGACTGCTGAGAGCCGCGCCATTGGCCCCATGGTATCTGTACCGCTTTCTTGAGCCAGCTAAAACTTTGCTTTGCTTGGGGCTGCTGCACCCATTCATTTCTATGGCAAATGACCGAAATTTTATGCCACCCCCCTCCCCCCTAAAACCTTAACTTTATAGACCTTCCTCCATGCCCCCTGGTAGCTCCGCCTCCCACTCATATTCCATTGGGTACCTGTTTTGGGACTCCCCCCATCTTTTAGTCACCACATCCCACTCCCTGGCTGCCTGGCCTTCCTGGCTGTATACTCATTTCCCACTGATCCAGCTACTGCCCTTCTGCCCCCCTTCTCCTAGCCCCGCCAGCCTGTCTTAACCCCCTCCCTCCACCTACCACAAATCCTACCTTAATCATGCTCCTCCACCGCTCTTTACCCCTATTCTATTTCTCCTTGCCTGTCTTCCTCCCATACTGCAAGCCACAAAAGCCTGCTTTCCCTCCCCCCACAGCTTCCACATTCCTACATCCTTCCTCCACATAGGCACACTGCACACTGGTCACTGCCCCTTGCCCAGAATCCATCCTACTACCATGAAACTGTCCTACACCCACACCCACACTGCTCCTAGCCATCCACTTTGGTCTCCCCTCTCTATGCTTACCCTCACCCACTATTGTTGATGCTCAGCAATTTTCTGGGATGCTAGCAGGTGAAAGCATTCCCTAAAAGAAATATGCTGCAGCTCCTTGAGGCTAGTCCTCCTCCTCCTAATGCTGTCAGGCAACGTGCACCCAAACCCTGGCCCATTCTACTCTAAAGCAACTAATCTGAGCAAGCCTTTGGTTGCCCTCTCATTCATATCAATCGGCATCTGCAGTCTCCTTCCTAAAATGGATGCCCTACAGGCCTTCACCAGCCAACTCTGCCCTGACATCCTGGCAGTTGTTGAAACCTGGCTCATGCCATCAGTACCAGACCATGCAATCATCCTTCCTGGCTACAACGTCTTTAGGCTGGATCACCTGTCTAAAAGAGGTGGGGGCTGCCCTCTCTACCTAAAAGACTCCATACAGGGGCAGCACATCATTATATCACTCCAACCCACAACTGCTCAGATACTACCAGTGAGAATCTTCCTCGGATCCCAAAACAAAACCCTCACTGTTGCCACCATCTACATCCCTCCCAAAGAACATGGAACTGGTCTAACAGCTGTGCTTGACTTTGTAAAGTCACTCCCACCAGACACCAAATCCATCCTCCTAGGTGACTTCAACATCAACTGGCCTGAAGCAGATGCTGGTGCACACAGGGATACCATTGCTGTGGTGAACCTCACACAAATGGTTGACTCACCAACCAGGAAAAATTACAGGACAAGCACCAGCACACTCTTGGACTGGATCCTTACCAGTCACCCATCATGGATATCTAACACTAAAGTCCTCCCTAACTCTCTCAGTGACCACTCCCCTATTAGCTGCACCTGGTCAAATAAATTCATCAAACCACTGCCAAAAACTATCACCAGCAGGGTTCCACCCCGTGGTCACCTTTCTTGACTCAAATCCCACCTCCTCCATCAAAACGGTCCCCTATCTTTAATGCAACCAACACAAACACTGCCCATGACCACTTCATAAACATCTTCACTGTAGCCTGTGACACATATGCTCCTATTAAGAAACACAGTGTCAAATCACTCAGTAACCCTTGGCTCAGAGGTGACCTCCTCAGGATGCTAAAAACAAGAGATCACCTATGGGAGCTGGCCAGAAATTCTGGAAGGAAAAACGACATCCAAAACTACAAACGTGCCTGCAATGACTGCACCAAAACCATCCAGCAAATGAAGTCCACCTACTATAAGCATGCCCTTACAAAGTCCTGGAGCAGTGGTTGGGAATTCTGAAAGAACTTAAAGGAACTCACCGGGAATCCACCCACACACCCCCATCAATACTCAACATCAATGGAATCACAACCCTCAACCCAAAAATGATTGCGGATACCTTTAACAAAGCCTTTACCGACCTCAGTGGTGTCCTACCCCAGGACTACTTCAAAGATGGTGAAGTCCCTCTGCCTACAATGAACACTTCCCCCACCAGCTCCCCCCACTTCTACTTCAAAGCAGTCAAGGCTCACCAAGTATGAAAATATGTTACCAAAGCCCTTGGTAAATCAAGATTCAGCAATGACTCCCTCGATCTCAAAATCCTGTGTCTCACACTTGATGAAGTGCTTAGTCCTCTGACCAGAATTGTCAACCTCTCCCTCAACCTTAGCCAGTTCCCAGAAAGATGGAAATCTGCCACTGTTACCCCAATCCATAAAAGTGGTGACAAAACTGCCCACGATGACTACATACCTATCTCCCTACTACCCCCACTCTCCAAGACACTAGAACGCATCATCTTGGACCAGCTCACAGAATACCTGGATACATACAACATCCTGTGCAAGCAACAACACAGGTTCCGCAAAGGTCACAGCACCTCCATAGCCCTACATAAATTCACCAGCACAATACACAATGAACTTGACTCCAGTGAACTACTAGGCTCAATCTACATTGACTTAACTAAAGCCTTCGACACTGTCAATCACCGCCTCCTGCTTGTCCAGCTTCAGAACACTGGCCTGTCAACCGACTCCATTGGCTGGTTTAAGAGCTACCTTGAAGAATGGTCCCAAACAGTAAGAATCGCTGATACACTCTCGGACCCTAGACCGGTCCACTCAGAAGTCCCTCAGGGCTCCATTCTGGAACCCCTCCTCTTCAGCCTATTTTTATTTGTAATTAAGATTTTTATTGTTATTATATGCCACTCCAGAAGAGAATATGAGAAACAACAGGTTTGTATTTTAACATGAGTTATACAATCATCTATAGTGCCCTGACGTGTTAGCTCTAGGGCATATTACTATAAAAGAAAACAAACAAAAAAGACAATAATAACAATGTAGGTAAAAAAGATAGGAATGTAAGAAAAAACCCAGTACCCACACCCTCCCACCCAAGGTTACTGTACCTGAGAAAGGTTGGTAAAAATAATAAAGAGAAAGAAGCCAGAGACTATATAAACCAGGTAATCCATATTAGGCCTCCGGATTCCAGCATCACAGGAGACGGTCTAAGCGACCCCATTTAAGTGAAAATACTTTTTTCTGGCCTCGATTATAAGTTACATATCTCTACAATTGAAGAGCTAACGTACATTCCCAATGCCACTCCAAAAAAGTCGGAGAGCAGTCAGACGACCAATGCCTTAGAATTATTAACTTCATGGTGGCAGTAATAATTGCCACTTGGGCTCTCCAATATTTAGGAGTGAGATCAGGAAAAACATTTAACAAACAGATTTCTGGAGTGTTTATAGGATAGGAGCCAAGGATAGGGTGCACCAGCTTATTATGAGAGTCCCAAAGGGGTTGGATCTTTGGACATGCCCAAAGAATGTGATATAGGGAGCCTTCATTTAGCTTGCATCTCCAACAGAGAGGGGAACTACATGCTTTCCATCTGAAAAGGTACGTGGGGGTTAGATATAAATGGTGTAACAACTTGAACTGGATCAGCCTGAGTCTGTCTTGCTTAAGATACATATAGGTAGTATTCCACAGCTTAGTCCAAAAACCCGGAGTATCCACAAGGTTTAACTCATTAACCCAGTAATAGCAGACTCCAGATGGAAGCTTAGCATCCCATTCCAATAGCAATTTGTATACTTTAGAAATTGCATGTGGCTGGGTCGCCGCAGCTAAAAGAGAATCAATATTCAATGGCTCAGAAACTGAGGTTACCAACTCAGTGAGGGATGGCGACAATGCCTTCCTCAGCTGTATCCATCTAAAAAAATAATTATCGTCGGAACCATAACAATTTTTAAGATCCTCAAAGGATATCAACATACCCCGATCCAAAAGTTCAGCGGCTGAGAGGTGGCCGATCTGTGACCAAAAAGATGGGGGGATAGTGCATCCTCCAATTTTGAAGTGGACATTATGAAAAACAGGTTGGGCGGCGGAAGTCCACCACTTGATTTTAAAATGTTGCTGAAGCTGAAGAAGGGCCTTGAAGGACCAACCCATAGGGTTATTCTTAAATGACCCGGGAATATCGGATGGGGAGGAAAACAAAAGGGCTCGCAACAATGAGTTCACACCCTTCGCTAAACCACATTCGATATCTAACCAGAGAGGCCTATAACTTAATGACTCTCTCTCCTTATTCCACCATCCTAGCTTAGAGACATGTTGTGCTATATAATATAGGTAGATAGAAGGGGCGGTTAAGCCCCCCTTACTTTTAGGTGCTGTTAGATTGTGATACTATCTACTAGCTCGTTTGCCTTGCCATAAAAATGAGTCAAAGATTTTTCGTAATTTGAGAAACCATTTTTTTGGGAGATAAGTCCCAATCATGCCTAAGGGGTATAGAAGTCTAGGTAAAACATTCATCTTTAGAATACTTACCCTACCCCACAATGTTAAGGAGAGAGACCTCCATCTAGTTAGATCCTCTGATATGGTTTGAACCAAGGCATCTAAATTTTTTTGGATCATTAACGAGATACTTGTGGAGATATTGATACCCAGGTATGATTGGGACTTATCTTCCCAGCTCAGACCAAGGGCCCCAGAATCTGACCTTAATACCCTACTATTTAATGGAAAAATTTTGGATTTTTCACGATTTAATTTATACCCCGACACTTTTGAAAAGCGGTCTATTTCCTCAAGTATAGCCAGAATAGAGACATTTGGGTTTTCGACATGCAACAATACATCATCTGCATAGGCGGAGCAGATATATGAATCTCTACCCACCCTAATACCCTCTATAATCGGATTCCCTAACAGTCTGCGTAGAAACGGTTCCAAATATAAATTGAATAAGAGTGGGGACAAGGGACAACCTTGCCTAGTGCCCCGTTCTAGTTTAATATGCTGAGACAAAACCCCATTACATTTAACTCTGGCAGATGGAGAGGAGTACAAGATTTGAACCCATTTTATAAAGTGGGCTGGGATACCAAAGGCAGACATTGTTTGGAATAAGAAGCCCCACGAAACTTTATCAAAAGCTTTTTCGGCATCAAGTGAAAGGAGCAAGGCCGGGGTATCTGAATTTTTTACCTCCATCATAAGATGCAACAGCTTCCTTAGATGGTCCTGCAGTAGCCTTCCCCTCATAAAGCCAACCTGCTCTCTGCAGATCAGTCTATCCATTACATTAGCTAATCTCCCTGCGAGAATCTTCGCTAAAATTTTGACATCTGTATTCAATAGCGAGATAGGGCGATAGCTATCTAAGTTCAGAGGGTCTTTACCTGGTTTCAGGATTAAGGTAATTGTAGCCTCAAGGAAAAATGGATCTGAGACCCCATGCTCAAACCAGTGATAAAACACTTCTAAAAGGATTGGGGCTAGCTCAGAGGAAAAGACCTTAAAAATGTTGCTAGGATAGCCATCAGGGCTGGGAGATTTATCAAGAGGCAATTGCTGTATAGCTTGACAGATCTCAAGAGTAGTTATTGGGGAGACCAGGTCTGCGGCCTCTTCCGGGGAAATTTTTGGCAGTGCTACCGATTGAAGAAATTTCTTGATATCTGAATCCGAGAGATCTGACTGAGAGTCTTTGGAATATACCATTTGAAAGAAGTCTTTAAAGGCATTTGCCATAAGATGAGGATCCGTACAGACCTGGTTTTCCTGCGTTGGACGAATTCCTGCAATGTACTGCGCTGAATCCATCTGCTTTATCCACATTGCAAGTAATCTTCCTGCCTTCTCACCTGTAGCTAGATATTGAAGTTTTGCGCGTAACCGGGCAAGCTCGGCCTGGTGCAGGGAAAGCCCCGAGTATTGGACCTGTAGCCTATGCAACTTAAGTCTGTCTGACATCAGACGAGCATTGGGATAATCTACATTCAATTTGGCTAATTTAGTTTGCAGAGGAGGTCATCCCTTTTTGGGTAAGTTTTTCCTGAAGTAATCTTTATTAGTTCCCCCCTTAAGGAACATTTCAATGCGGCCCAAATCATATCTTTTGGGGGTATTGAGTTTTGATTGTCTTGCAAGAATAAGCTAATGTATTCTTTAATTTCTTTTAAGTAGCGTTCATCTCTTAGTATTTGAGTGTTTAATCTCCATTGGGGCGAACGCCGGAGTAAAAGGGATGGTCTGAATAATATACTAACCGGAGCATGGTCCGATATGACCCTTGCTGATATATCTGCCTCTATGATGTCAGGGATTGCAATAGAACTGAGTAGGATATAGTCAATTCTCGAGTAAGAATTGTGAACAGGGGAATAAAAGGAATATTGCCGTCGCCCAGGGTGAAGGACACGCCATATATCCACTAGATCAGTATTGCTCATAAGACTCTTAAGAGCTCTCTGTGCTGGTGAAAGGCCTTTTTTCTTATTAAAGGTTCGGTCTATTTCATTCTGTAGTACTAGATTCCAATCTCCTCCAACAATTACTACTGGAGGCATGGCTACAAGTAGCCTCTGTAGCAACATGGAGAAGAAACAAGGGGAGTCATTATTAGGGCCATAAACTGATCCTATGAGTAAAATTTGCGAAGCTAATTGCGCCCTTACAAGTATAAATCGGACTTCCCGATCCCAATATTCCTGCAGCAATTTAAAGGGGACACTTTTAGCCACCGATATAGCTACTCCAGCCTTTCTGGTCGAGACCCCAGCTCCATACACTTGGTCGACCCATGATCTCCTGAAATATAAGAGATCCTCCCTCTTCAGGTGGGTTTCCTGAAGAAGAGCAATGTGTGTGCCCAGCTGGTAAAGGTGTCTCAATATTATTTGTCGCTTAGCCCTATCCTTGGCTCCCTTCACATTCCAAGTTATAATCCTATACATTTGACTCATTGCATATAGGAATAACAATTGTCATGTAACTAAACAATGGTCAGGAACCATTAACATTCTCACTAAAGAAATGCGACGTATATGAACACCAACCTGCAAAAAATAAATGTGCATATCCAAAAAGCAGTAACCTTGACTATTATTAAAGCCCTTCCCACCCCCCTGTCCCCTTCTAAAACCAAAACCCTCCCCATCCCTCCAATAAATGAACCCCAATATACAGAAAAGTCCCCCTCCCCACAACCAACCAACCCCCAGTTCCCTAGAACTGTTCTCTTAAAAATAGTCCGCCACATGATATCCATTTAAGCGGCCCAAAACGATCAGTTGCACAGCCTGCAGCCCCCGCCCACCAATGTCCGAGCAATAGAGATAACATTTAGCTCCAGGACATCCAATAAAATAGCAAATTAAAAAAAAAAAAAAGATTTTTTTTGAAAGTACTCCAAATCCAGATAATCTGATCGAGAGATTAAATTCCTTCGTTGGATAAGTCCAGGTTTCTCAAGAATATGTCTGCATCCAGTTCCAATCCGAACCGATGAAATCTCCTAAAAGGAAAAAAAAAAAAAAAAGGGAGGGGAGGGGTTTTATTGGGAGGGAATAAATGTTCAAAATAAACAAAATTTAGTCCGAAGTAGGAGTCAAGCCAGTGCGGAGTGTCACAGCAACCATTAAGGAGACTGAACTGCCAATCTCCTTACAGATAGGGGGATCCCAGATACTGTTCCAAGAGTATACTGTCCATCTTATAGCCTCTCAATGGTCAGTCCAAGTTTTGGCCAGTCGATTCTCGCGGCATACTAGTATTCAGGTCCTTCCCAAAAAAAAAAAAAAAATACCCACAGGAAAATGGATAATATAACACACATACAGTCAGCTAAGCACACCCCCACTTTCAAGGCCTTCGAGGATAACTCCTCATTTGAAAAGATCAGGGAGAAGCCGCTGCAATTCTTGGTGAGCTTGTGAGCAGGAATCAAAGGATATCCAGGTACCATCTAGATTAACCATCAGGACTGCAGGATACTTCACTTTGAACTGTTTTGCAGCAGCTATAAGTTTAGTAACAATCGGATGCAACTCTTGACGTTTTACTATTACAGAGTGGGGGAGATCCTGAATGATTCGAATCCGCCTGCCTTCCCAAAGGAGCTCCTTTACCCCTCTTACTTTGTCCAGCACATGCTGTCTGTCCAAATAATTAAGAAATTTCACAATCAAGGGTCTAGGAGGTTGACCCTGTGCAGGCGGGGGTCGAAGGGCCCTATGTGCTCTTTCTATGATGAAGTCTCTACCAGTTGGGGGGCAGCGATCTTTGCACACAGCTTTTGATAAAGACAATTGGGAATTTCCCTCCTCTTCTCAGGGACCCCAATTATAACAATATTAGTTGCGTCTGCTCGCCTCTAAGTCCTCGATCTTGTCCTCCAGCTTTTTAAATCTGCGCTTTATTATTGTAAGCTCCATCTCGTAGTTATTCTGTTTGTTTTCTAATGAGCTTATTTTTGCCTCTGTATCGCCCATTCTCCGAGTTAAGGACTTGACTGACTCTTTTATCTGACGCATATCTTCAGCCACCGAGGTGATTGTAGCCTGTAGAGGTTGCAGGAGCTCGAGAAATCTGGCCTCTGAGAGTGGAATGTCTCCCGTGGGTAAGCTAGACAGACTAGCAGCCTGCTGTTTTGCACGCTTAGCGGCCTTGTCTTTTTCAGGCGTTCAGGGAGGAGTGTGCTTCGGCCTGGCTTTTTTGATATAATCCTCCATTTGTTTGCTGATCGCTCGACTGGCAGTGGTCTCCTCGGGCACTCTTGACGATCTGCAGGCTCGATTTAATTAATAACCATGCAAAAAATGGCAAAATTAGTCGGACTGGCAATGGAGCTCCGCGAGCGCGCTGCTTTCCCTCAGGCTGCCATCACGTGACCCCTCTTCAGCCTATTTTTAAACTCTCTACCAGACAGTTGCCCAGAACTCATAATTCTCTACGCTGACAATGCTGTGATCCTCACCTCGGACCCTGATCCAATCCAATTAAAAAATAAACTTCAGTGGGCCTTCTCCTCCACCGAATCCTGGTTCCTAAATCATAAACTGCTTCTCAAGCAGAAAAAAAAACAAGTCTATGGTCTTCTGCAGCCCCCACAACAAAAACAAATAACTCCATCTCTCCATTACAACTGAACAAGGAGCCATCCTAGAGCAAACACAATCGTTCAAGTACCTCGGCATCACCGTTGATCCCCACCTCTGATTCGCTGCCCATATCAGCAATGTTACAAAGTCTGCCAATGTGAGGTTAGGCATATTATTCCGGCACAGGAAATGCCTAACCCCAGAAGCACTACCAGTGGCCATCCAAAGCTCCATCGTCAGCATCATAGACTATAGTCTTATCATATATGAGTCTGCAACTACCACTGCTCTCAAATGTATCATGACCTCCCTGAATAAGGCCTGTCATCTCATCACTGGCTCACATCACCGTACCCACACATGTGACCTTATTCCCAATCTGAATGGCTTCAACTGGACAAACGCATAAAATACCAAACCTGCATCACAGCCAATAAAATTATAATGGGGCTTGCCCCACCTGGTGTCTGTGCCCTCCTTAAGCCTAGACATAGGAACGTCACTACAAGGAGATCCAATTCCCATCTACTACATATCCCATGATGTCGCACAGCCCAAGGACAAAGATCATTCACCTATCGGGCATCCAACTGGCTCAACTCTCTTGGCAATGACATAGTGACTGCTCCAACACTCGACCTCTTCAAGTCTAAGCTGTGCCTCTCACTGCTTGTATCCTATGATTTCCCATCTTAGCATTTTCACCATTCCAGCTGCACATGCCCCAGCACTTACAATCAGTCTTTGCACCCCTAGCACCTTACCTGTCATATTCCCTTGACAAGGCCCCCTGGCTGCACTGTCTCCCACCCTCGCCCACCTCTCCTCATATCTCCACTCCTGCCCCCACCCCAACCACCTCTCATACTCCCCCTTACCCCTGCACCTCCTTCCCCCTCAATCTCCTACCCTCACTTCCCCACCCAACCCTTTCCCTTGTCTTGCTCATAGTTCAAGTCTTTGTACTGGTTATTTCATGTCTGTAAGTCAATGATTATATGTTTGTAACTAAAAATGATGACTGTTGCACATGCTAACGTGGAACCTTTGTAAAAGAGCCTTGACTCAAAGGTATTGTAATCCTAGATTTAAATAAATAAATTCAGTCTGTGTACTGAGAGATAGTGGAAGTGTGCTTTGGGGGAGGGGCGTATCTGGTGTAAGTAGATTTAAGTTGGAGCAATAGGGAGTTCTTTGTTTTTTGGTTATACTGTACTTTTCTTTTATAACTGATTGCGTTATTGTACACACAGTAATATTTTCAGAAATTATTGAAATTTTTTTGCTGATTGTGTGTGTTGTGGTCTGGATGGACCTGGTGCAGCATTGAGGTTGTTTAAAAAACCTTGTATATTACTGAAGTTTTAAAATTGGTATGCATTACTTGTAGACAAATTCTGTGTGTGTGTGTGTGCGTGTGTGTGTGTGTGTGTGTGTGTGTGTGTGTGTGGTGTGGTGCATGATGTGACAGCAAATAATACACCTTTTATTGTGCCACAGTGTAATTTCAGAACCTGCTATCCACTGCAGCTGCGTGATTTTTTTACTGTCATTGTGGTATCTTTTCTTGGTTTTGCACTGCAGTAATCTGCAGTCAGTGCCCCCTCCAACCAGCAAAAGGTATTCTTTTCCAGATTGGATTGTTTGTGACTTGAGAACACCACTGGTTAGTTAAGGTGTTGTTGAATTTGTTGTGACATTGCAGCTGTATCTGTTGTTGAAGCCACAGTTGTTTTTTTGGCTTCACATCCAGCATCACCCACCTGCCCCCCACCCAGAGTGAATGTTCCAAAATCTGAATTTGTTTAGAATATTCCTATTGATCCCCCAAAATACCCACAAACAGCCATGCAAGCAAAGCTGTTTCTTGCCATGGCACTGCTGCCAGTGGTAATCTTGTCTTTGGGCGTGGTAGTAGCACACAGTCACAGAAGTGCATTGCTGATGTGAGGAAAGGTATTTCTCCTTCAATGTTTTTACAGCGCAATTAGTAGCTTCACTCATAGTTGGAGGAGATGATGTAGTCCCAGATGGTGGTATTAGTGCAGTTGCTGCTGATGGTATGAGTATTGCTGCCTCAAGTTCCAGTTCTGACCAGTTTACCATGTCCAAAAATATAGTGGAATGTGAGCAGTGGCAGTGAGTGACAGTGTAGATGATGTCATACTCCCCAGTAACATCCCAGTAACTGAACATGCTGATTCTGATCATCATGTAAATGATAGCACACAAAATGACATTTCTCCCACCACAGTTCAGGCCATGCATTTGCCAAGCAGTGATTCACAGTGTGATGAAAACATTTTGGGTGATGGTGGTGCTGATGATGATGTTGCTGTGGTTGATGCAAGCAGAAGATGTGGATGATGTTGATGAAGATGATGATGATGTCAGTGACCCATGTTGGGAGCTGGAGAAAAAAGAAACTTAAGGTGTCTGTGTCTGGGTCTGTTTGCATTTTTGCAGTCCAAGTGAGTTCTGCATGAAATATCATGTAGCACCCCCCCCCCCACTTCATGGCTTAAAAAATGGAGTCCAATAAGCAGCATCAGAGGGGACATGTTAAAACTAGAGGATCAAAATCCCTTGTTTGAGATTTTTTATGGAAGATGCAAATGGTGAATCAGTTGCAATCTGCCAGGTTTGCCAGGTGCATGTGAGTCAAGGTAAAAAGGGGAGCCATCTGGGCACAGTGGGATAGCATACACATCTTAAGAATAGGCACATGGCACTGTGGACTCAGCACAAGATGGCAGCTAATATGTGTACCACAGTGGGGGGCATTCACCCTCATTATCAACCATAAGGAGCATGGTATCCCCTTCCATGGCTGTAGCATCAAGAAGAAAATTAAATGTGTGCAGTAGTGATGAAATAACAGCAGAAGATTACTACAGGCATGATGAGGTGGAAGAGCAGAATGATTTTGAAGTCTTGTCCAGTGCTGGTGAGAGTAGCAGTTTTGGTGGTGGTGGTGGTCAATGAAGTATGTCAAGTGCAAGTGGTACATCAACCCCTGTTGCTAAATCCAGCAAAATAACTGCATTTCTGGGTTTGTCATCACCTGTGCAACTGTCTTCATCACACATCCACACTCCACCCCCTGCCATTCACAGAGCAGAACCATTTGCCATCACACCCTGTGTAAAACATTTGAGTTACCCCATGTTACAAAGTGATTTTGCACAAAGAGCTGAAGTACCCACCCAATCATACAGTGTCACGTGAACTTAATGCTGCTGTAGCTGAAATGCTGGCAATCGATCTTTTGCCCTTCTCCTTTGTGGAAAATTCTGGGTTCCTGTGGTTTGCTGCACATGCCTGTCCAAAATGGAGAGTCCCATCCAGGACATACTTTTTGACCCGTGCTGTCCCCGAGTTGTACTGTACTGTGTCCGATTCAGTAAGACATTCCCTTCAACATTCCTTCTTTCCATTCATCCATTTAAGTAGGGATATGTGGACAAGTGGCAAATCAATGGGGAGTTCATATTTGTGTATAACTGCACACTGGGTGCAGGTGCTGGAGGTTGTGCCATTGGTAGTGTGAATAATCAGTGTAGTAAGGTAGAGCATCATGGTAACAATCTTCCAGGAATTTGACAGCATGCAACAATTGCTATGCACAATGTGACCTGTTCACACACTGATGAAAACATGTTGGACATGGTATTGACTGAAATTGACAAATGGCTGAACCCCCCTGTCCCTGAGAGCTGTTTTCATAGCAAGTGACAATGGGTCAAATGTGGTGAAATGCATCACAGATGGTGGCTCTTTTCAGGTTCCATGCATGGCCTCCTGTTTAAATCTTGTGGTGCAGGAATTTCTGCAGCACCCTGATATAAAGGAAATGCTGATAGTTGCATGCCATATCTGTTCTCACTTTTCATGCACTGCAAAGGCCCATGACCAGCTTCAGCAGTTACAGATCCAAAACAGCCTCCTGCAGCACCACTCAAAGCTGGAAGTTGTCACCCAGTGGAACTACACTTTATGCATGGCAGAGAGGTTGTATGAACAGTACAAAACCATCTCAGTTTATCTTGTCATGCACACTAGCCGTGACAGTTCCGGGGCCTCCATGTCTATGATGACTGAACAGTGACACCTCATGGACTCTGTAATAAGAATCTTGAGGCCTTTTGAACATGCCACACAGGCAGTGAGTGGTGAGTCTGCCTCCATTAGCCAATCAATTCCACTGCTGTGGGTGCTGAGGCAGACATTGGTGAATGTACAGCATAGTCTTGATGTTGCCAGAGATAGTGCTAGCAGTGTGTTGCTGAAACACATGCTGACAGTTTTCAACCAGATTCATCACATCTTGAGCATATAGCATAGTGACAACTTTGCAATAGCATCAATACTGGACCCATGATACAAACGTGGAATTGTTTCATTACTGGAGGGCTGGCCTGACAGGTAAAAAAGGTCAGTGGGCAACTGATGTGCTTGGTTTATGGGGCACAGAAGTCACCTGCCAAGGTCAGGAAACGTGAGCAGCATAATCAGGCTGAAGGTGAACCTGGAGGAGTAGTATCAAACATATCCTGTAAGGGGAAGGGGACTGCAGATCCAGGTTGTCTGTCATCAAAAGCAGCTGGCGTTAACCCACTTTGGGAGGCTTTGTCCCAAGTGGGGATTTGTGGCATAAATGAGTCTGGAGAACAGGATAATGCATCAACCACTGGACGTAGAGCAGCACAGCAAATGGTTGAGTCATATGTGTCTGAAAACATGCATCTGTCAGTCACTGATGATTCCCTTTTACACTGGAGTGGAAAGGTCAGTGAATGGCCAAAGCTGACCGCTGTGGCACTGAAGTACCTGACATGCCCACCCTCCAGTGTGAGTGTCAAGAGGGTATTCAGCTCAGCAGGTGAAATATCTCTGGATCGTCATACACAACTCTCTCCTGCAAATGTCAGTTTGCCGACATTCATAAAAATGAATGAGAGGCACATACCAGCTCAGACTGCAGCCTCAGTATTTGTACCCCAGCATACACACGGGGTTGCTGATGTTGAAGAAAGGGACCATCCTGGTGGCAGTGACAGCATGAAGTGGCCTACCACTGATGTAGACAATAACACAGTGGAGAAAGAATTTCCCCGTGGTCCAAATTCAAACATAGAAGACTGCGAGGGCAGCTTTTCTTCTGAGGATGATGATGAATGATGGTGAGGTTAATGTTAGCAGGTTTTAACTTAAGTGGTGAAAAGGCTGTCACATGTCTTGTATGATACATGTTCTCTTTTTCATAAAGTTAAATCACTGTCCCACTCATACTGACTCCAATTCCATATATCACATCATCACATTTATAACACAGATCACAGTATATCCTGGGCCTTGAACTACCACCACCATAAGACCGCTGTTGTCCACTGCCATGATAGGGAATGTGGCTGTGTGTCCCCCCAGACTGCCACCACCATAAGACTGCTGTTCGCCACTGCCACCACCACCAGATGCAGGAAGATGTGAGAGGGAATGTCATCATGTGCCACAGCTATGACCACCAGGACCCGCCACCAGTGTCATTTTGACAATGTTTTTCCATTGCATTGACCATGCCAAGGCAGAGGGAGTCGAACAGGAGACCACATCCATCAGCCACAGGCACAAGGCTTCTTACTCTTAAAACTATAAATTGAGTACGTGTACTAATGTTTTTTATACTATTCAACTTCCTTTAGCTCTGTGTTTTGTTTTTTGTTGCTTTTCTGAGCTGCAATAGTCAAACACATACGGTCAACTTATTTTTTTTTCTACAGGTTAACAACAAATGGCTCTCCTTCACTGAAGGTCTGTATCAATTGTACAGCAGCAGTACTGTCTACTGAAACCTATGGAATATCCATTTCCAATCCATACTGGTAAGTGTAGCAATTTAATTTCATCTGTTCCTTTTTTTTTTTTTTATGACAGTGCAACAGCTCCGACTGAGGATTCATAAACTAGGTAACGTGTATGTCAAAAAAAATATTTCTGCAACATATCATGCACTGTATTCCAAATTTGCAGCTCTAAAGCCATGACAGTGTTGAAAAAGTTGGACCCACGTTGTGTTATTTGACAAGACGTGGTTTTGAAATGTAACTTAAGTTGAGATGTAGGAACACTGACATAGTGCATTTGTTACACAGCCTGGTACTAAATTAAGTTGTGATTTGATGATTACAGTGGGATAGTTTGCCATCTGTGTTAATCCAGATACATGTGGAACAGCCACAGCTTAAATGTAATGTCTTACTGCTGCAATGAAATTGTAATAAGTTCTTCATTTCTTTTCTTAGGAAACTTCCAAATGCTTTGTTGTGTCATAGTTGCCTTATCCAAAGAACATCTTCAACATCAGCCCCCCTCCCACGCCGGAACAGACATGCAACATGCAGAAGGCACTTCAGTCTATGACCATGACCATAATTACCAGACCAGAGAATGATGCCGATGAAATCTGTGAAGAAGTAACCAAATAAACCATTAATGAGACCTGCTTACAAATAGGTCCCCCCCCCCAACAAAATACTTACCTTCATTGGCTTAAGAGTATTCCATTTCCAACTTCAAAACCAACATTTCTCATCAATCACTGGATTGTGCACACCAACAGTATGTTTGACCTGTGATACAAAACAATACAATGAGTACATGTCTATATATGTCAACTACCACCTATAAAAAATATTTATATATATTACTCTATATATATATATATATATATATATATATATATATATATAGTATAAAAAATCACCAACGCTACTATTAATCTACACACAAATGGCACCCTTCCATCCAGTTGAGGTGATCATGCATTTGTGGGAATTGCAGCACACTTTGGACCAGCAACAGTTCTCTCACAGTTATCATTTCTGACAGAACACTGAATGGATTCATGTCATGTTATCCCTCCTTCACAGGGTTTGACAAGACACTGTGCATCATGACATCATCATCAAATAGTATGTAAACTTTCTGGACACAAGACAGATGCATTTTGGGGATGGAGAAAATTTCTGGGGACTCTGTGTGACCACGTTGAGCAAGAGTGACTGCACAATAAATTCTGGGGGACTATGCATGAAGTGTAGCACTCCCATTTCACTTCCTAAGCACTTGGGAATTTTCTGAACACAAGACAGATGCATTTTGTGTGTTGTGATTGTGAGCACATAATGTCATACTTAAATTATAAATTAAAGCCGCAGTGCAACAATGTGGTGAAAATTTTGACATATACTATCTTATGCTATTTTACATTGCCAGTTACTAATTAATAATTACCTCCTGACTTGTATGATACCCTTCTTTTCACAATTTCTGTCTGCTTTATTACTTTTTCTCACGTCTGAAAAAAAGGAGCACACCTTTTAATATGGATGCTCTGACCAGGTTTTCATCAATATTTGCAGCTGTGTTTGAATAAATATTGTTCTGTGAGGTCATAAAACACTGCCTGCTGCATAATTGTTAATTTTACAACAGAAGTAATATTTAACAACTGATGGAGGAAAAACAGCAGAAAACACTGACAAAGACCGGGTCCATGCTGTATTAAAAGGAGTGTTCCTTTTATTATTTCAGACATGAAAAACAGTACTTAAGCAGACTCAAATACTGGAAAGAATAGTATCATACAAGTCAGGAGATAAGTAAAGTGACAATGTAAAATAGCATAAAAAAGTATAGGTGAAATGTTTTAGCAGATTGTTGCACTGCTGCTTTAATGTCTATTTCAAAAAAAGAAATATTTCTGGAGCCTCAGTAATGTTTACTTTGTGTCGGGACTCATGATTTGAAGTGTTTTGCAAAAAGCATGACTGAGCAGTGCAAGTATGTTGTGCTAAACTGCATATGCACAATCAAATCAAATCTTTATTTATCCAGGTGGGCACCATTGAGCAAGGCTCATTTGCAAGATGGACCTGGTCATAACAAAAATAATAGTACAGTAACATAGTACAATATCAAACAGAGAAGTAAAATATACATATGTGCAGAATAGTGTGATATATACATATATCCCAGAAATATACATCAACATTGAGCAAAAAAGCCTTTCCAACAGATAGTCTTATAAATGGATATAACTGGCATGTTCACTGAGAAAAAAAACAGGTAAGGAGGATATTACAGGATCGGTATAGTTAACTGGCAAACATCTGGGATGGGTGTGGTACCTATCCATGGCCAAACCACTGACTGTTTAGTTCCAGGTAAGGAGTCTGAGTGGGGGGCTGGGACAGAAGAGAGATGGAGAAAAGGGAAGTAGAAGGTTTGGGTAAGGAGAGTGAGGCGAGTTCTGCCATCATTGTTCTTTCCTGTGTGTGCAGACACTGTCCAGCTTTGCGCAAACATATATATGGTGTGACTTGTTGCAGTATCTCAAGAAAAAAGATAAGAAAGAATATATGATGTATATTTTATTTGTACCATCAACACCAGTGGAGTTAGTGTTATGATATTTTTTCAGAGGCATCGGATCACTGTACACCTCAGTCACTCACAGTGCACACATGGCCTTGCAGAGATCATAGCACAAAAAACACATAGTCTCCTAAAAGTCATGTGTGCAGTAGGTGACTAAGGTTCACTCTGGCCAGACACCTTTGAAAAAATATTGCATCACTTAGTCCGCTGATGATGATGGTGAGAATAAAATATGTTATTCTGCTCGCTATTCTTTATACCATAAACACTGCAACAAGTCAGCAATATATGTTTGCAGGAAGCTGCACAATTTCTGATGTCACACACACACACACATAACCACACACAGAGAGGAAACAATGATGACTACACACATGCAATTTAGCACATCATACTTGCACTGCTCACACCAGCTTTTCCATAACCCCTCCACAACAGAAAGTAAACATTACAGAAGCACTGGATGATAATAACAGAGCAATAAGGAGCATGCATGACCATACGTGCATGTATATATTTAAAGGGAAGCAGTCAGCAACAGGAGCTCCTACCCCCTGCAAGGCCTACCCTTTGGTTGAGCCTTTTAAGTATGTTGAAGCATTTTTCTCATGCCGCAATATACTTTATTTTAATAAAGAAACGTCAGCAACCCAGAAGTATGGGGGGATGCTTCGAGGGCTCCATTATGTGTAAAGGAAAGGTGTGGCGGAGACGCACCATGCGCTTCAATACTTTTGTATTGAAGCACATGGTGGATTGCCATTGCACCTTTACACATAATGGAGCCCCTATGGCATCCACCATACTTCCGGGTTGCTGACTTTTCTTTGTTAAAATAAAATATGTTGCAGTGCAAGAAAAACACCACAACATACTTAAAAGGCTTAACCAGAGGGTAAGTCTTGCAGGGGGTGGAACCTCCTGTTGCTGACTGCTTCCCTTTAAACTAATACTGTGGCCTTCCCTCTGTCTGTTATTAAACATAAACAAAAGACAAAACACTACAGCAGTGGAGGGGGAGGTGTGCTGAATAAAAAAGCTAATGGGGATCCCCTGATGTTCCAGCAGCAGATGGAACATCGACACAATATGTAGCTGGTGTTGTTCGATTTGCTCCTACTTCTGATGGATAGCACACACCATCTCATTATCTTCCTCCACCACAGCTCACAAAAGTGCTATGTCTGACTGCATTGCAGGCATTGTGGGGTCCACCAGAGTGGGGAGAAAACCAGGAGGTGGTGGCGAGGGTGGTGCTGGTAGCAGTGGTGGAGGTAGAGGTGGAGCAACTGCTGCTGTGGCCCTCCTCCTGCTGCGGTGATGCACAAGAGCAGCACCCTCTGCCACTGCCACAGAAGGGCCAGCAGGTGGAGGCCTGGCCTGTTCAGTGGTAGCCTGCCACTCCAGCATCATATGTGTGCACTAGCCCCCAGTCCCCAGATGTGTCCCCTGTGGGCCATAGCACACCTGCACACCTCAAAGCAGACACACCACAAGGCTGCTGTCCCCCTGACACAGTCAAAAAACTGCCAAACTGAGGAGCTGCGGGGGGGGAACAGGCACTGGAGGAGCAGATATAGTGCTGGAAGCATGGTCACACACCTGGGGCTCCACCTGCTGCTGTGGAAGTGGTGCTGCTGGAGCTCCAGCAGCTGATACTGGTGGTAGTGGTGGCAGACTTGGTGGATGTGGCTGTGACACTGGTGGTGCTGCTGCTTCTGGAGGGGGATGGCAGGACCAAAGAGTCTGGAGTGGTCCAACGCCATCCGGCTATGACCCCCACACATGCACACTCCCCTATGGCCATGGGCCACATACTGTCCCTGGTCTATCACACAAAAAAAACTTCTTCCCTCTCCGATGTGATGAGCAGCTTCACACACACACACACACACACACACACACACACACACACACACAAAACAAAATTTATAAAAGAAAAAAATCAGTCGTTAAAAAGAACTGACAAAACAATACAAAAAAACTAAAGAATTAGGTTTTAAAAAGCTTTTGGGTTTTTGGAATTTACTGAAGAAAGAAACTAAGAATGAACTCTCCTCTCCTACACAAAATGCTTCCTCCTTCTACCTCTGCAAAGGAGAAAGTGAAAGTATCTGCTTGTATGACTCACTTCCTTCCTGCCTGGCTAAAGCATGTGACTTACAGCACTGTAAGCCATGTAATGTGTGGGAAGGGGGCTGTCTAAAGTGTCTATATTGTTGTCATTCCACCTTACTTCACATTAAGGCAGAATAACAATGCAAAGTCTTAATAAAAAAAAGTGAAGTGTGCACTTTTCAATGGCCACTTTGTGTAGCATTATGATAACGTTAAGTGGCCACTTTGTGTTCAATTTTCAGGCTGAATGTAATTTTGCTGCATCTCTAGTAATGACCACTCATTTGACCAGAGTGTGTGTATCTGGCCTGGACAATTTAACATCTCTGCTATGGGGGCGGAATCTAATAATTTTGCCCGTAAAACAGTCCAGGTTAAAAGTGATTAATTGCTGGGGACTACCATCCTAATTTTACATAGAAGACTTAGGGAGGTGAAAGGCATGCTGCAGAAAAAGGCAAACCTGTGAACATTGTTACAAGTATTGACAGTGTTTCATTTAAAAATAGTGATTCACCAACAGATGCTAATGGTATTAGCCCATATGTGTGTTTAGAGGAGAAAGTACTCCTTTGGCTAGGGCAAGCTGAGCTACTGGGGTGAGGATGTGTTTGACCACAACTCAGCTCCTAATTATACCATGGGCTTTAAAATCAGGACACCTGATTGGTTGACTGGCACCTTTGCACTACTGTAAAATTCTGCATTACCAATGCAAAAGATGCCAGTCAGCCTCATCTCTCAAATCACTGTGACCCCTGACCACGAAACAAAAAATCTGCCATCTTTAAACACCAGTAAACGGCAGTCTCATACAACCGCCACTGTACCACACTGAATTTAAAACTAAAATTCCTACAAAGCAACTCTCTCAAAACCATTTCAGAGCTGAAATAGTCTAGTATTGTAAAGTCATTCCCCCATAACCACTTCCTCCCAGTTCGCCTCTGACTGTGAAATCGGCTCCCTTCCGTCATCTCTGATAGCCGCTCAGTCGACCTCCATAAACAACTGCTTCGTGCCCTATGGGAAAAGTAAAATATATCCTCATTTTTCAAAAACAGTTTCTCCACTTCTGAAATCCTCAGAGGCTTAAAATATCATGAGGTGAATACCAATGCAAGTACCCAATCAGGAACCTCCCGCAGCTTCAACGCTGTGGCAGCAGGCGCACTACGCTATCACCATCTAACGTTTAAAGATACAGAACCTCTGTTACAGTCTGCTGAGCAACTCATTCAATAAATCTTTTCTATGAGAATGGGTTTGTGATAAAATAAAAAAAAAGAAACCCTAGGACTGTCTTCTCACACCTGAAACATATATGAGGCACTATTTTGCCCACCGAAAGGGAACTTTTTTTTAGGCAGAACAATAAATTCAATTAAAACTACTACTACAAAAAATATATATTTTTTATGTGATTTTATCTTACACTAAATGAATGGGAACATTGTATAATAGCAATAAACCACCCCAGGGTGTTGGTGATGCTGGGATTTACCCACACCTGGTGAGGTTTAGTCACTTGGCCTGCAGCCTCATGACCGAACCATGCCAGGTGTGGGTAAACCCAGCATCACCAACACCCTGTTGGGGTTTATTGCTTAATTAGCCTATACAAAATACGTTTGCACTGGTCAACATGGTATATGTTGCTCTAATTTGAAATACTGTAGGCTGTATATATTGGCTTCTCTCCTCTGTATCATTATGTATATTTTGATGTATATTTTGTTCTACCTATTTTTAAATCCTGCATTTACTACATTTCATGCTCAGTGCTCTGTACCCACTGTCCCAGGTCACCCCTGAAATAGGGACTAATGTCTCAGTGAGCTCACCTGGTTAGCAACATTTAAATAAAATAAATAAATATAGGCCAAGTTTAATGTTTATTATTAGCTGCCCTGCACTCATTATGAATGTGTAATGAGAAGTGAAGTTGGAGGTCCAGGATGTCCCCAAGGTATTTAAAAGATTGAATGGATGGGGGGCTGAGCAGTCAGCATAGGATAATGTCAGACATTCAGCTCAGGGTTTGATCTTGGCTAATGGCTCAAAGAGCATGACCAAGGTCCTTTTTGCATTCAGGACAATACTGATTATTTCAAGCCAGTCTGGAACACCAAGAAAGTCAGCAAAAGCTGGGATTCATGAAGGGGGCATATTTGGCACTGGCAAGGAGTATCAAATCATCCACACAGAGAAATCAAAATCAGCAACAAGCAGATAAATTATTACTATACCCTTGACTGCTTAAAATGCAATAAAGCATATTTTATAAAAAAAAATGCATAAATAAAGATGCTCGGATATATCCAGCAGTAAATGGGACAGTAGGGAATGGTTTACAGTTTAGATGAGGAGTGAGACAGGGGTGTCCCACTAGCCCCTTATTGTAAACTTTCATATTAAACCCAGTAATTAGGGAAATTCTGAATGAAAATTTAATTCTAGGGATAACACCAGCCATAGATTTAAAACCCCAAAAATGAGCAGTTTATGTGGATGGTATCTGTATTTTGGTACAAAACAAGTAGTCTGGGATTAAAGTAATTCAGACATTGGGAAAATATGCTGCATTGGCAGGTATAGAAGTAAACTTGAAGAAAAGTGCTTGGGTATTTTTGGGTGGTGGGACTTTTGAATCAAACATTGGGCAGATAAAAATTAGAAATTAAACAATTAAAATTTTAGGGTGTCACTTTGCAAATGGAGACCTAGCATGGCTTAATTGGGAAGAAAAACTTAAAATAAGAGTACAGAAGGTGGAGGTATGGAAAACATGATCTTTTTCAAAGCAAAAAAGAGTAATGATGATAACAAAAATTCCTACTCCCCATTTTTTTTTATATTTTAGTGCCATATTTCTCATACCAGGGAGTTTAGAAACAAGGCTACTAACTTAAGCTGTTTTTTCAAATGCATTGGGGGAGTCACTTTAATCCAATGAAAAAAGCGTTCACATACTTAACACTAAAACAGGGAGGGTTAGGAATGATACATCCAACAGTGTTTTACTTTTCTTTTTTCCTTAACGCTGTATTTAAGAAAGGGGAGGAGAACAACAGTCAATAATGGGACAAATGGACTATAACCTTATTTCAATCTTTTCTCCAGAAATGGGGAAAGAGTTTCTAAAAATGAGTGTTTCATTAGAGGCTCCTGTTTTTGCAGTTCTGGCAATCAAAAAACATAAAACTATGGGGCTTTAAAAAAACACAAGTGCAGAATTTACAAAGGAAGGCTTTATACACAGAAATAATGTGGAGAAATGTTTTTGTTCAGGTTGATTTTCCAAAGCATCTACCTTCAAAATTAAATAATGCTTTGAAAACTGTGACAGACAAGAGTCCCAGCTGAGATGTGGGATGTACAATGGTTAAGCTGCCATGGGAAACTGGGGGTAAAGGGAAATCTAAAACACAAACCTACAACAGAAAGATAATGCATTGGACTATAGTGTATGGACATGGAAGAAACTATTGAGCATTTCTATTTGAATTGTTTCTATGCTAAACAGTTCTGGATAGATTTAGCCACTAGATGGCAGTGGGGACCTGTAAAACGTATCACTTATGAGAGTTTGGCGCTAGAAGAATACATCGGCTTCCTGCTGTGATATCATCCCAACAGTTTAAATGTAACTGTTACCTGTACTAAATAATATATGTGACAAGTTAAGTGTCAATTTTCATTGCCAAAAAAATTAATGCACCAACTCTAGTTCTAATAAAACAAATTGAAATGGCTGTTAGTAAACAGAAAAAGACAGAAATGTCATGTTTAGAGGCACATAAATGTAATCGATTTTGGGAAAAATATATTCTGAATAAAGTGACCTAACTAATTCTAGGGTAATCTCGAAACTTTAAGAGATGATAGAAGTGGGGTGGTAATAATGGGAATTGGTATTATGCTTACTGCTTTATGATTCACATTGCTGTTTCCTGTTCCTTTTATTTTTATTTTAGTATTATTGCTGATTTTGTATTAGAGACAAGTGTTTATTCACTGTTTTCTTTTTTATGAATTTTGAATTTCTCATGAACTAATGTTATATGTTTGGCAATAAAAAGTTCCCCTGCATTTTTTGAGAGGTGCCATGGGATCTTTAACAGCCACCTGAACTACCACTAGAACAGGCAGATGGGACCTTAGTTTAACATCTCATCCAAATGATGGCACCTCGGGAGTGTAGCACCCATGTCATGCTATACCACAATGTCAGCATTGGGATTTAACCCACGTGCCTAGTGTGGGGATAGAACCCCCATCCATCTAATCTTCCAGCTTCACAGGTGAGTGTGCAACCTGCTGAGCCACTGACACTGCTAAATATATTATATATAACAGGGTTCTGAAAGAACTCTTAAAACTGAAGGTGGACAAAGCAATGGGGCCTGATGGGATTCATCCCAGAATTCTAAAAGAACTAAGGGTAGAACTAGTGACACCACTGACTACCCCCTTTAACAAATCATGGGAGGATGGGGTGGTACCTGAGGACTGGAGGAGGGCAGATGTGATTTCCTTTCACAAAAGTGGGAGTAGGACAGAAGTAGGAAACTACAGACCTGTTAGTTTAATCTCAGTGATAGGGAAAATAATGGAATCACTTCTGAAGGAAAGAATTGTTGAGTACCTAGAGACCATGGGGCACAGAACCCAAGGCAGCATGGAGTCACTGCAGTAAGGTAATGCCAGATGAATCTAATAGATATCTTTGACTGGGTGACCAAAGTTGTAGATCAGGGAGGGGCTGTGGACATGGCCTGCCTATACTTTAGCAAGGCATTTGACTCAGTCCCATGCAAAAGATTAATATACAAGTTAACTAGCCTGGGAATGGGTCGCAAGATGATAGCCTGGGTAAATAATTGGCTGGAGAATAGGACACATAGGGTAATAGTAAATGGAGTCCACTCTGAAGAAAGGGGGGTTACTAGTGGGGTACTGCAGGGTTCAGTATTAGGACCAGTCCTCTTCACTGTCTTTATAAGGGATATTGCAGAGGGACTGGAAGGAAAAGTATATCTCTTTGCAGATGACACAAAGATCTGCAACAGACTTGATGCTCAAGGTGGGGTGGAAAGGATGGGAAGGGACATGCAAGGTTAGAGGAATGGTCAAATGTATGGCAGCTTAGATTCAATGCTAAGAAGTGCAAGGTAATGTACCTGGGAAACAAAAACCCAGAGGAAGAGTACACAATGAGGGGTGAAATACTAACAACACCAAACATGGAAAGGGACCTGGGAGTAGTCATATCAGATGACTTAAAGGTGAGCAAGCAATGTGAGACGGCAGTAAGGAGGGTTGGGGGGATACTGGGAAGCATAGGGAGAGGCATCTCCAGTAGAAAATAGGAAGTCGTTAGCCCTCTATACAGACAGCTGGTGAGACCCCATCTGGAGTACTGTGTGCAGTTCTGGAGACCTAATCTCCACAAATACATAGACAGGATGGAAGCTGTCCAGAGGAGCACAACTAAAATGGTGCAGGGTCTGCACCAGAAGACATATGAAGAGAGACTTATGGAGCTTAATATGTATAGCCTCGAGGAAAGGAGGGAGAGGGGGGACATGATAGAAACTTTCAAGTACCTCAAGGGAATCAACAAAGTCCAAGAGGGTAGCATCTTTCAAAAAAAGAAGTGTGCAAGAACAAGGGGGCACAATTTGAAGATGGGGGTGACTAAGGGGTAATGTAAGAAAGTATTTTTTCACAGAGAGGGTTGTGGATGCATGGAACAGCCTTCCAGAGGAGGTTGTGGAGTCAAAAACAGTGGTTGAATTCAAGCATGCATGGGACAGTCATAAGGCAATTCTAGGGGGTGGGGTTAGAAAGAAGTAGGCTGCTGGTTAACTAGGATCTGCAGCTTATCCATTAGGTAGGGAAATGGGCAGACTGGGTGAGCCAAGTGGTCCTTATCTGCAGTCAAATTCTATGTTTCTATGTTTCTATACAATATATGATATGCTCTTTGCTGTGGGATCTTAACTGTGTGGGTCTCTCATTTATCTTAATAGCTAGTTCTTTCATTAGGTCCTTGTTCATAAGTGTTTTGTAGAGAAATACGAAATCACCTCTCTGTCTCCTTTCCTGTAAGCTAAATAGCCCTAGTCTATTAAGTATATTTTCATAGTCAGTATCTCTATAGCCCATTAACATTTTTGTTAACATTCTCTGGGGTCTCTTTTTTTTGCAGAAAAGTAATTCCCTGTAGTGTAACTGCTACAGGATGATATGCCCAATCTTACAGAAGAAGTGTCCTCGAAGGGAGATCAGCACAATTTCCTTTTTTTTTTAATATAATTTATTTTATTGGTATAGTCTCACATAAGACATAGACAACAACACACATGAAATACATCTTCTTACAGTATCATATGAGTAGCAATAAAGTCCCCTGACTTGTGATGAGCGGGGTCACACAATACATTTGGGTGTAAATGAATTAGTTTGACATGTCAGATAAAATAGGACATATAGACAGAATAAAATATAACATAGCATAACACACATTATCCCTTCCACTATCTCCCTCCACCCTCCCTAAACCCCTCCTCCCTCCCATTGGAGATCACACATACTAAAGTGGAAAAAATATAGTATTGGAGCCAAACTTTGGAAATAAAGGTGTCACTTACAGTAGTACAGAACTAAGCTCTTATACCCGGTCTAGTAAATTGGGAGAAAACAGTTTAGGCGACAAGTAAGGAGTGTGATACCACTCCTATGTCTTTTAAATAAAGCGATATTTATTTATTTATTTATTTATCCGTTACTGAATAATGATTAATAATTAAGTATTGGCCGATTAGAGGGTAGGTGAAGCCAGTAAGAGAGTTTCCAGCTTGCTCCATCTTTTAGTGTAAGATCCTGGATGATTTCTTACACTTGAAATTGTTTTCTCTACCCTTAAGTTGAATGATATTTCATTCAGTCATTCTGTATAAGTAATAATCTCCAGGTCTAGCCACTGACACAGTATAACCCTTTTAATAGACATTGAGACTAGGGAGATATGGTACCTCCTTTCCCTAACTGAGATATCTTAAACCTTACCCAGTTTGCAAACCTCTGGAGAAAAACACTCCTATATCCCCAATAACGGGTCCAGATTTGCTTGGAATTTACTCCATGTAGGGGCTACATTAGGGCAATTCCATAGTATGTGAAAAAGGTCTCCTTCAGCTATGTTACACCTAGTGCACTGCAAGGATGGTAATCTCCCCATTTTGTACAAGTAAAGGGGGATGTAATACATATTGTGCAGTATGTAGAACTGGCTAAGGCATAATTTGTCATTAGTCATGTAGCAATACAGCTCATTCCACAAGTTAGTCCAGGACAAGGGGGTAGTGGGTAGAGTTGACTGCCAATATCGCAGGTCCCCAGTAATTTCAGGGTATAGTTGTGCAAATAAGAAAGCTACCAAGTAGGATACTGAATGGGGTTGTTTTACTAGCGATATAGCTGTAGAGATACCATTACTATTATCAATGGTCCATACTGAGTTTCCAAATCATGTGACCAAGATGTGTCTCAGTTAAAAAATACGATAAGCATGTTTTACGGAGAGATTAAGTGAGGTTAGTAAATCCCTGCTATTGGGAATCCACCCATCCATCAACAGATCAATAGTACATTTTCCTTACAATTTTCGAAAACTTAAGGCAGATAACATTACACCCCCGATTTCAAAATTAGGATTGCCCAAAAGCGGCTGCTGAATATCCAGGAGATTATTATATTGCATGGATCTACACAGTTGGGTATGAACCTGTAGAGATACCCTGATAACTGAGTCCTTTATGTTGGTTGGTAATGTGGAGGGGAGAAATTTAAAGTAAACTAGTAGGTGCTATACCTTGCACCTTAAAATAGCTTTTTTCAATACTTATCTAAATTGAGGTATACACTAATTCCTGATTAGTATGTGTCATCTGCCACAAACCCACTCAGCAGGTCTTCCCTCTGTCCCCAAAGTGTCAACCTCCAAGCACAGTCTTGTGAACAGTTAACAGAAACAGGGAAACCTTCCTGTCTGTTTTGTGGGTTCAAATCAACCTTTGGTCTCAAGTCTTGGAGGGATTCAAACTGTGGACCTCTTGCTAATGTACCCAATTCCAAAGGCTCAGATAATTCTGTCTTCAGGGGGCCAGATATCTTTGCCTATGGGCACCTAACCAGCTGTACAGAAATGAACCCTTAAAAAACTTTAATAAAAGACTTCAGATTTCTTTTACCTTTTTCCGGTTTGGTATCACCATTCAAGCTTATGTACAGTGTTTGCTTTAACCATATATACTCCACTTGTAAAAGAAAAAGAAATCAAAGACAGACCAAGTAGGCTCTAAAAATAGAGTTTTACTAAAATAGATAAAAATATGTAAAACATAAAATACAGAACCAATATCACAAGAACATACAAATATTTTAAAAGAACACGTTTTTTCCAGTGCAATTCCTTCTACAGTACTTAGACATGTCTCTCTGTCTAAATACCTGCTTAAAGTGCTCAAAGATGCTTCTTTGTCAGAGTCTACATAAAAGTGTGTGAAGAAAAAACAGAATATAGTTTAAAAACTGTATTGGCCGACCCCTTTGTGTGAGGTCACCTAGCTGCTCCTCTGTTTATTAAAAATCATACACCCAGAATATGTTATCATTTTAGAAGGAAGTTAATTAAGGTTACATCAGCAGAAACTCCTTTTCCCATGTGACTTCCCCAATTAAGTCTTTCCTGCCATCATGTTCTTCTTTCATGCCAAAGCAGCATCCTGTCTCACACAGACATCAAAGCATTTATGACTTCACACTAAAACGTCACAATCCTCCACTCTTCCTCTAAGCATTATAAAAGTTTATGATTTTGCCTCTTAGCAACTACAGCTATAATTAACTTAGTTAAGGTGTGTAATTAGCTTTTGACCTTCCAGTTAACACCCTGTATCTAAAACCTGTGTGTGTGTGTGTCTGTGTGCGTGTGTGTGTCTTACTCATATGCTGTTTCAGCATTTCTCATGAAGGACAGTCCATAACCCATTTTTATATTACAAAAAATGATACAGTTATCAGAACTAGCTGTCCAAGTGTCACATCATCAATTGGGCATATTTAACTATGTGACTGGCCAAGTAATAAAGATATAAGTTAGGCAGCTTAAGTCCTCCCAGGTATTTTGGTACACTCAGTGAAGTATAGGCCTTCCTAGGAGTTTTTCCTTCCCAGAGGATCTTACTGATTACATAATGAACTTTATGAAACCATATCTGGGGAAGGGATATATTTGATAGATTAAGTGGGTAGAAAAGTCACGGCAGGATATTCATTTTTATAACCCTAATCTGGGCTTGAAGGGACATGGGAAAGGAGGACCATCTGTGAATGTTTGAATTTATAGTTTCTACAAGTTTGTCCCAGTTTGTACTTTCATGCTTAGCTGGCTTACAAATAAATTGAGTCCCAAATATTTCAGCCCTTTTGCCCAAGTTATTTCTAAATGGGTATATTCAGCAAGGTTAGGTCTAGCATTTAGGGGCATCATTGTGGTTTTGTCCAGTTAAGTTTATAACTCGAATGTCTCCCAAAATCATAAATGAGATGCAGGACCTTCAGTATAGAAGAGGATAGACGAGCCAGGTGGAGCAGTATATCATCTGCATATACCGATAACCTCGGCTTGAAATTCCCAACTGGTGTATCAAAAATATTTGTGGAGACCTTCAGGTTATCTATCAGGGTTTCCAAGTATAGGTTGAATAATAAGGGGGATAGGGAGCATCATTGTCATGTGCCGGAATTTAAATGTATGTTCTTTGACAGCACACCATTACAGTATATCCTAGCCATTGGATTAAAGTAAAGTATCCAGATCCACTTCAAGAAAGAGTTGGGATACCCAGACCTCTCAAGTACCATGAACAAAAGTTCCCACTGGACCCTATCAAAAGTCTTCTCTGTGTCCAAGGAGACCAAAGCCATGAGGTGAATAGCCTTCCAGGAGGCAAAGAAGATTTGTGCCAGTTTTCTTAGGTGATCAGCTGAGGTTGTACCCTTCATGAAACCCACTTGTTCAGGACTAACTAGACTTTCCCACACCTGCATAATCCTAAAGGAAAGTATTTTAGCGAAGATCTTCATATCATAGTTCATGAGAGAGATGGAGCGGTAGTTAATAACTTTATCTGGTGACTTGCCTGGTTTAGGCAGTACAATAATTAGGACTTCCAGCAGTGAGTGGTCTGTAATCCTCTTTTGACAAAGAAAGGTATAAAAATGAAGGAGAATGGGCACAATATCCTTAGATAAAAGTTTATAAAAATTAGAGAGAAGAACATCTGGTCCAGGGGCCTTGTCATAGGGTATATATTTTATAGCAGCCTGGATTTCTGTAGCTGTGCAGGGCATTCTAGATAAGCTTTCTGATCTAATGTCAGGGCCAGAAGACTAGTGGCTTTAAGATAGGCCTGGGACTCTGCAATGGTAGGCGGGTTTGCTTCTGGGGTATATAACTGAGTATAAAAGTGGGCAAATTCTTGTACAATGTCCTCTGGGGAGGTTTTGAGATAGCCATCCATCTGAGAGGAAATGGCTAACACCACTCTAGAGGATTCTTGTTGCTTCAAATGCAGGGCTAAAAGGTGCCCTGCCTGTTTCCCTTGGTCTATATAAGTGGAGTGGGTTTTAAAGATGACATATTCTGCCAGCACCTTTAAAATTTTTGTGTATTGATGCCTTAATTTGGTGAGAGCAGCTTGTACTACTTCCGAGGAGTCTAGTGTGGAATCCTGTTCTAGGGTTCTAATTTCCTCCAGCAGGAATTGTAGAGCCACCTCCTGCTTTAGTTTTTTGGTAGTTGCAATTCTAATAAACTCGCCCCGCAGCATGCATTTTAGTGTGCATCGTATTTTGTCTTCACTTGGTATGGACCCAGAATTCTATTCCATAAAATGGTTAATAAAAAGCCTAATACACTCTATGGTCTGACAGTCTTTCAGTAGCTGAACATTTAGTTTCCAAATGTAATCTATTTTAATGTTTGGTAAGAAGGTGAGTTCCATCCAAACAGGGGAATGATCCGATATAACCCTAGGAGATATACCCACATTTTCAACCCCGGGAAGGGCGTTAACACATAGCAGAAACTAGTCCAGCCTAGAATATGATTTATGAACTGAGGAGTAAAATGTATACTAACTTTCTTTAGGGTACATAGTTTTCCAAGGTTCACAAAGGCCCCCCCAAGTCTAAGAGTTCATGGAGAGCCAGCTGCATAGGGGAAATTTGTTTGGAACGCTGCCTAAACCTGTCTAAGTCCTGAGTTAGTGTTACATTCCAATCTCCCGCCAAGAGTATTGGCAGTCTAGCATATGGGGTTAGCAGAGTGGTCAGTCGGGAGAAAAACTCAGGGGTTGGTATATTAGGCCCATAAATACATCCTAATAACATTTCTCTCTGGTCTAAAATACCATGTAATAATAGGTATCTACCTGTGGGATCTGAGGTACAATGTTTTAGAGTAAAATTAACCTTTTTTTAAATTAGTATCACTACCCCTCTCTGTTGGGTGGAGCTTCCTGCTGCAGAAAACTGACTCACTCCCTGTTGTCTGAAAAGCAATGCGTCCATCAACCTGAAATGAGTCTCCTGTATAAAAGCCATGTGACAATGCAAAGCCTGCAACTGTTTTATGATCAGATATCTCTTCCCCCTTGTCCCTACACCTTTGACATTCCATGTTACATATCTCATAATTAAAGAAATCCTAAACTAAGGGTATATATAGTAAGCATAAAATAAACAGGTCTCCAATTTTCCCCCTATTAGCCATTCACATGTCTCCAATCCCTTTCCTCCCCCCTCATGATAACCCCCCCAACATCATAGTGTATAGAGCCTGTACTAAAAGAAGCCACAGATCCATGACCTGATTCATCCACACCTTCAGGTCCATGATATCAAAGACTTTCCTCATCATCAGCTAAATCTCCCCCGCTCCTGTTCCCCACTCCTGTCCACCGGGGAAAGCAAAGTATCTGTTCTGGTTAAGATTCAACATTGTAGTACAGGGAACATATTAACCTTGTTAAGAGATCAACATACACGTGGTGTATAGTAGTGACTAATCAACTAAACTCTGTTAGGATAAGAAAACCATTTAACTACTTAAGTTAAATATCTGGTCACCAAATAAGCCGGGTGTCCCTTTCCCATATTAAGATGGAGCTGCCCTCTGCCCAGTTTAAATTCAAAGTCCGCGACTAAGCATATGGTTACCCTCATGTCTCAGCCTGAGTTATATCAATGGTATTTTAAGACATGAGTAAGTGTTAATAGCTAACATGCCTCTAGGTTAGTAGAGGTTTTCTAGATTGAATTGGGTCCGCTATAAGGGCATTTGGCATCATTGTAAAAGGAAAGTTAAATTAAACCATATCTCCAGCGGGACTTTAGAGGAGGAAAAGGAAACAGAAAAGGATAACCCTGTTGGAAGCGTCACAGGGAATGATATTCTGCCATAACTATTATAACAGACTCTCTGGCAATATGTTTGTGCCACCAAATTTAATAACACAATTCTGAACATTGGTTAAAGTAACTCCAACATTTAACTATTAACTTTGCAGATCCTGTATGCCTTGTTCCCTACTCTCCTGGCATAACTGGCCCCATTTTGGCCTGTTTACCCACTATTTATATGTCCCACATCATTTAGAAAAAAAATTTAAAGTGGCTTTACAGGCCCACTCATAACCCACAGTAAAGGATAGAACCTATATTTACCTTCAAAAGTGGGTAAAGGAAAGGTTGCTTGGTGGCCTTTGTGAATGTGTGAGTAGTCAGCAGGGCTTTAACCCTAAAATAAAAGTACTTCTGTTATCCTTTCACAGAAGTGGCTGTAGCACCATATTGACCACCCCTTATATTACAGTCACAGTAATGGATAAAATTATATATGAATCCAGCAACCAATATAGTAGGGCCAAAGTCAAGGGCTATAGTGCGGGCATACCACTAAGAAAATTGCAATTTCCACAACTTAGCAGGCCTCATCTTGTATGCATAATGGTGTCACACTTCGGTCAGCTGACAGGCTACCACAAGACTAGTCCAAAGTCTGCTATGCAGCCATAACTATTTGCCCATTGGGTATGCAAAGGAAAAGGGACCAATAACACAGTCAGTAGAACTAACAATACACACTGCAGCACTGTAGACAGACCCAGTCTCTCCCTCACTTGAAAAGATCAGGGTACAGGGATTTCAACAATTTGGCTGCTTGCTCTACAGACTCACAGCTGTGCCAGGTGTCATGGTGTAGTATCTGAAGAGTGGCAGGGTATTTCATCCTATATTTAATTTCAGCTGCGATCAGCTTTGCGACATAGGGACACAATTTGGTGAGTTTCTGTCATACAGTTTTTGACACATCTTGCACAATGCGGATGCATCTTCCTTCTCAAGGCAATTCCTGGAGAGGTCTCTAGTCTTAGCCAGGATATGTTGCTTGTCTAGAAAATTAAGAAGACAAAAAATCAAGGAGCGAGGTGGTGTGCCATGAGGAGTAGTGGGGTGCAGCGACCAATGAGCTCTCTCCACAACATACACTGGCCCATTAGGAGAGGGGCCTGCTATCTTGAGACAGAATTTCTGCACAAAGGATATTGCTGATGATCCTTCTTCTCCCTCAGGTAAACCCATAATTACAAGATTGTTCCTCCTAGATCAACCTTCAAGGTCTTCCATTTTTGTTTCCATCACTTTCAAGTGCTGGCGTAATTGAGTCACCTTGGGTTCTAATCTGCCCTACCAGTCATCCAAGGAGGAGATTGGCACTTCATTATCCCCTGTACGTTGAGCAAGGGATACTAAGGAGTTAGAAATAGTTTGGATGTCTACAGCCAGAGAATTAAGGGTGGTTTTCAGAGGGTTTATGCCCTTGAGGAACTTTTCCTCTGTAAGCACAGCCTGCAATGCTGAGTTAGGCATTCCAGTCGTGAAGGTAGCTTTAATACACTTGGGAGTGCTCTCTTTACTCAGCCTGGTAGGAGGCATGTGTCGAGGAAGGCTGTCCCACATTTCTGCTTCCATATCGGCTAATTTCTTGCTCAGTGATGGAGTCGCTTTACTCTTGGGCTTCTTGAATGCCAGTTTGGCTGGCTTTCTGATCATTTAAAGATTGCTGTAGGTGAAAATAAAGGGTAGACAGAGCGTAGGAGTGGGAGCTGGTCAAGAAGCATCTGATAAGGCAGCCATCATGTGACCTCCCCCATCAGTACAATTTCTTAATGCCCTCTCTCACCTCAGCCAAAAAATGAAGTTGTAACACCTATGTGAAAGCCTGTGATTCATTGCTGCTGTCACAAGAGGCAGCAAAGTGCAATAACAAAGGAACACTTGTTTAAACTGGACTGACGTAGTATTTAATATAGAGAACTCTCTTATTTGCAAGAGCTATATTTTGGTAATTTGGTAGTCAAAAAAATGTGGTAACCAAGGAGGACCTTCCCCCGGCATGCATGGACCCCATGTAGGAAGAGAGGTTATGGGGACTAAGATCTAATAATCTTGTGGTCCCTTCTCCACCTTCAGGGGAGTAACTAATAGTCCCTTCAGGTGCTTGGTAGCCAGTTTGTCTTCATGCCTGGAGAGGTCAAAGAAGCCAAGTTCAAGTTCAAGTTTATTGCAGGAATAACTCCATTGAGCAAGCTCATTCACAAGGAGGTAATGAGGAACATATATCAGGAACATATACAAAGAGGCAATTCAAGAATACAGACAATCCTGGTACATGTTAATAGCTCTGGATACAAAAATATACAAAATATACAATTATATACATCACAGGAATAGAATTTACAAAGTACACCTATTGATAGGTAGCAGGCATGCCAAATATAAAGGCCTATACAAAATACACATCATATACATGACGGGTGAAATTTACAAAGCAAACCTTCCAGTAATATGCAGGTTAATGAAAGTTGAGCAGACTAACAATGTACACTGAGCACTATCAAACATGATGAGTAGATAGTGAGGTAGACAGATGGTAGAGGGGGAGAATGGAGAGGGTGAGAGGGTGAGAGGGTAAAGAAGGGTGCAAAGGGGTGAAAAGCAAGAAGGACCAAGGTGAGGTGATGCAAGAGCCAAGGCTAGGACCTCAGACAGTTGCACTGAACTTTCATTTTGCTTGCAGTTAAAGCTTTGAAGAAGTTAATAGATATGAGGCTGGTTAGTTTAAAGACTATCTGCAGACTGTTCCTGGCTACAGGAAGGGTATAGGAGATAGCACTTTTGCCAAAGGAGGTACGAGTCCTAGGAACAGTTAAGCAGATAAAGTCTGACTTCCTGAGGGCATAGATACAATGGGAGATCTGGGTAAAGGAAGATACATAGCCTGGATATTTGTTCAGCAGGATTTTGAGCATCCAAATTCCAGAGTGTGCAAAGCAGCCAGTGCAGAGAGAGATGTCCAACCAAAAGCTGCATATAAGCCACAGTGATGAGTTCTGAAAGGAGCATTGGTGATGAACCATAGGCACAATGATAAAGGACATCCAGTTTGTGCAGATTGCTAACTGAGATAGAGTTATAGATTAAGTCACCATATATGAGCAGGGGTAGGAAAGTGGCCTGAAAAAGCCTTAGTCTAGTATCAGGTGGGAAGAGGGACCTGTTTTGGAAAAAGAAGCCTCACCTGATTTTGAGTTTGTTGGAGAGATTGTCAATGTGATTGTTAAAGGAGAGGATGCTACAAGCCAAATGCCTAACTACTTGAATTTAGAGATCACCTCAGGAGGTTCCTCTAGGGTTGTAAGAATGGATGCATTTAGCAGGGATGGTGTGGAGGTGGGGAAGTTGCTGTGGGTGAAAAACATGGCCTTGTTTTTTGTGACATTGAGGAGGAGCTTTGAGTTGGGGAGGTTCATTTTGAGCCAAGAAAAGTCTGCCTGAAGCTCATGTTGGACTTCGGACAGTGTTAGCTTGGATGTATACAGTACCGTATCATCTGCATAGAAGTGCAGCTTGGATTTGTTGATGTTAAAGTCAAGATTGTTGATGTAAAAGGACAAGAGAATGAGGTTGAGGATGGACCCTTGTTGGACACCCCTGGTGATGTGGAGGAAAGCTGAGAATAGAACATCAGCCTTGATTTTCTGAAATCTACCTGAAAAGTAGCTGGTGAACCACTCTGCTGTGGAAGCAGTAGCTCCTAGGTTGAGAAGGCCAAGAATGACAAGGTTGTGGTAAATAGTGTCAAACACCTTGCTGAGGTCTAGAAAAATGGCACCTGTGACCATTTTGGAATTGTGAGCTGCAATCTAATCATTAGTAACTTTTGTGAGGGCAGAGTTGGTGCTGTGGCTTTCACTAAAACCAAACTCTGCAGGGATGAGGAGTGAATAATTTTCATTGTGATGTTTCAATTGCCTGTTGATTAACTTTTCAAAGATTTTGGATAAAATGAGCAAGAGAGAGATAAGCCTATAATTATTTAGGTCACATAGGTCATCAGATTTGAATAAAGGAAGAATGTGTGCAGGTTTTCAACTGGAAAGTATTGAGACAGTGTCAATGGAAAGATTAAAAATGTGTAGTATGGGGGCTGTTAGGTAGAAATGGACGAATTTTAGAAACAAGGGTTCTAACCCATTCCTCACCACCACCCTTCTTGGCATCTAGTTTGATGAGGAGGTCTTCTACTTCCTTGTAGGAGATAGGCTTCAGTTGGAAGGGGTGCCATGAAGTGGGACCTTGTGGAGCATTGCTGGCCAGGACTGGATTAACTACACTGGCATAACAGAGGTGATAAAAGTCAGCCCGGCAGTGCATCACAAAGACCTTTAAGGTCATTGGATTTGGTGGTGAGCCAATCCATGTTTAGATCCCCAAGAATGATAGTTTCATTATTGTTAGAGGTGATAACTGATTTTAAGGTTGTGAGAATATCTGAAACACCAGCAGGGGGCTTGTAACAGCTGATAATGGTAAGGCTTTCTGTGGAAGGTAGATGAAATTTCAGGGAAACAGGTTTGAATTCTTTCGGCTTTTACATGTAACAGACGTCAGTAATGTTGTATTTATCTTTGGAGTAAATGACCACCCTCGCCCCAGTTGCCCTGACAGCCCTAGAAAGTTTACAACCTGGTAAGGATATTTGCTGATCAGGGATGGTGCTTTTGAGCCATGACTCTGTGATGATAATAAGGTCTGGGTCAGTAAGGGTGGCCCTGACTTGAAGCTGATCAAATTTTTTCATCAGGTTCAGGACATTAACTAGCATCACATTTGGCCTGGTGCAGACGCAACATCAGAGGGAGAGGTGGGGGGTACTGGTGGACCAGGGTTTACCTCTGCATTACCCGAGCACAGCAGGAGCAGCAAAATTAACATTTTTAGAAAGCACTTAATTGAGGTAAGTGCTTTTCTACTTTGAGAACTCCCACAATGTGAAAAGGGAGATAAGTATTTTGTGGGGTAGACATACAAAGGTTGCAATTGGAAGACAGTATGTAGAGCACTCTAATGGCCATGGGGGAGGAGAGGGAGTGAAGGTAGACTAGCTGAGGGGTGACAGAAGACCAGGGGAAGTGTGGTTTATAGCAGGTAGAGAGGAACATTGCCTTGGGGCTTAACGTGGGTAGGGTATGATTGGCAAAGCTGGGATGATCAAAGGGGGAACATCAGAGGTTAAGGTGCTAGATAGGGATGAGAGGAAGACTATGAGGAGCAGTGTTTGGACCATACAAATGGAGTGTTTGGAGAGCAAAGAATAGGATGATGGCAGCTCGTAAGAGCAGCAATAAGAATGTAGCTACAATTAACCACAGCGGACCTAAGTTTGGGTGCAGGGATATTAAGAGTTAATGCGAGAATACAGGTGCAGGGGAATAAGAGTTAACACAAGAGTATAGGTATCTGTAAAAAGGCTTAGGGTCAAATTGAAAACATTATGCTGGGTTTGCTAGCCTTTTGCAGTAATTATCTTTTAGTGATGCAGAGAACTGCTTGAAGGTTAGGCACTTCCCTTAACTAACATCAGAGGCATTCCTGCTTTAACTAATTTCAGAGACATTCCCCCTTTAGTTAACTTCAGAGGTGTTTCCCCTTTAGATAACTGGAGTGTGCTTCACTGGAGAAGGGGCAGGGCAAAAGTGCATTTATTAGAGGACAGGGTGGGGTGTGTAGGTGGGACAAAAAGCAAGTGAACCATACAGTGCAGCTCTGGTTTCAGCTCAGTACATATTTAATAGGAGCACGCACACAAGCTCAGGAACGAACAAGGGTACAAGCACCAATTGGAGCATCACTGAGAAAAGGTGCCAGATTTAAAAATTGGGTTTTGTCCACACTTTAGGATCACTGGGGAGCAGGCTGGTGGCTGTAAGCTTCAGTTTATTTTTCAAACCGCAGATGCGGTTCAAAATTGATGAGATTCCTGCCCAGTCAGGGTCATCTGTCCCCTGGAGAAGAAAGGGACAGAAACACAGATATTAACAAAGAGAAAAAGGGGAGGGGTAGTGGCTAACAAAGGGGGCAAAGAACATTGAGGACCTGGAGTAAAGTGGGAGTGAGTAGGAAAGAGGTGGTGCAGTGGGGCTGCTAAGGGAGCAGTGGAGCACAGCAGAAATTAGTAGGGGATGAGATCCAGGTGCAATTAATTCAGTAAAATTTAGCACTCTAAAAGAAATTAAGATTTAACTTAAGTTTCAAGTCTAAGCACATAAAATTCAGTAGGGGCAGAGCTCCAAGTTCATTTAATGCCAGTAAGAATTTTTACTGAAGAAAATTAAATCGTAACCTGAGTTTAAAATCTTTAGCACTGTACCAAAAAATTTAAATCTTAACTTAATTTCAGTATCAAGTTCACGCAACTATATAAAAAGCAAGTGAACCATACAGTGCAGCTCTGGTTTCAGCTCAGTACATATTTTATAGCAGCAAGCACACGAGCTCAGGAACGAGCAGGGGACAATGTGCCAATTGGAGCAGCACTGAGAAAAGTCCCCAAGTTTAAGAAGTGAGTCCAGTCCGTAACTAAGGATCATTGAGGAGCAGGCTGTAGGCTGTGAGCTTCGGTGTTGTTTCAAACTGCAGATGCAGTTGAGGAGATTCCTGCCCAATCAGTGCCATCTGTCCCCTAAAGATTGTTTGGGAGCAGGCTGGTGGCTGTGAGCTTCAGGTTTCTTTTCAAACCACAGACATGGTTTGAAATTGAGGAGATTCCTGCCCAATCAGGGCTATCTGTCCCCTAAGGACCGTTGGGGAGCAAGCTTGAAGATCTGAGCTTCAGACCTTTTTTCAAACTGGAGATACAGTTCGAAACTGAGGAGGTTCCTTCCCTATGAGGGCCATCTTTCCCCTAAGGATCATTAGGAAGCAGACTGGCAGCTGTGAGCTTCAGTGTTTTGATCAAATTGCAGATGCAGTTTGAAACTGAAGAGATTCCTGCCCGATCAGGGCCATCTGTCCCCTAAGGATCATTGGGAAGCAGGCTGGCGGCTGTGATCTCCAGTTTTTTTTTCAAACTGCAGACGTTGTTTGAAGTTGTGTGAATGTGAATGTGATGGCTGAAAAGGACCATCAGGCCCAAGTAGTCTGCCCAGTTTTCCTAGATAACCTTTAGGCCCTTCCTGTGGTCTCCCCCATGTGCCAACAGCCCTCTGTGCTTATCCCATGCATTCTTGAACCCCCACACCATCCTCTTCCCCACCACTTCCCCCGATAGTGCATTCCAGTTGTCCACCACCTTCTTAGTGAAGAAGAGCTTCCTGATGTTACCTCTAAATGTTCCCCCCTTGATTTTGAATTCATGTCCCCTCACTCTAGGTCGCTCCTTCATTTGGAAAAGGCTCCCCACTGACACTTTATTTATATCATGTAAGTATTTGAATGTCTTGATTATGTCAACCCTTTCCCTCCTCTGCTCAGTGATTACATGGCTAGGTCCTTCAGTCGAGCCCTCTTATCATCTTTGTAGCCCTCCTCTGAACTTGCTCCACCATTTCCATGCCCTTCTTGAGGTATGGCCTCCTAAACTGGGCCCCATGCTCCAGGTGTGGCCTGACCAGCTAGGTGTGCAAGAGAACTATGATCTCCCTCCTCCTGCTGGTGATCCCCCTCCCTTTGAAACCCAACATAATGCTGGCTCTTACCACTGCTCTACCACACTGCTTTGCCACCTTTAGGTCCTGAGAAATGATGATGCCCAGGTCCTTTTCTTCTTCTGTTACCTCCAAAGACCCACACCTCCCCCCATCTGGTACTCCACTTTCCCATTTTTTCTACCTAAGTGGATGATTCTACACTTTGCTGTATTGAACGATAGTTGCCACTCTCTGGACCACTCCTCCAACTTCCTTGGATCTATATGCATCATTTCAACTCCCTCCTACATATCCACTCTATAGCAGACCATCGTGTTGCCTGCAAATAGACTCACCCTCCCTTTCAGAACCTCTGCTACATTTCTCCTGCCTGATCAGGGCCATCTGTCCCCATAAGAGTTGGTCCTAGCCAAAAATCATTAGTATACCCAGAACACAGCCACACTTTTAAAATTATTTCCATACTGTTCCATTAGTTCTTAGTATAACCCTCTTGAACAGTTCTCTACTAGCAGCTTTGTAAATTACAGACTTCCATTCCACTCCAGCGCTCCTGCCCTGGGATTGTACAAATTATATTTCACATAGTACTGAAGGGAAGGCAGCTTGACCACACCCAGTCTCTGATAGCACTTTGGCAAATGGCATCCCCCCTCCTCCTCCTCCTCTCCCTGTCTAGGGATTTTGTCGGATGTTACAGTTCATGGAGAAAGGGAGGGGCACCAGGTCCTGACAGGTGGTGTTCACAAAAATAATAGCAGGTAAATAAACACAGTACAGTACCTTTGTAATACAGATTTTGGGGTTCATTTTGTGACAGCATGAACTCTATCGAGGTGCAGGCTGATGTTATCTCTTCCCTCTCATCTCAGCTGGGAGGCACAGGCACAGTCTTTTACCAAAAAAGTAAACATGCTAGAATGGCATAAACACACTTCAAAAACTCACAGGACACAAGGATGTGGTCCAGTCAGAATGAGGGTGCAGTCAGGCATATTTCATATTCTAAAAGTCAAAAGGTTCAGGCTACAACAGTCGGCTTCAGGGAACAGGAACATTTTGATTATCACTACTCAGTCACTATGGCATAGCAGCCGCAGCACACATTACTGGGGGGCATTGGTCCCGAACCTGGATCTTGCCCACAGTTCAACTGTTGTGAGCCATAGAAGGCTCTTTTCCATTCTGTCCACACTGTTAGGCAGATGGCCCACACCAGCTAACTCTGTATCCCTGCCAGCGGGAGATAGGGTTACCACCTTTTAAGAAGCCCAAAGTGGGACACTTCTTACTGAAACATGATTTTCTGCAGGACAGTACGTAACCTCGACAAATGCAACAGCCTTGTTTTCTCTATATAATCAGAATTAAGGCTAAGTATTGTAGTTTCTTATTTGCTTCTATTGTTTCTTATCATTTTAAGGTATGTTGGTTAAGGTATTATAGTTTTCTGCAACATTAAGGGGAAAGTTAGAAAATATTTTTCTGCTATAAAGTCAGGACATGTAGTATTTTTCAATATTTTTTTGTAGGACACAGCTGCCCAAATCAGGACTATCCTGCAACAATTGGGGCAGGTGGTAACCCTAGCGGGAGAGGGGCAAACTCTTACTTCAGGATACATTTCTTACTTGGGGCTCTCTGATGTTACATCGGGCACAGTCCCATCTTCTTAGACCATCTGCCCTGTCAATGCATGGGCAGGATTCAAACAGGACAGTGCCGCCTTCCTTTGGGCACAACTTTGATCAGGTGGACATGGGCTTATGGCCTCCAGTACCACTTCTTCCACACCGTGGTCCTGGCCTGCAATGGAATTCACCCAGCACTCACTTCTCTTCATGGAGCCAAACAAGCTCCAGCAAACTGCCTCTCTCTCCTTTCTGGCTGCTGTGGACAGCTGTCCATCCTCCACACTGATGGGTTGTGGGGAACATCAACTTCTTTTGGGATTGGGGGGCAATCTCCCCCTTCCTACCCCAGGGTCTACTTGATCTTGACTGGTGGCCCATTCCCAGAGTAGCCTAACAATAGGCCTGTTCACTCCTCACTCCTCCTCCTCCTCCTCCACTCCCAACTGACACTCTCACCCCCTCTCCCCTCCTGCCAGTGGGTGCCTGAATTCTGGCATGTGATGCCCAGGCTCCACACACTGGCAGACCTGTCATCATGCATGTCCATTCCTGAGGACATCATTGGTAACCCCTCAGTTTGGCACGGGGTTACATTAGTCAGTAATTTAAAATAATGGTACTGTTCATGTTTAAACAGTAGAAAGTTTTAAGACTGTATGGAGGCCCAGTGATTGAAATGTATGAAACATAAGTCTGACATCTGCAGGATACAGTAACTCCCTGTAGCAAGGCTGCAGGCAAAGAAGGAATAATCAGTAAATTTAAACCAGTAACCTGAAAGAAGGGTTCATGCATCATTAGCAGTCTGAAAATCTTGCAACAGAGCCTTAAAATCTCTACTAATGGCTGCAGGTTCAGTGTGGCATATTTGCTGTATAACTTCCTGCAAATCTAATCCACAAGGGTTTGGCTCCCAGAGGCAGAAGTGCAAGCTGGCTTGAAGATAAGAATACCTTTTTCTTGAAGCCACAAAATACCTTTTCCAATATTGTCATAGCCAATCAGACCATCTGAAAAGAAAACCCAGATTCTGTCAAGGAAAGGTGTTTGAAAATGAAGTTATGACTACTCAGCCCTGCAAGTATGGGGCCAAAAATGTTCCATTGATCCATAACCTGTAAAGAATAGTCATGGTCTACATAAACCATTTGAACCTCGAAGTACAGGTCTTTCTTCTGCCAATGACCAAGTAAAATTCTTTGCTTCACCACAAAGCTCTGAAATTGTGTGACAATGGATATCAGCCATTGCTAAGTGCTCTCTGATGGTGGCACAAAGCTCTATGAGCCCCTTCAATACTCAGGAGGAAATCTTGTGGAAGGCTGATGTAGGAGCTGAAGAAGGTCTCTAAAAATGAATAATGCTGGCTCCTTCGGCTTTCTCATGTATACCATACATTTGCATGTTCTTACAGCAGGATTGGCCCTCCAAATCTTCTCATTTCTCCTCCAGGGCTCCGATTTTTTGCAGGGCTTCTAGGAATGATTGATCTGTCCATTCTGCACAAGAATGCAACTCTGCGAAGGTTGCTTGCTGCTCCGCTGATGTCTGCTGAAGCCCTTGTATCTCCTTTCTCAAATTTGCCAGGGCAGTGCTATGTTCCTCTTGTAACTCTCTGAGTGCCTGATGTATAAGGTCTGACTTTTGCTTTTTGGTGCCCAACTACAGTGCTGGTCCTGTCTTATTCCCATCAGTTGCCATGAGTTTAGAGAGCGGTATTTCACTTGCAGGGCCATCCAGTTTCCAGGCACCAAGTATTCAGTTAAACTGAGTGCCAATCACTTTCTCATTAGTTACTCAGGTGTCCTATTACTAAAAAAGAATGTTCTGCTAGCATTGTGCACAATTTGGCTCTTTTGGTTGAGGATAAAGGTGGGTGAAGTGCATAAAATTCTCTACATGTAATATTTCACGTAGAACATGAATTTTGCATAATATTCTGTAAAGCGAAGTGAATAATTTCCCATCTTGAAGTAACGCAAAGTTCCCATTGTTCTCTATGGACCTCTCATTACTTCACCTTTTTATTTTGCTTGTTAAGGTGAATTTTTTGGTGATTCATGGGATATGAGGTCACATGGGCTTTATATTGCCTTGCACAGCCTCAGTTAAGCATAGTGTGTGTAGTGAAAAGCTGGAGTCAGTTTCCTCTCAGAACTATGAGAATCAAACCTTCGAAAAACCTTTAAAAAACGTTCTGAGAATCAAACCATTGAAAAACCTTTAAAAAAAACTATTTTTGCCACAAAATGTTGTTTCAAAATTTAGTACATCGATTGTAGTAAACCCGTGTGCTATTATCATCAAGCATTTATTGATTTTGTGTGAATATTTAATGTTAATTTAGTACATTCAGTCTCTGTACAGACAGACACTGTAGAAGTGTGCTTTGGGGGAGGGGTGGATCTGTGGTGTAGAAGGGAGATTAATGAGAATGGCAGTTTTTCCAACTGTTGTTGACTAGTTTTATTATTTGTGTGTTCAGGTACATACAATACAACTCCACTTAATTTTGTATAAGTTTTTTTCTGTTTGCTGGGCATTATTTCAGACATTTTAAAAGACATTCTGTATTGTAGTGTACTGAACAGTTAAAGTTTCTTTGCCTGACCTTTAATCTGTGTGCGTGGTATCAATTGATACACATTTTATTGTGGCACCGCAATAACAGTACTCTGAATTTTTCAGCCTGTCTGCAATATTTTTCCCTGCTTCTGTGTAGCTACTAGCTACTGCTGTACCTCCCTCCCACAAAACAAGGTATTGTTTTTTGACTTTGGGATTTTTGAAGACTGGTTAAGGTCTTGTGTCTTGCCTGTGTGGCTGCTTCTCTTTCGTTTTTTGCTTCCCATCCCCCCAAAACTGCAGAAATATAAAGTTGCTGTTAGTTTTCTGTGTCATCTTAAAAGAAAACCCATGAAGAGACAGTCTGGCAAAGTTGTTTCTGGCTGTGGCACTGCTGCCAAGAAGACTATTAACAGTGGAAGTTTCTGTGATGATGATGAGGCAGGTTCATCAGGGCTAGCAAGTTTAGCACTATTAAGACTGGTCTTGACCGTGGCTGTGGCCATGGTAGTACGCAGCAAAAAGGAAAGATAGTAGTTTCTGCAAGAAAAGGGATTTCTCCAACTCTGTTTTTTACAGCAAAATCAGTCACTTCAATGCCAGTTCGAGATGCTGTTGTCTCTGCTGGTAGTAAAGTTAGTGACGGCATGGTTGATAACAGCATGAGTACTGTTGCAAGATTAACCTGGGCAAAGTTATCAGCTGGGAAAAATGTTGTTGAGTCCACAGACTTGAGTGTAGTTGATGTTCCACTCCCCACGGCAGTTAAATATGATTCTGATCATGCCAATGACTCACAGTCTCTTGTTTCCACTGATCTTGAGGTTAGGCTATCCAAACATTCAGATGTTTCAGATGTTGATGGAAAAAGTGTGGATGATAATATTGAGGCTGTGGTTGGACTATCTGCACAGGAGGACAGCAACCAAAGTGAAATTGTGGATGATGATGATGATGATGATGATGATGATGATGCTGATGCTAGCGACCCCATTTGGGAACTGGACAAAAAGAAAGTGAAGGTGGCTGTTTGTAAACAGTCTGTTAGTCAGTTCCCCTCTCCTCAAAGTTCTGATGTAGCTGTGTCTGATGATGACCCTGAAGTAATAGTCATAGATTGTGATGTTCAGTCAAAGTCCAAGTGTGCACATCACCAGAAATCATGCAGTACACCCCCATTCCATTGCCACTAAACTGCCATTCCATATGCTGCACCAGCAGTGACATATGAAAAGTAGGGCATTAAAATCTCTAGTTTGGGATTTTTTGGAAAAAGATGGTAGCAATGAAACAGTGGCAGTCTGCCAGCTTTGCCAAGTGTGTGTGAAATGTGGTAAAAATGGTAGCCATCTGGGCACTGGGGGCCAGCATACTCATCTCAAGAGCAGGCACATGGCACTGTGGACTTGGTACCAGAGGGGAGATAATGCTGTACTGGGGCATGCACCCTCATCCACCTTAGTGAGCATGGTATCCCCTTCCTTCAGTGTAAGTAACCATGTCAGTAAAAGTGGTGAAATAACACCGGAGGATGCTACTGGCATGAGGAGGAGGATGATTCTGAATGCTCAAGTAGTGGTCAGAGTAGCAGTGATGGACCATGTAACAATTTTATGACATCAACCCCTGTGCTTAAAACAGGGAAAATATCTGCATTTATTGTCTTGTCTTCTCTGCTCCCACCATCACACATCAAAGGTACCCCCAAAAATGTCAGTTCGCAGAGGATAGCCATTTGGCATGCCATGTGCAAAACACCAAACAATGCAGCCCACGTTGCACAGTCATTTTGCACGGAACAGTAAATACCCAACACATCACGCGGTTGCACGTAAACTCAACGCTGCCATAGTGGAAATGCTGGTAATTGACATTTTGCAGTTGTCCTTTGTGGAGAATGCAGACTTCTGGTGCTTTGTGTCATGCTTATTGTCCTAAATGGAAGATCCCGTCCAGGAGATACTTTTCCACCTGTGCTGTCCCTGAGTTAAATCAGACAGTGACAGCATTTGTAAGACATGCCTTTCAACATTCTGCATCACCATATATTGACTTAAGCATGGATATGTAGACAAGCGACAAGTGGCAGAATGATGGGTAGTTCCTTTCTCTGTATTACTGCACATTTGGCACAGCTACCTCGGGTTATCTGTGATGGTAAGATGGGAAAGCAGTGTTGTAAGTCAGACTGTGTTGGTAGCAACCTTCATGGCATTAGATAGCATGCTGCACTTGCAATGCATAGTGTAGCAGGGTCGCATACAGGTGAAAACATGCTCGACTTGCTACTTACAGAAATTGATGAATGGCTGCATCCCCTGTCCCTAAAAGCTGGCTTCATAGCTAGTGATAATGGATCAAATGTTGTTAAATATATCAGCAATGGTGGCTTTGTGAGGATTCCCTGCATGGCCCACTGCTTAAATCTTGTGGTATAAGAGTTTCTTCAGTACCCTGAAATAAAACAAATGCTGACAGTTGCACACTGCATCTTTGCCCACTTGGCATGTTCTGGAAAGGCCCATGACCAACTTAGGCAGCTGCAGATTCAAAATAGCTTCTCTCAGCACCGCCTCAAGCTTGAAGTTGTCATGAGATGGAACCTGACACTTTACATGGCAGAGCGGTTGTATGAGCAGTACAGAGTCATTTTAGAATACCTAGTTATGCACACTAGCCATGAGAGTTCAGGGGCTTCAATGTCTAACAACTGAACAATGGCAACTCATGGACTCAGTAATATTAATTTTGATGCCATTTAAACATGCCAGACAGGCAGCGAGTGGTGACACTTCATCCATTAGTCAAGCCATTCCACTGCTACAGGTGCTGAGGAAGACTGTTGAATCTGCAGCCTAGCCTTGATGTGGCCAGAGATAGGTCAAGCTATGCATTACTGAAACACATGATTACAATATTAGATGGCAAATGACACATTGCCACTATTCAGCAACCTCCAGAATTTGAAATAGCCACAATGCTGGACCCATGCTATAAGTGTGGCATTGCATTCGAACTGTAGGGAGGGCATGATCAGGTTCAAAATCTGACTGTACAGTTGGTCCAATTGGTTCATGTGGCACAGAAATCATGTGCAAAGTTTTGCAAACCATAGCATAGCAAGACTGATGGTCACTGTGGACCGAGTACATCCAGTAAGATGGCTGAGAGGCAAGGGATGGTGTCAGCTGCACAGTTGTCCATTTATCCAGTTTGGGGTGCCTTGTCCCAAGTAGAAATTTGTAACCTAGATAAACCATGTGAACAGGTGGATGAATCTTCAGGAATGAAAGCATCAAATACCATGGTTGAGGCCTATTTGGCAGACAACAGGCATCTGACAATATTGGATGATCCTTTGGTGTACTGGAGTGGCAAGGTGAATGAATGGCCAGTGATGATGTTAGTAGCACTGAAGTACCTGACCTGCCCACCTCCAGTGTAAGTGTGGAGAGTGTATTTATTTCTGAGGCGGCCATAGTGCATGACCATCATACTAACCTATCACATGCTGACATCAATCAAAATGAAGGAAGGTTACATGCCAAGTAAGACACTCAAATCTATTTTTATTTATTTATTACTAGGATTACAATACCTTTGAACCAGAGGTTCTTTTACGAAGGTTCCACATCAAGTACAAACAGAGATTGGGAGTAAAATACAGAAATAGGTAATATAGATGAACTGGGAAGATAATGTGAGTTAAATAATACATTAAAAGTACAATTACAATTATTTATAATTCATAATTAGGAATACATATTACAGGGTATTTACAAAGGGATAAAAGAGTAGCACAAATACATATGCAGTACAAGTAGAAGAGGGAAGAGGAGATTGAGAGAAAAGAAATAAAGGCAGAAGTCATACACTCTGGTAGATCCTCAACAAGCTTCACTCTTCCTATGCTCTGAAATAAGATCGAGAAAAGCTTAAGGCTCACTTTCCCTATCACATTCTCCCTCTTCAAATCCTTGTTCCTGAGGACCTTCTCTGAGGTCTGTCATTGCTTCAAGTCAAGGTCTTAACATCACAGTTTGTTACTGCTTGTCATTCTAGACTTAAACCTCAACCATTGCTTGAGGTATCATTTGAGTCCTCCCTTCTGTGATTGTCCAAATCAAGGTCCCAACATCACAATCTGTCTTTGCTTCAAATATCGGACTTAAACCCCAACCATTTCTTGTGGCATCTGCAGTGTTCTCCCTTTGAACAGTCCTTCCTCCCTAGGCCATCATGTCCAACTCTCTCCTATCTCGTCTGACCTTCCCTCCCCACTGCCTATACCCCCTACCCTTCCCACCTCACTTGCCAGAACATGCCTACAGTACTTATCAAAGGACTCTTACATCTCAATCTTCTTCACACTTTGATGCTAGAGGAACTGCCACTCCTGCTCAATATGACTCCTCCAATGATGTTTACTATATAAACTTTAGCTCATTACCTTACGTCCATCCATCTGTATCCATGCAATTGTATTAAAATGGCACTTCCTCCTATTGAACCTATTGTTGTGTTCTGGTGAAAGTATCTTGTCACATGTGATAGTTATATGTTAATATGTTATTCTTACTGTCAAATTCGTATGTACGTTCACTCAGCCTATTATGTCTTAACCCTGTTGGCAATTGTTTTGCCCAAGGTCCATCTTGTAAATGGGCTTGTCTCAATGATGTTCCACCTGGCAAAATAAAGATTTTGATATGTGGGAGGTATAGCAAAAAGTAGAATGGTGGAGCGGGCAGCAGGGCTATTGTGTAAGGCAGGGATGTAAGTGGAGGGGAGATGGGAAAAGAGGGAGAAGGATGGGGTTGGAAAAAAGAGATAGGTGTGTAGGAAAGGAAATGGCTGTAGTGGAGCAAAAGATGGGGAAGAAGACCGAAAGTAGGGTTGATGCAGTCTAAAGTTACATAGTCAATACAGATTAGGGGTTGGGGGTGTTGAAGTCAAGGAAAAGAAGGGTCTAAGTGCTCAGGACAGAGGCTCAAGTATAGGACAATAGGAGCCAAGCTTGCTGGTTACAAGGGGGCACAGAGGTGCTAATTTGTTACAGTGGGCAGTCGCAACTATTGAGAAAATTCAGGAGCTGGTGAAGGCTACTTTTAAAGGGACCAAGTGTTGGGCACCTAGTGATCTCAGGGGGAGTTTATTGATCCAGAAAGGGACTCTAAACCTAAAGGATTGCTGCCCCTGAGTGGTCTGGCAGAAAGTGACCTGGTATTGCGTCAGTGTGGATTTACGTATAGTGGAGGTTTGGTTCTGGTAGCTGAAAGGGACCCTGCCCCTTCTGCTACCAGCACCAAACCCCCACTACACGTAAATTGGCAGGATTTGGCCAAGGTTAATTTTATTTAGCAAAAAGACAAGTCAGGTAGATAACCCTGCCTTTGAGATTTAACCAAAGAGTTTGTGCAAAGAGATCACAGATATGGGTGAAACTTGGGGCACCAGAGACAAGCTTGCAAGCTTTATTGAGAGACACATTGATTCTTTTCATAGCAGAGTCTGTGGCAGCCACATAGATAATCAGGCCATAATCATTGTTAAAAACAACAGAGCTTAAGACAGCATTTCTGAGGGCTTTAGTGGTGAAGCAATGCTGATGTCTATATAAGATGCCAATCCTAGAATTAATAGTTTTAGATATAAGGTTGATATGCAAGGAGTAGGACAGGGAGCTATCTAAGGTTATGCCTAGATACTTAAATTCCCTGACTTGTTCAAGGGGGAGATTTTGGCTGTTAAGGGCAGTTAGGGCGTAGGATTTGTATTGGTATGTGGACTTGAAAAAAAGCATTGATTTCATTTTTTTATAGTTTATTAGTAGTTTATTGTCTCCAAACCAACATTCAATTGCTGCAAAACATGTCTGGAGATCTTTGGTGATTAGGGTGGGGTAAGAGTGGTTGGAAGAATGGACAGCATCATCAATATACAGATTGCTGCTGCTACAGCAAACTTTAAGGAATGAATTGAGGTAGAGGACTGCCAACCTGACCCCACTTGAACAAGAGGATTTATTTAAATACTTGGGCATCACACTTGACCTTACCCTGAACTTCCATCATCACATTCATCAACTGGCAACCACCCTCAATACCTAGCTTGGAATCCTTTATCTGCTTAATCACTGTCTTACTCCTGATGCCCTTCAACTAGCTGTCGCCTCTTCCGTCCTCTCCCTTCTTGACAATGGTATACTAATCTACAGCGCAGCAAAAACCTCGGCCCCATACAGGCTCCATCTCTCTCTCTCACAACAAAGCCTGTTGCCTCATACTGGGCTGTGACAGTCTCACCCACACCTGCTCTCTATATAATGCTACTACTGGCTAAACCTTGATAACAGAATTAGATTTCACACTTGCCTCATGGCCAAAAATATCACCCTTGGTCTCGCCCCATCTGGTCTCCCACCTCTAATACAACAGTCCCCATCACACAAGCACACCTGAAGCTCAAGCATGCAACTCCTCATGGTTCCCCACTGCCGCATCTCCCAATTCCAAAGGTCCTTTAGTTACAGAGCCCTCTCCTGGGTAAATAGCCTGCCCAACTCTCTCACAAATGTGAATAGAATTGGCCATACAAAGCCTACCTTAGGAACCATCTCCAGTCCTCTAACATAAAAACATAGAGACATAGAATTTGACAGGAGGTAAGGACTGCTTGGCCCATCTAGTTTGCCTATTTCCCTACCTACAGGATAGGCCGCAGATCCTAGTTAACCAAAAGCCTATTTCTTCCTACCCCCCACAAGAATTGCCTTATGTCTGTCCCATTCATTCTTGAATTCTCCCACAGTTTTAGACCCCACAACCTCAACAGGAAGGCTGTTCTATGCTTCCACTACCCTCTCTGTGAAATAATACTTCCTCACATTGCCTCTGAACTGCCCCCCTCTATCTTTAAATTGTGTCCCCTTGTTCTTGCACGTCTCTTTTTCTGAAAGGTGCTACCCTCTTGGACTTTGTTGATTCCACTGAGGTACTTAAAAGTGTCTATCATACCCCCCCCTTCTTTCCTCAAGGGTATACATATTAAGCTCCTTTAGTCTGTCCTCATACGGCTTCTCTTGCAGACCCTGCACCATTTTAGTTGCCCTCCTCTAGACTGCCTCTATCCTGTCTATGTCCTTGAGGTGATGGGGTCACCAAAACTGGACACAGTACTCCAGATGAGGTCTCACCAACTGTCTGTACAGAGGGATAACAACTTCCTGTTTTCTGCTGCTGATGCCTCTCCCTATGCATCCCAGTATACCCCCAGCCCTCCCTACTGCCTTCTCACATTGCTTGCTAACCTTAAGGTCATCTGATATGATTACCCCCAGGTCCCTTTCCTTTTTTGTTGTTGTTACTATCTCTCCCCCCATTGTGTATTCTTCCCCTGGGTTCTTGTTTCCCAGGTGCATTATTTTGCACTTCTTTGCATTGAATCCTAGCTGCCATACTTCTGACCATTCCTCCAACCTTGCCAAGTCCCTTCTCATCCTTTCCACGCCTCCTTGTGTATCAACCCTGTTGCAGATCTTTGTGTCATCTGCAAAGAGGCATCTGTGATTGCCACTGAACCCTACCTTGCCGCTTTCCACTTTGACTAAGGCCTCTGGCCAGCTTACCTCCATCTCCCCCAAACCTGAACTCTCTGACTTAGCTCCTTAGTGAAGATTATATTTATTTGTGTATATGTACATGAGAATGATGCCATGAACCTACTAGTATCTAAATGTTAGCCCTTTACTGTATTTTTTTTTGTATCATGGTTGTTTGTTTGTGTACCACTTCTGTAATTCCCTGTACTGCAGTATTATATGTTTACTTGCTGTGATGTGGAACCTTTGAAAAGAAGTCTTTGACTCACAGATATTTTTCTGAATCCTCAATAAATAAATAAATAAATAGAACATTAAAGGTCCAAGGATGGAGCCTTGGGGGACATCTGCATTAACAGGGAGTGAGCTGGATAGGGTTTTGTTAATTCTGACTTGCTGTGTTCTGCCGCTAAAATAGCTGGAAAACCTCTTGGTGACCTCTGAGGAGTGGTCTGTAGTCTGGAGTGAGTGGAGTGGGTGTGAATGGTTCATGGAATCAAAAGTCTTGGTAAGGTTGGCTTTTGTACCCAGTCACTATGATAATTGTGCTGATGATGCAGGTGAAGCAGACCATCCTGACGGCAGTGTTGAGCAGTGTTCGATTGAGGTTGATGTTGCAGTCGTGGGAAAAAAATTTCCACGTGGGTACGACTTCCAGCATTGAGGACTGCGTGTGCTTCTTCCTCCTTGATGATGATGATGAGGATGTTAATGGGAGGGTGTAAGGGCAAAATTACCGGGGTGAAGACTGGCACAGTTCCATAATCTTACCATTTTTTCATGTTAAAAAATGAAAAATAGTGGCCTTGACTATATGACAATTGACAAATAATGACATGTCGTTGTATTTCGATTTTGCCTTTCTTGATTTTGAGGGTACAATTCACAGAATGTGTACAATCATTATTACCAGAAGTCCTTTAAACGATAGTGTCAACTTGTAGCCACTTAAATAATGTTGATTGAATAACAGATATTCTCCTGGCACTGAAAAACAGTAACACACCCCAGCCAGCCACCCTGCTTCTTTCGAAATGCACAGAAACATTGTATCTGTGTGAAAACTATGAACCCTTAGCCAGCCACAGCCACCCTTCATTTTGAGAGTGAGAGGGAGAGACATTGTACATGTGCCGAAGCTCTGAATCCTTAGCTAGCCACAGCCACCCTGCTTTTTGAAAGTGAGAGACATTGTACCTGTGTCGAAGCTATGAACCCTCAGCCAACCTCGGACACCCAGCTTCTTACCATTAATTTACAGTAAGTACGTACTAATATCATGTACTATGATTTTATCTTGAACTGTGGTGTGAATCCTTCCTTTACCATTTTAAAGATGCCACTGTCACCAGATACTGGCAACTGATTTTCATTTTGTTTTCACAGGTTACAGACTGTGTAAACTTGCAGGACTATGGTATTCCTACCTCCTAAAGGATAACATCTACAGGTAAATATCACTCTTATTTTCTCTTTCATTATTTGTTTTAATTTTTTTCTGCTGGTTTAAAGCATTCAATGATGGTGACATGAAGGCCAGATAATATCTTCTTTCTTACAGATGGGGTAGGCATACTTCAGTACACCAGGGTTGCACAACGTGTTATCCTGGTCTTGAAAACCCGTGATGTAATGTGACTCTGACAGTGGGTAAGTGCTTGACACTCACTAAATGTGTTAATTTTTTTAAGGGCTTTATTCATAACTTGGTATTTTAAGCTGGATAAGGCCTTTGCTAATAGCTTGGTATTTTAAGCTGGCTATAACAGTAGACAGGAACAGCCATGCTGGAAACTGAATGTGGTTATACAGCAAACTTCTAATAATTTCTTCTTCATCTGTTTTCAGGTTAACATTGAGGTGCTGTGGACCACCTTGGGTGGTATCAATCAATCATCAGGCAATCAATTCTTTATTTTACCAATCAATCAATTCTTTATTTTGCCAGGTGAGAACACCGTTGATAAAAACTAATTTACAAGGTGAACCGGGAAGGGTCAGAGTAAGTCACAGGGTAAAACAGGCAGGACAGGCAAAAACATATACAAATACATATAGCGTAGTTGCAGATTAAATACAGAAGAGTACATACAATAAAATACATATAAAATACACAGAGTACACAGTCATAATCAAATATGTATTACCATGAAAGCACAGTTACAATGACCAGAATAGGGTGCAATGAGACACTGTGTAAAAAAAACTTAGAATACTATAAGGATGTGGACATAGAAACATTCAGCAATACACTATTAGCTATATGTGTAACTATATATATATATAGATGTATTCATGGCAAAAAAATCTGTTTAATGCACCAGTTAGGGTTATTTCACAGTGACAAAAGTGAGGAAATTTGGTGTTAGGGTTACCACCCCTTGCAACTCGCGCCCACCCCATCCCCAACTGGCATTGGGGTGTGCGTTGGAGTCATCGGCCCTAACTCTCACCCCATTCCATGTGTAAGTAAGCTGAAGTGGTGCAATGTAGGAGAATGGGGTGAGAGTTAGGACCAATGACCCCAAAGCACACCCCGATGCTTGTTGGTGGGACGGGGTGGGTGTGGGGTGCAAGGGGTGGCAGCCTAACACCGAATCTCCTCACTTTTGTCACTGTGGAACAACACTAACTGATGCATTAAATGGATTTTTTTGCCATGAATTTCCCTTCTTTTTTAGAATGAGCACTATAAACTGAGAATGGAATGTGATTTTTTTGTCACATGGTAACACTAACGGTAACGCAAAAGCAAGCACAAATGATAACACACATGGTGACTCAAACGTAAATGATAATGCAAACAGTAAGAGAAACACAAGTGCAAACTTTAATGGAAGCAGAAATGATAATGCAAACGGTAATGCAAATCCTAGCAGCAACAGAAACACAAACGTTAATGAAAACAGTAACGCAAATGCTAACGCCAACAGAAATGTAAATGGTAAGAAAAATGCAAACAGTAACACAAACAGAAACAGAAATGCAAACAGTAAAGGAAATGACACCTCAGAAGGAAACAGTAACGTAACTGACAATGAAAACACAACTGAAAACGCAAATGCTAAGGCCAACAGAAATGCAAACAGTGACGAAGACACAAACAGTTATGGTGATGCAATTGGAAACACAAACAAGTAAAGTAACAGCAATGATGTCACCAAAGTGAACAGTAATGCAAACAGAAATGCAAATTCAAGCATGTACGGAAATGCAAATGGTAACACGCATGTTCACCATACCACAGTTGGAAACGCAAATGCTAATGGTAACACCAACGATGATGCCAAAGGAAAGAGAAACATAAATGGAAGCGCGTGTGCAAATGCAAATGGTAATACACATGGTGATGCAAAGCAAAATGCAAACAGAAACAGTAATGGAAATACAAATGGTAACAGTAATGCAAATACAAGCGCAAACAAAAACACAAAGGGTAATGCACACGGTGGCGTAGATGGAAATGCTACTGCAAATGGTTATGGAAATGCAAGTGGAAATGGTAACTGTAATAGCAATGAAATCGCACACCCTTTTTTCCCCCAAAAGCTGCATTGAGAAACATAGTGAATACAAAGAATGTATGTATAATAATGGGCCTCGGAGCAGAAAATGAACACTTGGAATACTAAATTGCTTATAACTCAGGAACTGTATGAAGTAAAAAGAAATGTGAATTTCATATGATTTATGACTTTACTGGCTAGTTTTGTACTTAGCCCCCATTTTGGGTGGGGCTAAGCATTTTTTTGATGAAAAGTCTGTATCTCGAAGAGATTTCGAGATACAGGCTCCGAAAGGCATGGCGGACACTGTAATGTTAGCCTACGGGAAAAAGCATCACCTTTGGAGTGCCGTAACTTTGCAGCCCTGTAATATTTTGTCACCAAACCAGCAAAAAGGCACATCTCTGGGATCTTGGCTTTCTTTCCTTCAACTTTCAGCCCAAAAGACCAAACCGTTCTTTTGCAGCAAGGTGTCAAAGAATTCCTGTTATTTGGTGCATAGTGTTGCAAAGTAGTGTCACAACTCACGACACTTTCGCAAAAAAAATCACGAAAGTGTCTCAGGTGCGACACTACTTTGTGACACTACAGTTTGCAAACATTTTAAAAATATATTTCTGGGGTGTTTAACCTGCAAAAAAAGACATGGCTAGCCTCCTCAGTGTTCGACTAGGTGAACACAAAAATAATTGTGTCTCTAGAGTGTCCCAATTTTAAATGCCAAGCATTTCTGTGACCACTAACTGAAAAAAAAAATGGCTGACTCACGACACTACAGGGGTCATTTGCGACACTAAAAACTGCATTTGCAACACTGTTGAATATTTTGTTAACTTTTCCCATTGATTATAATGGAAAATGTGTCTTTTTACTAACTTTTGAACTGTTTAATATTTTTTCATGAAATCTACGAAAGACACATCAGGGACCCTGGTTGCATGTTCCCTGAAGGTTTTGGACCAGTCACACAAACCATGCAACCTGTAGGTGCGAGCAAAGAATGCATAAAAAAGCATAAATGTGACATGGAATGGCGTTTTATAGCTCCACAACCGTATATCCAACCAGTACAAAACTAGGCAGATCGAGAGATCTATGGTACCGCTCTGTGCCTGCCAACTTTCAGGCAAATCCATCAGAGCGGTAAAGTTATTAACCTGACAAATTTCACACTTTAACCTTAAATGGGGTACTCAACCCTAACTATAGTGGCACTACCATGCCACTTAAGCAATAAGACACTCCCAGGGGTTATGTTAATGGTCTGTTAATCACCCTCTAGGGGTGTAATGTGGCACGAGGCATAGCCAAGTGCTACATGCCCCTAGAGGGTGATTAACTGACCATTAACATAACCCCTGGGAATGCCTTATTGCAATTATAATATAAATGTTTTTTATATAGTGTTAAACCTTGTTCAGCATATGATTAGGCTGTACATGTATGTTAATCAAAGATTAACATAGGGCTAATAGAACATTTACAACCAATCAGAAAGCTCTATTTCTCAGACCCTTTTTATAATATAATATTTAATGATTTTGGGCAAAGATCTCTATTATTCAGAGCACCTACTTTTTTAAACAAGATACTGACAGAAATTGTTGAGAGTAATCTCATTCAATGCTTTAAAAAAAGGTTAAAATACTGGTTCTATTCAAAATCCTGAATGTATCTGTTTTGTAACTGCACTTTAAGTGGATTGAATGGTCTGCTCTTAAATGTATTGTTATTTTTTATTGTGTTTTTAGATAGAACTTATCACCAGTGAAAACAGGCAATCTTTGCTCATCTGGTTTTACAAGTATAAAAAATTAAAATAAAAAATGATATATATATATATATATATATATATATTATGGTAGCACTACCGTGCTTCCATAGTTAGGGTTGAGTATCAATGTTATGGTTAAAGGGTGAACTTTTGCACCTTAATAACTTTGCCACTGTTCAAGGAATTTGCCTGAAATGTGGTATGCATGATTGGGCATGGTAGTTCTTGGGATCTACCAACTTTCGTACCAGTTGGATATATGGCTGTAGCATTATCAAGCGACAACCAAAAGTGGAATTACATTTTTTTTTGTGATTTCTTTGCTCTAGTCTACATGTTGCATGGTTTGTGTGACTGGTCTGAAAACTTGAGGGGATGTGCAGTCGGGTTCCCTGATGTGTCTTTTGAAGATTTAGTATAAAAATATTGAATGGTTCAAAACTTATTCAAAAAACAAGTTCCCATTATAAGTCAATGGGAAAGGTTAGCAAAAAGTTCAACAGTGTCACAAATGCACTTTTAGTGTTGCAAATGGCCCTAGTTGTTTTCAGTTGGTGATCAGAAAAATGCTTGGCATTTAAAATTGGAACCATCTAGGGACACAATTCTTTTTGTATTAACCTAGTAGAGCCCTGAGTATGCTAGGCATGTCTTTATTTTGGGGTTAAACACCCCAGAAATATGTTTTTCACATTTCTGGAAAAAGTAATGTCACAAAGTAGTGTCACACCTGCAACACTTTTGCAAATGTTTGCGAAAGCTTTCGCAAATCACAACACTACTTTTTTCAGACTGTGGCCAAAATGACAGCAGTTCTTTGCCACCCTGTTGCAAAAGAACAGTTTGGTCTTTTGAGCTAAAATTTAGAAGGAAGGCAGCCAACATCTGATAGATGCACCTTTTGGTGGTTTGGTGAAAAAGTATTGCATGGCTGTAAAGTTATGGTACTCCAAATTTGGCATTTTTTCTCATAGACTAACATGGTGGTGTACGCTGCCCTTTAGGGGCTCGTATCTCGAAACGGTGTGAGATACGGAATTTTCATCATGACAATGCATAGCCTATGGCAACGCAATTCTGTGAAAACATAGCCAGGAAAATCATGAATCATGTGAATTTTTTCTTCTACGTTGTACGGTTACCGAGATATAATCAATTTAGTCAAAGCACAATGGAGTTAGCATTAGGACATGGTGCGACCATACTGACTGAAATTTATGAAAAACATAAAAAAGTAGAGCACACACACCTCTCATTACAAGGGCACAGGTCTATTAAAAAATAACTTTATTAACAAATGCCACTAACCTGACAAGTTTCGAATTTAAAACGCATCCTTTCTCAAAGGTAAAACACCAACACTGAAATGTCCCTTAAATACTCTAACCAATAAATTTCAACCAGTGCCATTAATTTAAACTCCACAGTGACTGGTTAGAACCAACTACATACAAATTACTTTAATTACAACAATTTAAATACAGCTAAAAAAACTATACTATATTAATAGCAGCTAAACATTTTATAGATATACAATCATTCTAGACTAATCCTCAAAATAGGGGGGATGGAAAGAGAAAAAGAAAAAAGAGGGAAATTAATTCAAATTTAATTGAAAAGAAAGGAGGGGGGAAGACATCTCGGAACTACAAATCCCTCTGTGTGTCATTTTAACAATTTAAGTAAAGATGAGAGAGCAGCTATTCACACTTTATAGAATAATGCCTCGATTGAAATTAAAAAAGCAGATAAAGGTGGCTGCGTGGTAGTACTGAATAAAGAGGCTTATATGTGCGAGGCTGAGAGACAACTTGGTGATCGTAATTTTTATAAGAAGTTAAGCTATGATCCAGCTTATGAGTTTAAAAGTAACATTGATGAAGTTGTGAGAAAAGCTGCTAAACAAGGAGAGATTAATCAAAAAGAAATTTAATTACAGAATCACCAGTGAGAGCTACGTTCTATCTTTTACCCAAAATACACAAGACATTAGTTAATCCACCGGGAAGACCTATTGTCAATGGAATAGGCTCATTAACAGAAAGCCTCTCGCAGTTTATTGATTTTCATTTAAATCCATATTTGAGTATTTTGCCATCATATTTGAAGGATACAACGGATGTTTTATGACTTTTGCAAGATGTGGACTTAAAGGACAGTAATCAATAGTCACTATGGATGTTGAGGTGTTATATTCGAACATACCACATGAGGGTGCCTTGATGCAGCTGCTAGTTTTTTGAATCAAAGATGAGGAATAGATATGCCTAGCACTACATTTATTTTGAAATTATTGGAATTTGTATTGAAAGATAATGTTTTTCTGTTTAATAAGAATTTGTTTTTACAGATTAAAGGGACTGCTATGGGGGCCACGTATGCTCCAACTATTGCAAATTTGTATATGGGGGCATGGGAAAATTATATAGTGTTAAACCCAGTAAAGAATAGATTTTTACATAAAAGCAGTGTATGGAAGCGATATATTGATGATTTATTCTTTGTTTGGGGGGAACTTTAGGAGAACTTGCACAATTCATTGATTATCTGGAGAGTACGAATATGAATTTGAGATTTACCTATACAGCATCACAGGAAAGCATTTGTTTTTTAGATCTCAGGATTTATAAACAAAATGATATGGGGCTTAAAACTGAGATATATAGAAAACCAATGGACGGCAACACCCTATTACGAGCAGAGAGTTGCCATCCTAGACATATTGTAATGAATATACCAAAAGGCCAATTTCTAAGGACACGTCGGAATTGTAGTGAAGGGGCGGGATTTTAAGAAGGAGCTGAAGAATTGACAAGATGTTTAGTGAATGGGGCTATAGTGAAGCCTGTATCAAAGCAGGAAGAGAATATGCTGAAGGGAGAGAGATAAAGCAGAATTGTTGTTGGGAAGAAAGGGTGAAGTTCAGGAAGCACAAAAAGAAAGATTTAATTTTGTGACAACATTCTCTACACAAACAAAAGATATAGGTAAGATTATTAAAACTCATTGGAATGTATTATCAAGTGATATAGGTCTGAGAGAAATTGCGGCCATACCACCTAGAATGGCATATAAAAGGGCTAATACTTTAGGTGATAGATTAGTCTACAGTCATTTTATTGAAACAACCAAAGGAAAAGGAACATGGCTACATGATGACATGATAGGTTGTTATCCATGTAAAAACTGTAAAATTTGTCCAGTAATAAAACAATGTAAAGATTTTACTTGTGTAAATACAGAACAAACCTTTGAAATTAGACAGCTGATTACCTGCAATATGGAAGGGATAGTATATATGGCTGTTTGTAGTTGTGATGTGTTTTATGTGGGGAAAACAAAATGAAATTTTAAAACTCGTGTAAGACAACATTTGAATGCAATAGATAAAGTAGATTTAACATATGCTACTGCAGCACATGTTGCTGCAGCACAGAATAAGGAACGACGTGTATTTCATTTTATTGGAATAGATAGAGTGCAGCGTAAACCAACAGGGGATGACTTTAATGATTTTTTTATTAACGCGGGAAGCATTTTAGATTATTAACCTAAATGCAACGAAATACAAAGGACTGAATGCGGGTTTTGAATTGAAACCATTTTTAAAACAAAAGAAAAGAAGTAAGAAATAAATGGTGCTACATGACATTTTTTTGTTTTTAGCTGTAGCTAGAATTAAGCATTAGGTTACTAGTAACATTCTGTTAGTATGTAATATTAAAATCAAGAAATGATCCATAAAATGGTAGTAGAAGGTTGTGTTAGGGGACTCGCTTTCATGTTAGAGATGGGCAAATGCACTGAGACAGGTAGTGGCTGCAGACAGTTAGTTCATGGCTATGGAATAAGCAGGTATGATGGGAAGAAAGGATGTGAAGTTAGCCCGCTTAGCCTCATCTTAGAATGGAGTTCTGAAATCAGTTGCACCCCTTAGCAAGTTGCTATCCCTTCATGAACTGTAATTTCTGGGTTGTGCTTCTATAAGTTAAAATGATAATATTTAACCCAGTAATTTATTAGGTTAGTTCATTGATTTGAAGTGAATATTAAATAATTATCTGCCCTCCTTTTTAGGGTAAAAACACAAAAACAGGAATTTGAAATATTTGAGCAATTAGAATTAGCCTTGTATTATTTATAAGTGATCTATGGTATGTTCCTTTATTAGATATACATAAATAAGAGATTATTTAGTAAAGCTGCAATCAGGATGAGTGTCAACATAAAATATTTCATTGTGTTAGCGATATTGATGGTTAGCGTTTGTGTTGAAAATGATGAGCTATTTCTTCTGTATTTGCCATATTGTATGAAGAGAATATATGAGATCTGCTCTTTTATATTTTTTAGAGATCGTTTTTATGAATACATGGTTACCATTTAATATACACAATGTATCATACTGCAAGATTTGTTTCTCAGTGAATGACAATGTATCTATGGGTTTACCATTATGAGTTATTGAATATAAAGGTAGATGGACTTTATGTATCTTGTGCTAGCTGTTAGAAGTTAATGAAAAGAATGAAATGTTTATGCTCCTAAAAATCATTGTACTGTCTGTTTAATAATAGTTCTGAGATGTCCCCCCCCCCCTTCTTTTCAATTCAATTTGAATTAATTTCCCTCTTTTTCCTTTTTTCTCCCCCACCATTTTGAGGATTAGTCTAGAATGATTGTACTGTATGTCTGTAAAATGTTTAGCTGCTATTAATATAATATAGGGTTTTTAGCTGTTTTTAAATTGTTGTAATTAAAGTACTTTGTAGGTAGTTGGTTTAAACCAATCACTGTAGAGTTTAAATTATTGACACTGGTTGAATTTTATTGGTTAGAGAATTTAAGGGGACATTTCAATGTTGGTGTTATACCTCTGAGAAAGGATGTGCTTTACATCCGAAACGTGTCAGGTTGGTGGCATTTGTTAATAAAGTTCTTTTTTAATAGACCTGTTCCCTTGTAATGAGAGGTGTGTGTGCTCTACTTTTTTATGTTTTTCATAATCAATTTAGCATTCCAACACCTCATTTTCAGCTCCAAGGCCCATTATTATGCATACATTCTTTGTACACACTGTGTTTCTCTAAGCAGCTGTTGGGCAAAAGCAGGGTGTGCACTTCCATTACTGTAACAGTTAGCGTTTCCACTTGCGTTTCCGTTCCCATTTGCATTACCATTCCCGTGTATGCCTCCTTGTGCATTACCCTTTGCGTTCTTGTTTGCATATGTGCTTGCATTCGCGCTTCCATTTCTGTTTCTATTGCCATTATTTATGCTGTTAACGTTGCCATTTGCATTTCCAATTGCCGTACTATGGCCATGCGCATTACGGTTTGCATTTCTGTATGTGACTGCATTTGCGTTTCCATTTCTGTTCCCCTTTGGCATTATTGTTGCTGTTACCATTACCATTTGCATTTACAATTGCAGTACCATTACCTTGCACGTAATGGTTTGTGTTTCTGTATGTGCTTGCATTCACATTTCCGTTTCTGTTTCTTTGGCATTATTTTACTTGTTACCATTACCATTTGCATTTCCAATTGCATTACCATTACTGTGCATGTTACAGTTTGCATTTCTGTACACACTTGGGTTTGCCTTTTTTATTTCTGTTTCCTTTGGCATTATTTCTGCTGTTACCATTATTATTCGTGTTAGCTATTGCAGTACCGAGACCGTGCACATTGAGTTTTGTGTTTCCATACATGATTGCATTTGCCTTTCCATTTCTGTTTTGTTTGGCATTATTTCTGCTGTTAACATTACCGTTTGCATTTGCAATTGTGGTACCATGATTGTGCGCATTGCGCTTTGCGTTTCCGTACATGCTTGCATTTGCCTTTCTGTCTCTGTTCCATTTGGCATTATTTCTGTTGTTAACATTACCATTTGTATTTCTGATTGTGGTACCATTATTGTGCGCATGATGGTTTGCATGTTCTTATGCGCTTGTGTCTCCTTTTGAGTCACTGTTCGCTTTGGCGTCACTTTGCACTTGCATTCCTAGTAACGTTTGCTTTTCCATTTATGTTTCAGTCACCATGTGTGCAACCATTATGGGTGTGTTTCCCTTACACTTACCATTAATATGTCACAAAAAATCACCTGATGGGCCACTCTCCCACCACCACATTCCATTCACTATTTCTACTGCACATTCTCAAAAAGAAGGGAAATTAGAGGAAAAAACTCCATTTAATGCATCAGTTAGGGTTTTTCCATAGCAACAAAGTCAAGGAAATTTGTTAGGGTTGAAGCCCCCTTGGACCCCAGCCCACCCCACAACTGGCATTGGGTTGCACGCTGGAGTCATCAGTCCTAACTCTTACCCCATTCTCCTATACCTCCTATACTTCTTCTTATTTACACATGTGATGGAGTGAGAGTTATGGCTGATGACCAACACGCACCCCAATGCCAGTTGGGGTGGCAGGATGGGGGGTCCAAGGGGGGCTTTCAACCCTAACACTGAATTTCCTCACTTTTGTTGCTGTGGAACAACCCTAACTAATGCAATAAATAGTGTTTTTTGCCTTTAATATATATATACATATATATAAAAATACCACAACAGTGCGGCACCACATAGGTTAAGTTAGGGCAGGGAGTTTTGTCAACTTGTGGATCAGGGTAAATAATACAGCATATTCCAGTCATAAGGCAGACAGCAGTTATGATATGCTGAAGACCTGAAAAGAAGACAAAAACATTAATGAAACTTGCTTTCAAATGATGCCCCCAGCACCCCCAAAATAAATAAATACTTACCTTACATGGCTTGACAGTTTCCATACAGCTAAAGTCATCAACCATCCAAAACATGCGGCACATAAGCGTACCTATGACCTGAGAAAAAAAAAATCAGACATGATTCTATTTCAGTCAACTGCAGCAGTTACCCCCACTCTCTGAATAAAGATTACATGCTTGTTACTGTACCACATAAGGTGTTGGACTCATAACATATGTCTGGCATGTGGATGTCATCATCACGCCCACCATGGTAAAGTGGAAACATTACATGTGTATTGGGATGATTTCCTAAAAAGGAACAACATGATGAACTGCTTACAACACAGAGCAAGTTCAATAGAAATTAAATGTCTGTGTCTATGCCAAAAGCAGTTACAGTGGGTCAAACAATAACTCACCATTGTAGTATGAAGGCACACACAAAGAGCAGCATATATCAGTGATGCATCAATCATCAATGCAGGCAATGCTCTCACCTGGGACTCTGTGATACATTGCTGGCCTTATTCTTCATCTGGAATGTTCATAAAATTAAAACAGCTGGACAGACACAAGATATGGCATTTGGGGGGCATTGTAGGTGATTTAATGGTATTGTGATTATTGCACTGCTCCTTTTACCAAATGAAAGGAAAAAAGTTATAATTCTAATCTGAATCACACCTCTCACAAATGTATTACACCACCATTATGCTTTCCACAATACAAAGGCAGTTTTTAAGAGTTCTTACTTACCTTCATTTATTTTTTAAATATCATAGAGTCTACAAAATTTCAGACGCTGTACGTTTTCACTACTGGTGAAACTAAGGTGACACACCACCCACTTCAATAAAAGTATATTGCAATGTGTGTTTTGGTGCCATGAATTCAAAGGAAATGAAAGCAAACTGCGTTTGAAAAGTTGGTGACCATGGGAATTTTAAAAAATAAAATTAAATAATAAGAAACAAATTGTTTCTGTTGCAGAAACCATAATAGAGGGTGTAACATCGGGGGAGTTGGAGATTTATAATTATAACTGTCAAGAAATCGTTGTTAATTTTATGAACATTTTTTCAGGGGATTATTATTCACATCGGGACACTAATACCACATGCTAAGTGATGCGTACTATAAACCAACAACATTCAGAAGACAGAACATTATGGTGATGGAAGGACTGCCATGGTAGGCGACTTTAATGGCTTTACAGTACTTTGATTGTAATTGTTGTGGGTATGTATACTATGAAACTTTAACACAGTAAACAGTAACCAGAAAGTAATACAGCCTGACAATGAAAGCAGCAGTACAAGAATGCAGTTACCATTTTGACAAATACTTTTTTATTATATTTTATATTGCCAACTAATCTAATGATTTGTATATATGAACAATGCCCTTCTTTCAACAATTTAAGTATGCAGCACTACATTTATTTTAGAATCAAAAGTAATAAACTGAGCACTTATTTAAATCGGCCTTGCACCAGGTTGGGATCAATATTCTCACATGCCTTTGGACAGCAACTATCTAAATTCAGTTCTGTTCTAACTACAATGAAATCAAATGCAGCAGACAGTACTACATGACATAATGGAACAGTATCTGTTCAAAAACTTCTGGGAATACTGACGAAAATCAGGTCACAGTAACATCACAATGAGCACTACTTTTATTATTTCTCATTTAGAAAAATGGGGTAAAGCAGAATAACATAAATTCTGCAAAGAAGGGTAGCGTACGTACAGCATACATAAGTTTTTAAATAAGGGTTAATGTAAAATAGAATAAAAACTTATCGGTAAAAATTTTAACTGCATTCTTGCGCTGATGCTTTAATTGTCATGCTGCCTTAATTTTTGGCTACTGTTTAACGTGTTACATGCACTTTCATAGTATACATACCTTCAACAACTACAATCAAAATACCACAAAGTCACCTACCATCACAATCAACTACCCACCATAATTTAATGTATTATGAACGTGGCCCGGATTATATGTATTAGTGTCCACATGTGAAGAATAATCCCCTGTAAAAATGTTCAGAAAAGTAACAAGTATTTTAGGAGTTATTACTTAACTTAGTTTATTTTTTACATAACCAAGGGTTGGCAAAATGATGGATGCTGCATGCTTTCTGCTGTGTGCTAGGTGTCAGCGTGGCTCAGTTGGTAGCACATCCGCCTCTGGACCAGAAGGTCGTGGGTTCTCGTCCCACACCGGGATTGGACTTGCACCTAAAAATCGATGGCATCTGAGTGCAGTATTGGGGGGTGCTGTACTGCAGGGGTGTGCCTTCCTTCAGATGAGACATTAAACCGAGGTCCCTTCTGCCCATCCTGGTGTTGTCCTGGTGGGTGTCCAGGTGGAAGTAAAAGAACCCAAGACACTCTTCGCAAAGAGTAGGGAACATTCCCGGTGTCCTGGACAACATTCCCCTTCCCATAAACTGGTTCATGCAATTACCCAGGCTGTGTGTGGGTGATGATGTGCGATATGGCTGCCACCACACATTCAGTCACTTCACTACCAGTCTAGCATTGCTTGTAAAGTGCTTTGGATGTATGAAAAGCGCTATATAAATACAGATTATTCTTCTACTTTCATTACAGGTGAAACTGTGGTGCCACAACACATGCTGCAATAAAAGTGTCCTTAAGAGGGTGTTGTGACACCATAGTTTCAAATGAAATGAACACACGCACTGTACGCAAAGCTGGCGAACACATGACAGTATATACAATAAAGTAAGGAGTAAGAATGAAAAAAGTTCAATTGCAGAAAGCATAATGGGGTGGGGGACCATTTGGGGAGGTGGGTAATTAGATTTAGCATTATGAGTGTCAAGAAATACAGGATTAGCAAAATTAACACAAGGAAGAAAACATTAATTGAACATAAATTACATAATCTGTAATGAAAAAAATATTGCTTAAGAAGAAAAGGAACAGCAGAGAACAGGTTTTTTTTGTGGGGTGGAGATTTTGTGAAATAATAATTGTTTACTGGGCTGGAGAGGGCTGGGGCTCACCACCACTAACTGTCCTTAAGCTGATTATCTCAGCATTCTGATTCTCGATCCTGTTCAGCTGCTGCACTGCACCATCCACTACAGTTTTGGTGGCTTCCACCTCAGACCACAGGACACCAAGGTCAGCCTATGTGGCAGGCTGTTCAGAGGGGTGGCACTCACTGGCAGCTGTGGGAGCCACCACTTCTGCTGCCCTGGCCATTTGTCCACAATGCCGCATAGGCGGACCCTCTACCTCTTCAGCAGCTTTGGCTGCAGTAGTGGCTGTTACCTCCTGCAGCTTTGCTTCCCACTCAGTATAGGTGCCCTAAAAGGTGTGTTTGCTGACCACCCATGCCCAAGTGTTCACCCTTGTTCCCCGACCTACAAGTATGTTACACAATGGGCACTTCACTACCATCAGGCCGCCGGGGAGACAGATGAAAAATTTGCCAGACTGGAGATCTGCGTGGAGGACCAGGCACAGGCAGTGGAAGGGGGCATCAGATAATGCCACCTGCTGTGTTGCAGTTGGTGGAGGGGCAACAAACTGCTGCTGCTGCTGATTATTATCAGGCTGCTGCTTGTCCAGTGCTGCAGGGCCGGTGGTGGCTGACACAGTCATCACCAATGAAGTAGCAGCAGCTGCTGCTCCTGCTTCAGGCACCACACAGCCACTTTCAACATTGCGCTGTGCCTGCGAGCGACCACTCAAGGTAGAAAAAGGACTGCAGTTCAAGTGAAATGGTTGCCCCAGGCTGCCGTGCATTTGGAGTCACCACTGCCCACCACTTTGGCCCCCTCTCTCCATGTTATTTAAAAGTAAACTTAAATCACTGATGAAACCTCACTGAGAGGTGGTGAAATGTAAGTCTTTTTTCCTGGTCTTGCATTTATTGTGAACTGTCCAAGTGTGCTTATTGTCTATATGGGAAGTACCATTTTTGGAATATTTATTTAAAAGAATGATCATTAAAAACAAGTTTTTTATATTTTGGAAATGGGACTTGTGTCTATTTAATTACAATGTACAACAGTAAGAGATACAGTATCACATCGTTAGAATAGAATGTGGTTGAATTGAGTAGGTGGGTGCACTGGGTCCCAGGGTGGTAGCCTGGGTGAAGCATTGACTGGACAAAAGGACACAGGAGGTAATACTAAATTGAGTGCACTCTGAAGAAAGGGGAGTTACTAGTGGGGTATCACAAGGTTCAGTACTGGGTTCAGTCCTTTTTAATGTCTTTATAAGTGAGATTGCAGAGGGACTGGAAGGAAACATATGCCTCTTTGCAGACGACACAAAGATCTGCAACAGGGCTAATACAAGGGGGGGTGGAAAGGATGAGAAGGGACTTGACAAGGTTGGAGGAATGGTCAGAAGTATGGCAGCTTGGATGTAATGCAAAGAAGTGCAAAGTAATGCATCTGGGAAACAAAAACCCAGGGGAAGAGTACACAATTGGGGGGTTAGTAACAACAACAGAAATAGAAAGGGACCTGGGGCTAATTATATCAGATGACCTAAAGATTAGAAAGCAATGTGAGAAGGCAATAAGGATAGCTGGGGGGATACTGGTATGTATAGGGAGAGGCACCACCAGTAGAAACAGGAAGTTGTTATCCCTCAGTACAGAGAGTTGGTGAGACCAGATTTGGAGTACTGTGTCCAGTTCTGGAGACCCCATCTCTGCAAGGACATAGACAGGATGGAGGCAGTCCAGATAAAGACAACTAAAATGGTGCAGGGTCTGCAACAGAAGCAATATGAGGAGAGACTAAAGGAGCTTAATATGTATGCCCTTGAGGAAAGGAGGGAGTGGGGGGACATGATAAAAACTTTTAAGTACTTCAAGGGACTCAACAAAGTCCAAGAGGGTAGCATCGTTCAGAAAAAGAGTTGTGCAAGAACAAGGGGCCACAATTTGAAGATAGAAGGGGGGTGCATCAGGGTCAATGTGAGGAAGTATTTTTTCACAGAGGGGGTGATGGATGCATGGAACGGCCTTCTTGAGGAGGTCATGGGGTCAAAATCAGTGGGGGAAATTCAAGAATGCATGGGACAGACATAAGACAATTCTTGTGGGGGGGGTAGGAAGAAATAGGCTGTTGGTTAACTAGGATCTGCAGCTTATCCAGTAGGTAGGGAAATGGGCAGACTAGGTGGGCCAATCAGTCCTTATCTGCCATCAAATTCTATGTTTCTAGGTAACTCATGGTGAACAACGCAAAGTCCGTTAAAGGCGAATTTTGCTGTGTGAATGCGAAGTTGCCCACTTTGAGTTAACTTTGCAGGAAAATTTAAACAATGCTGCATCTCTACTTGAGGAGGAGGTAGCAAAGCTAAAAATCAAGTGGCCATAACAGACTCTGACATCATCGGAAGTCCCTCAAAAAATAAAAAGTGTACAAAAACATGAACTCAACCCTAATATACAGCCTCTGGCATACCTCTATATAATGTATTTATTGCAAAAAGCAAAGTGAATACATCACTAGGGTTTCACAGTCACAAAAGGAGGGAAGTGTGGTGTTAGGCCATTCACTACAGGTTTCCTGATTCAAGCTACAGGTCTAGATCTATGCATCAATGGTCTGGTACTTCACATAGAGGTCACAGCATCAGTCATAACTTTATGTGTGCAGGGGTCTGCGACCTCTGTGTACTCCATGGAGTCAATCAATACTTTCTATATGCAGTTCTTTGTGTTCCCTTTGTGAAAGAAAATATCAGTCATCACTTTACTTGTGCAGGGGCCTGCAAGCTCTGTGCCCTTCTTGGGTCATTGCTTTCTATGTGTAGGGTCCCGTGGGACTTATGAAACAGAAGATCAGCAATGACTTTCTTTGCACAGGGCCCTGTTGACCCTGCTCAAAGTAGGAGAGCACTCAAAAGATTCATCATGCAGGGTCCAGTGTGAAGCATAACATCAGGCAAGGCAACTTTTATTTGTTTAGGGCCTTAACCCACAAACTCAGGGTGATGTACATAAAACAGTTTAAAACAAGTAAAGCAAATAGCAGTTCATGAAACTATACAGTTGCAGATAGAGATACAGAAATAAACTCATTCCTGTTCTTTGCTACAGTACTAGCAAGCTTGAATAAATAACTATTCATACTTCTCTAAATTGCCTCCACTGAGGGGGAACTCCTCAGTTCAATCACCAAGGGGTTCCATATTTTTGGTAGCCACCACTGAGGAGGCTCTTTTACCAGATTGTCTAAGGCATGATCTTAGGAAGGCTAACAATAATTCCCTGCCGGAGTAGATAGAGTGACTAAGAGTACACCTACCAGACCGATAGCTCTTGGAGACAAGCAATGCTAAATCCATGCAGGCAATTCCAAGAAGGAAACAAACTCAATACTGCAGGTGTAGTGAGATGCTAATGAGAGGTGACTAACCCCTAAAAACAACACAGTTTCACAAGGCAGTGTGCACTCAGGGGTGAAGGCATCAAAAACTGAAGTCACTAAATGAAGTAGACCACAAAGCAAAAAAATGCTGCATTCACCTAAGAGCACAGAGTACACCTAGAATAACCAGACTCACTTGGTAATGTTGAGAATTCTTGTAATAGAAATCCATGACAAATCTAAAAGCACAAATATTTGTATTTATTTATTGAGTCTTTTGATAACTGAGTAAGACCCAATAGAAACAAGTGTCTTTTTTAGGGGTGACCCAGGAGCTTTAATTCAGGACCTCAGTGTGGTACAGACAAGGAAAGCATGGAAATAACAGACTGCATGTTTTTTAAAGAAAGAGTACCCACAGTAAGTATTTCCACTGGCATCTCTGATCCAGCAGCTATTTCTGGAAGCTTAGGAGGCTCCAGCAATTGCTTCATCTCTACTATAGACTTTGCCCCTGTCAGTTCTAATTCAGCAGTTGTCTGTAGGGGTTTGGTGGCTCCGCCGATTGCTTCATCAGTCATGGTTCTTTCAAGTCAAGTTGCTTGTTGAGAGTGTCTTGTACTTTATCTCACCAGTCTGAAGACAAAGAATGTTCCTGTTGTTCAAAGGATATTGTTGACTGTATGTTTCAAACATCTAAAACTGGTGAGGCTGTGGCTTTTCTATTAAGAGTAAGCACTGCCATTGCTGTTTTGTCTTCAGCTGCTATCCTAGCCATATGCAATTGTTTTTTTGCCAAATGAAATGAGGCTTGCTTTCATTTTGAATTTTCCATAAACACTGTTGGGATCAAGCTTGATGGGAATTGTTTTTCCTAGTGGAAACTTAAAGTCTGAGTCTTCCTTGCCTTTTTTGTATTGGGAACGCTAAAAGTCAGTGGCCAGAGTGATGGAGGGGGAGCGAGAGAATATAGTGCAGCGTGAGGGGGGGAGGAAATACATTGTAGTGAAAGGGAAAATGCAGACAGATTTTCAGGACGCTGTGCTTTGATTCCACTCCCTCATAACAACAAAAGCTGTGCTGTATTCGGAATTTCTGTCGCAGGCCTTTTCTTCTAATAGTAATACGTCAGCATTGACTCATGACACAATGCAGTCATAGAAAGTGCTGCATCAGCATGTGTGAGATGAAAACAAACCAAAAAGATAATATTAAATGCATGCAGAAAATGAAATCAATGTTTCAACTAAAGGTCTTCTTTATGTATTATCTAAAAGAGAAAAAAAGGTTTTTCATTATGTAGTAATATATAATAAACAGGTGTATACACATGTCTGAGGGTATTTCTATCTCATTAACAAAGATATACAATTCAGATAGCATGTCTACTTCAATAAGAAAGGTATACAATTTAGAAAGCATATATACTTCATTGAAGGAATAATGCACGACAGGGTGTGTGTTGTGCTGGGGCAACGCCACGCCTGGGGGGGGGTTAGGCATGAGGCCGCAGTCTGGAAGACACTGAGATTCACTGAAGGCCATTCTGCTGCTTCTGCAAGATTCTGGCCAAGGACGGGATGGTTGAAAATAAATTTTCAAATCCTCGAAGAACTTAACCTTCACTTTGCCACTGCCGGGTTGGCATTCGACTCCTCCCCATATGCTAGCCGAGTGAATAGCAACACTAGCCCAGATACTACACATGCTACCCCACCTCATCCCTTCCAGTTGTGCCTGTTTAGCTACAAAGAAGTCGAAGACATAATTCTTAGCCTTGACACCAAGAAAAGTGCAGGAGACAATGGCCGTGAATAATTTTTCTTGCAGTTAGGGTATGCCCAGCTCACACCCCCATCCTTCACATCTTCAACCTCTCTATTACCACAGCTATTGTTCCATCCTGCTGGAAATCTGCCCATATTCTTCCTCTCTTCAAATCAGGAGATCGTTGTGACTTAAACAACTACCATCCTATCTCTATCTTGCCTGTTCTCTCCAAAGTGCCGGAAAAACTTATATACAACCAACTAAAAAAATCACCTCAAAGCACACTCACTCCTAAACCTGGCCCAATTTGGCTTCAGGTCAAAGCACGGTACCATCTCAGCCTTGGCTAAAGTCTCTAATGACTAGATTCATGATATGGACACCAAGAAGGTTACTGGTGCAGTCTTTCTAGACCTCAGTAAGGCCTTCGACACTGTAGACCATCACCTCCTAATCACCTGTCTTGCCTACATAGGTGCCACTCCACTTACCTTACAGTGGTTTAATAGTTATCTCACAGGAAGGATACAAAAAGTCAAAGCTGATGGCCTACTATCTGCCCTTCTTCCAATTGACAGAGGAGTCCCTCAAGGCTCCATCCTAGGACTAATCCTTTTTTCCCTGTACATCAACAACCTTGACTCCTGCATAAAGAACTCTAGCAAACATTTCTTTGAGGATGATACGGTTTTGTACGCATCAGGCTCATCCTTAACTGAAGTCAGGGAAGCACTCCAAGCTGACTTTATCCAGTTAGAAAGCAACCTTATCAATGCCAAGCTTCTCTTAAATGCCAAAAAAAATCAAGACAATGATTTTCTCGAGACTTGCCTTGTCTGGCGCCCTACCTACCCCACTTAAAAACTTCATAGTTACCTCCCTAGGTGAACCTGTGGAAGTCGTACCTAAATTTAAATATCTAGGTATGTGGATAGACAACAAGCTTTCTTTCAACGACCACATCGAGGAGCTATCAAAGAGGCTTAAAGCACGCTTGAGTTTCTTCTTTAGAAATAGGACCCTCTTTTCTCTCGCGACCTGCAAAAGACTTGTCCCAGCAACATTCCTTCCCTTGCTTGACTATGGAGACATTATCTTTATCTCCTCCCTAACCTTGAGCCTATCTAAACTGGACATACTCTATCACCGTGCTCTTTGCTTCATTACTAACTCTGCGTACAGGACCCACCACTATGAATTTATGCAGCAGTTGGGTGGACCTCTCTTGCCACCAGACGCCTCCTGCATACTGGCATTTGGACCCTCAAATTACTACTCCACAAACTGCCTGTCTATTTAACTTCTCTCATACACATCTCGCATAGCACCTACTCCCTAAGGAAATCTGACCTTATCCTACTAGATGTTCCCAGGACATGTACCACAGCTGGCCAAAGAGCTGTCTCATACACCCTCCCAAACATTTGGAACCAACTACAAGCCATGCTGAAGCTAACCAGCATCGTATCAATTAACTCCTACAAAACACTAGCTATCTCTAAATTAAAAGACATATGTAGGTGCTACTAGGCCCCCAACACCAAGTCAACTTCCTAGGTACCAACTAGCCCTCTACTTATTAAGCTGAAATGTGTTGCATAATTTAAGGCAAGGTTAAAACTGGAATGTACTGCATATATAGCATAAGGACTTCTATTGTGTATACCTCTTGTATTATATATTTTTTTCTTTGTTGTTCTACATTTTATATCTCCTGTCTATGTAATTGTGAACTGTATGTGTATGTGCCTCAGGACCTCCTTGTGAATGAGCTTGCTCAATGGAGTCTTTCCTGCAATAAACTTGAACTTGAGTGTGTCCAATGCCCCAGGCATGGCGTTATCCCAAATGACACACATCCTGCAGTGCATTATTCCTATTATACAATAGCTTGTTGTTATATATAAAATAAAACAATAATTTTAAAGAATGTTTTCATTAGAGTGGAAAAATACTTTTGTTTCTTAAGAGGAGATGAAAAAAGAAAAGAGTAGACCTGTGGCGCATGCTGGGATAACGCCATGGGTCCAGCCCCAAATTGATGAATCACAGTCCAAGATTCTTTCTTGCCATTATATAAAAACAAAGATATACAATTTATAGAGCATTTCTATTTTGATAATCAATTAGAGCATTCCTACAGTACTTCTTTAACAAAAATACACCTCATAGTGCTTTTCTACCTCATTATCATAGATGTGCAAGTCAGAGAATGTCTAAATCATTAACAAATATATAAAATTCAGAGTTTATTTCTTCAACAATAACACAGATACACCATTCAGAAAGCATTTTCCAACAGGGATCCTTGCAGCCCACTGGGCTACCTACCGCACCCATGGTTTTAATTTGTCAGTGTCAGTGGCTCAGTAGGTAGCACACTCACCTCTGAGGCCGGGAGATCAGAGGGCTGTGGGTTCAGTTCCCACATCTGGCACTTAGGATAATATCCCAGTACTGACACTGTAGTGCGGCATGAGAGGGGTGCTGCACTTCTGAGGTGCCGTCTTTTGGATGAGACGTTAAATCGAGGTCCCATCTGCCTGGATTGAGGTAGTTCAGGTGGATGTTAAAGATCCCATAGCACTTATCAAAAAGAGTAGGGGAATTTCCACTGTGTCCTGGCCAGATTTCCCGCATTCACTAAAAATACCACCAACAGCTTAATCTGGTTCAAGGTCAGTTGGCATTCATCTGTATCCCCTTCCCCCGGGTTGTGCCTGAAAATTGGCAGAATTTGTCTAGTGCACTTACCCAGTCAACAAAAACTAAATAAATAAATCCAGTGCAGCTACCATTTTAATTTCTCTGTTAGTTGCCCCCCACTCTTTTACAAATCTCAGTTACAGAGCTGGTGCCTATCTGTCTGCTTACTGACCCATTATGTGTCCCTCTTTCAGTAAATTGCAGCTCTTTTGTCTCTGTGCTAATCTTAGTTTCACTCCCACCTCTTTGGAGGGCTATAAATCCCTGTTCTGTCCCTTTTCCAACAGGCATCCTTGTAATCCACTGGGATACCTACCGCACCCGTGGTTCACTGCCTGCACACCTGGACACAACTCTGTGCCTCTCTTAGCACCAAGGAGCCTGCTGCCACCAGCCCCCCTGGAATCAAGCATAAGGTATGGCCTCTACACTGCCCCAGCCTCACTGGCTGCTGCTCCGGCAACCACATTTTTCACCCACCCCCTCCCTTCCCAGGCCATCCTTAAATACACCTAAGCATCTCCCTCCCCTACCCCATCTTGCCCCACTGGCTCGCAATACTAGTGCTCTGAGCTTAAAGCTAGTGTCTCCCCACCCCCTTTGTTGATCTTTGTTGATCCTTCCCTCCTCTTAAAAGGCATCCTCACTATAAGACACTTTCTCCTTAAAGCCCTGCTCTCTGTTTCCCTGGCCGTAGTTTTACAGCTGTAGATGGTACTGTTTCATTAGCTATTGTAATAAATTCAAGAGATGGCTCCCACAGCCCCCCTTCTCCTCTTTGGCTACATCCTCCTTCTGGCAGTGGAGCCAATTTTGGATCCCCCAGGAAAAACTCATCCTGCCCAAATACACCTATAGGACTGGAAATAAGCCCAACGGTGTCTGCCAGCCAGCTAACTTCCTCCAAAGGCAGTAATCCTTACACATTTCCAACCCTTCACACCTCCTACTGCCCAACATTCGCTAAGCAGACCCCCCTTACCCTCTCTGGTAGGGCAGTATTATCTGCTCTGATCAGCTTCCACTGCCCACCAAACTCCTGCTCCACTGTCCTTGATAGTGTCCAAGGCAAACAACCAAACAAAGCCTTCCTGAGATTCCTGGTAAGATGTCTCAGGAAATTATTAGTACTACTGCTACTCTGTGCAATGCAGTGTGGAATTAAACCAAGGCCCACCTTACTGCTAACTGCCCCGGTGGAACTCCCACAGCTAAAGAGTGTGAGCTTTCTGCATATGAATGTATGCAGCCTTGCCAACAAACTTGACCAGGTCCACGCCTGGGTACTACATGCCAAACCTGATGTAGCAATGCTCTCGGAAACCTGGCTGAAAAATACTTTACATGACAAAACGTTTAACATACCGGGATACAGCTTGATCAGGTGTGACAGGTTGACCGGAGGTGGTGGTGTTACCATATATATTCATGATAAATTTCTAACAACTGATATTGTCTGCACATCAATGCCCAAAGAATTTCAATGTCTTGCCTTCACAATTACCCTCTCGCCTGGTATAGCCTTATTGGTAGCTGCATGCTATAGACCCCCTGCAGCGGACCTATGTATACTGCCCCATATTCACTCTATCCTGGAAAAAGCGAACACGGAATGCATTATCATGGGTGACCTTAACCTTAATTGGAACGTTGCCAGCACAAACAAGCTTATGGACTTCTGCAATGAGCAGGGGCTCACTCAGATTATCTCAGACATTATATGACCTAACAAGAAAAATCTCTACCAGAGTTTACTCCTGGACCTTATACTTGTCAACAAGCCACATAAGATCTCATGCAGGGGTCTTTCACAATGATCAGAGTGATCACTGCACAGTCGCCTGTGTTAGGTGCTCCCCACACCTCCCCTCCACCTCTACTTTCAAGCTTAAGCGCTACCTTAAATACTTCAGTCTCCTGGCTTTTCTGACAGATCTTGGGAACATAAAGTGGCAGGATTTCTACCTTACACCCTCTGTGTCTGAAGCATTCTGTATCTTCCGGGATCTGCTGGTGAACATTATCAACAAACATGCACCTTAAGGAGAATCAAATCCAGAAAACATGCACCTGATTGGTTTAGCCCACTACTTAAGAGGGCCTTACAGCATAGAGACACCCTTTGGAAAAGGGCTAGGAAATCACAGTCTGACTCATACTGGCTCTCCTTCCAGGTAGCCAGAAATGCCTCCACCAAACTGGTAAGGTTGGAAAAACAACGGTTCTTCCAGTCAGCCCTGGAGGCAAACAAAAACTGTTCCACCAATTTTTGGCAGATACTGAGAGAGGTTGAGGGACATTCCCCTGCCACCCTGGTACCAGCTAAAATTGTGGTAAATAACACCTCCTACACAGATAAGTCAGAGATCCTCAAACAGCTCAATAACCACTTCACCAATGCAGGCCTTGCATTAGACACATCACCTGTTAGTAAACTGAGCACCTCAAGCTCCACCAACATAGCTACTAGACCCACCATAGACTCCCCTACTAACCGCCCCCTCTTCAAGTTCCAGCCAGTCTCCTACAAACAGATGGAGGATCTGCTCCTCTCAATGGATACCAAAAAAAGTGCTGGTGCTGACTCGCTTGAACCCTTCTTAAAAGAAGGTTCTTATTATCTGGCTGCTCCAATTGTCCATTTCTTTAACAGCTCATTATTCCAAGGGGAATTGCCACCTAGTTGGAAAACCGCACACATTATCCACCTGTTCAAGTCAGGAGATCCTACTGACTTGAACAACTATAGGCATGTTTTGTTGCTTCCTGTTTTATCCAAGCTACTTGAAAAAACTGTAAACTTTTAAATAAGGGAGTACTTGGTGTGACACTTGACCATCTGATTATGATTGCTCTGTGATACTTGGAATATAGAATGTGGTATGTGAGGGCTCACATGACACATCCTGTTATGCAATGGAGGCCCCCCCCCAGGTTGCAGTTAAAATGACAGGATATATATTAAACAGCAGATCTCTGTAATGTGATTAACTTCCAAGACATTGCATTTTATGACCTGTTGCTGCTTTGAAGCTGGGAAACTAAAATATACATTTTATGATGTCTTAAGTGGATGAACAGTTAATATCATCTGGTGTTAAAAAACCTATATTGCACCTAAGTGAGATATGTCAGAGTTAGTCATAAAAGTCCTGTGATGTCCTTAGAAAGCAGGAAACCACACAAGATCAAAGGAAAGGCTAGATCAAACAGTCATATTTGGGAAATACATTTTTGCCAATGTCACCTTATTTAATATATCTCCTGATAGGACATCCTGTTTGTATATATATTTTTTATATTTAACAAGGAGGGGCTAGGTGACATCATGGAAGGGGTGTGTTGAGAATTTAAGCTATTCTTTGTCTGATCTTAGTGACATATCTCTTCATGGGCTTTTAGAAATAACATCTAACTTTAAGCAATTTTTAGAGGTAATACATTAAATAGAAAAATTGTATTGTGGTAGGATTTTATGTTTGTACTTTATCCTTGTTCGTTTAAGTGATTGTATGCTTTATGATATATGGTTCTGTGTTTACATTTTACATATTGTTATCTATTTTTAAGTAAATCTATATTTAAAAAGACTGCATGGGTGTGCGTTTGAAGATCTTTCTATTTTTTTGCATGTGATGTATGGAGGGACAAGATTGACAAAACTGTTCATAAGCTTAATGGTATTACAACACTGAGAAAAGGTAAAAATATACCCAAGGTCTTTTATAGAGTTTTAAGGAGGCAGTATAGCGCAGTGGTCTAAGGCTCTGAGCTGCAAATCTGGTGACATCCAGCAGACCAGACCTGGGTTTGAATCCCACTTGCATACTGTGTAACCCTGAGCAAGTCACTTAACCTCCTGTTGCTCCTGTATAAAAGCTTTCAGCTTAGTGTGCTATACCTGGTTAAAAATAAAAAAAACGTTCATTTTGTATACCTGGTTAGGTGCTCTTAGCAGAAAGATATCTGGCATCTCCCGAAGAGCAGATTTTCTGAGCCTGTACATTTGGGTATGCTTGCATAAGGTTCTCAGTTTAAATCCCCCCAGAACTTGAGACCAAAGGTGATTCGGACCCACAGCAGACAGGAGGGCTACCCTGTTCTGTTACCTGTTCACAATACTGTGCTCAGAGGTTGGCACTGTGGGAGCAGAGGGCCTGACCTGCTGAGTGGGTTTGTGACACTTGAATTGTGAGAAAATCCTCCATCCAGTCGAATCAGGTTTCAGACCCAAGCACAGTACTGTGTCAGCTCTTGCAAAAGTGTCAAATGACTGGCTAAAAGCCCTAGACAGTAAGCAGCACGTCTATGCACTCTTTCTTGACCTAAGCAAAGCATTTGATATGGTTGATCATTCCACACTTCTTGATTCCCTGAGTAGCTTTGGTCTAACCTCTGCTGCAGTACAGTGGTTCTGCTGCTACCTCACAAATCATAAACATCAAATTAAAGCCCAAGAGGAATTCTCCCCCCACTAAGATTACTGCCCCGAGGCGTTCCGCATGGTTCCATTTTGGGACTTATCTTCTTCGCCTTTTACATCAACCACATGGACTCTGGCCTGGTTGCTGGAAACGTTCATCTCTTCACAGATGACACAGTCCTCTACACGACCAACCCCATCTTGGACATTGCATACAAGGAGCTACAGCAGGATTTTATCATCCTCTAGCACAACCTGCTGAATCTAAAGCTCTTGTTAAATGCAAAAAAAACAAAAGCTATGATTATCTCTCCATCCCACAATATGGGGATACCTGGGACCCCACAGATTATTACCCTTCTTAATGAACCACTAGAGCTAGTGGATAAATGTAAATATCTGGGAGTCTGGTTGGATAACAAACTCACCTTTGGTGTACATCTAAGCAAGTTAACAAAAAAGCTAATGCAGCACCTCTGTGTTTTCTACCGCATAAGATGTCTACTCACCCTGGAAGCTAGAAAGTGGCTGGTTCAAACAACCTTTCTTCCCCTGATCAACTATGCTGACTTCCTATACAGCCATTGACCCCTGGATGTGCTCCAAAAGCTGAATACACTCTATCATCGCACATTGAGATTTGTTCTTGACTTGCCCAAGCAGACTCATCACTGCTCATTGTACCAAGCATTAGATTTGGCATTCCTCTCCATGAGGAGGCAAATAAATGCCCTCCTGTGGCAATTCTGAGCTTTGTCCAACAAACTACCCCCCTATATCTGTGACCTGTTTGAATGTTCAAAGGGTGCCTATGGACAAACATCTCCTTTGTCATCCTTAAGCTACCACGAACAAGGGCATGTCTTGATTCAGCTGCCAATAGCTCCTTTTTACCAGTGCTTTGGAATAACTTGCAAAAATTACTTAAAAGCTCCCTGCTGCCCAGCCATTTTATATTTATGCAGCTGCTCTATATTTCTAATGGCTCCTTTATGCTCCCCTATTCTTAGTTTCAAATTTCTCTTTGTCTGGCCGACGTATGACATGCCACAAGAGCAAATTAACATATATATCACTCCTTGGGTATTACAGTTAATAAAATATTTTATTTCATTACTTTTTCCAGATCTTGGATGATGGAAAAACTTGACGTCAGACGTATTTGAACAGTGGACACATCTTCCACATCTAAAGTTTCCTTTGGGAAACAAAGGCAGCCAATCTTGCTGTACATTGATATTTTTATGTGGAATATACAATCTAACTAACATGTCCTTCAGATTTTGTCCCTTAGTGTATGAAATCATTGGTCAATTTCATCCTATTTCTTTCAATCTGAGATCTGAATTGATGACATTCCAATATTTACGAAAGATTTTGCCGATTTTGGGGGCCAAAGGATTAAATTCAGTGATAAAAATCAATTTATCTTCCTCTTCTCTCCTTTTAGAGTTGGAGTCTAATAGTGATTCCCTATCGATGTTTTCAAGCAAATGTACGCTATTAAGTAAAATCTCTGGTTCATACCCTCTTGCAATAAACCTGTCAGTTATTTCCTTTTTCACTTCATCATAGGACGTCTCCTCAGAGCAAATATGCTTTGCTCTGATATATTGTCCTTTTAGAATATTAGAAATAATGGATCTGGGATGGCAACTATCAAATTTCAATAAAGTATTTCTGGGCAAAGGTTTACTGTACAACTTTGTTAGAAGGCCATGATTTTTCTTCTCAGTTAAAATGTCTAAATATGGAATACTGTTCATACTTCTCTCATATGAAACTTTAAATGGGAACTTTGTATGACGAAGACCCTATTGGTCGATATGTAAGTGTGTCACAGCTTGACGTTCGTTTTCTCTTCCATGTGGAAACCTGCGGCTTGCAGCGGCTATGGTGAATGCGTTCAGCATTGTGTGTTTTGGAGTTTGTATGCGGCATGTGGTATGGTTATAATATATTTCAGCACTTCCACGCTGCCATTTGTTAGCTGTGCATTCACATACGCCTATCCGCTTCTGTTTTAGCCGAACTGTGTATATCTCTCGGCATGTGCTGCTGGTATCATGCTATGTTGCCCACATTGTTGCTTCATGTCGGTTTGCACCATTGCAGCAGTTTACCATCGGTATGGTTTCTCAAGCTCTGAAGAGTATTTATTGAGAGATGTGTGCAATTTTTGGTGAGACCTAACCATATTTATATTCAGTGTCCTTTTTGTATGTGATGCTTTTCTGTGTAATAAAAGGTTTCATGTGACCTAAAACTAAAAGTTTTTTATGCTGACCCCATCAATAGTTATTCGTTATTATTTATATGGCGCCTTTCTTAAACCAAGGTGCCTTACAATAATTTAAAACAATGAACAATAAATAATAAACACAAATCCATAAATAATTAATACTACACTAAATCTGAGCTCCAAATCACAATCAATTAATTAAAATTAATCTTAGACTATAAATAGTTCTTGAGGGCCTTTTTAAACTCCTCCGCAGTTGCACACTGATGAAGCAGATGGGATAGAGAATTCCAGAGGGTCAGAGCAACAAACATAAAAGCACGAGCACCTGATGACTTTAAAGAAACCCTCAGAATCTTTAGCAACCCTTCGTCTGCCGAGAGGAGAGATAGCCCGGGGCAGTAGGGAAACAAAAGATTTTTCAAGTAGTCTGCACCCTGTCCATGTAAGGCTTTGTAGGTCAAAAGATCAACTTTAAAGGTGATCCACTACGGAATGAGCACCCAGTGCAGATCACGTAATACCGGTGAGATATGACAGGTACGAGATGTACACGTCGACAATCAAGCTGCAGCATTCTGCACCAGTTGCAAGTGGTGGATGTCGACCCCGGGAAGCCCTAGATAAATGGAGTTGCAATAATCCAGGTGTGAAGTCACACAAGCATGGACCAATGTAGGAAGTTCAGCTGGCGGAACAAGGTCCTTAATCTTGGCGATGTTCCTAAGATGATAAAAGGGAAGTTTGACAACTGGAGACACCTGCAAATTCAGTGTCAGTTCATTGCCAAAAATCACCCCCAGGTTCTGCATCCATTCAGAGGTAGGGAGCTGTATACCTCCCGAAATAAACTTGAGGATAAGCCAGCTCCCATCCCCTCTACCCTGTGACCTGGGTCCACAACCAATACCTCTGTTTTCTCTGAGTTCAACTTTAACCAGTTTGAACTCATCCTGCCTTGGATTTCTGTGAGGCAGCTATTAAGGACTGAGAGAGCTCTATCCTGGTTGGGTGCAAAAGACAGGTAGAGCTGAGTATCATCTGCATAGCAGTAAAACGTCAGTCCATACCTTCTTACAATGTCTCCGAGGGGTGGCATATACACTGGGAACAACATGGGGGACAACACCGAGCCCTGGGGTACCCCACATGACAGTGAGAGTGGGCAGGAAGAATTTAATCCAGACACCACTCTCTGAGTCTTGTCAGTGAAGAAGGATCTAAACCAACTGAGGACTGTCCCCGACAGACCACGGATAAACTTCAGGTGTGTAAGAAGTACCCTATAGTCCACAGTGTCAGAAGCTGATTAGAGATCAAGAAGAACAAGAATGGAACAATTCTTCTGATCTCTAGCCATCCGGAGATCATTGAGCACCCGAACCAGTGCTGTCTCAGTACTATGCCTCTTTCGAAAACCAGACTGGAGGGGATCATATATGTCATAGATGGTTAAATGGTTCTTCAATTGTGCTGTCATCACTTTCTCAGTAATCTTCCCAACAAAGGGAAGATTAGAGATTGTCCTGTAGTTAGCATGGCAGTTGGGGTCCAAGGTAGTTTTTTTCAGGAGAGATGCCACCACCGCCTCCTTCAGGGAGCTAGGAAACTCACCAGTATCCAAGGAGCACCAGACTATCCGTGCTGGAACTGGGCCGATAGCCTCGAAAGAACTCTTAATCAGGGAAGTTGGGCCCGGATCTGAACTACAGCACATAAGACACATACTCTGGATAATCCTCATGACATCAATGAACTCAGGCCAGTCAAAAGAACTCCAAAAGAGACCGGAGGGAGCAACCAAATGCCAATCAAAAGCATCTCCAATAGAGGGAGCAGGTCGGAGTGCTGCCCTAATGTCAGCCACCTTATCTGCAAAGAAGTGAGCAAGCTCATCACACTCTAATTGTGAAAAATCTTTCCAAACCTGGAGTCAGGCTGGGTTGCACAGTCTGTCAACAGTTCAAAAAAGCTGAGCTGGTTGGTTCTGAGCAGCCTCAATCTCTTTGGATAGGAAGTCTGCCTTCTTACAAGAGATTGTGGAATGATAGAGTTGATAATGTTCCATCAATCCAAGATGGTTAGCATTAAGGGCAGTTCTCTGCCAACAATGCTTTAATCTTCGTTCTTGTTGCCGCACCTCCCTCAAGGCCTCATCAAACCATAGAGACTGAGGTTAAATGGGGAGAGGACGAACACGGACAGGAGCAATTTGATCCAGAGCTTAGAAGATGGCCCTATTATAGGCCAGCACCAAAGCATCAGGATCATTGCTCACTTCAGAAAACTCCAATAGGTTAAGTGCTGCTGTCAGACCCACAGAGTTAATATCTCGTAAAGAGTGGCACTTAACCATCTCCATGGGGGTAGGCCTATGGGAGGGTGCAAAAACTGAAGCCCACAGAGTAGTGATCGGACCAACTGATGAGTTCCACCCCCACATCAGTGGTCTCAATCCCCAGGAGGAAGACCAAGTCCAAAGAGTGACCACTCTTATGCGTGGCAGAAGTAACCACTTTTGTGAGACCCAAAGATGTTATTAAATTGGAGGAAGTGTTGTCCAAACTGAGACTATTCATCATCGATCCAGGCATTGAAGTCACCCAGGACCATCAGCCTGGGAGACTCACATGCCATGTCGATGATGAAATCAGCTACTTCCTGTAGAAAACCTTTCTCAACCCCTGGTGCATTGTAGATGAGAACTATTCTACATCCCACACCTGCCACAGTGGTACACTTGGATGACTCCACCTCCTCAACTGGTACACCTGTGAGTCCCAGTTCGGTCTTAAAACAGACCGCAATCCCCCCCCCGCTGTCCAACCTCAGGCAGTGAAACACAGAGTAGCCGGCTGGAATTACTGACTCCAAAATTGGACTGGCATTACCATCCAGCCAGGTCTTGGTAATGCAAGCCAGATTCATGGACCCCACCAGATATGCAATAACTGCAGTCTCATTCCTAATGTAGTCTATAAGCTACAACCTGTATACACTGCACATTAAATGCCTATATTTGTACTTGCTTTACCTGTCTGATTCATCCATTTGTATATTGTAACTGCCTGTACCGATGTCTACGTTTGTATGACCTGTTATCTACTGTAAGCAAAAGTGTCCTCTGTGTCCAGGACCATCTTGAAAATGAGCTTGCTCAATGATGTAACTGCCTGGTTAAATAAAGTTTAATTGATTAACTGATTTCTACACCATCACCTAAAATGCATGCAATAAATTGCAGAGCATCTCTACACTATTACCAGAAATATATACAGCAGTTCAAAGAGCATTACTACACTATTATCAGAGATATACAATTAGAAGTCCATTTCTACATTATTAACACTAATATACAAACAGAGAGCACTTCTAACATTAACAAGATGCAGTACATCATTTATAGAACATTATTATCTCTAACACATTTATAGAATTCTGAGAGACTTTACACACCATTAATGGAGACATACAAGTGTAATTCAGGAAGCATTTCTATACAATTAACAGAGATATATGATTCAGAAAGCTCTTCTACAGTATATCACTAGCATACAGTTCAGAGATCATTCATACACCATTTACAAAGATATGCACTTTAGTGAGCCTTTCTACACTATTAACAATGACTTACAATTCAGAGAGAGCATTTCTACACCATTAGCAAAGATATACAATTCAAAGTGCATTTCTGTACCATTAACATTTACAACTGGAGTCTAAAAATTATTTATAGGCTAGGATAGCATTTTACACGTAAACAGTAAACTTGATAAAAAATGTAAAGGACTGGGGAGAACAACTTTGTTATATGAATTCTATGTATTTACTTACATTCTGACATTCTATTTAGATGCCCATCACTGCTGGAGTACAGCTGACCTCCAGCGACCCTTACATTAAAGGATATTTATACATATAACATAAAGAAATATGTTTTAAAATGCTGCATACTGTAGTTTGTGGGAAATGTACCATATAAGTGGTTTAATACTAACCACAGTGTACTCCTGTAAACTGGTTTGTGCAGTGAAACTGAATGGACCAATGTTCTTCTTTCCTCCCAAAAACTACGTTTGTATTTCATGCTGCAAGTTAGTATTTTATATTGGTATTTATATTAGAACCAAGAAGTAGCTTACATAGAAACAGAATTTGACAGCAGATAAGGACCGCTTGGCCAACCTAGTCTGCCCATTTCCCTACCTAATGGATAAGCTGCAGATTCTAGTTAAACAACAGCCTACTTCCTCATACCCCCAACTAGAATTGCCTTATGTCTGTCCCATGCATTCTTGAATTCCCCTACTGTTTTTGACTCTACAACCTCCTCAGGAAGGTTGTTCCATATAACAATAATACCCAACAGGGTGGGTGGTATTGTGCTATACCGGACCCAGGGGCATAATGAGGCCTGGACGCCGCAGCGGAGGGCCTTGAGCCCTGGGACATGTCCGGTGATAGCACAAACTGCCCACCGTGAGGGTATTATTGCGCTAGAAATGGGCACTGAAAAAAAAATAAGTTTAATAAAAATCTGCTAATAAAATAGTTGTTTCATGTAAGTTTTGAAATAAAATAGTTCCTCCACCTGGATCAGAATGACTAGAAAGCACCCTTCCCCCAACCTGTTAGATGAGGCACCTTTGCTTTTCTATTTGATTTTTTGTTTCACTTAGAAAATGGGCAACTGTATTATACATGTTTTAAAAAAATATTTTTTTATGTTTAAATGTTAAGACTCTTAGCTGTTTCAATTATTCTGTGATAAAATAGTTCCTCTGCCTGGTCCTACTGTGTAGTTTTCAATTTGGAGTTGGTTGCCATGCCCCCCCCACACACACACACAGACACTGAGGGCTTAAGACTACTTTTGTTTAATGTTTTTTATTTGTATTATTATTTATATTATTCTGTATTTTTTGTTTGTTTTCCCCATTGGTTCTACCCAGTTTTCGATCGCGATCCACTGGAACTGAAGCTGCTTCCTGGTTTCATGCATAGCCGGAGACCTGCAAGTGACACGTCAGATATGAGCCAGGACAGCAGTGAAAAAAATGCTAGGGATATGAAGAAAATCAAAGCAGGAGAAAGGTACATTTAGCAGTCCTGCTTGTGTGTCCTAGTTCATCCAATTTAACACCATGAATGTTAGCAGAGGAAGGTGCAGCAGTGTATGTTGTAGGCACCGGGGGGAGATTATTTTTATGCATCTCCCTTCACTTAGGTAAACCGATAACTGTTTGCGGTGTCTGAGTACTTTTTTGTACTGATGCTGAGTTCTTATGGAAGAGGCATAATGGCAAAAGGCAGACGGATGAGCTGAACAGCTTCTAAGGAGGCACAGAATGCTCATCATGATGTCTGTCATCAGTTTTACTTTTATTTGTTTACTTCATTTATGTGGGAACTGATCGATTGGTTTAACTTATGTGGCGGTCGCTACTTTGTTAAATGACGGTGGCTGGATAGTGTGGTACAGGAACCGTGGACCAGGAACCATCAGGACTCTGCATGCTACTGTTGCCCGTTGAGTGATGCGTTCTGCGGCTTGGGATTAAAATTTAGCGCCTGCTTTTTTTGGATCGAGATACAAACATGAATCTACACAGTTTTTTGCCACGGGAGTACTACCTATAATGTATTTTTTGAAATGTTAGGCTTACACTTGATTCCAGCTTACAAATGTTGAATGGGGAGAGATGTTAAAAGCTGTGTACCAAGTAGCTGACTGGACAGTATGGGGAAAAAATGGCGGTGTGACAGTGTCTAACATTCCATGGCACTATAATATGTGTGAACAGGTACTTGCATTGGCACTTTTAAAGGCAGGGCTCTGTTGTCTGATAGACGACCACCTTGGGAGGCTTATCAGCCAATTAGAGCCCATAGATTTCTTAGCCCATTTTCTAAGTATCCACAACCCTTTCTATGAAGAAATACTTCCTCACATTACCTCTGAACTGTCCACCCTCTATCTTCAAATTGTGCCCACTTGTTTTTGCACATCTCTTTTTCTGAAAGATGCTACCCTCTTGGATTCTGTTGATGTCCTTGAGGTATTTGAAAGTTTCTATCATGTGCCCCCTCTCCCTCCTTTTCTCGAGGCTATACATCTTTAGTTCTTTTAGTATTTCTTCATATGTCTTCTGATGCAGACCCTGAATCATTTTGGTTGCCCTCCTCTGGACAGCCTCCACCCTGTCTATGTCTTTGCAGAGATGGGGTCTCCAGAATTGTACACAGTACTCCAGATGTGGTCTTACCAACTGTCTGTACAGAGGGCCAACAACTTCCTGTTTTCTACTGGTGATGCCTCTCCGTATGCATCCCAGTATCTCCCCAGTCCTCCTTACTGCCTTCTCACATTGCTGGCCCACCTTTCGGTCATCTAATAAGACTACCCCCAGGTCCCTTTCCATTTTTATTGTTGTCAGTATTTCACCCCCCATTGTGTACTCTTCCTCTGGGTTTTTGTTTCCCAGCCGCATTACTTTGCACTTCTTTGCATTGAATCTAAGCTGCCATACATTTGACCATTCCTCCAACCTTGCCAAGTCCCTTTTCATCCTTTCCACCCCACCTTGTGTATCAACTCTGTTGCAGATATTTGTGTCATCTGCATAGAGACTTACTTTCCCTTCCAGTCTCTCTGCAATGTCATTTATAAAGACATTAAAAAGGACCGTCCCCAGTACTGAACCCTGCTGTACCCCACTAGTAACCCTTCTTTCTTCACTGTGGACTCCATTTACTATTGCCCATTGTGTCCTGTTGTCCAATCAGTGTTTTACCCAGGCTACCACCCTAGGACCCACTCCCAGGCTGGCTAATTTGTTTATTACACTGCATTATGTTTTCTCATTATCCATATCAAGGTTACAGAAATTTTATGTTTGCAATATACAATTTTTAGTTTTATCAAGGATCTTTCCCAAATTGTATAGAAAAATAAAAATACATACACTGAGCAAGATTCACAAAGAGAGCAAAATATCCGCATGTGCAGAAAAAAGGCTTGCAAAACTGAGAAAACAAAAGTGCAGCATATTCACAGTTAAAATTTCTGCAGGTGTGGAAAATTGCACAACTGGTGAGTTATCAAATTCCGCAAGTGCAGAAAATTAGCAACATTTTTTTCGCAGTTGAGGATGTAATATAAAAGGCCGGGAAGACAAAACAGTAAGTGACCCATGTTAAGTGAAGCAGGAGACTTTGACAGTCTTTCAAAACATGCAGCTGAACCAGAACTCCCAATGAGGCAAGTAGCTAGTCCCACAACTGGGACCACAGTTGTACTACCGGTAACAGCAGGGCCTTGCACCCAGTTACACTATGTTTCTGTTTGTTGTGCCTCTTTGTGAGGTGTTTCTCCTACATCTGCAGCACACACTTCTGGCTGCTACGACCTTTGCCTTTACTGCCTGTCGGGCTCCTTAACAGTCTGCACTGTGTCATGTGGTTGTGGTTTGTTGCCTTTAAATAGAAATGTGTGCTATTTTTGTTGTAACAATTGACACCACTATACACCCCACAGGTTTGTTGTTGCTTGGTGCCTGAACCCCACTGTGATTGTTTCCCAATTGTTAGTAGACTGCCTTTTGCTCTGGGTGAGTTACACCTCACTCTCCTTGGTGCAGCATGTGCGCAACATTTTTTCTCTGCAACTGTGAAAAAGCAGTGACTGAAAATAGCCATTAAAGGAATGTGGCATACTTTTCAGCTGCATTTTTTTGCATAGGCCTTTTCCACAGCTGCATTTTTTTGCATAGGCCTTTTCCACAGCTGCATTTTTTTGCATAGGCCTTTTCCACAGCTGCATTTTTCACGTAGCCCTTTTCCACAGCTGCATTTTTTTGCATAGGCCTTTTCCACAACTGCATTTCTTTGCATAGGCCTTTTCCACAGCTGCATTTTTTGCATAGGCCTTTTCCACAGCTGCATTTTTCACATAGCCCTTTTCCACAGCTGCATTTTTTTGCATAGACCTTTTCCACAGCTGCATTTTTTACATAGGCCTTTTCCATAGCTGCATTTTTTGCACAGGCCTTTTCCACAGCTGCATTTTTCACGTAGCCCTTTTCCACAGCTGCATTTTTTACATAGGCCTTTTCCACAGCTGCATTTTTTGCACAGACCTTTTCCACAGCTGCATTTTTTTGCATAGGCCTTTTCCACAGCTGCATTTTTTTTACATAGGCCTTTTCCACAGTTTAATTTTTTGCATAGACCTTTTCCACATCTGCATTTTTTGCATAGGCCTTTTCCACAGCTGCATTTTTTTGCATAGGCCTTTTCCACAGTTGCATTTTTTGCATAGGCCTTTTCCACATCTGCATTTTTTGCATAGGCCTTTTCCACAGCTGCATTTTTTCCACAGTCTGCAGCTTGTTTGCTCCCCAGCTGTTGATGTTGTGTGTATATGATGCAGTGTGATTTCCCCTTTTTCTGCAACTGGACATATTCTAGGAACTTGTACATTATTTACACCGTCAAAGTTGTTGGCTGAAAAATACCACTTGCCCATCTAGTCTGCCATTTTATGACCCTGCCCTAACATGCAGCCTACTGTCCAGGCAGGGTTTAAACTCACATCTCTCCACAATGTTTGCTGTGTTAGTTCACTTTGATGTGTCTATCAGACCCTTTACTCTTTTCCAGCCACGCTTTAATGCATTTTTGGTCTTTGCTCCTACAACCGCTGCTGTTAGACTGTTCTGTGGCTCAGCTACCCTCTACATAAAGAAACATTTCCCTAAATCCCTCCTGAACCTCTCTCCCACCAATCTCTTTTCATGCCGCCTTGTTATTGACTTCTGATTCCTATTAAATATTTTCTCAGTGTTCACCTGGTGAATGCAATGAATACAGTGAATACAGTAAATAAATAAATAATTGCAAAAATATATAACTAGATAGATACATAGATAGACAGACAGATAAAAAGATAGATAAACATATTTATCACTGTAAAATGTTTGAAATAAAGAACTGTATTGCTTTCTAGGGCAACCTACAAAAGTGGTATTTGGACGAATTATGGTACAAGAAGGTGGAAGACAATTGACGGAAAAAGGAATAACAAAGGCAATTCAAGAGCAGGTATGTAATGGGACTCAAGTAATAATTTATATTTGGGGCCAAAGTTAGGCTTTCATTTGGAGATTCTATCCGAGGTTTTTTTGCACTGCTAATAATGCAGTGATCTTTTGAGGAGATGTCTAGATATGTCAAATATGTTTTTCCATCTGGATATCTCACAGTTTAGTAAATTTTATAAAAACTAAGACGTTCTTTATCATTGTGGTATGGAAAACAACTTCAGCAGTGTGCCCCTTTTTGTCACAAAATAACTAAACACGGTTTTCTCAGATAACATCAGGCATGAACATTGAAATGTGGCAGTCAATTATAATTATAACAGTATCTGATATACGGTTGCGACCAGTGACACATTGCACTTCATAACATTGGTTGAAAATGTATTGCTTTCTGATTGGCAAAATTATTTTTGAGACCTGTTTGTTAATTTCCTCCCAAAAGAGTACAAGTTGAAACAAGTTCAGACAGTGGAATTTATTTATTTATTTTTTAATATTTATTCTTTATGCTTTCTGCATCTCTGGGCCGGTACTCCTGGCTTGTCCATTGCAGCCTGCCCCCATGGAGCCTTGGTTTGCCCTGTAGGCAGGGTACAAACCCCATAAAGTTAAACAGGGGGCAGGCTAACAGAGGAGGCACATCTTCGTTTTTTCTTAGTTTTTTTTCCTGGGTTGGGGAGGCGTGACATGCAATGATGCCATGGCATATACAGAGAAAGTGTTTGCATACCTTCTAGCCTAAGCTGCTACTCCCAGCTGCCCTGTGGTCACCCAGGAGCTCTGCTGAGAGGTGCAATGAGGCTCAATTCTCCCTCCCTCCACATAGATGGAGAGCATGCAACTGCCACCCGATCCATCTCCCCCAGCCAAGCTCTAACTACCCGTGCTTGCTCCCAAACCCAGGTCGCTGGTGCTGCATGTGGTAGCACTACTACTGCTCTGGTGGACCAGCCACAGACAGTAGGATCTGCAGTTTCAGCCAATCACATACAGAGTTTATAACCCAGTTCACTCATCCCTGATTACATCTCAAACATAGCTGCCATCTTTAGTCACTAAAGACCTTCAACAGGGCACATGAAAGTAAAACTCCCTTAAGTTACAAAAATAAAAATTCTTTAATCTCATGACCCCCTTTTTGTATTCATTAAGACATTTAAACAAAATGAAGTAGTATTCCCTGGTTTAATCGTTGTTCTTTTTAACATGGAAAATCACTCATCTATCTATACAGGCTTTCAAGAGAAATCCCTGCTGCTTACTATTTCAGAGATAAAACTGAGACCTTGGCTCCATATAGGGCCATCTGTTATGTGTGAGGTGAATATTCTGTCACATGAATATTGCAGAAGTTTAAATTGTCATATTCCTTAATAAACAAACATTCTATCTATTGAATGTGTGAAAAGATAAATCCTTGACAGTTACAGAAGGACTATTTTTTTACTGGTTACATTTATCCAAAGAAAATAGCTGTATTCAATTAAACATGTTGCAATTTTTTTGTTTTGTAAATGTGTTCCTAATTTAGCCATTTTATATGTGCAGGAAGACATTCCAGGGTATTGGCTGTCTGGGGTTAATGCCATTCCTGGTGGTGAAGGCACTCAACACACTTGCCTAATGCTGTCCTATGCACCTAGACACACAGTGACACCAGACAACAAGCACCCTATTTTATATTATTGTTTATATGTCTCTAGATATATCTTTATTTTTAATACAGCTGCAAAAATAAATTGTACAAAATGTTATGTTAGCATCCAAGTTAAAAGCTAAACTGTTATGCAAGTTGTCGAAAGCAGAAAAACCCAGGGTGGCCCAATGGTGCTAAGGATTGAAGCACCAGATGCCACACCTTGAGTCATGCCAGTAACACAGGGTTGGGAGTGTACTCAGGTTGTCAGTGGTCAACAGGGGTTGGGGAGAGGATTGGGCATCTGAGGATTGCTCTCCTCTCCTGAGGGGAGGGAGGGTTGTCATCCCACTCTGTGGCTGCACTCTGGTGGAGATCAGGGGACAGAGCTATAATTAGGGATGCATAGGAGTGGGGATACATGGCATGTGCATGTCTCCACACCTACATGCTCACACCACGGGGCAGGGAATGGTGTGAAAAAGGAAAAATACCCAGTGACCCTTGGCTTCATTAGCTCCTGGCAGTAGCACTCCACCATGTTTCCACCACTGGTCAGGCTCTTCATTTTGGATTGTGCTTTGGTTGGGGGAGGAGGATAACACCTCCTCTTCCCAGCCCTGCCATGGGGGGAATCTGTGGGGGAACCCAAGGGTTCCTCAAGACCAGGAGGGAAGGTAGACCTGTAGAGGAGCAGTGTAGGAGGGAGTAGCCACCAAGGGCCACCACGGAGGAAAAAGAGTTGAAATCCCAGCACATCTGGCCTTCAAAGTAATTGATGTTTATTGGTCAAATAACTAAAAAGTGGATATGAGCAAACTGCTTGCTGTCAGTTTCAAATTCTGATTAACTGCCACTCCATCCATTTGATTAAATATTCGCTATAACATTGAGTTAAATAAGAAATGGGAATATTGTCTATAATTTTTCTTTCACACTGTGGTCACTTTATTGTATAATGTTTTTAATGTTTGTTGATGGCCCCTGTTTTATACTATTATGTATATAATATGAAACAAATGCTTGATACTCTGTGGGCTAATATTTCAAAGCCCTTGTATCTCCCACAGCTGCAGCATAACACTGGCACAAGTGGGTCTTCACTTGCAGAGTTGTAGTTTTTGCTGCAGCTGCAGCATTTTCAAAGGGGGTGCACGTTTGCAATTGGCTTCATGATTCATGGTAGGCTGTGGTCATTGTTTTGGCACAGCTGCAGGGAAACATTCTGTCTGGTGGGATCCAGTGTACCAGCTGAAAATACCAAACTCCATAGCTGCAAAAATGTGGGACTGCAACTGCAGTTGTGGTGTGGGACTCACTCAGTCCACTATATTTTGCCCCTTTCCTTAGGCGGTCTTACATCTGCCACAATGGCAAATCAAAGGTTATAAAATCCCTAGTTTGGGATGCTTATATAATTGACCCAGCCAATGAGATAGTGGCAATCTGTGAGCTGTGTCAAGCAGGAATTAGTAGGGGTAAAGGGCAGCCAACTAGGCACCAGTGGGCAACATGCACATCAGATGAACAGGCACTAGATATGCTGGCAGTAACACCAGAAGGAAACCACTGCAAGGGGTTCCTGTCCCATCCCTCATCATCATCATCATCATCATCATCATCATCATCATCATCATCTTCATTAGGCAATGCAAAGAGAAGTGACCAGGTGAATGGAGGGGCAAGTGAGGACAACTACTGAGAGGAGGAGGAGGAGGGGAATTCTGTGGGTCCACCTAGTAGTGTGCATAGCAGCAGTGGTGTGTTCAGTAGTAGCTCCCGGAGTCAGAAAAGCACCATAACACCATTGCAGAAAACTCTCTGGTGTCAGTCGAGCAGCAGCATATATGAATCCCCAGGAGTCAAATACCACAACAATGCTGCCATGATGAGTCTAGCTGTTTGCTAGCTCAGCCTCAAAAATGTCAAGCCTATACTGCATTGCATGTTAAGCATCACTCCAGACTCACTCCCAGTCATGCTGCTGCACACAAGCAAAATGCAACAACTGTCAAATTGCTGGAAATTGCTCTCCTGTCATTATCTTTTGTGGAAAATGGTGGATTTCAGAAGTTGATGGCCTGTGCCTGTCCCACAAGGGAGATTCCATCAAGAACATATTTTCTAAATGTGCCATTCCTGAACTCCATGGGACAGTGTCACTGATAGCAAACCCCTCAAGCATTCAACATCACCATACATACATCTGAGCATGAATATGTGGACCAGTAGCCAAACAGCTGGTAGTTCCTGCTAGTGCATTATTGCACATTGGGAACAGGTACCTGGGGTAATATTTACCTTTGAGCATGGGAAGAATTGCACCAAGCCCTGTTGTGGTAGTAGCAAATTTGGTGTATGTGCCAGCATGCCACACTGGCAATGAAGAGTATACCTGGATTACATAGTGGTGAGAAAATATTGGAAGTGCTCCTTACCAAGATTGATGGCTGGCTTTTTCCCCATTCCCTGAAAGCATGTTTTATTGCAAGTGATAATGGCTTGAATGTTGTGAAATGCATATGTGATGGGAGGTTTGTCCGGGTGGCATGTCTGACACACTGTCTTAATCTACATGTGCAGGAGTGTCTAACCCATCCTGTTATGAAGGCCATGTTGACTGTGGCCTGTCTCATTTGTATCCACTTTATCCATTCCAGAAAGGCCTGTGACCTGCTCGGTCATCTACAGATACAAATCAAGCTGCCTCAGCACCATATGAAGCTGGATGTTGTCATCAGATGGAACTCAACATTGTACATGATTGAGCAGTTGTACTAGCTGTATAAACTAATATCTGAATATCTGCTGCTACATACAAGCTGTGACAGTGCTGAAGTATCCTTGTCTCTGATAACAGAGCAGTGCTTCAGAAGGATGGCCTGATCATGATTCTTATGTCATTAGAACATGCAATACAAGCAGTGAGTGGGGGCACTGCCTGTATCAGTCAAGCCAATCCACTACTATGTGTTCTGAGGTAGTCACTGGTGAATGTTCAGCAAGTTTCAAGTTGTGCCATAATGGAACCAATGTTCCGCTTGATAAACTGCAATATACATATTTCTGGCATTCTATTATCTGTAGATTACATAGATCATACAGAGCATAGAGACAAATTGTCCATGAGCTCGCGAATCATACTTTACCTATACCCAATGATATTTCTTTCTAAAAGGTAATTGTCTAGCTGTGTTTTGAATGACTGCATTGTACCACTTTCCACTATTTCTCTTGGTAGGCTGTTCCACACCTCTGTCACTCTATTATTTAACCAATATTTTCTCCTGTTTGTATTGTATCTATCCTTGAGTAATTGGAAACTGTGAGACCTAGTGTCATATGTTTGGTCCCTTTTTTTTAGACCCAAAAGATCCCACATGTCTGCATTTGTCCATTCACTATAAATCAAGCACATATCGCCCCGCAATTTCTGATATTCCAAGGGATGTAATTTCAAACTAAATAGCCTCTGTTCATAATTCATACCCTCTGTCCCCAAGATCCTCTTAGTCACATGCCTCTGCAACCTCTCCACCAGCTCAACATCCACCCTCTTATAAGGGGCCCAAAACTGTACACAGTACTCCATGTGGGGACGCACCAGTGCACTATACAATAGCATCACAACCAGCCTGTCCCTGCTCCGGATGTGTCTTGCTACACAGTTTGATATACCACTAGCTTTTTTCACAACTGTATTGCAGTGAAGCCTAACGTTAAAGTCCTGGTTAATCATAAACCCCAGATCTCTTTCCTCACAGACTACCTTCAGCACTGACCCTCCCAGAGTATTCTGGAATCTATTATTATTCCTCCCAAAATACATAATATTGCACTTATCAATATTAAATACTGATTGCTTCTGAGTTGCCCACTTATCCAAGCTGTTTAATGCCATTTGAAGAACTACATGATCCTCCAAATTATTCACTGTACACCCAATTCTGGTGTTGTCCGCAAATTTAGACATCCAGACAACTGGTTCTACTTGCATCAAAGAAATGTACAAATTGAACAAACGTGGCCCCAACACCGAGCCCTGAGGAACTCCACTAGTCACTCCGGCATAGCTGGAAAACTCTTTTTTTACACATACCCTCTGACTTCTTCTGGTAAGCCAATCCCCCACCCATTTTTGTATCCAAAGGGGTAATCCTATCTCATTTAGTGATTCTACAAGCTGCTTGTGTGGGACTTTGTCAAAAGCTTTAGCAAAATCCAGGGAAACCACATCCACCGATTCTCCCGTGTCCATAGCCTTACTAACTTTGTTATAAAATTCCAATAAGTTAGTCTGGCATGATCTACCTTTAGTAAATCCATGCTGTGTACTATCTATCCTGCCTGTACTGTCGATGAAGACCATAATATAATCCTTGATTATACCCTCGAGGATCTTACCCAGCACCAAGGTCAAACTAATTGGCCTATAGTTTGAAACCTCCTGTCTACTGCCTTTTTTATGTATGGTTATAATCACCGCCTGTCTCCAAGCCTCAGGCACCTCACCTGTATTGATACTTTCTTGAAACAGGTAAGATATGGGTTCCACAGGAAATAATGCCATTTCTTTTATCACCCTTGGGTGGATCCCATCAGGGCCCTGTGCCTTATTCTGGTTTAACTTCTGCAGCCTAGTCAAGACATCTACGGGATCAATTCTTAGCGATATTTCCACCTTTTTAACCATCTCGCTACCTGCAGTGGTCTGAGAATTTTTATTATAGACTGATGAAAAGTAAACATTGTATACCTCTGCAAGGGCCTTATTGTCACTTACAATATTGCCATCCTGAGTTTTTAATGGTCCAATAGTAGTAGTTTTGGAAATGGGCAGACTGGATGGGCCTTGCGGTCCTTATCTGCCATCAACTTCTATGTTTCTATGTTTCTATGTTTTTACTGTTTATGTATGTATAAAAGGTTTTATAATTGTCCCTAACCCTTGCTGCTAATAGAAACTCATAGTTGCTTTTGGCCCTTATTATAGCTTTTTTAGCTATTTTAAGATTTTTCCTATAAACCTCCCATCCTTCCTTAGAATTAATTTTTTTGGCCATATGATAAGATTTATTTTTGGTTTTAAGCAAACTTTTAAGTGATTTGTTCATCCAAGGTGCAGTTTGATTTCTTGTCTTGTTATATTTATTACTGCAAGAAACATATCTAACTACTACTCCATTTATCTTGTCTGTTAGTAAATCCCACATATGTGTTACTGTCTGATATCGAAAATCCTTTTGCCATTCCCATGCAGCCCGTTCTTGGCCCATCTGTATGAAATCAGCAGCGTTATATCTATGTATTTTAGTACTACCCTTGTTCTCTCCTAGATTTCCAGAATACTGGAAACTCACCATTTCATGATCACTTGATCCCAAGGGTGGACAAATCCTGTAGTTTATAATATTATTACCTAAATTGCTTAATACTGGGTCCAGTATATGATTATGTCTGGTAGTGGGCGTTACATGCTGTTCCAGCCCCCCTAGACTAAAAGCCTCCAAGTATTTGGATTCAGCTGCTGTACTAGCCCTCCAGCTACCCAATCTATACCAGGTAGGTTCAAATCCCTGGCTAATAATACATTTCCTGCTGCTGTTATCTGATTTACCAGATTTGAGATGATTTCATCCTCCTCTGATCTCATCGATGGAGGCCTATATATTACCAACAGATTAATTTTGGCTGCTTTGGGTGGGCTTATCTTAACCCAAATAGCCTCAGCATCCTGCCATCTAGTTGTAGTCATACTCTCAGCAGTAATGTCTTCGGCAATATATAAAGCAACCCCCCCACCTCTAGATTGAGACTGATCCTTATTATACAGTACAAACTCCAAATCTGTAGACTTTGGGATTGCCACCATACTGGACCCGTGCTATAAATGTGAGAAACATAGAAACAGAATTTGATGGCAGTTAAGGACCACTTGGCCCACCCAGTCTGCCCATTTCCTTACCTAACGGATAAGCTGCAGATCCTAGTTAACCAACAGCCTACTTCCTCCTAGCTGGCATCAATAACTCAAGGTCAGCAAGAGCAGTTCCAAAAAGGTACCGATCTTCTAATAAGAACAGGATACATTTTTTCACATCCAAAATAGGTCAGTTTTAATAAACTTTGTCAAGACACTGTGACCCAAGTGTGAAAAAGATACCAGATTGTGAGATTACCCCACAGCCGAGATCTGAGAAAAAGCACACTCAGTATTTCATGTGTAATGGTTGGCACCAAATGTTGCACATGCAACAGTGGACACAGGAGGTGTTTAAAGCAGCGGTTCTAGATACTAGAAAATCCAAAAAAGGCATTGTGGCTTGGGATTTTAAGCCACTGCCTGCCTCACCAGACACACAAAACAAAGCCATCTCTGGAGCCTGCTTTCACCCGGTTCCCCAGGGATGCCCTGACAACCTGAGCAAGGTACGGTAGTCTGATCAGTTGCTGCATTTCAACTGCTGGTTCCCAAATAAGACTTTTACCTGTTTGAGTACTTTACTGGGGCAGTGGCCACTAATTGGCCAGTTTCACTAGTCCTCTCTGTTTTCTTTGCTCTATTTTACTCAAGAATTACAGCTCATTTGGACTTTGTATACTGTTAAACTGCATTTTATGGGTACAAAAAACTGTTTAGTCATTGCTGTTTAAACCTAAAACGTGTTGTTAAAATTTTCTCTTTCTACCTCTGCCTTTTGTAAGCTCTGTTTATTCTACTCCTGCTTGCCCACACCCCCTATTCCCAACTATTCTACCACATTGCATATTTGCTTGTCCTCCTCTGCTAACCCCCTCTCTGTTTTTGGTTTTTTAAGTGTCTTATTTCCCATTGGTGGATTGTATGTGCCTACCACTAGAGAGCCTCATTATTTTTTTAATGTAATCCCTGCTTCACTTCCCTTGCTAAAATCACTTTCAAGTGATGTGGGTTTGTGATACCTCACAGCCCTAGCGTGCAACCAAAAGCAATGGATTTTCCTCACACCGCACTAGAAATACTTCTCTTAATTACTGTGTTCAGCCAAAGTATACCACAAGAACCTACACAACGGGGGTTCGTGCATGCGCACGATGAGGATGCCAGCCTGAATCAGGAGCTCCAGTGCCAACCTAATATCCTCTTAAATTAACCTAGTAAAATATTTTTTCATTAGCTTGTCAGTCAAATATATTTTGTCTATGCAGCGTGGTTCTAACAGTGTATAAAAAGTGTATGTGAGTCTGTTTTTATTATTTATATTTATTTCTCAAAGTCCGCTGCTCACGGTCTGAAAGATGCCTGGCAACAGCAAGCATTCGGAGGCTCACATCAACTGCCACAACAGAGCGAGCACTACCTTCTCTTCTGTGCTCTCCTCAGAAAAACAGACCTCTTCAGGTAAAAGTTCTACCCCTAACAAAGGGAACAAAAGTGACAGAAGTGACATTAATTTTATAAAGGACATGTTAGTATCCATTAAAGCAGATATTGCTGACTTAACCTTAAAAGACAACACTACTTCTCCAAAAATAACCAACATTACCACACAACTGGATTCCTTGAGGAACGAATATCTTTTATAGAAGAATCTCACACAAAACTTGAGGACTTTGCAGAAGGGGAGGCAAGACAAATGAGGAGACTATCAGAGAAAATAGACGATTTGGAAAATAGGTGTCGGAGACATAATTTAAGAATAGTGGCTATTCCAGAAGGTATGGAAAGGTAAGATATGATCGTTTTTTTGCAAGAATTCCTCCCAGTTCTTTTAAATTATAATTGGAACTGGCCAATCGAAAAAGAGAGAGCCCATAGATCACTATCTGCCAAACCTAAGCCGGGCCAAAGACCCAGACCCATTATAGCCAATTTTTTGCGGTTTATAGTCAAAGAAGAAATTATTAAGATGGCCAGGGAAAGAAAAGGCTTGTCATGGAATGGGGAAAAAGTTTGCATATTCCAGGACTTTTCAGCAGAATTGGTAGAAAAAAGAAAACTCTTTACTCCTGTCAGGAATATTTTACAGAAGCTGAACTTTAAATATTTTGTCAAATACCCAGCAACACTGGTTATTTTAAAAAGGGGAGAAATGTTTTCATTTAATAAAGTTAAAGATGCTTGGTCCTTTATTCACAAAAACTGGCCTCATTTCTCCATTCAGAAGGATTCTCTGAGAAGAGATTTTCAGCGCTCACCCACGAGCACACAAGCCTTTAAGCATACCCGCAAGTCCATAGCACATCTCAATGCTGAGCACGATCGTGCTGACAAGGATTCCCTCAAGGATCCATCTCCTGAGTCTCTGGCCCCTAAATCTAATGCCATTGTTTCAGGAAATACTAAACCTGTGCCAAAATCTCTGGCTTCATCTGCAAAGTCCTTTAGGAAGACTATACCTATTTCTAAGTACAGATGTAGAACGATAGAGACATCTGTGAAGTCTACCGAGCTGCAAAATAAATCAATTTTAAATCCCACATCTCAGTCACATTTCTGCAGTCTGAACCCCAGTTAAACTCACATGTATAACAGTCTGATTTGACAGCTGATTTTGAAATTGACGTTTCTTCTGGCTTGCAGGAAGGCTGAACTGGTGACTCAGATGGTTAATATGATTATTCAGGATCTGTTTTGTCTAGTTTCCCTTGAACTGTACTATGCAGTTCTTCACCAGATGGGAAGAAGTTACTGCTTTGATCAACAGCTATCTGACTGGATTATTCTGTTTACATGTCGTTATATAGGAGATTACAAGGATAAGATAGGGGGAGGGGGCAGAGAACACATATTAGAGGGCAACAGAAGATGCACATTGTAAAACAGAATGTTTGCTGGTTGCTAAAATTATCCAGACTTAGAAAATGTTTTGCTTACATCATAAAGACTACATTACATTGTAATTGTAGAGGGCATCTAAATCTTGTACTTTTTGAGCAGTCTTATTGTAATGTGTTTTGTCATATCCCTGTGACATGAGACAGCATTGGGCAACAGTGCCACTTACTAGTGTATGCTAATAATGCACCTTTTTTAATATTAGCATTCCTTCCTTATTTATTTATTTTTATTTTTACAGAACTCATCAGAGGCAGCTTTATTGTTTCACTGCTGATTAATTAATTTATGGTGGTAGGTTTCTCCTTGCTGCCTGTTGATACCTCCAAAGGGTGATATCTGTGTGGAATGGGGGTCTGGGCACGGGAAGATATTATTTTATTGCTGAGATCCCACATATCAAACTAGACTTGATTAGGGTCTACATGTCCCAGCTTGGGTATTTTTAAAACCATTCAGAATTAATGCAATCTAAGCTGCCATCCTAATATTAAGATTCAGCTATTGTGTGTTGTCAGTGCGTATCACTGGGTTAACACTTGTGGATTCTATTAATGCCCTGAATATAGTTTACCACATTTTCCACTCTCCCATCCCCAGATGTATATGTTCTACAAGAGCTAGTAGTATTTCTTGTCTATTCTTTACATCAGTTGGGATTATAGGGAGCTTTCTTTCCTATTAAGTTGATATCTAATTACCAGATACTCTGTGGTTTAGGGCTATACCTATGACACATGCTGTTCTAAATGTGAGACGCTATTGGCAAATTACTCATTTAATTGCCAACTGGGGCCTGGAGATCTTATGAAAGGAAATCTATAATCGCATGTTTAAGAAGGTTGTGTCTATCTGAAGGGATAAATACTAATACCTAATGTTTTATTATGCAATATTCTAGATCTTTTCTATAAGGTAAAAGTTCTCTTTCAGGACAGACCTAAATATTTGCCTTCAGCGGAGATGCATCTTGCACCTGAACCAAATTAAATGTTTCTAAGTGGGATTGGGATTGGCAGTGGGGATAGACTGGTTATACAGTATTTTTAATTTTGGAGATTCATGTTTATTCCAGACTGCAGTTGCCTACTGATGTCTCCATGGAAAAAAGAATTATATATTAGGAAATACTATAGGAAGGTTTTAATGCAAATTTGTCTTTTATGTTGATGTGATTAACATTTTTGAAATGGTTGAAACTTCTAAGATATGTTCTTGTCTGCTTGCATTCACAAATACATCTATTATTTAGCATTGAGCTAAATCATCAGCTATCTGGCTTTGAACCACCGAAAGTACCTTGAGGTAGTTACTTGGTACACTTTCCTTTGGTTCTTCCCTAACTGCTCTATTTGTTGTTTTCATTCATATATATATACACACACACACACACACACACACACACACACACACACACACATATCTGTTTCAAGTGTCTTGCATAGATTAGTTAATAAGTTTTCAGGATTTGTTGTACTTATTAGTTTCTTTACCCTTATTAAGGGTTGACTTGGTTTGCTGGCCAAGGCACCTAGCTTCACCTGAGCTCTTTCCTTCTAAGACTGCTTGAAAGGCAGAGTAGAGAAACTTACCAGAGCAAGGGAGAAGGATTAAGACTTAGTTTGGCTAAGCAGATTTACTGTGTGGTGGTGTTTTTATTTTTTACTCACAGGGATTGCTACTGTTTGTTGTTAACATTTCATTGCTTTATTTTTCTCTGATTCAAATTGTTGTTGCTGGTATACCTTCTTCTGCATTATTACAAGGTGTGCCTACAGGTGTGTGCTAACAGATTACTGCTGTAATCTTCTGATTCAAATTGACTTTTGCAAGGTATATCTTCTGTTACTGCTTTATTTTCTCTGGAGCAAAGTGTTTCTTACAGGTATATCTTCTCTGAAATTATTACAGGTGGTGCTTTTACAGGTTTTACAGTTTTATCTAACATTAGGATAAGCTTTCAGGGTTACTGCATTTGTTGTTGACTGATTGTTTCTGCTCTTACCTCCTTGTTCTTTCGTCCGTGGTTCTTCTTTTTAGGCAGGGGAAGGGCCCAGTCACCCACCCCCATCCCCAACCACCCCACGCTACACTCCTTTATAGGGTACCACAGTTGTGACATTTCCTGTGACAGAGCAGGAAGGGGCGGATCAGTGGGGCCTCCACAAGGTGATCTCATTTACAGGGCACTAGTAATTTAACTTGTTATAACAAGTTAAACAAAGCACAATTAAACCATTACTTGCATTTTTTTTCCTTCTAATTACTCTGACTAGGTTACAAACCCAGCAACTTATTTGTAATGGATTTCATTAACTGCAGGTACTGTGGAACAATTTTCAGAAGGACAGTCTTACAGGATTTAGGACACTGTCCTACATGCTGGGCCTTTGGAGATCTTAGGTCTCAGCTCCGGGCAGCATGGGCAGAGATTGCACGCCTCAAATTTCATATTGAAGAGGAAATACATTATAAGAACCACCCGCCATTTCCCCAGCATCCAACAGAAAAACCTCGACAGCAGAGGGTAGTTGGTCCAGGAGGTTGGCAGGTGGTTAGGAGGAGCAAATCAGGTGCCCCATCACTCTCTGCTCTCCAACACATTACCTCCAAAAACCATATAAACACTACAAACAGGTATCTGCCTCTATCTCTGAAATCAAATAAAGAGGCAGAAGACACTGCAGAGCAGGACACTGCAGCACAGGAGCTGGCACAACAATACTCACCCAAATCAGGAACCAAAACTAAACAAGCACAAAGGAAATCCAAAAAACTTCTGATCATAGGAGACTCCATGATTCGGGGAGTTGATACCCATCTCCAGCCAGGGGTGATGGTCAGATGTCTCCCAGGTCATCAGCATGGAGAGACACTGACCGCGATTCTAAAATTGTTCACAAAGCAGGAGAAAACATTGATGTCCTAGTACACATAGGACTATGATCTCGCCAGCCGTCAGTTGTGGAGACCAAGGAACACCTGACTAGGCTGGGTGACAAACTATCATCTATTTCGTCGGCATCTCCTTCTCTGAGATCCTGCCAGTCTGGGAGAAGGGCAGATGGACGGAAGGTCAGAGAAGGGAGATAGGGGAGCTAAACACGTGGCTCAAGGACTGGTGCCAGAAAAAGGACACAGATTTGTAGGAACTGGCAACAGTTCTGGGAGCAAAGTTCTTTAAATTTGATGGACTGCATCTGACTAAAGAGGAGTCAGTGCATTGGGGCAGAAGTTTGACGTCTTTCAGAATATTTAAACTAGCAAATGGGGAGAGGGGTGCAGCACCCCATACGTCGAATGGGAAGAACACCCTTCCCCCCTCAGCTAGTGGTCAAACAGGAATTCAGCGTGTTTGCCGTTCATTTGCATCACCAGGTAAGAAAAAAGGTTTGTCTCCCCATACGATGCACAGGGGTAATGCCAAACTTCACCCAACAACTAACACACCAAAATCTGGCCAATGGAAAATCATGTACACAAATGCTCACAGCCTGGGAAATAAGATCCCAGACCTGCAGGCAATAATGTCAGAGGCTAAACTGGACATAGTAGCAATTAGTGAGACGTGGTTTACCAGTAACCACACTTGGGAGACTTCAGTACCTGGCTATGTATTGTTCAGAAGAGACCGAGGTGCAAAAAGGGGGGGAGGAGTGGCCCTGTATGTTAATGAAAATATCAAAGCTACAGAAATTCAGAATACATAATGAGCCAGAAGAACTGTGGGTCACCCTGGAAACAGGAAATGGGACAGCCATAAGAACTGGGTTGTCTCCAGGCCCCAGACCAGAGGGAGGACATAGACACATTACTGTTAGAAGATATACAAAACATGACAGCTAAAGGGAGGTTCTGATAATGGGAGACTCAACATGCCAGATACAGATTGGTCAATACCAGCAGGAACATCGGCCAGAACTAGACACATAGTGGATTCCTGCAGGGAGGGCCTCAAACAACTGGTACAGCAACCCACAAGAGACAGGGCTATCCTAGATCTAGTACTGACTAACAAAGAAGGGATCACAGATCTCCAGGTAGAAGGTCACCTAGGGCCAGTGACCATCACATGGTATGGTTCAATTTGGCTACTACATCTAAATCATCCCATTCCAAGGCAAAATATGGGACTTCAGAGGCTGACTTTGATAAGATGGCCAACAGAGTTAAGCTTAGCCCTGGCAAAAGAAACACAGGTGAGGAGGTACAGGCAAAGTGGGCAAGCATTAAGGATACAATACTTGAAGCAACATCCCATTGTGTTAGACAGAAAAGGAGAGTAAAAGAAGAAGGAAACCACTTTGGTTCTCAAATACAGTAGCAGAAAGGTCAGAGCCAAAAGGCTGGCCTTCAGAAAATATAAGGAACACAGCGGGATGAAGATAGGGAGGCATACCAAACTGCCCAAGGGAAGCAGGTAAGGCAGTAAGGCAGGCAAAGTCCCAAACTGAGGAAACACTAGCACGGACAGTAAAGAAGGTGACAAGACTTTCTATAGATACATTAGTGAAAGGAGAAAGTCCAGAGGGGTATTGCTAAGCTTAATGGAGAAAAGGGAGCATGTGAGGAGGAGGACCCTGTAAGGCATCTATCCTAAATAGATACTTTTGCTCAGTATTTACTGAAGAGAAGGTAGGGCAGGGCCCACAGCTCAGCATCATGGACACAGGGGAGGAGGTGAGCACTACTCCTTCACAAAAGAAAGGGTCCTACAAGAGCTTGCTAAGCTCAGGGTGGATAAGGCAATGGGACCTGATGGCATACATCCCAGGGTACTTAAGGAGCTAAAGGAGAACTAGCAGAGCCTTTTAGCAGAATTGTTTAGTGAGTCTCTGAGCACAGGAGAGGTCCCAGAAGACTGGAGAAGGGCTCATGTGATCCCACCCACAAGAGTGGTAGCAGGAGGAGGCGGGAACTACAGACGGTCAGTCTTACCTCAGTAGTGGGCAAGATTATGGAGGCACTTTAAGGAAAGGATAGTGCAACACCTGGAATCCATAGGGGCACAGGATCCAAGACAGCATGGGTTTACAAAGGAAGGTCCTGTCAAACTAATCTCATAGATTTCTTTGACTGGGTAACCAGAGTGGTGGACCAAGGAGCAGTTGATGTCGCCTACCTTGACTTCAGCAAAGCTTTTGACACTGTTCCACATAGAAGATTGATAAATAAGCTAGGTGGCTCGGGGTGGGTCAGAAGTTGGTCAACTGGGTGGCAAACTGGTTGGACTGGCAGAAAACAGAGAGTGGTGGTAAATATACAGTCAGAAGAGATGCAAGTCACAAGTGGGTACTCTAGGATCAGTCCTGGGGCCAGTCCTATTCAACATCTTCATTAGTGACCTCGCAGATGGACTAGAGGTAAGGCTTGTCTGTTTGCAGATGACACCAAGATCTGCAACAGAGTAGATGATCCAGATGGGGTGGGCAGAATGAGAAGAGATCTGGATAAACTAGCAGAATGGTCAGAAGAGTGGCAACTGGGATTTAATGCAAAGAAGTGCAAAATCATGCACATAGGGAAGAGAAACCCTGAAGCCACTTATAGGCTGGGAGGGAGTTGCTAGCAGTCACAAAGGAAGAAGAGACTTGGGCATCATCATCACTGATGACCTAAAATCATCCAAGCAGACCTCTAAAGCAGTAGGTAAGGCTAGGGGGTGTTAGGGTGTATTAGTAGGGTATCATGAGTCGTGAGGGAGGTAATAATCCTCTGTACAAAGACACTGGTTAGGCCCCATCTGAGTACTGCGGCAGTATTGGGGCCACACCTTCACAAGGACATTAACCAAATTGAGGCAGTCCAGAGAAGGGCAACCAAATGGTGCAGGACTGCATCAGAAGACATATGAGGACAGATTAACGGAGCTCAATATGTATGCCCTTGAGCAAAGGAGGAGAGAGGTGATATGATCAGACATTTAAACACCTTAAGGGCATAAACAAGGTGAAAGAGTCTAACATGTTTAAATATAAGAAAAATAGCAGGACAAGAGGACACAGCATGAGATTAGAGGAGGCCGATTAAGGGGAATGTGAGAAATTCTTTTCACAGAAAGGGGTAGATGCATGGAATGGCTTACCACAAGAAGTGGTGGCTATGAATACAGTGCAGGGCTTCAAACAGGCATGGGATAGGCATAAGGGAGCAATACAAATGACTATGAATAGATAGGTCACTGACAGAGCAAAGGCCGATGGCACATTTATAAGGTAGAAAAAGAAATGGGCAGACTGGATGGGCCTTGCGGTCCTTATCTGCCGTCAACTTCTATGTTTCTATGTTTCTATGTTTCTTGAATTAAATAGATCATATTTGTAAAGTGTTTCATAGTTAGTTTGCATACAGGTTTTACTTAACTGCTGATAGGTGTTTATTTATAATCTAGCACATATTGAGTGACATCGTTTTAAATAATATGTCAGTACTGAGCTTCATTACATGGAATGTATATGATCTTGGATCCCCATTAACAGAAAAAAAGTCGTGACTCAAATACAGAAATTCAAGGGTGATATTGGTTTTCCACGGGAAACACATTTGCTGCAGGATGAGGAGGATAAACTTCATAGGCAATGGGTTGGGCAGGTGGCTCATAACAGTTTTTCATCCAAGGAAAGAGGTTTAGCTATTCTGATTCAGAAAATGATCCCTTTCATTAAAGAAGAACAAGTGGTTGACTTGGAGGGTAGAATGCTAATTCTAGCTGGATCCATACATGGTAGAGAAATTACTTTTTACAATGTTTATGCCCCAAGTGGAGATTGAGCCACTTTCTTTCAAGAACTATTAGCACATCTGCTACCATTTAGGGATTCTGAAATTGTTTTGGGTGGCAATTTCAATAATGTTATGGATCCTTTGCTTGATAAATCAGGATCCCTGACACAGGCCAAACAACGCACCTCAAATAATCATCTACAGCAATTAATCAAGGAACATGGTCTTTTGGATGTCTGGCATCTAGTTAATCCTAATGCTAGAGATTATTCTTTTTTTTCTAAACATCATAATACTTACAGCAGGATAGATTATTTTTTTATGCACCTTACACTATGTAATGAAGCCTTAGACGCTAATTACAGCTCCATCATCATTTCAAACCAAGGTCTTCTTAAAATATCCTGTTTGTTTGATGGAGCTCCTAAGAAACAGTCTAGATGGTGTTTCAATTTATCATTACTTCAGGACCCTGAGTTTAAGCTTTGGCTAACTAAAGAAACAAAGATGTACTTTGATCTCAGTGACAAAAAAGAAACCTCATATCTGATTCTGTGGGATGTGTATAATGCTTATATTGGGAGGCATGATTAGATATGCTTCTATAAGAAAAAATAAGAAACAAAAGGAGTCAGAACAAAAAGAAAATCTTATTAAACAATTAGACTATAAGCTTAAATGAAATCCCAAAACAAATCAAGATTTAGTATATCAACTGACTGCTTTGAAATATGAAGTCAAAAAATTGTATTCCAGTAAAGCAGAATTTGCTCTTTTTTATACAAAACAATTATTTTGAGATAGTGGGGAAAACCTAGGGAAACTTTTAGCACATAGATTGAAAAAACAACAGCATCAAAACATGACTCCTAGGATATGTATGAAAACCAGTTCTGTAACTCATAATCTTCAAAAAATTAATGATTGTTTTTTGGAGTTTTATGAAAATCTTTATAAGCCTATTACTACTAAATCTACAGCAGATATGGACAATTTTTTTAGAAGCAGCTAAGCTTCCCTGTTCATCTGAAATGGAGAAAGAAATGTTAGACAAACCGCTTTCAAAATGAGAAATTACTCAGGTTATACTAGCCTCTAGTTCTCAAAAAGCTCCAGGTCAGGATGTTTTTTCTAGTGACTTTTACAAACAGAATAACCCAATTATTTTTGACTATCTAGAGGAATTATTTCAAGCAGTCTTAAGGGCAGGTCAATTATCTGGATCCCTCAATAATGTGTGCATATGTTTGACTGCAAAGAAAAACAAAGTTCCCTTAAAGCCATCAAATTATCTTTCAATATCTCTTTTAAATTTTGATTATAAAATTTTAACTAAGGTTCTAGCTAATAGATTTGTTCATATCATTCAGCACTTAATTGGTGAAGACAGGTTTGGTTTGTCAGTTGTCATCAAGCTTCTGATAATCTTAGAAGACTTTTATCAGTTAGTTGGGCTACTAAGTACAATGACTCATCTGCAATTGCTCTTTCCTTACATATAGGGAAAGCATTTGATTCTTTAGATTGGACATATTTACAAAGGCTCCTAGAGAAGTTTAATGTTGGCTCCACATTTAGTCACTGGATTACAACAATATATTCATCTCCCAAGTCTGCTGTTATTACAAATGGGCTCATTTCTAAAGAATGTCAACTATATGGGGTACCCGTCAAGGTTGTCCACTTTTCCCTTATTTCTTTATTTTAGCATTTGAACCATTGTTAAGATATATTAATCTTTCCATTCAAATTCATGGTATTCAAACAGGGAAAATTGATAATAAAACTCTTGCTTTTGCAGATGATGTGTTAGTAACTCTTTCACACCCAAATCGATCATTAGATGCTTTGAATATTATATTGAATGATTTTGCTGTGATCTCTGGGCTGACTGTGAATTGGGATAAATCAGAAGCAATCAAGCTCCATTACTCCAGACAGGATACCTTAACTATAAGTCAGAGTCTTGAGTTCTTGGAGGGGAATAAAGGAATTCAATATTTGGGGATGCAAGTCTTTAGTTCTGTCCCCAAAATGGTGCAAGTCAACTTATCAACACTTATAGCAGCTATTCAGACAGAGATTGGAAAATGGTCTAAGTTTAGCCTTTCCCTGTGGGATAAAATAATTTCAATCATAATTATTCTTGTGCCTAAGATTTTTTATGTTCTTAATAATTTACCAACTAAAATAAATAAGGATTGATTTAATAAGATAGACAAGATTTTTTTTATCACACTTTTTATGGGACAATAAACCACCTAGCTTAAGTATTACAAAACTGAGAGCTCCATGGAGAGTAGGGTTTTTTTAACTATCCTTGGTGGCAAGGGTATCACTGGACATTTTTTCTCAAACAGTCAGCACTTTGTTTTGCTAAGGATAACCCAGGATGTATGCCACCATGGCTGCTTGCAGAATTAGAAGTAATTAGGCCTCACAAGTTGACAGACATTCTCTTTAGACCTATTCCATCTTCCCTTAATTCTCATCCTACTATTCCGGCCACTAGCTGGTTATTTAAATCTATAGCGGATAAACTACTTTTAGGCACTTTACTCCTAGAACTAGCTCCTATTTGGAAATATCCATATCTTACATGTAATGGTACTCAATTTAAGAATGACAGATGGACCAAACCTGGTTTAACTCAAATGGGAGCCCTGTTTGACCCAGAATCAGGGATGCTACTCTCCTTTAAAGAAATTAGGGAGAAATTCCATATATCTAGACTAGATATTTGGTTATACTTGCAACTTAGAGAAAAGGTCACTCAGTATACTACTAAAATATTTACTCCCTCTGGGATGAGTTTTAATTGGGATGAACTCCTAAAACTAGCTTTGATGAGGACAGACTCTAGCCTTGTATATAAAGCCATTTCAGATTGTGATATTGATATAATCACCTCGGCTAAATCCTCTTGGGGAAAAAGATTTTAAAGTAAAAATTTCATATCAAAGTTGGGAAAGTTGTTGGAAAAATTCTTATAATTGCAGTAGGGAAGTTAATGGGAGACTCACCCAATTTAAAATACTTCATAGGTACTATTTCTCTCCAAAGAGATGAAATAAAATTTTCAAATTTCATAGTCAATTGTGCTGGAAGTGGGGCTTCTCTTCAACAACTTTGGGACATTTGTTTTGGCATTGTCCAAGGATACTTCCTAAGTGGAAGGACATTCACTCATTATGTCAAAATATATTAAATGTTCAGATCCCATTCTCCCCATTGCTGTTCATCTTAAGAGACACCTCACAGTTATTATCTTTGTCCAGACCTTTTCAACTTTGGTTATTAAACCTGATATTAGCATATACGAGATTACTATTTCAGAATTGGAAATTTCTCAGAATTCCTGTTTTAAGAGAGCTTTTGGATTGTATGGGGACCACAACTAATAATGAATGAATTAGTTACCTAGTTGCAAATAGATTGGACAAATTCAATGAAATATGGAAACTTTTTCTTACATTTTTGTCTTTATAAGTATAATGGGACTGTTAACATTTTTATTATTATACAGTAAATCTCTGTCCATTGACATTCTGTTATTTATACTTTGAAAACTGAAAATTATTTGGAATTTAATTCCGATCATAAATCTATTGATATGTATATGTTGGTTTGTTTTTGAGAAAATCCAGTAAACTTTTAAATTGCAAAAGAACCTATGCAACAGCAACAGCAAGGAATTACCTTCTTACATAACATCCACTATGACCTTGAAATTATAACCAGTAATCTGTTATACACTTCCAAAGTCTTGTGGACTGTGATTTGGTTTCTGGTGCACCTGCAATCCATCAGGGAATTTGGTCCGTGCTTACCATTGTCATTACCACTTAGCCTTACTGTGGTGCACATAAAAAGAAGGAAGAGGTCAAACTCATGTCAGTCTGACAAGTTGAGTTTCAAACTATTGAAAGGTTTCATGATTAGACTCATACTAATGTTGCTGTTACTGTCTGGAAATGTGCACCCTAAACCTTGGCCAGTAAGATCTGCTTCAGCTAGCAACACAAACAAGACTGGTTCAATTGCATTGGCATCTATCAGTATCTGCAGCCTGTTATGTAAGCTAGATAGACTCTAAGCTTGCGTCACACAACAAAAGCCTGACATCCTGTCTGTAGTGGAAACATGGCTTTCCCTGAAGATCCCTGACTCAGTTGTTGCTATACATGGTTACATCATCTTTAGACATGATAGACTCACAAAATGAGAAGATGGCTGTGCCATATACATCAAGGAAACACCCATGGGACATACATGACCTTTGGACAGCCTAGGCAATGCCACCTAGGTGTTAGCCATCAATGTTCTACTTGGGGCCCACAACAAAGCTCTAACAATTGTGTCCATCTACACATTAGCTAAGGACCAATTCACAGACTTCCATAGCTTGATGGAGTATGTTACAAACCTGCCCCACAATGCTGAGATGATAATTATGGGTGATTTTAATGTCAACTGGCATTCCCCTGAAGTAGATTCCTTTTAGGATGTAATCTCCACACTCAACCTTTCCCAGCTGTTCTGCCACCTACTAGAACTAATTATAAGATGGGTACAAGTTCCCTTCTTGACTGGATACTATCCAATCATCCAGATTGTATCACAAATGTGAATGTTCTCCTTGACACATTAAGCAACCATTCCCCTATTACCTGAACCTGGTCAAATATTCAATTAAACTCCCCCCAAAACAATTTTCAACAGGGTTCTAAAGTGTGGACACCTAGAACCCCTGAAACAACACCTCTGTAGCATTGACTGTCATTACTTGATGCCACAAAGGATATAAATATAGCTCTGAACCACTTCATCAAACACTTTAATGAAGCTTGCAAGATCCATGTCCCCTTATATAGGATGAAAATCCAAGGTACCATCAACCCCTGGTTATCCACCAACCTCATTAGTCAGATGAATCACAGAGATCACCTCTGGTGTGATGCAAAGGCTACTGGCAAGCATGCAGTTGTAAAAGAATATACAACTGCCAGGAATATGTGCATCCGGGCTATTCACATTGAGAAAAGCAATTATCATAGGGAACAGCTTGCTATCACTTGGGGTGACAGTAAGAATTTTTGGAATAATATAGAAGATGTAACAGTTAAAGATGCTAAGATTGTACCCACCATGCTAAATATTAATGGAGTCCCCACCCTTGACCCATTGACCATAGCCAATGCTTTTAATAAAACATTCACTGACCTTGACAGTGTCCTCCCACTAGACTTCTTCAAGGACATCACTGAAGACACTGAACAGCAGGCAGATGAGTTGCTTCTGGTACCACCTCCTTTCTACTTCAAAGAGGTCCCACTGTATATGGTCAGGAAATACCTAGTAAAAGTACTCAGGAAGTCAAGGCATATCAGTGATTCCTTAGTCCATAAATTAGTTGCCCTTACCATTGAAGAAATACTGGTGCCCATTGCAAAGATTCTAAACCTCTCACTAAGACTGGCACAATTCCCTCAAATCTGGAAATCAGCCCTTTTTACTCCTGTTCACAAAAGTGGAGGCTGCACTATACAAACAAACCACAGACCAATCTCTATACTTCCACCTCTGCCTAAGGCACTTGAGCACATAGTTGTGGATCAGTGGGTAGAGTATATGAAAAATACTCAATCCAGTGCCCCCAGCAGCATGGATTCAGAAAGTGACATAGCACTACCACAGCACTGCTAGAATTCACTGGTTTCATTCACCAATCTCTGGATCAAGGTAGATTTGTAGATGTGACCTTCAAAGACCTCACAAAGGCCTTTGATACAGTGAACCACACTTTACTTCTCAAGCAACTGTCCTCAATTAGCCTCTTGGCAGACACTGTATCCTGGTTCAAAATCTATATTGTAGGCCACTCCCAATGGGTGAAGATAGCTAATGTCACCTCTGACCATCAACATGTCTGCTCTGGAGTACCACAGGGCTCCATACTGGGTCCACTTCTCTTTAGCATCTTTCTTAACAATCTTCCTCACTCCTGTCCCCAGCAGATTCTCCTCTATGTAGATGATGTGCTCATACACACTTGCAACACTGATTCTGAACCACTGGAACACCAACTTCAACTCATCTTTGAGGAAGTGGAGGACTGGTTCAGAAAACACAAGCTAATTCTGAACCACAAAAAAATAAAAGTCATGTTTTTCAGCGGTGTTCACAGCAAACACAGATCCAGTGCCTTAACCATCAGGAACTCCTCTGGCATCCTGCTTGAACAAATTCAACATTTCAAGTATCTAGGGGTAACCGTAGCTCACTATCATGCACCCAGCATGTTGAGAATGTTGCCTGGTCTGCCAGTATCAAGATAGGGTTACTCCACAGACATAAACACAATCTAATGTCTGACGCACTTAGACTAGCTATCTGTAACTGCATAGCATCCATTATTCACTATGGTCTGGTTATCTATGGCTCAGCTTCCACCACTATCATACACATAATATCAGTGGCACTCAATAAAGCATGCTGACTTCTTACTGGAGCAGCACGCCTTTCCCACACATGTGAACTGTAGTGCAAACAGGTTGTCTTCAGCTAAGTGGGAGGATTCACTATCAAACCTGCTTGCTAACTAAAAAGGCACTTTTCGGGCTCCTGCCTTCTGGTGTTACCAACTTACTCAACCCTTCTTGCAGCTCACAGCACATGCATAGCACAGTCAACCAACTCTTCTCTGTCCCAAGATGCCGGACTACACAAGGGCAATGATAGTTTGCATGTAGAGCACCACAATGGTTTAATGCACTGCCCAGTGATATCTCTTTCTTACCAAAATTGGGCCATTTAAAGGCACTCTACATCAGCATCTTACAGCTAACAATTCTTGTGACTGTTTCAACTGACAAGGCATTACATCCTTGTGTACCTTCTTCCCCTTTCTCTGCAAAGGACCACTTTCACCTTAAGTGCTCTGTCCTATTTCATGCCTCCTTCCCGATCCTTCTTTCACCTCACCTCTCTTATCCTCCACCTTCTTTCCACTGTTTATCTTCACTTACCTAAACTTTTGCTCACCAAAATCTACCTATACCTATTTGACAAAGCACCTTGGGCTGCCTCCTTTTATTAGGTTATTTTTGATTTCCTACTGTTTCATAGTTTTAATTTTAGTTGCAATGTCAATGTCATATTGTCATTTTAAATACTTTCTTGTTGAAATTTTATGTAAACCATACGTTGTATGTCTGTCACCCTTCCCACCAACGTGGAACCTTTGTAAAACAGCTGTGATGTGCTCAAAGGTATTGTAATCTGAGAATGAATAGATAAATAAATAAATAAAATTTCCAGTTTTGTGGTGCTACAGTAAATATAGTTGCCGCCTATTTTCAACCAAGCTCCACTTCATGTCACATTATGTTTTTTGTTTACTTCAGTGGGAACCTGTACTGGATATTCCTGCTCTCCCTGTGTGGTACTGTGAGTCATACACATGTGTGGCTGGCAGCACAGGGTTCCAGTTCAACATGGCTGGTGGAAGAAGTATAAACAAAAACAAAAAAATGGAGCAAATTACAGGGTGATATTACAGTACAATGAAAACAAGAAAGATTACCAGGTAAATGCTCAATAGAGCACAGGGAACAAAGTGGTACAAAATATATGTATTTTTTTATCTAGTACTGCTGCTTTAATTTGGAAAAAAAAATTTATTTTTCTTTACTTCATTTTTCTAAACATTTGAAGACAACATGACCCAAGAGAGAAAACGGGATTATGTTATGGGATAACTCCATATAATACTTGAGAAAAAAGCACCTTCAGTGCTACGCATGTAATGGTGGACGCCAAATATTGTACGTGCAACAGTGGACACCACACGACTATTTAAATTTAAAAGAAGCATTGTCTGCATCACTATCCCACCAAAATCCTGTAGTACCTTGAAACCCCATCCCAAAAGAAAATCACCCACTCCAAAAAGTTTGATGTCTTTTGCTGAAATTTTGGGGGACATGCAAAAAATGCAAAAAACTCTCCAGAAATTTTACATGAACTGAAAAACTAGGGTGAAAATGTCTTCATTAAAAAAAGACAACACTAGCGGCAGTTGTCAACATAACTTTGCTGAAGTGCAGTTAAAATAATGTCTGCATAGAAGCAATAGATTGTACTCTGATTTTACATGTCACATTTTGTTAGGAAAAATCTGTGATATTTTGGAGATGTACATTCAAAAGAAAACAGTGTGGCTGGGTTTTCCAAACTATGAAATGTGTCTGTACCTACGCATACCTTTTAAATTCACTTATCGTGACTGCTGTGGCTGTTATTCCCATTTCATGGAATTACTCATACGGGGGGCATAGATGCTAAAGACGCATTTATCTAAAGCAGTACATGAAACGCCACAGGGACCAGGACTTGCTACCACCACCTCACATTGGAAATGGATTCAGAAAATAAGCAAGTTAAATAGAAAATGTCAAATCCCCTTTGCAATGTTTTATGTCAAGTGGAAGTTGGAGACATGGAAGAAAAGAAGCAGGAGGAGGCTAATGAAGCAGCAGGACTGTGGATGCATACAGTATTTGGCAGACACAAGGCACCTTACCATTGCCGACAAGCCCTTGACATATTGGAGTAGCAAGGTCACTAAGTGTCCAGCACATGCCTCAGTTGCAATGAAATACCTCAGCTGCCCATGCTCAAGTGTCAGTGTAGAGCACATATTCAGTTAGTCTGGTGCCATTATGCAGGACAAGCAGACCAATCTGTCACCAAAAAGATGTTGGCTTGCTAACATTTGTTAAAATGAATGACTGGCACATTACACACGTCAGTCATATCCATGTTCCTACCACATGAAGACGGTGGTGGTGGTGGTAGTGGTGAAGATGAAGAGCAAGTTGTTGTCATTATAAGAAATTTGACTTCTACCAAACAAGTGGATAAGGCAGTAGTGGAGAGCAAATTCCCATCTGGTGACAACTCCAGTCTGGAAGATTGTGAGGGCTGCTTCCTCTATGAGGTTGAAGCATAAAAAAGATTTGCTGTTTCCCATCTTTCCTCTCATCTGTATAATCCTTTACTTTACTTTATGAATCATAAATTGTCCTCTCTGACCCTGCCCTCCCCCTTGCTGTGTACCTGTCCTACTCCTACGTAATCCCCCATTTCTCTTTCTCCCCAGTTTAAGCCCTGAGCAGACTGTCCTGAACATGGACACCAGAACCCCCTCCATGGATGGCCGGCACTTCCACAGCCTGCCAATCATGCTCTGGCACCTGCTGCAGATCTCTCCAGGTATCTTCCTGCCATCACTGTGCATCAGCCCCCTACCAACCCCCACCTGACCACCCTATCACAACACTTTCACTTATAGTGGAGGCTGCTCATATGGTGTGCCTGTAATTAATTAAATATTGACTTTCCTATCTTCTGCTTAAACTCCACTGCCACTAGTGTCACAGGCATTATGAAGTCTCTCTTCACAGCTTTCTCCTAACCTGTGTAACACTTCATTTCACTACTAAAGCATCTACCCACCCCCATCCTGCCCCCACCAACAGGCATCGGGGGTGTGCGTTGGGGTCATCGGCCCTGTCACCCCATCTCTTGTGTAAACAAGCTGAGGTGGTGCAGTATAAGAGAATGAGGTGAGAATTAGGGCCAATGACCCCAACACACTCCATGATGCCTTTTGGTGGGGGCAGGGTGGGGGTAGGGTCCAAAGGGTTGTGGCAACCCTAACATCGAATTTTCTCACTTTTGTCACTGTGGAACAACCCTAACTGATGCATTAAACAGAGTTTTTTGCCATGAATTTCCCTTATTTGTGAGAATGTGCAGTATACATAGTGAATAGAATGTGGTGGTGGGAGGGATTTTGTGTCACATTGTAATAGTAATCCAAATGCAAGTGCAAACAGTAATGCACATGATGAAGCAAAGCTAATGGTAAGAGAAATGCAAGCACAAATCTTAATGAAAGCAGAGAAGGTAACACAAGCGGTAACATAAACGCTAACGGCAACAGAAATGTGAACGTTAATGAAAACAGTAACGTAAACACTAATGCCAATGGAAATTCAAATGGTAAGAGAAATGCAAATGGTAACACAAACAGAAACAGAAATGCAAATGGTAAAGGCAATGGTGATGCAGAAGGAAACAGTAATGCAATCGACAACAGAAACACAACCGAAAACACAAACGCTAAGGCCAGCAGAAATGCAAATGGTGATGAACACACAATCAGTAATGGTGACACAATTGGAAATGGAAACAGTTACAGTAACAGCAACAATAATGCCAACATGAACAGTAATGCAAATGTAAATGCAAGTGCGTACGGAAGTGCAAATGGTAATGCGCATGGTGATGGTACCACAATTGGAAATGCAAATGATAACGGTAATAGCAATGATGACACCAAAGGAAAGAGAAATGCAAACGGAAGCGCATACACAAACGCAAAAGGTAATGGACACAATGACGCAAAATGAAATGCAAACAAAAACAGTAATGGAAAAGCAAATGGTAACAGTAACACAAATTCAAGTGCTAATGCAGAGGGTAAAGCACACAGTGACGTCAACAGAAACGCTAAAGCAAATGGTAATGGAAACGCAAGCAGAAATGCTAAGTGCAACAGTAACAGAAAGGCACACACTTTTTCCCAAGAAAACTGCATTCAGATGCACAGTGAAAAAAAAGAATGTATGTATAATAATGGCCCTCGGAGTAGAAAATGAACACTTAGAATACTAAATTGCTTATATTTCAAGAACCGTACGACATAGAATAAAATTAAAATTTCACATTATTTATGACTTTACTGGCTAGTTTTTTACTTAGCCCTCCAGCAGGGGGCTAAGCATTTTTGTGATGAAAAGTCCGTAGCTCGAGCGTTTTCAAGATACGGCCCCGAAAGGTGCGGTGGACGCAGTAATGTTAGCCTATGGGAAAAATAGTCAGCTTCAGAGTGCCGTAACTTTGCAGCCTTCCAATATTTTTCATCAAACTACCAAAAGGCACATCTGTAAGATGTTGGCTTTCTTCCTTCCAAATTTCAGCCCAAAAGACCAAACTGTTGTTTTGCAGCACGATAGTAAAGAATTCCTGTTATTTTGGGCATTGTGTCGCAAAATAGTGTCGCAAATCACGGCACTTTCACAAAAAAAAATCACAAAAGTGTCATGTGTGTGACACTACTTTGTGATACTACTTTTTATAAAAATTTAAAAAACATATTTCTGGGGTGTTTAACCTCAAAAAAAGACATGGCTAGCAGCCTCAGGGCTCGACTAGGTAAAGACAAAAAGAATTGTGTCCCTAGAGGGTCCCAAATTTAAATGCCACGCATTTCTATGACCACTAACTGAAAATAAAATGTCTGGTTCACGTCACTACAGGGGTCATTTGTGACACTAAAAACTGCATTTGCCACACTGTCGAACTTTTTGTTAACTTCTCCCATTGACTATAATGAGAAACTTGTTTTTTTAATAACTTTTGAACTGTTTAATATTTTTTCACGAAATCTTCGAAAGGCACATCGGGGACCTTGGCTTCATGTTCCCTGAAGGTTTCAGACTGGTCGCCTAAACTGTGCAACCTGTAGGCGCTAGCAAAGAATGCACAAAAAAGCATAAATGTGCTATGGAATGGCACTTTATAACTCCACAACCGTATATCCGACCAGTAGAAAAATTGGCAGATCCAGAGATCTATGGTACTGCTCCATGCCTGCCAAATGTCAGGCAAATCCATCATACAGTGACAGTTATTAAGCTGTAAAGTTTCACCATTTAACCTTAAATAGGTACTCAACCCTAACTACGGTGGCACTACTGTGCCACTATTATATATATATATTATGGTAGCACGGTAGTGCTGCCATAGTTATGATTGAGTAGCACTTCTAAGGTTAAAGGGTGAAATTTTGCACCTTAATAACTTTGCCTCCATTCAACAGATTTGCCTGAAATTTGCTACGCACGGTTGAGCACAGCAGATCTTGGGATCTGCCAATTTTCATACTGGTCAGATATACAACTGAGGAGTTATTATTCGACATCCAAATGCTCAATTACGCTTTTTTGCAAATTCTTTGCTCTCACCTACAGGTCACATGGTTTGTGCGACCGGTCCGAAAACTTCAGAGAACATGCAGCCGGGGTCCCCGATGTGCCTTTTGAATGTTTCTTGAAAAGATATTAAAAGGTTCAAAAGTTATTCAGAAAACAAGTTCCCATTATAAGTCAATGGGAAAAGTTAAAAAAAGTTTGAAAGTGTCACAAATGCACTTTTTAATGATGCAAATGACCCTAGTAGTGTCACAAATCTGCCATGTTGTTTTCAGTTACTGCTCAGAAAAATGCTTGGCATTTAAAATTAGGACCCACTAGGAACACAATTCTTTCTGTATTCACCTAGTCAGACCCTGAGGATGCTAGCCATGTCTTCATTTTGGGGTTAAACACCCCAGAAATATGTTTTTCAAATTTCTGGAAACAGTACTGTCACAAAGTAGTGTTGCACTAGCAACACTTTTGCAAATTTTTGCAAAAAGTGTCGCAAATTGCGAAACTACTTTTCCAGACTATGGCCAAAATGACAGGGGTTCTGTGCCACCCTGCTGCAAAAGAACAGTTTAGTCTTTTGGGCTGAAATTTGGAGGGAAGGCAGCTAACATCTCTCAGATGTGCCTTTTCATGGTTTGGTGACAAAATATTGCACGGATGCCAAGTTACAGTACTCCAAATTTGGCGGTTTTTTCCATAGACTAACATGGTGGCATACGCCGCACCTTTCAGGGCTTGTATCTTGAAAATGGTGTGAGATACAGAAATTATATCGCAACAATGCATAGCCCTATGGGCTATGCCTTCAACTAAAATGTAGCCAGGAAAATCACTACTGTTTCTGTTTGTGTTTCAAATTGCATTCCCGGCACCCCTTTCATTTATGTTTCTCTTTCTGTTTGCATTTTCGTTTCTGTTACTGTTACCATTTGTGTTTCCAATTGTATTACTGTCCCTGTGCGCATTACGGTTTGCATTTTCTAATGCACTTGAGTTTGCATTTCTGTTTCCTTTGGCATTATTGTTGCTGTTACCATTACCATTCGCATTTACAACTGCAGTAACGTGCTCATGCTCGTTATGGTTTGTGTATCCATATGCACTTCCGTTCGCGTTTCCATTTCTATTTCCTTTGACGTTATTGTTCATGTTAACTTTACCATTTGCATTTACAATTACGGTACCATGACAGTGCATGTTACAGTTTGCGTTTCCATGTGCGCTTCTGTTTGCGTTTCCGTTTCTGTTTTCTTTGGCATTATTTATGCTGTTAACGTTACCATTTGCATTTCCAATTGCTGTACCATGACCATGCGCATCTCCTTATACGGTTGTATCTCCTTTTGTGTCACTGTTCACTTTGGCGTCACTTTGCACTTGTGTTTCAATTAACGTTTGCTTTACCATTTATGTTTCTGTCAGTGTGTGCGCAACCATTAATGGTTACGTTTCCCCTTGCACTTACCGTTACTATGTCACAAAACATCATGTGGTGGGAGCACGGGGCCCTCCCACCACCACATTCTATTCACTATTTCTAAAGCACATTCTCAAAAAGAAGGGAAATTAGAGGCAAAAAACTCTGTTTAATGCATCAGTTTGGGTTGTTGCACAGTGACAAAAGTGAGAAAATTTGGTGTTAGGGTTGAAAGCCCCCTTGGACCCCTACAGACCATCCCCCCAACCAGCATCGGGGTGTGCATTGGGGTCGTCGGTCCTAACTCTCACCCCATTGTCCTATACCCCAGCTTCTTTACACAGTGATGGGGTGAGAGTTAGGCCAATGATCCTAATCGCGCACCTAATGCCGGTTGGGGGTCTGGGGTCCAAGGGGGCTTTCAAGCCTAACACTGAATTTCCCGCTCATTGTCATTGGGAATAATCCTAACTGATGTATTAAATAGAGTTTTTATATATATATATATATATATATATATACATATATCTATATATCTGTATATATATATATATACACATATATATATATATATATATATATATATATATATATACAACACATATATATATATATATATATATATATATTTTAGAGGCAAAAACTCTGTTTAATGCATCAGTTAGGGCTGTTCCACAGTGACAAAAATAAAGAAATTTGGTGTTAGGGTTCAAAACCCTACTGTAACTTCTCATTCACCCCCAACCCCACTGGCACCACACACACACAGACACACACACACACATGCAAGTAGGGAGAACTTCTTTGTCACTTCGTCAATGGGCAGTAGGTATCCTTCTTTAATAAACTCTATGACCAATTTATCTAGTAGGGTCCGGAACCAGTTGTGCTTCAATGGTTTATTATTTAGTTTGAAGTTATAATTAGATAACACAGGTTGATTAATATCAACCCTAACATTGAATTTCCTCACTTTTGTCACTTTTGTCGCTGTGGAACAACTCTAATTGATGCTTTAAATGGAGTTGTTTGCTTCTAACTCCGCTCCTTTTTGAGAATGAGGATGATAAATAGTGAACAGAATGTGGTGGTAGGAGGGCTCCCACCACGTGATGTCTTGTCACATAGTAACAGGAACAGCAATGCAAACCCAAGTGCCAAGAAGTTACGCACATGGTAACGCAAACATAAATGGTAAAGCAAACGTTAATAGAAACAGAAGCGCAAAGTGACACCAAAGCGAACAGAGACGCAAATGGACACACACTCGCGTATGAAAATGGAACTGGTAATGCGCACAGTGATGGCAGCGGTATTTTAAACGTGAATGTTAAGTGTTACAGCAAAAAGAACGCCAAAGGGAACAGAAATGGAAATGCAAATGCAAGTGCTCACATAAATGCAAACTGTAATGGGCACAGGCACAGGACCTCAATCGTAAATCGTAACTATGGTAGCACTACCGTACTACTACCATAGCTAGGGTTGAGTAGCCCTTTTAAGGTTAAAGGGTCATACTTTGCACCTTAATAACTTTGCCACTTTTCAACAGATTTGCATGAAATGTGGAATGCATGATCAAGAACCATACATCTTGGGATCTGCCAACTTTCGTAGTGGTCGGATATATACGGCTGCGGAGTTATTAAGTGAGAGCTGCGCGTGTTTACGTTTTTTGGTGAATTCTTTGCTCACGCCTACAGGTCGCATGGCTTGCATGGGTGGTCTGAAAACTTCAGAGAACGTGCAGCCAGGGTCCCCGATGTGCCTTTTGAAGATTTTGTGACAAAATATTAAATGGTTCCAAAGTTATTCAAAAAGCAAGTTCCCATTATAAGTCAATGGAAAAACTTAACAAAATGTTCGACAGTGTCGCAAATGAACTTTTACTGTTGCAAATGGACCTAGTAGTGTCGCAAATCCGCCATTTTGTTTTCAGTTGGTGATCAGAAAAATGCTTGGCATTTAAAATTGGGACCATCTAGGGACACAATTCTTTCTGTGTTTACCAAGTTGGACCCTGAGGATGCTAGGCATGTCTTTATTTTGGGTTAAAACACCCTAGAAATTTGTTTTTCAAATTTCTGGAAAAAGTAGTGTCACAAAGCAGTATTGCACTCATGACACTTTCACAAATTTTTGCGAGAGCTTTCGCAAATCACGATACTACTTTTTCAGACTATGGCCAAAATGACAGCAGTTCTTTGCCACCCTGCTGCAAAAGAACGGTTTGGTGTTTTTAGCTGAAATTTGGAAGGAAGGCAGCCAACATCTCACAGATGTGCCTTTTGGTGGTTTGGTGAAACAATATTGTATGGCTGCAAAGTTATGGTACTCTGAAGTTGGCATTTTTCCCATAGACTAACATGGTGGCATCCAGGGGCTTGTATCTTGGAAATGGTGCGAGATATGGAATTTTCGTCATGACAATGCATAGCCTATGGCCTACGGCTACGCATTCAGCAAAATGCAGGCAAGAAAATCATGAATCATGGGAATTTTTTTTTCTACATCGTATGGTTCCTGAGATATAAACAATTTAGAATTCCAACAGCTCATTGTCTACTCTGAGGCCCAATATTATGCATACATTTTTTGTACACACTGTGTTTCTCTATGCAGCTGTTGGGCAACAACAGGGTGTGCACTTATGTTACTGTTATACTTAGCGTTACCACTTCTGTTTCCATACCCTTTTGTGTTACTTTTCCCATGTATGCCACTGTTTGTGTTACGCTTTGCGTTCTCGTTCGCATACGTGCTTCCATTCACATTTCCATTTCTGTTTCATTTGCTGCTATTTCTGCTGCTAACATTACTGTTTGCACTTCCAATTGCCATACTGTGACCATGCACATCATGGTTTGCATTTTCATTCACGCTTGCATTTCCTTTTGCGTTTCTGTTTCCTTTGCCGTTATTGTTGCTGTTACCATTACCATTTACATTTACAATAGTGGTAATGTGACCATGCCCGTTATGGTTTGCGGTTCCATACGTACTTTCATTCCCATTGCCATTTCTGTTTTCTTAAGCGTTATTCTTCATGTTAACTTTACCAGTTGCATTTACAATTGCGGCACCATGCCCGTGTGCATTACAGTTTGCTTTTCCATGCGTGCTTGTGTTCATGTTTCCGTTTCTGTTTCCTTGGCATTACTGTTGCTCTTACCATTAACATTTCTGTTTATAATTGCGGTAATGTGACCGTTCATCTGATACTTGACCCTCTGTGCTGTTGTTACAGCTGTTTTTTTTCAGATAGTAATCTTGCTATTGTCTGTCTTCCCCAGCTCTAAAACAACTTGTCGAATGTCTTATGCTAGTCGTACATTGGTTGGCCTGAGACTGGCTGCTCCTCACATTGGCAGTGGTCATGGCCGTAGAGCAGGGTTACACTAGCAAAGGTTCTTTCACACTGTGATGTGGTGATGGGCCACTTGATCTGAGTGCTGGTAACTCAGTCTGACAGGGTATGACAGTCATAGATTGCAAATGGCTCTCCAGACATAGTCTCTGATGCTGGCATCCTAGGTTGCCATGGGAGTGGTGTCTTCCCAGCATTTTGTTGTACTGAGCAAGTGTTTTCCCCACAGTTATTAAGAACAATCTGCATCATCTAATTGGATGGGACTTTTGTATTTGAGATAAACAACCACATTTAGATAAAACTATGACCATTGTGTGACATTCCAGCAATATGGAGAAAGATTGGAACTACAGAGCTATGCCAGATGGAAAAATTGCAGCTTGTGGTTGGATATTGCTGCATGATAAGTGGTGTAAAATTTCATGTACTGATTTCATTTTGTTAATTGTACTTCAAATTTTCATTTTCTCTTGAAAATTCACTGTACTTACTGTGCAGAGGGCATTGTCATTGGATCCCCCCTGAAATGATCACACCACACCCTTCGTTATGGTTCAACCATCCAGAGTTTTATTTGGGTAGAAACCACTTTCTTGAAAACATTTACATTTCATTACCACATTTCACCACAAATGTAATATTTACAATGTCCTGGGTTCCATGCCCACATATCACCAATATTTACAAATCATACATTTAGGCCTGAGCTTACATTTCCATTCTTCAAGCAGCCTGGGTGTGGGTACCTGATGCCCACTCCTTCCTCATCTTCTTCTGTGTTCAGGTGCCCTCCCACCTGACCTTTCAGTCCCATTACCCCTACTGGTGATGACCCCATAGAGACCCCACCCCTGTCTTGCTATACTCCGCTATGGATCTGCCCCCTTTCTAAACATTTTTCCCACTAGCCCATTTGGAACACCCCAGTCAGCCCAGCTGGATTTCTCTGACTAAAAAGTAGCCTGTAGGCCCCCATACCCCTGCCATCTCTTGACAATCCCCTGATTGTGCCCAAGAAGGACAAATTCCCCATTCCTGACAAAAGGACCCTATCCTCCCTGTACCAACTTGGGGTGTCATGTGTGATCAAATCCTGGAGTATGTACTCCCCCATCTGCCTAGCCCACTCTGCTAACCTACAATTCACCCTCTTTCAGGCCTTGTCAACTGCTAACAGGTTCTGGGCTCCCCTCCAGATCCTGCACTGGATCATGTCAGACCAAGCAATATGCATACTGGGCCATCTGTCTTTTACACTCACTAAGTCCTTCCAAATCATGTGAACCAATGCCACCCATGGCAATTTTCCCAAATCATTGCATCCTAGATGCACCATGGTGAAATCCAGCACTGACTTGGATCTGATGCCCTCTTTCAGTGGTGGCAGCAACCCCATCCACCTCAGGCCCCTATGGCCAAGCCACACAATCTTGGTTCAGTCTGGATCCTGGCCCAACTGGTGTTCCCCCACTGTGGTACAAGCCCATTTTTGCTGCCAGTGGACAAAGGAATACCCCACAATCCACACCACCTTCTGATGACTGGCCTCTGTGAAACATAAATTACAAGCTGTTAACAGTCATGACCGAATGTGCCTCTTGTATGCCTGAGAAGACCACATACCCACTTTCTGGATCTCAGTGTGTGGCCCCCACTTGAAGTGCCTCCTTCAAGGTGGCCCCAATTTGGAAGGATTGGGAAGCAAATCCTCCTGGTTCACCCCCAAGGAAAAACTTGCCCTTCTTAAACACTGCCATAACCTGCCCTGCTGTGACCATATCACCACCACCAAGCTGGAAGAAACCTCCACTCCCTGGTGGCCATATGGCCCCATATCTGTGCAAAGCTTCCACCAATTTTCAGCACTCTGTTGCTCCCCCCTATAGGTCAAACTTGCACCCCCACCCCACCTGATATGTCTTTTAGTGTCTGAACTACACCACAGATGAGGAGGCTGAACAGACATTGTCCACCACCTGCAGTCCTCTCCCCATGTCCCCTTTTGTCTGTATAATTATCTCCCCCACCCAGAAAGCGTCCTTCCACATGAAACTTAAAATGTCCTCAAAAAGCCATGCTTCCTGGGCCAAGGAACAGATACAGTGCAATGCTGCCACCAGTCGACTAAGAGATCTGCCCCTATGGGCCGGCACCCATCAGCTCTGTGCCCCTGCAGTTTCAGCCAACCCTGATGCATGCGGTGCACTGCTGGTGTCCTGCTGGGCACCCCCACCCCTGTGACTGGCACAACAAGCTGATGCTGGCAAGACGTATGCCCATGCTGGCCCCTGACATGTCTGCCTCCCACTTCATCACAGTGTACCTCATTACCTGTATTTCTGTGACCTGGCCACTTTCCTTCAGCCCAAGATCCCTCCAAAAGTCCTGGAAGCTCCTCCACACAACCTCATAGGCCTTCAGCATGTTCGGTGCCCAGGCACTTTGAAACAATAGCTGGGCTCTTTCCATCTAATTTTCCATAGCTTCTGCAGGACCTATGACCTCTGCTCAGCTGTTGCTGGGGCCAGCTCATGGAACCTGTCCAACCGGAAATGTGACAGACTGTCAGCAATTTCATTCCTCACCCCCTCAACTGCCTAGCCTTAAAGGACAGGTTAAGCTGCAATCCTTCCCTTACCAACTGCCTAGCTACCCTCAGGACCACATCCATGGACCCAACCTGATTGTTCAAAATGGATACCATGGCCATATTGTCACAGCTGAAAATTACTTTCTTGTTCTGTATACTTTGCCCTCATACTATCAGGGACACCCACATTGGGAAGGCCTCCAAGAAGTTGATGTCCCTTGTCAGCCCAAGTTCCACCCACTTAGAGAGCCAGGGTTCTGAAATAAATTCCCTTTGGAAGTAGGCACCCATGCCAAAACCCCTGGCTGCATTGGTAAATTGCTCCAGCTTGGCCTCATCTACCCAGTGGTCCCTTCAAAAGGTGGTCCCATTGTTTCCCTTTAGGAACACTTCCCAGGCCAAAAGGTCATCTTTCACCACAGTGGACAAGTCAACCCGGTGATGTGGAAACCTGGCCTTCACTGAGGCCCTTCTCAAGTGCCTGGTGCACACCCTGCCAGGAGCTACTGCTCATCAGGCTAAGTTCATGCATCCCAGGACCTGTTGTACCACCCTAAGTTGTGCATGCCTGTGCCCCTTAATCCTCAAAATACATTTCCGCAGCCTTGCCACCTTGTCTGGAGGCAGGTGGAAGCATTGCTTGTTAAGATCCAGCTCAATGCTTAAAAACTCTAGCTCCCCTGCAGGCCCAACTGTTTTTTCTTTGGCTTGAGGAAACACCATAACCACACATATGACCTTGAAGGCTGCAAGCATCACACTGGTGCCCACCTTATTCTCCCCTATGAAGAGGAAATTGTCCAAATAATGGACCACTGCCCCTGCCCTGTGCCTGGTGGTAAAAACCCACTACAGCCAAGTGCTAAAAGCTTTGAACATGGCACAGGCCACTGAGCATCCCATGGGCATGGCCTTGTAGAAGTAGTACTGCCCTTGGAACTGAAAGCCCAAAAGTTCCCAGTCCTCCTCTCTAACAGGTAATAGCCAAAAAGTGGATTTGATGTCTGTTTTCACCACCCACATCATCTCCTTGGCCTTGATTAGGTCCACCACCTTGTCCAGTGTCATATGAAACTGTGCTCCATTCTGAGGAAATGATGTCATTGACAAATTCCCCATCTGGGTAGGAGAGGTGGTGAATCAAATGAAATTCCCCCAGGGCCTTCTTTGGCACAATTTCCAGAGGTGAAACATGCAGGTTCTTGAAAGGGGGCTCCAGAAAAGGCCCCTCACTCTGCCCTGGCTCCTGTTCTTTCCTTATCTTTTTCTCCACCCCTTCTTCCTTGCCCTTAACAGATACCAGATTCCTTGCCTGCATAGCCTTACTTTCTCCTGTGTAATATAAATGGAATCCCTTCAGAAATCCCTCCCTCAGCATCTTCCCAGCCCCTTAATCTGTGTAAACTGTCATCCACTCCCTGACTGCTCCAGCGTTAACTGGCATCAAGCCCAGTGGTTAGCCCTTGCCTCTCAATCCCACCTTGTCTTCACCTTCCCCTGTACTCTCCCCTTCAATTCTGCCACCTGAAACTTCCCCCCTGCCAACAATGCCCACTCCTTATGTCTTCCCTGTCCCTGAAAGGGCTGCCTTGCTACCCCTATGAACTGTCCATCCCCCTGGGCCTTGCACCTGAAAACCAGGTGGGACCTCCCACATCCCAAGAAAGCATGCTTGTATTTGCAAGTGGCCATTGTACAATTAGCCTTATTATATGCCCAGCAAGCTTTTGCCCCAGCCCCCCCCCCGGCCCTTCCTACTGTCACTGCCAGAGCCCCCAGGAGCAGACAGCATCTTAATCCATAGTTCTGACAGGGTGATGTTCCATCTTACATCCCCATGAAATGCCATCCTTTGCTTAAACTTCTCATAAATAGAGCAACCACCCATACCTGCTTCAAACCCTGTATGCATCCTGAATGATGGTTGAGTATGCGAAGAACAGTATAGTCAACTCCTGTTTCTTTTAAAGTGCATGAAACTGTCCATCGATGCCCCAAAAGTCTTGCCCTTATAGGTAACATCCTCATTGGTCTTGTCCATGATGGCCAAAGCCACCGCCATTTCACAATTTCCCACCAACACCTTTTGTTCGTAGTTCTTTGCCATATGTTTATCAATAATGGCAAATGTGTCTACATACTCCTCCTTCCATATTTTATCCTTCAGTGCCTGGGACACATGGTCCCCCAGCATCATGCCTGAGGGGCCAGCCATACTTGTCAGCCACTGCCCCAGCCCCAGTACTCATGGGCCTCTGGTCCATGTTTTCTTTCTTTAGCTCTTCCCAGGCCTTATCCACCTCCTCCAATCCCTTGTCCCTTTGTTCCTTCATTATGCCTGCCAGGTAGCCCTTCAGGCTACCATCCACTGACAGGTCCACCACTGGTACCATACCCTCTGCTGGCTGAGGCTCACCTCCTTCCTCCAGGTTTTTTCTGGTTGGCCATTTGCTGGCCCTCTCCTTTGGTGCTGGGGGCTCCTTTCTGTTGTCCTCTGACATCTCCTTCTCCTCTGCTGCCCTGGACTCCTTCAGGACCACCTGCACCTGGTCCATGAGCTCCATGGCTTTGCTGGCCAGAGCTTCACTGGTATTCTGCTTTGGTGCCTTCTTAGGTGCCATTCTTCAACCACAAGAAGACAGTTAGCACATCCTGTACCAGTCCCCATCCCCAGGTCCCCCCTCCCTTCTGATTGCCCCCTACCATATCCCTTGTTCTGTTACCCGCTCAATGCAAGCCAATTCTGCAAGGCACCCCACCCAGGCCCCTCCCATCCCTGCCCCTATCATCTGAGGCAGCAAACCTGTGTCCTTACAACTAAACCACAACCACTCACTCCTTGGCTGATCCCCAAAATTGGGGGAGGAACTAAACAATAACCAAAGAGTAGCATCACCTGCTGTCTCACAGAGGCAGCCCCTACCCGAAAGTCCCCCTGGCCCCATCAACAGAATGAGGCTCACTTTGTGCTGAGCCCCTCCCTAATTATAAAACATAATTCCCGGTCCCAATAGGTTCATATCCTGCCCCCATGCACCTAACAAGGAGCCCCAGGCAGGCCTGGACAATGCAGGTCTATCCAGCCTCCTCTGTTCCCAGTGACACTGTGGCTTCCCCATATGGCACCCACCTGCACAAAACCACTTTGCAAACCTCACAAACTGGGCTTTGAAATACAATTCCAGTCCGTGGCAGCACTCCATGCTTCCACCACACAACGTCACACAGGGCAGTCTGCTCGGGTGCAGCCATCCTCATTGCCCAAGTGCCAGATGCCAAGCCCATAACAAAGAAATGGCCTTGCACCAACAAGTCTGCACACCCTCTCACCAGCACATAGCACTGCCCTGGCCCATGGATCTGGATAAGCAACCACGGCCCCTCCTGAAAAAGGCCCTCCCCTTGTTAAAACACCCCATTGTCCCTTCCCTTTGTTGCCAGGATTTCCCCCCAAAAGCTGAGCCATTTGGCTTGCCACCAATTTTGTCCTCTGCCTGTGAGTCGCTCCCTGCAGTACCCCCTCCTGTGGGAGAAAACACAAATCAGGCTGCTTTGCTGTAGCCCTCCCTAGTCATGGGCCTAGTTGTTCTTCCTCCCTTCACCACACATGCTATACATCCCCCCTGGGAAGGGGGCAGAAATACACAAAACCATCCCAAATGAGACACCCCCTGATGCACGGAGGCCCTCAGCAGCACTCTGGGCCCTTGCTCCTCTGCAAGTGCCACCAATTCTGGTGCAGCCCTGCCAATCAAGACATCTGCCCCGGACTGGCCCAGCTCATGGCATCCACCCATGTGGCCTGCTCCTGCAGGAGGTCTGCTAGCTGTAGGGCTCACTGCGCCCACCTGACCCAGGGCCAAATCCTATTACAGCACCATACCACCATAACAGGAAAGGAGAAGGGGAGAAGAAAAACACCACTCACTGTGATGGAGCTGGACCTCTTGCTGCATTTAGCCAAATCAGAGCTCCCAAACCATGCTTCTTCTCCCCTTCCAAGCCTCATATATTTTGTCAGGCCACAAAATGATGTCCACCATGTGGTCCAAGGCCACGGCCCCTGACCTCCAGAGAAACACCCCAATCATCCCCCAAAATGCCTCCCATGCAGCCAGCTGCCAGCTGGACATCATAAGGAACTTCCGCCATAAACACAGCCACCCCAATGCCCAGACAAACCCGCAACTGCAATCCACCCAACTTAGTGACTGCCCGCAGGGCCACCTGTCATGCTGTTCCACCAGGGAGTAACCAGACCCCTCCATTTGCTTTGCCATATCATTAACAGACAATACTCACTTGACTGTTACCACAACATTCCATACAATGATAGATACATAGATACATAGACAGTGTCGGCAGATAAGGGCCTATGGCCCACCCAGTCTGCCCATTTGAGCTTGTAAGTTCAGTTTATGTTTTCCTAGAAGTCTGTTGCCCCTTACCCCTGACCTCCAGAATTCCTTCATGTCTATCCCATGCATTCTTAAATCCCGTGATTGTTTCAGCCCCCACCACTTCCTCTGGCAGGGTGTTCCACTTGTCCACCACCCGTTCTGTGAAGAAATTCTTCCTCACGCTTTCCTCTGAATCGTCCTCCCTCCTCCAACTTCATCCCATGCCCTCTAGTCCTGAACATCTTTTTCGCTTAAAATAGTGTATTCCTGCACCCAGCTCCTCCCTGTAAGATACTTGTATGTCTCTATCATATCCTCTCCTCCTCTCTCCTCCAGGGAGTACATGTTCAGTTCCTTCAACCTGTCTTCATAGGACTTGTGATGCAATCCATGCACCATCTTTGTTGCCCTCATCTGAACCTTCTCTACCCTGTCTATGTCCTTACGTAGGTATGGTCTCCAGAACTGTACACTGTACTCCAGGTGGGGCCTCACTAGTGTCTTGCATAGTGGAATTATGACCTCCCTTTTCCTGCTGGTGATGCCCTGCCTATACATCCCAGCATCATATTTGCTTTACCTGATGCCTTGTCACACTGTTTCCCCACCTTGAGGTCATCAGAGATGATAACCCCAAGATCCCTTTCCTGCTTGGTGCCTGCTATATCCTCACCCACCGACTGATATATTGTGCCAGGGTTTTTGTGCCCCATATGCATTATCTTGCACTTCTTTGCATTGAATTTCAACTGCCAAACCCCTGACCATTCTTCAAGTTTCTGCAGGTCCCTTCATCATTCTGTCTACACCATCTGGTGTGTCTACTCTGTTACAGAGCTTTGTGTCATCAGTAAACAGTGAAATTCTGCCTTCTAGGTCCTGCGCAATGTCACTGATGAAGATGTTGAATAGGACTGGTCCCAGCACTGATCCCTGTGGTACCACACTGGTCACTCTTCCCTCTGTGGAGTGACAGCCATTTACCACCACCCTCTGTGTCCTGCCACCCAGCCAGTTACCTACCCACCACACTACTGTCCTGCCCACACCCATATTCCCCAGTTTGTGTAATAGTTATCTATGTGGCACAGTGTCAAAGGCCTTGCTGAAGTCCAGATAGGCCATGTCCACTGCCCTCCCCTGATCCACCTCCCTAGTCACCCAGTCAAAAAATTCAACGAGGTTGGTCTGACATTACCTCCCCCTGGTGAAACCATGCTGCCTTAGGTCCTGTAGTCCACTGACAACCAGATGTTCCATCAATCTCTCCTTCAGTAGTGCTTCCATGATCTTCCTCAGTACCGAGGTGAGGTTGACTGGTCTATAGTTCCCTGCTTCCTCTTTGTTCCCACTTTTGTAAAGACTGAGCAGAAATACCTGTTCAATATGTCAGCTTTACTGTTGTCATCCTCCACACAGCCCCCATTCTCCCCCTTCAGTCTCACTATCCCTCCCTTTGCCTTTCTTTTTTCACTTATGTACCTGTAAAAGGTTTTGTCCCCTCTACCCACTGATTTTGCAATGTGCAATTTGCATTTAAATTTAAAATGCTGTAAAAGATAAAAGATGAAAAACAATGAGTTAAATGTCTGTATTGATTCACCCAGTTACTGCCCACCAACATATCTATATATCACCCTTTATCCTTCTATTTTATCATTATTCTTAATTTTTATATTTTTTATATAGACCTCAAGGCTTGTTGTGGACCCAGCCAGAGCAGCCCTTCTCAGGCTTGCCAGGCCCCTTTATCCCTAAAACTTACCTTAGTGCAGGTTTTTAAGCCCAACCGCCATATTGTTTTGTGCAAAATAAAGAATTTTCAGCTGCAGTAGAGAAAGGGATTTTCTCTCACTGCATTTCCTTATCTACCTCTCCTAGCTCCCCCCTTCCTCCCTTCCCCTCCTGGTTTACTCCACCTCTTTATTGACATCATGAGCTAGCTCCCACCCCCTTGTGATGTCACCTTCCCCACCCCTTGTTCCTCTCCCCTTCTGTTTAGCTATCCTCCGCTGCCACCCCTTCCCCTGCTTGCCACCTTCCTCTCCCTCCTTTCCAGAGGGCCCTCTGGCAAGTGGCAACCTCTTTTGTCTTTAACCATTCTGACTGCAACATTTAGCTACTGAATTTTCTAAATGTTCTATAAGCTCATGGCTCTGGTTGGAGGGCATTTAAAGTAGAGTATATAACAGTTGTCAGGGTAGTAAGAGAGGTAAAGACTGAGATAGAGACATCAATAGAAAGAAGGGCAGGGCTAAATGGAGAAAACAACAAAGACAATAAGGACAGGGATGGGGCAAAAAGGGGTGAGGCCATCAAGAAATGGAGGGTAATGAGTACCAATACCCGTAGTCTGGGCAGAAAAAAAAAAAAAACAGCTCCACACACGTGCATGCCATAAGTAATAGAATAGGTATAAAAAGTGAAAACTAGGGCTGTGCGAAAACCTTTTTTCGAATATTCGCCCGAATATTCGGTATTCGGTTCCCAGATATTCGGTATTTGGCTAGTAAAAATGCCTTCTTTGAGAACTTGCATACAAATCCTTTAAATGGCTTCAGGGAGAGTTGGATGAGTTGTCATGGCACTTTGGCTTGTGCACTGGTACCACAGCTTGTCGTTTGGCATTGGTGCTTCAATAGGAGGATGCAGAGGTCACTGGACTTTGGATTGTACACTGGTGCTACAGGGTACAGGCTGCCTTGTCTCACTGATGCTTCAGGAGGAGGATGCAGATGTCATGTCACCTTGGCTTGCACACTGGTGTCACAGGCTGCCTTGCCCCATTGCTGTTTCCAGAGGAGTATGCAGATGTCATGCCACTGTGGCTTGTACACTGGTGCCACTGTCACACCGGCTGTCTTGTGCTGCTAAGGCTTCAGGAGGAGGATGCAGAATCCATGGCACCTTGGCTTGTGCACTGGTGCCACACAGGCTGTCTTGTCAGGTACAGTTCTGTTGTGGAGGAGGATGCAGATGTCATGGCACCTTGGCTTGTACACTGGTGCCACAGGCTGTGTTGTGCTGCTGATGCTTCAGGAGGAAGATGCAGATGTCACAGCACTTTGACTTGTACACTGGTGCCACTGCCACAGGTTGTCTTGTGCTGCTGATGTTTCAGGAGGAAGATGCAGATGTCACGTCACTTTGGCTTGTACACTGGTGCCACAGGCTGTCTTGTTGGGTACGGTTCTGTTGCGGAAGAGGATGCAGATGTCATGGCACCTTGGCTTGTACTCTGGTGCCACGGGCTGTGTTGTGCTTCTGATGCTTCAGGAGGAAGATGCAGGTGTCACAGCACTTTGACTTGTACACTGGTGCCACTGCCACAGGTTGTCTTTTGCTGCTGATGTTTCAGGAGGAAGATGCAGATGTCATGTCACTTTGGCTTGTACACTGGTACAGGAGGGCAGGCTATCATGTCCCACTGCTGTTTCTGGAGGAGGATGCACAGGATCTGGAGGAGGATGCACAGAAAAATAGTTCATTATGGGCATTCCGTTCAGTTTCCCATAGGATTCAACTGGAAGTATAAGAAGACATAACTGTCATTTATTGTATTTGGGTGATAAAAAACAATGTGTACTACAAGAATAAAATATGCCACATCCTTAAATTATCATGGCCTTTAAAAAAAGCAACTATTAAAACATAATTATGCCCATAGGACAACAGTATAACTTCAATAGGTTTAACTCTGTCAATACTGGTATTTAATTGACAATCTACATATGGGCACACTCCTCTTAATGGGACTGTGTATTACAGAAAACACACATGACAGATCATTAACTAATTATGTCCTTAAAAACACTAATAAAACATAATTATGCTCATAGAACACTATAACTTTACTTCATCAGGCTAACATACAAATTCTAATCTTACCTTCGTAGCTGAGAGGGACGACTGTGAGGATGGCACTCTAGCATGACGCTCATTCTGCCCATGATGTGTGGCCACAGAGACGGCTTTTAATGAATGCTACCTGTTAGGGACACATAATGAAATTAAGTGCTTCCAAATGGCCTGTATACATCCATTAAGTCTCCCTTCTCATATGGCCATCAGATGATTCAAAATCAGTGGTCACTGGTCAGACAGCTATGTGTCTTCCTCTTTTTTTATGTATTGCCTTTTTGTTTTTTCTCCCATCTCATGGCCTGCCCACACACCCCTGATGTGACATGCACATGTGGAGACATGTGCATGCATGCCTTGTGGGACACCCCCACCCTGCCAGTCACCAGGTTCCACATAAACTCATTGCTGGACCTTCACACAGTTATGGCAGCACTACAGATGGGTACCCTCTCACCCAGGAGAGGAGAGCAGGTGCTCATTCCTACTCCCACCCCCAAGCCCGGCACCCTGTGGTGACCAGAAGTCATTCCTGAAGCCATGTCACCTGTGCACTGTGAGGTAAGGTGTCCAGTGAATCAGCCCTCCATGACACTGGGCCAGCCTACACTGTTTTATTTCAGTAATTCTCACACAAATACCACCAAACAGAAAGAAAACAATGAAATAGCTGAATACTTACCTTCACAAGTCATACACACAGTGTTTTTCAAAGGGTCCATCAGACTTGTGATAAAATTCCTGCAGGGTAAAAAAAAAAATAATTAAACATGATTGATTTCCATTCAAGATACAGAATGACAGAAATACAGATGCATTGTTTAATCATAATTCCCAAACCCCTTAACCCAAACAAACATAAAACAATTAAACAATTTAATTCAATTTACTTACATTTGCTGGTAGCACATGATGTGGTACTTGAAGATGAGCAACATCACTCTGGCTTGGGCAATCATCATCATCCAGATGTCTTCTTCATAACTGCTGGTGATTTGACATGGGAAATGAATACTGGAGTGGAGACTGGTGAGGCCACACTGGTATTCAGTAAATGTCAGGCACGGGCAATACTGGAGACTGGTGAGGCCACACTGGTATCTGGCATATTTCAGGCACGGGCAATACTGGAGACTGGTGAGGCCACACTGGTATCTGGCATATTTCAGTCATGGGCAATACTGGAGACTGGTGAGGCCACACTGGTATCTGGCATATTTCAGTCATGGGCAATACTGGAGACTGGTGAGGCCACACTGGTATCTGGCATATTTCAGTCATGGGCAATACTGGAGACTGGTGAGGCCACACTGGTATTCAACACATTTCAGTCATGGGCAATACTGGAGACTGGTGAGGCCACACTGGTATCTGGCATATTTCAGTCACGGGCAATACTGGAGACTGGTGAGGCCACACTGGTATTCAACATATTTCAGTCATGGGCAATACTGGAGACTGGTGAGGCCACACTGGTATCTGGCATATTTCAGTCATGGGCAATACTGGAGACTGGTGAGGCCACACTGGTATCTGGCATATTTCAGTCATGGGCAATACTGGAGACTGGTGAGGCCACACTGGTATTCAACACATTTCAGTCATGGGCAATACTGGAGACTGGTGAGGCCACACTGGTATTCAACACATTTCAGCCATGGACAATACTGGAGACTGGTGAGGCCACACTGGTATCTGGCATATTTCAGTCATGGGCAATACTGGAGACTGGTGAGGCCACACTGGTGTTCAGCAAATTTCAGACATGGGCAATACTGGAGACTGGTGAGGCCACACTGGTATTCAACACATTTCAGTCATGGGCAATACTGGAGACTGGTGAGGCCACACTGGTATTCAACACATTTCAGTCATGGACAATACTGGAGACTGGTGAGGCCACACTGGTATCTGGCATATTTCAGTCATGGGCAATACTGGAGACTGGTGAGGCCACACTGGTGTTCAGCAAATTTCAGACATGGGCAATACTGGAGACTGGTGAGGCCACACTGGTATTCAACACATTTCAGGCATGGACAATACTGGAGACTGGTGAGGCCACACTGGTATCTGGCATATTTCAGTCATGGGCAATACTGGAGACTGGTGAGGCCACACTGGTATCTGGCATATTTCAGTCATGGGCAATACTGGAGACTGGTGAGGCCACACTGGTATCTGGCATATTTCAGTCATGGGCAATACTGGAGACTGGTGAGGCCACACTGGTATCTGGCATATTTCAGTCATGGGCAATACTGGAGACTGGTGAGGCCACACTGGTATCTGGCATATTTCAGTCATGGGCAATACTGGAGACTGGTGAGGCCACACTGGTGTTCAGCAAATTTCAGACATGGGCAATACTGGAGACTGGTGAGGCCACACTGGTATTCAACACATTTCAGGCATGGACAATACTGGAGACTGGTGAGGCCACACTGGTATCTGGCATATTTCAGTCATGGGCAATACTGGAGACTGGTGAGGCCACACTGGTGTTCAGCAAATTTCAGACATGGGCAATACTGGAGACTGGTGAGGCCACACTGGTATTCAACACATTTCAGGCATGGACATACTGAGACTGGTGAGGCCACACTGGTATCTGGCATATTTCAGTCATGGGCAATACTGGAGACTGGTGAGGCCACACTGGTGTTCAGCAAATTTCAGACATGGGCAATACTGGAGACTGGTGAGGCCACACTGGTATTCAACACATTTCAGGCATGGACAATACTGGAGACTGGTGAGGCCACACTGGTATCTGGCATATTTCAGTCATGGGGAATACTGGAAAGCAAATCTCAGGCATGGGCAATACTGGAGACTTGTGAGGCCACACTGGTATTTGACATATTTCAGTCATGGGGAATACTGGAGATCAAATCTCAGGCATGGGCAATACTGGAGACTGGTGATGCCACACTGGTATTCAGCAAATTTCAGGCATGGGCAATACTGGAGACTGGTGATGCCACACTGGTATTCAGCAAATTTCAGGCATGGGCAATACTGGATACCGGTGATGCCATGCTGGTATTCAGCAAATTTCAGACATGGGCAATACTGGAGACTGGTGATGCCACATTGGTATCTGGCAAACTTCAGGCATGAACTATACTGGAGACTGGCGATGCCACATTGTTATCTGGCAAATGTCAGGCATGGGCAATACTGGAGACTGGTGATGCCACACTGGTATTCAGCAAATTTCAGGCATGGGTGATACTGGAGACTGGTGATGCCACTTTGGCATCTGGCAAATTTCAGGCATGAACAATACTGGAGACTGGCGATGCCACATTGTTATCTGGCAAATGTCAGGCATGGGCAATACTGGAGACTGGTGATGCCACACTCGTATTCAGCAAATTTCAGGCATGGGCGATACTGGAAATGAAGTGTTGCACATTGATGGGTTGCTGGCTGCTGCTACATTACTTCTGGATTTTGACAGCGAAAATCTTAAATTTCCCTCTCCCCTTCCCCCTTTATTTTCTCCATTTTTAATTTTTGTTTTGGTCTTTTTTCCCCCCTTCTTACCTCTTTTATTCCCTTCCCTTCCACTGCTTTTCTGTACACTATGATATAAAAGTCAATTATTTGGCTATGCTGTTGCATATATACAATATTTTATGTTTTCAACATCTGCACTTTCAATTGTTATGCACTGTAGTTTAATAACACTGTGTTCTATTACCTTTGGAATTGTCCATTTAACAATATGTAGCACCTAAGCGTGGGTAATGGATGTTTCACATAGGCACATCATGTGGTCAGGGTGTATTACATCCTATGAATTTGAAGGTTGTTTGTATTATGATGTCACTGTGATGCCACAACACTTATGTACATACAATAGTGCTCAATCTTGCTGTAATTGCCTTTGAAACAGATCTTTTAGGACCTGAAATGCATCAGGCATTGTGCTTTTTTAATAATCACATGAATTTGTAAACCACTTATGGTGTCCGTGAAATGTGAGGTGGTGGGTGCTCAGCTTAATTTTGCAGCAAAGGACAGCATCACCAGTCATGGGTTTTTTGGAAAAAGAGCAATATTGAGTGTCATTAATAATAATAATACCAGATGGGGTGTTGGTGCACATAGTCCACAAGTTGGCCCAGGCCAGCAGCATAAGTACAGGGGGCATGCATCACATAAAAATAGCATTGTTATTAAAGTGCTATTAAATTCAATTATTTAAGACTTGTACTTGTAATCAAGATGTGGTAAATTGAGCTTGATGAACACAAATTGCTCAACACATTCAGGGTCTAATGAGGATCTGTGAGGCTCTACCACATACGCTGCTGTGCTAAACAACCTCTCTGATGGTGCACTGGTTGGGGGCAGCTCAGGTATTTCATAGCCAGTTGTGCTAAGTGAGGTGATGATTTCAACTTTTTGGTCCAGTGCTTCAGTAGATCAGCTGAGATGGGTTCAAGAGCTTCTGTCAAGAAGCAATTCAAAACATTGCTGGCTGAGAGTGGGTGCTGCTCATTTCACTTTCTCTACCTCGCCTGTAGGGATGAACTGAGTTGTGCCCAACAGTCTTCTTCATCCATTTCTGGGGCATCCTCCACCTGCTGTTCTTGTTCTTCCAGTGCTACTTCAGTAGGTATCACATCCTTGGCACACATTGTAAAGGTGAACTCTGAGCACAGCCGCTGACGAAACTCATTGACAAGGTGGGCAGGCATTTCAAGGTGCAGTATCTCACACTTAAACCTCGGGTCCAGCATCATTGAAAAAACATATGGCTTAGTGGCACAAATATCCATGAACCTGTTCCCTAATTCAATTATTAGATTGTGTACAAGGGCCATCACTGCAGGTGCAGGATCAGCATAGGTTGAAAATCTCTGCAGCAACTTCTTCAGTATCTGGACTGCAGGGATGACCTGACTCAGTAGTGCAGATTCTGCACTCATGTCATGTGTGCTTCTTTCAAAAGGACCAAGCACATTTACTGTTCCTTCAATAACAGACCAATCCTGGTGGCTGAGAATTCCCCCAATATCTGTCTCCATAATCATTTTATGGAGAACTCGCTTCTGCTCCAGTAGCCTTTGCAACATGTAGAATGTCGAATTTCACCATGTTGACACATCCTGTATCAGCTAGTGCTGTGCTATCTGAATGTGCTGTTGCACCTGCCACAGTTGGTTTGTGGCTTTAACTGAGTGATGAAAATGGGCACAAATTTTTCTTGCTATCTTAAGTGTTTGATCAACCTCTGGTGTCTTGCAGATGGACTTTGTCACCACCAGATTGAAAGTGTGTACATAACAACGGATGCCTTTAAAGTGCCCATCAGACAAGGCCTTTATCATATTTGCTACATTGTCAGTCACAATGAAACCAACACACAGCGATGTGTCTTCAGTCCACACATGCAGCATGTCTTGCAAGAAGGCCAAAATGTTAGCGGACCAGTGATCCACAGGCATAACGGACAAGTTCAGAAGTGCAGACCTGCTATGAGACATTGTGGAGCCTACATCAGGGGAATGACAGGAAGTATGTAGACCTGCACCTTCATTGCCTGTACCAGTTGGGTCTGCTGCATACCAACGTGTAGTCAGCGACATGTATGCATGGTTGGAGTTTGTGCTACTCCATATGTCTGTTGTGCAATGGAACACACCCCCGATTGCATTTGATAGTCGCTGCAAGACTGCCTTGTGCACATCCTCATAAATGTTGGACACAACAGTACGGGAGAATGTTGTGCGTGATGGTATCTAATACCTTGGGTGCAAATGTTGCATCAGATGCCTAAAACCAATGTTTTCTACCATTGAAAGTGGCTGAAGATCAAGTGCAATCATTTCTCCAATTAATTGGGTGATCTGTTGTGCACATGGGTGTGACGGGTGATATTTAGTCCTTGCATGAAAGGACCGCATAATGGGTGCCAAAGAAGTCTGGGACTGTAATGGGGTCTGATGCCTTTCAATGGGAGATGTTGTGGACCATGCAGCAGATGAATCATCAGGAGGCAAAGAGACAGTCACAGGTTGTCCTGACACAGTTTTGTGATGAATTGTCACTGGTGTGGATGGGCATGAAGAAACTGTGTCAGACTCACTGACATGATGACAATCACCACCACTTTGTGACTGGGAATCATCAACTTTGATCTGGACCCCCACCAGTACCACAAGAGGGTGTTGTAGGTGTACTGTGGGGCAACACACTGGATCCCTGCAGTGCACTGGCATGCTTCAGCTTCAAATGATTATTCATTGCCATGGTAGTTAGGTTAGAGACATTTTTTCTCCTACTAATTACGGTGTGACACAGCTCACACACTGCCTTAGTCGGATCATTTTTGGATAAGCTAAAATGAAGCCACACAGCACTTCTTATAGCCTTACTTGAACCAGCACTTTTTGCACCAATAGGGCTGCCATGGCTACTCCTTTTTTTACCACCAGCTGAACTGTGTGCTGCAACAGCACCTTGATCTTCCTCCTCAACAGCTGTCTGACTTTCTTGATTAGAACATTCCCTTTCTTGGGTGGATGGAGGTGACACAACCCTGCTGAAACTTAATGTGGACTGCTTCGTTTTTTTGACAGATGGTGGTTTAACGCCTTGCTTACTCTGCTGACCATGCCTATGCTCACTTTGCTCAGTACTCCTAGCACCTTTCCTCAATTTGTCTGCAGACTCTGCAGCTCTTAGGTTTTTACTAGTCAGATATGAGGCATATTCTGACTCATCCCCAATGTCACTCATGTGGGTGTCTGTGTCATTGCCAGATGCTGATGATGATGGTAGCTCACTAGGGTCTGGAATATATTCAGAGCCAGAAGACTGGTCTGCAAACTCTGCATCCTCCTCATGTAATACATCATCAACCATCTGAGCAGCATGAGTGCTGTGTTTGGATTGCATCCTGGGGTAGGGTACTTGTTGTCACAGGCATTGTGGAAATATCTGTTAGTGCAGTAGCCACATTTACAGTGACTGCACTGGTAGTGGTTACAGTACTAGTAGCCATGGGTTTGACATTGTTACTGGAGGCACATGCTGAAGCAGTGATGTTGGTGGCTAGAGTGGGGGACAGGGTTACAGTGACAGGGACAGCAAAATTGGTACTGATGGCACTGCTGGCACTGGCTGATGTGCTTGTGCTACAGGTGGTCATAGGGACTGGCAGTACGCTAGTGGTGGGAAGGGGTGAAACATCAGCAAGAGTGACAGAAGCTACAGGGCAACTCAAGACAGTGGCTGCAGCTGCTACTTCCTCACTTGGAGCTCTGCTGAGCTGTAATGCCCTCCTACTACCGCCATAGAAGGCCGGGGCAGAAAATGGGTGACTGCTACTGGTGGTGGTAACAGTGCTATCAATTAGGTTACTACTGTCACTGGTGGTGGTAACAGTGCTATCAATTAGGTTACTACTGCTACTGGTGGTGGTGACAGTGCTATCAATTAGGTTACTACTGCTAGAGTTTCTTTCACCACCCAACGTATTTTATGATCGTACTGCCTTGCTAGGTGAAAAAAATATTTTGGGATGCTGATTGCATCCAGAAGAACATACAGTACCTTCTGAGTCAGCATCACTGCTGCTTGCTGTGCTTGGTACAGGCAGGGCTGTGGACTTGCTGGGGCTAGACCAAATCCTTTTACGAGTTTGCTTATCATCAGATGTAATAAATGATACTGCTGCTGGTTAATGTTACAATCAGTAGAAGTGCTATGATTAATTAACAACACAGGCAAATATTTTTATTTATGTTATGGTATGCAACTATGTGTAACTGTGGGTATAATATATGCAACTTACAAATAAGCCCACAACAGAACCATACCCAACAGGCCCAACACACACACAATTCACTGTGCCACACCTGACACACTGAAAGACCCTGGAAGAAACTGATGGACAGTTATGTGACTCACTCTGCGCTTACACTCAGACACACTGGGGAGGGGAAGACTTGGTGTCAAAATACTTTCTTTTTCTAAACAAAATCAGATTGTCATTAATTTTTAATTATATCACAGGCAGCAGCCTGTTACACTCACACTACTATATTTTCTGAGGATTGGAATATTAACCACTAGGGTTGGGGGAACCACTAAGCAGTGATGCTTACCAAACAAAACAACCCTCTGTAAACAACTCTTACTGAGCCCAGAAACAGTTCCCCAAATTATATATATCTTTTCTAAATACCATAGTTCTGTCACACTAGACAGAAACTTAAGCCCAACTTTACTGAGAAAAAAGGGCTTTTTTATGACACAAAATAAATCTCTTTGAATGAAAAAAATTCACACACTGTAAGAGCAGACAGATGTGTGACTCTCTCTTCGCTTGCAGCACACAGACACAGTGGGTGGGGGAGACTCGGTGTCAGACTAACTTATTTTTCGAAACAAAATCAGATTGTCATGAATTTTCTGTTGCATCACAGGCAGCAGCCTGTCACACACAATACTATATTTTTTGTGTGGTTCAAACTTTAACACTAGCGGTGCGGGCTGGGGGCCACTAAGCACTGAAGCAGGGTTGCTGCTTAGCAAACAACCCTCTGTGAACAACTGTTACAGAGCCCAGAAACACTTCCCTAAAATTATATATATTTTATAATACTGTAGTGACTTTACTGAGATTTCACCTAGATTTGGTGTGGACTGGAACTTTAAAGTTAAACCGAAGGGAGGGGAGAGACTATGCACAACATGCACTGGCTGTGGCAGCAATTACTGTAGTAAAACCCTCTCTGAATTACTGTTTACTGAGCCCAGAAACAGTCACTTACCCTAAATTATTATATTATGCTATATAATTCTGTCATACTAGACAGAAAACTAAAGCCTGTCCTTTACTGACAGCAACAACAAAAGCCTCTCCTGCCACAAAATAAACAATATGTAAACCAAACCAAATCTCATGCTAGAGCAGTCAGTGTGGAATGGATGAATATAGTGGGGGAGGGGGATGTAGACACCACAAACAGTCTTCCCTCTCTCCTAGGCTAGGCTGCTGCTCCCTGTGTAACTTAGCAAAAACACAAAAAAATCAGTCACACAAAAGTCTTTAAAACTTAAAGATCACACTCCAGCTAAAAAAAAAAAAAACTAGTTCAACAACAAGATTCTGTAGTTTGAGAATCTCTGAGACTGAAGCACGATCTTTCTTCTGAGAATGCTGTCTCACAGTCAGGAGATCACATGATCTGCAGAGCTCAGAAGCCTCTGATTGGCCAAGGAAGCTCTGCGAGACTAAGAAATCTCATTTCCTGAATACCTTTCCTGAATACCGAATACTGAGGTATTCAGAATGGCTGTCCGAATATTCGGAACTGCCACTATTCGTGGTATTCGGGAAATAATATTTGGGGTATGCACAGCCCTAGTGAAATCCAAGGCACCACAAGCATAAAAATCAATATGTTACTTTATTTCCATACAAAGCTATACTAAACAGCCACCCAACAGTGCAGGGAACACCTCAACTGGTTTTGCACCACTCTGGGCAACAAGGTCCCTGAACTGGTGGCCTGGATGGAAAAGGGATGCCTTGATATTATGTCAGTCACAGAAACATGGTACACAGAGAACCATGACTGGGATGTTAACATACCTGGGTACACAATCTACAGGAGAGACAGGGAGGGGAAATGAGGGGGTGGAGTACCTCTCTATATAGGGAAACAGATAAAAGTAATAGAACTAAAGAGTAAACAGGGAGGAGAGGAGGCACTGTGGGTCACCTTAGTGACTGGAAATGGCACCACAGTCCGCACAGGGGTTGTATACAGACCCCCATCTCAGTGGCAGGAAACAGACAAGGAAATGATAGAAGGCATCCTTAGAATGGCAGAGAAGGGGGAGGTGCTGTTAATGGGGGACCTGAATATGCCAGATGTTAACTGGGTGACATGGACTGCAGCCACATCCAAGAGCAGAGCCATTCTCTATGCCCTACAGGGGGCATGCCTCGGACAGCTAGTTTTGGAACACCTCATGAGGGAGCAATCTTAAACCTCATACTCTTTAATGGGGACAGTGATAGGATCTCAGATCTAGAAGTGGGTAGCCATCTGGGAACAAGTGACCACCAAACAGTGTGGTTCACGATAAACTCAGCTACAGAGTCAAGCCATATAAAAGTGAAGGTACTGGACTTCAGGAGGACTGACTTTGGCAAGATGGGAGAGTGCCTTAGAAAAGCACTAGCAAACAGGCAAGAAGGAGTGGTGGAGCAACAATGGGGAAACATCAGAACTGCCATCACAGAGGCAACAAGCCTTTGTGTGAAGTAAGTAAACAAATCAAAATGAAAGAAAAAACACTATGGTTCTCTAAAAAGGTGTTGGGGAAGGTTAGGGAGAAAAAGATAGCATTTAGGAAGTATAAGAAAACACAGAAGGAGCAGGACAGAGAGTTGTACCAGTTAAGGCTGAGGGAAGCAAGGCGGGAAGTCAGAATAGCAAAGGCCCAAACTGAGGAAAAGATAGCCAACTGGGTTAAGAAGGGGGACAAAACCTTTTATAGGTACATCAGGGAGTGTAGAAAGACAAAGGGAGGGATAGTGAGGCAGAATAGATGGTGGGCAGAGAGGAACAGTGAAAAAGCAGGGATACTGAATGAATACTTCTGCTCAGTATTCACAAAAGAGGAGGAAGGGGAGGTACCTAATCCAATTAGCAGAAGCACTCTGGATAGGGCGGTCGATCCCAGTCTTTTCACAGAAGAAAGGGTTCTGAAAGAACTCCTAAAACTGAAGGAGGACAAAGCAATAGGGCCTGATGGGATTCACCCCAGAATTCTAAAAAAATTAAGGGGAGAACTAGTGACACCACTGACTACCATTTTTAACAAATCATGGGGAGGATGGTGTGGTATCTGAGGACTGGAGGAAGGTAGATGCGATTCACCTTCACAAAAGTGGGAGCAAGATAGAGGCAGGAAACTACAGACCTGTCAGTTTGACCTTTGTGGTATGGAAAGTGATGGAATCAATTCTGAAGGAAAGAATTGTTGAGTACCTAGAGGCCAGTGGGGCACAGGACCCAAGGCAGCATGGGTTTACAGCTGGAAGGTCATGTCAGATGAATCTAATCGATTTCTTTGACTGGATGACAAAAGTGGTAGATCAGGAAGGGGCTGTGGACATGGCCTATCTAGATATTAGCAAGGCATTTGACACAGTCCCACACAAAATATTAATAAACAAATTAACCAACCTGGGAGTGGGTCCCAGGGTGGTAACCTGGGTAAAACATTGGCTGGACAACAGGACCAGAAGGTAATTGTAAAAGGAGTTCTCTCTGAAGAAAGGGGATTTACTAGTGGGGTACCTCAGGATTCAGTACTGGGTCCAGTCCTTTTTAACATCTTTATAAGTGACATTGCAGAGGGACTGGAAGGAAAGGTATGCCTCTTTGCAGATGACACAAAGATCTGCAATAGAGTTGATATCTGAAACAAAACGAGGAGTGGAAAGGATAAGAAGGGACTTGGCAAGGTAAGAAGGGGCTTGGCAAGGTTGGAGGAATGGTCAGAAGTATGGCAGCTTGGATTCAATGTAAAGAAGTGCAAAATAATGCACGTGGAAAACAAAAACCCAGGGGAAGAGTACACAATGGGGGAGAGGTAGTAACTACAACAAAAATGGAACAGAACCTGGGGTAATCATGTGAGATGACCTTAAGGTTGGCAAGCAATGTTAGAAGGCAGTAGGGAGGGCTGGGGGGATACTGGGATGAATAGGGAGAGGCATCACCGGCAGAAAACAGGAAGTTGTTATCCCTCGGTACAGGCAGTTAGTGAGACCCCATCTGGAGTACTGCATCCAGTTCTGGAGACCCCTTCTCTGCAAGGACATAGACAGGATGGAGGAAGTCCAGAGGAGGGCAACTAAAATGGTGCAGGGTCTGCAAGAGAAGCTATACAAGAAGACACTAAAGAAACTTAATATGTATACCCTTGAGGAAAGGAGGGAGGGGGGATGGGATAGAAACTTTTAAGTACCTCAGTGGAATCAACAAAGTCCAAGACCGTAGCATCTTTCAGAAAAAGAGATGTGCAAGAACAAGGAGACACAATTTGAAGACAGAGGGGGGATGGCTCAGGGACAATGTGAGGATGTATTTTTTCACAAAGATGGTGGTGGATGCATGGAACAGCCTTTCTGAGGAGGCTGTAGGGTCTAAAACTGTGGGACAATTCAAGAATGCATGGGACAGACATAAGGCAATTCTTGTGGGTGGTAGGAAGAAATAGTCTGTTGGTTAACTAGGATCTGCAACTTATCCTGTAGGTAGGGAAATGGGCAGACTAGGTGGGATAAGCGGTCCTTATCTGCAGTCAAAGTCTATGTTTCTATATTTCTATGTCAACTCATGCATTTCTATGCAAGAGAACTGTGAACTGAAGTGAGCAAATCTGACATCCTAAAGATGAAGAGATGACACTCATACTGTATCTATTAGAGGCCCCTCCAACCATTCCCATGGAATTTTTGCAGATTGTAGAAAAAGCAGTAGAGAGGCTGCACATGGAAGGGGTGCTTGGATAAATGGCAGCAACAACAAAAAAAGAGGACTGTCCCACTCACCACCCCAAACGAAGAGACTGCTCAGAGCTGTGTCCAAAGGTGCTTCATTTTATTTTGTGCAAATATACAGATGTCGAAATCTTCTTCTGACACATTGTGGAATAACTTCTATTTCTTTCTCAAAGGATCCTTTGAGAAAGGAATGTTTGTTATTCTTTTTTTTTTTAAATTAAGTATATTTTATTTCAGCTTTGGTCAAAGTAGTGTTTACATACATTTTCAGCAAGTTACAGTAGTACATAAGTGGTTGTAGAATGATTGTTATTCTGAAACGCGTCAGGAGATTTGCACATCTGCATATTTGCACAAAATAAAATGAAACACCTTTGGACACAGCTCTGAACAGTCTCTTCATCTGGGGTGGTGAGTGCAGAATTTTCTGTTTTGTTGTCATTGCAGATTGTGCAAATTATTTTTTAACTGAATTTTTCTCATAACTGTTGACAGTTCCAGTGGCCATGAGATGCCCTTGCTATGATAAGGCACATGAAATACTACTATAGATATAAGAATGTTTCATGCACAACTGGAGAAAGTATGGTGATTGGTTGGGAGCAACATGTAATGCTCCCCTGAGTTATAATTCTAAAACAAAATGTGTAATTTAGAGTCCAAGCAGTACTAGTCTCCAGATAGTGTATATGAAAACTACCACATGTTCCTTTTTCTCCTTGCTGTTACCTCCTTGATGAAGGTAATAAGCTTGGTTTGGAATGATGGTACCTTTTGTAAAGCCATGTCATGCTAGGGAACAGCTGGCTTTCTTCCGTTCCATATTCTGAACCACCAAAATTTTATAACTGATTCAAACATATTGCCAGTGGAGATTATAACACCTGGTTCCAACCTTGGACCCTTCATAAAAGAATATGTCATATTGGCCTTTCTTTTTTTTTTTTTTGCATTATTTCTTTTCTCTCCTACATGTTGCCAGCCCAGCCACTCCTTCAGGCTGTGCCAAGGCTGTATGTGACCCATCTTGTTCCTGGGCACTGTTCTCATATGGTAGCTAGCCCCAGGGTAACCCAGCGTAACCCTTCACCGGGTGGTGAAGGCACCAGGTGAGGGGGGCACACCAGCATGATACTTGGCCCCGGGGTGCTGCTGAGATGGATGGCTCAATGGGACATTGATGGCATCGGACAGCCAGGTGGAAATCATCCTGGAGCAATGTTCCGCTGTTCTGGTGACGTTCCTTCCAACATTGCATCTGCAGTGCTCCTGGTCTCCACTGGAGGCCACTGCAGAGTAACGTCATCCTACTACCCATCCCAGGAGAGGAGAGCAGTCCTCTGTTTCCCCTGCCAACCCCCGGCATCCCGAGTCCATTTCTGAACCTGGGTCACCTGCGTGGTTCGAGGTAAGGCACCAGTGCCTCAGCCCTGTGAACCACTGGGCTGGCGTACTGGCCATTGCATGTTATTCTAACACTTAGCTCGTCTTCCAGTACTCCTAGTAACTACATACAACTGGACTTAAAAAAAAAAAAATAAACTAACTCAACTGTTATACTTACTTACAGTAGGTGGGTTCCATCTGGATCATGGGATTTTGTGTGGTTTAATGCCCTGTAGATGATTATTTACTAAGTACAGTGCAGTTACAAATAGTAGCTGCTACTCATGAACCATAAAGTCCAGACACAAGAAAAAATAAAAACGTGCTACTTTCAGTAGTGTTATGACATAGTTGTTTTCATCTAGACAATTTTGTTTTTCTTTTGACAGATGCAGCAGATGTTGTCGACATTACCAGGAGCTGACCAAATCAACATCAAAGTTATCCGTACTGTAAAAGTGGAGAAGACGGAATAAACCCCTTAAAAGTTTGTTATTCTGATTCCTACTATGTGGTGTAGTTTTTTTTGGCAGAAGAGACCTAAAAAGCACCACCATTGTCACATGAAAAAACACAGACTAGAAATAAAAGTCATGCAGAAATGTTATTGCAGAAAAAACATTATGCAGTGAAGTTTAAAGACGCTTAAATGGGTGCAACTGGTTGAAGTTTGTAGGTGCCTTGCCGGTGTCACCATGAGGGATGACGACTTCTACGTGTTTGATGATATGTTTTTTTCCACAGTAAAATTCTCTGTAGCAGTTTTGTTCGTAGTCCAGTTTTTGTTAGCAATTAATAAACTTTAATAAGTTTTAAGAGTAATGCAAACCAACAACAATATACTAAGAAAAAGACAGCATGCAGGTAAACAGCAAACAAGAGCTGTAACCCCCCCCAAGAAAAAAAAAGACAAACAAATACAAAGGACAATATCAGGACCAAGAATCACTTCCCCCAACCCCCAATCGAGTACAGCTGAGAAATGATTGAAAGAGGAGAAGGAAAACAGAGAAAAGCCAAACCTGGATTTAAAAAAAACAATGTGTAAGACTCATAAGGTTACTAAGAAAGCTTCAAGGGGTCCCCAGTTCTCTCTGTACATCTTCAGTCTGTCCTGACAGTGTGCAATGTGTCTCTCCCAACCACCAAATCCTTCAAAAGTTCCTGTTGCCATTAATGGAAAGAAGGTATAGTGTCATCCGTCCAATGGTGTAAAATGACAGTTTTGGCAGTTATTGAGACTAAGGCCATAAATTCCTTATGATGGCCTAAAAGCTCAGCAGGATATTTATTTATTTATTTGCTTTTGTTAAGCAGGTAAGCACACTAGACAGCCAAGTGCCTATTTTCAGGTGCGATCCAGAAGGGTTACACGGTACATACATTCAAGAACAGTAGGAGTCAAAGTTAACGTACAGAAAATAACAGGCATAACAGGGATTAATAAATAGCTAACAGCATAAGAGGCTATAGGCACAAAACGGAACATGTCTAGATAACTACATAATGGTACACACTGGATGAATTAGGTAGCGAACAGCATAATACATAACAGTTTCTATCAGTGCAAACAGGACAAAAAATAAGTGCCAGTGGGGGGAGGGGGCACTAGGCAGGTAATCAGGAGGAATAAAAAACTAGAGGGAAGAGACTAGAGGGCCAGGTGTTCTACTGGGACAGGTGGGCAGGGAGTGGGCCCAGTGCTAGGGTGCCAAGTAATAATTAGCTCGACCAGTTACAGGAGGATAAGTGCTTATTAGCACTGGAGCCAATGCCCCTCCATAACTAGGCTAGGGAGAGAGAGTATGGCACCGCTAGAGAGCTACGAGGTACAGGGACAGGCAGAGGCTGATTTCAGGAAGCCCCAAAGGGACTTTATATACGTACAAGGCAGAGTGGGGAAATAAAGAAGGAATTCAGTCCCAGCCAAGGGTCCAGAGAGTTATGAATAGCAGTCCAAAAAGGAACTATTTTAGGACAATCCAACAAAAAATTTTGAAAAGAGCCCACCCCTGATCCACAACAAGAGCACTCTTCAGAAGCTTAATGAACCATCTTATACAATGTTTGTGGGATATAGTAAAGATTATGTAAAATACAAAACTGTGTGAGGCAATATCTATCTAGTCTAAAATATTTATAACTCCTTTTCCAGAGCCTCTGCTACTCCTCACGGTCCATATGTAAATCTAGCACCTGTTCTCAATAGAAACCCCCTGCCCCTGCAAATCTCCGGGGTCCTTATCCAGAAAGCAAGAGTGGAATTTAGAAATAGAATGGCATTGCCCAGCCAAGGACAGGAATTCTGAAGGGGAAGAGTTAAACAATATATAGGCCCAATCTGTGGACCCAAGAAGTTCAGGAGTGCTCTGGAAAGTTGGAGGTGTTTTTTTTTTTTTTTTTTTGGATTTATTACACTTTTTGCCCACTGCCAGAGCTGGCCATCTGCCCAGTCATGGACCTCGCACCTCCCTGCCCTCACATGAGCCACAATCCTTCCATTGCCACATTGACTTACCCCCCCAGGGTGGGGCTGTGGCACTAGCCAAGGTGTCACAGATATTGGTCAGGTCGGGAAGCCGGCCTGGGAGTAATGAGAAGCAGCAAGGTGGGCATCACATAGGCACTGGTACAGTGTTTTTCAACCAATTGTTATCGAGTGGTGAGGATGTGCAATCACATCCTGTGTCCACCCCAGCCCCTGGACATCCAGACACCAGCTGCAGCAATACCCCTAGACTCTGCCAGGGGACCACCAAGCACCAGACATACTCCCCACCCTCCCCCCGCAGAAGGAGAGCAGTTCTGAGAATGCTCAATCCAAAAGCAGTATAGTACAGTGGTTTAAGGCTCTGAGCTGCAAATCTGGAGACCTGGGTTTGAATCCCACAGCTCCCATTTGCATTCTGTGTGATCCTGAGCAAGTCACTTCACTTCCTTGTGCTCCCAGGTTGCACCTGTAAACAAGCTTTCAGCTTAGTGTGTCTCTCCTGGTTAAACAATTGGGAAAAAAATCCTTCTCCCTCGGCTGGCCCTCCAATGGCCCGGGAACCATTCTCGAACCCAGGTCACCAACACTGTGAGCAGAAATCCAACCACTGCACCGATGGGCCAGACAAGTTTGAGGTGTTTAAATGGATAGTAAACAGGAATAGAGAAATGGTGATTGTATTGCCTCCACAGATCCCACTGTACCATCAGTCAAGAAATACTCTATGGAGGCAGGTCAAAGCAGAGGACAAAAATTAATGGAGCGTGGCAATTCTCTATATGAATGTTTGAATTGCCTAATAGGGGTTGGGACAAATTTCTGGAGAGGCAATTTTTAAATACAGGCATAGATGTTTAATGGCCTTTGGAGACCACTCCAATGGGGTGTTATGTAAAGATGGTGGTAGAGAAGAGGGGGGGAAATATAACAAATTGGAAAGGTGCAAGCCAGCTTTCATGCACAATTGTGATTCTAGGGAGAACCATAGAGATGAATAAACTCACTTCGGTCCCATGTCTGATGCTTGGCCCCACCTAAATATTTTGCTGCTGTGAAGTGCTCAGTAGTAGAGGAAGAAATCAGGCAGGTAAAGACCCTCGCTCTTTCAGGAGTGTCAGTTTGGAGTTGGCCTACCTAGATTTTAGCAAGACATTTGATACAGTCCCACACAAAAGATTAATACACATGTTAGGAAGCCTTTGAGTGGGTCCCAATGTGGTAGCCTGGATAAAAAATTGGCTAGACAACAGGACACAAAAGGTAGTAGTAAACGGGGTCCACAGTGAAGAAAGGAGGGTTATTAGTGGGGTACCGCAGGCTTCAGTACTGGGACCGGTCATTTTTAATATCTTTATAAGTGACATTGAGAAGAACTGGAAGGAAAACTATGTCTCTTTGCAGATGACACAAAGATCTGGAACAGGGTTGATACACAAGATGGAGTGGTAAGGATGAGAAGAGACTTGGCAAGGTTGGAGGAATGGTCAAATGTATGGCAGCTCAGATTCAGTGCAAAGAAGTGCAAGGTAATGCACCTGGGAAACAAAAACCCAGGGGACGAGTACATAATTGGGGGTGAGATACTGACAACAGTAAAAATGGAAAGGGGCCTGGGGGTAATTATATCAGATGACCTAAAGGTGGGCAGGCAATGTGAGAAGTCAGTATGGAAGGCTGGGGGGATACTGGGATGCATACGGAGAGGCATCAATAGTAGAAAACAGGAAGTTGTTATCCCTCTGTACAGACAGTTGGTGAGACCCCATCTGGAGTACTGTGTGCAGTTCTGGAGACCTCATCTCCACAAAGACATGGACAGAGTGGAGACTGTCCAGAGGAGGGCAATCAAAATGGTGCAGGGTCTGCACCAGAAGACATACGAAGAAAGACTAAAGGAGCTTAATATGTATACCCTTGAGGAAAGTAGGGAGAGAGGGGACATGATAGAAACTTTAAAGTACCTCAAGGGAATCAACAAAGTCCAAGAGGGTAGTATCTTTCAGAAAAAGAGATGTGCAAGAACAAGGGGGCACAATTTGAAGATAGAGGGGGGGATGGCTTAGAGGTAATGTGAGGAAGTATTTTTTTCATGGAGAGGGTTGTGGATGCATGGAACAGCCTCCCTGAGCAGGTTGTGGAGTCAAGAACAGTGGAGAATTCAAGAATGCATGGGACAGACATAAGGAAGTCCTAGTGGGGGGTAGGAGGAAGCAAGCTGTTGGTTAACTAGGATCTGCAGCTTATCTGTTAGGTAGGAAAATGGGCAGACTAGGTGGGCCAAGAGGTCCTTATCTGCCATCAAATTCTATGTTTCTCTGTTTCTAGGCCCAATGTATGGCTCTTCTTTTCCTCATAAACACTTAAATAAGGCTTTGGAGATGGAAAGACCAACCTCTGGGTAAATAAAGACTAAACATAACTAGTGGGTACAGGATGTGGGGAAGGATATTCATTTTAATGTTACTGTATTAACTCTTCCCCGGAGAAATATACTATGAGAAGGGCTGACCATCTCTCTAGGTCTCCCCTAATCACAGCCAACAAGAGGGAGAGATTCCTTTTCACTGGCTTGGTGACTGAATGAGAAATTCAGATTCCCAGTTATATAATCGCAACAGATGCCCAGCAGGGTCCCATATCCAAGACCTGCTGTTTAAGAACATGAAAATTTAGGGGTAACACTTGTGCCTTGTCAAGGTTACGTTTATACCCTGCTACTACCAAGAATGTCTGTATTTCCTCCAAAGGCACAGGGATTGAGGACAGGGGGGACTCTACGTGAAGGAGCAGGTCATCTGCATAAGCTGACAGCTTATAACTATACTGCCCCATTGGAATCCCCCTAACAACAGAATTCTGTTTGAGTTTTAATAGAAAGGGTTCCAGAAAAACTGGAAAAGGAACCTGGATAATGGGCTTCCCATCTAGTACCATGCTGGAGAAGGACAGGGCAGATAAAACACCATTACACCTAATCTTCATAGTTGGGTCTTTATATATTTAACAAAGTGCAAAATGCATTCAGGAACCTGAATTTCTTGATAGTGGCAAAAAGGAAGTGCCTTGAAACCTTGTCAAATGCTATTTCTGAGTCTAGCGCTACCAGAACCACTGGGGCACTGCTCTCCCCAGATGCAGAGTTCAAATATAATAATTTATGCATGTGGTCACACGAGTGATGTCCCACCATGAAACCAACCTGCTCTGGGGATATTAGACTCTCCAAAGCCAGAAGCAATCGTTCAGTGAGTACCTTGGCAAAGATCCTAAAATCAGAATTGAGAAGAGAAATCTGACAATAACTGCTGGGGAGGAGTGGATCTTTACCAGGCTTGGGTATAAGAGAAATCCAGGCCTGTGTTTGGGAAGTGTCTGTGAGGCCAGAAGAAAAGAGATAATTAAACAGGTGAATAAGAAAGGGAAGGCTAAAATATCCACAAAAGTGACATAAAAACTTTTAGGGAATCCATCTGGGCCTGGAGCCTTCTCTCTTGGAAGGTACTCTATAGCTCGATGGACTTCCACAAGAGTGATAGGTGATTGTAGGACATCCTGTTGTTGGCTAGACAAAGAAGGGAGAAATGGAGGAGCCAAATAATCTTCGATTCTAGGTTCAAGGTCCAGCGGGGCAGGGTCTGGGCTATGTAAAAAGCTACAATACTCCTGAAAAGCTGCAGCAATATCATGGAGGGTGAGTGAGGACTGGGCCATCCTGAGCAGGTTGGAGACTAGAAAAAGCTCTGAGACAGTCCATATGCTTCAATCGAAGGGTTAAGAGCTTCTCAGCTCTTTCACCAGCTTCTAAATACCTTGCTTTAGTACTCTGCATAGCATATTTTGCTGTTTTGGACAAAAGCCCATAATAATGACCTCTAAGATAATTTAAAAGAGACCAAGAGGCGGAATCAGAGTAGGACAAGATGGAGTGCTTCAAATTATGGTTCCTTAAGAAAAGATCATCTATTTTTTAGGTAGGACACTTTTTAGCCATTGAAGAGAGCCAAATACACTCCCCTATAACTGCGTACTTCATAGCAATGCATAACAAGAGCCGGGACCAAACCCTCATTATTTGACAGAAAATTAGTCATATATTTCTGCAGTACCTCTCAAGTGGTGGAGTCCCTGAGGAGAAGAGAATTAAGTCACCAGATTCTAGTCCTGTCATCATGACCGCAGTGGTCTAGCAACACTGGGGCATGATCTGATACGACCATGGGTTGAATAGTGCAAGCCAAGAGTGTCTTTGATAACCCCCCAAAAAATCAAATCGAGAATGGGTGGCTTAGGGAATTAAATAGAAGGTGTAATGACATATAGTGGGGTAAAGGGTGTGCCAAGGGTTGATTAAACTGAGAGTATCCATAAATTCTCAAAGTCCACTCTTCCTTCGGGGAGAGACCCTTATATTCCATACCAGAATGATCTAAGTCAGGGTGGAAAATCAAATTCAAGTCTCCCCAGGAGAATGGAGACTTGGAAATATAATTCTAATTGACCTAACAGATTAGAAAAAAATGGGAGAGTCAGAGTTGGGCCCATACACTGTGCCCAACAAAATCCCAGAATGACACAGGCGTCCAGGAAAAAACAAGTAGCGTCCATCAGGGTCCCAATGTTCCTTAAGCAGCCCAAAGGAAATGCAATGAGCAATTAAAATAGCACCCCACTTTCTTTTGCTACACCTTGCCCCAAAAACCTGACTCACTCACTTACTATGGAAAAGTTAAACTGCCTTCCTGTGAAGAAGGGCCTCCCGTGAAAAAACTATCCCTGGCTGGGACTTCCTCAGGTGTTTCATAGCATGGCCCTCTTATGCATAGCCTAGGCCCCTTTAACATTGCAGGTAATAAACCTAAAATGCATAACCCTAATGATTATGACAGAGAAGTACCAAACAGGAGAAAATGAAAAGGGGGAAATCCTCCTGCTGCTAACTGGCAAACAGTAACATGACTCAGATGTGATCCAGACTTCCTCAACCCATCCAACAACCCAACCACCACTGAAAACACAATATCCCCAAATAAACAGACAAAAAAAAAAGCAGAAATCTGCATACCTCCCCAAAAGGACCACAAAGAATATAGACCCCAAAAACAAGAACACAAGCTACCCCCAGTCCCATAGACCACACTCCCAAAATCTCCAGTCCTGTGATGTGTGTTCCAAGGATCCCCCACCCAGACCTCACCACCCCCTCTGCATATCTACAGCAAAACCTACAACTCCCTTATACAACAAACATTAAACACCTGTATACAAGAAGCCCCAGCAAGTAACCATGTAAGTTAAAATAAAAAACAAAAAATCAGAAACCTAGTTCACACAATAGAAACATACAGTATATCTCCAACTAAAAAGACCCCCGCTCCCATCCCTCTTAGAAAAAATGAGGAGTAGAACATTCAAATAGTGAGGGTACAACACCAACATGCAATCACAGATAGAAACAAGCATTTGTTAATGCCGAATGTTGGCTTGCTGGCACTGGCATTGGTAGTGCAGGAGTTAGAGAGATGCACAATAGGACTGGCAGTGAAGTAATGAACTGGTGCCAACCCCAGCTCCAACATGCAGAGAGTGACAGACACTGGGGTGTGCCTTTGGGTCATTTGCCATGACGCTTATGCCATTTCACCTCACCCTACCCCGCAGAAACTGACAAGTGCAACAATGTGCCTTGGGGTCTTTGGGCCTTACACTCACCCCAGTCCATAAGAGAGTATACTGACATGGGTGCAGTGTAGTAGAATGGGGTGAACATTGGGGCTGAAAAGTCTAAGGCACATCTTGACACCTGTCACTGGCTGCAGGGTGGGGGGGTGGAATTGCCTGAGCAGTTCAGCCAACAATGCTAACTCACACCCCTGACTCCTGTCAGTCTGTACAGGGTGGGACATTGCAGTTGTAAACCCTAATGCTGAGGGCATTTGTTGGTATTTTCACTCCAGATTTTCAACATGGGCCATTTGTGACCCCACATCATGAACAGTGGCACTATGAGTTTGTTTGCCGAAAGGTGATTCTGTACAGTGTCTGTGCATTTTGGTGGCACAGGTGTGAAAACACAGTTCGGGCAGGATGTGAAAATTGATTGCTGCACTGTTCATGAGGAGGTAAAAAAATGACATTGTTGAAAATCTGGAAAACTGGTGACATCACAAGCATGCATAGAAACTGCGCAATGCATGGCCATAACGCAATTATTTGCGGGATTTGTTTAACAAAATTTTCAACATAGGCATTTTTGGAACTCCCATCATGAACAGTATCACTGTAATTTTGTTAATCTGGCCCAACCATTGATTTTCCACAGCAACCGCGCCATTGTGTGACACGTATGAAAACACATTTCACGAAGGATGGGAAAAAATTACAACTGTACTGTTCATAAGGATGTGTACAAAATGACAGTGGTGAAAATCTGAGTAAAATGTAAAAATTGGTGATGTCATGAGCGTGCATAGAAATTGCACAATGCACGCCTGTAATGCAATTATTTGGGGGATTTGTTTTACTAAATTTTCAACATAGGCATTTTAGGACCTCCACTCATGAATAGTCTCATTGTGATTTTGTTAATGTGTCCAGAATACTAATTTCGCACAGCGACCGTGCCATTGTACACCACATGTGCAGAAACACATTTTGGCCAGAATGTATAAAGTGTCAGCTGTACTGTTCATAAGGAGGTGTGGGAAAATGCCAATATTGAAAATCTGGAGTGAAAATATTACAAATTCACAAAGTTACAAATGTGCATGGACACTAATAATAATAATAATAAAACATTATTTATTAAGTGCCTTTCAAGCACCAAGGCGTTGTACAGATAAACAATAAAATCACAAAAATAAATACATATAAAATCAGAATGATAACAATGCACCTACCCATAAAAGCTTGGCTCTATACATGGGTCTTAAGTTCCCACTTGAAACTCCCCATGGTCGTGCATTCCCGAAGATGATGGGGTAGAGAATTCCAGAGGGCTAGGGCTGAAAACATAAAAGCCCGAGCCCCAGAAGATTTTAAAATAACCCTCAGAACCTCCAGCAACCCCTCATCAGCTGAACGGAGCTGTCATACAGGGCTGTAGGGAATCAGAAGCTCTTTCAAGTATTCGGGGCCAAGTCCATGCAGGGCTTTGTAGTTTAAAAGACCTACTTTAAAGGTGATCCACAACCGTAATGGTAGCCAGTGCAGATCGTGCAAGACAGGAGTAATGTGTGTCCTTCTTAACACCCCTGTCAGCAACCAAGCAGCAGCATTCTGCACTAGCTGCAAGCAGCGGATATTAACCCCAGGAAGTCCCAGGTACAGGGAGTTGCAGTAGTCAAGGCGAGTGGTCACGAAGGCGTGGACCAGCACAGGTAAATCGCTGGATGGAACAACGTGTTTCACCCTGGCAATGTTCCTGAGATGGTAAAATGCAGACTTTACAACTGCTGACACCCGATATTGAAAAGTCAGCCCATTGTCAAGTACCACTCCCAGGTTATGCATCCGTTCAGAGGTAAGGATTTGGTCACCTTCCCCCCCCAGAAATAGACCAGAGGGCTGACCAGATCTCAACCTATCTATTCTGCGACCCGGGTCCACAACCATAACCTTGGTCTTACCTGCATTCAACTTTGACCTGCTCAAATTCATCCAATCGTGGATTTCAGCAAGGCAGCTATTAAATTCTAAGAAAGCACTAACCTGGTTGGGAGCAAAAGACAGGTAGAGCTGGGCATCTTCAGCATAGCAGTGAAACCTCAGCCCATACTGTCTTACAATGTCTCTGAGGGGCAGCATATACACTGCAAACAACATGGGGAAAAGCACCGAGCCCTAAGGAACCCTGCAAGGCAGAGAGAAAGAGTCAGAGGAAAAAATCCAGACACAACTCTCTGCGTTCTCCCAGAGAGGAAAGATGTAAACCATCCAAGCACTGTACCCAACAGTCCACAGATGGACCTCAGGCGCTCAAGCAAAACCCCATGGTCTACAGTGTCAAAGACTGAGGAGAGATCAAGGAGAACCAGGATAGAATGGTTTCTCTGATCTCTCACCATCAAGAGATCATTGAGTACCCGAACCAGAGATGTCTCAGTACTACGCCTCTTATGAAAAGCAGACTGGAGAGGTTCGTAGATATTATGGATGGTCAAATGGTCATCCAGCTGGTTTGCCACTACCTTCTCAATAACCTTCCCAATAAAAGGAAGGTTAGAGAAAGTTCTGTAGTTAGCAAAAATATCTGGGTCCAAAGAAGCTTTCTTCAAAAGGGGAGTCACCACCACCTCCTTCAGGGAGCTTGGGAACTCTGGAGCCCAGCGTGACAATCTTCAGTGGCCTGGGAACACATCTGCACTCTTCAAAGCTGACCATGAACTGAAGAAATGCAAGCTCATAAAAAAGTCATTTTTTTGGATGTTTTTCACCAAATTTGCAACACAGGCTTTTTGAGAGCCCACCTCGTGAACAGTGGCACTGTCGTTTCATTAATCGATCCCAAAAGATGATTCGGCCCAGTGACCACAAAATCACATTTTGGGACTGGATAATGCCATGACAGTGACTAAACTCATGAGGAGGGGTCCCAATAACCCCACGTTGAAAATCGAGTGCCAGAATTCCCAAGAATACCCGAGATATGCACCAAAGTTGAAAAAAACTATTTATGCCATTATATAGCTTGCCAGCATTTCTTCAGTTCGCAATCAGCTTTGAAGAGTGCAGATGTGTTCACAGTCCACTAAAGATTGTCGTACTGGGCTCCAGAGGTAAGTACTGGGTGAGGGAGATATGGGAAGTAGAGTACGCAGAGGGTGGTTGCGGGTTGGGGGAGTGGCACCAGAACACTTCAAGGGACCATTTTCTCATTTTACAGGGGGGAAAAAAATGGACAACGCTGGTCAGTTTTCTGTATTTGCAGGTGTGCTTGGTACACTGGGGTGGGCTCCCAGTGTACCACCTGCATTTGTGGGGAGGTGGGCTGAAGCTGATGGGGACTGTGCCCCCTGTTGGCACAGAAACGTGGGGGCCACATGATGCCAAGGAGGATTGGGCACCCCCTCGGCACACAATTGAAATGGGAGGGGGGCATATGCCGATGGGGATTGGGCTCCCCCATCAGCAAATGAACTGGGTAGGGGCATGCTGACAGGGGGATTGGGCACCCCTGAAGTCAGCATTGTGCGGCAGGAGGTGGGGCAGTTACTGCAACCATGTTTATTGAAATACTTCACCAGGAAAGGCACATCAGGAGGTGTGCTGTTATGCTGCTGCATCTGGATTGAATGCATGAATCTCATTGCAGCGGCAGTTTTCTTAGATGTGGTGACCACATTACATATTGCTGGTGTCAGCGCCTGCATGCTGGCTTGTTGAGGAATGAGGGATTCACCTACTGATGCATGCCCTGCATTTGCCCACAGAGACCGCACCTCCAAATCTGCTACTACCACAAGATGTTGGTTGGAGCACAGGCATAAGCCAGCATAAAAAGGCTGAGGGGGGTAAAATATTAAGCTACAGCATGCTTAACAAGTAAAAGATCCACAGCTAATCCTAAGCTAAACATAAGTAGAGAAGGAAAAAAAAGGACGAAGCTAGGTAGTCATGCTGGATCATTAAACTAAAACAGAATTAAATACCAGTTTATCAAAATAAACACAGGTCCTCCAAAATGCAGGAAAAGTAGTCCAAAATCAGCTATTGTAAAAACTCCCACATAAGGACAGACAGTCCCATGGAGATGAGAGTATCCCCTGAATGTTTACGGGGCTCTGAGAAGAAAAATGCCAGTCAGACAAAAGGGGGGCTCACACAACCAGAGCACAGATGACTTCTACAAATCACAAGTCCAGGCTACCAATGTTATGTGGCACTTCTGCCCAGAAGAATGTTCTGGAGAATGGCTGATAAATAACAAATGGACGTTGGGCCCCTGGAAAGGACATTGAAATATATTCTCCCACAATCTAGGAAACTGAGGCCATTAAAAACTTAACAATGTTTGTATGGGAGGCATAAAAAGTTAAAAAAAAGCACAGTACTTTGTCAGTCTAGCAATCTGCCCATGCATCCACATCCAAAAGATAAATTGGAAGGGGGACACAGATACATGCTAGGCATCCTGCATAGTTTTAAAAAAAGATGCAGAACACCCTTATACCTGGTGGTTTGATGAGGGATGAGCAAAGAGAAGACCCCACTCCAGGGAAAGCACCGTTTTAACCACAGGCATAAGGAAAAAATGTAGAGTCCATCTGATAGGAAAACCCCCCAAACAGAAACTTGACTTGGCTAACAAAACTGACTCTGTCAGGGGAGCAAACAGTAAAAAGTTTAGTACTTAAAGGGCAACTGCACAGAATGTGTAAGTCATTTTTCCCAGTAGAAGCTATTTTTCAAATACTGGTTCAAATTCTGTCATCGGTCTAGCTATCCAGGCATTTTATCCATCTTAGTGCTGCTGGTAAGACCCATTTTAGAACTATATGATGTAGGGTATGTCACTGTTCTACCCTTCCATTGTCGGCACAATGCACTCATGTTCTATTACAGAACTCTGGGGTTGAGAGGGACATAACCTACATCATACAGCTCTAAAATGGCACAACACCAGAGTGTCATGCAGAAACACCCACTGAGGTTATTAAATGTCCTGTGTAGATGGAAGAGTAACTACAATTTAACCAGTACTTAAAAATAGCTTCTACTGGGAAAAATGTCTTCCAGGTTAAGTGCAGTTCTCCTTTAAGCTCTAAATAACGTATTCAAGTGGCTCTATGATAAGCTCAGTCCCAAACAGTATATAGAGTTAAGTCTGCTTGAAAAGATTGGGCAGCAGTTTGGGTAGTTCAGAGCGGGCTTGTTCTGTGGTCTACAATCCCTTCTGCTCTCCGTGGATATCAGCTTGGAGCTTGACAGGGTAGAGCACTCAATATTTAATGCCTGCAGCAATCAGTTTAGATACTGTGGAGTGATAGCACGCCCTCCTTTGCCAACAACTAGCAAGAGATCCTGAACGATGTGGAGTTTGACTACTCTTCAATCAATCAATAACTCAATCAATCAATACTTTTTTTATAAAGTGCCTTTCAAAATCAAGGCACTGTTCACAACATAAACATAGATAAAAAAAGCAAGCAGCAGAATACATTATTTAAAATTAGTCTGGAAAAGCCAAAGAAAATAAATAAGTTTTCAACATACTTTTAAAACTACTAATGGTCAGGCATTCTCTTAACCAACGAGGTAGAGAAAAGTGTGAGCTCCAAAAGTTTTTAATCGAACCCTGGGAATCTCTAGCAATCCCTCATCAGTGGATCAGAGAGGACAATTGGGGGAATAGGGAATCAGGAGATCTTTCAGGCAGTTGAGCCCCTGTTCATGTAGGGCTTTAAAGGTAAGCAAGCCTACCTTGTAGGTGATCTGCCACTGAACTGGCAGCCAGTGCAGCTCACACAGCACAGGCTAATGTGGCTGGTCCTAGAGGTGCCAGTCAATAGCCTTGCTGCAGCATTCTGCACTAGCTGCAAGCAGCAGATATCAACCACAGATAGCCCCAGGTAGAGGGCATTGCAGTAATCAAGATGGGTAGTAATGAAGGCATGGACCAATGCTGAGAGGTCATCCGGTGGAACCAGGTGTTTCACCCAGATGATGTTCATCAGATGGTAAAATGAGGGTTGAGGTGACCAACTGAAGTTCCCTAGCTTTAACCAACACTCGTTGTCTGTCTAAGTAGTTAAGGAAATGGCAAACAAAATGACAAAGGGGCTTACTTGGTGGGGGCATAGCCCAGAGAGCATGGTAGGTATGCTCTATGACATATGCCAGTCCGTTGGGGGAGGGTCCCACAATCTTTTCACAGAACTTCTGTGCAAACAAGACCACTTGGGGACAATTCACCTTCATCAGTAGCCCCAGCACAACCAGGTTTTTCCAGTGAGATCACCCCTCTAAATCCTCCAGCTTGGTTTCCAGAGGGGTGACTTTCTACCATAGGGTAACAACCTCCGGGACTAGCTTGGTGCACCATTGGTCCAATGAGGATACTTGGACCCCCATATCACTGACCCTCTGGTTAAGGGTCTCCATTGCTAAATGTAGGGCTTGGTGTTCTGGGTGTAAGGATTTCTTTACTGGTGTGAATTCCATTAGGAAGCATTCCTCAGTGAGTGCTAGTGATGGAGGTCCTGTTTTCAGGACTGACCTGGAATGTGCCTTTTACCACTTCAGATTCTTCTCCCACACTGGCATTGTAGGCTGGGTATGGCTTGAGGGTGCCTGTTTCATCTCTGGCTCCATTTTGAATAGAGAAAAGGCAATCCACAGATGTGATCAGGCATTAGTTGCTGAAAATGAAGCCAATAATAGTTGAATCGGCCAAGGGTATGCACAAAATAATAGATTAAATGTGATAAGAGACAGAGAGGTCAAGAGGTGCTGCTACTGCTAGAAATGCATCACATGACTTCCTGTAGCCCAGTTTTTGATGTGACAGCATTGGTGGTCTTTTTGTCTGTTCTTCTTACTTGGTTTTTAATTATACACTGAGCAGTGGGGTGGTCTTTCCGGTTTCCTAGGTTTATATTGCACAGAATCTACAGTGATCAAATCACTGGGCAAGCAAATTAACAGTAGATACAATATGAAAACCATCACTTGACCCACTTTTCTATGGTCACACTCTCTATCACCTAAATCAAGAATCACTAAGACATTCATGCCTCTCACTAAACACTTGATCATAATGATGTTGCTATCTTAAGGGAATGTACATTTAAACCCTGGCCCAAAAGTAATTGATAATAACTACTTTGCATGAATTGTGTACTCACTTAAATGTGGGCATTAGACATCTTAACATAAGGAGCTTAATTCCCAAGTTAGAGCGTATAAAAACATTGATAAGTACTTCCAACACTGATATCTTTGTAATGTCAGAAACATGGCTAAACCACAGAATTATAATGCTGATTCTGAAATTACCAATTACAACATTTTTTTTTTATTTATTTAGACAGCAGTTTGGAAAACCTTTGAGCCATAGGCTCATTTACAAAGGTACCTTGTCACAGTAAGACAAACCAAAATACACAGTATAGCAGTATAACAGTAACTTAAGACATAGATACAAACAAGCTGGTAGAGGTAGGATTGATGCAAACAATTTATAAACAGTATAGATCTACAAGAGGTGATACAGTAGCAGTTTATTTAATGGATAACTTAATGGGACAGATTAAACTAACCAAATCAACTGGATATTTTAATTTAGCAAATTAATGGCTCTCAAAACTTTACTTTTTACACAGCAGCATGTTATAGGCCACCAACATATTTTCATGATTCCATACAGCTTTTGAGGTTGTGAATGGATCCATTTAAAGGCCCCAAATTGTTATTAATTGGGGATCTGAACTGGGACATGCTATTCCCTTCCAGTATCTTACTTAATCAGTTTTCAGCTCTAAACTTGACTCAGATTATAACTTCCCCAGCTAGGTCCCACAAAACTGATAGTGATAGGGATTCATTTTTAGATTTAATTCTCATTGTTGTCCCTCATAAGTATGATTTAGTTGTATTTGATCCAGATATAAGTTTTTTTTTTCCAATTATTTGACCAGGTGAGACACACTAAGCTGAAAGCTTGTTTACAGGTGCAACCTGGGAGCACAAGGCAATTAAGTGACTTGCTCAGGGTCACACAGTATGCAAGTGTGGGCTGTGGGATTCAAACCCAGGTCTCCAGATTTACAGCTCAGAGCCTTAAACCACTGCGCCATACTGCCTCCTAAGTGATCACTGTTACACAGCGTGTATTAGATAACATACACGAGCATCTTCTCCTGCTCATATAACATGTTCAAGCAACATTCATTTTTTTTATGATTAAGCCTATTTATCTGATCTCAATAATAGTAACTGGGCTCTGACATTTACATGTCCTAATATGCATTCGGCTCAGGAGTTTTTGAAATGTTCACTCCTAGATGTTGTAAGTAGACATGCTCCATTTGTTAGAAAAAGAGCTAGGGCATAAATGACACCCTGGTTTAATATTTACTTTAGCACACTTCTAAACATTAAGGCAAATCATGGGTTGGAGCAAGATCTACTAGGGATCATAAAGACATTCAGGCATACAAAACGCCAAGAAATAGGTGTGCAGCTGAAATCAGGAAAACGAAAAGTAATTATTATATTAATCAATTTCAAGATTCTTTGAATAATCCTAAAAGAAATGTGGACTAAAATAAACAAATGTAAGGCATATTTAGCAGTTCTTCATTACCAAAATTAATAAAATATTCAAGCCTTGTAATATCCAAACCTGAGGAACAAGGTAAAGCTTTCAATCATTTTTTTTTCTGAAGCATGTCAGGCATCACACTCTCCTGAAATTACCACAGCCAGCCCCCTCAGCCACTGCAGCAACATAAACAGCCCCAAACAACAATACAGTCAGTCTCCCCCCAGCCGCCCCACACCCAAGTGAACACAGCCCTGGCACGAACACAGCCAGCCCCACCCCAGTAAACACAGACAACCCAGGAACCAACACTACCTGTGCAGCACCCCCAATAAATCCAACCAAACACTGATGGACCGAGCACCTACACAGCCCGTCACCCCACCCCACCCAAGTAAAAGCTCACCTTGTATCAACACTGCCAACTCCCTTGCACTACCCAAGTGAACGCTGATGCCATAGGAATCAGCATAGTTGGCATGGGGTCATAATGTCGCATGGCAGAATGCTGTGCATCTTAATCGCGTTGCACGATTACATTATTACTTTTGTTCTGTGGGGCCTCTGCCCCCACATCCCCGTTGTGTGGAGCTGTGCCCCCAAACTCCTCCACTAATTATTCTAACTTGGGGCCAACACGAGAGCCGACAGGTCCAGGATGCACCATAATGCCATAATGCTATTGCTGCATAAACATTATGACCTAATACGAGCATAGTCAGTCCCCCCCCAAGCAAACACAGCCAGCCTCGGCACCAATGTGCAAGCCCCTACCCCACGCAAGCAAACCCTCCCAACTCTCATATCCACAGCCCCAACACAAACTATCCCTGGATTGGCAGGGAACAAGTCATTTTTTTTTTAATTCTTTGGTAACCAGGTAAGACCTGCTAAGCACAAGTGCCTGTTTTCAGGGGTGAGCTGGGAGCACTCAGGAGAATATGTAACTTGCTCAGAGTCACTCAGTATGAAAGTGGAGGCTGCTGGAATCCCAAACAAGTCTGCTGGATGTACGTCACAGGCCAGTTTGTTGGATCTATGATCCCAGTTCAGCAACTATTTTGTTGACTTGCATCACAGTGACAGGCTCCCATGTGGACTGTGATTTGCAGTTGGCAGGGAGCTGCACACATCGGATAGTGTTTTTTCATTGGGGAGCTTCACCCCCCCAATGCCCCATGTGGGAGACTCTGTCCCCGCACTATCCATACTAATAGATTCCAACTTCGAGTTGGAGTTGGTTCTGGAAGGGGGTGCAGGATGGGAGAAAGTGTTTCTGGGCACCGGGTGGACTTCCACAGTGACATGTTGATGCTGTCGGCATCAACGTATTTTGCTGTAGAAATGTCACTGTGGAAGAGGCATGCCCAGTTTATTACTCTCACCTCTAGGCTATAGAGTGCCAGGCCAGCCCAGCTATACAACTTCCACTCCCCTATCTTATCCATTCCAGATATAGGCAGCTCTTGTCAACAGGCTTCTCATTAGTGAAGACCAGATCATGGTGTTGAACTGTCTGAACACTCAGCCAAGTCTGATTATAATAGAAATGGTCCACAGCAGTTCATAAAGTGGGTCATTTATTAAAGTTACTAAGTTCTGTGATAAATCTGAATTTTACACGCCACCTCAGTTAAAAGGATCTGCAGAAGTCTGCTTAATACACTATTGCAGTTTTGCAGTTTATTAGGGGATTTAAATCTATTCAAAGGGTGAACTATGTATAAAGTTTGATGTTGGATCTCCACTGCTCTTGGCAGTAATAGCCTATCTTCATATATATCTTAGCTAAAATACCTGATGTTGATAACCCCCACATGCTGTAACATGATCAGAAGTATATGACCAACACTAACTGTAATAATGATGTGTATAATATGCCATGCACTTGCCTGCTGAAATGACTGGTATCCACTGAAGTTGCAATCAACAGTCACAGTATCATAGTATTATAGTCAATACAAAGCATCATCTGGACCTAAGTCCATTTTGCTTGCTGTGTACCCTAGTGTAAAAAAAATAAAATAAAAATAACAACATTTGTAATTTAAAACTCAACAAATATAAGTTTAAGAAAACAAGCTTCTCATTCTCTTCTTTTGTAGAAATAGACTGATACACACACTGGTCACACAGAGTCATGTCAAGGCCAGCTGTAAATCTTTCAGCTCTCTGAGATAAGATTGCCACTGTACATAAATAAAATATTCTCCTCTATGCTGAAGCTGATTAGCAGGGTTGCAACTAATTTTAGTTCAATTTAACCCCTTCACACTGGACCTGAATTATATAGAAGTCAAGGCAAACTGAGTTTCAAAAGTGTGTCTTTGTTAAATGAAGGGTTAAATAAAAAAAATAAAAAAAGAAAAATACACCCACAGTAGAAAAAAAAAACAGACTGCAACACTTTAACAGGGCTCATACGCAGGGTTCTTATACAAAGACGTCAGTTACTACAAGTTGTTTATTTTTGGACATTTTGCACACATTTCTGAATGTACAATACATCTCAAATCCATTTATCTGAAGCTCTGTTTACAGCAATATGTAAGGGTAGGAGAACATTGTTCTAAATTTGCTACTGTAAGCAGTGGGGACCCCCAAGGGTTAGTGCTGGGCCTCTTTCTATTTTTGATCTACATGAATGAAGTTCCAAAACACAGATCCAGCTCAACTAACACATTTTTATATGACGATGACACAATTTTATATACTGTACACAGCATAAAGACCCTAATTTGCCAATTGATATAATACAAAAAGACTTAAACACGATTCAGAGGTGCCGAAGGTTCTAAGATTACTGTTTAATGTCCAAAAAATTCGGTGGATGCTATTTGGTAACAAAAAGCATGCAAACACGTCAACATTCTCCAGAAACTCATTAGAGGGTACAATGAAAGATAAGATTGACTCATAAATACTTATGAATTTTGTTAGATTACAGACTTTCATTTAGCCATCATATCCAAAATGTATCTATTAAACTAAAAAAAAATAGCTTTCTTTTATAGGAACAAAGCATATTTCAGTTTATTCATTTGTAATCAACTTGTTAACTCATTATTTAGATCAAGAGCTCTCTGTTGTTGCTTAATGCCAAAATATCTGACAAAATATTGAGGGCTCAGTCTTACTGTATCTGTACCTTGTACATGGATTGAGTTGCAGAAAAAACAAAACTGACTTCACTTTTATCTATTTCTCATTTGAAATCAGTTATTACCTAGTTGCTGTGTTGTTTTTGCAATCATCTGTGAATTTTATTTATTTTAGAATGCACATTGCTGTATACAGACTACATCTGTACTTCTTGCCATGTAATGTTCTATGTCTAGACACAATTGTAAAATACAGTTTACTCCCAATTGCCTTGCAATAAATATTGATTGATTGCTTGAAATAACCTTGAAAATGTGTCACCAAAGATGTTGAACATTGGTCCACAGGGCAGCTTTTTTCTTGTTCACAGCAATCTTTACATATGTTTTGGCATAAAATAAGTTTTATTTCTTGACTGCATAACAGACTGAAATGTTTTACGGGTAAGAGCTACTCAAACATGCAACCATAAAACGGTAGGGGTATGTGCTGTTTTTTACATGTACTGTGCCTTCTCTTTAACCGAGCACTCCCTGTTGTCTCCCAGTGCTGCATTTGGACCTTGGCAAACTAAACAGCAACTTTATATGTATGTCAGTTTATTTAATGGGTTATCTGGGCTTTTCTGTCACACAATGCAATAGTTAATATCTTAAAATGCTAAGGTATAATGATCACAATGCATTTAATTTTACATTGTAATACAAATTACACATATGGTATAATAATGGATAGGATTATGCAACATAAAAACAATATATAATAAACAGATTCATTCCATTACTAAACTGAAAGTCATTCTGAAAAAAATTGTGATGTCTCATGATTTATTGTGTGGTCTTTCCTTTTTTATAATAGTCTCATCATTATTTAACTTTCTTATAAATGCTCATGTAAACATGTGCTCAGTTTATTAGGAAGCTCGCTCAAGTTCTGCATATTGTAGTTTGTCAGGGGTTACTACAGATAAAGGCACTGTTGTAATTCAAATTCAGCACCACTGCATCTCATGACTTTTAAATCACTTTTCCCCCAAGGAGAGGAGAATCATCTCAGGGAAGGATTGACTTGGTCCCTTAGCTTGGGACTCCCTCTCCCAGCACTAGCAATGGCAAGAGTCAGTGGTGGGAGCCATGGGGCAGCAGTATCAGAAGGACAGAAGCAGCAGCTAAAAGCCAAAGATTCAGCAAGGGATGGCAGAGGCTCCAATCCTGAGACGTGGTGCAGAAATGGATGGACAACTTTGGGAGTGGCACACCAAGTCAGCGGCTCCTCTGTGGCAGCTTATCACCCAGCTAGATATTTAAGGCAGCACCAATCTGCTGCAAGAGAAAGGGAACAGTTGGACCAATCAGATGACTGGAGCAGACCCTGAACTGACCAATCAGGGTCAATGGCACCAGTTTAAAAAGCTAGGCACAGAGAGGGGATTTAATCAATTTCCCCCCACGAAGACTAGGATAATCACTCGGAGGGGATGACTTGGTCCCTTAGCTGGGACTCCCTCTCTCAGCACTAGCAACAGCAAGAGTCAGCGGCAGCTCCCATCTGAAGCTATAGGGAAGCAGCACTAGAGGGACAGAGGTGGCAGTGGGGACTATATCTCAGAGCCCCTAGAGTCAGCAAGAGATGGCAGTGGCTCCAGTCCTGAGCAGCAGGGCAAAAACAGAGGGACAGCTTTGAAAGCAGTATAACAAGCCAGCAGCTCCTGTGTGGCAGAAACAGGGACAGGTTCAGGAGTGGCACAACATGCCAGTGGCTCCATTGCCACAGCTCCCCACCCAGCTACAAGTTCAGCTAGAAGTTGAAGTTGGCACAACAAGCCAGCAGCTCCTCGGCAGCAACTTCTCACCCAGCAAGAAGTTGAAATTTGGCCCACCCACCCATCCTCTCCTCTGCACTTCACTAAATCCTCATGCTGCAAACCAAGGATTGGTCAGTGCTGGCAAGGGGGGAGCACAAGAGAAAGAATGAATTAAGGTACAGAATCACTGTGTAGAGGGTCTTAAAGGAACAAACTGTCTATTAGGAACTTGCTTCAGCTCAGGGTTATTGGGTGGTGAGCCTTAAAGGAACAAACTGCTTTAAAAAAAAGAACTAGCTGCTTTCAAGATTCTGGATGCTGCAGGAATCCAGGGTAGAGGGACTTAATGTAACAAAGGCTTCAATTGTATGAGTGCCCTGACAGTTTTGTTTGGTATTATGTAATTGTTGAGAGGTCATCAGTGTATAGTAAGCAAAGAGACCCCTAGGAGGCTGGCACAAATGTGGTGCAGGAGAGAAGGGCTAGCATAGAACAAGGAGGAGGACCATGGAAGAGGGTGGTGGCAGGGTAGAGGGGAACTTCAGGGAGAGGAGATGTGGCAGGGAAGGGGGGATACAGTGAGGGAAGCGGGGAAGCAGAGGACCAAGAGGAGGGAGGATAGTGGGTTGTAATAAATGTGGGGCAGCTGTATTCATGAACACTCTATGGAGGTTGGGAGAATGCCCAGTTTGTCAGAAATTTGGGAGTCTGGAAGCTAAACTGGCATGGCTAAGAAGGGAAATGTAGGGTAGGCCAGGATAAGGTTGAGGGGTAAAGGATAGGAGGCAGGAGGACAGAAATGCTGGGAGGATAGAAGGGTGTGCCAAACTGGGGTAAGGACATAAAGAGGCCAAGAGAACAGAAGGAGTGGGCAGAACACAAGGTACTTAAACACAGGGGCATGCAACCACATAAAAAGATATACAGAGGTTTCAAACAGGTACTGGCCCTTGGTTGGGCTGCTGGAGCAGGAGATGGTAGAGGGGAGAGGATCAGAGAAAATCAGGGAACTGAACATAGGGATACAGGGGTAAGGGATAGACCCCCTGCAAGCATACAGGAGAAGTGTGGCAGGGGTGTCACAGTAAAGAGGGAAAAGACAAAGAGGTTGGGGAAGAAGCCAGTAGTAGGAGGGAGGAAGTTGGATACAGGAAAAGAGGCAGAGGAGGGAGGCAGGTGGAAGGAAACCACATTGGGGACAATGAAAAGAAGGATTATTCAAGTGGGAATGAAAGGGGAAAGAAATGGAAATGGCAAGGAGGGGAGGAGAAAGGGGGAGGGCAGAGGGAAGCATAGAGTAGGCAAGAGGAAATGGGGTTGGCAAATACAGGGGTAGGGAATTGTGAAGACCAAGGTAGAAGCATAAGGAAAACAAGAACAAGCAGCCAGTGAAGAGTTCCTTGGGCATCCTTGGAGAAAGCAAATACAAAATCGATAATGGTATGTGGGGACTCCGTCATAAACGGGATCTGTTGATTGAGGAAGGGGCAGCATGTAAGAAGAGATCAGTTTTCTGTGACCCAGGGATGGAAGCAAGAAGAGCACTTCTGAGAATCAAGGAGAACATTAAGTTAATTGGTAGTAAACCACACCTAGTCCTACACCTCAAAATGAATGACCTGGCAGGGGAGGAGGTGGAGGAGGTACAAAAGAGAATCAGGGAGCTAGAAAAGGGGTGTAAAGGGATATTCAGTTCCCTGGCATTTTCAGAAGTCCTGCCAGCACTGTGCCAGTACAGCTAGGCAAATAAGAATCAGGGATTTAACCACTGGCTGAGGCAGTGGTGCAGAAGGGAGGGATACACATGTATAGCAGACTGGGGGACACATGGATAGACAAACACCTGTACACAAGAGACATGCTACATGTAAATGATGAGGGAGCCAGACTGCTAAGGGGAAAGCTGCAGGGGTACATAGACAGAATCCTGGGGAATGATTTAAACTAAGGGGGAAGGAGTACGAAGCTAGGGGGTGGACTAGGAAAAGTGGCTAGTTAAACTCACCTAATTTGCACTCCCCCACAACTGGGGCAGGGGACACAAATAGGCAGGAGAACAGAAGGAGGGATAGAAGGAAGGGTCTTCTGGCAAATACCAGGAGTCTGGGGAATAAGATGGGGGACTTGGAGGCAATGGAGGGGACAGATGACCTAGATCTGGTAGTGATAACTGAACATGGTGGATGAAAAACCAGTTATGAAGTGGAAATACTGGGGTATAGTTTTTTTAGGAGATACAGGAAAGGAAAAAAAGGGGAGGGGTAGCCCTATACATAAGAGACGGAATAAGGGCAATGGTGAGTGGGGATGGGCAGGGATCAGCGGAGACCTTTTGGGTCACATTAAGTAAGAGGATGGGGTAAGCAGTAAGGATAGGGGTGGTGTACAAACCACCAAATAAGAGGTTGGGGAAGGAGGAGGATAGGGAGATGACTATGGAAATACAAAGGATGGCCGGCAAAGGGGAAACCCTGATGGTAGGAGACCTAAATCTTCCTGATTTGGACTGGGTAATCCAAACAGCATCATCAGAAAGGGGCAGGGTACTGTTGGAGTCCATGCAGGAAGCATTTATTCAACAGCTGGTCAGGGAACCGACTAGGGAAGGGGCCATGCTGGACCTGGCTATGACAAATGGGGACAGTATGGAGGACGTGCAAGATTATGCACCTAGGGAGAGGGAATCCTCAGGTTGAGTATGACCTAGACAGTGTAACACTGGAGGCCAACAAAGAGGAAAGGGATCTAGGGATAGTCATAGAAGACTATCTCAAAGTGGATTAACAGTGTGACAAAGCAGTTGGAAAGACTAACAGAATGTTAGGGTGCATAGGGAAGGGTACCACAAGTAGAAGGAGCTAAGTGGTGGTACCATTGTACAACTCCCTAGTAAAGCCTCATCTGGCATACTGTGTTCAATTCTGGAGGCCCCATCTCCAAAAAGACATAGGATGGAGATGATACAGAGGAGGGCGACAGCAATGGTGTCAGGGATGCACCATAAATTGTATGAGAAGAGACTCAAGGCTCTAAATATGTACTGCCTGGAGGAAAGGAGAGAGAGGGGGGATATGAATGCAATCTTCAAATATCTAAAGGGGATCAACAGGGTACCTGAGGGGAGCATCTTTCACATGAAGAGAAATAGCATAACAAGGGGCCACAGCATAGGACTAAAAGGTGGAAAACCTGGAAGGAACTTGATTAAATTCTACTTCACTGAAAGGGTGATGGTGAGATGGAGCAGTCTCCCCCAGGAAGTGGTGGGGGTGGCCACGGTTCAGGGATTCAAGAATGCATGGGATAGATACATGGGAAATATCACGCTGGGGGTGAGGGAGGGGCTTGTAGCATCTAGGGTACCTTAAGCATTAGAAAGAGACATAGGGCAGACTGGATGGGCCTCAAGGCCCTTATCTGCCGACAGTATGCATGTATCTATGTATCTATGATGTAAAGGTTGGGGAAAATCTATGAGATAGTGACCATAGGATGGTAAGGTTTAGCTTTCAGTCAGGGTTGGAGAAAAGCTGGTCCACCGCTAGGATACTGGATTTCAGGAAAGTGGATTTTAAGAAACTGTATGAAATTTTACAGAAGGAACTGGAAGGGAAGTAGAACCTAGAAGAAAAAGAGGAGTTGTGGGGTGCAATAAAAAGGGAAATTCTGCAGGCAACAGAGCAATGTATTAGGAGGGTGAGCAAATGTGAAAGAGGGAGGAAACCACTTTGGTTAACAACAGAGGTGAGGGAAGCAGTGAGGGAGAAAAGGAAGGTGTTCAGAGCCTACAAAGCTTTGCAAGGTGTGGTGGGCAAAGAAGTTCACTGGGAGAAGCTTAGGGAAGCTGGGAAAATAGTCAAGAGGGATGAGGCAGATACCCAGGAGAAAACAGCAAGGGAGGCCAAAAGAGGAAATAAGAAGTTTTTCAGGTATGTGGGTGACAGAAGGAGAAACAGACAGGGGATTATGAGACTCAAAGGGGAGCTCTGCTAGAGGGGAGGAGGAAAAAGTGAATCTGCTGAACGACTACTTCACCTCAGTCTTCAAGGCTGAGGAAGAAGGGAAGGGGCCAAAGCTATGAGGCAGGGGAAGGGTGGGCAGGGAGTCGGATACAAGACCCTTTATAGAGGGTAGGTATTGGAGGAATTAAGAAAACTGTGGATGGACAAAGCAATGTGACCCAATGCAATCCACGCCATGGTAGTAAAAGATTTAAAAGAGGAATTGGCAGCACCACTCACAAGGTTATTTAATATGTCTCTAGACAAGGGAAGAGTCCCAAGGGATTGGAGAAGGACTGATGTGGTGTCTTTACACAAGTGGAGAGGAGGGAAGGAGCCAGGCAACTACAGCCTGGTTAGCTTTACCTCCGTGGTGGGTAAACTGATGGAATCACTTATAAAGGAAAGGCTGGTACAATATCTAGAGAAGGAGGGCCTCACCGACAACAACCAGCATGGGTAAACGGGTGGAAAGTCATGTCAGACAAACCTGACTGAATTCTTTGTGGGAGTAACTGAGATATGTGATAAGGAAGGGGTGGTGGACATGGCCTATCTAGATTTCAGGAAGGCCTTCAACACCATCTCCCACAGGAGGCTAATAAGCAAGCTAGGTAGCTTAGAGGTGGGGAGAAAATTAATGAACTGGGTGGAGAATTGGCTGGGGGGAGAACTCAGAGGGTTGTGGTAAATGGGGTGTACTCAAAGGAAGGAGGAGGTGATGAGTGGGGTTGCTCAGGGATCCATGTTGGGACCCATACTGTTTTTTTTTTGTCATGAAAAATGTTATTGATTTTCAATTTTACAGAACATCACATTATAACAAAGTCATGTCATAAGGAGGATGTAAGGAATAAGAACTTCTGAACCTCCCCTAAGGGGAGGTCCAGAAAACCCAGTGATATACACATTACAAAAAAATCATCAAAATCCAGTGATCCCTTTTAGAAACCTGAGTAGTTACTTGAGGCAGAGTACCTACATTCCAGGTGGTTGGTTTAAGGATAGTCTTAACAAAGCAACGATGTATCACCTACATATTAAACTCATCCACCTTTTTCCCATAGGGGACTGAGGGGGAAGGAGGAACCTCCTGACCTGGTTGAGAGTCACCAGGGCAGGAGAAGAAGTGACTAGACAATAGCTGGCCCCTAATGAGCTCTGGTAAAGAGCTTGTGTGGTTTACTTGATATGCCTAATATCATGGAATAGGTGGGGAGGTCACTCAGACAGGGGGGTTGCCAGGTGCAGTAGGTTGGACTGAGCATAGGTGTGAATGTAGATAGGCATCCCATGTCTTATGGAACTTGTGAATTTGATTTATAGTAGGCTAGAGTATGTGAGTCTTTCAAAGATGGCCAGCTTCACCAAAGTTGAGTGCCAGGACAGAATTGAGGGGGTGGTGTTGCCTGCATTTCATCAGTATGGCCCATTTGGCCTCTTGCAGAGCAGACATTACCCAGCTTCTGAGTGGGGCTCGGAGGGAGTCAAGGGGAGAGGAGTCTCCCAACAGCAGCAGAGTGTGTGGCTGGGTGAGCACCATGCCCACAACTCTGGAGCAATCCTCTAGGACTGACCTCCAGAAAGGCACTAAAGCAGGACACTGTTAGAGCATGTGCAGTAGATGAGCGGGGCTTTGCTGGCACCTCCAGCACTGTGCATGCCTTAACAGTCCCATTGTCTGGAGCAGAGTTGGGTTCCTGTACCACTGCATCACAATTTTCTGCTGGATCACTTGGCTTCTGGCATCCATGTATCTGGAGTGAGCAGCTTTAAAGTAGCGTTCACAGGTTTCAGAGGGAATGGTCACCTGGGTTTCAGATTCCCATTGTAATCTGCACTTCTCGGTGTGGTCTGGCTGAGAGTCCGAAAGTGTCCAGTAGACTTTCCCTGCTAGCCCTTGTTGTTTGACAAGTTTGTGGAGTGTACACAACCAGCCACTCTTAGTGTCCCGCACTTGATGAGCCTGTAATGAGTGGATTACACTACGGATCTGGAGATATCTCCAAATGTAATGAGTGGGAAGGCCATATCGTGCCTTCAGCTGATCCAAGGACCTCAGTACCTGAGTTGAGTTGGGTATGTAGAGGTCACTGACCAAGATTACACCTTTGTTGGCTCAAATTGGCCAGCTGAGTGTTTTTTTACCCACGGCAATTCATTGGTTATTCCAGAGGTGTGTAAACTCAAGGAGAAGGTCCCAGGCTGGCTTAGGGGTATGGGACATAGACATGGCAACCCACCATGCTCTTCCAGTCTCTGTCATGATAGGAGTGGCATTGGAGAGAAAGAGACTTTTTTTGAGGACAGTAAAGTACCCAAAGTTTCTCCCTGCACCAGGGAGGATTCAGTATGACCCACATGGTAGGGTGAGAGGGAGATGGAGAGAACCATTTTGTTGCCTATGCTACCCTATATGCCATCCGGTACCCCTGGAACCAAGGGAGCCCTATACACCCTCTGGACCAATAGGCCTGCAGCTTAGACTTACTCCACCGAGCAGCTTTCCCTTCTCAAAGTAGAAAAGATACTAATTTGTCCAGGGTCTGAAATAACTTCGGAGAGAGGGAGATGGGGAGGTTGTGGAAGAGATCAAAAATCCTTGGAAGGAAAAACATCCACACCGCCTCAATCTTCCCCTTCAAGGTTGGTTTGAGTTTAAGCCAGCAGCCTATTTCAGCAATAATGGAGGTAAGTAAGGGGTTAAAGTTTGCTCCATCAAGCTGTCTCTATCCTGTGGTAATGATTACCCCTAGATAAGAGAAGTCCTGTGGAGCCCAGGTGATGGGTGTTCCCTGGAGGCAGTCTTTAGTACAAGTGCCAGATTCAGGAGATACAGAATCATCTTTTTCTGATTGCGTGAGCCCCATGAGTCTCACAAAGTCTTGAAGGATCTCTAGGATCTTAGGAAGTGATTGCCTCAGCTTGGTAATGGTCAAGAGAAGGTCATCTGCGTACGAGTTAACCAGATATTCTTGTTCCGCTGTCTGGATCCCAGATATGTCCCTAGAGGCTATGAGTTTCCTTGCCAGTGGGTCTAGGGCAATGAGAAATAACTAGGGGAGTGGGCAGCACTGCTGAGTGTCCCTCTGGAGAAAGAAGGGAGAAGAGACATTCCTATTGGTTAGGATCTTAGCAGAGAGTGAGTTGTACAAGATGGAGACCCATCCCCGGAAATAGGGGCCGAAACCATATAGGTCCAAGACTCTGTGGTTGTAATTCCATTCCACAGAGTCAAAGACCTTGGAGAAGTCTATAGCCAGGGCAGCCATAGGTTGGGCTGATTGTAACACCAGCCATTTCAGCTTGAGTACTAGCCTAAGATGATCTGCTCTAGGTTTCCTTTCAGAATACCTCGACTGTGAGAGGTGAATTAGAAAAGGTAGTACACACACTATTCTATTGTCTAACAACTTTACTGCTATCTTAGTGTCCACAGATAGCAGGGAGATGGGGCAGAAATTGGCACAGTCAAGTGGTTCGGGTGACTTCTTAGGAAGCAGGGACAAGTGCTTCCTTCATAGCCGGGGGGGGAGGGAGCTGTTACTGTGAGCTTTCTGCAGGGCTTTGAGGAGGGGTGGTGCAATTATGTCCTTCAGCATTTGGTAGAGCTCTACCATCATTTCATTCAGTCCGGGTACCTTACACTTAGACAGTTGGGACATTGTAGTGCGGAGCTCAGCCAAGGATATGGGAGTATCCAGGCATTGCACTATTTCTGGTGGGTGTCGGGGGATGGGAACAGAATTATAGAAGCCCTCTAATGCCCTAAACGTACCTGAGTCATCCAATGGTTGTTTTTGTCTGATATAGGGTATGGTAAATCTGCCACATGACCTCATTAATACCATTTGGCTAAGAAACCATTTTCCCAGTGGGATTCCGTAGTGCATGGATCTGGGATGCAGCCTGCTGTTTCCTCAAGTGGTAGGCGAGTAGTTTGCTGCTCTTGTTGCCCCCATCTCAAAACTTATGCTTAGATCAGAGGAGCTGCCAATCTGCCTTCCATTGCATCAAAGTGTTAATTTTGTACTTGAGCCCTAGTATAGAGGTCAGGAGGGTGTTGTGTGCAGAGGGAGAAGAGGACTTGAACCTCAGTTCCAAGTCAGTTAACTTGGTTTTTAGCTTAGAGATCTCCTCCCTGCAGGCCTTGTTCTTGGCTGCCATATATGAGATGGTGCACCCTCATAGCACAGCCTTGAAGGCTTCTCAAGCACAGCCTGATCCCACTTCTTCTCTGGCGATGTCTTGGAGATAAGCCTTTGCCTCAGCAACCATTGTGGAGCAAAGACTTTGTCCTGGAGGAGTAGAGGGTTGCATCTCCATCTAGGAGAGGATGGGCAGAGTACGGGGGGAGAAAGCAGCAAGTAGTTGGCACATGGTCAGATATCAGTATATAGCCAATACTGGTATTGCCAATGCCTTGCACTGTCTCATGGTTTGCCACCCAAAGGTCGATGTGGCCATGGGTATTGTTTACTGGGGAGAAGCAAGTATAGTCCTGCCCCGTGGGATTGTCCCTTCTCCAGGGGTCTGTCAGTCCCCACTCATCTATGAGCTCTTGCAGAGCCATTCTAGCCTTGGGGTGTGTTTGAGGGGGTGGGATGGGACTTGTCCAGGAATATATCAGCTACCAGATTGAAGTCCCCCCCCAAATTAATCAGAATGTCTTGCTGCTCTTCAGCAAGAGAAGCCAGCATCAGGCAGATTTCTTCAAGGATGTCAGCTGAGTCTAAATTGGGTCCCTACACATTCACAACTATACCTTTCCCTCCCGGGTATGTAAAATGCACTGCTATCCTTCGGCCCTGTGTGCCCATCTTAATGATGTCCTCGACCCACTGAATTGCGTTATGAAGCAGAATGGCTACGTCTTTCAATTTAGAGAAGGTGGAGCTAGCCAGAACCTAGGCCACCCACAGTTTATTCAGCAATTTTACCGACCTGGCAGTGAGGTTTGTTTCCTGGAGGAGGGCAATATCTGTGTCCATTGAGCAGAGGAGTTATAAAACCTTGCTTCATTTAACAGAGTGGTTTAAACCCTTGACATTCCAGAAAACATACCTCCATCCTTGCCGAGCATTACCTGACATGGCCTCCCTATAACAGGCACTAGATTCCAGTTATCTGCAGGTAACCAAACCTTAATGGGGCCAGCAGCCACCCTTCTCCGGATAGGCCCTTAAAGTGCACGCTCCTTGGTGAAGAGTTGGAACCGAGAAGAGAAGAACTTGAAGGGAGAGACGAGAGGTGATCCAAGATGATGGTTTCTTCCTGGAAGTAGGTAAACAAGTGTCCTGTAAGAGTAATAAATAACCAACAACACTTCAAAGATATGCAATAATGAGAACAGAAAAAGCAGTCAACAATGGAACCACTTATCCTCAAAACCTTAACTTCCTGGGAGTCCCAGGAATTCTTGCCTGGTGAAGCTGTGATAGTGGTGGGACACGCATGTGGAGTTACTAATCCACTGTGTCCTACAGAAGAAAAAGGGTGAAAGCTCCTCAGCCACTCCCCTCAATGGAGGGGTTAAGAAATGAGAGGAAAGGGGGTATCTGGCTGCACAAGGTGTCTAGTTAATACTCCTGACTCCTGGAGTATCAGTCAATATTGGGAATCTGTCACTGTGGTGGATGGAATATGTGAATTCACTAAGGGTGTCATGTTAAACATATACGGGAATCATGGTGCTTGCCGAGTCACTCAACCACATTGGCTCATACATCCAGATAAGGTAGAAGGCAGATCAACAGCGGACAACCTCTCACTCTGCCCTGGACAATTCACCACTAATAGGTGATCTGGGGGAGAGGGAAAATCCCAGAAATATGGGATGCAAGGGAAGGGGTAAAAGGAGAGGAGGGAAGGGGCCCTCCTCCTACCGGGTCACCAGAACTTGTAACCTGAATGAGACTAACTTTAATAAAATTATGTGTAAAACATTTCACTAAAAATAGAGAACAATAAAAGATTAACCATGCACAGTCATCTAACCAGCTTCACAATATAAAATGACTGAGATTCTGATACAACCCTGATAAAAAAAATCCACCTAATCATAGGGCTGGAGCTTGTAACCTATTAGGACGAAATGAAAGACAAAAAAGGGGGTCCTTTCCCCACGAGGGAAAGGAAGGAGGGATAAAGGAGTGGTATGCGGATGGGGGGCATTAAGGTTAAGGGAAAATCATTCTAGGTTTCTCTGGGTTAATGCCCTAGTGAGCTAAAGATGGGGGAGGGCTGTTGGATATGGCAGGCCTCTCCTCTGGGGGCATTTCGATGTGAAGATACCCCTTGGCTGCCCTGATCACTACTCCCTTGTTAACAGAAGGGGTAACATGTAAGATTCAGGGCACCAGTGGGCACCCTCACTAGTCGCCCAACATGGGTGAGTGAAAAGTGGGAGCTATCTGGCTTTGGAGGCATGCCTAGAGAACTAAAGCACTTGGGCCTTGTGGCCCCCTTGATCGAGCCCTTAGTAAGAATCAGCAGATCATGTGGAATGAAAAAAGATAGAAGTTAAACAAAAGTCCAATGCTTAGCCTTCTAGAAGGGAGGAATCCTTGTTGATGGAGAAAAGCATTCTCTCAGTCAGCCTTAAGCTCATGGCACATTAGATTGAGTGATTCAGTCTGCTCCTCTTCGCGGAAGTGGTCCAGCTGCCACTACTTCTGCAAAAGTCTACAAACCCAGTTGATCACTGGCTGCTGCTCCTCATGTTGCTCTTCCAGATCTAGAGATTCAGGTTCTGCAGCCCAATCTAGGGGACTGGCAGTGTCCGTCAATTCAGTCATCATGTCACTAGATTCTGCTTGCTCCTCACTGCTTGAGGAATCTTCTCTTGGGCGCTTTGCAGGAGAAGAAGTGGGGAGCTCAGAGTGCTCCTGATGATAACGGCTCTGTGATCTCAGCCTTGGATTGGGTGCTTCTGGGGTTTCCCCATCACACTGGCGGTGGTTGTGTGCTTTTGCCCTGAGTCAGGGATCTGTTGGTTGCAGGCAAATGCCCATGGGGGTCCTGCTTGCTATAAGGTTGAGCCCTGGGGGAATCCTCTGTGGTGGGACTGGTCCATTCAGCATTGCAGTCCCTGTGGATCTGCTTCCTTTACCCCATTCTCTTTGTTAGTGCCTTGATCGCCTGGAGCCCAGAGGTTCCTGTGAGATGTAATCCCTTTGACAGCTGCTGGCCAGTACTTTTTAAGCCAGGCCTTGGCCTCTTGTGGGGATTCAATTAGGATTTCCTTACCATCCTTGTAGATCAACAGAGATGATAGCCCATTGATGCAAAATTTAAAGCCGCTATCCCAAAGTTTTTTTTACAGATCCAAAGGCTTTGTGCCATACTGCTACCTAGTGGGAGAAGTGCCTGTAGAAGGAGATGTGGGCCCCTCTCCAGGTAATATTGCCAAGGTTCCTGGCTACAAGTAATACTTGCTCTTTCACTGAGTACCTCAGAGGTAGGCGATGATAGGCCTTGGTGGGGAATTAGTTGGGCCAGCTTTACCATGGACTCTATGTGCACTTTCCACCTCAACTGTGCCCCTCCAACGCTGTCCAAACAGTCTGGGGATAAAGTCATTAAGAAACCACGCCATGCTTTTACTCTCCATACCTTTAGGGATGCCCGGTATTCTGATGTTATTGTGGCATCCCCTATTCTCTTGGTCCTCTGCTCATTCCCAAAGCCTGGCCAGTTTCACCTCATGGTCATGCAACCGCTGCCAGACTAGCCCTAGTTATCTCTTCAGTTCCTCCATACATTGTTCAGTGACATTGAACTTGTCCTCCAGGTGGTAGACATTGGCCACATTGCCCGTTAGCACTGTACTAATGCCACCCACTCTGACTAGGGGGGCTTCAAGCATTTTTGTTATGTAGGAGAGGGAGTCGGCAATAGGAGTTTGTGGCTCTTTGTACCCTGATAGCTCCCCCTGAGAGTTGGGTGGTGGGGGGGGGTGAGAATGCGGCCATCATTCCAACCTACAGCTGTGTATGAAGACTGAGTAGCTCCGGTAGGTATTGAACTGCTAAATGGTACAGTTCGTGTTCAGCATTGGGCTGGCAGTATTAAGAAAGGTGCTCAATGTTCATTCCAGAAGGCAGTTTAGTCAGATTGTTAGCATAGGTGTAGTGGAATGTGCCATCTAGATCCCAAATGGCCTGTAAACACCGTGCTGGTTGAGTGCTGACATGAACTTTTGCAGCAAGTTCAAACTTCAAAACTGGTGCCTGGCAAGCGGCAGAAGGTCAGTCCCCCCCCAATGAAAACAAAGCAAGATAGTCCCTGATCACATCTCTGTGTCAACAATTGTGCCCAGATAAGGATGGAGAAAAATCTTTATGCAGCCATCTCGCTGGTGCTCAGACCACACCCCCTGGAACCCATACTGTTTAACAGGTAACCCGTGAGTTTAGCGACCGCGATTGGGCACCTACCGAAATGGCTACTCAATCGCGGCATTTTTGACCACAGCGAGGAAGGAAGGAGGGAGGGAGGGTGACCGGATGGGGGGGTGCGCTACTATAGCAACAGGATATCGCTACATGTATACGCATGGGGGAGGGCAAGCGTAACCTCTCCCAAACGACTGTGCTCCCTCACTCCATCAGTGACCACTCCCCAGTTACTTGCTGGTGGTCGGGTAAACTGCCCTCTGCTTTGCCAAAAATCTCCTGGCAGCAAAGGCTCAAAAGAGGAGGCCTAGTGAACCTCAAAAACTACCTATCCAACAGCAACTGGCTCCCCTTATACACCACGCAGTCTGTTGACACTGCCCTTGCCCATTTCATAGCCACTTTTAATAAAGCCTGTGACATATTCGCTCCCCTCACTAAACATGTTATGAAAGCCAGAACCATCCCCTGGATCACACCTTCTCTCCTCAACCTTATGCAACACAGGGACAACCTTGGCACAAAGCCATTGACTCCCGGGCACCCAGGAGAGACAGTTTTACAGGAGGCTCAGAATAATGTACCTGGCTGCGGCAAAGCCCATTATTACTAACAGTCTCTCTCCGCCTCCTGAGGAGACGGGAAAAAATTCTGGAGAAACATAAAAGAACTCAGTGGTAAATCCTGTTTCCCCGCCCCTACTCAACTCAATCTAAACGGCCATGTCACACAAGATAATGCTACGATAGCAGAAGCCTTTAACTCCGCCTTCTCTGACCTCTCCCATATCCTCCCCTCCAATTTCTTCCACCCTACCTCTATCCCTCCTCCTCCCCTCACCCAGGGTATTGTCAACTCACCCCCTTTCAGGCTTCGAGTCATCACCTGCAGTGCTGCAAAATGCTATATTTCCAATGCTATCTCCAATACCCGGTATAGCAATGACACCCTAGATCTCAAACTATTAAGACTAACCCTCGATGTCACTCTACCTTACCTCACAAAAATTCTCAACCTTTCCCTTAGCCTCAGCCAGTTCCCCCCAACCTGGAAGATAGCCATAGTCACTCCCATTCTGAAGAATGGTGACCCCACTTACACTAGCAACTATAGACCAATCTCTATTCTTCCTCCCTTCTCCAAGGCTTTGGAAAAAATTGTTTCAGACCAGCTAACAGAACATCTAACTAAATACAACCTTCTCAGCCAAGAACAACATGGCTTCCGGACAGGCCATAGTACCATCACTGCTCTTACTGAACCCACCACGTTCATCCATGAGGCCCTTGACCAAGGCACAGTTGCAGGGGCTATCTTTGTGGATCTGACCAAGGCATTTGACACTGTCAGTCATGAACTACTGCTCTGTGTTCTTATTCAACTAAACGTGGTCTCTGAGGCTGCCGCCTGGTTCAAGGACTACCTCTCGGGATGATCTCAGCATGTCAGGATTAACACCATTATCTCCAGCTCCAAAACAGTTTTTTATGGGGTCCCGAAGGGGTCTATACTTGGCCTGCAACTCTTCATCCTCTTCTTAAACTCTCTCCCTAAAGCCTGCAGTGGTCATCTACTACTATATGCTGATGACGCGGTCCTGTACTGGAAACACCCTCATCCAAGCGCCCTCCAACAAGCCCTTCAGGGCTTTTTCCAGGAGCTAGAGCACTGGTTGAGTGATCACCGCCTGATCATCAACTATAACAAAACTAAGTCCATGATCTTTGCGCACCGCCAGAGCCCTCATAGTCAATCATCACTCCTTATTTCAAACTCTCAAGGCACCCAACTGGAACACGTTACAAACTTTAAATACCTGGGCATCACCCTGGATACCTCCCTCTCCTACCATAGCCACATCCGTCTATTCGCCTCCGCTATCAACACTAGATTGGGCATCCTCTACCGACTCAAGCACTGCCTACCTGATCAGGCCATGAAACTTGCAGTCACCTTCTCCATCCTCTCCCTAGTTGACTATGGGATAGTAATATACGGCTCAGCGGAACCCACCACACTGAACAGCATAAAAACTGCACTGAATAAAGCCTGCCGCCTAGTGACAAGCAGTGACAGACTAACCCATACCTGCAATCTGTATACTCTGACTGGATGGCTAAATTTCCAACATAGACTAAATTACCATGCCTGCATTTTTGCAAGCAAAAAAAATCCACCTTCAGCTTGCCCCCATCGGACTACTTCCCATTATCAGTGCAGCCCCCACCAGATGCAATACAAGACTTACAGCTCACCCATCTTTTCTAGTTCCCCTCTGTAGAACAGCTCTCGGGCAAAGATCCTTCCGTTACCGGGCTCCTCTCTGGCTCAACTCTCTACCCCCCCCCCAAGTCCCATAGCATCTCGCTTTTCAAATCTGGCCTTAAAACCTATTTAAAGGAGAGTGCTGAGTGTATTTATGGCTTAGCCTTCCTCTCTCCTATCCTCCCCTTCTCCTGACTCTGGGTCTTCCTAGACCCTACGTGATGGCACCCTGCAAACCCCTGCCTAGGGACCAAGGTATGCTATCGAATCCTGCAGATTAAGTTCATACCTAATACCCTCACCGGTCAAATAAGTGTCAATGCCTGGACTGCTCTATTAGTACTGAAAATTTTAATACTGCCTGTCTTTGTCCTTACTGTACCTTATATTACCCTCCTCCCCCCTGTAACCAACGTGGAGACTCTGAAACACTGCTGTGTCAAATCTGAAATTGTAAATACTACTTGTTTATGTATGTCTTTTCTGTACTTGTCTACCCTCCACCCCTTGTAACCTGACGTGGAGCCTTTGCGAAAGAGTCTATGACTCAAAGCATTGTAATTCTGATCTTACTCAATAAATAAATAAAATAAAAAAAAGCATGCTGCACATGGGGTGGGACAGGAGGGAAGGATTGTGAGGGTGGCGCTACGGTGAGCTGCCAAGCTACTCCCGTGGCATGGTGGGTGGGTTCAGGGCTAGGGCATGTGTGGTGCTGGGTTTGGGTCCGGGCGTGGGTGCCTTGTGTTGTGCTCAGGCTGAAATTTTATTTTCTGGATTTGCACCCCCCCAACATGCACCCCTCTGGAGTTGAGAATCCTTAAATAGGAGGATGTGGGGGTGAAGCCCCCCACAAGGGAGCACAGCCTCCTGCATTGAAAAGTAAAATGTAAGTTCCCGGCACCCTTCTGTTGTACGCCAGGGAGTCAGAGTGCTGAAATTGATTTTTGGCACTCTGGCTTTGGGATAATGCGATTGTCTTTAGGCTTTTGTCATTACCACATAAACCCTGTTTAACATATACTGTACATTTGGGACATTTCAGAGGGCCTGCATGGGAAGATGTGCCTGTTCGCAGATGACAGGAAAGTCTGTAACAGGGTGATACACCGAGGTGTGTGGAAAAAATGAAGGAGGATCTGGCAAGACTGGAGGAGTGGTCTGGGATGTGGCAACTACAATTCAATGCAATGCAAAAAAATGCAAAATTATGCAGATAGGGCATAAAATCCCAAGGGCAAGATACTTGCTTGAGGGGTGTGTGGAGAACTGGAGATTACAGAGCAGGAACAGGACCTGGTGATCACAATTTTGGATAACCTGAAGATTAGGAATCAATGTGATAGTGTGGTGGGGAAGGCAACCAGAATGTTGGCATGCATAGGAAGGAGCTTTACAAGCAGGAAAAAGGAGGTGATCATGCCACTACACAAACCTATGATCAGACCATAGTTAGAATACAGGGTCCCGTTCTGGAGACCACACTTACAGGGTAACAGGGGCAGGCTGGAGAGTGCCCTGAAGAGAGCAACAAAGATGGTTCAAGCACTACAAGGGAGGTTATATGAAGAACGGCTGGAGGAACTAAATTTGTAGACACTGGAGATGAGGAGGGAAAGGGGGGATATGGTAGAAACTTTCAAAAATCTGAAGGGAATAAACAGAGTGAGGGAAGGTAGCATTTGCAGGATCAGGGAAAACAAATCCACTAAGGTACATGCATTCAAGCTTGATGGGGTAGATTTAGAGAAGATGTAAAAGGGCAGTTCTTCACATAACAGTTCTTCACAGAGTGGGTTGTGGGTCCATGGAATAGGCTGCCAGAATGGGTGGTGGGGTAAGATTCAGGTAACAAATTCTAAAGGACTTGGGACAACTACATGGGGCTAAATAAAAGGGGAAAGTATGGGACAGTGGAGGTAAGATGAACTAGATGGGGGGGGGGCAGTTCAGGGAGACCATATGTACCTGTGCCAAAGGGTCTTTTTCTGCTGGCAAATTTCTATGTTTTTAAAACCATCCACTGTACATAAATACCTAGTTTGTTATGATCATTTTACGTGTCAGTGGAATCATACAAAATAGCCTGGTAGTGATTAGAACATTTATTTAGGAACCAGGTTTTGCCAATTTCAGACAGTTCTAGAGCCAACTACACACTGTGTGCTCCTGGGTGAGCCACGTAAATCCCCAGTGCCCCAGCTGACCCACTGACAATAGATAGAAGAGTCTCTATTTGGCTATTCTGAAATAAGCTGTAAAAAAATGAAACCTTTTTAATGAGATGTCCTCCAGCAATATGCTTTTGATTTTGCCCTGTAACCCAAGTCCCACCATGTCTTGATGTCTGCCATTCTGTGTGGAACTTCATCCTAGCAGGCCGTAATTTGCAACATGCACAAAACATGTGTTTTTGTTATTTTGTGACCCATTTTATCACCCCTTTGTGCTGGCACTGGTTTCACTACATAGCTGCCTGCCACTATATCTGAGCCCTTCTCTATCACTAACTCAGACTGCTAGGGTCCTCAGAGAGTCATGGTATGCATGACGGATTCCATTGGGGGTGGTTTCTGCTGATTCATCAAATGTGGGAGGCTGGTGGGTGGTCAGGCTTAGTGGGACCTGAGAGTGTCAGCACTGGAAAGGAGGCTGGTCTGTATCAGCGGGACATGAAAGTGCCAACATTGATGGGGAGGCTAGAGGCCAGTCAGGCTCAATGGGATGTGAAAGTGTTGGCATCAGCAGGGAAGCTGAGGGGTGCCCTGGCTCAGCAAGATCTAAGAATGCTGGCGTCGGCAAAGAGGCTGCAAGGTGATTGAGTTCAGTGGGATCTGAGAGTGTCAGCATCAGTGGGAAGGCTGATTGGTGGTCAGGCTCATCAGGACCAGAAAGTGCCCGCATCAGTGGAGATGCTGGTTGGTAATTGGGCACAACAGAACCAGAAAGGATCCAGCTCATGGGGACGTGAGAGTGCCAGCACTGGGGAGGAGGCTGGTAGGAGGTTGACTTGGTGGGACGTGAGAGTGCCAGCACTGGGGAGGAGGCTGGTAGGAGGTTGACTTGGTGGGACCTGAGAGTGTCAGCACTGGTAGAGAAGCTGATGAGTGGTCAGGCACAGCTGGACCTGAGAGGGTCTGGTTTGGTGGGACCAGAGATGGTCTTGCTTGGTGGGACATAAGAGTGTCAGCATAAGTAGGGAAGCTGGTGGATGATCAAGCTCAGTGAGACCCGAAAGGGTTGGGGTAAGTGGGATCTGAGAGACTCAGGATCAGTGGGACCTGAGAACACCAGCATTGGCCAAAAGATTGGTGGGTATTCAGGCTCGGTTGGACTTGAGTGTACCAGCATCAGCAGGGAGACTGGTGGGTGGTTAGGCTTGGTGGGATCTGAGAGTATTGGCATCAATGGGGAGGCTGGTGTGTGATCAGGCTCAGTAGGAACTGAGAATACCAAAAACAGAAGGCAGATTGGGTGGGTGGTCAGGCTCAGAGGGATCTGACAGTGTCAGCATCATAGGGTAGGCTGGTGGACTGTCAGGTTCAGGGGGACGTGAAACTGCCAGCATCAGTGTGCAGACTGGTGGGTGATTGGGCTCAGCAAGACCTGAGAGTGCAACCATCAGCAGGTAGGCTGGTGGGCAGCCAGGCTCAGTGGGAGCTGTGAGTGCCAGCATCAGCAGGTAGGCTGGTGAGCGGCCAGGCTCAGTGGGAGCTGTGAGTACCAGCATCAGCAGGTAGGCTGGTGGGCAGCCAGGCTCAGAGGGTGCTGTGAGTGCCAGCATCAGCAGGTAGGCTGGTGGGCAGCCAGGCTCAGTGGGAGCTGTGAGTACCAGCATCAGCAGGTAGGCTGGTGGGCAGCCAGGCTCAGAGGGTGCTGTGAGTGCCAGCATCAGCAGGTAGGCTGGTGGGCAGCCAGGCTCAGTGGGTGCTGTGAGTGCCAGCATCAGCAGGTAGGCTGGTGGGCAGCCAGGCTCAGTGGGTGCTGTGAGTGCCAGCATCAGCAGGTAGGCTGGTGGGCAGCCAGGCTCAGTGGGAGCTGTGAGTGCCAGCATCAGCAGGTAGGCTGGTGAGCGGCCAGACTCAGTGGGAGCTGTGAATGCCAGCATCAGCAGGTAGGCTGGTGGGCAGCCAGGCTCAGTGGGAGCTGTGAGTGCCAGCATCAGCAGGTAGGCTGGTGGGCAGCCAGGCTCAGTGGGAGCTGTGAGTGCCAGCATCAGCAGGGAGGCTGGTGAGCGGCCAGACTCAGAGGGAGCTGTGAGTGCCAGCATCAGCAGGGAGGCTGGTGAGCGGCCAGGTTCAGTGGGAGCTGTGAGTGCCAGCATCAGCAGGTAGGCTGGTGGGTGGCCAGGCTCAGTGGGAGCTGTGAGTGCCAGCATCAGCAGGTAGGCTGGAGAGCGGCCAGGCTCAGTGGGTGCTGTGAGTGCCACCATCAGCAGGTAGGCTGGTGGGCGGCCAGGCTCAGTGGGAGCTGTGAGTGCCACCATCAGCAGGTAGGCTGGTGGGCGGCCAGGCTCAGTGGGAGCTGTGAGTGCCAGCATCAGCAGGTAGGCTGGTGGGCAGCCAGGCTCAGCGGGAGCTGTGAGTGCCAGCATCAGCAGGTAGGCTGGTGGGCAGCCAGGCTCAGTGGGAGCTGTGAGTGCAAGCATCAGCAGGTAGGCTGGTGGGCAGCCAGGCTCAGTGGGTGCTGTGAGTGCCAGCATCAGCAGGTTGGCTGGTGGGCAGCCAGGCTCAGTGGGAGCTGTGAGTGCCAGCATCAGCAGATAGGCTGGTGAGCGGCCAGGCTCAGTGGGAGCTGTGAGTGCCAGCATCAGCAGATAGGCTGGTGAGCGGCCAGGCTCAGTGGGTGCTATGAGTGCAAGCATCAGAAGGTAGGGCTGGTGGGCAGCCAGACTCAGCGGGAGCTGTGAGTACCAGCATCAGAAGGTAGGCTGGTGAGCAGCGAGGCTCAGTGGGAGCTGTGAGTGCCAGCATCAGCAGGGAGGCTGGTGAGCAGCGAGGCTCAGTGGGAGCTGTGAGTGCCAGCATCAGCAGGGAGGCTGGTGAGCAGCGAGGCTCAGTGGGAGCTGTGAGTGCCAGCATCAGCAGGGAGGCTGGTGGGCAACCAGGCTCAGCGGGAGCTGTGAGTGCCAGCATCAGCAGGTAGGCTGGTGAGCAGCGAGGCTCAGTGGGAGCTGTGAGTGCCAGCATCAGCAGGTATCCTGGTGGGCAGCCAGGCTCAGTGGGAGCTGTGAGTGCCAGCATCAGCAGGTAGGCTGGTGAGCAGCCAGGCTCAGTGGGAGCTGTGAGTGCCAGCATCAGCAGGTAGGCTGGTGAGCAGCGAGGCTCAGTGGGAGCTGTGAGTGCCAGCGTCAGCAGGTAGGCTGGTGGGCAGCCAGACTCAGTTGGAGCTGTGAGTGCCAGCATCAGCAGGTAGGCTGGTGAGCGGCCAGGCTCAGTGGGTGCTGTGAGTGCCAGCATCAGCAGGTAGGCTGGTGGGCAGCCAGGCTCAGTGGGAGCTGTGAGTGCCAGCATCAGAAGGTAGGCTGGTGGGCAACCAGGCTCAGTGGGAGCTGTGAGTGCCAGCATCAGCAGGTAGGCTGGAGGGCAACCAGGCTCAGTGGGAGCTGTGAGTGCCAGCATCAGAAGGTATCCTGGTGGGCAGCCAGGCTCAGTGGGTGCTGTGAGTGCCAGCATCAGAAGGTAGGCTGGTGGGCAACCAGGCTCAGTGGGAGCTGTGAGTGCCAGCATCAGAAGGTATCCTGGTGGGCAGCCAGGCTCAGTGGGAGCTGTGAGTGCCAGCATCAGAAGGTAGGCTGGTGGGCAACCAGGCTCAGTGGGAGCTGTGAGTGCCAGCATCAGCAGGTAGGCTGGTGGGCAGCCAGGCTCAGTGGGAGCTGTGAGTGCCAGCATCAGAAGGTAGGCTGGTGGGCAACCAGGCTCAGTGGGAGCTGTGAGTGCCAGCATCAGCAGGTAGGCTGGTGGGCAGCCAGGCTCAGTGGGTGCTGTGAGTGCCAGCATCAGCAGGTAGGCTGGTGAGCGGCCAGACTCAGTGGGAGCTGTGAGTGCCAGCATCAGCAGGTAGGCTGGTGGGCAACCAGGCTCAGTGGGAGCTGTGAGTGCCAGCATCAGAAGGTAGGCTGGTGGGCAACCAGGTTCAGTGGGAGCTGTGAGTGCCAGCATCAGCAGGTAGGCTGGTGAGTGGCCAGACTCAGTGGGAGCTGTGAGTGCCAGCATCAGCAGGGAGGCTGGAGAGCAGCCAGGCTCAGTGGGTGCTGTGAGTGCCAGCATCAGCAGGTAGGCTGGTGAGCGGCCAGACTCAGTGGGAGCTGTGAGTGCCAGCATCAGCAGGGAGGCTGGAGAGCGGCCAGGCTCAGTGGGTGCTGTGAGTGCCAGCATCAGAAGGTAGGCTGGTGGGCAACCAGGCTCAGTGGGAGCTGTGAGTGCCAGCATCAGAAGGTAGGCTGGTGGGCAACCAGGCTCAGTGGGAGCTGTGAGTGCCAGCATCAGCAGGGAGGCTGGTGAGTGGCCAGACTCAGTGGGAGCTGTGAGTGCCAGCATCAGCAGAGAGGCTGGTGAGTGGCCAGACTCAGTGGGAGCTGTGAGTGCCAGCATCAGAAGGTAGGCTGGTGGGCAACCAGGCTCAGTGGGAGCTGTGAGTGCCAGCATCAGCAGGTAGGCTGGTGGGCGGCCAGGCTCAGTTGGAGCTGTGAGTGCCAGCATCAGCAGGGAGGCTGGTGGGCGGCCAGGCTCAGTGGGTGCTGTGAGTGCCAGCATCAGCAGGTAGGCTGGTGGGCGGCCAGACTCAGTGGGAGCTGTGAGTGCCAGCATCAGCAGGGAGGCTGGTGAGTGGCCAGACTCAGTGGGAGCTGTGAGTGCCAGCATCAGCAGGGAGGCTGGTGAGCGGCCAGACTCAGTGGGAGCTGTGAGTGCCAGCATCAGCAGGGAGGCTGGTGGCGGCCAGACTCAGTGGGGAGCCGTGAGTGCCAGCATCAGCAGGTAGGCGGTGGGCAGCAAGGCTCAGTGGGTGCTGTGGAGGCCAGCATCAGCAGGGAGGCTGGTGGGCAGCCAGGCTCAGTGGGAGCTGTGGTGCCAGCATCAGCAGGGAGGCTGGTGAGCGCCAGACTCAGTGGGAGCTGTGAGTACCAGCATCAGCAGGTAGGCTGGTGGGCAGCCAGGCTCAGTTGGAGCTGTGAGTGGCAGCATCAGCAGGAGGCTGGTGGGCAGCCAGACTCAGTGGGAGCTGTGAGTGCCAGCATCAGCAGGTAGGCTGGTGAGCAGCCAGACTCAGTGGGAGCTGTGAGTGCCAGCATCAGCAGGTAGGCTGGTGAGCAGCGAGGCTCAGTGGGTGCTGTGAGTGCCAGCATCAGCAGGTATCCAGGTGGGCAGTCAGGCTCAGTGGGAGCTGTGAGTGCCAGCATCAGCAGGGAGGCTGGTGAGCGGCCAGACTCAGTGGGAGCTGTGAGTGCCAGCATCAGCAGGGATGCTGGTGAGCGGCCAGACTCAGTGGGAGCCGTGAGTGCCAGCATCAGCAGGTAGGCTGGTGGGCAGCAAGGCTCAGTGGGTGCTGTGAGTGCCAGCATCAGCAGGGAGGCTGGTGGGCAGCCAGGCTCAGTGGGAGCTGTGAGTGCCAGCATCAGCAGGGAGGTTGGTGAGCGGCCAGACTCAGTGGGAGCTGTGAGTACCAGCATCAGCAGGTAGGGCTGGTGGGCAGCCAGGCTCAGTTGGAGGTGTGAGTGGCAGCATCAGCAGGTAGGCTGGTGGGCAGCCAGACTCAGTGGGAGCTGTGAGTGCCAGCATCAGCAGGTAGGCTGGTGAGCGGCCAGACTCAGTGGGAGCTGTGAGTGCCAGCATCAGCAGGTAGGCTGGTGAGCAGCGAGGCTCAGTGGGTGCTGTGAGTGCCAGTATCAGCAGGTATCCAGGTGGGCAGTCAGGCTCAGTGGGAGCTGTGAGTGCCAGCATCAGCAGGTAGGCTTGTGGGTGGCCAGGCTCAGTGGGTGCTGTGAGTACCAGCATCAGCAGGTAGGCTGGTGAGCGACCAGACTCAGTGGGAGCTGTGAGTGCCAGCATCAGCAGGTAGGCTGGTGGGCGGCCAGGCTGAGTGGGTGCTGTGAGTGCCAGCATCAGCAGGGAGGCTGGTGGGCAGCCAGGCTCAGTGGGTGCTGTGAGTGCCAGCATCAGCAGGGAGGCTGGTGGGCAGCCAGGCTCAGTGGGTGCTGTGAGTGCCAGCATCAGCAGGTAGGCTGGTGGGAAGCCAGGCTCAGTGGGAGCTGTGAGTGCAAGCATCAGCAGGTAGGCTGGTGAGCGGCCAGACTCAGTGGGAGCTGTGAGTGCCAGCATCAGCAGGTAGGCTGGTGGGTGGCCAGGCTCAGTGGGTGCTGTGAGTGCCAGCATCAGCAGGTAGGCTGGTGAGCGACCAGACTCAGTGGGAGCTGTGAGTGCCAGCATCAGCAGGTAGGCTGGTGGGCGGCCAGGCTCAGTGGGAGCTTTGAGTGCAAGCATCAGCAGGTAGGCTGGTGGGCAGCCAGGCTCAGTGGGAGCTTTGAGTGCAAGCATCAGCAGGTAGGCTGGTGGGCAGCCAGGCTCAGTGGGTGTTGTGAGTGCCAGCATCAGCAGGTAGGGCTGGTGGGCAGCCAGACTCAGCGGGAGCTGTGAGTGCCAGCATCAGCAGGTAGGCTGGAGAGCAGCGAGGCTCAGTGGGAGCTGTGAGTGCCAGCATCAGCAGGTAGGCTGGTGGGTGGTCAGACTCAGCATGGCCGAAGAGTGCTGTCTTCAGAGGGTTGGCTAGTGGGTGGTTGGGCTCAGCAGGACCTGAGAGTGCAAACATTGTAGGAGAGGGGCTGAGGGTTTGTGGTTTGGGGGAACTTGAGAAAGCTAGCATTGGTGGGGAGGCTGGTGGGTGATTTGGCACAGCAGGACCTGACAGTGCCAGCATCAGCAGATAGGATAGTGGATGGTGAGACTCAAAAAAATCAGAGATTAATGGCATTTGAAGTTTGGTTGATGGTTGGTTAACTTCAGCAGGACATGAGTGTGTCAGTGTTGTAAGGAAGGTGAAGGGGGTTGTGGATTCAGGCAACATGAGAATGCCAGAATTGGGGGCCTGCTGATGGGTGATTCAGCTCAGCAGGACTTAAGAGTGCCAGCCTTAGCAGGGAGGCTTGTGGGTGGTAAGGTTCAGAAGGACCTGAGAGTGCTGGCATTTGAGGTGAGGCTGGAGGGTGATCAGGCTCAGAAGGAACCAAGAGTACCTGCTTCAGCAGGGAGGATGGTGGGCAGTTGGGTCCAAAGGGACCTGGGTTTGCTGGCATCAGAGCAGAGGCTAGTGGGTGGGTGGCTGGGCTCAGCAGGACCTGAGAGTGAACGCATCAAAGAGGATGCTGGCGAGTGATCAGTTCAGAAGAATCTAAGGATGCCAGTATCGGAGTGGAGGCTGGTTGGTTGCCAGGATGGGAGATCTGAGAGTGTCTGCATTGGTGGAGAGGTTGATAAGTGATGGGGCTCAGCAGGACCAGAGACTGTTGTCATTAGCTGGGAGCTGGTGGGTAGTTTAGCTCAGGAGGACCTGAGAGTTCCTGCTTCAGCACTGAGGCTGTTGAGTGATTGAGCTCAGCAGGACCAGAGAGTGCTTGAATCAGTGGGGAGACTGGTCAGACTCAGCAAGATCTGAGAGTAAAAGCGTAAGCAGGGATGCCAGTGGGTGGTTGGGTTAAACTGAGAATGCCAGCATCAGAGGGGGAAACTGGTGGGTTGTCAGGATAGGGGACCTGAGAGTGTTCGCACTGGTGGAGAGGCAGATGGGTAATGGGGCTCAGCAGGACCAGAGAATGCTGGCATTAGTGGAGAAGTTGGTGGGTGGTTTAGCTCAGTGTGACCTGAGAGTGTCGGCTGTTGAATATCAGGTTCAGCAGGACCTAAGAGCACTGGCATAGTCAGGGAGGCTGGTCAAGCTCAGCAGGACCTGAGATTGCCAACATCAGTGAGGAGACTGGTGGGTGGTGAGACCCAGCAGGACCTGAAAGTTCTGGCATTGGAAGGGATGCTGGTGGGTAGTCAGGCTCAGCAGGACCTGAGAGTGCTAGCATCGATGGGTAGGCCAATGGGTGAGCAGGCTTAGTGGGACCAAAGAGTACTGGCATTGTTGGGGAGGCTTTTGGGAGACCTGAGAGTAGCAGTATCAGCAGGAAGGCTGGCAGTTGATCGGGCTCAGCAGGATCTTAGAGTGCCAGCTATGGAGGGAAGGCTGGTGCATGGCTGAGCTTAGTAGGACTTGAGAGTGCATGCATCAACAAGGAGGCTGGTCAGGCTCAGTGGGACCTGATAGTACCAGCATCACTAGGACCTGAGAATGCCAATATCAGCAGGACCTGAGAGTGCCAACATCAGAGGGGAGGATGGTGGGTGGTCAGGCTCAGCAGGACCTCAGAGTGCCAACATTAGTGGGTAGGCTGGTAGGCAGTCAGGTTCAGCAGGACCTGAAAGTGCCAGCATCATCAGTTAGGCTGGTGGGTGATTAGGCTCAGCAAGACCAACAACTGGTTACATCGGAACGGAGGCTGGTGGGTGCTAAGGCTCAGGGAGACCTGAGAGTGCCAGCATCACTCTGCTGTACTTCAGGAGTTTAGATCCTTATATTGGTCCCATTTCCCAGGATGCAGACAGTGAGAGCTCAATGGAACACATGAACATGCAGTCTACAAAAACATGCTGTGATACCTGTCTATACACAGATCCTCCATTTCCTCTCTCTTGTGGCAGGGGATCACATTTGTCCCCCTTCAGTCACTTGGCAAAACATTAGTTTCTACTGATTCAGTAAATAGGCATATGAAGACTGCTGTCAGAACCTACCTTGTTGCACTCAACACCCTTGGGTACTTTTTGTCTGGCATTGGGAACTTGTTTACCTTTGGATAGCAAAAAGCCTCCAGTATTCTTTTCTTAGTTATACATCCCATCACAAACCTGTTGTCATCCTCAGTCTTAAATTTCATTCTGTTGTATGGTACTGACATTTTGCTGTGATGGTATCCCCCTCCTCCCGAAATACTCCTTCACTGTGCTCATTTTTCCCACATCATCCTCCACACTCTTCCCCATCTTTCTCCCCCTCTTTCCTCATCCTTTATACGCCTGTCTTTGTCTTTTATTATAATGAATCTGAAGAATGGTTGTCATTTTTCTTAACCCCTTATGCTCTTTATACTCTGTGCTTGCTTTTTCCCTCTTAAACTACCTGCAGTTTGCAGTTTTCAAACAGTTTCCTGTACAAGTCCCTTTTTGTTTCATTATGTCTGTAGCCTTCTCCTTAACATTGACCTATTACAGCCACTTCTGGTTAACCCAAAGCCTGATGGGTTGGTGATCTCGGAATCCTGGCTTCTCCCCAAGGTCCCTGATTCCTCTGATGCCATTCCAGGTTTCACTATTATTAAACAGGATTGAGCAAAGAGGAATGGTGGCATGGCCATCTACCTCTCCTGAAACATTCAGTTTGAGCCAGTGAGCTCCATCTCTATTCCCTGTACCTATGAGATGCTTCTTCTTAAACTCTGCCTCCCCTTCTCCGTTCCTATATAAATTGATCTTGTCTATTGCTACCCTGATATGTCCCTACCTTTAGTAACTGAGTTGCTCACCTCCATCTCTTCCCAGGCCTCCTCTGGTGAATTACTTATACTAGGTGATTTTAATTTAAATTGCCTTTTCTCCTCTCTTCATAAATTTTCCATTAACATGAATTCCCTCCTGTTAACGCTGCTGATTTTTGTCCCCACTCACTATAACTGTAAATCTCTAAATCCTTCCTTTTGCACTGGGTCCTGCACTCCCTTCCCCATTGCACTCTTGACCCTAATATTCTCCTTGATGCCCTCAGTTACCACAATATGACTTACTGTGTGTGCAAAATTCACCATCCAGAAGCTCCAGCAAAATTCACTCAGATACAGTCTGTTCATTTGCTGGACTTTTTCTGCCTTCGTCCTTATCCGTTAGCCACCGACTGGTCCCTATTTCTAGAGCTGGTGACATGATGATACCCTCAAGTGTTTTACTTCTAAATTTATTTCTGTCTGGGATCATCATGCTCCACTTAGAAGAACCAGGGCCCAAAGTTTAGACCTCCCATGGATCTCAGCTGAGTTACTGGCTTGTCATTGAGCAAGTGACCTTACCTGGAGGTCCTATAAATACTCTGACTCCACTTCTGACCTTGCCAATTACTGGTTCTTTTGCAATGCATGTACTAAAGCCTGAATACTTCACATCTACACTTCATAACAAACTTAATCACCCATTTAAGTTCTAGAAGGTCATTCACTCACTTCTCTCCTCCAGCTCAGTCCCCACCACCTGTTCTCAAAACTGGCAGTATTGTTATCTGTGATACTGCTGCAGATGCCTCTTCTTTTGATTCCTTCTTCACTTCCTGCACCTGTTCACTCCTCTCACCCTCCTGCTCAGAAGCACCCCTTGTGGTCAACAGTGAACACCCTGACACCCCTCACAGCAATGGCACTATGCCGACACCGGTATTGTGCCATCACAAAAGAAAGTATTTGCTCCCACCCTCCCCCACATATTATTATAATCAACACCGGGTCAGAACTGTTCCAGGGAGAAGGCAGAACACTGGGAGAAGCTGTATCAGTGAAAACAGACCATAACAGTGACAGTCGCTGTAATGGTCTGTTTTTGGGTTTCACTGTCAGGGTGTCGCTCAGAAGGGGGCCACCCCTTCTCCTGTTCTTCTCTCTCTTCTTCTCTTCTCTCTCTCACTCAGTCCCTCAAGATCTCTAACTGCCCCCTTCTCCCTTTTTCACCCATTGCCCCTTATACTGCTCTTAGGGCCCTTTTGGTTCTTAATCACGCAAACATACGAATGTGCCAGCAGAAACAGACCACCCGGTCTATCTAAGTCTGCTCGAGTGTGCAGCCAGCACCCCTAGTTTGCAGCTGCCCTGCCTTTGTCATCCCCCTGCCACCTCCCCCACCCTCACTCTCCCCTGTTCCCTGTCCCATGCCCTTTTGAAACTGTTCACAGATTCCTCACATAATCCTCACAAGGGTGAGAGTTCTGATGGTCTTGAACCTAAACTACTATTTCTCTCTGCTCATGCCCTATCACTTCCTATTTCCCAGCTTCTTAACCTCTCTTTCTCCTTATCCTGTGTCCCAAACTCTTGGAAGTTGTCCACGTTCATTCTCCTTCTCAAAGGAGGTGATTTTTCTTCCCCTAGTAACTTCCAGAGTATCTCTCTCTCTCCTTCCCGCTTCGGCTCAGCTCCAGGAGCACCTTGTTCAAACAACATGAAGTCTTGCTGTATTCTGACTATTGCAGTTAGCCCCAGCACTCAAACTGCCCTAGAGAGAAGATGGTTAATTTTCTATGCAGAACATAGAACGTTGAGCTCGAGCTCGGTTTAAACCTCTGTCTGCTGCACTTTAAAGCGCAACTGTCAGTTTCTTTACTCTGCCTAACTGAACGGCCGCTCCGGAGATTTCTCCTTTGCTCACAGTTTGTAAGTCAGTTAAAGTCCTCGGTTTTACCGATTATTTTTCTCAAGTTTCGGTTCAGATCTCTGTCTGTGGTACAGTAAGTACTAAGTAGTGAACTAGACATAGTAAACTTGTGGAAATTGTAAAATTTATTTTTCGACTGGTTCGGCTGAACCGGCTGTTTTGTGATTTATATATTCTGTCTTTGTTTTTAAACTTAGAGTGTGGTTACCAGTCCTTATCGGTTTTCAAAAAAATGCATTTTCTTGTGTTTTTTTCCAATACCTGTGACACAGTTAGAAACCGATAAGGGTGTCTTGCCTGGTTGTTTGCCATAAAAAGGGTAAGTTTGTGGTTAGGATGGCTATGTCTGAGAAACCCAAAAGAAAAACCGGGTCCACTGGGTTTCAACACTGCAGTGTGTGTGGGGAGGCCTTTGCTAAGGGTGATCCCCAAACCTGTGTTTATTGTATGGGGTTTGACCACCCTGATTCAGACTGCCAAATCTGTAAACATTTTCCTAAGTCTATGCTGGAAAAAAGATTAGGTAGGCTCAGGGATAAGGAGGCCGTGAAGTCTGCTGACCAAGATGGCCAGCCCGGTTCAGTTCCGACCGAACCTGAGGGACTACCCTCTGACCAGGGCAATACTTCTTTGGGCAAGAGAAGAGACGATCCTGAGGGATAAGTTCCTACAAAATGAAAAAGAAAAGAAAAATCAGCTGGTTCAGTTCCAGAGACCCATTTCCTGACCGTTGAAGAGATTGCCAGTGTGATAAGGATTGTAGAATTGCTTCATCCAGTTCTATCTGATCCGGCGTCTTCTGGCAGGTGTTCAGTTCAGTCGATTCATCTGGTTCAAGATTATGCCCCTGAAGATTTCTATGAACCGGGTTTGGATGGAGTTGAAGATTATGATGATTATGATGACGATGGTATGGGAGGTCTGGTTGAGCCTATTGAACTGGACATCTCCCCAGACAGGCCTTCTAGTGTTTCCCATCCTAGGTTTTCTGAGTCCCCTTCCCACTACATGTTTTACATGAAAGTGACAGAAACCCTCCAGCTCCCTGTGGAAGAAGCTGTAGAGGAACAAGAGGAACCTGATTATGTGGAGATGATGGACATCCCAGAGTCCATGAGACTGTCTATTCCCCTTCATAAGTCTTTTGGGAAACAAACACAAAAGATTTTAAAGACTCCAAATTCTGTACCTCCTGTCGACAGAAGGATGGACAAAAGGTACACCTTTTATTTATTTATTTAAGAGATTTACCAGGAAAGGCATACTGAGCAGAGTACCGCTCGATTCCAGATGCGTCCTGGGGTAGGGGGTACAATAGTGCAGAAAATAAGACAAAACAGTCCATACATAATTTGCAGATAATAACAGACAGTGGTCCAGTAGGAAGGGTGCAGTAGCTGAGATGAAAGGCGGTTCATACAATATGAAGAGTAGTTCAGACATTAGTGTAATAGAATGGAAGAATTACACAATTACATAGTGTGAACAAAAATTTCTTACAATATGGGTAAGACGTGCGTAATAATACAGTAACAGTAGCAGGTTCAGAGCATATAGTACCATTTTGTGATGAGTGTGAAAAACAGAGCCCAGACTGGAGCAAGTAGATGGTAGAATGGGGAGTGGTTTACTGATGGCTGATAGGAGTTGTGCATGGAAGTCAGGCGTGGGAAAGCATGAGCAGTTGGTGGCGAAATGTGCTTTGAGAAGGGCATTACGTTGGGTTACTTGTGGTGAGTCTGATGTCGGCTGCCAGTGAGTTCCATAATTTGGGCAGCCTGAAACTGAAAGCAACCTGACCTGATCGGGTACATCTGTGGGGAATGTGTAAGGGCCTGGGTCAGTGTTCCTGGTCGTGAGGTAGGTGGGGGATGGCGGTTAGGGGATGTTGATAGGTAGGAGGGCAGTGTATGAGACCAGAACTTAGCAGTAATTCTAGCGCTGTGCAGCAACGCCGGTTTTGGAGTGAGGGGAGGTCAAGTGATTGTAAACTTAGCAGTGGTGGTATTGGGAGGCGGTCCAGAAGAACCGGCAGAAGGAGTTGTATAGGGGTCGAGCCTGACTACGGACACCTGGGGGTGGCACCGTGAGCGACATCACCATAGTCCAATATTGGAAGGATCATTTTATGGACTATTGCTTGTCTGGTCGGTAGAGGGATGCAGTACTTGTTGCGATGGAGAGCTCCCAGCATGGGATGTAGTTTTTTGTGCAGTGCGTCTATATGTGCTGAGAAGTCAAGGTACTGATCTAGCCAGACACCAAGATAGCGATATGTGGAGCAGGCCTCGAGCGGAGTACTGTCCAAGGTATAGAATATGGGTGCGTCAGTAAGCCGGGCTAGTTTGGCACGGGAGCCGAAGGTGAGGGAGACAGTTTTTTTTGGGTTCAGGAAAAGTTGGTTCTCAAGGAACCAGAGTTGGAGGGAGTCAAATCCTTCTGGAGGCATGCTGCCACGCGGTTCGGATGGGCCAGAGGTGAACAGCACCGTATCGTCTGCGTACATATGGATGTCAGTTTGTGTGCAGACAGCAGGCAAATCATTGAGGAAAACTGAGAAAAGCAGTGGGCCGAGTACGACTTTGAGGTACGCCACTGGTGACGGGAGGGGGTGGATAGATCCGTACCGATGCGAACTGATTGAGACCTGCCTGATAGGTATGAGTGGAACCAATTGCATGCTGCCGCCGACAGGCCAGTTTGGGCAAGTTTGGACAGCAACAGGGGGTGAGAGACCGTGTCAAAGGCTTTTGCCAGGTCTATAAAATTAGCTGCGGTTATTTCCCCTTTGTCAATGCCTGTCAGGATGGAGTTAGTGAGGCGAAGGAGGGATGTGGTGGTGGAGTGATTTTTTCTGAAACTGGCTTGGAAGGGAGTGAAGAAGGAGATGTTGTCTAGATATGGGTGTAGCTGGGATAGAACAAGGCGCTCTTGGATTTTGGCTAGGATGGGGAGCAGAGATATAGGCCGATAGTTTGATGGAGAGGAGAGGTCCCCTCCCTTGGGAAGGGGAATGACTGTGGCATGATTCCATTGAATGGGGACTGCCCCTAATTTAAAAGACATATTATAGAGCATGGTTAGGGGGTGGGCTATAGCTGAGGCAGAGAGTTGGAGCATTTTAGAGTCAAGGCCCAATGGACATTTACCTTTGGATGTGTTTAGTGAGAGTAGAATTTTCAGCACCTGGTCTGGAGTGACTGGGCAGAGAGAAAAGGAGGCCGGGGTGCATTAGGGAGAACGGGGAACTTTGGGGAGAACAAAGGTGGGGGTGGGGCGGGAGGAGAATAGGGAGGTAGTAGCGGTGGAGAAGTGGGTATTAAACTCAGTGGCAACCTGACAAGGATTATTGATGATTTTGCCTGCGAGGTTGAGAGTGGGGGTTGGGGGTTGGGTCGGTGGGGTGAGGAGAGATTTGATGGACTTCCAGAATTGAGAAGGGTGGGTGTGGTTTTTGTTGAATGCCGCTTTGAAGTAGTTTGATTTGGACTGCCGTATGAGTCTAGTGCAGGCATTTCAAAGTGACCGGTATTGTTGCTAGGCCAGATGAGACCCTGTGGCCTTGAAGGATTTCCAGGCACAGTCTCTGGCTCGGAGTTGTTCGATGAGGTTTGAGGTCACCCAGGGTAAGTGGGAGCCTCTGGCTCTGGATCTCCTTAGTGGGGCATGAATGTCCCAGATAGTGAGGAAGTTAGTAGTGAAATAGCTCAGGGCCTCATCCATGGTGGTGGCTCTAGGGATGGGAGACCAGTCAATGGAGATAAGGTTGTTTAGGAGCGCAGGCAGATCCAGTGATTTGTAAGCTCTGCTGCGCAGCAAATGGGATGGAGGGGCTGGGGGACGGAAGATTTTGCGCACTATAAAAATCATATGATGGTCGCTATGGGAGTCCGGTAGAAGGCCGGCTTTAAGTATCCTATGTGGGTGGGTAGTGAGTGCCCAGTCCAGTAGTGTGTGTTTATTGGATTTGTGATTTAGGCAGGTGGGTTCCCCTATTTGCTGGTGCAAATTTAGTGCATTGATTTGGCAGCGTGTCTTTGATGCTGCGCATCCCAGCCAGTTCTGATTGCCGCCTTCTGTAAGGGCCCTCAGGTTTCCTAGGTGTTCGAGGATGCTGGTTAGTGGTGTGTCCAGTGGACAGTATGACCCAGATACGTATACTGGGATAGAGTGGGGCAGGGGGATTTTGATTAGGAGGGAATCTATGGTTAATAAGGGTGTTGGTGGAGTGATTACAGAATACTGGAGATTTGAGGCAACATACATGGAGGTACCGCCACCCTTCTTTCTCCCCTCCCTGTCTTGGCGGATTAGTGAGAAGTCGAGTAATGAGAATTCCTTGTCCCGGTGATGGGGCTTCAGCCATGACTTTGTGATGATTATAATATCAGGACGAAGGGCCAGGACAGTTGTTTGTAGGGCAGCCATTTTATTTAGGATGCTACATATATTAAGGTGGACAATTTTGAGACCTTTGGGGAGGTGTGAGGGTGATGCTGGTGGTTGAGCAGCAATGGGTGACTGATGTCCGGGGTTCCGTTCAATGTCCCCTGCTATTTATTTATTTATTTTATTTTATTTTAGCTTTTGTTGACCGGGTAAGTACACTAGACAAGTATTATGCCAATTTTCAGGAATGACCCGGGAGAGTACAACATAGGGATACAGACATTTTTACAGAAGAATGTAAGTACATCATGACAACATATAGGGATAGTAACATTGTCCGGGGGTATGGAAGGTCATAATAAAACTTATAACTTTAAGGTTAATGTACCCCCGGGGTGAGTAGGTCACCTACAATTTCTAACAAACCATATACACATTAGAGACAATTTAGAAAGGCAATGTCCAGGGAACCTTGGCATAGACAGTATGCCCTAGGTCGGGTACCCTGGTAATTGGTAGAGTCATGGAAAACAGCAGGAGTTATGGGTAGCATCTGTGGGAGGCAAACTTTGGACTGGAAAGACAACCATTGATAATTACTCTAGGGAGGCTTAGGGCAGTCACACACTGAGGCTTGTTTAAGGAAACCCCAGAGGGAATTACGAAAGCACAGATGGGAAGAGGTCAAACGAATATGCACAGGAAGGGAGTTCCAGAGTCTGGGCGCACATGTGGCAAAGTCCCTGAGAAGTAGGAATACCAGTGCATGCCTTAATAAGCGCATGATCTTTACTGGTGCACCCCTGCGGGTGGGGTGATTAGAGGGAGTTGGGTTTGCCTTTGGGGCTGAAAAGAGTGGGATATATAAGGCAGGTGTTGCAGCATGGAAGGAGGGGGAAAGGATAGCGGCCCCCAGGGTCCAGTTGTGCACATGGTGTAGGTTGTGTTTTACTAGTGCTGAGGAGGATTTCAGTGTAGGTTTGGTAGTTAAGGTGTGGAGTGGCAAGGGGTCTGGTAACATAGGATTGATAGAGGGTGGGAGGGAGGAGGAGGCTATGCAGAGCATAGTGATGATTGCAGTGAGAAGCTGCATTTTTGGAAGTAAGTTCCTTTTGTGCAGTGAAGGATTTGTCAGTATGCTCTGCAGCGGCCGCTAGTGGTGAACAAATATAAGGGACTAATGGGAAAGTGGGCTGATTGGTTCACAAGCACGTGAGCTCCACTATATAAAGAGAAGCCGACCAAGGGTGGTGGTGGGGGCGGTAGGGAGCCTGCGCGTAGCGCAGGCGGGGCTAGAGCTCCTATTCAGTCCGGCTACCTGGCCACAGGGTTCCTCATCGTGGTCCACGGGGGGGGTCTCACCTATCTGTGGGGAGGGCTTGGGGGCTCCTGCCCTCCTGACCCAGCCTCAGTTCTGCGGAAGGAAGAGAAAGGCTTGGCTTTAATACAGGTATGTGGCTTATCAGGTTCTGGTACAGAATACTTGTAACAACAATGCAGCCATGTTGGGGAGTTGTGCAGGCTGCAGCCTGTGATAAGGCTAATATACCCTTGGCTTCACCCCCCACCAGATAAAGACTCTAGGGAAGCTGGATGCCATGGCAAAGAAACAGCACATGGCATCTGCCTTGGGACTCGGGCAGGCTAATTATATGGCCTATGCAGCCAGGTATCAGAAGTCCAGGTGGGACACTGTACTGGCACTGGCTAAGCAGGCCTCCCCCCAGCTAGCCTTGGAGCTGGAGGAACTGGCTGCTGATGGGATTGGGGCATTTAAGGTACAGTTCCATGCTGCTGTGGACTCCAATGATGTGTTCTCTAGACTCATGGCTACATCTGTGGCTCTTCGGAGAATGGCTTGACTCAGATGTACTATCGTCTCTCAGGAAACCCAGGCTAAGGCCATGGATTTCCCTGTGGTGGGTAATTCTCTATTTGGAGAGCAGGCAGAGAATTGCATGAAAAAGATGGATGAGTATAAGACCACCTACAGGAGCACACAGGCCAAGGAAAGGCAGGCAACTCCTCAAAGGCAGCAGGCTAGGGGCAGGGGCAGGCCTTTTCATAGGCCTTTCTACCAAGCACAGTCTTCTTCTCAATTTCCTCAGAGGGGGTTCTTCAGAGGGAAAGGCAGAAGGGGGATGAGCAGGGCTGCATCTATCCCTCAACCTAAGGCTTCTGCCAGGCAGACACCCTGATGTGTCAGCCAGGGTCAACTCCCCCATTCCTGTAGGAGTCAGACTGGCTTACTTCATCCAGGACTGGATGTCTGTTACCTCAGACAAGTGGGTCTTGGAAGTGGTAAGCCAGGGCTGGTTCTCAGCTTCAAGAAATTTCCAAAGCTGAGGGCCAGATCTTTTCCACCTGCAAGCATCTCCAAAACCATTGACCTAGAGGCAGAGGTTTCATCTCTACTGGCTCTAAAGGTTGTAGAGAGAGTTCCTACATTGCACAGGGGCAAAGGTCTGTACTCCAGGTACTTTCTTACCCCCAGAAAGACAGGGGAGTGGCGACCCATCCTAGACTTAAGATACCTGAACAAACATCTTTTAAAACCAAAATTCAAAATGGTGACTCTGGGAATAATCCTTCCCTCTCTAAGGCCAGGGGACTGGCTAGCCTCCCAGGACTTAAAAGATGCCTACTTTCACATTCCCGGCAGGTGCTCCCACCGAAAGTACTTCAGGTTCGAATTGCCTTCAGGCCATTATCAGTTCAAAGCTATGCCCTTCGGCCTGACATCAGATCCAAGGGTGTTCACAAAATGCCTAGCAGTAGTAGTGACCTTTCTAAGAAGGAAAAATATTTCCATACCTAGACGACTGGCTCATTGTGGGTCAGTCCCCAGACCAAGTCAAGTCAGACCTTCAAGTGACTCAGCAAGTGCTCAGTTCCCTAGGATTCCTTCTCAGTCTTTCCAAGTCAGTTCTCGACCCTGTACAGCTCCTGACCTTCATAGGGGCAGAGTTGGATACAGTCAAAGCAAGAACTTTTCTTCCCCTGGAAAAGGCAAGGGCTATTGTACAGCTGGCTTCTTCATTCCACCTTCTGGTCTCTCAGCCAGCAAGGCACTTCCTTCAACTTCTGGGCCATATGGTAGCTTCTACAGCAGTAGTCCAATGGGCCAGATTTCAGATGAGGGACATTCAGTTTCACCTGAGGGCCTTTTGGTCCAGAAGAAAGATTATCTAACCAAACTAGTTCCAGTGACCGAGACTCTAATCCAGGCTCTCCAATGGTGGCAGGGTCAGGGCAACCTCAGGCAAGGAGTCCCATTCATCACTCAGTCTCACTCTGTGGTCCTAACCATGGGTGCTTCTCTGTTGGGGTGGGGAGCCCATCTGTGGGCTCTCACAGGCCAGGGACTGTGGTCCCCTCAGGAATTCCTTTTTCATATCAGTCTCTTGGAACTCAGGGCAGTCTTTCTGGCCCTGCAGGTTTTCTCTCAGTCAGTGCAGAACAAGGTGGTTCAGGACAGACAACACTACCACCATGTGGTACATCAACAAGTAGTGAGGCACTTGTTCCATGGCCGTGTGCATGGAAGCCATGAAATTGTAGTGCCTAGCTTATTCTCTGCAGACCTCTCTGATAGCAGTCCACCTTCCAGGGAAGGACAATGTGCTAGCAGATGCATTGAGCAGGATCTCCCAGGGCCATCACAAATGGTCCTTGGACCCACTGGTGTTTAAAGTGATTTTTTCAAGGTGGGGCACTCCAGAGATAGCTCTCTTTGCAGCTCCAGACAATCACCATTTTCCTCTGTTTTGTTGCAGACCCCCAGTATTGGGCTCAGTCCCTCTGGATGCTCTGATTTTGAACTGGGATGGGAAATTTCTATATGCCTTCCTTCCCTTTCCTCTATTGTTCAAGGTTCTGGTCAAGGTAAGGTCACAACCTTGCAAAGTGATTCTGATTGCTCCAGACTGGGCCAGGCAGCCTTGGTACCCCCTGTTGCTGTCCCTAGCAGTCCATCTTCCCCTGTCTCTTCCCAGGAATTACAACCTGTTAACCTCCTCTTAGGGGAGGAATTGGTATCCCAATCTTTTGTCACTCAATCTCAAGGCATGGCTCTTGAAGAGTTAGAGTATGCAGATTTGCATCTGTCCCAAGGGGTTCTGGATATTCTCAAAGCTTCTTGAAAGCCTGCCACCAGAAAAACTTACAACTCCAAATGGAAAAGATTCAGCATTTGGTGTTCCAAGGAGCATATATCCCCAGACACTGCTGAATTGTCTACAGTTCTGGATTATATGGTTCATCTTTATGGCCTAAGCCTCAGACCAGCTACTCTCAAAGTACATTTGTCAGCTGTTTCTGCTTTTCTGTCAGCAGGAAACCCTTCCTCACTGTCACCTCACCCTGTATTTTCTAAATTTTTCAAGGAATTGCTTCATACCAATCCCCCCTTTAGGGATCCTACTCCTGCTTGGGATCTTAATGTTTGCATTGCTCAGCTTATGCAACCCCCTTTTGAGCCTTTGCCTTCAGCAGAGCATATGTACTTGACTTGGAAAACTGTGTTCCTGGTAGCTATTACCTCTGCAAGGCATATCAGTGAACTGCAAGCTCTGTCAGTGGAGCCTGATTTTATCCCATTCCATAGAGATAAGGTGGCCCTTAGAACTAATAGGAGGTTTTCATTTATTTATTTATTTTATTTAGTTTTTGTTGACCGGGTAAGTGCACTAGACAAATCCTGCCTATTTTCAGGCATGACCCGGGGGAGGGGATACAGATGAATGCCAACTGACCTTGAACCAGATTAAGCTGTTGGTAGTATTTTTTAGTGAATGAAGGAAATTTTGCCAGGACACCGGGGAAATTCCCCTACTGGCTTCTGCGTGGTCAGTATGCAGGAGTCAGCATCGGAGTCGGATGTCGGTAGTACAGGGGAGCAGGCCTCCTCCCCTGTGCTTCAACTTTCATGGGCCATTGAAGAAGAATGTGTAGTGGCTGAGGTTGCGATGCCAACTATTGTTGCAACAGAGGACCGAGTAGATTTTGTTTGGTCTGGATTACAAGCGGAGGATGGTAATTTACAAAACGGTACCTTGCAAGCATCTTTAAGGGCAAAGCGGTTGGCTTTGTTGCATGAGCTTTCTTCTTTTGATTCAGAACTAGCAGTGCTCTTGCAGGCAGTTTCAGGGCTTTCCGATGGGAGACTATTGAAGTCTGTTAAGCCCCCTGTTGACACAGATGGTTCTGCATAATTTACAAGTGACTCTGTGTTACCGGAAGGAGGTGCTGGGGCTGGCAGTTTTCCAAGCAGTTCCTCGGAGTGCCCACAGCCCCAGCATGTTTCTTTGGATCCCCCTGCGAGGCAGGCTAATAAACAACATCTGGGATATGCTTCTGTTTGGGGTACGCTTCCTGGAACCTGGCGAGAGACGCCTTCGGCTGGGACTCTGGAGTCTGAGGTATCTTTCTTTCCCCCTTCCCAAAAGCCAGGGTGGAGTAAAAGACAAAGTCTGTTAATGTATGGAGGGCTTTTGTCTGTGAAAGACCGTGACATTACATCTCAGGATTTTGGTCAGGGGGCGCCTTGGTCACCCGAAAAAGCTTTAAAGGAGGCTGGTTGGGAGCAGGGACATGGTGGTACTTGGACTCCTGACAGCCAGGACCTGACCTATTTGACAATGCTGCAAAAGGCAGCAGATTACGTGGCCACCAACACTGTTCTGAGCTCCAACGTTCCCAGGGGGGTTATTACTGAAGGGTCTAAACAGCTTGATGGCACTGTAAGGGGTGTATTACCTACAGTTTTGCATGCTCAGGTTTGTAATGTTCCTGATGCTGTGATTTTAGATCAAATGGTGGTTCGTTCCCCTGTTCCTGTTATTTCTGTGCCCCTAGAAACAGAGGTTCCTCTCAGAATGGGACCTGCCCCTCCCTTGCTTGATACTCTGGAGGAAGATCCTGTTCGGCCAGTTGGTTTTAAACTAGCTGATTTATTTTCTTCTAAGGGAGAACCAGCCCCTTGCCGAAATGCTGTTCGTTTGTTATATAAAGGTGGGTTGCTGGATCCCCCTAATAGGCTTTATGTGGCTAAGACGTTACTTAAAGGATCTATGAAATTTTTCTCTTCTGAGATTTTTGCCCTTATTAGTTTGGGGAATCATAATTTTGATATTAGTTTTATACAGGTTTCCAGTTTAGGTAGATTTTGGGCAGAGGATGTGGCCTGCCAGGCCTCTCCTACTTGGTCTCCCTTTCAAACTATTCCTTTAATGAAGCCTGCAGTCAGAAACATTACTATCATGTTTAAAAACGAAGGAGTTAATGTAGAGGACATTCTATTTTGGCTGCGACAAAGGTGTGAGGTACTTAACAAACCTACTCCCACACTGGAGAGTGAGCAAATCTGGGATGGAGGATGGAGGGTTAGAGTAAAATTGTATTTGACTAATACTGGGCCTAGTCATTTACCTAGTGTTTTTATCTAGGGAAAGACAAAGGTTTCATTTTCTATGTGGGGCAGCCTAAATCTTGTTTTAAATGTGGCTCTTGAGTTCACTTTAGTTCAGCCTGCGATACAATAAAGTGTAGCCATTGTTTTGACTTTGGTCATACCTCTAGTGCCTGTGTAAATCTTTTCAAATGTAATCTGTGTGAACGTACAGGGCATGCCTATGGGCGTTGCCCTTGGGCATCCCATAATAGGGAAGATTGTCCTTCACATGAAGGGTTGATTTCTATGGCACAGCAGGCGCAGGCTAAAATTAGTGCAGCCCGGGACTTGAAAATCAGCATGCTTTCCTCAGCATCAGGGGGGTTAGCTAAAGGGACTGATGAGATTAGTATTCAGGAAGCCGTGTTACCCCTCCTACTTTGGCATTAGATCAGCCTGAGGTTGATATTTCATCTCCTGTCACTGAGGTTCCTGTTGTTACAGAGGGATCTGAGGTGGTTGTTGGTAACATGCCCCCCCCCCACCACAATCTGCTTCTGGTGCAGATGTATCAGGATTTGTTCAAATCCCACATAAATGGACTAGGAAAGGTTTGGCTGTGGCTGGTCAGGGTAAGGATGTTAGAGTCCATACTTGGCACTCTGGCAACAGATTTGCAGTTTTAGCCACTGACGTCTCTGACAAAGATTCTGGGGGGAAAGATATGGATAGTTCCTCTATCCAATCTTATATGGATGCTGAGGGTGGTGGGGACCTGGACCCTATTGCTAAATGAACCAGACAAAGCTGTAGGAGTAAGTCGCCCATAGGCACTTAGATGGATTCATTATCGGTTTGTACTTTAAATGTTAATAGCATTAAAGGTCATAGGAAGCTTGGGGTGTGTTCTTAACTTTACAAGACTTTAAAAGTGATATTGTTTGTCTAGTGGATACTAGATTGAAATCACACCTGGAACTTCAACAAGCTTCCCAGGCATGGATCCTTGGTCTGTCTTTTTGGTCTTCTGGTGTTGATAAATGTGACGGTATTGGGATTTTATTTTCTAACTCTGATTTTCATGTGTCTCGGTTGGTGGATATTCAGCTTGGTAGGGCTTTGTTGTTGGATTTTACATATTATTTTGAGAGATTCAGGATAATTGTTGTTTATGCCCCTCAGACAAAAGCACAACGGGTGTCCCTTTTTCATTTAATTAGGCCCTTTTTGTACACTTCTAGGTTACTCTTGTGGGTAGGTGATTTTAATTGTGGTTTACACCAGAGGGATTGAGGGTTACAAACCCCCAAATTATTCTGTGATTCTGTTGCATTGAAGGATGTTATTACCACTGCCCCGCTAGTAGATGCTTACCAGTTTTGTCATGAATCAGGGGGGTTTACTTTTTTTAAGGGACCCTTAAGGACTCGTATTGATTTTGCTCTTTTATCTAAAGTTTTGATGATTCTTTCCTGTGAGACTATAGGTGTGGAGTTTTCCGATCATGCAGCTCTTAGAGTGACCTTTTCGTGGCACAGCACCCCGAGATGTAAAGAAAAATAGGTGGAAGCTTAATGATTCCCTGTTGGAGGATCCTCGCCTACTAAAATTGTGGAGGAGGGAATGGGCGGCCCGGCTCTCAGTGGCTGATATTTATGAGGAACCATGTGAGTGGTGGGAAGATTCTAAAATCAGATGGAGGCAGATTTTTCAGGGAAAAGCTGTAGCAAATCAAACAGTGCAATACTTAACATATTAAGCATTAAGGCAACAATTGCAGCATCTGATTTCCTTATCGGATACTACTGTTAATGATTATAGTGACCAGATTGCGGTGGTTTGTACCCAGATTACAACCTTGCAATATGATTGGGTTAGTTCTTTGGTACAGGAGGCAAGATTTGGGACCTGGGTGACCAAAGGAGTTGTAGACCCATTTAAAGCATGTAAAGGACGGGTGGAATCTAAGTTTATTAAGACTCTACAGTCACCCTTAGGCGACTTGGTTACGGAACCAGAGGCATTAGTTCAGGTTGTGGAACAACATGTTCTCTCTATGTTAGGTAATCTACCTCTTTGTGAGTCTGCGGACTCCTTTTTAGACTCTTTGCACCTCCCTTCGCTCTCTTTAGCTGAGCAAGGTATGTTGTCAGGAGACATTGTAGCCTCAGAAGTGGCTCAGGACATTGCTAGTTTAAATACTAATTCCGCTCCAGGATGAGATGGCTTTACTGCCCAGATTTTTAAAACCTTTAAGGAGGATTTAGTTCCCACTTTAACTTTATTATTCAATGATATGTTGACCACAGCCTCTTTTACTAAGTCCATAAAGGAAGCCATTTTGGTCCTAATTTTTGAAAAAGGGGCTTGGGCTGATTTGCAGAACTGGAGACCACTGAGTTTATTAAATGTAGATTATAAAATTGTGGCTAAAATTTTGTTGGCTAGATTACTAAAAACTGCAGATCACCATAGTCTAGCTCAGATGAGTGGCATTCCAGGTAGAAGTCAACATGATAATTTGATTTTGTTAAGAGAATTATTTGACCAGGGTGACAAAGGGATGGTTACGGGTTGGGTCTTGGGGTTGGACTAAGAGATGGCCTTTGATTAGGTCTCTCAAGACTCCCTATATTCTGTGTTGCGAGCCTTTGGAATTCCTGTTCAGTTTCTCTTGTGGATTAAGGCTCTCTATGATGAGGCTACCATCATTCCTAATGTGAATGGTTGGTTGGGGAAACCTGTGAAGATGGTCAGGGGGGTCAGACAAGGGTGCCCCTTAAGCCCTCTCCTTTACAGTTTTTGTATTGATACATTGATTAGAGCAATTTCCCTTTGTCCTCGTATTTTGGGGTTGGGGGGGCTCCTTCATTGGATCCCATCAAAATTTTAGCTTATGCTGATGATTTGGTCTTAACTGTAGATGTCGTTACTGAGGAAGCTGCATTGGTACAGGTCCTCTGTGCATATTCCTCAGTTTCGTGATCTTGTGTTAATTTTAGGAAAAGTATTGGGGTACCTATTGGTCACCTTGTTCTTCCACAGTCTGGAACTTATGCAGGGATACCAATTGTTACAGCTCCCTTTAAGTATTTGGGTATTTTTTGGGGGACCTGGGATATGCACTCTTATAATTAGCAGCTAGCCTTAGGGAGGGCTGAAGGTCTTGTTTCCGGCTGGAAACAGTACCAGATTGGTAAAAAGAAAAGGGTTGTGTTACTTAAGACTTTGGTGATCCCCATTTTTTTGTATCTTTGTTATGTATTTCCCCCGCCTATGTTTTTTTTCCCCAGATTATATGGGATTTCTTTTAAGGGTTTTGGGGGTCTCTTTTGAACCCAGTAAAGCAGAGTATAACATATAGACCACACAAGGAGGGAGGGGTTAGGATGATCCACCCTGTTACTTTTTTATAGTTTATTTTTCAATTATAATTTTGGAAAAGCACTAAAACTGGGGGTGGTGGTTTGGAAACCTTTTCTGTTGAAATGGTTGTTACTGTGCCTTCCAATTTGGGAATTGGGGAAAAAGGATTAGGTTTTTCATTTTGCTGAAATTCCACTGCATGGGAAAGAAGCTCTTAAGGTGGCCCTGTCCTGGGATTTTTTTTCCCACAGGATTTTTGTGTATTGTCTCGGCCAATGCTTTATGACAAAGTTTGGAGGAAGGAGGCTCAGGATAAGGTGGTTTTCCCTTTTTGCCCTCCAAACCATTTTGAATAGATCTTTCAGCAACTCAGTAATCCCCATTTGCCCCCCTATGTGTGGGATATGGTTTGGTTGGGTAACTATGGGAGTTTAAGTGTCAAGGGAAATCATAAACACAAAGCATTGGATGCTCGATATTGTCCTAGAGATTGTTGTCAGGTTATTATCGAAACTCAACAGCATCTCTATTTGGAGTGTCCTTTTGCTCTTACTTTTTGGACTTTGTTAGCAGGTTTGTGGTCTGAACCTTCGATGTTACGTTTATCTTATGAACAACTTATGTTCTGTGCACATGGTGCTTTGTGCTGAAAATATGCAAATGGGCAGGAAGGAGGAGTGGAAGAACAATGGGGAATAATAAAAACTGACATCACAGAGGTAACAATCCTTTGTGTGACACAAATAAACAAAACAAAACAATGTAAGAAACCACTATGGTTCTCAAAGGAAGTGGCAGTGAAGGTTCAAGAGAAAAAGAAAGCATTCAGGAAGTACAAGGAATCACAGAAGGAGCAGGACAGACAACTGTACCAGTTGAAGCAAAAGGAAGCTGGGAAGGCAGTCAGAACAGCAAGGGTCCAAACCGAGGAAAATATAGCCAACTCAGTTAAGAAGGGGATAAAATATAGGTACATCAGGGAGTGAAGGAAGGCCAAGGGAGGGATAGTGAGGTTTAATAAAGGGGGAGGAGGGTGGGCAGAGGGTGACTGTGAAAAGGCAGAGATACTAAACAAATATTTTAGCTCAATATTTACAAATGAAGAGGGGGAGGTATATAAAACAAACAGTAGAAACACTCTGGATACTGAAGTTGATACCAGCCCATTTACTGATGGAAGGGTTATGAAATAACTCTTGAAACTGAAGGTGAACAAAGCAATGGGGCCTGATGGGATTCATCCCAGAATTCTAAAAGAACTAAGGATAGAACTAGTGACACCACTGACTACCCTTTTTAACAAATAATGGGAGGATGGGGTGGTGCCCGAGGACTGGAGGAGGGCAGATGTGATTCCCCTTCACAAAAGTGGGAGCAAGGCAGAAGCAGGAAACTACAGACCTGTTAGTTTAATCTCAGTGATAGGGAAAATAATGGAATCACTTCTGAAGGAAAGAACTGTCGAGTATCTAGAGGCCAGAGGGGCACAGGACCCAAGGCAGCATGGATTCACGGTGGGAAGGTCATGCCAGATGAATCTGAAAGATTTCTTTGACTGGGTGACCAAAGTAGTAGATCAGGGAGGGGCTGTGGACATGGCCTACCTAGACTTTAGCAAGGCATTTGACACAGTCCCACACAAATGATTAATATACAAGTTAGCCAGCCTGGGAGTGGGTCCCAAGATGACAGCCTGGATAAAGAATTGGCTGGAGAATAGGACACAAAGAGTAATAGTAAATGGAGTCCACTCTGAAGAAAGGGGGGTTACTAGTGGGGTACCGCAGGGTTCAGTATTACGACCGGTCCTCTTCAATGTCTTTATAAGTGACACTGCAGAGGGACTGGAAGGAAAAGTATGTCTCTTTGCAGATGACACAAAGATCTGCAACAGAGTTGATGCACAAGGTGGGGTGGAAAGGATGAAAAGGGACTTGGCAAGGTTAGAGGAATGGTCATAGAAACATAGAAAAATAGATTTTAATGGCAGATACGGACAGCTTGGCCCACCCAGTCTGCCCATTTCCCTACCTAATGGATAAGCTGCAGATCCTAGTTAACCAGCAGCCTACTTCTTCCTACCCCCACCCCCTAGAATTGCCTTATGACTGTCCCATGCATGCTTGAATTCCACCAGTTTTTGACTCCACAACCTCCTCCGGAAGGCCGTTCCATGCATCCACAACCCTCTCTGTGAAAAAATACTTCCTTAAATTACCTATGAGCTGCCCCCTTCTATCTTCAAATTGTGCCCCCTTGTTCTTGCACTCCTCTTTTTTTGAAAGATGCTACCCTCTTTGACTTTGTTGATTTCCTTGAGGTACTTGAAAGTTTCTATCATGTACCCCCTCTCCCTTCTTTCCTCGAGGCTATACATATTTAGCTCCTTAAGTCTCTCTTCATATGTCTTCCGGTGCAGACCCTGCACCATTTTAGTTGCCCTCCTCTGGACAGTTTCCATCCTGTCTATGTCTTTGCTGAGACTGGGTCTCCAGAACCGCACTCAGTACTCCAGATGGGGTCTCGCCAACTGTCTGTACAGAGGGATAATAACTTCTTGTTTTCTACTGGTAATGCCTCTCCCTATGCATCCCAGTATCCCCCCAGCCCTCCTTGCTGCCCTCTCACATTGCTTGCCCACCTTTAGGTCATCTGATATGACTACCCCCAGGTCCGTTTCCATTTTTGTTGTTGTTAGTATCTCACCCCCCCATTGTGTACTCTTCCCCTGGGTTTTTTGTTTCCCAGGTGCATTACCTTGCACTTCCTAGCATTGAATCTAAACTGCCATAGATGTGACCATTCCTCTAACCTTGCCAAGTCCCTTCTCATCCTTTCCACCCCACCTTGTGCATCAACTCTGTTGCAGATCTTTGTGTCATCAGCAAAGAGACATACTTTTCCTTCCAGTCCCTCTGCAACATCTCTTATAAAGACATTGAAGAGGACCGGTCCTAATACTGAACCCTGCGGTACCCCACTAGTATGGCAGCTTAAATTCAATGCTAAGAAGTGCAAGGTAATGCACCTGGGAAACAAAAACCCAGGGGAAGAGTACACAATGGGGGGTGAGATACTAACAACAACAAAAATGGAAAGGGACCTGGGGGTAGTCATATCAGATGACCTAAAGGTGGGCAAACAATGTGAGAGGGCAGCAAGGAGGGCTGGGGAGATTTTGGGATGCATAGGGAGAGGCATCACCAGTAGAAAATAGGAAGTTATTATCCCTCTGTACAGACAGCTGGTCAGACTCCATCTGGAGTACTGTGTGCAGTTCTGGAGACCCAATCTCTGCAAAGACATAGACAGGATGGAAGTTGTCCAGAGGAGGGCAACTAAAATGGTGCAGGGTATGCACAGGAAGACATATGAAGAGAGACTTAAGGAGCTTAATATGTATAGCCTCGAGGAAAGGAGGGAGAGGGGGGACATGATAGAAACTTTCAGGTACCTCAAGGAAATCAACAAAGTCCAAGAGGGTAGCATCTTTCAAAAAAAGAGGTGTGCAAGAACAAGGGGGTACAATTTGAAGATGGGAGGGCGGCTCAGAGGTAATTTAAGGAAGTATTTTTTCACAGAGAGGGTTGTGGATGCGTGGAACAGCCTTGCAGAGGAGGTTGTGGAGTCAAAAACAGTGGTGGAATTCAAGCATGCATGGGACGGTCATAAGGCAATTCTAGGGGGTGGGGGTAGGAAGAAGTAGGCTGCTGGTTAACTAGGATCTGCAGCATATCCAGTAGGTAGGGAAATGGGCCGACTGGGTGGGCCAAGTGGTCCTTATCTGCCGTCAAATTCTATGTTTCTATATTTCTAATATCATGCAGATACTTTATTTATTGTTTTTGCCTTGATTCGTTATTATTTATGGCAGGCCAGATGTATGTTGGTTTTGAATCAAAAAATGATTATGGTACAAGAAGTGATTGAGAATATTAGAACTGCTATTCGTTTAGTTAAATTGTATGATTTTAAAATCCTTGCAGGGCCTCAGTTTTTTAATTTATGGCGCAATTGTGATCTCTTTTCAGTTGATTAATTGTTATCCTTTTGTTTCTTTCTTACGTGTGTTTTTCCTTTTTTGTTTATTTCTATGATTGCTGTATTTTGCTTTAGATGTTGATGTACAGGATATTATTTATTTTGTAATGAAGTCCAACTTTTCTCAATAAAATTCCCCTACTCTTTTCGATAAGTGCCATGGGATCTTTAACATCCACCTGAACTACCACCAATCCAGGCAGATGGGACCTCGGTTTAGCATCTCATCCGAAAGACGGCACCTCAGAAGTGCAGCACCCCTATCATGCTGCACTACAGTGTCAGTACTGGGATATTAACCCAAGTGCCAGATGTGGGAACTGAACCCACAGCCCTCTGATCTCCCAGCCTCAGAGTTGAGTGTGCTACCTACTGAGGCATTGACACTAATTACAGACACTGACACTTTTACCTAAAGTGGTTTCAGATTTTTATCTGAACCAGCCTGTGACTCTCCCTGTGTTCTTCACTGATCATTCTTCTTCAGGAGAAAAGTTTACACAGTTTGGATGTTAAAAGAGCCCTTAGTTACTACATTGAGTGTACTAAGGCTCACAGGTTTGACTCCCTTCAGTTGTTTCTCACTTATGGGAAGTGGGTAAGGGCAAACCTGCCACTTAGACAACTATTGCCAGGTGGATTGTCTCTTGTATTCAATTATGCTATGAGAAGCTAAGCAAAATATCTCACTCAGGCTTGAGGGCTCATTTGACTAGAGGTACAGCTGCTTCCCTGGCTGCAGCCAGGGATATTCACTCACTAGAGGTATGTAAAGCAGCCACCTGGAAAACAGTCTGTACATTTACCAAGCATTACTCCCTGGACATCCAGGCTAGGAGTGATGCTCAGTTTTGTACAGCAGTACTGCAGAGCCTATTCCCAAGGTAGGTTTGATTCCCTCCTCCATGAAGGTACTGCTTGGTAGTCTGCAATAGTCAGAATACAGCAAGACTTCATGTTGTTTGAAGAAAATAATTACTCACCTTAGTAATTATGCTTCTTCTAATGGATTCTTGTTGTATTCTGACCTCCCTCCCTACCTCCCCTCTCAGAACCTGTTTTTGGGAAGTGGGCTGGCAGATGCAGTGTTGCACTCCAAGGGAGCATTTGGGTACTCCCTCCTTTTAGAGAGGGGGAGTGGGTTATATTATTAATTTAACAGTCTTAAGTTGTTCACTACCTGGTTTTTGATTTTTGATTTCTTGACTTGAGTCTTTTGGGGATCCAAAATATTTGGTTGCCATTTGGCTAGTAAAAATTGTACAATTTCTACATAGTAGTTAGTTAGTATTAGCTCATAAGAATTGACAGTTGCACTTCAAAGTGCAGCAGACAGAGGTTTGAACCAAGCTCAAGCTCAACATTCTATGCTCTGCATAAAAAATTAACCATCTACTCTCTGGGGTAGTTTGACTGCTGGGGCCAACTGCAATAGTCAGAATACTGCAAGACTCCATTAGAAGAAACATAATTACTAAGGTGAGTAATTTTTTCTTCTTTCCCAATGCTCCCATTTTCTTAACTCAGCCTCCTTCTTCACTCATTTCTGGTCTGACTTTTGGAAATCTCATTCCACTGTCACCTCTCTTCTCTGACTCACTGATGCTATCCTCTTAGTTTTGTCAACTTAGCTAAAGCTTTCAACATTGTAGCCCCTGCCATTCTCCAGGAGAAGCTTAAGGCAGCTGGACTCTCAGTGTCTTCAGTTGTGTGGTTCTGCTTCTACCTTGAGAGCAGGTCATTAGGGTGTGCCATGATAACAGCATTACCTGCAAAGCAAACAAGGGTGTGCCATGATAAGACCATTATCTGCAAGGTGACTCCCAACAGGGTGACCAGCAGAAAATGGTGAATGACAGGTAAACAGTGAGCCGAGCTGCCCATCCACAATGAATGAGGCCCCCGGCAAGGTGGACAAAGTGATGCATGGACTGTGCAGCAGAGGCATGTATAGCAAACAGGAGAGTAGGACAACAATGTCCAAACAAAGGGTGGCAACAGTGACCTGCTGCAAACCAAGCATCGTATGCCCAAGGCACGACATGCAGGGGACCTGGGGGGGTTCATGCAACAACAACATTTTGCAATAACAGCAGGGAAGTAGCCAGTAGTGATTGCACAGATGGCTGAATGGGACACTGTCACATACCATGCCCCTGACAATACAGACTGTGACCCCAAGACCCCAAGCACTCGACAAGGACCCTTTGTAGTGGAGTCACTGTGGCCAGCAGGAAAAGCCATGACTGGTGCAGTACTGACAGTGCACTATGCTGTGCGTGGCAGGCCACCTGGTGGAGGAGCAAACCACCCAGCACTGAGCATGCCCTACACATTAGAGGTGTTCACAGGATACCACAGCCAACAGTGCCACTGATCGCAGCCCTATAGTGGTCACCCATGTCTGCCACAGAACCCATTCCCAACAACCCCAATGCACAATTGGCATACCATCCTGAAGGCCTCACTCAGAGCACTGGCCCAAGGAATGGAACACCAGAACACACAGATTTGTCCCTGTCAGCAGATGTCATGTTTGGACAATCAAATATAGTAGGAGCCTGTAATGATAATTACCGCATCTGATCCCGGCGTTTCAGTTTCACTCACTCTCAATGCAGGTTACACGACGGTAAGTCCAACCCCACTTGTCAGTGTACAAGGGCCAAATAACATAAATTAAACATAAATGAACATGGAGACTGTAATAGGGTCTGTAACACCCCCCCCCCATTTAATGTTCCAGTACTCCTGGATAGCGTTCAGAATCCTGGAGTAGTATTGGCTTTATAGGTGGAGATTTTGTTTGGTAACTGGGACTATAAATACCCTTAGAAATCTATTGCAACAGTATCTCCTTTTCTCTCTGTCTATACTTTCCCTGTTGTCTTCTTTATTCTTTGTTTCCTCTACCATAGGGTGGCCTCCTATGTGTAGTCTTACTATCACTAGCTTTTCCTTTCCTTTCCTTCGGTATTTTATGTCTCATGCTATTCAGAAACCCGGTTTGGTGTTCAGAAAAGCCATTTTTCAGTAAAGCTGCATGAACGTGCGCACATTCGTGCTGTACGGCTGTGCAAAAATGCGACTGTGGGTTCGTGCAATCGTGCGACTGCGCGATCGTGCGCAGATGCCGAAATCACGTCAAAAAGCCATTTTTGTCAAAATAATGAAAAACAAGCAGTTTTTGCTTCCTCTGGCTAGCGCTAGCATTTTTTGAAAGAAGAACACCCCTGGTGTCTGTGTTTGAGAGCTGCAAGCAAAACTACTGCTGCTGCTGCGAGCCCTATTCTAGAAATTCAATTTAAAGCAGTGTTCTGTTGTTTTAAAGTATAGTCATTATGCCCATCTGCTTAGACAGGCCTGCAAAACCTCTTTATTTCAGCTTAGTTGCTGCAGCACTGAAATGCAGTCTTGTACTGCTGAGTTGTTTGGTACATTTAATGTCTCTATTGAGATTAGAAGTAAAGGATAAAACTTACTTTCTGTTGGTATGTGTAGCAGGCTTCCAGACCCTTCCCTCAGCATCCATGTTTGTTATAGAGCCGGCCGGTCCCCTCTTTCCCCTTTTTATAATGAATGCTGTTGGGAGGAGTCTGGGAAACACAAGAATATTGTAAATAAAAGATATAATGTTTTTTTATGTTTCCTTTAAAGCTGAATATGATTTAACTACTTAAAGAATGTTTATTTTATTTTTGTAATTGTATTTAAAGTTGTATAAACAAGTTAAAGTTCTGTTAGGGAGGAGTTAGCCCTGTCATGTGACCCTCCTGCTGTATAAAAGAGAGGATTTCAAGTGAACAGATCAGAGTGTGGCTGGAAGGCGTTCCTGCCAGATGACTTCTAGGTATGGTTCCTGTGGAGATGAAAACTGATGGAATATTATAGTTTATGTATTTTTATTTATTTTTTGTACTAAGTCCATTTATGTTTGCCTGCTTAAAGGAATAAATTTATTTTGGTTTCTTCACATCCTGACTGCTTTCTGGACTCCTTTTTGATCCCACATGTACAGAGACTCCTACTGTACTGTTGTGTACTCATCATTCGGAAATGATGCCTTCCACTCTAACAGAAATGCCTATACTGTACACTTAGCAGAGAATGGGGCTACAAGTAAAATCAGCATGTATGCCCATCAAATCAAATCAAATCTAATAAAATTTTATTCATAAAGCGCTCTTCAAAGTAACCAAAGCGCATGTTTACCACGGAGGTAAATGACGTCCGGTGGTTCTAGAGGGCGCATGGTGCTGCCCTCCCCCAATGAGTCCTGCAGCCTAGCTGAATTCTCAGGTGCCCCCACGGAGGTAAACAATGTCCTGTGGTTCAAGAGGGCACATGGTGCTGCCCTTCCCCAATGAGTCCCACAGCCTAGCCAAATTCTCAAGTACTACACACGCGGATTCGTGACCACACTGCTTCAGCTTCAGAGTTCGAGCTGTTGCCTTTAAGTGACTTTAAATCCCCACACAAATGCTTTGTTTAAAAGAAAAACATTATTTTGTTGGATCAATGAGGCCACGACTGCTCTGTGGCATTACCTTAAAAGCCAGTGGGGAGTTCCAATCTAGCTGCTCCTATGGTGCTACCGCATTAGGAAGTTGTGCCTACTGAACTGCTACAGTGCTTGTCTATAGATGATTTTAAATAGCTGCAGGCAATTTTGAAAATGCTTTAAGATCCTGCTTTTGACTACAGATTTTGTTGTTAGCGTCCAGTATTTCTGACCTTTAATTTGCTGCCTAAGCCACCATTTTGTCGCCAGCCTCCCTTCTTGGAATACTTCCATGGAGCCCCTGGCTGGCATTTCCCTTTTCTGCTCCATAATCTTACAGGCAAAACTTACAAAGTCCCATCAAACCCCCCCCAGCTGCCTATAAATACCTGTGTTTTTTCTCTGCTTGCTCCTCAGGTGCCCCCACAGAGGTAAATGACGTCTGGTGGTTCGAGAAGGCGCATGGTGCTGCCTTCCCCCGATGAGTCCAGCAGCCTATCTAAATTCTCAGGTACTACACACGCGGATTTGTGACCACTCTGCTTCAGCTTCAAAGTTCGAGCTGTTGCTTCCCCACTGATGCCCCCACCACCACCCTTGGTGAGCACTCCATTAAATATCTCACATCAGGTGAATGATTTAACCAATCAGTCCACTTTCCCATCTGCTGGCTATCATTGCTTACCACTAGTGGCTGCTACAGCTATCTCCCTTGCTCTCATTGTCCTAAAATCCCCCTCCTGGTATCATTATGTCACTCATAGACCTAAAATCAATACTAGGGTTAACTCTCCTTGCAGTTTTTGTATCCCTACCACCTGTGGACAACCCTAATCCACTACCAGGCCCCCCAAACCTCTCCCAATTCTACTACCATCCCAGTCACAGTTCCCTCACCTCAAATGGCCTCTCCACCCCAGGGACACACTGTTCCTGGATTCCTGGCCCATCCATCTTCCCCTCATCCTTCCTTTCAGGGCTGGCCTTATTTAAACTGCACATCCCAGGATTGTTCAAACAGCTTCCCCAGTCTCCCTTACCCAGCCGCAAACCAATAAAAGTACTACCTAACCTAAAACTATTTCTAACTTTAGAACTCCTACTCTCAGGGGACATTGAGTTAAATCCCAGCCCTAGCACCAATGCCAGCCACCCCCCCACTGGCCAATTTCCCAGAGGCCTGAAAATTGTCCACCTAAATATACGCAGCCTCCTACAAAAACTGCCACTACTTCAAACCCTAGCATATACACTATGCCCGGACATCCTAATCATCACAGAGACCTGGCTGAAACCCCACAACCCGGACGTTGAAGTGGCTCTTCCTGGTTACTCCATCACCCAACAGGACCGCCCAGGCAAAAAGAGAGGTGGTGGCACTGTCATCTACATAGCATCCCAAGTTCATTTCTCTCCTGTGGCGCAACCTGCCTTCCCTGGCAACATCGACTCCTCACTGATAAAAATCTCCCTACCACACTCCATCCCTATTTTTATAGCAGGGACCTACTGTTCCCCTGACTCCACTTTAACCTCCATTGCAGCTCACCTAGACACCCTAAAAACCATTACCTTGGGTGGAGTGCTCCACATCCTTGGTGACTTCAATTTAAACTGGCTCACTAGTGCTATCTCCAGACTCCGTAACCATGTAGCCAGTTTAAACCTGACTCAACTCATCACCGAACCTATGCGACTAAACCACAAAACGCTAAACCACTCCCTACTCGACCTGGCCCTCACCTCTCATCCACATAGGATTATAACCTCAGGCCTCCTTCTGGACTCACTGAACGATCACCATATGATATATATCATATGCAAAGTTTTCAAAACAAAACCACCCCCTCCAAAAACGCTCCATATCAGATCCTATAAATCCCTTAACTTAGATGGTCTTTGACAAGACTTAGCTAATGTGGAATGGTCCTTCATACCCCAGGGCCCTTCCATGGATCATGCCTATGACTTCTTGAAGTCAAGATTTCTTGCTGTCTGGGATAACTACGCCCCACCCAGGAAGGTTAGGGAAAGGGCTGCCCATCTGCCGTGGATCACTGCCGACCTCCTGGAGTACCTCCGTGCCAGGGATCAGGCGTGGAAAGTTTATAAGACATCAGGGTTGCACACCGATCACCTACATTACCGAACGCTCAGAAATACCTGCACCAGGCTTATCCGCAAGGCCAAAGCCCACTACTTCTCATCATCACTCCAAAACAATGTCACTCATCCAGCCAAGTTCTGGAGGTCTATTAAGTCACTTTTCTCCCCTCCTGCCCAGCCACCCACTCCTGCCCTAGATGTGGGTGGCTCTATCATAACTGAACCTCTAGCTTTTGCTGCAGCTTTCAACTCTGTGTTTACTAGCAGCGGGTCCCCTCTCTACCCTAACCCCCTACCTGCCACACAAATTGAGACACCTTCACCTCCACCCATGCCATCCCCCCACCCGGTTTTCTCCTTCACTCTGGTTACCCCACCAGAAGTACTTAAAACCCTACTCACCCTAAACCCCTCAAAGGGTAGATGCACTAGTGGCATAGATGCCAAAATGCTCTACCTTTCCATACCAGCTATCGCCGAGCCTCTAGCGTTTCTTTTCAACCTCTCTTTCACCTCTGCTACCCTACCTTCGAAATGGACCCACACCACAGTCATCCCCCTTCTGAAAAACAGTGACCCATCCTCCCCCAGCAACTACTGCCCAATCTCCCTACTGCCCACCCTAGCCAAAATCCAGGAACATCTCATCCTCTCACAACTTACCACTTTCCTTGACTCCTCTTCTTTTTTCACCCCTTACCAGTCTGGCTTTAGAAAATCTCATTCCACTGTTACATCCCTCCTTAGACTCACTGATTCCATCCTTACCAGTATGGATAATAGCCTCATCACATCTGCCATCTTCATCGACCTAGCCAAGGCCTTTGACATGGTCTCTCACACCCTCCTTCTATCAAAACTCTCTAAAGCTGGCCTCTCCAGTGCGGCCACGGAGCTGGTGCAACTCGTACCTGGGAGGCAGGACCCAATCGGTAAAAATTGGTGTCTCCACCTCAAACCCCCTCCCTGTCCCCATTGGAGTCCCTCAAGGCTCAGTCTTAAGCCCTATCCTATTCTCTATTTTCCTCAACGACCTTTCCTCGATCTGCCAGCATGCTTATATTCATATGTACACCGACGATACAGTGTTGTACACCTCAGGTCATTCCCCGCAGGAAGTTGCATCCAAAATCCAGCAAGACTTCACAGAAGTCCAGCACTGGTTTCGTAGAAATCAACTTATCCTAAATGCTAAAAAAAAATGATCTCTGTGACCTTCAGTACAAGACAAAGACTCTCCCATCTCCCTGCTTTCCCCATTCTCAAAACACTCAAAGGGTCCCTCTAGAAGTCTGCACCTCTTTCAGATACCTAGGGGTCTGGCTGGACCAACATCTAGACTTTTCCATGCATGTCGAAGCAACCTTTAAAAAACTACACCCTTGGCTGGGGACTCTATACCGAAACCGTAGCTGCATCCCCCTTCAGGCCCACAAACAGATCCTTCAGAAAATGATCCTCCCTATCATCGACTATGGGGATGTAGTCTATAGCTCAGCCCCTAAATCTACCCTGGCTAAAATGGATTCTCTTTATAACTCCTTCTGCCGCTTTGCACTGGATTGCCCTCCCACCATTCACCACTGTGACCTCTACAGTCACCTTAACTTACCCTCCCTCATCAATCAGCACCTTTACCACTGCAACAGACTCACAGCAAAATTCTGGACCCAGTCACTGCCCTTCTACCTAGCCACTACCCTAACAGCCCAAATACCATCAGTATACCCACTCACAAATTTAGATTCCCACCTGCTACAAATCCCACACATGACTACATCTGCTGGGCAGTCAGCTTTTAGAGCTCGTCTACCTAAACTATGGAACTCTTTTCCGGCTGACATCCAGCTCTCCCCTTCCCCTAGGCAACAAATCTCCCTATTAAAAAAACAAGTTCCCATAAGCTGCTCATGTCAACTTGACACACAATAGCGTAAGCCATGACTTTAACTTGTGAGCATAAATGTGATGGCAAACCACCAAATATAATTCCTTCTTTGTCCACCCCCGCGCTTAATCTATCAAATCTCATCATGTCCACTGCTTGTTTTCCTTCTTTTCTGCCTACAAATATGATGTCACTCTCTGTTCTTGCATCCTGTACTTGTAACTATTGTATTTTTTTTCTTCACTGTAATTATATGTAACCCCTTTGTTACCCGGGGTTACTGGAATCCCAGTAAGACCTAGTGGTAGGCAGGGAAGGCAGCTTGTGAAACTCCAGTTAAATGGGTTTCACACTGTCTCACTCTGTCCTCAGTCACAGCTGAGACTAGAAGGATGACATCATTATAGAATTGTCACAGCTGCACGAGCCACATTCGGAATCTTCAGCTCAGAGTAAGTTAGAATCTTGGGAATTCAAAGTCAGTCTTCAGTTTGTCCTTAAGCAAACAAGAAGGACACCAGTAGTGTTCTTTTACCCTCCTCTGGGGAGGGTGAGGAAAAGTTCTTTGTGGGTTCCAGGGGCAATCCCCTTCTCCCACCTTGGGAAGAGAGCTGCCTGTTTTAATTTAAGTTCAGTCTGTTCATGTATAACAGCAAGAGTTAAATTTCTTCGCCTGTGGGGCACCTGCAACGAATGGGTGAGTGTTTGGCCTCATTGGAAGGGGCAAACAACTTCTTTTCTTCAGTTGGATTTCAAGTATTGGGGACTGCTATTTGGGAGGACTATGTCAACTAGGACAAACAAATAGAGCAGTCATCTGTTTAAAGTGTTAAAGTTCATTGTAGAGGGGGTGCTTCAGGTCATCCACCATCAATCTACAGTTTTAAAGTCTAAAGTTCTGTGTGTCCAGAGAAATGGCCAAGTATGGGCTGTGGGAGCTGGAGGGACAGATCCCATCTTTAGTAACCAGGTCCACCTCACTGATTTCTTCTGTGTTTTTGCTACTTGCCTCATGCTTGCCAGTGATGTGGGTGGGTACCCAGATGTGGGTCACAACTTGAATCTCTCTAGGGTCGTAGACTTCAAGTGGTGTGGGGAGCCACAGGATGGGAAAATTACTCCTTGTTTGATGGGAGTCTCCCTGTTTGATGGGAGTTTCAATTGGAAGTACTAAACAAAATCTCTCTAGGAGTCGAGACTTCATGGTGTGGGAGCCACAGTTTGGGAGCCCTTGTTTGATGGGATGTCTTTCCAAGTAGAGTTTGGGTTCATTGCCAAGTGGACCATCAGTCGAGTGGTCGGCAGGGGAGCAAGGCCAGTCGGGCTGTGTATCCAATGCGCATGCAAAGTCCGGGTTGCGTGCCTGGTGGGTCCAAAGCCAGACAACTGTTGTAGTGTTCATTCCTCAAATGGACCGCTGTGTTTAACCTCTAATCTGCATTACAGTTACGTAGCCCTGTGGGGGACCATACAGAGCTTTGTTTATGTTCAGTGAGTTAATAAATAAAGCCACACTGAAAAATCCAATTCTGGTTCTGGACATTACAGTTATTGCTTCCTGTAGTTGGATTTACTTGGTGCCCCTGTGCAGAGTAGTCAAACCTAGGTCTCTTGTGTAAAGTAGCCTCATCCTTCCTCGAACCCGTAGATACCCCTACGTATATCCATGCTATATAAAAGTGGACACATACAGGAGTTACAAAATGGAGGCACCGCTTTGGATTTGTTTGGGAAGGAAGGTGCTTGGGCAAGTAGGCTAGCATTTTGCTATCTGGCAGTCAGAAAGCAAAAAGTTGAAGCAATTTCGTGTGTGTGTGTGTGCTGTGAATCTTGTGCTGTGTTCAAAAATGCTAACTGTTTACCAAGGAGCTGTAAAGCCAAAGTGTGTATCCTTGTCCTGCATCAACATAGTTTACAGCTTTGTCAGTTTTAAAATAAAGTTCTGTGAAGAATTATGTGGAAAACTAGGGGTAGCAACAGAGAAATTATGCCCTGGACATTGGAAATGCTTTCTGTCAATACTAGAGACTGCAGAGTTAATATGGCAATGTTACATAGGTTGAAATGGGCTCCCGCCGTGGAGTCAGTTTAAAAAAAAAGTGCATCTTTTCAGTTTAAATTTGCCTGCTCGATGATCGCCGTGAGGAAGGACCTCGTGAGGAAGAAGAGGCTCATTTGCATGGCGTGGTGTGGTTGGTCAGTTTCGATTAGTCCCGCCTCAGCCAGCTCTCTTCAGTGTCTGCTTCAGCATTCGAGAGGGAGACAGAGAGTATAGCGTGTACTGGCAGAGGGAGGAGCATTGCCAAGTGTTCAAAGTGCTGTAAACAGTGAAAAGTGACTTTTCTAGTTCAAAATCGGGCTCAACCCGCTTATCCGTTAAGTGGGATCAGTGAATTGTGTGATTAATACTATGATCAGCGAGACTGCCAGCCATTTGAAATCCAGGGTCTTCAAAAATCTGGCTGAGCCGTTTTCCTCCATCGCAGCAATCTGCTACCATAACAGTGAGTAAATGATTTAAAACTGCTCAAATCAGTGATTTTCAGTAATGCCATATAAAATGTGAGTGCAGCTGTATAGTCGCTTTGCAAGTAGCGATTGTGTGATATCCTGCTGGCAAGTGCAAGTCTGTAAAGCCATTAAATGTGTGCATAGCAATGAAAGTAGCCTCAGTTTAAAGTTTGCAGCCAGAGAGACTGTGGGTTGTAAAATAAGTGCAACGCTAGTAAAGCAGGCAATCCTGTCTGAAACCCGAAGTTTTAAAGGACTGTGAGTAAATAATGTTGCCAGCATGTGAAAAGTCCAAGGAAAATCCTGTAAATGTGAGAACAGCTAGAACAGAGCAAGTTGTGCAGTTTAAATAAAAGTTATTAGTGGCTGATGTAAATTGGGTGCAGTGGCTTGACCCAGAGTCTGAATGTTGATGCAGTAGTGCTACGCCATTACAGGTGGGGTAGTAAAGTAAACACAGCAGCAGAGGAGCCATTTTAAAGCTACAGGGTGTGTTCATTTAAAGTGGGACTTTCAGTTACAGGGAACTTTTGTTTGTTTTTCTGCAGTTATGGCCTCTGGACCAGCTCGTTACCCGGATCATGCCCAGGTTGCAGTAACAGCAGCAGTAAATAGATTGAGAGACATTGAAAATTGGTGCTATAGAGGGCAACTCCCTCCTGATGTGGCAATTCCTAATTATCCAGTGCGTGTATGCCAGATTTTTATTTATTTTATTTATTTAGCTTTTGTTGACCGGGTAAGTGCACTAGACAAATCCTGCCTATTTTCAGGCACGACCCGGGAGGGGATATAGATGAATGCCAACTGACCTTGAACCAGATTAAGCTGTTGGTGGTATTTTAGTGAATAGGGAAATTTGGCCAGGACACCGGGAAATTCCTTACTCTTTCGATAAGTGCCATGGGATCTTTAACATCTACCTGAACTACCACCAATCCAGGCAGATGGGACCTCGGTTTAACGCCTCATCCGAAAGACGGCACCTCAGAAATGCAGCACCCCTCTCATGATGCATTACAGTGTCAGTACTGGGATATTAACCCGAGTGCCAGATGTGGGAACTGAACCCACAGCCCTCTGATCTCCTGGCCTCAGAGGCGAGTGTGCTACCTACTGAGCCACTGACACTGATGTGCTTTAGTTCTGGAAGGGATGTCTTCATGATTCCTCACTGTGCTGGTTGTCTATAAAAATATGGCTTATATAAAGTGCCTAAAATTGTCATTCTCACATGGTCACAACTCAGAATCTGCAGTTGGCAGCACACAGCATCAGGCGGGTCGGTGGAAGGTCCTCGGGGAGTGGCTACAAAGCTAGAGGGTGCAGAATTAGAGACTGAACCTGATGTTGAAGCATTGGATGCTGGATCTCAGAAGGCAAGTTCAGATAAAGCATCAATAGACCCCTGGGTGGGGGGCCTAGCCCAAGTCTCGAAGGTGAAGATGAGATGCGGGAGGCCGTTGAATGGGAGGTGTCGACCTCCGCTCCTAGTGATGAATGGATAGTCTCGGTGGTGAGAACTACTGCTCACTCCTGGGCTCAGATCCTCAGTGAACAGGAAGATGAGGAGGAACCTAAGTGGCCTTGTGAGATAGGAAAGGTTACACAGCCTCAAGATCTTGCCTCGGAGGAATGTGTTCAAGAAGGTGGTGATGCCACTGCCCTGGCTTCACCAGAAGAAAAAGAAGTCAGGGATCCATTTTTAATTTCATTAAGGATGCAAAGCTGGCAGAACCAGGACTGGCCACCCTCAAGCCAGGCCAGCGGTCTCAGATTGACCAAAGCAAGTAAAGAGGAGAGACTGGTTCATAGAAAGGCCAATGAAATCTTTGGTATGACCTTCCACCTTTCCCTCGGAGAGTCTGGGAGGATTTAGAACTGCAGGAAATCCTGGATCTGGGATGAAGTAATGAAACATGTACATCCTGGGGCTAACCAGCATGTAAAGAATAGACTGTTCCACGAAAAGTATACACAGTGGAAGAGAGGCAGGACACTGTTTATGGACAGAGTGAGAATTGTGGATGGAGAGGGATGCGAAGTCTCCCACTGTGTGAATTATGTGCATCCAGATGGAGTAATAATTCAAGCCCCTGACCCCCTCTACTATTGGCCTCGGTGCAAGAACCTCCCAGTAATTAAGCCTGGGTCTACAAAATGGAGAGCCGAGCAGTGGTAGTCAATACTGCCACATCTACACTGTGAAGTAACCTTATTGAACTGCCAATATGAATAAACAACAAATCAGGTGCTCCACATTCTTCAGTCCACAGTGTACTGCCCTAATCGATAACCATCTACTGCTACCACCAGATGACTTCAGATCCAGAGAGGACACCAGTCCAGCTGTTTGCCTGTTCATCGCCTGGTAATCAGATGACGCCGGACCAGCTGTTTCTCTTTTTGTTCCTGTTCTAAGGTTCCTTCTCCAGTTATGACATCCACCCAGCTGTTTCCAGATGTGCACTCCTGTGGGTTCCCGGAAGATGTCCGCCCAGCTGTATCAGAAGAAATGCTGCCAGGGAGAGTTTTCGGAAGGGATCAGGTTTGCTTAGTTCGACTACTTCAAGAGGCTGGTGAGTCAAAATCTTTTTATTCTATCTTTATGACATTGCAATACACACCTTACACTCCAGACTTCAAACAGTGTGTGAACTGTCCGCAAAGACTCTCCCCTTCAGGATTATGGCCTTAAAAGACTATGTTCACGGGGCTCCGGCCCAGGAGAGACTTTTAATGGACTGGCCTTCGGGCCTTGTAGTCGCTAGTGGGACATTTAGGGAATTCCATCCCCCCAAAAGGTGTATTGTTATCAATGTCATTTCTGTACTTAATGTATATACTGTCTTTTCTACTTTTCTAAAAAAAAAAAAAATATTTTTCTTTTTGGGATTGTTTAGTGTTCTGTTTTTCCTGTATGGTAAGGGTTGTTGCTGTTTTTGTCACTGTTGTTGTTTAGGTAGATCGTAAATGCAAATTAGGGTGTGTTTTTTTTGTTTTGTTTTTGTCTTTTCTTACAGGTGTTCCTGGAAGACAGAAGAGAAGACAAGAAGAGGAGGAGATGCTCATCGGAGTTCCTCGTTTCAGTGCTTATGTTTCTATGTTTCTATGTGTAGAAATTAAAGTACTGTTTGTGTTTCTAATGTTGTAGTTGCAGGCTGCCCAAGGTCGGGGAGGTCCCCGGGTTTTGTTTTCATTTGGGATGTTATGTTAGAGGCAGATAGGTTTCCCCTAGAGGGTTAGGTGGAATGGACAGGCTGTGGCCCTGAACTGCAGTAGGGGCCGCAGTGCTGATCTATCAGGGCTATGCTCTGGACGGTTCTACCAGAGCCACTAGGTGTCCATAGTAAGTGGATAGAGTAGAGGCTGATATGTCAGCTGTAGGCCTCTAGGCCCTTAGTGTTGCCTACCTGTGCTCGCACATGGTAAGAGGGGGCCTGATCACCCCCCTCTGTGGGTAGCACATAGGGTGGGATGGCCTAAGGCCGGGTGCATAATGACTGGGGACAGTCATTTTCCTGGTCAAGGGCGAGTGTAACCCCTTTGTTACCCGGTTACTAGAATCCCAGTAAGACCTAGTGGTAGGCAGGAAGGCAGCTTGTCAAACTCCAGTTAAATGGGTTTCACACTGTCTCACTCTGTCCTCAGTCACAGCTGAGACTAGAGGATGACATCATTATAGAATTGTCACAGCTGCATGAGCCACATTTGGGAATCTTCAGCTCAGAGTAAGTTAGAATCTTGGGAATTCAAAGTCAGTCTTCAGTTTGTCCTTAAGCAAACAAGAAGGACACCAGTAGTGTCTGTTTACCCCCCTCCCTCTGGGTGAGGAAAAGTTCTTTGTGGGTTCCAGGGGCAATCCCCTTCTCCCACCTTGGGAAGAAAGCTGCCTGTTTTAATTTAAGTTCAGTCTGTTCATGTATAACAGCAAAGGTTACATTTCTTCGCCTGTGGGGCACCTGCAATGAATGGGTGAGTGTTTGGCCTCATTGGAAGGGGCAAACAACTTCTTTTCTTCAGTTGGAGTTCAAGTATTGGGGACTGCTATTTGGGAGAACTATGTCAACTAGGACAAACAAATAGAGCAGTCATCTGTTTAAAGTGTTAAAGTTCATTGTAGAGGGGTGCTTCAGGTCATCCACCATCAATCTACAGTTTTAAAGTCTAAAGTTCTGTGTGTCCAGAGAAATGGACGAGTATGGGCTGTGGGAGCTGGAGGTGGACAGATCCCCATCTTTAGTAACCAGGTCCACCTCTACGGATTTCTTCTGTGTTTTTGCTACTTGCCTCATGCGCTTGGCCAGTGATGGGGTGGGTACCCAGATGTGGGTCTCAACTTGAAAATCTCTCTAGGAGTCGTAGACTTCAAGTGGTGTGGGGAGCCACAGGATGGGAACATTACTCCTTGTTTGATGGGAGTCTCCCTGTTTGATGGGAGTTTCGAATTGGAAGTACGAAAACAAAATCTCTCTAGGAGTCGCAGACTTCAAGTGGTGTGGGGAGCCACAGTTTGGGAGCCTCCTTGTTTGATGGGATGTCTTTCCAAGTAGAGTTTGGGTTCATTGCCAAGGGACCATCAGTCAGAGGTCGGCAGGGAGCAGGGCCAGTCAGGCTGTGTATCCAATGCGCATGCATAGTCCGGCTGAGTGCCTGGTGGGTCCAAAGCCAGACAACTGTTGTAGTGTTCATTCCTCAAATGGACCGCTGTGTTTAACCTCTAATCTGCATTACAGTTACGAGCCCTGTGGGGACCATACAGAGCTTTGTTTATGTTCAGTGAGTTAATAAATAAAGCTACACTGAAAAATCCCAATTCTGGTTCTGGACATTACAGTTATTGCTTCCTGTAGTTGGATTTATTTGGGTGCCCCTGTGCAGAGTAGTCAACCCTAGGTCTCTTGTGCCAAGTAGCCTCATCCTTCCCCGAACCCGTAGATACCCCTACGTATATCCATGCTACAAAAGTGGACACATAGAGGGGTTACATATACAACCTTGTACATATTGCATGTAATCTTGATTTTGCTGTCCAAAAAGTTCTATAAGATGACTTGTATGTACTATCCCATTTTCCCCCTTCCCCCAGGACACATCTGGAATCGAGTGGTAGTCTGCTCAGTATGTCTTTCCTGGTAAAACTTTTAAATAAATAAATAAAACAAACATTCAATCAGAAATGAAAGGACACAAAACATAAGGCAGCAGAGATAAAACCAAACATTGTCCCCACAAGCCAGATCAAATAAATATGTTTTTAATGAGGACTTATCCTATCACTGAATCCTAATGTTAACAAGCACTGAAAATGAAAAATGGATACAATTATGCACAGCACAGATCCCCATGCTACAAGTTGGGACTATTTTATTGTAGGCAGAAGAACAAAAGCTTGTATTTTCTGCAAATTAATCAAAAAATAATGTTTTTGCCTTATTGTGCATTAAAAAACTTTCTTTCTTAATGCCCATTTTATAATTGCAATAATGCACTCCAGGGAATGTGTTGTAAGATTTACATACGTCTCAGGTGGTCTACTACACTCAGCCTCTGGCCTTTTGCCACACCACATCCAAGGCGTGTGTAAATCTCACAACACACTCCCTGGAGTGCATTATTGCTTAACAGTGTATGGGCTATCAAGACTGTGTAATCATGGACTGAATTACTTTGCTTTACTGAAATACTTTATGGAACATTACTTGTTTTGAGCATTCCGTTTTGTTATACCATCGATATGACACACTCAAGAAGGGTTAACAACAGAGTGATGTCATATTGATGGCATACCATGGTTATAATCTGCTTGATTTCAGTTAATAATAAGGGTCCCCTTACTTTATATTGTGGGAAACTCTGCAGCTGATGGTGGTGGTGAGGGGTCTCGAACATGCAGGAGTGCAGACATATGAAGCCCCTGCTTTATTTAGTATTAGTATCTCCTGAAAAAAAATTCCAGGACTGAGCAGTCTGCTGAAATGCGAGGTTTTCATACTGACTTAAGAGGGGTAATTGAGTTACAGAGGGTTCACAAATTCTTTAACGTTACATATTTGTGGTTCTGCTAATTGAAAAATCTATTGGTTCTTGGGATCCATTTCTTTTTATTAAGTATTTGTGTTTCGGGGATGGCTGGTTGGGTGGGCTGTAGGCCTTTATCTGATATCAACATCTATGTATCTATGTGTGTATCTATGACTTATATTCATGTGCGGTGTGACATGATGAACTTTTCAAAATGTAGCCCCCTTCCAAGCCCAACCACCACACAGGCACCAGGCACGTATTGTTTTTTTTAATGACTGGTATTGAGATATACTGTAGTAGCTTAAGGCAACCTGTTTCTATTAGGAGTTCCATAGTACAGCTTGAGATACTCTCAGGGAAATATGGAATGAGTGAGTACTCTGAGAGGCTTTTCTTATGTGTTGTTGAAGGTGTTGTCATGGCTCGTGCAATAAGGGAGCATCCTCCTGCTGGCTGTGTAGTATCAGAGTGAGTGTCTCCTTGCTGGAGGTGTCATTGTGCTTCATGTCTTCCATGGCTGGTATTCCTCCTTGCTGTGCAGTGTCAAAGTGAGTGTCCCCTTGCTGGAGGTGTCGTCATGCCTCATGTCTCCCATGGCTGGTATTCCTCCTGGCTGTGTAGTGTCAGAGTTAGAGATGCAGCAAAGCTTCACTCCTACAACGATGTAGCGACGAAATTGCCCACTCCACATCACTTCATGCTACATGAAGTCCCCATAGAAATGTGCTACTTCACCTCATAATGACTTTGCGTTCACTTTGCTTTATTTTTCTGTTGTAAGCGAAGACAGTGAGAATTAAAACAGCCCACAGATCATGTCTCACAGTCTGCAGGTCACATGCTTCAGGCAGGAAGTTAATCAGGTAAGACAGTGAAATAGTTTCACTTTTGCGATCTGATTCCCCCCACCTCTCCTCATAGGGCTTCCTATGCATAGCATGCACCATCTTGGTTGCCCTTCTCTGAACCCTTTCAATCCTGTCTATCCTTGTGTACGTGAGGCCTCCAGAACTAAACCCCATACTCCAGGTGAGGCCTCACCATGGATTTATAAAGGCGCATCAGCACCTCCCTCTTTCTGTTTTATACCCCTCCATATGCACACAGCATTCTATTCACTTTGCCCACCACTGTGCTGCACTGGTTCTCCGCCTTAAGGTTATCTGAAATTATAATCCCCAGATCTCTCTCCTGCTGAGTTTCCTTCCCCTCCCCCCTCGTGTGTAAATGGTTTGAGGGTTATTACACCCATGTGCATTACTGTACACTTTTTTGCATTAAATTTCAGCTGACAAGTTTCCGACCACCCCTCCAGAATCTTTAGGCCCTCCTTCACTGCCTCCACCTCCCCTACCAGGGCGTCTACCCTATTGCAGATCTTTGTATCCTCTACAAATAGGCACACGATCCCCTGCGGTCCCTCCACTATATCTAACATACTAAAAGCCAGCAGAATAGGCCTGATGGTCTGTTGTGCCTGCTCAGTAGCCAGCCTCCTAATGGGTGCTTTTTTTCCCACCCAGCCCCAGAGAGGGTCATCCTCTGCTTCAGTTTACCCTTGTAGATGTCTCACTCCCTCTTGAAGCCCTCCACTGTGACCTCCTCCACCAGACTCCTGGGCAGTGCATTCCAGGGTTCCGCCACACGTTCGATGAAGTAATGTCTCCTGCATCCCCCTGTAATTTCCCCCCTCTAGCTTCCACTCATGTCACCTGGTTGTTCCCCACCTTCTTTAGTCTGAACATCTCTTTGACACTGCCCCTGTTTATTCCTTTTACATATTTGAAGACCCCTATCATGTCTCCCCTGTCTCTCCTCTCCTCCAGCGAGTACAGCTCAAGCTCTTCCAGCCTTTCCTCATAGGGCCTTCCTCCCATGCTCTGAAGCATCCTGGTTTCCCTCCTCTGGACACTCTCCAGCAGTGTTACATCCTTCTTGAGGTGAGGTCTCCAAAACTGCATGCAGTACTAGAGATGTGGTCTGACCAAGGCATTATACAGGAGGAGGATCACCTCCTCCTCCTGGACATAACTCCTGGCTATGCAGTATCTGGTTTGCTTTGGCCACAGTTCTGCAGTTTCAGTGTTATTCATTTTGATGTCTACCACCACCCCTAGATCCCTCTCACTTGTTGTGGCTTGCAGTATGACCCCCCCCCCGGGTGTATACATGGCCCGGGTTTCTGACTCTCAGATGCAGCACCCATTTCCCTGCATTAAACCTCAGTTCCCACCTCCTTGACCACCCCTCCAGAGTATCCAGGTCCCTCTGGACTGTCTCTCTTGCTTTGTCCCCGTCCGTCAATGCTCCCAGTTTTAAGTCATCTGCAAAGAGACTCATACTACTCTTAACCGCCCTCCCCATATCCAAGACATAGGCATTGAACAGGAGTGGCCCCAGTACTGAACCTTGGGGGACCCCACTGGTGACCTTCCTGGGGGAGGATACTACTCACCCACCACTACCCTCTGTATTTTCCCTGTTAGCCAATTTTCTACCCATCTGAGCAACTGTCCTCTCACCCCCATCTCCCAATCTGAGCAACTGTCCTCCCACCCCACCCCCAGCTTTATTAGCAGCCCATTTTAGGGTACTGAATCAAACGCCTTTACAGAAATCCAGGTATAGGGACGCCCCTTCTGGTCTATGCCGGTCCAGGGTCCCAGTCATAAAAATCTATGGGGTTGGTCTAACACGATCTCACCGGGATGAAACCACACTGTTTGTCATCCAGTTGTCCCAACCTTTCCAGCTGCCTCCTGAGCCTATCCTTGAAAATGCCCTCCATTACTTTGCCCACCACAGACGTTAGGCTGACAGGCCTATAATTCACCATCTCCTCCCTAGACCCCCCCTTTGTGGATAGGCACCACATGAGCCACCCTCCAGTCCTGAAGCACCCATCCTGTTAGCAGAGAGGTGTTAGAGTGCTGCTAGCTCATCTGCCAATTCCTCATAACCCTCGGATGCAGCCCATCCAGGCCCGGTGCCTTATCAGTTTTTAGTGTCCGAAGGGCCTCCCTCACCCTTTCCACTGTGATTTCTCCCTCCCAGCCCACCCCTTCATTTAACCACCCATCCCCTTCTAGACTTGGCCCAGCCTGTATCCCAACTTCTTTCAGTCCTCTAGACTCCATCTGACCTCTTGACTCTGCTGGCTCCCCTTCCCTCCCATTGGGCTGGAGGGATCCCCTGCCTCCCCCCATAAATATCAAGGCAAAGTACTCATTTAGCACCTCTGCCTGATTCCCCTCCCTCCTGTGTCCATCCCTCCTCAGTCCTAATCATGCTGATCTGTGCCCTCCCTTTTCTCTTCTCCCTTGTGTATCTATAGAATCCTCCCCCCCCCCTCCAGATATCCCTAGCCAGATTTTGGTCCCTCCTCACCAGGGGTCCCCTCACCATTGTGGTGACCGTTCTAGCTATCAACTCATACCCCTCTCCCTATTCCCCAAGAGTGCTTAAAACATGCATAGGCAGCCTTTATCCTCACCACCTCCTGCACCTCCCTGGCCCACCAACACAGCTTGTTGGCTCTACTATGCTTACGCCTTACCTTTGTATAGGAGTTAGTAGTCTCCTGCACCCCCTTCTTAATGGCCTCCCACTAGCTGCCAGCATCCATGTCTGGCCTAATCTTGTCCAAGCTCCCCTGTAGAATCCTGCCCATACCCACGAAGTCCACCCCCATGAAGTCCACTACTACTATATTAGAATGGTTATCCTCTCCCTTCCAGATGCAGCAGAAATCAGACTTTAGTGTGGTCACCACCTGCCAGCGGGCTGCACACCTCCAGGCCCTTTATCTGGTCACGGTCTGCTAGGACAACATCCAGTATCCACTCCTCCCTAGTAGGTTCCCCCACCTGCTGGACCAGGAAGGCATCCTGGAACACATTCATCAGTCTCTGTTCTCTAGCCACAGAGGATGCCATAGTGTCCCAGCCTGTCCCCGGCATATTAAGGTCACCCATGATCACCACCATACCCTTTTCACTGTCACAGTACCCCTTGATGTTCTCAACTAATTTGTCCTCCAGGACCTCTTCCATCATTGGGGGGGTCTGTACACCACCCCTATTTTCAATCTTTTACCTCCCCTCATTTGTAGGGTTACCCAGATCTCCACCACCCCCCCAACAGCCTCTCCCATTCCACTAACCACTATATCATTTTTGACTATCAGTGCTACACCCACTCCTCTTCCCTCTCCTCTCTCCTTTCTGAATATTTTGTATCCCACCAAATTTAGGTCCCAGTCATTTTTCTGAGTGGCCCATGTCTCAGTAATTGCAGCCACATCCACTGATCCCTCAACCAGCATCGCCTGGAGCTTGGGCATTTTGTTGCCCATGCTCCTAGCATTGATCAAGGCCGTCCTCCACCCAGACCCTCTCCCTTCTCCAGCAGTCTCGGCCCTGAGCAGTCCCTTTAGATGCCTTTCTTGCACAGCTCTGGATGGATTTCTACATCACAGTCACCTCAAGGCCTTCTTTTCTTCATGCCCTAGACCTGGACCTCAAGGCCTTCCTGGAGCCACTATTTTACTTACTCCCCTTACAAGTTTAAACTCCATCTCTTGACTAAGTGAATCCAGCAAGTTTTAGTTTCCAAGATCTCCTCTCCTCCAAGTTGAGGTGTAGCCTCATCCTGGTTATATAACCCTTGTCCTCCCATGTATCCCCCAGTCTCCACCAACCCATACCCTTCTGCCCCCATGCCAGTCCCTGAGCCACTGGTTCAACCCTCTAAGTTTCTGTTTGGTCTCCCTGACACCCCTAGGTACTGGCAGAATCTCAAAGAAGGAGATACCCTGGCAGAGTGGTAAACCTGGCCAGTTCCCAGAATCACCTGGATTTCTAGTTCACTGTTCCCTCTAGGTCATTTGTTCTCAGATGTTTTAGGAAACTGGGATTCCCCATCTCAATGCTATTGAGTAAGGCCACCGCCTCTGTGTACTGACAGGCCTGGGACATTTAGCCTTCACTGGCTGCTTTTCCCTCCCTGCCCTCCCACTGGATGCCCCAGGTCATGGAGTCATGCAGCAGGATCATCTTCACCCCCTCCACTTTACTGGCCCATTTGATTCCGTCCAGGCTCTTCCTTCTGTCATCAACCCCCAGCTTACTTCTCTTGCCCCCCTCAGCCTGGGGATCACAAGCCTGTGGTTGCCTTACCACGCTCATTCTTCTACCAGTAGCTCCCAGCTTGCTCCTCACCCCCCAACTTCCTGGGTGGCACAAATTGCCCCCTCAGATCTCCCTGGATTCTCTTTCTGGGCTGGTATCCTCAGATCCCCCACCCAGCTGCCTTTCTACTGCTTCCCTCCTTGCCTCCCTCCACAAATTCTGCATCCTTCTCACTTTAATCTGTTGTGTTTCTCCTCACCCCCATCTTTCCCCCCTCCTCCACTTCAATCTGATTTCTCCCACCCCGAAGCTGGCCTATCTAGTGTACTCCTTATCCTTGGCTGACTTCCCTAATCTGGATGCTTGCCCGACCCTAGTCCTCCCTCCTCCCACCCTGGCTTCACTCTGCACCTCCCCATCCTCCCCACCTCCCTCCCACCTAGGCTAATGTTTCCCCCCTTCTGTGAATCTGTCTTTCTCTCCTGCCCCATCTCCTCCAGCTTACTGACCAAACCCTCTCTGTCTGCCTGCTCCCCTCCTCCCGCCAGTCTTTCCCGGATATAGCAGGGTGAATCGATTAGTAAGTGTGATGCTTGTCCCCGACTTGCTCTCTCCTGTCCCCCCTCCTTCTGGTCAGCCACCTCCCTACGAAGTGATTTCCGTACATTGCTTGTTTTGTGCCCCACCCCTCATGAGTAAACATATGATCCTTGTCCACCTGTTCCCTGGGTTATGCCATATTGGTCTTGTGTACTCTCATGAGGTCCTTTCCACACCTCTCCTCCCCACCCCTCCCACCTTCCAGCTGCCTTCTGATCCCCTCTACTTCCTCCCTAAGACCTGCCAACTGAAAACACACTGGGCACCCTCTGAACCTCCATGCTCAATTTAATATTATTGCCACCTCCACACCCTGTACACCCAATCACTCTACCGAAGGTGCCCACTTTGGCCACCCCAAGTCTACCCTCATTTTAGGTGAGCAATGCGACCCTCTAACAGAAATAATTGTCAGTGTTACATTAAAACCCAAGCAGTTTGCCCCCTCCAATTACAGCAATTTTCTCTCTTTCTTGACAGTAGCCAGTTTTCTAGCCCTAGCATTAGGACAGTTCACAAGCTAAATTAGCCCACCACAACACTAGCCAGCTCAGAGACCCTAGCAGTAATCAGTTCACACACAGTTTGCCTACTCCCTCAGATGTAGTTGGCATACACAGTCATTTATACAGTCTGCTTTATTATGCCCCTTCCTGGTAGTAGTCAATGTGTTCTAAGCAGCACGTGCACAGGACCCTTTTCCTCAATCAATAACAATCCAGCTCCTAGTGTTCCAGTTCACCCAATCTTGACTTGCCCTCCTCTAAGGCTCCACCCTCACCGACCATTTAATAGAGGTCGGGTCCATGGTGGGTGGTGTGGAACAAAGAACAGGTCTCCTCTTCTGATTGCAACTGGACTATTTGCCTTTTATGACCCAGTCACACAGTCAAAGGTTTGCGTCCTATTCGCTGATTGGCCACTCCTTCCTGAGTCGCTGGCTTGCAAAGTTGTGGTCGATGTGACCCCGGTATGCATGGCCTGTCCCCTGCCAACAAAAGCTTCCTTGTTGATCACCGATGTGATCCTATCCTCTCCCACCGCTGATGCAGCCCCAGAATGCCTGCCCTGACCCCTTCCAGTGACAAGCCCCGGTCTGGAAAGAACAGCTTTCCTCCCCTGATTGCAACTGCGCTAATCGTAGCTATAGATATTAAAAAAAGATAGGTCCCAGCACCGACCCCCTGGGGCACACCACTCCCACCCTGGAATGCACCCCATTTACCTTACCACCACCCTCTGGTTTCAGTCTCTCAATCAGTTCTCCACCCACCTTGTTATTTTCTGTACCACCCCTAAGCCTTCCAGCTCATTTACTAGACTTCTATGTGGCAAATGTCAAAAGCCTTGCTGAAATCTGGGTAGGCCACATCCTCCCCCATCCACCTTCCTTGTTACCCAGTCAAAAAACTCAATTAAGTTTGTTGGGCACAACCTCTCTCCCATAAAACTAAACTGCCTTGGGTCCTGGAGGCAGTATAGCACATTGGGTAAAGGCTCTGAGTTACAGATCTGGAGACCTGGGTTTGAATCCAACAGCTGTCTAAGTGCATTCTGTGAGATCCTGAGCAAGTTACTTAACTTCCTTGTGCTCCAGGTTGCATCGGAAACAAGTTTTAGCTTAGTGTGCTACTCCTGGGTTAAACAATATTCCCTTCCACAACTTCCCCTGTAGACCATTGACAACCAGGTGTTCCACTATTCTTTCCTTCAGCAGTATTACCATTACTTTTCCCACGGTTGTGATCAGGCTGACCAGTATATAGTTCCTGCATCCTCCCTGTTAACACTTTTGTATAGTGGGATGACATCAGCCCTCCTCCAATCCCTGGGCACGTCACCAGTTTACAAAGACAGGGTGAACAGGGTAGTCGGAGGCCCTACTAACACCTCCCTTTGCTCCCTCAGTGTCCAGGGGTGCATCTGTCTGGCCCATAGCCTTATTGCTGCCAGTTCCACGAGGATCCTTTCTTTTGCAAAGGGACCTGTGTCCATTTCTGTGGTCTCTCCATACTTATTACTTAATGCCGGCCCATTTCCTTCCCTCTCCTTTGTGAAAACCAAACAGAAGTATTTGTTCAGTATTTCTGCTTTTTGGCGGTCATCTTTTACCCTCCCTCCATCCACCCTTTTCAGACACTCAGTATCTCCCCTTGCCTTCCTTTTCTCCCTGATGTACCTACATGTAAAAGGTTTTGTCCCTCCTTACCACAATACCCACTGGCTGGCTTGTGTCAAGGGTCCCACACAAGTGTGGGTCTGGTGCCAATGTGCACTTTGCATGTGGAGCCATTTTGGTTTGCCTGCTGTGTGCTATGGTGTATTGGATTATGATGAACTGGTTTTGCTTGATTCTGCACTGTCAGCTTCATTTACAGCAGATCCTGGAGTCCTTTGCAGTGGGAGATTGTCCTACAGTGCATGTTAAGAGTTTATATAGGTTCTCATCTTTGGTTTACTGGCCCCACTGTACTCCCTGGGCTAAGTTCTGTCACGGACTGACTTTTCCTTGGAGCAGAGCAGAAGTGGAAAACATCTGATCAGAAATTGTGGAATGCCCAAATGTGCACTGCAGGCTATTGGAACTTCTATTGCCTGTTGCTCTGGTGCCAGCTGCAGGGAGGTCTGGGACTGGTTGTGGCTGCGGATATCTGCCTAGAGATGGTCACAGCTGGCCTGCTGCGGTCTGCTATACTGCAATGGATGGTAGTTGGAAATTCCAAATTGGTGGGGGGAAGAATTTAGAGGAAGGATTAGGAAGTATTTCTTCACTGAGAGGGCGGTGGACAACTGGAATGGGCTGCTGAGGGAAATGGTGGGAGGGTTCACAAGGGCATAGGATAAGCACAGAGGGCAACTGGCATGGGGGGACTACAGAAAAGGCCTTGTGGATATCTAGGCAAACTGGGCAGACTAGGTGGGCTTGCAGTCCCTTTCTGCCATCACATACCTGTGTTCATATGTATTCTACAGACAGATTGGGAAAAGGGAGGGGGGATCCACTACACCACCAGGGAAGCATTCATTATGCCTTGAATATCTGTCCCTTGGTGTCTTTATCCTGCCCTGTGTTGGTTGATGTGTGGAGCAACATGACCTCCTACCCCCAAAAAAGATCAGTTCTAGGGGTACAGGGCAAGGAGTCTTCCTCCTTCCCCCAACCATGACATCCCCTGAGTGACTGAGTCCCTTCTAAAAGCCAGGTTGATGGTGTGGTACAGGTCTGGTATCTCCCCCCAACCCATTTTTTTTATTTTAACCTCTACAGAGCCTTCCCAACTGACCCAGCTGATCAGTATTTTTATTTTTCATACTGACCCATTTTCCCTTTTATATCTACAGGTCTGACAGGACATTGACTGGGAGTAGGAGGACACTGACCATATGTATCAGATAAGTATTGTTTTTTTGTTTACCCTACATTGTTTGTCATATAATAGTTCATAACGAGCTGCAGATCCTTCATGAGCCCATTGCTGTTCTTGTTTTACAGGTACGAATGGCTGCTCTGGGAGGCACTGGGTTGGAGCTGTACCTTGTGCTTTAGAAAGGAGGCTATTGGCTGGGGGGTATGGGATGGGCATCAAGGTTGGGAACTCAAGGGAACACCACACAACCAATTTGCCAAGACTCGTGAGGCTCAAACCCTGTTTTTCGTTTTCTTGCTTTGTGTGCTTTGCATTCTAATGCCTGCATTAATGTAGTGTTTTTGTTTTGCAACAAGTACTATCTCATATGTGTGTGTGTGTATGTTAACCCACTGTAGGGTGTGCGGTCACGCTCTTATATACGCACGCCTTGGTGTGCATTGTTACACATGAGACCGCAGGCCGAGTGCATCAACCATCCAAGCCGTTCGTATATCATTGCGCAACCGCACACCCCACAGTGGGTTATCTGTCTTATAAAATGGCAAAATTGTTTTGGAGAGGAGTAAAAGTGCAGATGTGTGGTCTCACTCTTATATACGCATGGTCACGTAATGGTGTTTGTCCAATGCGATTGATAATCCCATTATAGATAAAATATATACAGACACACACACACACACACACACACACACACACACGTCACTTGAACAGCCCCTTGATACCGAAAATCATTTTCCTCACCGTGCATGTGCTCCTAATCCGAAGAGGCTCTCTTCTCTTTTTGAAGATAAACCTGGAAATACTGGTGAGGCCCTGCATATCAGGGAGGCTCCCATACCATTTTCTGTAGACCAGAACCATCCATTTTTCACAAATCCATTTTCTGCAAACCAGAACCATTGGTAGTCATTCCTTTAACTAAATGTCCACCCCCTTCCTTGTGACTTTGAGTGAAACATGGGGTTAAGATTTTAGTACCTCCTATAGACATAGCCCCCAAGATCTCCATCATCTTTGGAAATTTGCAGACGACTTTCTCACTCAGGAACCCTTAAGCAAAGCTTCCTCTCTTGAGGTTGCAGATACTTGCAGATGAATACTTGTGTTTTTGTTGAATTTTATGCGACACCATCTTTAATGCAGCCTAATACACTGCACACTGAACTGCAATACTGCTGACAGGAGTGCTACTAAAATCACACTGCACACTGAAGTGCATTACAGGTGTTGATGCAGTGCTAATTAACATAATTTGCACACACTGAAAAAACAATGCAGCACTGCTTCAGGCAGTGTTGCTGACACAACACTGCTTCAGCCAGTATTGCTACACCAACACTACTTCAGGCAGTGTTGATGACAAAACATTGCTACTTGCAGTACTTTTACAGTGAGATTGCAGTGCTAATTAGCATAATTCGCACACACTGAAAAAGCAGTGCAAAACTGCTTAAGGCAGTGTTGCTGACATAACACTGCTTCAGCCAGTATTGCTGCACCAACACTGCTTCAGGCGGTGTTGATGACAAAACACTGCTAGTTGCAGTACTTTTGCAGTGTGACTGCAGTGCTAATTAACACAATTCGCACACACTGTGTCAGCACTGCATGTACACCAACAGAGACCTGAAGATGCACTAATTAAACACTGATGGACTACATTATGAAATGAAGTGTGCAGAAAGTGTACACTGCTACTGTAACACTGAAATAACACCATATAGTGACTATTTGAACACTTCACTTCCCTTCCCTCTGGGAGAGGACGTCCACAAGCCTATTTCAGTCCAGGGCACTCATCCCCCAATCATAGAACTCCACAAAGTTGGTCAGGCACGATCTTCCCAGAACAAAGCCCTGCTGCATAATGCCCAGGTGCCCCATCCGTTCCAGCTGCCCCAAGCCTCTCCTTGATAATGCCCTCCATCACTTTGCCTACCAGGGACGTTAGGCTAACAGGCCTGTAATTCCCCATCTCCCCTCTAGCTTCCCCTTTGTGGATAGGCACATTTATCTGAACTACATTCAATATGAAAAATGTGTCTGGCTTATTCATTTTGGATGACACGAGGCACATCATGCATGATGTAGTACAAAGAAAATATGGAGTATGTTGTGCACTAAAAACATTTGCACCATCTGACACGTAACTGGGGTGGGGAGTAGAGAACATTCTGTATGTCTAGACTATAAATGGGAGGTATCAATACAGAATGCTTCCCCCCCGGCCCCCATATGCAATACAGAAAAAACATAACTGCATAACAGAACACTCATAGTAATAATACTTAGAAGTAGCTGAAACACGAGGAGAATTTGAAACAAACTCTCCTGCAAGAGAGCCATACGCTCTGCCAAGAGTGAGTATTGCAAATCAGCCCTGCTAGACTCAGCAAAGAACACCCGGCACTTTGGGCAAAACGTCAAAAACCTGGTTGGGGGGGTCCATCAAGGAAATGATTGCCGATATGAACATCAGAAGGACCAACTGCAATAACCCCCTTACTATTGCCACTGCATTTAACTGCATGTTCTCAGACCTGCCTGCTCCTCCTTCCGCCACTCTCCCTGCCCCGAAACCCCTGGGTGGGCACCCCCCTCGACCCACATTCTATCTCAATTGGATCTCAGTAGGAGAGACCCGAGAACTCCTTGCTGATCTCTCCCACCACAAGGAGGCAGGTCACGACAGCCTTGAACCAAAGCTACTCAGCTTGGGGGCTCCCCTACTCACCTGGCTGGTCGCTTATATATTTAACTCCTCGCTTATCTCAGAAATCATGCCTGACGTGTGGAAGGTGGCCAAGGTAGTCCCTGTTTTCAAACAAGGCGACCCCAAAAATATGAAAAACTATCGCCCCATCGCCATGGTCTCTGCCACATGCAAGTTCCTCGAAAAGGCTGTTGCCACACAACTCTCCCACTACCTTCAGAGTTATGAAGTTCTCTCCCCGGCTCAACATGGCTTCAGAAAGGGGCACATTACATCGAGTGCACTTGCCGTGGTTACCTCCGAGATCAGATCGGCAACTGACCAAGGCAATCTGACCAGGGCCATCTTCGTCGATCTCTCAAAGGCACTCCACTCCACTCTTCATTCTCTCGGATTTTCCCCCTATGCCTGGTTCTCCAACTACCTTTGGGGAAGGCAGCAATTCATCTGCTTCAACCGTGCCCTATCTGCCCTCTCCCCTATTAACTGCGGGTTCCCCCAGGGTTCAGTTCTTGGACCCATCCTGTTTTCCCTGTTCATAAACGAACTGCCCTCAGCTGCAACGTACGGGCACCCTACTCTATATGCGGATGACCTCGTCGTACTGTTCAGTTCCCAGGATCTTACTATCATCAACTCCCATCTTCACTCAGACTTTGATCGTATCCAGAACTGGCTTGTGGGATGCAAACTCACCATAAACCTGGAAAAGACCCAGACCATGCTCTTTTGTTCTGTGGCCAAAACTGCTTCTCGCACTACTCCCCTAGCTATCCTAGGTGCAAGTGGCTCCCTCCTGCCAGTCATTGACTACGTCAAGTATCTAGGAGTTACCCTAGATCCACAACTGGATCTCACAGCACATATTCAGAATATCTGCAAAGCTGCGAACAGCAAGCTAGGACTTGCCTACAGAGCCAAAGATTGCCTCACCCCCGCTGCACGGCTCGACATAGCAAGGGGAATACTCCTTCCCATGCTTTGCTATGGGCTTGTAGCCTTTGCTCCTGTCCCGAATTCTAGCCTAGCAAAATGGGATATGGCTTACAACAATGTATGTCACTTCGCACTCTCTACCCCACACCTTACACATCGTTGTGAGCTCTACTCTTGGCTGGAGTGGCTCCCCCCTGAAAAGCACCACCCCTTTGTCCTTGGCAACTTCATGGATAGCATAGTTAGAACGGATACTCCTTCTGCACTTGCCCATCTCCTCAAGTATGGAACCCCTGCCTACCACTTAAGATCAAGTGCTGCACAGCTCTGCCTGGTCCCTAAGATCCGCACCCTCACAGGTGACCAGGCCTTCTCCGTCCAAGTACCTAGACTGTGGAACTCCCTTCCTGCCCTAGTTCATGCCTCACCCTCCCACCCCCTCCTTCAAAACCTCCCTATGGACCTTCCTCGAAGCTGCCTCTGCCTGTCTGTGTGCAGTATAGACCCAGAGTAGTCCCCTCCCTCACCCCTGACCCTGATTCACTATGGGAGACTGGGAGCTGACTCACTGGCTGCTGCCCTTTCTCTGCTGATAACCAGCATAAGGCACTTTCCGCCCTTCGATTGTGAGAGGCGTTCCTGTCATATCAGTACTTGTCTCTAGCTGTACTAAATTGTTGATCACTGCATTTTAAGGATAGGCCCTCTTGGCATACCAATATACATGCCGTACTTTTATTCATTTTGATGTATTCTCTGCCTTGATGTTACCTGTTGCTGTTCTACCTCTCAATACAGTTATGTATCATGTTAACATACTGTCGACTCTCTGAGATGATGTACCTGTTTAGATTCTACCTCACATTGCCGTTATGTATCCCATTGACATACTACCAGCTGTATCTTCGTATAGCCATTTGTACCATTTTCAGTTCCTCCCACCTGTCTGTGGGCCAGTTACCCTGACTCTGTATTTTGTATCTGTTTTTTTATGTACTCTGTAACCTCCCGGGTCGCACCTGAAAATAGGCACTTGTTGTCTAGTGTGCTTACCTGGTTAACAAAAGCAAATAAATAAATAAAATAAATAAGTCATGTTGTCATTAGTACAAAATTTGGCAATGGTAATGTAATGTTTTTGGACAAATCTGTTAAACCTTAAAACACACCAGCAGCATCACCAAGCAGCATGTTTAACTTCTTAGAAGATTCTTACCGAACCAAATACCGCCTGCTGGCCCTGCCATGACCCACCTGGCTGACAACAAAAGGGCAAATGCCCCTCTTGTTATGTACCTGAGCTCTTCTACTGAATTCAGATCTGTGTCCCCCCCACCAATGCACTAAGGGAGGCATCTGTTGTTAGAAGGTAGCCAAGAACTGGGAAAATGTAATAGCTCCCCAAAAATTATTTAAACAATAAGGCCTGAGCAGGATTTTAACAGTTTGTTATTCACCCACGAGGGGAAGTAATGTGGCACGAGGCACATCCTCACCTGGTGTAAATCATACTCCTGGGAGTGCCTTATTGCTATTATATAGAGTATTCCAAGAAGGCTTTGTGAATGTTTCCCTTATTAAGATGGAGATTTGAGATGAAACAGTTATACCACCAACACTTTCAAAATGCTGCTTATATGGTTTAAAAATAAGAATGCATCATTCCAGTCATTCAGCATGTCGACAGGAACAATCTATGTGCCGTGCTGAGAGCAGGCTATAAATGACAACATCATCAGAATGTCGACAGGAACAATCTATGTGCCGTGCTGAGAGCAGGCTATAAATGACAACATCATCAGCATGTCGACAGGAACAATCTATGTGCCGTGCTGAGAGTAGGCTATAAATGACAACATCATCAGCATGTCGACAGGAACAATCTATGTGCCGTGCTGAGAGCAGGCTATAAATGGCAACATCATCAGCATGCCGACAGGAACAATCTATGTGCCGTGCTGAGAGCAGGCTATAAATGACAACATCATCAGCATGCCGACAGGAACAATCTATGTGCCGTGCTGAGAGCAGGCTATAAATGGCAACATCATCAGCATGCCGACAGGAACAATCTATTAGCCGTGCTGAGAGCAGGCTATAAATGGCAACATCATCAGCATGCCAACAGGAACAATCTATGTGCCGTGCTGAGAGCAGGCCATAAATGACAACATCATCAGCATGTCGACAGGAACAATCTATGTGCCATGCAGAGAGCAGGCTATAAATGACAACATCATCAGCATGCTGACAGGAACAATCTACGTGCCGTGCAGAGAGCAGGCTATAAATGACAACATCATCAGCATGTCGACAGGAACAATCTATGTGCCGTGCTGAAAGCAGGCTATAAATGACAACATCATCAGCATGACACTGATGACAGGGTAACATGGATTATTGAAAGGCTCTTGGAAGCCAGTAACATCCAGTCAGATAGCAGCATTTCTGAGATCCTTTTTGTACTGTAGTACAATATAACCACCAGGTCACGTACTACTCTGGATGAAACTGAAAAATAATTTTTGTTTGAAAATACCAACTTTGACTTTCTCATTATATTCTGATCATATCCCAAAGTGTTTTGCAAAACCATAAACATCAAGCACAGACATACCTTTATAGACTGCAACCATGAAAATAGATGAAGACTAACATCCATTCACTCCTTGAATCGTCCAATCGGTTGTTGACACTTCTTGCTTGGGCAAACTTCCTTGGGAGTCAGGACCAGCTCTGTGCAGCAGGGGGTGCTGTAAAAGAAACTGCAGCCTGCAAATTTACAGAACCCACAATAGACTGCTCAACACACCATGGTTATTTGCTGAGGGAGGGGAGTTAAGTTTCAAACAACTGAAGGGGTTGAAGTTTTGCAGCCACTAGCCAGCAGGGCTAGTGATTAGGAAATGCAGTAGCCCCACAGACATTTGTACTGGCCCAATTGGTGTACATACTGAAGTGCTGCCTTCTCCAGTACAAGCCCACAGGGCTAAATACATGAAAATCTTACTAGTCTGATACAAAATCTACCAGCATTTGGCTAGCAGGCTGGTGCCAATTTTGACCCCTGAATTGCCATCACAGCACCTGGATTGGGTGCATTTATCCTTATCGCAGAGTGTCAGCACTCAAATTGCTGGGGAGATCTTAGCCTCTTTAACCCCTTTATTAAACCACTTATTTGTAATCCAAGAAGGAAGAAGCCCTGCTATGATTGCAACTTGTAACATTACATGCGACTCATGTTACATGCACTCCACCATGTGACACTGCCTGAAGGAGCAGTGGGGTGGAGTGGGGTGGAAGATGTAGACCAGGGGACACTTCAAAGAGCAGAAAAGAGTGCCATAGGCCACAATGGAACATGGCAGTTAATGATCTCTACAGCCTCCCACCAGAGGTGCCATCCACACATGTGCTGTGCTGCATAGCTGATTGGTCTGAGTAGTAGGGTTGGCACAGCTGAAGCATAGGCAGATCAAAATTATCCAGATCCCAGATATCAAAAGCAGCCCTGTCACCTACCTTGCCACAAACAGTGTAGCTGGGCATCTGTCAGCCACCACATATATGTGTGTGTGTGTGTGTGTGTGTGTGTGTGTGTGTGTGTTGGCTGTGTACCAGAGGAAGGTCTTCATACTAGTGCCCAGGAGGTCCAGGACTGGGGACGCACCTGTCCACTGAATGAAAGCACCCTGCCACCTGTGTCCTTCCATTGCTACCCACAGCAAGTAGGAAACTTTAGCATAGGGTATCATGTGGGAGGTGGTAGGGCTATGGTCACTTGAGGGTCTGGGTCACAGTGCTCGAACACTGCCAACACAACACCCCACCCCACTCAGACCAATCATCTTTGTACCAGAGTGCAGGGTATGAGGGCACCTCTGCTTGATGCCTGCCCTCCACAGATCACTACCACCATGTCAATTCCCCACCTAACGGCATGACCCCCTTTGCAGGTTTCACTGTCAATTACCAATTCTGACTGTAGAAATGTAAATCCTGTCCTACATCACACTACATCATTATCCTGCCAGCACCAGCACCTGGCAGACAGGGGTCGAAATTGGCACTAGCCCACTAGCCAAATGCTGGTAAATTTTGTATCAGGCTGGTAAGATTTTCCTTTACAACTAGCCGTGCTGGCTTCTAGTGGAGAAGGTAACATTCCAATATGTACACCAGCTGGCCAGGTGAAAAGTCTTGGGGACTGGGGATACTGCATTCATTCACTAGCCCTGCTTACTAGTGGCTGCAAGACTTAATTACAACCCCTACGCACCTACTGGTGAGTGTTCCACAGCACGCTTGCATACTGTTTTATAAGGGAAAGGAGAAATTGATTAACCAGGAGAGGCACACTAGGCTGGGACCAATGAACAAAATGACAATAGCAGAGTTCAGGCGGTGGGGTTCCAAAAAGGAGATGTTGAAAATAGTTCTCCCTGCACTAATAAGGCTACAAATAAACTATCTGAAAAAGTAAGGAAATTCATTGCAAAAACTTTGTTAATGCACCATTTGGGTTGAACTGTCAAAAGTACGGAAATGCGACCTTAGTGTTCATGAGCCTAACATCCCACTCCTACTCCCACTGTGCATGCAGGAACAGGCTTGAGGGGAACTTAAAGTTCCCAACCCCTACACCCCACCGGGCTTCCTTACATCCCTAATACCATTACCCCACCCCAACCATGCATGCATGCAGGAACAGCTGTGATGGGTCAGCATTGACATTTCCAAACCTAAGGCCCACCCCCTTTTGTGATTCTGTACCCATGTTAACTTATTTAGTCTTGGAATGGGGTGAGCATTAACGTTTGAACCACCAAGGCACACCCATCACAGCTGTTTCTGCTTTAAGTTCCCTTCATGCACAGTGGGAGTGGGGTGTCATGCTTTGTAACATGGCTAAAGTAAGACACAGGCAAAGAAGAACACAGATTAATTGAATTGAGTCACATGACAGTAGTTCAACACGGCATTATTGGACCAATAATGCCATGTTGAATATGATGTACCTAAGAGAGCCACAGACCCAAAGGAGCAGTGTTGCCAAAGTGAAAGCTGATGGCGTAGAAAACACCTTTTCTTTCTGACCCACTTGCTCGTAACAGTCGCACCATATTGAAATACTCAGCATGACACAGCGATACAGCGGCACAATGGGAAAATTACGCAGACAGTCAAAATGCAAGTTAATAGCATTAATTATTATGGAGCCGGGAAATGAGACTGAGCCAAAGAAATATCCACATGCAGCTATGCATATAGGATTAATAAACTAGTACACGGTACAAAAAGCGGAACCTGAACTGGACTGAGGAGACAGACAGCCAGTCACGACAAGGTCAGATAATATGCAAATCAGTTAGAGATAGATGCTGAAACACAAACAGCACTGTACTGGAGTCCTCCTCCTCCCTAAGCAGGTTATGACAATTAATTAATACAAAATACTTAACTTTACTTTAAATAAACCTTTGTCTTTCTGTATAGTAAATATTGTTTCCATTACACCTGTGTGTAAAAAAGCATCTACTAAAATTTTCAAAAGTACAATAAACATTTATTTACAAAGGAAATACTGTGTGCATACCATCTCTTTGAAAAGTTAATCTATATTTCTAACATTCATAACTACCAGCAGACCATGTTACCAGCACATTAAGCCACTCCAAAGGTGGCATCTAATGGGGAATTAATGCATGGTTGGCCCATTGTAGGCGCTCGGCCTTTGGCCTCATGCCACAATGGTCCCACTCATCACTTAATTGATTTAATTCTCCATTAGATGCCACCTTTTGTCATGGCTTACTGCTTACTTGGAACCCTATCCCTAAGGTCACATTTCCCTACTTTTGACAGTCCATTAACAAAGTCTTTGCAATGCCCATAACTACAGCCAGCCTTAGTGCAGTGTGCTAAATATAGTCAAAATGTGCCAGTACTGTATGCATCACCCTGGTAGTTTACTCCAACCCATCCCAAATCTCTCCTGAGATGACTGCAGTAGCACCAGTATCTGTGTGCAGGATCACCCTCCCCTTTCCAGCAGACCATCCTCCATGCAGGTGGAAACCCTTCCAGACCCAGCTTTCTCCAAGTTGTGCAACCTTCCTGGAGATACACCATCCTATAGCCCAGCCTCTTCATTCAGGTGACCAACCTCCCTGTATCTGGACCAGCATCCAGCCCCATGCCATACAACCTCCATATAGCTGGATCCCCCCCAAAGTCCACAGACTATCTCCCCCCCAAGATGACTGCCTATGCAGCTGCCCTCCCAATCACACAAACTAGCAGCACCCACCCCTGTCAACCACTGTATCTACACAGCTGGTCTCGCCCTAAGCCTTGGACCAGCTCCATATCCCAACCATCCACCCTACATCTGGACCTTTCCATTCACTAAACTGTACCCCACATTTCACAGCTGGACCTCCTTTTCATGTTCCTTGCCAGCATTCCCAGCAGACAACCCTCCAAGCAGCTATACCTTTCCTGACCACGGACCCCCCCCAACCCTGAGCACCCTCCCAGGAGCTGGACCACCCCTCCCAGATCAGCCTCTCACCCTCTCTAGAACTGGACCCACCCAAACCACCATTTCTGCTTATGGACTAGCCCATCCCCAACACTTGGATCACTTTTCCAGTACCCAGACCAGCTTCCAATAAATGTTTCTGCAGCTGTAACACCCCAGTCCCCCACCCTCCCTGTAGCTGGACCTTTTCAGCACGAGGACCAGCCTTCCCTAAGTTGAGCACACTCCCGAGACCATCACATTCACAGCCTCACCCACTCCTTGCAGTTGGACCCCCATGCCATTCCCAACCATGATGCAATAGCCCCCCCTCCACTGACTTTTCCTGGAGCTGGTCATCCTTCCAAAATTCAGAGCTGCACACAACAGGGGGAAGCCAATAATGTCAATATGAAATCAGTTTAGTGGCTACTGCAGTTTGATCATGTAGCAGTGGGCTGTCAGACTGGCACATATAACTCTATTATCCAAGCAGCTATACCTTTCCTGACCACAGACCCTCCCAACCCTGAGCACCCTCCCAGGAGATGGACCATCCCTTTAAGATCAGCCTCTCGCCCTCCCTAGAACTGGACCCACCCAAACCACCATTTCTGCTTATGGACTAACAACATCCCCAGCCTTGAAGGCAGCACACAGATATAATAGTCTAGATTTATATATGTCAGTCTGACAGCCCACTACTACACAATAACATTTGTGCCCTTTTTTTATTGTGACCCACACACCAAAGAGCAGATTACTTACAACGCTTAACTGTTCCAAACAAGTCAAGTGCAACAGGGCCAGCTAGAAAAAGAGCTCCCTCAGTGAGCCTAGCAATTGCCAATATAACAGCAAGTCTACTACTAGTAGCAGCAGCCACCCTGACCCAGACATTCAAAGCTCCATTAGGATTGTTGGCTTGCTTGCTTAATTTTGCTTTAAGTTCCTTAGCTGCTTTATTACTTACAGAACACTCAGGGTACAGCGGGGCTGGTGTGTGGAAGTGAAGAGTCTGTAGACTGGAGTCGAAGTTGACATCCATTGTTGCCACTCGATGCTGGACGGTTGCTTGTTTGCTCATGCTCCTGCTGCTCCAGCCCGGCTCCAGTCATACAACCAACCCACCCATGCCACCCACCGTGGCCTAGTAGCTTCGACTCCGACTGTACCAACTGAGTACCGACCACGGCATCGACTCAAGTAGTCTTACTCCTCCAGTCCTCCAGATTAGTCCTCCTCATCTCACTTAGTCACTCACCTACCACCGGCCACTTCTGTCCACGTGACTCCATGCTTCCATCAATAATGATAGCAAAGGAGTGGCAGGGCAGGCCCTCACCTCAGTCTTACACCTTGAGTACTGACCCCCTTGACCCTCCTAGCCCAGGGCCCCAATGTGAGGATCGATCAATCTGCCTCTGGCCCGGCCGGGCCCTGCTGCCCCTTAATATCCGTGGCTGAGACTCCTAGGCTAGGACTTGGACTCAGAGGACCACTGCTTCACTCCTCCACTTGCTGCTTGGTGTGGCTCTGCTCTGCCCTCTGCAACCGCCAACCGCAAGTGCCAAACCACCGCCTTCCCTTGGCCTTGCTGGCTTAGCCGCTTACTCGCTGAGACTGAGTCGCTAGTTGGGTCGTGGTGCGTGCTGCTCACAATCACAACTGGCACCCACCACCTCTGCTCCAGTCAGTCAGACAGTGCTCAAATCAACTAGTAAGTCAGCACTGCTTTCTAGCCTAGCCTCTCCCTCTCAAGTCTTCTGTTCTGCTGCACGTCTGAGCCTGCAGTGCACAAAATGATGGCTGGCTCTGAGAGAAACTGACACCAAAGATATGTCGAGTGAAGAACACACCCACCTCACCTCCTTACACCAATCATGGCATGCCAACCACCCTGTCTGAGCCAACCTGATCACTTTAATTTAAAATAAGAGCAGTCTCTAGAATAGATAACAGAGCACCGAGCGGTCGGCTAAAGTCCCACCCCTCCCCTGCCCCAGCAAGGCTGTTTCACTGCTGGACTGGCTGAATAAAGCACTGCAGATTACAGTAATATAAAAAAAGAAAACAAAAGAAAAATGGTCCAGCCGGGAGGGGGGGGAGGCAGAGCCCTTACTTCAACTTCCCGGGGGGGGCTTGACCCCAGCCTCCCTGTAATCGGCACTTATGCACACAGCACCCGTTGCCCACACCGTTCCCCCCACCATCATCGGCAGGCGGCTGTAACCTGCCCACATACCACCGGCCGGTAACGAATGACAGTACAGTATGGGCTTGCAGGACATACTGTACTAAGACAGTCCCAAATATGTAAATGACTTCATTCACATATTTGGAACTGTCTAGTACAACATGCCCTGCAAGCCCATTCTCTTCATTGATGGTATTGACCGAATGGTTGTCTGACGAGTTCACCTGCTCAGCTGATGACAGGGGGTGAGTGAGCAAGGGTGCTGTGTGGGTGGGAGGGGTGGGGATACCACTGGATCAGCAGGGAAATATTAAATGGTGCTATACCGTGATTGCGGCAACAGGTGGGGGGGGTACCACTAGACTATCAGGGAATTACATGATGGTCTTATTCCAGTGATCAGGGATACGAGAGGGAGGGGGGTCCACTAGACTACCAGGTAAAGTCTACCTTTACATTCATTGGGGAATCGGGGAATTGGTAGGGAGAGGGGCCACTAAACTACCAGAGATCGATCCCCATCCATTTCTGAGTCTGCGGCTACGGGATGGGGATGCCCCGGAATCTGCACTGCGCACGTCATGCTGTGCAGGGTGCCAGGTGCAAGTCTCTGGGCTGTCCTACGCAAGGCATTCAAATGCTGCCATAATGACACACAAATGGCCCCATTTGTGCCTTGCATATATTACGGCCTCATTTGCATGCCCTCCACTGAATATTGCAGATGATGCGCCTTGCGCAACTGCAGTTGTGCTGGTGCATCCCTTTGCTCCCTGTCTGTGGCTTGTGCCTGCGCAGTGCCACTGTGCTGTGCGCAGTCTGTGCCATATTCAACGGTGTTACGCCATGGTGCATCACTGGTGAATATCACCTGGTCCTAGCCCTGGCGCATCCCAGTTGCACTGCGCCCAGGGTTGTGCCTCTGTCAGAAGCAGTCTGAATATCCGGGCCACTGAGTACAGTTATTTTGCCCTGTGTTATTGTAATGGTACCCTGAGCCTCCGGGAAAGGGCTCAACAAATAAATGAAGACCACTATTACTATGTGCAAAGTCTAACAGTTATAGGTGGTGACTTTAACACTACCCTTAACCCTGGTCTACATAAATCTGGCCAGTCAATGCATCAGCCAAATAGAAACATACATACAAACAGAAAGTGATGGCTGTTGGGGACCATGTAATCTGTCTTGTCTGCCAATTGAAGACTACCCCGCCTAGTTTGCTTTAGTCCTGAAGTTGCCATACTGATTGTCCCATGCTAGCTTAAAAGCCCCAACCATCTTTGCTTTCACCACTCCTGGGGGCAGGGTGTTCCTAGGTTTCACCACCCTTTCAGTGAAGAACAACTTCCTAAAGTTGCGCCTGAATCTACCACCTGTTAGACGCATGTTGTGATCCCTAGTCTTGTTGCAGTTGTTCATCTCTAGGAAGCTTTGCACCCTAATCCTATTGATGCCCTTACTGAACTTGAAGGTCTCTATCCTGTCTCCCCTGTCTCTTCTCTGTTTTAGGAAATACACGTTAAGTTGCTGCAGTCTTGTTTCCTATGGTATGTGATGCGTACTCTGCACCATCTTTACCGCCATTATCTGTATAGTTTCCAGTCTGCCTATATCCCTCTTTAGGTGTGGCCTCCAGAACTGGATGCAGTATACCAGGTGTAGCCTACTAGGTACTTGTATAGTGGCATGATCACCTCACATTTCCTACTCATAATGCTCCTTCCTGTACATCCCAAGATGCCACTAACTTTTAGCACTGCCTTCTCACATTGATTGTAAACCTTCAAGTCATTCGAGATAATTACCCCAAGATCATGCTCCTGCTTTGTTGTAGTCAACTGCTCTCCTCCTCGAAAGTATTTCCATGCTGGGCTGCAATTTCCTAGGTGTATAATCTGACATTTTGTGGCACTGAATTTCAACTGCTAGTTTCTCAACCATTTTTCCAATTTCCTTAGGTCTATCTTCTAGACTTCTTCGGGTATGTCAACCATGCTGCAGAGTTTAGTATCGTCTGCAAACTGGCACACCTTCTCATCCATTCCATCAGCTATATCACTAATAAATATATTGAAAAGCATTTACATAGAAACATAGACTTTGACGGCAAATAAGGACCGCATGGCCCACCTAGTCTGCCCATTTCCCTATCTAGAGGACAAGCTGCAGATCCTATTTAACCAACAGCCTATTTCTTCCTATCCCCCCACAAAAATTGTCTTATGTCTGTCCCATACATTCTTGAATTTTCCCACAGTTTTAGACCCCGCAGCCTCCTCAGGAAGGCTGTTCCATGCGTCCACCACTCTCTCTGTGAAAAAATACTTCCTCAAATTGCCCCTGAGCTGCCCTGCTCTACTCCTTTTGTCCCTTTTGTCCCAGGACTGAACCCTGTGGAACCCCGCTAGTCACCTCCCCCTCTCTGGACAGTGTACCATTTACCAATACCCTCTGGGTCCTTCTGTCTAACCAGTTTTTAACCCAGTTAACTATTTTATGCCCATTTTCCATCTGCTGTAGACTGTGTATCAGCCTCCTGTGAGGGAAGGAGTTGAAGGCTTCGTTGAAGTCCAGGTACACTACATCCATTGCACCCCCCCCCCGGTCCACCATTCAGGTAACCCAATCGAAAACTCAATCAGGTTTTCCTGTCAAGACCACCTTGTCTTCTAGACCTCTTACAGACTTTGTGAATCTTCTTTGCACTCTTTCCAACCTACCTCTGTCTCCCTTTTTGTAAAGGTACCAACTTTGAGATACATACACAATGTGGGGGTGAACAGAAGATCTATAAAGGGTAACTCATGACATGTTTTTGTCTCCGGATAAGATGTTTCTTTTTATTGCCTATCTTACTGTGCTGGTTTTAACTATTGCAGTTTTTTTTTCACAGAAAATTAAAACAAAATAAAGCATGTCTCTTATTTATTCATCCTGTCTGTGTAAGAAAGAAGAAATGTACAAAGTAGAATTTTCCTGGCCTGGCTGAAAGCCTGTATTTTAAAATGTTCCCTTTTCTGTGCTCTATAACAAAATAAATAAATAAACAAATAAATAAATAGAAGATGTCATCCCTTCATGCCGAAATGATTTGACAGCATCAGAAATCAAAATTCATTCGGCTGGATTTTAAATGCCATGGGGTGCACAACATATGACGCATGGGGCATGCGATATTCTCCTGCCAGCAATCGGAATTTCCCATCACTTGTACTGATCACAACACATTAAACCATGTGTTTTGTGGTCTAGTGTGCACCATCAATGGGGGTCAAAGTAATGGTGCTTGCACCAGAACATTGGTGCAAGCTGCCAAAAAGTATGGGAACTGTCACAACTGCAACCAGGAATGGAAATTCATGTACAGTTGCAGTGAAGGTGCTTGTCGCACCGCAGATTTCAGAGTCTCAAGCCCTGCGCCTTCCTTTGAACAATCCTAACCCTTATGTTTAAAGGTACAGTGCAAAGGGAAAACCATACATCACAATATATGACTACTTATTAATGAACAGGTATACTACTAAAATACATTTCTTACCCATCATAGTTATAGCAGCTGCTGTCAAATTCAATTTCTAGGTTTTGGGCTTTGTCCCATTTTAATTAATTTAAACAGTTCTGCATAGAAGTACTCATTCTATTGAATGATTCAAAAAAGTCTGTCAGCCTCAAACTGACCTCACAGTCACTGTGTTTGTGACAGTTCAGTCTGTTGTGCAGTAAGTACTGGGCGTTATATGATGTACAATGTGAGGTAAGAAAGGTTCTGATAAAATCCTATCAATACAGACTCTCTGGATACATTTGTAGCAAGACTACCACAAAACTTGTGAAAGACAAGAGCAACTGAACAGAGGCATTCTTGAGTAAATAATAAAATATAATATGTGTATGAGATTCTAAACTGGAGAGTATAGCAGCTCTTTAGCATTGTTTTTAGCAAAGGCTGAATATATATGTTTATGGATATATTCTTTGCAAAACTGCATTAATGCAGCAGTTAGTGTTCCAGTTTACATAACAGCAGTAGGGAAATGTGGTGTTAGGGTTTCCAACCCTACTGTAACTCCTAACACCCATTCCCAAACAGCAAAGGAAAAAACATTAGGATTTTGGGGTCTATGTAGTCTGGCCATTCAGAGGTGGGATCTTCTTTTAGTGCATTAATACAATTTTTTTGAAAAGTATATATATATATATATATAGAGAGAGAGAGAGAGAGAGAGAGAGAGAGAGACACACAGATAGATAGATGGATAGATAGATGGATAGATAGATAGATAGATAGATAGATAGATAGATAGATAGATAGATAGATAGATAGAGGTACAGGGAAAATGTTATTAAAAATGTTTGCATAGCAATTGCAGAGATTCAAAATTTAATTTCAGTAGCTGTAGAAAAAAAATATATGTGTAGTATTTTGCAGGTAACCTTGTGTAACCTTGTTTTGTAACACTGCTGCTTGGTTTTCTAGTTATCTTCATGGTAGGCAACCACTGATCAAATTTAAAAGAGTTTTCTCTGAGGTTACATCCATCAAGCTGGGATTCCACATGGCTCCATCCTGAGGCCTCTTTTTTCTCCATATTGATAAATTAACTCCCTAGGGTGTCTACTATCTCTGTAACTCTACTTTGAATGGGGATGACCATGTGCTGCTTCCCAGTGCAAAAATGGCCATGATTCACTAAAGCAGTGGTGGGGTGAAACTTGTGGCATGTGGGCCACTTGAGGCCCCTGACGTGTTTAGCTGTGGTCCCTAAGAATATTTCTGTTCATAAGAAAATGCTTTTAAAAAAGCTCACTGAACCTTTAAATCCATCCTGCTTGCATTCCGTAATGATTTTCTTTTATGCATCTGTATTTATATACTATTTAATACTGTCTATACTGTTTTAAACTTTTAATGATGATGTTACCAGCCCCATTAAATAAAGGTATTTTGCATTCAAAAGTGTTAAATGTGTCAATTCTGTGGTACGTTGGGTCCCATCCTAGTCATATGTGGTAATGCAGCACTTGAGGTGATTCGAAGGTCATGAGTGGCCCTTGGGTCATATCAGGTTGCCCACCACTGCACTAAAGGGCGGATTGACTATATGCCATGTAAAAGAGTTGCATAGGCAACGCTATGCAGGAAAGCAATGCAGAGGACACCTATGGCATTCATAGAAACATAGAAACATAGACTTTGATGGCAGATAAGGACCACTTGGACCACCCAGTCTGCCCCTTTCTCTTCCTATTGGATAAGCTGCAGATTCTAGTTAACCAACAGCCTACTTCCTGCAACCCCCCACTACAATTGCCTTATGTCTGTCTCATGCATGTTTGAATTCCCCCACTGTTTTAGACCCAACAACCTCCCCAGGAAGGTGGTTCCATGCATCCACCACTCTCTCCATGAAAAATAATTACTCCTGAGTCGTCCCCCCCTCTATCTTTAAATTGTACCCCCTTGTTCTTGCACATCTCTTTTTCTGAAAGATGCTACCCTCCTGGACTTTGTTGATTGCCTTGAGGTACTTGATATGCTCAAGCCCCATACACTGGATACCCTGTCCATGCCCTGCACACTGGATGCCGTGTCCACCCCAGCAGCGCCATGCCAGGAGGGTCCAGGGGCATGCCAGGGGGTGTGGCCTGTGCAGCACCCACACAAGATGGCACTGTGCACCTTTGCGGGACTGCAACCCATATGTTTGTGGCAACCTGGTGCACCATAACATGGGTACCCCACATATCAATGGTGAGGCACGGTGGTCACATGAACCCCCACACACAGCTGCCACATCTGGCTGGGCAACCTGAGAGGGCCAGAGGTGGCAACTCAGTCAAGCACCTGCAGGTGATACAATGGATAATATGTGCCTTCCCAGAACCCCCTGCCTGTGCATGGAAGGGGATCCACTATGAGACCAGGCTGGGCATTCTACTGGATTTTTACCAGCATCCAGCACTCCACCCACAGGTTGCCATGATCCTCTGATATGCAACTGAATGCCAAGCAGGTGGGGGTGCAGACAGGCAGCCAGTGGTCATGAATGCTGGCTGTTGCACCTCAGTACAGGGATGTGGGGCAGCACGGTTGGGTTACACATGTTTTACGTGTGATACCTGTCCTCAAGTAAATCCTTGCTAATATTAGTAATATTAATTCATGGGTAAATGATGACTACTCCATTGTATCCAGTCTTTGATCACTGTAAATGGACTTGTACAAAATGTCACAAAGACAGGCAATGAACTTTGGCTCACCTGGTAAGATTAAGTCCCGCCGTGAATCACTGGAAGTCTTTAGCAGTGAGGTGTCCTCTGTTTCCCCTGTGTTCTCTTTACAGTGCCTTAGAGTAACTCTGGACCATCAGCTAGACCTTTCCCCTACATATTTCAAATGTGTGTAGAGCCATTAACAGCAAACTGGGTCAGGTCAGATTTTCACAAAATAAGAGAACACATTAGGAATAAAAACTTCAGTGAGTAATAGACAGACTGCAGAACAGAAACAATAATGGCAAGATACCTGCCTGGTTGACAAAAACTGAGAAACACAAATTCCCCCCCCCAAAAAGAAGGGTCTGCTCCAACCTAAAATCAAAGTAGTTCCCCACAAGTTTGTGCTAAATATAAAGGGGAAATATCTAAATTAAAGAAATTAATCAAGAGGAAAAAAAACAAGATTAAGATGAGAATTTCCCATGCTTAAGACATATGACCATATGAAAATGCCAGCAGAATTAGGCCTCACGGTCTATCGAGTCTGCCCAATTATGCAGCTAGCCCCTCAACTTGCAGCTGCCCCTCTCACCTCTTCCCTCTTCATAATTAACCTTCCCTCACTCTGTCCCCATCCTCTCTTAAAACCATCCACCATACTGCAAGCTGCTACCTTCTGAGGCAGAGTATTCTACTTGCCCACCGCCCTCTCTGTGAAAAACTGTCTCCTGACATCCCTCAGGAATCTCACCCTCCAATCTCAGCTGATGCCGTCTCGTGACCCTCCCTCTTCTAATCTGGAAAATCCCTTATGTACTAGTCTTGTTTATACCCTTTAAGTATTTAAAAGTTCAATCATGTCCCCCATACCTACACTCTCTTCCATGTAATACATGTTCTGCTCTCCCAGCCTCTCCTCTGGAGTTTCTCTCCATTCTCTGAATCATCTTTGTGACCCTCCGTTGTACACTCTCCTACAATCGGATGTCATTCTTCAGGAATGGGCACCAGAACTGCACATAGTACTCCAGGTGTGGCCTGACCAGTGATCTGAGGATGGGCAGGATCACTTCCCTATTTCTGGAGGAGATTCCCCTCACTATGCATCCCAGCATCCTGTTTTCCTTTGCTGCCACCTTCCTGCACTGAGCTGACAACATGAAATCCTTTAACTCCTACATTAATACTCATAAAATAACCCCAAATAACTTCAAACAATATCCCACAATGGTAAAATAGTAACTAATGATAATGAGCTAACTGATGTATTTAATGAATATTTCTGTTTAATCTTTAATAATTGGATTTTATGGAGATCCCAGTGGGATCTACCAATTCCTTTGAGAGTGTTGTGGGGACTGGTGCAGGCTGTAGGATTCTTCTTATCTATTGTCTCACCAGGTGATGAGAGGATTTTCCTGAAGGAGGTAGCAGAGCTTGTCACCAGGCTGGTTTTGGAGTCCCCCAAGTGGTTGATCCTGGGGGACCTCAATGCCTGGGTGGACAATGAGCTCTCGTCTTTTGGTCAAAACCTTCTTCAGTTGATGGAATCACTGGGCCTGACATGGGTAGTTACTGAAGCCACCCATGAGTGGACACTTACTGGACTTGGTATTTCTTCTGGGGCTGGAGATCGCCAGCATGATGGTAAATTCTATTGGATGGCCTGACCATCATGCCCAGAGATTCAGCTTTGCAACTCCTCTTATTAGGCTTGCTCCAAAGAAAATAGTTCAGTACCACCCTTTAAGAGGAGTTACCTCAGTGGGCCTAATGGTGGTGCTGGATCTTTCAGGAATCCTTACTGATAGCGAGGACCCAGACTCCCATGCTCTTGCCTATAACAAGGCAGTAGAAGGAGCCCAGGGTATCATCTCTCTGGTTTGTGTTTGTCCCTTGACTCTTCGCCCTGGGGCCCCATGGTATGATGGGTCACTTAGGAAGTTAAAGAGACAGGGATGAAGGTTGGAGAGACACTGGCAGAAAACTCACCTGGAGGATAGGCTTAGATTGCTAGATCATTACAAAATCTACCAATCAGCAATCTCCAATAAGAAGGCAGATTTCCTGTCCAAGGAGATTGCTGCAGCCAGAAACAGGCCAGCTCAGCTCTTCTGCACTGTAGACAGACTGTGCAATCCAGTCTGTCTGCAGTCTGGTCAAGCCTTGTCACAAGGATAGTGTGATGAGTTTGTGTGTTTTTTTGCTGATAAGGTGGGCTCCATCAGGAGCAAGATCACCAAGTGCCTCCCCATTGGTCCTTACTGTAATGAACCATGTGGTACAGTTACTCAGGTGACCTGGTCCATTTTCAGCCTACTGGCAGTCACTGATACTGTATTGTGAGGATTGTTCAGACTTTGCAACCAACTTGCTATAGTCTGGACCTGGGTCCAACTCATCTTCTTGTAGGGTGTGTTGAGGTCATTGACCCGGTCATGACTGGAATAGTGAGGAGTCCTCTGGAGAGATCTTTCCAGACCCCTTAAAGGAGGTGGTTGTTCCACCCCTCCTGAAAAAAACCTCCTTAGACTTTGACTCCCCAGCCTACTACAGACTACTTTCTAACTTGCCTTTTACAGGTAAAGTTATTGAGAAGGTGTTTGCACTGTGGCTGGAAGACCATTTAACAAGCCATAATATATATGACCCTCTCCAGTCGGGCTTCAGGAAAAGACCCAGCTCTGAGACAGCCCTAGATAGGGTACTAAATGATATCCTGATGGCCAGAGATCAGAAATCCTGCACTATTCTGGTTCTCCTTGATCTCTCTGCAGCATTTGATACTGTAGACCATGGGGTACTCCCTGACCGCCTGCAGTTTTTCTGTGGACTGGGAAGGGGGAACAGTCCTCAGTTGGTTTCAATCATTCCTCGTGGGCAGATCTCAGAGGGTGGTGTCGGGGACTTACTCCTCGGCTCCCCATGAACTGCCCTGTGGGGTGCTGCATGGAATGGTGTTGTCCCCCATGCTGTTTGCAGTATATATGCTACCATTGGGAGATATCATAAGATGGTATGGTCTGAGTTTTCACTGCCAAGCAGATGACTGTCAGCTGTACTTGTCTATTATGCCCAGACAGGAGGAAACTACTGTATCGGTGTTTAATAGATGTCTGGCTGAGATTCAGGACTGGATGAGTACTGGTTGGCTGAAATTAAGCCCAGAAAAAATCGAGGTATTGGTCTGCTGGGATGTTGGTGGGACAGCGCTCTGGTGTGGAGCTGGGGGGGGATACCTCTAACTGTCTCAGACCAGGTGCATAACCTTTGTGTAATTTTTGAAGGCCTGACCTTGAAGGCTCAGGTGTCAGCCGTAGTCAAATTTTCCTTTTACCATCTTAGGAATGTAGCCAGGGTGAAGCACCTGGTTCCAACCGAAGATCTTTCCACTCTGGTCCACGCCTTTGTCACCACCCCTCTTGATCACTGTAATGTCCTCTGATTGATATCTATCACTTGCAGCTAATGCAGAATGCGACAGCAAGGTTGTTAACTGAAGCTCCTAGATCCATGCATATAACATCTGTGCTGAGTGAACTGCACTGGCTGCCGGTATAGTGGCAGATAACCTTCAGAGTTGCATTGCTGACCTACAAAGCCCTACACAACCAGCGACCATAGTACCTGCAAGATCTCCTGCTCCCCTACTGCCCCTCTTTCCCACTCCAATCCTCTGATTAGGGATTGCTGGAGATTCCCAGGATCTGTTTGAAGACATCTGGAGGAAGAGCTTTTGCTTTTATGGCTCCGACCCTGTGGAATTCTCTACCTCGTCAGATACGAGATAGCCTGACAGTAAACAGCTTTAAAACAGCTCTAAAAACCCACCTAGTCACTCAGGTCTTTTCTCACCTATAATATGATAGGCCTTTGTTAGGCAGTTGCTCACAGGATTATATGTAATGGATTTCATGAATATTTTAATTATGTATATAATTATGACTATGTGTCTTATGCATATGTTATTTTATGGTTTAAATAGTAAGGGTGCCGTGAGCTCTGGAAGGGTGTTTTAAAAATAAAATGATGATTATGATGATGATAAAAAAAGACAAAACAAAAGGACAATGTGATATGTAAACACTACACTGGGAAATGAGAGGTTTACATCTTGTTTGAGGCTGAGGAAATGCAGAGAATGCAACATGAACAGACAAGTGGGGTGCCTCTCCAGGTGTTGCTAATTAGAGGGATTGCTAAAAGGCAGAGAGAATTCAGCAAGGAGTCAGTTAGAAGCTGGAAAACTGTTGCAGGGAGGAGATACTCCTAGACAGAGAACCCTGCAAGATGGAGGGTGGAATGTAAGACAGGAACCAGAGCAGAAAGCCAAAAGGAATGGTTATTTGTTGGAGAGAGCCGTTGAGGAGAAGCTGAAACCTGCTGCTGAGAAACAGACTGTTTCTAGAGCACAGAGTCCTGAGGTATAGGATCAGCCTAGCCGGTTGGGCCAAAAACAGTGAGTGGAATGTACTGCTGATAACAGCCTACAAGTAAGGCAAAAAGGGAAAACTGTTTGTGTTTTATTTGAGACTGTGCATTCAAAACTGCTGGCCCACAAACTGTTTGTTTTATTTGAGACTATGCATTCAGAACTGCTGGCCCACAAACAGTTTGTTTTGTTTGAGACTGTATATTGAACAAATTGCTGGCTCATGTAGGTGGTTCAAAGATTCCTTTTGTCAAGGCAGCTTGAAAGAACTGTTTTGTGTTAACCTTTATGTTACCTGATGAGGCTGGAGAAGTTGAACTGACTGATTATGCTTTTCTGGAACAATAACTTACATTTGGAGCAATGAAAGTACATTTTCTTCTGTGAACTGTAAACCCAGCATGTTGCCTTTCCATCTACCATAGGCCAGCTTGTCACATGTGGTGTCAAAAGTGGGATTCAAACCCCTGCTGGAGTGAGCAGGAGGTGCAACAATGGGCCCAACAAGCACAGCAAGCCCAACAGGAGGCACAACAATGGGCACAACAGGCTCAGCAACAACAGGTTCTCACCCAGGTAGCTCAGCAGCAGCAGAAGGTGCAACAACGGGCCCAACAAGCACAACAGGAGGCACAACAGCAGTTTCTTATACAGCTGGGGCAACAACAACAACAACAGCAGCTCCTGCAGTCTCTGGTACAACAGCTGCAACAAGATCCTACTGGTGAGGCTGGTCCAGCTATCGTGGCTCCAGGGATTCCTAGGATGAACGCCATGCTGACCAAAATGATGTCTGAGGATGACCCTGAGGCCTTCCTGGTAATGTTTGAGTGAGTGGCAGAAGCTGCTGGATGGCCCAGACCCCAGTGGGCTGTCCGCCTTGCCCACTGTCTGACTGGGGAAGCCCAGGTAGCCAATTGAGCTATGGACAGTACTACAGCCGGGGAGTACACAGAAGTGAAAGCAGCAATCCTGGACTGCCTAGGCATCGATGCAGAAAGTTACCGAGAGAGGTTCTGGATCTTCAAATTTGCAGCAGGAGCATGACCTAGAGCAGTGGGAGAACAATTGCGGGAACTGTGTTGGCATTGGCTAAAACCCGAAGGAAGCAGTGGCCCCAAGGTGGCAGAGTTAATCATCTTGGAACAATTTCTGAACATCCTTCCCCCGGGAATTCAGAACTGGGTCCACAAACAGAAGATCACCATGCTAGCAGAAGCCATGCAAATCTCAGAACAAGTGTTGGATGCTGAACTCTCCTCCTGCCCCATGACCCAGCTTACAAAGCCACCTGGGAAGATGAGGAATCTTTCCAGGAGCCAGACTGAAGAAATATTGGATGAAACTGTGAGGAGACCTTGGGCATGTAGGGAGGGGGGGTTATGAGTCAAATAAGAGTCAGACTCTGGGAAAGACGACAACCCAGCATCCCAGTGAGACATTTCCTGAGGGCCCACTGCCTAAACCCTGAGGCTCACCCCATAGCTGAGACACAGGATCATGTTTCTCACGTGGACAGAAGGGTCTCTTTGTGAGGAACTGTCCCCACATAGACTGTACCTTCGTAGACTGCACATTTACAGATGTGTATTCACTGTACAGTGGGGGTGGGGGCTGTGAATCCCAAGATTTTGTGTTCCCTGTTGAGGTAGAAGGGATAGAGATGAAGGCTCTGGTGGACAAGGGAAGCCACCAGACCCTAGTCAGGGTGGTCCTTGTGAACCCTCGATGCTGACAGGACCAGAACCCTGTCCTTATCCAATGTGTGCATGGGGATGTAAAGGCTTACCCTGGTGCTATGGTTACATTTGCTCTATGGGGTCAAACAGAAACTATAAAGGTGGGGATTGCTGCGGGGTTACCCTATCCAGTGTAACTGGGGAGAGACTGGAAATAGTTTGACAACTTATGGAAAGCAGACTTATCTTTGGTAATTACCCAGTCTCAGGGTCATGACAGGAAGGGGGTCAGCCACTTGCAGCTGGGGTAAATTTTTCCTTTCCTGGACCCAGGGATTTTTAACACCCAGACATGAACCTGCAAATCTAAGCAAGAATGTAGGGCAGCAAAGGAAAGGGGTCCCCGAGGGGGCAGGTGCGCAGGAGGGAGGTGAAGCAAAGGCAAAAGTGAGTCAAGTCCCACAGCCTGACCCTAACGCTGACCCACCTAACCAAAGTCCTGGAGGGCCATCCCTATCAGAGCAAGATGTGTTAAAGCACTGCCTGGACATTGCCAAAGAACAATGGGCTGATGGTATACTCAGTCAGGTACACACCTAGTTGGCTGTCAGGGAAGGGGAAGTGGTAGATGAGAAATGAGCAGCACGCTATCCTCATTTTGAGTTACAAGGGGGTATCCTGTATCAAGTTAGTAAGAAGGCCCAGACAGGGGATACCCAGCATCAGTTGCTAATCCCTTGAGTCTTTCAGGGGGTAATTACTATACCTTGCTCACTCTATTCCTGTGGCAGGGCACTATGGTGTAGAGAATGCATTTGCCCGACTGTTGCCCTGATTCTTTTAGCTGGGCATCTATCAACATGTTAAAGATTATTAATTATGCATCTTGTGGTGAGTGCCAGTTAGTAGCTTCAAAGAACAACACAAGGGCCCCTTTCATGCCCTTACCTGTTATGGAGGCACCTTTAGACTGGATTGGGGTTGATATAGTGGGACCCCTTGAAATGAGTGCAGGGGGGGTACCAATACATTCTGGTAATTGTGGACTATGCTACCCAGTACCCCGAGGCCATCCCGTTACAAAGCATTTTGGGCAAAATTGTAGCCGGGGAACTATTAAAGGTCTTTAGTCATATGGGAATACAGAAGGAAATGTTGACTGACCAGGGAACTAACTTCATGTCCCACCTGACTCCGGAGGTTTGTACCTTATTGGGAATCAGCTCCATAAGGACCTCGATCTACTATCCCCAGACAGATGGCCTCGTGAAGTGATTCAACAAAACCCTTACAACAATGCTTTGAAATTTCATAACCACTGAGGTCAGGGACTGGGACAAGTTACTTCTCTTACTGATGTTCGAAATGCGGGAGGTCCCTCAAGCTTCTACAGGGTTTGCTCCTTTTGAACTCCTCTATGAGCACCACCCATGAGGTGTTCTTGTTGTAGTAAAGGAGATGTGGGAGAAACGCAAGCCCAAGATTGAAAATGTGGTGCAATATGTCCTGCAATTAAAGGAAAGATTAGATCGGGAGGGGAAATTTGCCAGAGAAAATCTGGTGAAGGCTCAAAAAAGACAAGAATACCACCATAATCAGGGAGCCCAGTTGAAGGAATATAAACCAGGGGACCAGGTACTAGTTTTGTTGCTAAGCAGCCAGAATAAGTTTCTAGCCAAATGGAAGGGGCCTTTCAAAGTTACCTGGAGGGTGGACCCAGTTGACTATGAAGTTTGCCAGCCAGAGAGGCAAAAAGAGATCCAGATCTACCATGTCAATTTGCTGAAATTCTGGAACCAGAGGAATAGCCTATTGATTTCCCCTGAATCAGACATAGTGGATCTAGGACCCCAAGTGTCAGATGAGAATCTGGGGATACAAGTCCCAATGGGAGAACAGCTGTCCCGCAAACAGAAACAGCAACTAGGAGAGCTGGTAAGCCAGTTTTTGAATGTTTTCTACTTCCTCCCGGGGGCAACCCATATGATAGCACATCATACAGAAACAGAGCCAGGGAGAAGTTGCAGCAATAACCATATCACTTGCCAGAAGCTGTACGAGACACTGTTAAGAAGGTGTTACAGGACATACTAGAGTTGGGGGTGATTGAGGAATCCAGCAGTGAATGGTGTAGCCCTATAGTGTCAGTACCAAAAAAAGGTGGAGCTACATGCTTCTGTATTGATTTTCACATGGTCAATGCCATCTCGAAGTTCAATGCCTGCCCCATGCCCCAGGTAGATGAACTGTTGAATAGACTAGGGGAAGTCAAGTACATCACTACTTAGGACCTAACAAAAGGGTAGTGGCAAATCTCTTTGACCCCAGAGTCTCGGGAAAATACAGCATTTGCTACCCCTTTTGGACTATACCAATTCCGTACCATGCCTTTCGGCTTATATGGGGCACCTGCAACCTTTCAAAAGCTCATGAATTGCTTGCTGTGGCCCCATGCCCACTATGCAGCTGCTTATCTAGATGACATGGTGATCTACAGCACTGATTGGGAGTCCCATGTATCCAAGGTGGCAGCCATACTACAGTCCTTATGAAAAGCAGGGCTGATGGCCAATCCAGCAAAGTGTGCTTTGGCCAAAGCTGAAACAAAGTACTTAGGGTTCTGTATAGGCAATGGGCAGGTGAGACCCTTTGTCAGTAAGGTCCAAGCCATAGCCGAGTGCCCAGTACCCACCACAAAAGCCCAGGTGAGGGCCTTCTTAGGATTGACAGGGTATTGCTGCTGGTTGATATCACACTTCTCCACCCTTGCCAGCCCCCTTACAGACCTCACCCAGAAATCTGCCCCCAGTAAGGTTCAATGGTCAAAGGAGTGTGACCAGGCCTTTACACAACTTAAAGCGACACTGTGCAGGGAGCCAGTATTACTCAGTCCTGACTTCAATAGGACATTTATCCTGCAGATGGACACCTCTGAAGTTGGGCTAGGAGCCATGCTCTCCCAGGAGTTTGAGGGGGAGGAACATCCTAACCTCTACCTCAGCCGGAAACTCTTTTGCCTGGAGAAAAACTATGCGGTGATAGAGAAAGAGTGTCTCGCAGTCAAATGGGCTGTGGATGCCCTCTGCTACTACCTGTATGGCCAGCAGTTTATCCTGGTCACAGATCATGCCCCTCTGAGGTGGCTACATGTGATGAAGGATGACAACCCCTACATCACCAGGTGGTACTTAGCCCTCCAACAATTTTTCTTTACGGTGCACCACCGGGCCAGGACACAGAATGGAAACGCGAACTTCCTGTCCATGGAGGGGAATGGTCACGGGCCGACCAACTGTGCCTTCGCATAAAGGGGGTATGTATGTGACAGTGTATACACTACACTGGGAAACAAGAGATTAACATTTTGTTTGAGGCTGAGGAAATGCAGAGAATGCAACATGAACAGGCAAGGGGGATGCCTCCCCAGGTGTTGCTAATTAGAGGTATTGCTAAAAGGCAGAGAGAATTCAGCAAGGAGTCAGTTAGAAGCTGGAAAACTGCTGCAGGGAGGAGATATTCCTAGGCAGAGAACTCTGCAAGATGGAGGGTGGAATGTAAGACAGGAACCAGAGCAGAAAGCCAAAAGGAATGGTTAATTGTTGGAGAGAGCCTTTGGGGAGAAGTTGAAACCTGCTGCTGAGATACAGACCATTTCTAGAGCAGAGAGTCCTGAGATATAGGATCAGTGTAATGCCCCAAAGTGGGGCATCCTAGTAAGTAAAACAGAGTTATAGGGGGTTCAAAAATGCCCCAGGGGTACCTCTTTGTGTGCCATAGCAAAATGTTAGGAAGGGCTTTTGGCATGCACAGTAAATGTTTTTTTTTCTCCCTGCTGCCTGCCTGCTTCGTTCCTCCACCCCCGAGCAAGCAGCAGGAGAATGGGCAGCCACGCGCCAGGTTCGCTGCCTCTGGCCTGCTGCTGGTGCTCCTCCAAGTCCCAGACGACGAAAGCGCAGCTCGGGTTCGGAATCAGAACCCTCGAAGCTTTTGAAACAAATTGGTGTCCGTTTTTGAAAAAGTGCCAGTTGTTGCTGGGCTGTGCAGTAGAGAGGATCACAGGAGTGCAACAGGGACTTGTGGCTTTCCTGGAGTGGTGAAACTGGTCCTGTTGACTCCGAGGTGATTCCCCCTCCTCCAGTCCAATGAAGCCTCCTGTTGCTGCTGTCCAGTGGTGCTGCCAAGTCCAGCGGGTCCCCCCCCGAAAAGAAGAATTCGGCCGTTCGCCACATGTTGGGCTGAATAGCCCCTCCGTTTATTTGTTTTAGCCCCCTCCCTTTTGTTTTAAGTTTAATTTCCGTCCCTCGACGGCGGCCAAGAAGCACCGCATCGTCGCTCACCTGTCATCCTCCAGAGGTCCCCTAGTCATCTCCCTTGCCGCCTGAAACTGTCCCTCCCTCTGCCAGCATACCTCCCGCCTCCCGTCTGCCTCCAGTTGTCCTGGTGTGGTGCGGTGAGTCGGTAGCAGTACACGATTCATGCTGACCTCCTTGAATAAATAGGGGGACTGCACTGTGGGTTTTAAAGAAAGCGCAGTAGGCACGTACAAGGCGGCCGAGTGCCGCATGGGCATTGGGTCGCTAGGACCCTCAAGTTTAATATTAATAAGGGAGGCAGAGTTAGCAACACCCATAGGAGGGGCTGAGAGTGAAGGCCAGTATAGCGGCCTGATAAATATTCATAGGGAGGCGGGCTTTGGGGGGCGATGTGCTGTTGAGTGACAGCAGCCCTCAGAGAACTTCAGATTTAAAGGGGCCCAACCACTTTTGAGCTCATAATTATTTAAGTGGGGCACCAGGCCCAGTATTAAGTGGGGTACCAGGCCCAGTATAAAGTGGGGCACCAGGCCCAGTATTAAGTGGGACACCAGGCCCAGTATAAATTGGAGCACCAGGTGCAGTATAAAGTGGGGCACCAGGCCCAGTTTTTTAAGAGGGCTATCAGGCCAGGGTTTGATGGGGCAATCCAGGACCACTGTATTTAGGGCATCCAGCCTGAGTCTTTGTAGGGCATCAGGCCCGAGGTAAATGTAGGGCATTAGGCCCAAGGTAAAGCAGGGTCATGGGTGGTCCTGGCCTAGTGTAATAAGGCAAGCCAGCCTAGTGGTACTAAGGGAGGCCCCGGCCTAGTGTAATAGGGCAAGCCAGGCTAGTGGTACTAAGGGAGGCCCTGGCCTAGTGTATTAAGGCAAGTCAGCCTAGTGGTACTAAGGGAGGCCCCGACCTAGTGTAGTAGGGAAAGCCAGCCTAGAAGTACTATGGGAGGCCCCGGCCTAGTGTAGTAGGGCAAGCCAGCCTAGTGGTACTAAGGGAGGCCCCGGCCTAGTGTAATAGGGCAAGTCAGCCTAGTGGACTGAGGGCTTCCTTAGCCAAAACATTCAGGGGTAGCCAGATCCTATTCAGGAAGACCCTACATTTAGGGAAAAGGGGTTTATCCAAGGGTGCTCAGTTCGCACGTACTGTGAAGCTACTGTAACAACTGTATTGCTTATCCAATTGTTATTGCTAAAATATCTGAAAGACTGTGAACTTGCTGAGAAGCACCAGGACTGTGTTGTATTGGATTGTGGCTATCTATCCCTAAGTATCTGAACTATTGCCCTAAGTATCTGTACTATTGTCTTAAGTATCTGAACTATTGCCCTAAGTATCTGAACTATTGCTCTAAGCATCCAAACTATAGCTCTAGGTATCCAAACTATTGCTTCAAGCACCTGAACAATTGCCCCACCTCTAGCAGTCTCCCAGAAATTTATGATTTGCCTTTCCTCGGCAAATACTCGGATCATTCCACAGTCCTTTTTTGGCAGTACAGAGAGGTGCATCTTCAGCTATATGGTTACTACTGTATGGGGATAGTATCAATCTTCTACCACACTACCATCCCATAGTATGGCCTCTAATACTCCTCACTCAGAATCAGTCTCTACTCAGAAGAAGACGTCTTCTCAGCATCCTTCACTCCTGTGGAATCGTCCATCAGCTCATCACTTCCGCCTGTGTTGTCCACCGAAGTTGAGTCTGTCGCCAGTTGTACAATTCGTACCCGCCATTTCTTGTTTTCACAGCTCGAAGGTACGTCCACCGAAACGCATCACGACAGCCGTGCCAGTGTCGTTTTGTATGGATCCTGTTCCAGATCTCCTGAAGTTGGTCGCCCTCTACAGAAGAGTGTACTCATCCTGGAGAACCTGGTCTGCACCTCTCCTGGTCATTCACCGAAAGTCGAGTCCGTCGAAGATCAGTACAGGATGCATCCGCCGTTTCTTTGTTTTTGTGTTAGTTTCTGATCCTAGGATTGCAGAATCAACCATCATCTCTTCAGATTCTTCTTGTTCCTGGTCCTGTCAGAAATCCTTCAGAGTTTAGCTGGCCCTTGGAGTGCTGCAGCATCCTTCAGGTCGTGGTGATCCTCTATTGGATTCGTCGCCACGAAGGTTCTGATTTCTCTTCACCCGTGGCAACCCCAGAGAGTGGGTTTGGCCGTGGAGCCCTTGTTTTCAGTAGGAATCTGACAGCCCATCAGTGGGTATTTCAGGAACCAGCTGTTCTGGTTGTCTATTCCGGCAGCCTCGGAGAGAGTGGGTTTTGCCAAAGAATCTTATGGTCTGTTTACAAGCGTGCATGTAAACTGCACAACCCACACTCATGAAAAAGTCATTTTGTGGATTTGTGTCACCAAATTTGTAACATAGGTTTTTTGAGAGCCCCTTTCATGAACAGTGGCACAGTCATTTCATTAATCAGTCCCGAAAGGTGATTCTGCACAGTGACTGCAAAATCATTTTTCGGGACTGAATAATGCCATGACAATGACTGAATTCGTGATGAGGGGTCCCAATAACCCCATGTTGAAAATCTGATGCCAAAATTCCCCAAAAATGGCCAATATATGCACCAAAGTTAAAAAATCCTATTTATGCCATTATACAGCTTACCGGCATTTCTTTGGTTTGAGGCCGGTTTTGAAGAGTGCAGACGTGTTCCCAGTCCACCGAAGATTGCCGTGTCAGGCTCCAGAGTCAAGTATGGGGTGAGGGGGTGTGGGGAGCTGGGATATGCAGAGGGTGGGTCCAGGTTGAGGGATGGAGCAGGACAGACCACGAGGGACCGTTTTCTGATTTACAGGTTTAAAAAAAAAAAATCACGGGACAGTCTTTTTTTTACAGGGTCATTTGACATGCTGGGGTGGGCTCCCAGCTTACCACCTAAGTGTTTTGGGGGGTGCTGTAGCTGACAGGGGATTGGGCACCCCCGTCAGCACATACCAAAGCAAGGGGGGACAAGAAATGAGGGGGATTGGGTACCCCCCTCGGCACATAACAAATGGGGGAAGGTTAAGCCAACAGGGAGTGGGCTCCTCCATCGGCAAATTAAACTGGGAAGGGGGACTAAAGCTTATAGGGATTGGACCCCCCATCAACAAAGAAAGACTGTTCGGGGCGCATGATGCCGAGGGGGATTGGGCACCCCCTTGGCACACACGTGAAATGGGGCAGAGGGGGCACTTTGCTGACAGGAAGTGGGCTCCCCCATCAGCAAATGAAGTGGGTTGGGGCATGCCGACAGGGGGCTTGGGCACCCCTGAAGTGGGTGCTCTGTACGGCGGGAGTCAATGCCACCATGTTTATTGAACTGCTTCAACAGGAAAGGCACGCTGCTGCACGACAAGCTTGGCTCTCATTACAGCGGACCTTTTCTTAGATCAGGTGGCCAGTTTACATGTTGCTGGTGTCAGCTCCTGCAGCTGCCTTATTGGGGAATGAGGGACGCACCTACTGATGCATGCTCTGCATTCGCCCACAGTGACCGCACCTACAAATCTGATACTACTGCATATGTTGACTAGCACGCAAGCGCAAGCCAACAAAAATGGGACAAAAAAACTAGATTAACAAATATAGGAAAATCAGTCTCACTTCAGTCTGTGGCAAAGTACTGGAAAGATTGATAAAAGGGAGAACTGAAAAAAGAAATCACTTCCCAAATAAAGACAGAAGACATGGGTTCACTTCAGACCGATCATGCACAATTAACCTTTCAGGTCAGGCTAGTGTAATCAGGGAACAGGGGAGCTGGTGATAGCCTATAATAAGGCAGTGTCAGGTGCCCTCAATTCCCTGGCTGCTGTCTGTGTTCAGCCCCTCACTCTTCTCCCAAAGTCCCCTTGGTTTGACAGGACTTTGAAAGAGTTGAGGGGTAGGGGTCGAGGGTTGGAGCAGTGTTGGCAGAAATCGGGCCTGGTTAGTGACAAACTTAGATTGATGGCTCACTATAAAGATTATCAATCTGCAATCTCTTGTAAGAAGGCAGAATTCCTGTCCAAAGAGACTGCGTCAGTGGGGAATTGACCTGCTCATCTCTTCCAAACTGTTGACAGACTGTGCAATCCAGCCTATTTTCCATCACGGGGAGCATTTTCGCAGGTTAAGTGCAATGAGTTTGATTGATTCTTTGCTGATAAGGTTTGCTACTATCAGGTCTGAGATCTGCTCAGCACCCTTTACATGGTGTGGTGGTGGTTGGCAGGAGGTTACAGGCCCAAGGTATACCAGGTCTGACTACAGTCAGCTGGTGATCATAGACATTGTGTTGGTTGCCCAGGGTATGCACCCAACCAGCTGTAGCTTAGACCCAGGCCCAATCCACCTCCATATGGGGTGTGTTGAAGTCATCAGCCCTGTCCTGACTAGGATTGCCTGGTGCTCATTGGATTCAGGGGTGTTCCCTGACCCCTGAAGAAGGCTGTAGTAACTCCCCATCTGAAAAAATCTCCCTTGACCCAGACTGCTTAGGCAGCAAGAGACCTGTCTCTAACCTGCCCTTTGTGGGCAAGGTTATTGAGAAGGTGGTTGTGGTGCAACTGGATGACCATTTAATTTCTCATGATGTCTATAATCTTTTTCAGTCCAGTTTTAGGAAGAGGATTAGTACCAAGTCTCCCCTTGTCCGGGTACTTAAAGATCTCCTGATAGTGAGAAACTGGAAGATCCATTCCATCTTGGTTCTCCTTGATCTCTCTGTGGTGTTTGACACGGTGGACTATGGGGTACTGCTGGAACACCTGCGGATACTCTGCGGACTGATTGGCACAGTCCTCATATGGTTTCAGTAATTCCTCACAGGCAAGATGCAGACAGTGGTGTTAGGAATGTATTCCTCATCCTCTATACCCTGTCATGTGGGGTTCCACAGGGTTCTGTGTTGCCCCCCATGTTGTTTGCCGTGTATATGCCATGGTTGGGAGACATTATTAGGTGGTATGGGTTGAGTTTTCACTGCTATGAAGATGACACTCAGCTCTACATGTCCTTTGTGCCTGGGCAGGGTGATGCAGTTTCAGTTATTAATAGCTGCCCCTCTGAGATTTGGGACTGGGTGAGTGACATCTGGTTGAAGTTGAATTTGGGCAAGACCGAGGTGCTGGTTGTGGACCGTGGTCATTATGGTGCGGGGATGTTGGTGGGTCTTACCCCCAGGCTTTGGCTTGGGGGGAACCTGCTGCTCACCTCAGACTGGGTGCGAAATCTGGGCATGGTGTTTGACAGTGGCCTGACTTTAAAATCTAAGATGCCTGCTGTTGTTAAATCCTCATTTTGCCATCCAAAGAACATCACCTGGATTAGGCACCTGGTCCCCCCTGACGATTTTCCAACATTGGTTTATGCCTTTGTGACCTCCTGCCTTGACAACTTCAATGCCCTATACCTGGGGCTACTGGGTGGTTATATCCACTGATTGCCACTGGTGCAGAATGCAGCAGCCAGGTTGTTGATTGGTTTATCAAGATCTAGCCATGTCATGCCTGTGCTCCGTGAGCTGGACTGGCTTCCTATATATTGGTGGATCACCTTCAGGGTCAGGTTACTGACCTACAGTACAAAGCCCTATGCGGGCAGGGACCATGCTACCTGCATTATCTTCTTTGTCTCTACTGCCCCATCCAGTCACTCTGGCCTTCTGATGAGGGATTGCTAGAGAATCCCAGGGTCCATATGAAGATTCTGGTGTTCGTTCTTCTGCGTTTGCTGCACCAACCATGTGGAATTCTCTACCTCATTGGATTAGGGAGTGCCTGACTGTCGAGGGTTTTAAATCTGCCCTAAAAACTCATCTATTTAGACTGGCTTTTCCCGATTGATTGATCTGATTCATAGCTGTGATAGTAACGTAGGAGTATTGTTTTATTATTTTAAATATGATTTATTGATTTTATATATATGTACAATGCTATGATCATATTTTTGGAATACCATTTTATAAATAAAGAATTTCTTGCTTGCTTGCTACCTTATCACATCTGTTAATTCTGTAAGCACCAGTATGGATCAAAATAAACCAGTGGATGTGACATTGCTCAACTTTGGCAAGGCATTTGATAAGGTGTCACACAAAAAAACTTATTTGAAAAATTATCAGAACTGGAGGTGTGTCCATACATTGTCATCTGGGTTAATAATTTGCTGGAGTCCAGAACACAAAGAGTGAGGGTCAGGGGTAACATCTCAGAGCCATGTGGAGTGCCCCAAGGCTATGTATTGGGGCCCACTCTGTTTAATTTCCTTATAAACTATATCAATACCAACATCAAAAACATAATCACAAAATTTTAAGATGATACAAAAATTGGGGGAGAAGTCACCATTGAAAAATATCAAACTATCTGCAGTGACTTTCAAACAGTCGAGCACTGGGGCACTGCCAATAAAATTATACTGAACCAGGATAAATGTGCTCCTACTACTTAAACAATCAAATAGTAAAAGCCTCAGTCAAGGAACATGACCTGGGTATTATAGTTAACAATAACTACATATCCAGGGATCATTGTAAACATGTAGCAAAGCAAGCCAACTCAATATTAAATACTGTATGTTTCATTAGAGACTGTTGGTGGATTTAGCACTGTCTAGTGATTTGTTTTATTATATTGGGTTTATTTTATTGATTGGGTTTTATGGCTGGGGAAGGTTGGTGTATATGTGTGGGGGTTATCAGTTGTGGTAATTTAAGATAGTGTAGATGAAAGGGTGGGTTTTTGGTAAGGTGGTGTTGGTGTAGTTTAAAAAAAGAGTTTTATATTGGTGATTAAGGATGTGTTGTCTGCATCTGTTTCCAAGGCTCAGTTGCTTTTGATCCCTGTCTAAAGACAAGAGCCCTTTTGCACACCTCCCACACCAGCTGCTACTTATCGGTGGTATAGGGAGGTGAGAATTGGGTGGCAGACTGTGGTACCACCCCTCACAAACCCTCCCTCCCCTCACTTGGAGCGCTCGCTCCCACCCATGCATATAAATGTAGTAACACCCCATCACCTTTCGTGAACCCTCCCCATCCAGTCATCCTCCCTATGCCCTCACCTTCAGGACAGTTGCCGCCAGTGGGTCACCATTTTGGTAGGTGCTCACTTGCAGATAGCCCACCTCACAGGATACCACCAGTCTCTAGGTCATGAGGAGGTGTTTCTGCAGGAAATTGCATCCTTTGTCACATACCTGTTTTTGGAATCACCAAGATGGCTTATTATTGGAGATTTCATTGCTTGGGTGGACAAAAAACATTTGCAGTTTGGTCAAGATTTCCTCCAGAGCATGGAAGCTCTGGGCCTTGCACAAGTTAATATTCCTATGACGTATCAACATTTATTTATTTATGTATTGAAATCTTGGAAACATAGCTTTGAGCTGGAAGCTCATTTACAAAGGTTCCAAGTCAGATGAACAAAAGACACACATAAATTACAAGATTGGAACACTGGGAACAGCGAACGTTCAGTGTTACAGGCATCAGTGTCAAAACAGGGAATACCAAGATAACATTACAATATATTACAATGTAATAATGAATGATGTATTTAAGCAGAAATACATGTTTCTTTGTCACGCTGAAGAGTAAGCACGATAAGTACTAATTTGTCAGGTTCCATGACACACGGTTTGGGGAAGGGGTGGGGGAAATAAGTGCAGAGGGCATAATGCTCAAAGGGAGGTCAAGGACAGGAATCAGGGGCTAGCAATCACAAATGCTAAGGCAGGTGAGGTGCTGGTGGAGTTGTCTCTTAAATGGGCCAAGCTCGGGTTCATTGATTGTATTTGGGGGAGTATGTTAAGCCATAGAGAGGCCTGATAGGTGAAAGATATTTGCACTTGTGAGGTCCAGAAAAGTGGGACATGGAGAGATTGTCTTGTGGAGCTTCATGTATGGTGGGGGTTGGGGCGGTGCAGAAGATGTCCTGGATGGCAAACGGAGTTAGGTTAAGGCATTTTTTTCCTCTAGAAGATAACCTTGATACCATATTCTACCTTGTAGAATAAGCCAATTGGACTGAGCAAAAAGGGCACATGTGTGAGTTAGTCTATTAGAACTGAGAAGAAGCTTGCAGGATTTATTAATGGCAGTACTTATCCTTTTGATGGTGGTGTCAGGGGCTAGACTACTAACCCATACTCAATGATGGACAGAATGGAGCTTTGATGGTGAGAGACAATGCTTCCTGGGTCAGACAATGATGGTGTCTGTATAGTAGACTGATTCTAGGATTGACAACTTTAACAATTTGATCTGTATGCTGAGCAAAGGATGGAGCACTATACAGAGTGATGCCTAGATATTTGAAGGTTTGTACTTTCTTAGTGGGGGTGTATAGGCTATTCAGGATTATTATTTCAAAGCTTTTATTATTATTATGAGGATTGCAAATGGCATAACTTTAGTTTTTTGTAGTTCATTAGAAGTTTGTATTTAGAAAAGCAAGCATCTGCTGCAGTGAAGTCAGTTTGAAGGTTTGACTGATGGAGCAGGTCTGAGCTATTGGAGAAGATGACAGCATCATCAGCGTAAAGAAGAATTTGCTCTTTGTAGACTGAGGGTGGGATATTCAAAAGGGTTGCACTATGCGCAATAGGGTTGCGCCAGCGCAAGTCCGAAAATGCGCCATTCTGCGATATTCAGTGGGAGGCAGTTGCGCCACTGAAAACATGCTGGGCAACAGCGCAATGCAAATGAAGGCATGCGCAATCAAAGGGGGTGGATCCATGCATAAAGAGCGCAATGCGATATTCAAAGGCTTGCACAATGCGCAACAGTGGATCGGCCGGAAGTTGCGCCACGGCGGAAATGAGCCAAAATAAAAAGGCTCAAGGAAGAGGCACAAGAACCCGACAGGGAATGCTCATGAGGCAGCAACAGAGAGCAGGCCACAGCAGCAACCAGTGCAGGCCACAGCAGCAACCAGTGCAGGCCAGGGCAGCAGCCAGTGCAGGCCACAGCAGCAACCAGTGCAGGCCACAGCAGCAGCCAGTGCAGGCCACAGCAGCAACCAGTGCAGGCCACAGCAGCAGCCAGTGCAGGCCACAGCAGCAACCAGTGCAGGCCACAGCAGCAACCAGTGCAGGCCACAGCAGCAGCCAGTGCAGGCCACAGCAGCAGCCAGTGCAGGCCACAGCAGCAACCAGTGCAGGCCACAGCAGCAACCAGTGCAGGCCACAGCAGCAGCCAGTGCAGGCCAGGGAGTAGGCAGGACAGAATAGTGGCAGCTGAAGGAGTGTGGGGCCACAGAGTTCGAGGGCCAGTAGGTGTACCTGGTGCAGTGGAGGTAGCAGTCAGGACAGCGGGGGAACAGAAGAACAACAGCTGGGAGGGGTTACAAGCCAGGGAGATGGACAGTGCCACCTTCCACATGGAAGCTGTAGTGAGGAGGGTGAGAAGGCATGCTGCAAGGGGACGTGGCTGTGGAAGGGCCCATCGGCGGTACGCCCCCAACAGGCAGTACCATGCCCGCATCAGCTTAGAGCTGTATTCGGATGTTGAGATTGTGGACTGGTACCACCTGAACAGGGAAATACTGAGGCGGCTCTGTGAGCTGTGCAGTGATGTGATGCAGGCACCCGCACGACGGAGTCACGCTCTGTCAGTGGAGACAAAGGTAACAGCCTGCATGTGCTTGCTCGCTACGGGTACCTTCCAGAGGCCAACAGGGGATACCACAGGCATAACACAGTTGGGCACGTCATGCACCCTCACCCAATTCCTCAGCGCACTGCTGCTACCTGCTGTGGAGTACATCCATTTCCCCAGCACCGTGGCAGAGCGTACAGCAAACATACAGGAGTTCCACAGGGTAGCACGCATGCCTGGCATGCTAGGGGCGATAGACTGCACCCATGTAGCTATTCGCATGCCACCTGGCCCTGATGGGGCCACATATCACAACCGGAAGGGGTTCTCCAGTGTCAACTGCCAGGTGGTGTGTGATGCCAGTGGGCGCATCATCAATGTATGTGCCACGCACCCTAGCGGAGCACATGATGCATTCATATGGTATCAGTCTGCACTGTGCCATCAATTTGAGAGTGGGGACATCCCCACAGGACACCTAGTGGGTGAGTATGCATATAGGAGCTGCAAAGTTGGGGGACGGGTGGGCAAGCCACAGGTGCCATGGGAGTGGCACACAGGGATAGGGGCTATATGGTCCTGAACATGACACTAACCTCCACTATCTCCACACAGGTGACAGTGGATACCCACTCCGTCCCTGGCTACTCACACCCTAACGGTGCCCCACGACCCCATCACAGCAACACTTCAATGAGGCACATGCCGCCACATGCAACATCATCGAGCGGGTGTTTGGGATGCTGAAGGCATGCTTCCGATGCCTAAACACTTATGGCGGTGTCTTACAGTACAGCCCCTCAAAGGCCTGTGGGATATTCCTGGCCTGTTGTATCCTGCACAACATGGCCAAAGACTGTGGGATAGCTGTACAGGTTGAAGAGGGGGACAGTGATAGGGACGCCGGTGACGCCGGTGATGATGGGGATGAGCAGCCCTCCCTTGGACGGCGTGACCCCCGACTGATCCGGCTGGCCCAGCTGCACCGGGATACCATCACAGAGGAGCACTCACACAACACAGGTAAGTCAAGGGCCATGTGCAACCAACACTGTCCAGGGCGCAACCCAACACACACAGGGTAAACACACCAGGGTGCATGATGGTGAGGAGGAAGGGAACAGGCACACAAACACACAACCAGGGAGGGCGAATAGTTACACGCCATATGGACAGACACACACACACACACACACACACACACCAGGCACAAAGTGCACAGGGCAGGAGCACAACAGAGCAGGAACAGACATGTCAAACACACAGATCCACAGGCCACCCCCACCACCTGTACTGTCCATGTACATGTGTCAGATGCTGGGCACCCTTGCACCTTGGTGTACAGTGCAATGCAGGCATCATCATGCACACACACCCATGGACAGCAGTCTGGTGGGTGTGCAGGTGGTCTCTGTGTCAGTGTGTTGGGCAGAGCACCCACCAGTGTACTGCCCACCATGACACACATTGCACATGGGGCAGCAACAGACAGGGCCCGCACTGGGAGACAGGTCAGTCATGTGGCACTGTGCCACGGCCACCGCGGATGCATGGGCGGCCCCGCCGAGACCCAGCAGCACTGGCAGGCTGAGTATGGGCCACATGGGGTGGCACCGATGGACCACCAGGGGTCCCACTGCACGAGCATGACCTTGTCCGCGCAGGGGTCTGCACCATGCCGAACATACCTGCACCAGGGGTGCTCGGGATGCCCACAGCAGAACCCGGCGTCAACAGGCTGGGTGTCGCACGCCCCCTGGAATGGGGAGTGGATAGCATACTGCGTGGCATGCGTGGCACAGGGGCACCTGACTGTGTGCACAATGCGGCCATGACAGCCACCAATGCCTGGGTCTGCCTGTCACTGGCAGCGGTCACATCCATCCACATTTGGACAATCCCTGCAAGAATCATAGCATTGTCCCTGCTGTGCCACTCGACAGCCACACACAGAGTCTCCACGAACTTTTCAACCTGCATCTGCTGCTGTACTGATGCCCACAGCAGGCGGGTGTGCTCGTCAAACGAGTTGTCTGCCACATCGGCAACCTGTCCCTCAGGGTATGGAAGGGCCTGATGCTCAACACCTCTTGAGGGTGGGCGCTGTGCACCAGGACCAGGTATGGGCAAGTCAACAGGTGGTGTGCATACGCCACCGCTGAACCCTGTACCCCCAGACCCGGTGGGTGACTGCTGCTGCTGCCCATCCGCCTGCTGTGCCCAAGGGACCAGTCATTCCACTGCTGTGTCTGCAACAGTGTCAGAGACCTGCACAGCCACTGGTGCTGCCCCACTGGTGCTGACAGGCACAGCCTAGGACTGTGCCGACGTGCTGGCACACACGTTGGAACCAGCTAGGTCCATGGGCACGAGCTGTCCTGCTGTGTGTCCATCATGTGACACACACGTGTCACTGCCCGTAGCGGTCATTGCATCATCAATGGTACAGGTTCATGCCACAGCCACAGCGTGCTGGCATGCTTGCATGCCAGACCACTGAGACACAGGAAGAGCACCCCCCACACCTGACTCACCAACATCGGAGATGTCAGCCAGGCATGCACACTGGTACAATGCATGCCGGCTACCAGCAGAGGTGGATGGACCCTCCTCCAACTCTGGCTGGATGTCCACAGTGCACGGGCTCTCCACAACTGTCCCCTGCAGATGCACAGGATTTGTAACAGAAAGTGAGAACATGTCAGTGCATGGGATCCACCTTCCCCCCCGACCATGTCATACCATGCAGTGATGGGCTACTGCCTGTCTGGAAGCCACCTTCTGGAATGCCCTCGATGGCACTGTGCTGCATGGATGCAGCAAGACGGTCCTCTGCTGGGGTCAGCTGCACCACCTCTGGCTGGCCCCACCTGTGGCAGCGCATGCTGCCCTGAGGGCTGCCACCTTCTCCTTCACCCTTCTCCTGTCAGTCCCCATCTTCTTCTTACATTCCTGCACAGAGCGCTGGTGGCTTCCGTGCAGGTTCACAGCGCAAGCTACCCCATCCAATGCAGCAGCACGGGCCTGAGGGATGCCCCGCTGTCCACTGAGTAGTGGCTCTTCAGCGAGGTAGGCCTCGAACAGTGCCTCTGTTTCAGCCTTTGTGAAGTTGGGCCTCCTCTTCCACCCACCATCATCCTCCTCACCCAGTCCTTGCTCGGCCATGTCACAGTCTGTATGGGTGGAAGTGGACACCTGTGATTGTGCAGTTCACAGCAATATCCCATGACCATAGTCCAGAACATCACACGGCATGCAACCCACCTATCACTTGCAGTAACCGAGTATGGCCACTGCAGATCACTGTCACACATTTATAGCGCAATGCATGCAAATTAGGAGTGGAGCAACTTTAATGAGATGCAAATCACGCCGCTGCACCATTGAATGGCTGATAAGCTGATTTGCATATGACGGCTGAATATCGCACTGTTGCACTTTGCGCATTACGGTTGAGCTGGCTGAGCCTATGGCGCAGTTCTGTGACTGCGTAGTACACCACACTGCACATGCCCAGGTGGCTTATGCAGGCATCTGCCATGCTGATGATGTGCTGTGCGCGATCAGCAATACAGGACACAGCCACGATTGTGCCAGTGGCGCTACAGCACTGGTCACCACATGGCGCTGTGGCACAACTGCGCAATAGTCCACTGTGGCACTGGCATGCAGGCGACTGATTGCACTGGACGTGCAGACGTCTGATGGCACTGTACATGGCCTTGCACCACAGACATGACCTGTGCCTGACCTTTGCCCCCTTGGCGCTGTATGTCTGGCATGTGTGCAGCTCTATCGCGCTGTTTGGTAACAGCGTGATAGGGACCGACGGCGCTGTATGAACAGTGCAATAGGGACAGACAGAGTTGTATTGTGCAACATTTCCATGTGGGGTTGCCGCGCTGCGGAGGGCCATATTGCCTACTATCAACCTTTAGACATGGCACGCAGGAGAGCTCCCCAGTGGAGTGGCTTGGAGGTGGCCAACCTAGTGGCCGTGGTGGAGCCTCACTATGGGCCACTGTTTGGGGGGGGAACCCCTAGACATGGCCCGCACCCAAGTGTGGCAGCAGGTGGCCACCGAGCTGGAGCAGGTCACAGGGCAGCGCCAAACAGTGGAGCAGTGCAGGCACCACTACAGTGACCTACGCAGGAGGGAGCAGGCACTGCTGGCACGCCTCAGGTCCCATGCCAGGAGGGGCATTGTGCCTAGGCCAGGTGGGTGAGCCATCTATGCATCTGTATTGTCTGTAGGGTTAAAACTGTGTATTGTGGCCAGAGCATGGGGGAGGGTTGGCCCATGGTTGACTGTGACAGTGTTTGCAGGTGTGTGATGTATGGGTCTGGCTGTGTGGGCAGGCACACTCATTGGAGCAGGGGGCTGTCTGCTTTTGGATCTCACTAATGTGTTTCTCAATGTTTGTTTCCCACAGGCATGGAGGAGCGGAGGAGGGCCCAAGCTGAGGCGCAGAGGGGTGCTGCGGAGGTGGCCGGCAGAGGTGGCAGTGGTGTGGGCCCACAACAGCAGCAGCAGCTGCCGCAGCAGCATCGGCTTGATGAGGGTGAGTGTCATTACATCATGGATGCTATTGCGTGCTATGGGAGGGGAGGGCATGGCCACCATCCATGGAAAACACTGCCATGCACACAACGTGTGACAGTCAGCACTGTCCAGTGGCACTGCATGTCTGTGAGTGTGTCACTGGTGGTCCATGCATGCACTGGGTACATGGCTGTGGCACTACCTTCCCACCACGTAGCCATGTCACTGTACTGCCTTGGTTGTGCTGTGCTGGGCATGGGTGGGGTGTGTGTGCAGTGGCACACATGGCTGTTGCTGCCTGGTTGGGCTTGGCCTGTGCATGGTCACTGTGAGTGTGTGTAGTCCATCACAGGAGCGGGGCACTTGGCTGTATGCCATGCATATTGGGTGGGCTACAGAGTTGTGTACAGTCATAGCCATTGATTCTGTTCCCTTGCCCTAGGTGTCCAGGCCCTGTGCAGAATAGAGCAGGCAATCCACCACCTGCTGGAGCTGTCACATGAATCCCTACGCATCCTCAGGGAGATTAACCAGAGGGGTGTGCGAGGCCGGAGGAGGACACAGAGTCTGAGGCAGCCTGCCGATCTGCAGCCTGGGGGGCAGTAGCTGCACCACAACTACCCCTTTTACCCTTCCCTCACACCCTGCCTTCCCTCACCAAGTTCTTCACCCCTGCCCCACACCCACCCCTACCTTGTACCCGTACCCCCACCCCTGTATTGTATATATTTGTAAATAGTTATGGTTGTTCCTGTTGTTGTTGTTGTTCTGTTATTCATTGAAAATATATATATCTATTTTGTTATGAATACTGTGGTGGTCTCTGATTTGCAGCTGGCTATAGGTGCTCAGTTGCAGTGGTGTGCATGGCATCTGGTGTGGTGTTGTCCTGGGATCGTGTGTGTGTGTGTGTGCGTGGGGGGGTGTCCCTGGTGTGGTGGTGGCTTTCAGCCGGTCTGGCCGTGTGCTGCCACACACCACTGTGGGCTCCTGGTGGGTCTGGCTTGTATGGTTCTGTGGTACACACAGTTGCATTGTGCTGGGGGGGGCATGGTGATTCCAGCAGTGCCGGTCACAGTCAGTGCTCATGGGTGGTGTCTTGGGGTTCCGGTACAGGGTGTGCTGTGCACAGGGGGGACTGTGGTACACTTGGGTTGTCCGGCCCCTTTGTGTGGCAGTCTCTGCTTGCCAGTGGGTGTGCTGGGGTGCCATGGCCCAGCTGTGCTTTGTTGGCTTGTCCCCATGGGCCAGTGGAAATTCCGTTCCTCCACCAATGATGCTGTGCTTCGGGTGTGGGGGTGTGTTGTTAGTTCTGCAGTGTGTTCCTGTGCCCGTCTATGGCATGGGTGGTGGGCCCCTGCCTACCTCCCTGGTTGTGCAGTTCCATTGCTCTGCTGCTGGAGGGGCTCCCTGCTTGCGCTATGGTGTCTCTCGACTGCTCAGCTAGGCTGGCCTTGTTGCACAATGGCGCAACATATGTGCTCAGCTTCCCCTTCCTGATTGCGCTATGGCGCAGGTTGTGCAATATTCAGATGTTTGCTGGTTGCGCAATTTGAATTGCTCCACATTTGAATATGGCATCTGTTGCGCATGTGCGCAATTGACTTGTGCTTGCTCCTGCTATTGCGCACATTTTGGGCTCAGTTTGAATATCTGGCCCTGAGTGTAGTTTGTTAATAAAAAAGCTATACAAAAGGGGGACAAGAATTGACTCCTGAGGGACACCTGAGAGAACTGGATGACTGTTGGAGAGTGCACCATCTATTTTTACACATCGAGACGTATTGTAATGGTAGCGCTAAAGCTATCCAACAACTTCTGTGGTGAGTCCAAAGGAGAGGAGTTCGGAAAGAAGTGTCTTATGACTGACAGTGTCAAAAGCCTTAGCTAGGTTGATATAAATTGCCCTGGCTATCGGACTACTAAGAAGAGCCACATGCAGGAAACAAGAGTAATCTAAGAGGGCAGTGGAGGTGCTGTACCCCCTTTGGAGACCCATGCTGTTGTGGGCACGGTATTCCATACTTTATCAGGTACTCGACCAGTTGGTCAGAAACTATTCTTTCTAATGCCTTAGAGTGGGGAGGCAGTATTGATATTGGATGGTAGTTCAAGTGAACTGCTCTGTCCCCACTTTTAAATACAGGGGTGACCACTGCAGCTTTCCAAATTGAATGGAATTGACCTAGTCAGAGAGATAGGTTCATGAGATGTGTTAGCAGCAGATTCACATCATCCAGGGTCAGAGCAAGTATCTTAAGGTCCAGCATGTTGCTGCTATGTCTGGATTTGCCTAGAACCTGCATGGGATATTTTCTGGATTCAGGGATGGTGATTGCTGGCCATGGCCATGAACATGACCATGTCTTTGACCTGGCAGTCTCCCTGAGGCTCGAGGTTGGAAATCTCAAGATTCTTCCAGTCAGTTGGTTGGATCATTGTGCTTTCAGGTTCAGTTTCCGGAAGACCCCTTGCAGTTCATTCCCTATGGTGGTGGTTCAATACTGTCCTTAAAGAAGGCTTAGCCCAGAAGTACTTACAATGACTTTCAACACCTTTGAAAAGTTTTCAACATGTGCTGGAAGTCCAGGGCCAGTAGTGGAGGCTTAAAACAAGGTTGTCACTGGGGCCTTTGGCCTCACAGTGCCAATTTGTGTATGTCCCCTGGTTGTGCACCTTAGCTCACCATGAACTGATGTCAATTTCATGGCACAGTGGATGAAGATTAGAGGATAGTTAGAGGAGGTTCAAGGCCCTGGATGACAAACTTGTTCTGATATCCCATTATAAGGAATATCAGAATGCAATCACTCAGAAAAAGGCAACATTTATATTAAAAAGAGATTGCTACAAGGAGGAACTGACCTGCTCAGCTTTCTTGGACTGTAGACAGGCTTCTTCATCAGGTCAATCTGGAGCTCATGAGAGCATTTACACTCAGAAAATCGGAGGAGTTCACTGAGTTCTTCTAGGATAGGGTTTCCTCCATTATTGCTGTAATTACTCCAAGTCGTCTGGAACAGCCAAGCAATGGAGAGCCTAGTAGTTAGGAACACAGTCAGTGGTTCTGGGAGGAGTTTTGTTCAGTAATAATAATAATAATAAAAATAATAATAATTGTATTTATATAGCGCCTTTCAGTATACCAAGGCGCTGAACATATCAAACCACAACATCAAACACCAGCCAATAACACATATAAATAAATTAATATCATATTAACAACAATTAATAAATACGAATAAAAATCTCAGCAGAATAAGTTACTTAAACATCCAAAATGATCAAGCATCCAAAAATGTCATTTGCCACAAATAAATTTTCAAGTTTTTCTTGAATTCCTCCTCGGAGGTGCACTCCCGTAACCGGCATGGTAGATAATTCCAGAGAGTGGGCGCAGTATAAGAAAAAGCTCTACTGCCAGAAGATTTTAAACTCAGTCTTGGAATCTCTAGCAACCTCTTGTCAGCCAAGCGGATTGAATGGCCAGGGTAGTAAGACACCAGAAGTTCTTTAAAATAGGCCAGACCCTGATCATGAAGGGCTTTGAAAGACAATAAAATGACTTTAAAGGTGATCCACCACTGTATGGGCAGCCAGTGCAGTTCGCGCAGCACCGGGGTAATATAGGAGGGACCTACTTGTCCCCGTCAAAACCTGGGCTGCAGCATTCTGCACCAGCTGTAGTCAGTGGATTTCAACCCCAGAAAGCCCAAAGTAAAGGGCGTTGCAATAGTCAAAACGCAAAGACACAAAGGCGTGGACCAATGTTGGTAAAGAGTCAGACGGAACAAGGTGCCTAACCCTGGCAATATTCCTAATATGGTAAAAGGAAGTCCTGGCAATGGCCAACACCTGAGACTGTAATGTCAGCCTGTCATCTAGGACAATCCCAAGGCTACGCACCCATTCAGAGGACGGAAGTGACACGCCACCAAGAAATATTCCAGAAGGCGTGCCACCACACAACCTCTCTATGTGACCTCCCGGGTCCACAACCAGAACCTCTGTCTTCTCCAAGTTCAACTTTAACCAACTAGAATCCATACAACCCTGTACTTCCTCAAGACGGTTATTAAACATTGCGAGAGGTCCATCCTGGTCAGGTGCAAAAGACAGGTATAGCAGGGTATCATCTGCATAGCAGTGAAACCTCAGCCCATATCATCTAATAATGTCTCTGAGGGGCAGCAAATACACTGCGAATAACATGGATGACAGCACAGAATCCTGAGGCACCCCACACAACAAAGAAGTTGGGCCAGAAGAAAAGACTCCTGATACAATTATTTGTGATCTCCCAGTGAGAAATAAGGTGAACCATTGTAAAACAGTTCCCGATATTCCACAAATTAGCCTCAGGTGTGCTATCAACACCGAGTGATCCACAGTGTCAAAGGCTGACGAGAGATCAAGGAGAACCAGACTAGAACGTCTCTTCTGATCTCTTGCCCTCAGAAGATCATTAAGCACCTGAACCAGTGCAGTCTCGGTGCTATGTCTTTTACAAAAACTGGATTGAAAGGATTCGTAGATATTGTGGATGGTTCAATGGTCTTCCAATTGGGCAGCCACTACCTTCTCAATAACCTTCCCAATAAATGGAAGGTTAGAGATGGGTCTGTAGTTTGAGAAACAGTATGGGTCCAAGGTAGCTTTCTTCAAGAGAGGTGTCACCACCGCCTCTTTCAGGAAGCTAGGAAACTCACCTGACTCCAAGGAGCTCCAGACTATTTGCACCAGGACTGGACCAATGATATCAATACAGCACAGAATTAGGGGAGTCATTACAGGGTCCAAACTACAGCTTGTGGGATGCACACTATGGATGATCCTCATAATATCCACGAACTCAGGTCGACCAAAGGAACTCCAAGAGAAACAGGGTATTGTGAAGTGACATTGTTCTACAACATCACCCTTAGAGATTGCCGGACAAAGGTCTGCCCTGATGTCGGCCACCTTAGTTGCAAAGTAATGAGCGAGCTCCTCACACTCTAGTTGTGAAAAGGCTTTTCGAACTTGTAGACAGGCTGGGTTGCACAGTCTGTCTACAGTCCGAAACAGCTGAGCTGGTCGATTCTGTGCAACTGCAATCTCCCTGGACAGGAATTCTGCCTTCTTATGGGTGATTGCAGATTGAAAGGTAGAATAATGTTCCATCAATCTAAGGCAGTCGGTATCAAGGGCGGACTTGTGCCAACAATGCTCTAACCTTCACCCATGTCTCCGCATCTCCCTCATTGTCCCATCAAACCAAGGGGACCTGGGGTGAAGGGATAGGGGGCACTCACAAACAGGAGGAATAAAATCCAGGGCCACCATAAAGGACCTCATTATAGGCCGCCACCAGTATCTCCGGATTACTGATCGCCAACCCGGGGGATGATAGGTCAAGGACCACCGCTAGGCCTTGGGAAGTAATATTCTGTAATGGGCGGTACCTGACCATCTCCACAGGGGAAGGCCTTCTCAGAGGGGTGCAAAAATTGAACCACACAGTGTAGTGGTCTGACCAGGTGACTGGTTCCACCCCCACGTCAGATGCATCAATCCCTAAGAGGAAGACTAAGTCCAAAGAGTGTCCAGATTTATGAGTAGCAGTGGAAATTACCTGTGTAAGGCCCAAAGAGGACATTAATTGGAGGAAGTAATTACCAAATTGCAAGAGTTCATTGTCAACCCAGGCGTTGAAGTCACCCAGAACCATCAATCTGGGCGACTCAAATGACAAGTCGACAAGAAAGTCTGCTACTTCCTGTAAGAAGCATTTCCCATCTCCGGGTGGACGGTAGATGAGAATGATTCGAATGCCTGCACCCGCTGCAACTGTGCACTCAAAGAACTCAACCTCACCCACTACTACATTTGTGAGGCCCAATTCAGTCTTAAAACAGACTGCAACCCCCCCTCTCCTGCGGTCCAATCTCGGGCATCTCACCGAGTACCCGGCTGGTATCATGGCCTCCACTATAGGGCCAGGATTTTCATCCAGCCAGGTCTCGGTCATGCAAGTCAGGTCAGCTGAGCCGACAAAATTGGCTATAATAGCGGTCTTATTCCTGAAGAACATGGCATTGCATAACACCATCCGAGCTGGACAAAACTCAGAGGCTGTCAGGCCTATTTGCCTACTGGTTTCGGTAGTGCCCTTGAGTATGGGCACCAGACATGGTAAACCACAATCTGGGTTCCTTTCACCCCAGGGCACCTTCTGGACTTAATAAGCCCAATATGGAGGCTTTCCTCGTTCATCTTCCTCTGTTCGTGGACCCCCATCCTTCTCACTTCCCTACAAACAATTCCCAATGCTCTACAGCACTGGTAAGTATCAAAATGTAGGGGAGGAGTATAAAAAGGGCGGAGGGCGCAAAGAGAGAAAGATGAATAGCGAACCACCGTGGGAACTACAGGCCAGCACATATCAATACTTAAACAAAGCATAACCCCAAACACAAAATAATCAATCTAAAAACAGAAAATTAACCAAATAATACTAAACATAACCAACGTAAATAAACAAAATCAAATAAACCAAAAAAAAACAACTCATAAAAAGCCGGATCTGGACTGGACTGAGGGCTCTCAGATAAAATAAAATAAAATAAAACAAATAAAATAAAAAAAATTAACATAAACGCAAACAAAAATAAAATGTAAATATCAGTGTAAGTGTGATGATGGAAGAGGTATGGGAGTTGATCTTTGAGCTGTGGCCATCATTTTACAACCTGGATCCAGGCCAATGCAATTACTAGTGGGTTGTGTCTGACATCATCTGGTACTGGTGCATCTTATCAGAAGGGTATTGTAATGGTGCTTAAGTGAGCACTGTTGAAGCCTCTTCTGAAAAATACAACTTTGGACCTGGAGGTCTTGACGAATTACTGTCCAGTCTGTAACCTTCCCTTTCTGGGCTCGGGTATTGAGAAGGTTGTTGCACTTCAGCTTGAGGCACACCTTGCAGCCTTTGACATCTTTGGGTCTCTACTGTTTGGATTTTAGGTCCAGGCAGAGCAGTGAAACTGCACTAGTCCAGCTGAACAATGTCCTGCTCAGTGCAAGGGATAGAGAAGAATGATCAAGTCTCATCCTCCTGGATCTCTCATCAGCATTTGATACCGTGGACCATGGGCTGATTCTGGACCAGCTCAAGGAGTATGCAGTGGTCACTGGCAAGGTCATCTGCTTGTTTGAGTTCTATCTCAAAGTTAGAACCCAAAGGGTAGTGTTAGGAAGATTTTCTTTGTGCTGGTGGTTCTCTCTTGAGATGTACTGCAGGGCTGGGTCCTGTCACCTATGCTAATAATAATAACAATAATATTTTTATTTATATAGTGCAATTCCTATTTCAATGTGCTGCACATACAAAAATATCATAAAAATTTAAACTAAACACAGATTAAACATTGGTTTAAAAACATCCCCAGTTATTAATATCAGTCATTAAAAGCTTGTTGAAAAAGTTGCATTTTTAGGCTGGTTTTAAAGCTTTCCATGATCCTGCACTCCCTAATCTGACGAGGTAGAGAGTTCCACAGGGACAGTGCCACAAACATAAATTCCCGGGCCCCAGATGTTTTTAAACGTACAATGGGAACCTCTAACAACCCCTCTCCAGATGAGTGGAGAGGCCAGCCAGGGCTGTAAGGAATCAGGAGCTCTTTCAGGTGACTCAGTTCCAGTTCATGCAGGGCTTTATAGAGCAACAGACTAATCTTAAAGGTGATCCACCACTGTATAAGCAGCCAGTGCAGAACACGCAGCATGGGGGTAATATGACTAGAGCACGATGTCCCAGACAATAATGCTGCAGCGTTCTGCACCAGCTGCAAACAGCAGATGTCAACCCCAGGAAGCCCAAGGTAAAGGGATATACAGTAATCAAGGCATGAGGTCACTAGGGCATGGATCAACATGGGCAAATCATTGGATGGAACAAGGTGTTTGATTCTGGAGATGTTCCTAAAATGGTAAAAGGAAGACTTGATGACAGCCGACACCTGTGCCAGCAGTCTAAGCCCATCATCAAGAACCACCCCCAGATCACGCACCCATTCAGAGGCAGGTAGCTGTACACCATCCAGCCAAAGCGCGGATGGTAATCCTACCACTGGCCTCTCTATCAGCACCCCAGATCCACTACCAACACCTCAGTCTTCCCAGAGTTCAATTTCAACCATCTAGTCTTCATCTAGTCATGAATCTCCATCAGACAGCTGTTAAACAACGAGACCGAGCTATCCTGGTTGGGTGCAAAAGACAGATAGAGCTGGGTATCATCGGCATAACAATAAAACCTCTGCCCATATCCTCTTACAATGTCTCTGAGGGGCAACAAATACACTGTGAACAACATGGGGGACAACACCAAGCCCTGAGGAACCCCACATGGCAGAGAGAATGGTTCTGAGGAAAACATCCCAGACACCACGCTCTGAGACCAGCCGGTGAGGAAAGAAAAGAACCATCTGAGAACTGGACAAGCCAGGCCACAGATAACCCTCCGTCGCTCACCCACAGTGTCAAACACTGAAGAGAGATCCAGAAGTACCAAGATGGAACGGCGTTTCTGGTCCCTCACCATCAGGAGATCATTGACCACCTGAACCAGACCTGTCTCAGTGCTATGTCTCTTCTGGAAGCCTGACTGGAGAGGGTCAAAGAGATTATGGATAGTAAGATGGTCTCCAGTTGCAGCCAACCACTTTCTCAATGTTGTTTTCAGTCTGCATGCTTCCCCTGGGAAAGGTCATTATACTATATGGGCTTGGGTTTCATTGCTATGCAGATGATACCCAGCTCTAAACGTCTTTTGCACCTGGGACACAGGGTACTGTGACATGCTAATTTGATGTCTGGCCAAGGTCTAAGACTGGATATCATAAAGCTGGCTGAGGCTTAACCCAGAGAAAGCAGCAGTCCTAGTGACTGAGCTGGGCTCTGGAGGAGGGGGGAGTGGCAGCTGACAAAAGGGAGAATGGGCTATGACTTGGTCACCCTGGGGCAGTAGCCACCGCCAAGGTGAAGAATTGGGGAGTTGTTCTCGACAAGGAGCTGACAATGGAGACTTAAGTGTTGGCAGTTGTCCAGAATAACTTTTTCCATCTGCAGAATATCAGCCATATTAAGTCCCTTACTCATCCTGGTGACTTGAACACACTGGTACATGTGTTTGTAACCTGAAGGTTCCACCAGTGCACCTCTCTCTACCATGGGTCAGTCTAGGTACACTATGATGCCTATAGCTGTTGCAGAACTCAGCAGCTCAGTTACTAACTGGCCTTGCAAGATCATGACATATTTCTCCAGTGCTGCATGATCTGCTTTCCAATGTGGCCAAATGGTGTATCTCTTACAAACTTGGTCTTTCAACTATAAAGCCCTATATGGACTGGGCCTCGGCTACCTGGCTGAGCTCCTGCATCCTCATATGCCCATTCACCTGCTACGGTCCTCCTACAAGGGCTTCCTGGTGGTTCAGAATGCAAGGATGAAGACATAAGGGGACTGAGCATTTGAGGCTGTGGGACTAGCCCTCTGGAACTCCCTGCCCAGAGCTTTGAGAGGGATCCCTAAGTGGAAGCCTTTAAAGGGGTCTTGAAAACCTATTTATTTCACCAGGCATTTGGGAGAATTATTAATATTTTGAAACCCCCGTTAGTATTGTTTATTAATTGATTAATTTATTAATATGCTTTCTTTTAGAGTGCGATGGTGCTGCACATACTGAATACAGTTATTTTGCTCTGTTATTGTAATGGTATCCTGAGCCTCCGGGGAAGGGCTCAACAAATAAGTAAAGACTACTATTACTATGTGTAACCCCCTTGTTACCCGGGGTTACTAGAATCCCAGTAAGACCTAGTGGTAGGCAGGGAAGGCAGCTTGTGAAACTCCACTTAAATGGGTTTCACACTGTCTCACTCTGTTCTCAGTCTCAGCTGAGACCCCGGGGGTGACATCACCAATAGAACTATCACAGCTGCATGAGTCACATTGGAATCTGCAGCAAGGGGAGTTAGTTAGAATGTTGGGAGTTTTGAAGTCAGTGTCTTCAGTCAGTCTTCAGTGAGTGAGTGTGAAGTTGGGAGCTTGCTGGTAAAGCAGCTCAGTGAAGGCTCTAGGAGCCTCAGCCCTGACAGAGGGCTACTTTTAAGTAATAGAGTGTGTGTCTCCACCTTAAAGAGAGACACACAAGATTACTGAAGTGGTGGAGACAGCTGTTTTCAGGTCTCAGTGCCCCTTCCCTTTGGGGGGCAGGAAAGGTTTACCTGCAGATTCCTGGGGCAACCCCCTAGTTCTGCTTGTGAAGGAAAAGCTGCCTATGTGTTCCAGTGTTTATTTTGGAGAAAAGAAAGATTTGTGAGTCACCTGTGGGGCACCTGCAACGTGAGGGTGAGTGTCTGCTGTTGCTAAAAGGGCCTATGTTTTTCACCCTGGGACTTGTGTGACAATGTGGGGATTGAACTACTTTACATATTGGGAAGCCTAGAGTAATGGGCTAAGTAAGTTAAAAGTAGGTTCAAGTCCAGAGTTTGTTGGGATGCAAATAATATGTAGAGAAGATGTGACAGACGTCTACCCAGAGTCTACATTTGAAAGTTCAGTAAAGGAATTGTTCAGTTTCCAGAGAAATGGCCAGGTATGGGCTGTGGGAGCTGGAGGTGGGTGGCCTCCCATCTTTAGTGACCAGGTCCACCTCTACAGATTTCTTCTGTGGATTTTTACTTTACCTCAGGCACTTGGCCAGTGATTAGGGAAGTACCCAGATGTGGGATTGTAAGGAAAATTCTCTCTAGGAGTCGAAGACTCTAGTGTGATTTGGGGAGCCACAACAGGATAATTGGTTCATTTTTCCAATGGACCGCGGATCAAGTGGCCGGCGGGGGAGCCGGGCCAGTGGGGAAAACCCAAGTGTGTACAAGTCGGGCTGTGTACCCAAAGCTGCATGCAAGTCCGGGCTGTGTGCCTGGTGGGTTCAGAGCCTGAGGGCTGGAAATGGTGATAAAGTGTTCAGTTGTCTCTAATCTGCATTGCCAGGAAATGTAGTCCCATGGGGGTCCGTCTATGCGTTGTTTGTTCAGCTTGGATGTGACTAAAAGCCACACTGAAGAATCCCATTCCTGGTTCTGGACATTAGTTATTGCTCCCTGTGTTCAGATTTACTTTGCTGCTCCTGTTTCAGATGAGCCAAACCTAGGTCCCCTGTGCCGAGTAACCTCATCCTCCCCACCAGGTAGTGCTGTCAGCTTCAACAGCATGCCACCTGTCATTTTGGCAAAAAGGCAGGGGTAAGGGGTTACACTATGTGCAAAGTTTAACAGTTATAAGTGGTAACTTTGACACCATCCTTAACCCTGGTCTAGATAAATCTGGCCAGTCAGTGCATCAGCCAGATAGAAACATACATAGAAACAGAAAGTGATGGCTGTTGGGGACCATGTAATCTCTCTAGTTTTTGTTTAGCGGGTAAGTGCACTAGCCAGCAGATGACTATTTTCAGGCACGACCCAGGAGAGTACAAAATAAGATACAAACTGAGGAATGTACAACATATACCATACAATTAGAGAGGCAGTACAATGTACAAACTTAGAAGTTAATTAGGCTAAGTTAACATAGTGTCCACTAGTCTAAGAAAAACATTGACTTGAATATACAGGGAGAGTGGGTACTGGTACAAGGACAGAGTAGTTCCACCCTGGGAGACATAGTTCAGGAGGCGGGAGATGGAGGGAAGGAGTGGGGCGGGAGGTTTATACGAACAGGGGTAGGATCACGGTTTAAGACAGCTATGCCGCTCAAAATACGGCGTTGGCGGCTCAGGGTACTAACAAGTGGCCGGGCTCATGGAACTGCTCCCTGGGAACAAATGTGGCAGCATCCCCTGAAAGCAGACTAGCCCGGGACATAAGGTGAGATCCTATTCTATGGGTCCCAGGGGTAGAACAAACTGAAAATTTAGGTCCAGGGGGGTGCTGCACAGCTCTGGTGGGAGGGGGAGTGAAACAAGGACTACCCAGGAGATATTTGGAGGAGAAAATAGCGGCAAAATTGAGTTCACGCCTTTAGCGGCTAAAGGTAGAGATAGTCGGCCAAAACCACGGTTCTGGTGTAGGGCAGGGGAGCAGCGAGCAGCTGGGATCTGGAGGGTGTGTGGGCAGTCTAGCGGCTGTGCTCATAGGACCGATAGCGGGCATCAGAGCGGTGCGAGAGGGGGCGAGTGGTTGGAGTTTTAACGGGAAACGGCTGACTAAAGGCTTTAGAGACAGGGCGATAGGACAGATAACCTTATCTCAAGATGCCGTTTGTCGGACAAGATAGCGGTGCTCGGCCGGGGTTTTGAGGGAGATTTAGTAAAACTCACGGCTTTAGCGGCAAGGCATAGGGTTGGGTGACCGGGCTAGGAGGTACCGTAGGCGGACATGAGGGTGGCATACGGCTGGGAGATCAGTGGGATGATAAGGCAAAGCTGACGGCTTTAGCGGCTAAGTGTTGGGGTAAGAGCTGGGCTCGTGGTACCGTAGGCGGGCATGAGAGCAGCGAGCGGTCAGGGTTACATGGGAGGTTCGGCATACTTACAGCTTTAGCGGTTGGTGGAAGGGACATGCAGCCGGGTTCATGGATCCGACACTGGGCATGAGAGCGATGAGCAGTCCCTGCCCATGGGCATCCAGGGGAGTAATGCACTGGGGGGGCCGGGGGGAGTCGAGGACCCTAGTTGTACCAGTACCTATCTAGTCACAGGCAGCCCTGCCATTTAGGACAGTGGAGGCCTGTGACAAGTAACGATAACAGCAGGTAGAGAGAAATTAACAAGTAGCAGCAAGGGCTTTTCTTAAAACCACATTCATTGTACTTATCATTAATACAGTTTGTATAGAACAGTATGTTATGAAACCAAGTAGTTCTAGCTGGGGTGCTTAAAGATCAGCAGGTAGCTTAAGGTGTGGGAGCAGACAGAAGACAGTAGGCATGAGGAAAGTGGGTAAGCTAGAGGGGAGGGAGTGTAGGAGTAGGTCAGACTGTCAGGTAGGGTCAAAACAGGTGCATTGGTCAGAGGTGACCAGGTGGTGTCGTAGCCCTCATTTGAATATATGGTGTGATGAAGTATGCCTAAGATCCTGTGGTAGCAAGTTCCACATCTGGGGGGCAGCGTACCTGAAAGATCCAGTTCCTTTGGTAGTATAGCAGTGGGGGACTCTCAGGAGAGATTTGTCTGTCGATCTCAATTCACGACTTGAGGTAGCGGGATGGAGCAGCTCAGCAAGTGATGCAGGCTGGCCTAGCCTGATGATAGAGTCACATAGACAGCCCAGATAGTAAAGCCTGGTGGCAGAGGGGGAGAGCCATCCGAGGTCACTGTACAGTTGACAATGATGTTGGAGTCGTGGAGCCTTAGATGCATATCGACACACGTTGTTGTATGTGACGTCCCATTTTTGCAGGGCTGTTTTATGGGCAGTAGTTAGGATGGGAGCACAGTAGGTTAGGGTTGGTAGAAGGATCCCTCTGGTGATGGCCAGCTTGGCTGATGATGTTAGCATGTAGCTGGTTCTGTAGGCCGCCCCCAGCTTACAATTCACGGTTTTACAGGTTGTTTGGATGTGGAAATTTAGGTCCAGAGACTGGTCCAGCAAGATGCCCAGATAGCGGAAGGTGGTGATGACCTGAAGAGTTGCCCCATTAAGGTCAAGTATTTTCAGTGGGGAGGTGCACGATCGAAGTTTCTGGGCTGTGCCCAGGAGCATGGCTTTTGTCTTGCTGGAATTGAGGATAAGGCGATTGTCTGCCCATTGAAGACTATCCTAGCCTAGTTTGCCTTAATCTTAAAGTTGCCATACTGATTGTCCCATGCTAGCTTTAAAGCTCCAACCATCTTCGCTTTTACCACCTCTGGGGAAGAGTGTTCCATGGTTCCACCACCCTTTCAGTGAAGAACAACTTCCTAAAGTTGCTCCTGAATCAACCACCCCTTGGACACATGTTGTGATCCCTAGTCCTGTTGCAGTTATTCATCTGTAGGAGACTTTGCACCCTAACCCTTTTGATGCTGTTAAGGAATTTGAATGTCTATATCATGTCTCCCCTGTCTCTTCTCTGTTCTATGGAATACACGTTGACTTGCCACAGTCTTGTTTCATATGGTATGTGATGCATACCCTGCACTATCTTCATCACCCTTATCTGTATACTTTTCAGTCTTCCTATATCCCTCTTGATTTGTGGCCTCCAGAACTGGATGCAGTACTCCAGGTGTAGCCTCACTAGGTACTTGTACAGTGGCATAAGCACCTCACATTTCCTACTCATAATGCTCCTTCCTGTACATCCCAAGATGCCGCTAACCCTTGGCACTGCCTTCTCACATTACTTTCCAACCTTCATGTCATTCAAGATATTTACCCCAAGATCATGCTCGTACTTTGTTGTAGTCAACTGCTCTCCTACTAGAAAGTATTTCCACGCTGGGCTGCGACTTCCTAGGTGCATGATCTTTCATTGTTTGCCACTGAATTTCAACTGCTAGTTTCTCGACCATTCTTCCAGTTTCCTTTGGTCCATCTTGTAGACTCTTTGGGGTATGTCAACCATTCTGCAGAGTTTAGTATCATCCACAATCAGGCACACCTTCCCATTCAGTCCATCAGTTATATTACTAATAAATATATATTGAAAAGGATTTTACCCAGCACTGAACCCTGCGGAACCTCACTAGTCACCTCCCCGTCTCTAGACCATGGACCATTTAACAATACCCTCTGGGTCCTTCCGTCTAACCAATTTTTAACCCAGTTAACTATTTTATGTCCAGCTACCATCTTTTTATCAGTCTTCTGTGGGGAAAGGAGTTGAAGACTTTGCTGAAGGCCAATTACACAATATCCACTGCACCCCCCGGTCCACCATTCAAGTAACCCAATCGAAAAACTCAATCAGGTTTGCATGGCAGAACTCCCTGCCTTCTAGACCTCTTACAGACTTTGTGAATCTTCTTTGTGTCCTTTCCAAGCTTTCTCTTTCTCCCTTTTTGTGAAGGTACCAAAACTGAGACACTCCATTTGGGGGCGAACATAAGATCTATAAAGGGTAAATCAAGACATGTTTTTGTCTCTGGATAACATGTCTCTTCTTATTGCCCTTATTACTTTGCTGGTTTTAGCTATTGCATTATTGCAGTTTTTTTCACAGAAAATTAAAACAAAATATGACTTGTCTCTTATTTATTTAGCCTGTCTGTGTAAGAAAGCAGAAAACGTACAAAGTAGAATTTTCCTGGCCTGGCTGAAAGGCTGTATTTTTTTTTTCAATTCAAATTTTATTAACAAATTTTCACATTAAGAGGCAGTTAGCATAAAAAGACAAGAATACAGCATCTTATTGTGTTATAACTGCCCCTCCCCCCCACAGCAGTAACATATCAGTATGTCACATAGGCTCAAATCCATTATACAGGAATATACAAGGCTGTTTGCTCTAAAGCACTGCTAAGTCTGAGCAGCTAAAATTAGGGAATGAAGGGGATCCCATATTTGAGTATAAACAGATCATTTGTTGTGAAGGCTAGCAGTTGCCTTTTCTGTACACAGGTTAGCAAGGATTTCATTTACCCATTCCTGTAATGTAGCAGTACACTTGTCTTTCCAGTGACATAAAATAAGCTTCTTAACTGATAGAGCTATCACAGAAATATGAAACCTCACTTTAACCCTAATAGAGGACATGACCCCGAGGAGACAAACGTCAGGCGGGAAGTGCTCCTGCAAACCCAATATATGGTCCAGAGAGGCTTTAACAGAGTCCCACAAAAGGGAGATTTTGGGACAGGACCAAAATATGTGAAGGAGTGTTCCCTCCTCCTGAGAAAATTTAACACATGTGTTTGAGTCCAACAGACCCTACTTCTTTAACTTAACTGAAGTACAATACAAGTTATGCAAGATATGATATTGCATAAGACGCAACCTATCTTGGGAGACAAATTTATGGCAGAACCTCCACAAGGCCTGCCAGTTAGGTGAATATTGAGGAAGTAAGGAACTCCAGAACCTCGTCGGTCCAAAAGTGTCCCCATATTTTTTATTAAACAAAATCTGATATAATTTGGATACAATACACGAAGATCCAAGTAAGAAAGAAAATTCTGGGATCAGGGCCCCAACTGTCTGATTGGGAGGGGTACTACCAATCACTGTTGAGAGTAGGTGTCTTATCTGTACTACTTTAAAATGTGAAAATGTCATGATACTAAATTTCCAAATAAGATCACCTACCGACAGCCATTGCCCCTCCTCATCCACAAAAGAAAGTACTATCCCATCACCCAATTGGAGCAACCAAGTGCGGGGAATCTGCTGCTTATTCATAGTGAAGGATGGGGAGTTCCAGATGGATTGTGCCAGATCTAACTGAGGAGTATATTGCAAGAAAGAACAAAGTTGTGCATATACTTTTAAAGAAATGGCAACTGTGGGACATTTTTCAGCAACATGCACCTGGGACATTTTTATATAAAACAAAGTTAGGGGATCCAGGTTCATAGACCGAATTGAGTCCAGTTCTAGTCTAAGCCATGTCTGCTGCATCTTTTCAGGGCCCGGACTTTTCCATTTCAGACATTTTGCCAAATGACTAGCCCAATAATATATAGCCAAATGGGGAATCCGTAGGCCCCCTTCGAATTTTGGAGCAGCCAACTTATAGGAAGCCAGCCGGGGGTATTTGTCAGACCAGATAAATTTGGTAAAAATACCATGCAACTTCTTAAACCAGGATAATGGGATAAAAGCATTGAGAAGAAATAAAGGGTAGAAAATTCTTGGGAAAATGTTCATCTTGATTATGTTAATCCTGCCCCAAAGCGAGATAGGGAGCTTAGACCATCTGTCAAAATCCTGAGTTATAAGTTGAGAAAGGGGCTCCAGATTTTTCCTAAACCATACCATGGGATTGCGAGTCAGTTTAATGCCCAAATATTTTAATGACCTGGGGGACCAACATAAACCTAAGGGGGTAAATATCAGTCTTGAATGTCTAGTGGTTTAAAGGGAAAAAGGAAGATTTGTTAGCATTTAGTTCATAATTTTCTAAGGTGCTAAATTTAGCAATTTCACCCACCAAAACTGGGATGGAAGATACCAGGTGAGATAAATACACAAGGAGATCATCTGCGTAAGCAATGACCTTAACCTCATGATGCCCCACCCAGATATCTTGTATTTCTGTATTATTGAGAATATTTTGAATGAGAGGTTCGAGATACAGGTTAAACAAAAGGGGAGAAAGGGGGCAACCCTGTCTGATACCTGAGTGTAGCGAAAAGGACTTGGAAAATGCACCATTTCCAGAAATCTTTGCTGTAGGAGCTTTGTATAATGCAACGATCCAGGATATAAAGACGGGTGGAAACTGGTAGGCCTCAAGAACTTGGAACAGAAATTTCCAGTTCACATGATCAAATGCCTTCTCAACATCCAGGGAGACCAACCCAGCTGGAAATGCAGCATACCTGGAGACCGAAAAGACATGAGAAAGGGTACGTAAATGGTCAGATGACGAACGTCCCTTCATGAATCCAACCTGCTCCATACCTATTAGATCTGGGAGGACTACAATTAACCTGTTGGCCAATATCTTTGAAAGGATTTTAATATCTTGATTTAAAAGAGATATGGGCCTGTAACTTTGAACTAACTTGGGATCCTTATCTGGTTTAGGGAGAAGGACAATCAGGGCTTTGAACAGGTAAGGGTCTGCCTCTGCCCCAGATAAGATGTACTGAAATAGGCGATAGAGTACTGGCAGTAAGAGATCATGAAAAACTTTGTAAAATAGAGAGGAGAACCCATCTGGTCCTGGGACCTTGTCAGAGGGTAGCCCCCTGATAGCCTTGGAGATTTCCTCTTGGGATATGGGAGAAGCCAGAAAACCCTTGTGTTGTTCCGATAGGGAGGGCAAGTGGGAATCTCTCAAGTACTCCTCAAGAATCCCAGGACAAGGAGGATTCTCCATATCCCTGTACAGTTTTTCATAATATAAAGCAAACTCCTGCACTATCTCAGTAGGGGATACTCTTAAAGACCCATCTGCCATTTCCCAAATTGGCGGGATAAATCTTGCGGAGTCCTGTTGTTTTAAGTGTAATGCAAGCAGGCGTCCTGCTTTCTCTCCCTGATCTGTATAACTGGCTCTGGTTCGGACTATAGCTAGTTCTGCCTTTTCCCTTAATAACTCTAGATATCTATCTTGACCACCATGAGTCTCTTTTGGTCCTCATTAGAGGAGCTAACCAAGAGGTTCGCTTCAAGGGACCGAATTTGGGATAATAATGACAATAGCTCTTCCTCCTGTACCCTTTTCCTTTTGGCTGCTATACTGATAAGAACCCCCCTCATGCATGCTTTAAAGGCCTGCCGTAGAATGTCTGGCTTTGTGCTGTCTAATGGGTTAAATGAGAAGAAGAACTCAATTTGCTGTCCTATAAGTTTACAATACTTGGCATCCTTCAGGAGCTGCTCATTGATCTTCCACCCGGTCTCCTTTTTAAGTGAATTAAGGAATGTCAAGTTACATACCACAAGGGAGCGGTCTGAAATAGGGCCTGGTTGGATCGAGGCAGACTTGACCCCAGGGAAGAGATCCTGAGAGATAAATATGTAGTCAATGCGAGACTGCGAGCCATGCACCATAGAATTGAAAGTGAACTCCTTGGAATCCGGATGCAACACACGCCAGACATCACAGAGCCCACATTGATCTAACAAATCCTTAAGTGCCCTCTGCCCTGGGGACATTCCCCTCAGCCCACTGCCTGACCTATCCAAATTAGAATCTATAACCTGGTTGAAATCGGCCCCCATAATGATCCTGATGGGAAGCATTGGAAGCATAATAGATATCAGTCTCGTAAAAAACCCTGGGTCATCGGTATTGGATCCATATATACTACCAAGTTAAAGTAGCACTGACCAAAGAGTGCCTTTGACTAAGACAAATCTGCCCCCCCCCCCGGATCCTTGATAACCTGCGTGGAAATGAAAGGAATATCTCTCTTAATGATTAGCATGACCCCACAACTTTTAGTGGAGCCCTGAGCATCATAGATCTGATCCACCTGTTGTCTCCTTAATTGTAAAGCTTCAGATTCTAGTAAATGAGATTCCTGCAAAAATGTTATCTGAGAACGCAGTAAACTTAAATGTTTGAGCACCTGATATTGTTTGGATTTTTTCCTGATCCCCTTAAAATTCCAGGTAGCAAAAGTCACATCATTGGCCATCTAACTAAGATTAACGAGCTTAATAACCTCAGCCCTGTATGAGAATATCGAGAAACATTCAACCAGATTCCCATTGTTACTGCTGAATAGTCCCCCCTCCCCGTCCTCTCCACAATTATCCCTTCCCCCTCAACATCTCCCCTACCATTTGACATAAAACACACCAATTTAATAACACTTGCCCCCCTCCTTGCTGTCACAAGCAAAGTTCAGCACAGTACTGGGTTCTTTCCTCACCCCCCAGCCTCACGAGGTAACCCCCCTGTCACAAGCATCACGACAGTCCTCCCATATGATTGGATGGTCTCAAATCCTGAGAAGGAAGAGACAAATTAAAGTACATTAATAATCCCCAATGGCTTACAAGGAGCGTTAGGCCATAAACAAAAGCATATTTCACTTGTGAGATCATGAAATAGAGAGATAAGGCACCTAGAAAAGTGTGACCAGGTGCCAAGAGACCCCGAGAAGCGAGAAGGGAAGTGGGTCTCCAGTGCACCTATAGAGAGGACTCCTGCCACATAGCAGACCAGATGAGAAATCGTACCAAAGGGAAATGAAAATTGCCCTTTCGAACCGAAGTTCAGTGGCCTGCTTAACAAATTGGACCCCAACACCTTGGAACTGGTGCATTAACTTAGATTTGGCTTCAGACATCGTTACGACGCCGTCGTGAGCTCCAAGTGCCCAAAGGGAAAAAATTGAGATATACAATGTCCCCAGCCAAAACAGGGAGCACACTCACCAGGTGGTCATCCCTTTGGTTCCTCTATCATTGTCCTGGCTTTTCTGCATGATTAGCTCCCTCTTGTGGATACTAAACCACCACATCGCATATATGTTTAAGAGTGAGGGGTTAGCCAAGCACAGGCCCAAAACTCAGCCATTCTACATAGATACATAGATACATAGACAGTGTCGGCAGATAAGGGCCTATGGCCCACCTAGTCTGCCCATTTGAGCTTGTAAGTTCAGTTTGTTTTCCTAGAAGTCTATTTCCCCTTACCTCTGACCTCTAGAATTCCTTTATGTCTATCCCATGCATTCTTAAATCCCGTGATTGTTTCAGCCCCCACCACTTCCTCTGGCAGGGTGTTCCTTGTCCACCACCCGTTCTGTGAAGAAATTCTTTCTCATGTTTCCTCTGAATCGTCCTCCTCCAACTTCATCCCATGACCTCTAGTCCAGAAACATCTTTTTCGCTTAAAAATAGTGTTTTCCTGCACCCTGTTCCTCCCTGTAAGATACTTGTATGTCTCTATCATATCCCCTCTCTCCCTCCTCTCCTCCAGGGAGTACATGTTCAGTTCCTTCAACCTGTCTTCATAGGAATTCTAAATATTAAATGCTGCATTAACAACTCAGGGTACTCCTTCCCTCATTTATAGAAGCCTGCTCTTTTGGCAAAAATTAAAATGTGACTAGCAAAATTAACTTTTCCACAGAACATTGAACAAGATTACATGCACAGTTCAAACAAACTAAAGCTTGAATATCCCAAACACTTGACCCCTCATCATATAGGTATGTCCATTGAGATAGCTGGAGTTTTCCAGATGCAAACCATCATTCCAGACATTTTGAAAATAGTTGAATGACAGTTCCAACATAGCAACACGAGACTCCTTTCACCAGAGAAATGGGCCTTGTCATGGAATCCAGAATAAATCAGGCATAGCGAGCTTCAGGCCAGAGAGAGCGGCTTCAGGATCTTCACAGGTAAGCCAAGAACCATTCACAAACACCTGCAGCCTGGCCGGATACCCCATCCTGAACTTGAACCCTGCGGCAATAATTTTAGACACAATGAGGTGAAAAGCTGCACGTTTTAGCCTTACTGATCCTGGCAAGTCCTGTGCAATTCTCAGCTTGCAATTTTCCCAACCCACCTCTTGTAATGCTCTCACTTTTCCCAGAAAGTGTTGCCTTTCTAAAAAATTCAGAAAGCGGCATATAATGGGATTGGGGGCAGCCCCTGGTGGTGGCTTAGGCTGTAACGATGTATGCACTCTCTCTGTGGTGTATGCAGGGCCGAAGGAAGAGGGACCGGCAACCCGTTGCACCAGCTTTTGCATGAAAACCACTGCATTCTGGCTCTCTTCCCCTTCAGGTAGCCCTAAGATGACCACATTGTTTCTACGGCTGCAGCCCTCAAGATCTTCTAATTTGGCCTCCTCCTGGGTAAGCTTCTGCCTGATCGCCACTATTCCGGGGTCCACCTTGTCTAAACGATGCTCCAGGGAGACTATGCGAGCGGTGTTATCCGATGCCATCACCGAGACCTCACCCAACTTTTTAGATAGAGCTTTCAGATCAGTCGCCATCTCTTTCACTTCTTCCCGAAAAGGCTTGCACTCTTCCAGGAACCTATTTAAGGTTAGGGGTTCCTGCTCTGTTGCTTGACTGAGATAATCGGGCCTATCAGGCCCACTTGATGCCCGGGATTTCTATGGGGCCTTCTCAGGAGTGACTGGAGGCATATGCATTTGTGGGGCTTTTTTCATATAAGCCTCCAGCAGTGCTCGAATCTTGCTCTTCTGAAGGTCTGGAGCTTTAGATAACTGGATCCTTGCAGAACAGAGGGTTTTAAATGAGTTCGGTGTCAGAAAGTACCGAATATAAAATAGGGAGGCTGGGGCAACACGGAGGGGCTGCTACTCAGCACTCTGCATCATGTGATCCCCCTGAAAGGCTGTATTTGAAAACATTCCCTTTTCTGTGCTCTATAACAATAAAATAAATGAAGTCATCCCTGCAGGCCAAAATGATTTGACCAGCAACAGAAATCAAAATAGCTGGGGCTGGATTTTAGATGCCCTGGTGTGTCCAACATATGACACATGGGGCATGCGGCATTCTCCTGCTGACGATCAGGATTTCCATTCCCTTGCATCGATCACCACACCTTACACCACAATTTTGTGGTCTAGTGTGCACCACCCCTGGGGGTCAAAGTAATGGTGCTTATGCCAGAGCATTGGTGCAAGCTTCCAAAAGTATGGAAACTGTCGCAACTGCACCCAGGAATGGAAATTCATGTACAATTGCAGCAAAGGGGGTTGGTGCACCACAGATTTCAGAGTCGCCTGGCAAGGGTTTGAAGCAAACCTTGCGCCTTCCTATGAAAAATCCTACCCCTTATGTTTATAAGTATAGTGCAAAGGGAAAACCATACAGCACAATGTATGACTACTTATTAATGATCTGAAATACTACTAAAATACATTCTGTACCCATCATGATTATATCAGCTGCTGTCAGCTTCAATTTCTAGGTCTTGGGCTTTGTCCCATTCTAATCAATTTTAAAAAAAGTGTGTACAAAAGTATTCATTCTATTGAATGATTCAGAAACATGTGTCAGCCCCAAACTGACCTCACAGTCTTTGTGTTTGTGACAGTTCAGTCTGTTGTTGTGGAGTAAGTACTGAGCGTCATAAGACGTACATTGTGAGGTTAGAAAGGTTCTGATAAAATCTTATCAATACAGGCTTTCTGGATACATTTGTAGCAAGGATACCACAAAACTTGTGAAAGACAAGTGCAACTGAACAAAGGCTTTCTTGAGTAAATAATAGTTAAATATGACGTGTATAGATTCTAAACTGAAGAGTATAGCTGCTGTTTGGCATTGTTTTTTAGCAATGGCTGAATATATAGGTTTATGCATATATTCTTTTCAAAAATTGCATTAATGCACAGTTAGTGTTCCAGTTCACACTGCAGCAGTAGGGAAATGTGGTATTAGGGTTTCCAACATTACTGCAACTCCCAACACCCATTCCCAAACAGCAAAAGAAAAAAAAACATTAGGATTTTGGGTCTATGAAGTCATGGCAAATCAGAGTTGGGATCTTCTTTTAGGTTGTCTACCCTAATGGGCCCTCCCCTGATCAAACAAGGTGAAAGGTGATGTATTTTAGGGGCACAGGATCCAAGACAGCATGGGTTTACAAAAGGAAGGTCCTGTCAAACTAATCTCATAGATTTCTTTGACTGGGTAACCAGAGTGGTGGACCAAGGGGGAGCAGTTGATGTCGCCTACCTTGACTTCAGCAAAGCTTTTGACACTGTTCCACATAGAAGATTGATAAATAAGCTAGGTAGGCTCGGGGTGGGTCAGAAGTTGGTCAACTGGGTGGCAAACTGGTTGACTGGCAGAAAACAGAGAGTGGTGGTAAATGGTATACAGTCAGAAGAGATGCAAGTCACAAGTGGGGTACCTCAGGGATCAGTCCTGGGGCCAGTCCTATTCAACATCTTCATTAGTGACCTCGCAGATGGACTAGAGGGTAAGGCTTGTCTGTTTGCAGATGACACCAAGATCTGCAACAGAGTAGATGATCCAGATGGGGTGGGCAGAATGAGAAGAGATCTTGATAAACTAGCAGAATGGTCAGAAGAGTGGCAACTGGGATTTAATGCAAAGAAGTGCAAAATCATGCACATAGGGAAGAGAAACCCTGAAGCCACTTATAGGCTGGGAGGAGTTGCTAGCAGTCACAAAGGAAGAAAGAGACTTGAGCATCATCATCACTGATGACCTAAAATCATCAAACAGACCTCTAAAGCAGTAGAGTAAGCTAGGGGGTGTTAGGGTGTATTAGTAGGGGTATCACAAGTCGTAAGAGGGTAATAATCCCTCTGTACAAGACATTGGTTAGGCCCCATCTGGAGTACTGCGTGCAGTATTGGAGGCCACACCTTCACAAGGACATTAACCAAATTGAGGCAGTCCAGAGAAGGGCAACAAAATGGTGCAGGACTGCATCAGAGACATATGAGGACAGATTAACGGAGCTCAATATGTATACCCTTGAGCAAAGGAGGGAGAGAGGTGATATGATCGAGACATTTAAACACCTTAAGGGCATAAACAAGGTGAAAGAGTCTAACATGTTTAAATATAAGAAAAATAGCAGGACAAGAGGACACAGCATGAGATTAGAGGAGGCCGATTAAGGGGAATGAGAAATTCTTTTCACAGAAAGGGTGGTAGATGCATGGAATGGCTTACCACAAGAAGTGGTGGCTATGAATACAGTGCAGGGCTTCAAACAGGCATGGGATAGGCATAAGGGAGCAATACAAATGACTATGAATAGATAGGTCACTGACAGAGCAAAGGCCGATGGCACATTTATAAGGTAGAAAAAGAAATGGGCAGACTGGATGGGCCTTGCGGTCCTTATCTGCCGTCAACTTCTATGTTTCTATGTTTCTATGTTTTCTTCAAGCAGGCACCAATTAATGGATTCTCTTGTCTTGGCAGCATGTATTGAGACACACTTCTCTACCTCTGAAGAGAGGATCACTGTGAGGCACTGACTTGGAGCTGTGGCTTGTGCTTTGGACAGAAGGCTACAGGCTAGGAGGGGGGTGAGCAGTATGGCTGACAACCCCAACGAAGAACCCACTACTGATTCATCAAGACTCCTGTGACCCAAAACACTAATGTTGCTTTCCTTCTGCTGTTTGGGGGATGGGTAGGGACATTATGGTTGGAAACCCTAACACCACATTACCCTACTTTCATGGTGTTAACTTGAACCATAATTAGTGCATTAATACAATTTCTTTGAAAAGAATATATATATATATATATATATAGAGAGAGAGAGAGAGAGACAAACAGACAGACAGACAGGCATCTAGATAGATAGATTGATGTAAAGGGAAAATGTTATTAAAAATGCTAGTATAGCAACTGTGGAGATTCAAATCTTAAATTCAGTAGCTGTAGAAAAAACTTGTGTAGTGTTTTGCTGGTAATCTTGTGTAACCTTGTCTTGCCACACTGTTGCTTGGTTTTCTAGTTACCTTCATGGTAGGCAACCATTGGTTAAATTTAACAAGACTTTCTCTGTGGTAACATCCATCAAGTTGGGGGTTCCACAATGCTCCATCCTGGACCTCTTTTCTCCAAATTGATAAATTAACCCCCTAGGGTGTCTACTATCTCTGTAACTCTAGTTTGAATGTGAATGACCATGTGCTGCTTGCCAGTGCAAAAATGGAATGATACTTTAAAGTAGTGGTGGGCAACTTGCAGCCCATGGGCCCACATGAGGCCATGAAATGTTTAGCTGTGGCCCCCAAGAATATTTCTGTTTAAAAAAAAAATGCTTATAAAAAGCTTACTGAACCTTTGAATCCATCTTGCTTGCATTCTGTAATTATTTTATTTCATGCATCTGTATTTATATAGTATTTAATACTGTTCATACTGTTTTAAACTGTTAATGATGACATTGCCAGTCTAGTAAACAAAGGTATTTTGCATTCAAAAGTGTCAAATGTGTCAATTTTGTGGTACATTAGGTCCCATCCTAGTTGTATGTGGTAATGCAGACCTTGAGGTGGTTCAAAGGACATGTTCATCCCTCGAGTCATTTCAGGTTGCCCACCACTGTACTAAAGGGTGGATTGACTATATGCCATGTAAAAGAGTTGCATACGCAACCTTATGCAGGAAAGCAATGCATAGGACACCCCATAACATTCAACATGGGTGTGCTCCATGCCTTGTACACTAATGCCCTGGCCACCCCAGCAGCACCATGCCTGAGGCAGTCCAGGGATATGCCAGGGGGTGTGGCCTGTGAGGCACCCATACAAGACAGCACTTTGCACTTTTCCAGGACTGCAACACATATGTTGGGGTGAACCTGATGCACCATAATATGTGCACCCCACATAAAAATGGCAAGCCACATGGGCCACATGAACCACCACACACAGCTGCCACATCTGGCTGGGCAACCTGGGAGGGCCAGAGGTGGCTATTCAGGCAAACAGCAGCAGGTGATACACTGGACAGTACGTGCCATCCCAGGACCCCCTGTCAGTGCATGGAAGGGGATCCACTATGGGACCCAGGCTGGGCATTCCCTAGGATTCTTACCAGGATCCAATGCTCTGCCCACAGGTTGCCATGATCCTCTGCCACACAACTTAATGCCAAGCAGGTGAAAGTGCAGACAGGCAGCCAGTGGTCATGAATGCTTTCTGTTGCATTTCAGTACAGGGGTGTGGGACAGTGTGTGTGGGTTACACATGTTTTATATGTGATACCTGCCCTCCAGTGAATCATGGCTCATATTAGTACTGTTAATTCATGGGTAAATATGACTACTCCATTGTATCCAGTCTTTGATCACTGTAAATGGACTAGTACAAAATGTCACAAAGACAGGCAATGACCTTTGGCTCACCTAGTAATATTAAGCCCTGTTGTGAATCATTGGAAGTCTTTAGCAGTGAGGTTTCCTCTGTTTCCCGTGTGTTCTCTTTACAGTGTTTTAGAGTAACTCTGCAACGTCAGCTAGACCTTTCCCCTACATATTTCAAATGTATGTAGACCCATTATCAACACACTGGGTCAGGACAGATTTTCACAAAATGAGAGGACACATTAGGAATAAGAACTTGAATGAGGAATTGACAGACTGCAGCACAGAAACCTGCTGGTCCATTATCGAGGCAACCATAGAGGAAGGTGTCCAGAAACATGTACCAACAGAGATGGTCAAAAACAACAAAGGCAGGATACCTGCCTGGTTGACAAAAACTATGAAAACCCCCCCCCCCCCCAAAAAAGGGTATGCTCCAACCTAAAATAAAAGTAGTACATCACAAGCTTACACTAAATATGAAGGCGAAGTATATAAAGTAATGAAATCAATCAAGAGGAAAAAAACAAGATCGAGATGAGAATTTTCCATGCTTAAGACATACGAACATATGAAGATGCCAGCAGAATTAGGCCTTACGCTCTATTGAGTCTGCCCAATTGTGCAGCTAGCCCCTCAACTTGCAGCTGCCCGTCTAGCCCCTTCCATCTTCATAATTACCCCCTCAGTCTGTACCATCCCCTCTTAAAACCATCCCCAGTACTACAGGCTACTACCTCTTCAGGCAAAGTACTCTCACTGTGAAAAACTGTCTCCTGACTTCCCTCCTGAATCTTCCCCCCTCCAATCTCAGCTGATGCCCTCTCATGTCCCTCCCTCTTCTAATCTGGAAAATCAATTATGTACTAGTCTTTTTATACCCTTTAAGTATTTAAAGGTTTTGATCATGTCCCCATATCCCCACTCTCTTCCATGGAATACATGTTCAGCTCACCCAGTCCCTCCTCATAAGAGTTTCCCTCCAATCCCTGGATCATCTTTGTCACCCTACGCTGTACACTCTCCAACAGTCTGATGTCCTTCTTTAGGAATGGGAATCAAACTGCACACTGTACTCCAGGTGTGGCCTGACCAGTGATCTGTAGATGGGCAGGATCACCTCTCTATTTCTGGAGGAGATTCCCCTCACTATGCATCCCAGCTTCCTGTTTACTTTAGGTGCCACCTTCCTGCACTGAGCTGACAACATGAAATCCTTTAACTCCTACATTAATATTCATAAAATACTCCCAAAGAACTTGAAACAATATCCCATGATGATAAAATAGTAACTAATGATAATGAGCTAACTGAGGTATTTAATGAATATTTCTGTTTGATGTTTAATAAAAAAGACAACACAAAAGGACCAAAAATTAGCAACCAAACAGAACACATCAAATTTACAATAACCAAAATTAAAAACAAAACATCATTAAATTATTAAAGCCTAGCTCTTCCACAGGACCAATTAGCATCAGCCCTGGACCGTTATTAGAAACAATTGATGAGATCCTCCCCCCCCCCACCTTTGACTGGACTAAAGTAATGGATTCATCTGTTCTTGATTATAAAGTAGTTCAGTTTACAAATCAAATAGTTGGCTTATTTAATAAATATACCCCAGTAACAAAATGGAAGGTGAAGGGTAAATTTTCCCCATGGTTGAGTAAAGAACTTTGTGATTTGATTAAACATAGGGAAAAATAAAAGAAAATATTATTTACAGGCTAGGGATGTTGATTCTCTGAGGTTATATAAGACTTGCAGGGTGAAGTTGAAAAGAAAATTGTTGAGGCTAAAGCTCTGTATTTTAAACTTAGACAGATAAGAAATCTGAAAGATCCAAAAAAATGTTGGCATTCCTTTAAACATATTTTTGATCCCCAAGATGACAGAGGTGTTAAGAGAATTAAGGTAGATGACATTTTGGTTTCTGATGGGTTAGCTATGGCAAATAGTTTTAATGAATTCTTTGTTTCTAAAACAGTTAGTGGTGAAGTAAAATTGGTTAGGGAGATTGATGGTGGTAGTGCTATTGATAGGGACAGTGATCGGTCTTGTTTTATTTTTTCTGACATAGAGGAACCTGAGGTTTTGAAATTGTTATTAAAATTGAAGGATGGTAAAGAGGGAGGGATTGATGGGATTTCATCTACTTTGCTAAAATACTCTGCTTCTTATGTGAAAGGCCCTTTAACAACTTTGTTCAATCTTTCACTACAACAGGGTATTGTCCATGCTCTGTGGAGGGAATCCATTGTGGTTCCTCTCTGTAAGAGTGGTGATAGATTCAATGTGTCTAATTATAGGCCTATTTCCCTGTTGTCTAAGATTAGTAAATTGCTGGAGAATTGCATTCACCAGCAGTTACAGGTATATTTTCAAGAACAAAATATACTTCTTGATCAACAACATGCATTTAGAGCTGGTCAATCCACTGTGACGGCACTGGTCGGGTTCATGGATGCTGTTCTGTGTGGCTGCAGAGGAGGGTAGGACCACCGGTGCAGTCTTTGTGGACCTGGCCAGTGCCTTCAATAAGGTGGATCATAATATCCTGTTAAATAAATTAAGAAAACTAGGAATTAGGGATGTCCAATTAAAGTGGTTTTCAAATTATTTGTTAAGGCGTAGCCAAATAACTAAAGTTAATAACTATATGTCTACAGGGATAATGGCATGTGCTCCTCAAGGATCAGTTCTAGGTCCTTTTTTATTTTCAATTTTTATTAATGATTTACCTTTTTCTTTTGCTAGTAACAACAGTTTATTGTATGCAGATGAAACTGTGTTCTGGGTATCCGGGACAAACAGTTGCGAAATTCAGGATTCTCTTCAAAAGCAATATGATGTTTTTGCTAATCGGATTTGGTTAAATAAATTAGTTATTAATGAAATTAAAAAAGATGTTATGATGTTCAGTTCTTCAAAAAGACTTCAGAAATTTGATCCTATTCATATAGTAGGACTTGGTGGTGATTCTCTCCCTTTGGTCACTATGGTTAAATATTTAGGTTTATACCTGGACTCGAACCTTAGTATGGTTCCTCATTTAGAGAAGTTGGGTATAAAAATTCAGCAGAAACTTGGTTTTCTTTATAGAAATATTAAATTTCTGACTGAAGAGGTTTGTTATACTATAGCCACATAGGTTCTTTTTCCAACATTAGAGCATGGAAGTATTACTTTTGCACATTGTAATCAGTTGTTTGAGACAACATTTAAAGTTTTGTGTAATGATATTTGTAGATTTGCATTGCTGCCCCATTCAGAACTCTTCACTGTCATCTTTATTTGGATCTTGGTGTACTTTCCCCAATTAATCGTTTGAAATGTATGATAGTAAATTTTGTTTTTTGGATAAAATGTCTAGGAGATCCTTTGTCTTTATCTAAATTAATTGTAGCAAATGTTCATGGTAGGGGTACAGGACAAAATTGTTTAAATTAATATGTTGTTCCTGGTTACAGGTTACAAATGGTCAGGAAAGCATTTTCCTGGCATGTACCTTCATTTTTAAATGAATTTGAAGAACTGATTCGAAAAGCACATTCAGAATCTCATTTTAAACATTTACTGTTAATGAATGTGTATTGTGATACTGTTTGCAATTGTGATGAATTTTTGTATTTTGTGTAATTGTAATATTGTATTATGATGTTGTATGTCAGGTGTGGCTGAAAAAGGACTGTGCACAGTCCACTTCCTGTTTAAAAATAAAACAAACAAAACTATTTTGTTCAATAAATCTCTGGAGACAGGTGTTATACCAGATAATTGGAAATCATCCATTATTATTCCCATTCATAAAAAAGTACAAACAAGCCAGATTAAAAACTATAGGCCAATCAGTCTCACTTCAGTCTATGGCAGAGTACTGGAAAGATTGATAGAAGGGAGAACTGAAAAAGAAATCAGATCCCAAGTAAAGATGGATGATTTACAACATGGGTACACTTCAGACCGATCATGCACAGCTAACCTTTCAGGTCTGCCAAGTGTAAGCAGGGAACTGGGGGAGCTAGTACTAGCCTATAATAAGGCAGTTTCAGATGCCGTTGATTCTCTGGCTCCTGTACGTGTTCGACCCCTCAGTCTTCATCCAAAGTCCCCTTGGTTTGACAGGACTTGGAAAGAGTTGAGGCTTAGGGGTCAAGGGTTTTAGCAGTGTTGGTAGAAATCGGGCCAGGTTAGTGGCAAACTTAGATGGATGGCCCACTATAAAGATTGTCAATCTGCAATCTCTTGTAAGAAGGAAGAATTCCTTTCCAAAAAGATTGCGTCTGTGAGGAATTGACCTGCTCAGCTCTTCCAAACTGTTGACAGACTATGCAATCCAGTCTGTCTTCCATCACAGGGAGCATTTTCACAGGTTAAGTGTGATGAGTGTGCTCAATTCTTCACTGATAAGATTTGCTACTGTCAGCTCTGAGATACACTCAGCACCCTCCACATGGTGTTGTGGTGATTGGCAGGAGGTTACAGGCCCAAGGTTTGCCTGGTCTGACTACAGCTGGCTGGTGATTGCAGATATTGTGTTGGTCACCCCAGGGTATGCACCCGACCAGCTGAAGCTGGGACCCGGGCCCAACCTGCCTCCTTATGGGGTGTGTTGAAGTCATCAGCCCTGTTGCCTGGAGCTCATTGGATTCAGGGGTGTTTCCTGACCCACTGAAGAAGGCAGTAGTAACTCCCCTCCTGAAAAGAACCTCCCATGACCCAGACTGCTTAGCCAACTACAGACCTGTATCTAACCTGCCCTTTGTGGGCAAGCTTATTGAGAAGGTGGTTGCAGTGCAACAGGATAACCATTTAATTTCTCATGATGTCTATGATCCTTTCCAGTCAGGTTTTAGCAAGAGGCATAGTACCAAGACTGCCCTTGTCCGGGTACTTAATGATCTCCTGATACTGAGAGACTAGAAGAGCCACTCCATCTTGGTTCTCCTTGATCTCTCTGTGGTATTTGACACGGTGGACCATGGGGTACTGCTGGAACACCTGCAGATACTCTGTGGACTGGCTGGTACAGTCATCAGATGGTTTCAATCATTCCTCTCTGGCAGAACGCAGAGAGTGGTGTCAGGAATTTATTTCTCGTCCTCACTCCCCCATCTTGAGGGTTCTGCTGGGTTTTGTGTTGTCCCCATGTTGTTTGTCATGTATATGCCACAGTTGGAAGACATTATTAGGTGGAATTGACTGAGTTTTCAATGCTCTGCAGATGATACTCAACTCTACATGTCCTTTGTACCTGGGCAGGATGATGCAGTCTGAGTTATAAATAGCTGCCTGTCCTAGCATTGCGACTGGATGAGTGCCAACTGGTTGACATTGAATTCGGGCAAAACCAAGGTGCTGGTTATGGACCCTGGTCATAAGGGTGTGGGGTTGTTGGGGGGGTCTTACCTCCATGCTTAGGCTTGGGGGGGACCAGCTGCTCACCTCAGACTGGGTGCGAATTCTGGACGTGGTGTTTGACAGCGGCCTGACTTTAAAACCTAAGGCATCTGCTGTTGTTAAATCCTCATTTTACCATCTGAGGAACATCACCTGGATTAAGTACCTGGTCCCTTAGTACAATCTCCCAACATTGGTCTATGCCTTTGGGACTGCCTTCCTTGACAACTGTAATGTCCTGTACCTAGGGCTACCGGGGGTTGATATCCGCTGATTGCAGCTGGTGCAGAATGCGGCAGCCAGGTTGTTGACTGGTTTATCAAGATCTAGCTATGTCATTCCTGTGCTCCATGAGCTGCACTGGCTGCCTATATATTGGTGGATCACCTTCAGGATCAGGTTACTGACCTACAAAACCCTACGCAGGCAGGGACGATGCTACAGGGTGCCTGCAAGATCTTCTTCACCTCTATTTCCCTATCCATTCATAATCTGGTACTCTGGTGAGGGATTGCTAGAGAGTCCCAGGGTCCATTTAAAGACATTTGGTGTTCATTCTTCTGCGTTTGCTGCACTGACCCTGTGGAATTCTCTACGTCATCAGATTATGGAGTGCTTGACTGTCGACGGTTTTAAATCTGTACTAAAAACTTATCTATTTACCCTGGCTTTCCTGACTGATTGCTTGATCTGATTCATAGCTGTGATATTAATGTAGGAGAATTGTTTTATTATTTTATGTATGTTTTATTGATTTTATATATAGTGCAACCCCGATTGCCCAAAATGCACGGGGGACATAAAACACATTCAGATAATCTGGGTTTTGGTTAACAAGAAGAGCAGTTTAAATTGGACCACTTAAGATCCCCCACCCATTCCACCATTCCTGAACACCACAAAAGTCAGTACAGTTTTTATTTTGATTTAAAATGTTTACTGAGCAATTGTAAGATGTATACTGAGCATTAATTTTATTACCATGTAAAAAATATATAAAACTTATATAAAACCTACGTTAAATGCATTGTATGCTAAAAGCACTTAAAATTCAGTCTCGTGCTACAGGACACTAAAAAACTTTGTAATTTCACTCTGCTTCTTGGCTTTGTTCAGTTTCTTTATCGCTTGTAGCCTAAGTTTTCTAAGAAGCAGAGTGTGCAGGTAATCAGTGTTGTTTAGTGCTTCTAGCCAAATCAGATATTTGTCAAATGCATCCACAGCTTCAGACGCTGTTGGTACCTACACAGTCATGGTTGCTTGGTCTCCTGCCTCCTTATCTTCATCCTCTCTTGTTGACTCAGGCTCCTTATGATTGTTCTGGGCAATGGCAAGGATACCATTGTCAGTCAGCTCACTGTATCCGTCGGTGGCAGCATCGCATTCGACCCATTCCTGCACAGCCTCGGTCGAGCACTTTATCCGCTGTGCTATGCAGTGTAGTTCCTTGATTGCCTTCTGCTCCTGTGACTCCAACACAGGATTACCTTCTGGCTCTGTTAGCACCTCTGATTTCTCCCAGCAGCAGACGATAGTCTCTGGCCTCACCTTAGACGATGCCTCCCCCAAAAGGTAACAGGCATCTTTCACTGTTAATTTTTTGATGGCATTAGTTAGCATCAGCTAGTCATTTTTACCAACAAATACGGTGGACAGCAGTTTCCCTCTGTACAATTTCTTGAGTGTTGCTAGAATGCCCTGATCCATGGGCTGGAGATTAGAAGTTGTGTTTGCTGGCAAAAACACACATCTGCTGATGGAAGTTGTTCAAGATTGGGGTGTGCGCCAGCATTGTCAATCTAGAAAATCTCTTTAGAAGGCAAGTTTAAAGAGCACAAATGAGATGAGCAGCAAGCACAAAGTGATTGTGGAACTAAGTTTTAAAAATGTTTGAATTCATCCAGGCATTGCTCTGTGCTGTGTAGGTCACAGGCAAAGTAAGCATGTTAGTGTGTTTAAAGCACCATGGACACATGGATTTACCAATGACAAGCAATTTTAAATGGTGGGACCCAGTAGCATTTGTACATCCCAGCACAGTTAGCCTTTCTTTATTTTTCTTGAATCCTGGGGCACACCTCTCTGACCATGCAGCAAGGGTTTTCTCAGGCAGCATCTTCCAACAAGCCCCAGTTTCATCCACATTGTAAATTTGTGTGGCAGTATGCTGTTCAGCTGACATCAACTCAGTCATTTTCTGACAAAATGGGGCAATGCTGTCATTTGCTGCTGATAACAATTTCCCCACCACAGACAGTTGCCTTATCCCATGTCTCTTCTTAAAATGATTTAGCCTCCCTTCACTTGCTGTGAACAGTTCGTCATGGCCATTCATGTTGTTGTGAAAAGATATGGCTTTCTATTTTAATATGGGGCTAAATATGGGGATTCCATTTGCTCTGTTCTGTATGAACAAAAGAGAGTGCTCTATCCAAATGTTCATTCTTACAACCTTTCATGCTCTTTCTCTTGCTGGGTCCATCAGAAAAATCCATAGTGGTTGCGTATTCCCTGTGTTTCTCTGGCTGTCTGGATATCACAAACTGTAGCATTGCCAATGTTGAATTTGTTGGCAATTGCCACAATCTTCTGTCCACTGTCCAAGCACTGCAGAACTTGTAGCTTAGCCTCAATGCTTGTATTTACCAGCCATGGCCACGACCAAATGCAACCACCTCACAGACTCACAACAGGTGTTTATTTAACGGATGCTAATTAAGCAAACAAGTTGGTTTTGGATTAAGACTGTTATGGGGTACTTAAGCATCAAGGTGATTGCTAACAGGGTGATTGCTAAAAGGGGTTTATTAACACAGTGTGAAGTGGTGGCATATAACTGCAATTATTCCAACTTGATTAAATTATTGCTTAAGTGCAGGGGACACAGGACCGTTTCAGATAATCAGGAGATTGCGATAATCGGCTTTCATGTAATTGGGGTTACACTGTATACGTACAATGCTATGATCATGTTTTTGGAATAGTGTTTTATAAACAAAGAATTGCTTGCTTGCCTGCTACCTTATCACATCTTATAATTCCGTAAGCGCCAGTATGGATCAAAATAAACCAGTGGATGTGACATTGCTCAGCTTTGGCAAGGCATTTGATAAGGTGTTACACAAAAAAACTATTTGAAAAAGTATCAGAACTGGAGGTGCGTCCATACATTGTCATCTGGGTTAATAACTGGCAAGAGTCCAGAACACAAAGACTGAGGGTCAGGGGTAACATCTCTGAGCCAAGGGAGATCATTAGTGAAGTGCCCCATGGCTGTGTAGTTGGGCCACTCTGTTTAATGTACTTATAAACCATATCAAACTATATCAATACCAACATCAAAAACATAATCACAAAATTTACAGATGATAAAAAATTTGGGGGAGAAGTAAACACCATTGAAAAATATCAAACTATTTGCAGCGACCTTCAAACAATCAAGCACTGGAGCACAACCAATAAAATGATACAGAGCCAGGATAAATGTGTTGTGCTACATTTCTGTACTAGCAATCTCAAACACTCCTACTACTTAAATGACCAAATAGTAAACACCTCAGTCAAGGAGCGTGACCTGGGTATTATAGTTAACAATAACTACATATCTAGGGATCATTGTAAACATGTAGCAAAGCAAGCCAACTCAATATTAAATACTGTATGTTTCATTAGAGACTGTTGGTGGTTTTGGCACTGTCTAGTGATTTGTTTTATTATATTTTGTTTATTTTATTGATTAGGGTTTTATGGTTGGGTGAAGGTTGGTGTATATGTGTGGGGGGTTATCAGTTGTAATTTAAGATAGTGTAGATAGGAGGGTGGATTTTTGGGAAGGTGTTGTTGGTTTAGTTTAAAAAAAGGGTTTTATATTCATGATTGAGGATGTGTTGCCTGCATCTGTTCCTAAGGCTCAGTTGCTCTTTATCCCTGCTTAAAGACCAGAGCCCTTTTGACATCCCATCTCATGCCAGGGAGTTGAGAAGGACTATCAGAGTGGTGCCAATTTGAATATTGAGGACCAGAGGACACCCTGGGGTTAGACCTGAACTGAAGAGAGGCCAAACATGTTTATTCCCTTTACCCAGAGACCCCACCAGATGTAGCTGGCAGGCAGCTGAGGGGTTGGGTGACTGTCTCCACCTGTTTAGGGCAGTGCTATGTAACGCTTGGTCGACAAGAACTAACACCACAATTATAGTTGACTTTATTTCTTCTGTTAAATGTCTCACTCAGCCTCAGGCAGCCATTTTGAATAAGGTTAAGCATAGAAAATTTTGACTCGTGTGTGAGTTCTGGAGTCGAGTGGTTAACATGGCCTGTATTACTGAGACCTAGGTAGAAGATGACTCTTGCCAATTCTGGAACCGTCGGTTCCAGCTGGGTTCTTGTTTGTACACTGACCAAGGAGAGACTGCATGAGGTGGGAGGTGGCCACCTGTTTTAGATCTGATCTGAACCTAATGGCAAACCTGTGGCAGATACCGAGTCATTTGAATGTGTGGCCCTGCATGGCAGTTGGATGCAGGCTGTATAATTTTCCATGTGTACTGGTTTCTAGGGCATGAGGAGGAGTTTCTGCAGGAAATGGCATCCTGTGTCACAGACCTGTTGTTGGAATCACCAAGATTGCTTATTATTGGAGATTTCATTGCTTGGGTGGGCAACACAAATTTGCAATTTAGTCAAGATTGCTTCTGGAGCATGGAAGGACTGGGCCTTCCACAAGTTAATATTCCTATGACCTATTAACATTTTTTCATTTATTGAAATCTTGGAAATACACCTTTGATCAGGTAGCTCATTTACAAAGGTTCAAAGTCAAATGAACAAAAGACCCATAACATCGAACAGTATGTTTCACAATAAACACAGCAATAGAGTCAAGCCATACAAAGGCAAACGTACTGGACTTTAGGAGGGATGACTTTGCCAAAATGGGTGAGTGCCTAAGGAATGCACTAGCAAATGAGCAGGAAGGAGGGGTGGAAGAACAATGGGGAATAATAAAAACTGCCATCACAGAGGCAACAAGCCTTTGTGTGAAGCAAATAAACAAAACAAAATGATGTAAGAAACCACTATGGTTCTCAAAGGAAGTGGCAGTGAAGGTTCAAGAGAAAAAGAAAGCATTCAGGAAGTACAAGGAATTACAGAAGGAGCAGGACAGAGAACTGTATCAGTTAAAGCAAAAGGAAGTTGGAAGGCAGCCAGAACAGCAAAGGCCCAAACCAAGGAAAAGATAGCCAACTTGGTTAGAAGAGGGATACAACCTTTTATAGGTACATCAGGGAGCGAAGGAAGACCAAGGGAGGGTTAGTGAGGGCTTAATAAAGAGGAGGGAGGGTGGGCAGAGGGTGACTGTGAAAAGGCAGAGATACTAAACAAATATTTTTGCTCAGTATTTACAAAGGAAGTGGGGGAGGTACCTAAAACAAACACTAGAAACACTCTGGATACAGAAGTTGATACTAGCCCATTTACAGAAGAAAGGGTTCTGAAAGAACTCTTGAAACTAAAGGTGGACAAAGCAATGGGGCCTGATGGGATTCATCCCAGAATTCTAAAAGAGCTAAGGGTAGAACTAGTGACACCACTGACTACCCTCTTTAACAAATCATGGGAGGATGGGGTGGTACCCGAGGACTGGAGAAGGGCAGATGTGATTTCCCTTCACAAAAGTGGGAGCAAGGCAGAAGCAGAAAACTACAGACCTGTTAGTTTAACCTCAGTGGTAGGAAAATGATGGAATCACTTCTGAAGGAAAGAACTGTTGAGTATCTAGAGGCCAGAGGGCTCAGGACAAAAGGCAGCATGGATTCACAGCGGGAAGGTCATGCCAGACAAATCTGATAGATTTCTTTGACTGGGTGACAAAGTAGTAGATCAGGGAGGGCTGTGGACATGGCCTACCTAGACTTTAGCAAGGCATTTGACACAGTCCCACACAAAAGATTAATATACAAGTTAGCCAGCCTGGGAGTGGGTCCCTAGATGACAGCCTGGGTAAAGAATTGGCTGGAGAATAGGACACAGAGAATAATAGTAAATGGAGTCCACTCTGAAGAAAGGGGTTACTAGTGGGGTACCGCAGGGTTCAGTATTAGGACTGGTCCTCTTCAATGTCTTTATAAGCGACATTGCAGAGGGACTGGAAGGAAAAGTATGTCTCTTTGCAGATGACACAAAGATCTGAAACAGAGTTGATGCACAAGGTGGGGTGGAAAGGATGAGAAGGGACTTGGCAAGGTTAGAGGAATGGTCAAATGTATGGCAGCTTAGATTCAATGCTAAGAAGTGCAAGGTAATGCACCTGGGAAACAAAAACCCAGGGGAAGAGTACACAATGGGGTGAGATACTAACAACAACAAAAATGGAAAGGGACCTGAGGGTAGTCATATCAGATGACCTAAAGGTGGGCAAGCAATGTGAGAGGGCAGCAAGGAGGGCTGGAGGGATACTGGGATGCATAGGAAGAGGCATCACCAGTAGAAAACAGGAAGTTATTATCCCTCTGTACAGACAGTTGGTGAGACCCCATCTGGAGTACTGTGTGCAGTTCTGGAGACCCAATCTCCGCAAAGACATAGACAGGATGGAGGCTGTCCAGAGGAGGGCAACTGAAATGGTGCAGGGTCAGCACTGGAAGACATATGAAGAGAGACTTAAGGAGCGGAATATGTATAGCCTCGAGGAAAGGAGGGAGAGGGGGGGACATGATAGAAACTTTCAAGTATCTCAAGGAATCAACAAGTCCAAGAGGGTAGCATCTTTCAAAAAGAGGTGTGCAAGAACAAGGGGCTACAATTTGAAGATAGAAGAGGCGGCTCAGAGGTAATTTAAGGAGTATTTTTCACAGAGAGGGTTGTGAATGCATGGAACAGCCTTCCGGAGGAGGTTGTGGAGTCAAAAATAGTGGTGGAATTCAAGCATGCATGGGACAGTCATAAGGCAATTTTAGGGGTTGGGGGTAGGAAGAAGTAGGCTGCTGGTTAACTAGGATCTGCAGCTTATCCATTAGTTAGGGAAATGGGCAGACTGGGTGGGCCAAGCGGTCCTTGTCTGCCATCAAAATCTAATGTTTCTATACATTACATAGTTTGAACACTGGGAACAGTAAAGGTGCAGTGTTACAGGGCACCAGAGTCCAAACAGAGAATACAAGGATAACATAAAAATAGATTACTATGTAACAATGAATGACATATTTAAGCAGAAATAAATGTGTCTTGGTCAAGCTGAAGAGTAAGCAGGATAAATACTTCTTTGTCAGGTTCCACAAGAGAGGAGTTGAGGGAAGGGTTGGGGGAAATAAGTGCAGAGGGCATAATATGCAGAGGGGGGTTAAGGACAGGAATCAGGGGCTAGCAATCACAAATGCTAAGACATGTGAGGTGCTGGTGGTGTTGTCTCTTAAATGGGCCAAGTTTGGGTTCATTGATCATATTTGGGGGAGTATATTAAGCCACAGAGGGGCCTGATAGGTGAAAGATCTTTGCACTTGTGAAGTATGGAAAAATGGGATATAGAGAGATCATCTGAAGCAGGCCCGGTGGCGCTGAGTTGAGGTGCTGGACACCACACCTAGCTCCACGCCGGTGACCTGGGTTCGGGAATGACCACGGGTCATCGGGGGTTGGCAGAGGCAAGGAAGGATTGAACATTGCACAGACTGCTCTCGTTCCCTGGGAAGGGGAGAATTCACCTGCCGATGCACTGAAGACCTCTAGTGGAGACTGGAGGCATCACAGTGCATGGCTGTAGAACATAGGGGATAGAAGCTGTGGTGAGCATCTTTCAGGGGTGCACGGTAGCATGTATCTGCCGAGCTGAATGTCATTGCACGTCCATGCTTTGGGGAGAAAAATGGAAAATACCTTGCTCTCGGGGATAGACGACGTCACTGCCTCCCTCCAGCCACACTTTATCAAGCTGGACTTCCTCCAGTCCTAGGCCGAGCCCAGCCTGGCCACAACAATTGTAGATAGAGTGCCCTGGGTGGATAGGGCGGCCCTACCTTGGAAGGGCTTAGAGCTGGGGAGTGAGCCGGGTTGGTGCCAGGACTTAGGAGGAGTTTCAGGCTAGGAGGAAGAGCTGGGGGTAAGGTGGCTGCCAGAGAGAGTTCCCCGAGAAGCAGTGAATAAATAGAGTCCACAAAAAAAAAGAGATCGTCTGGTGGAGCTTCATGTACGGTTGGGGTTGGGGTGGTGGAGAGGTTGTTCTGGATGGCAGACAGAGTAAGGCCAAGGTGTTTTTTCTCCCGTCGGAAGACACTCTTGATAACATATTCTGCATTGTAGAGTAAGTCAATTAAACCATGCATAAAGGGCACATGCATGGATTAGTCTATTGGAACCAAGAAGAAGCTTACAAGATTTATTAATGGCAGTACAGTGGAACCCTCTTATAATGGACATGTTTGTGTGAGCAGGTTTTGACCATTATAAGGGGTGTCTGCTATTTCCTAAAATCTTAAAATATGAATCTCCTCTGCCACAGCTCAAACACAGGAGTTAATCTGAGAACATGCCCCCTCCTCTGCCAACCACAGGTATGGGGAACTGCTATTTGTAGCTGATTGGGAACTGAGCAGTAAACACGATTGGAAATATTTTGTTATACATTACCTGTGCTCATTGGGATCGGGGGACTGAGCAGTAAATATAATTGGCAAGATTTTGCTCTACAGAACCTGTGCTGATTAGGGGATCAGGAGGGTACAGGAGTAATCTCATGGAGTAAGGTGTCAGGTATAAGGCATCAAGTGAGGTGAGTGATGTCTTTGTAGTGCCAGACAAACCAGCTGAATAATCAGGTGAACATTAGCAGATAATTTGCAGCATGTAACAGGGGTACAGAGGAACTTACAGTGTCCACTGTACAGGGGCTGCAGAGTATGGTATAAATGGGATTTTTAACATTACTGGCATAGCTTTTGGCTTTTGACAAGGCAGATCTGTCCATTATAAGCGAGTGTCCACTATAAATGTGTCCATTGTAAGTGGGTTCCACTGTACTAATCTTTTTGATGGTGGTATCAGGGGCTGCCCAATATACTACTAACCCATAGCAGATGATGGACAGAATGGAGCTCTGATGGTGAGTGACAATGCTTCTTGGGTCAGGCAATGCTGGTGTCTGTATATTAGACCAATTCTATGTTTGACAACCTTAACAATTTGACCTGTATGCTGAGCAAAGGATAGATCGCTGTACAAAGTGATGCCTAGATATTTGAAGGTTTGTACTTTCTCAACAGGGGTGCATAGGCTATTCAGGATTTTCATTTCAAAGCTGTTATGCTTATTATGAAGTGTTGCAAACAGCATAACTTTAATATTTTTGTAGTTCATTAGAAGTTTGTGTTTAGAAAACCAAGCTGCTGCTGCACTGAAGTCAGTTTGTAGGTTTGACTGAAGTTGGAACGGGTCTGGGTTATTGGAGAAGACGACAGCATCATCAGCATAAAAAAGAATTTGCTTTTTGCAGACTGAGGGTAGTTTGTTAATAAAAAGACTAAACAAAAGGGTGCCAAGAATTGACCTTTGAGGGACACCTTAGAGAACTGGATGACTGTTGGAGAGTGCACCATCTATTTTAACACATTGGGACCTATTGTAAATGTAGCTTTGAAACCATCCAACAACTTCCGTGGTGAGTCCAAAGGAGGGGAGTTCAGACAGAATTGTCTTGTGATTGACAGTGTCAAAAACCTTAGTTAGGTTTGTATAAATTGCCCCGTCTATCTGACTACTATCAAGGGCCACATGCAGGAAACCAGAGCACTCCATGAGGCAGAAGAGGTGCTTAACCTCCTTCAGAACCCATGCTGTTGTGGGCACTACATTCCATACTTTTCTAGGTACTCAACCAGTTGGTCAGAACCTATTTTTTCTAATGCTTATAGAGGGGAGGCAGTATTGATATTGGGCGGTAGTTCAAGTGTAGTACTCTGTCCCCACTTTTAGGCTCTGTTCTCACTTGGGGATTTGAAATGGTTCTCGGTGCTTGAACTGTTTCAAATGCATGCTAGCACAGATAGCACTCACACAAAGCACACTTGTAACCCGGAATTTTGGAAGCATGCTCAAATCCTGATGAGACCTGGGCTTGAGCACGCTTCCAGAAATCCGTTTCAAAAGTGAAGTGAGCTACTCACAATGTGATCAGACAAGGTCGGATACATTTGTGCTTGTTTGTCCTCCCACCTCCCGATCACGTAAAGCATCATGGTAAGCAGCTGTGCAAGTGCTGCTGAATCAGAATAGAAGGGGAAATGGATTAACAGTGAGAACACTCTAGCATGCATCAACTGAAATGAATCAATGAAGTGGACAGCAGTGTGAACCCTGCAGCACGGGAAGCTGTAATCCATTTTCAAAAATGGATTGTTGAAATGTGCTGTAGTGAGAACAGGGCCTTAAAGACAGGGGTGGCCACTGCAGCTTTTCAAATTGAGGAAACTGACCCAGCAGGAAAGATAGGTTCATGAGATGTGTTAGCAGCAGAAGCATATGATTCAGGGTCAGAACAAGTATCTTAAGGTCTAGTGTGTTGCTACTATGTCTGGATTTGCCTAGAACCTTCATAGGATACTTTATGGCTTCAGGGATGGTGATTGCTGGCCATGAACATGGCCATGTTTTGGAGCTGTCAATCTCCCTGAGGCTCGAGGTTGGAAATATTAAGAGTGTTCCAGTGAGCTGGTTGGATCATTGTGCTTTCAGGTTCAGTCTCAGGAAGACCCCATGCAGTACATTCCCTATGGAAGTGATTCAGTACTGTCTTTTCATAAGGCTTGGCCCAAAAGTACTGACATTAACTTTGGACACCCTGGAAAAGTTGTCAGCATGCACTGGAAGTCCAGGGCCAGCAGTGGAGGCTTATAACAAGGTTGCTACTGGGGCCTTTGGCATCACAGTGCCAATTTGTGTATGTCCCCTGGTGGTGCGCCTCAGCTCAACATGAACTGATGTTAACTTCAGGCACAGTTGATGAAGATTAGAGGATACTTACAGGAGGTCAAAGGCCATGGAGGACAAACTTGTTCTGATGTTCCATTATAAGGAATGTCAGAATGCAATCACTCAGAAAAAGGCAACATTTCTGTCAAAAGAGATTGCTGCAGGGAGGAACTGACCAGCTCAGCTTTTTTGGACTGTAGACAGGCTTCTTCATCTGGCCAATCTGGAGCTCATGAGAGTATTTACACCCAGGAAATCAGAGGAGGTCACTCAGTTCTTCTCAGATAGGGTGTCCTCCTTTAGGGCTGTAATTATTCTAAGTGGACTGGGGCAGCCAAGCAGAGGAGAGTCTATTAGTTAGGAACACAGTCAGTGGTCCTGGGAGGAGTATTGCCCAGTGATGATGGAAGAGGTATGTGAGATGATCTTGGACCTCTGGCCAACATTTTATAACCTGTATTCGGGCTGATATGATTACTAGTGGGTTATGTCTGACATCATTGGGCACTGGTGCACCTTATCAGAGGGGTATTGCAATGGTGCTTAAGTGAACACTATTGAAGCCTCTTCCAAAAAATACAACTTTGGACCTGAAGGTCTTGGCGAATTACTGTCCAGTCTCTAACCTTCACTTTCTGGGCAAGGGTATTGAGAAAGTTGTTGCACTTCAGATTGAGGCACACCTTGCAGCTTTTGACATCTTTGAGCCTCTACAGTCTGGATTTAGGTGCAGGCATAGCAGTAAAACTGCACTAGTCCAGTTGCACAATGTCCTGCTCAGTGCAAGGGATAAAGGAGAACGATCAAGTCTCGTCCTCCTGGATCTCTCATCAGCATTTGATACCATGGACCATGGGCTGATTCTGGACCAGCTCAAGGAGTATGTAAAGCTCACCACTGAGGTCATCTGTTTCTTCGAGTTCTATCTCTAAGGTAGGACCCAGAGGGTAGTGTTAGGAAGATTTTCTTTGCACTGGTGGTTATCTCCTGTGATGTACCCCAGGGCTGGGTCATGTCACCTATGTTGATTTCAGTCTACATGCTTCCCCTGGGAAAGGCCATTATACAATATGGGCTTGGGTTTCATTGCTATGCAGATGATGTCTTCTGCACCTGGGAGACAGGGTACTTTGACATGCTAAACAGATGCCTGGCCAAGATCTAAGACTGGATATCATAAAGCTGTCTGAGGCTTAACCCAGAGAAAACAGAAGTCCTAGTGACTGAGCTGAGCTGGGCTCTGGGGGGGGGGTGGCAGCTGTGAAAATGGAGACAGGTCTATGGTTTGGTCCCCCTGGACCTGTAGCCACCACCAAGGTGAAGAATCAGGGAGTTGTTCAAGACAAGGAGCCGACAATGGAGGCTAAAGTGTTTGCAGTAGTCCAAAATGACTTTTTTCATCTGCAGAATATCAGCCAGAATAAGTCCCTTATTCCTCCTGGCAACCTGACCACACTGGACGATGTGTTTGTAACCTTAAGGCTCCACTACTGCAACGCTCTCTACCATGGGTCAATGGAGGTACACTATGATGCCTGTAGCTGCTGCAGAACTCAGCAGCCCAGTTACTAACTGGCCTTGCAAGATCATGGCACATTTCCCCAGTGCTGCATGATCACTTTGACAGCTGGTCAAATGGCGTATCTCTTACAAACTTGGACTTTTAACTATAAAGCCCTATACGGACTGGGCCTCGACTACCTGACTGAGCTCCTGCATCCTCTTATACTCATTCACCTGCTATGGTCCTCCAACAAGAGCCTCCTGGTGGTTCAGAGTGCAAGGATGAAGATGTAAGGGGAATGGGCATTTGAGGTTGTGGGCCCAGCCTTCCAGAACTCCCTGCCCAGAGCATTGAGGGGGATCCATAAGTGGAAGCCTTTAAAGGGGCTTGAAAACTTATTTATGCTACCAGGCACTTGGGGTGAATTTGTAATACTTTGAAACCACTTTTAGTAATATTTTTTATTTGATTAATATGCATTCTTTTAGAGTGCAATGGAGTTGTATATACTGTCCTGGATATTCAGACTGTGCCTGGCAATGGCGCAAGCATAGGCACAGCACATCTGGGATGCACTGGGGCCAGGACCAGGTGATATTCAATGGCGATGCCCCATGGCACAGCACCATTGAATATGTCAGGGAATGCGCACGGTGCAGTTACAATGTGCCGTCACAAGCCACAGATAGGGAGCACCATGGATGTGCCAGCGCAAATGCAGTTTTGCTGGGTGCAGTACCCTCAATATTCAGAAGAGGGCATGTGAATGGGGCCATAATATATGTAAGGCACAAATGAGACCATTTGCATGTCATTATGGCCCCATTTGCGTGCGTTGTGCAGGGCAGCCCAGCGAAATGCGTCTGGCTCCCTGTGGTGCCGCTGTAAGCCTCTGGTGGTTTAGTACCCCTCCTCCAATATGCCCAATTGTGGGCTATAGAAAATGACTTTCCCACACCTAGTGGTCCATTGGAATCCCCTTCCCTCTCATGTCACCTGATCTCGGGCATCCAAAATAAATATAATCCCCGGTAGCCTAGTGGTATCCCCCTCCCTCCCTATGCTCAATTGAGGGCAAAGGTTATAATAAAATCCCTGGTGGTCTAGAGGCATCTCCCTCCCTCCCATGCCACCCAATCATGGGCATCTAACTTAAATATATTCCCCAGTGGGCCAGAGGTACCCCCCTCCCCTCCACCCACAGATGACCCCCGCCACCCAGCTCCCCCCCCATCATTGGTGGGAGGCTGCACTCTGCCCGCATACTGTCCAGCCACCCACCGAATGACAGCGTACATTATGTGATGTATGCCTATTGTTCCACAGTGTGGACCAATGGGCCTGCAGACCATACTGTACTACACAGGCACAATATGTGAATGAACATTCTACACAGGCACAATATGTGAATGAACGTTCATTCACATATTTGTGCCTGTGTACTACAGTATGGTCTGCAGGCCCATTGGTCCATGCTGTGGACCAATAGGCATACAGCACGTACTGCATGCTGTCATTTGGTGGGCAGCCGGTTGGTATGTGGGTGGAGTGCAGCTGCCCACCGATGACGGGGGGAGCTGGGTGGCGGGGGTCCTCTGTGGGTGGAGGGGGTACCACTGGCCCACCGAGGAACATATTTATGTTGGATGCCCCTGATTGGGTGAAACAGGAGGGAGGGGGATACCACTAGACCACCGGGGATGTAATTATGACATTTGTCCGCGATCAGGCATATGGAGGGAGGGGCATACCACTAGAACACCAGGGATTGTATTATGACATTTGCCTACGATTGGGCATATGGAGGGGGGTGGATACAACTAGACCACCGGGGGATTATATTTATTTTGGATGCCCAAGATAGGATGATACGAGAGGGAGGGGGATTCCACTGGACCACTTGATGTGGGATTGTTATTTTCTACAGCCAGTGATCGGGCATACGGGGGGGGACCACTAGATGACCAGGTTGTTCTTGCTTTTACAGAAGCCCACGATTGGGCATGCTGGGGGAGGGTCACATTTGGCAATGGGGAGGATGTGTCTGCTACTGGACGGTGTCCCTACTGGGCTGGTGGCAACCCATGGCTAGCAGGTGCTGCATTACGCCCTGCAATGCAGCATCCCACCTGTGGGTGGCCTGGATTTGTTCCTCCTTTTCATGGGCTCAACATTATGCCCCCTTCTGTGGCACACATCAGGGTTGTGCCAGCCTATGTGCAGCACATCCCGGGCTGAATTAAGGGATGTGCCACATATACACAGGCACGCCCCCTGCATTTGTACCGCATACATTGCCAATACACCCCGGCACATCGGGATTTGCGCTGCACAACTTGCACCTTTGAATACCATGCCAGGGCACATTGGGGGGGTTGCGCATGGTGCAACCCTGTTGTGCCATGCGTAACCCCTTTTAATATCTGGCCACTGAATATAGTTATAGTATTTTGCCCTGTGTTATTGTAATGGTAACCTGAAACTCCGTGGAAGGGCTCAACAAATAAACACTATTATTACTATGTGCAGAGCCTAACAGTTATAGGTGGTAACTTTAACACCATACTTAGCCCTAGTGAAGAGAAATCTGGCCAGTCAATGCATCAGCCAGATAGAAACATACATTGAAACAGAAAGTGATGGCTTTTGGAGACCATGTAATCCATCTTGTCTGCCCATTGAATACTACCCCTGACTAGTTTGCTTTAGTCATGAAGTTACCATACTGATTGTACCATGCTAGCTTAAAAGTTCCAGCCATCTTTGCTTTCACCACCACTGGGGGCAGGGTGTTCCAAGGTTCCACCACCCTTTCAGTGAAGAACAACTTCCAAAAGTTGCTCCTGAATCTACCGCCCCTTAAACACATGTTGTGATCACGAGTCCTGTTGCAGTTGTTCATCTGTAGGAGAATTTGCACCCTAACCCTACTGATGCCTTTACAGACATTGTGAATTTTCTTTGTACTGTTTCCAACCTATCTCTGTCTCCACTTTTTGTAATGGTACCAAAACTGAGATACATATTCCATGTGAGGATGAACATAAGATCTATAAAGGGTAAATCAAGACATGTTTTTGTCTCCAGATAAGATGTCTCTTTTTATTGCCCATATTACTTTGCTGTTTTTAGCTATTGCAGTTTTTTCACAGAAAATTAAAACAAAATACAGCATGTCTCTTATTTATTCAGCCTGTCTGTGTAAGAAAGCAGAAAATGTACGAAGTAGAATTTTGCTGGCCTGGCTGAAAGGCTGTATTTGAAAACGTTCCCTTTTTTGTGCTCTGTAACAATAAAATAAATGAAGCCATCCTTGCAGGCCAGTATGATCTGACCAGCAACAGAAATCAAAATAGCTGGGGCTGGATTTTAGATGCCCTGGTGTGTCCAACATACGACACATGGGGCATGCTGCATTCTCCTGCTGGCGATTGGGATTTCCCATCCCTTACACTGATCACCACACCTTAGACCACAGTTTTTTGTCTTGTGTGTACCACAAGCTGCCAAAAAGTATGGGAACTCTCACAACTACACCCAGGAATGGAAATTCGTGTACAGTTGCAGCGAAGGTGGTTGGCTCACCGCAGATTTTAGTGTCTCGTGGCACACTGCTTGATGCAAGCCCTGCATCTTCATTTGTACAATCTTACCCTTATGTTTAAAGGTACAGTACAAAGGGGAAACCATACAACACAATATATAACATATAGAATAATATATGGGGTGGTGCGTGTAATGAGAAGTTTACACACACCCGAGGGGTTAGATGCTCAAAAACCCCGAGAGCGAAGCTCGAGGAGTTTATGCTAGTATCTAACCCTGAAGGTGTATGTAAACTTTCAGTTTAGATGCACTACCCCATATTTTTTTTTATATATAATTGCTGGGTTTCCCTTTTTCGCCTCAGCAATTGTATAAAATAAAGACTTTCCATTGTATTCTCGGTTCGCTTTTGTTTTAGTCCACCGAGATTTGACATGTTTTAAAATGTTTTTTCCCCCTTTCGGCAGATTTTTGTGAGTTTTTACTGTGGGTGAAAAAAGCAAAGAACTTACCGCCGACTTCTTCAGGTGGTTTTGTTTCAGGTGACATGGAAGCGGCAAGTGGTCTTGACTAGTCGCACTGCCGCATGAGCATGCATACAGCAAGGGGAAATTGTGCGCATTTGCTGTTATAAACACTCCTTTATAATGGCGAATTATGCCACGGCTTCCCTATGGGAAAAAGGGGGAGCTGGTTATTATTACTTATTAATGAGCAGGGATACTACTGAAATACATTTCTTACCCATCAAGGTTATAGCAGCTGCTATCAGCTTCAGTTTTTAGGTTTTGGGCTTTGTCCCATTTTAATCAATTTAAAAAAAATGGTGTACAAAAGTGCTCATTCTATTGAATGATTCAAAAACATCTGTCAGCCCCAAAGTGACCTCATAATCACTGTGTTTGTGAGAGTTCGGTCTGTTGTTGTGCAGTAAGTACTGGGCATCATGTGAAGTACAATGTGAGGTTAGAAAAGTTCTGATAAAATCTTATCAATACAGACATTCTGTATGTAGCAAAGATACCACAAATGTTATGAAGGACAAGTGCAACTGAACCAGTGCTTAATTTGTAAAGAGGTGCCAGGGATCTGAGTCCAAACACAAAATGCCGGGGGTCTGGGGGCCTCCAGGCCCTCAGAAGCTGTTGGGTTTTAGATGCTCTGTGGTGAGTTTTAGGGTTTATACTGCAAATAAAACACATTTTTGTGTCTGATTCCCTATCCCTGAATCCAGATGAAGAATTATTATTTCTATTTTTTCGGTGGAGTTAGGGTATTGGAGAGTCTGGCTGACCATTGGTAAAGGATCATGGACATGTATAATGCAATGGCAAGATACTGTGAATTGACCCAAAGACTAGGGTTGTGGGGGCCAGTAGGCCCCCCTGAAGCTCTTTGGTTTTAGATGCTCTGTGGTGAGTTTTGGGGGTTATATTAAAGATAAAACACATTTCTGAGTCTGATTCCCTACCATCCCTGAATCTAGGGGAAGAATTTTTTTGGTGGGAGGGAGAGTCAGGGGCTATTGGAGAGTCTTGCTGACCGCTGTTAAAGAATTGTGGGTATGTATAAAGGGCAAGATACTGTGACTTGATGCAAAGGCCAGAGATCTGGGGCTGGTAGGACCCCCAGAAGCTCTTGGGTTTCAGATGCTCTGTGGTGAGTTTTGGGGCTTGTATTGAAGATAAAACACACTTATGTTGCATGTCCCCTTATTGAAGATAAAACACACTGTTATTTCTGTTACAGGTTCCCTAGTAGGGAACCTGTAACAGAAGTGTCCTTTATCTTCTATAAAAGCCCCAAAACTCACCACAGAGCATGTAACCCAAAAGCTTCTAGCCTATCCCTGAATCCTGGGTATTTGAAATTCTGGCCCTGGGGTAGGTACTAGGGAACCTATAACAGAAGTGTTTTTATCTTCAATAAAAGCTCCAGAATATTCAAAACAGACCATCTAAAACCCAAGAGTTTCTGGGGGCCATCAGAACAGGTTACTAGAATGCCTAGCATTGCACCATCTGCCCTTTTTAAAAAATATATATTTTCTGGAAGATTTTATTTGGGTACCTCTCATTTATTTTACAGGTCTTGACAGTTGCAGTTGCCCTATCAGAAAAATATATACATTTTATTAATCTGATGATTCACATGTGGTTGAAATCCAACCCTTGTTCCTTTGTGTCCTATTTAAATTTATTGTTTTCCTTTTCAGGCATTTCTCAGGAATGGTTTTGATGAACAGCTAATCCCCAACTTGGATTGTCCATGTAAGAGACACTACTGTTTCTTAACAAAAGTTACCTTAACATTTTGTGTACGTATCCATCATAATGTAATGGATGCTGGCGGTGGGCAGGGCCACCATTACTTTATGATGGCCGCTCGCACAAAATGCTACGGTAATTTGGTGTGTGTGTGGGGAGGGGGGTCAGTGTATGAATATGATGGAAGTATAGCACAAAGAGGAGAGTATATGAAGCAATGTTTCAGTTGCTGCCAGCCAAAATACAGTTTCTGTATTAAACTACAAATAACATTAGGTAAGCATCCAGATTGCTACACCAGTTTTAGAGGTTGCAGAAAGAAATTCTGAGTTTGATTTGGCTTGTTTTCTACTTATCAAGAAAAGGCCATAGAATTTCAATATTTCTCTGGCTATCATTGTATTTTCTTTCCTTACTTTGTGTGTCACTGGCTGATCAGTGCCCGTTGGCAAGCCATGAGCGAACATAAGGGATGGGATTGAATTTCTTCAATGGTGGGCCTACTAGACTGAGGAACAGTAATGATGAAATACTTTCAATAAGCACTGATGCTTGTGATGATGTGCATATGAGGTTCATTTGAGAAAAGTCTCACTCACACTCGGCACTGGAGATAGCAATAGTGCTCACGGCTGTCAAGAGGTCCTTATACTGCTCCTGAATTTCTTTACTTCTTGACTCCTTGTACACCCTGTATCCACGAATGATTTCATGAGTGTTACCAATATCAAATCTTTCACAAAGAGACTCAATCTCACTTTCTCCGCACAGTGTAGGTAGCTCTTCAGGCCAGTACTGCTTATGTAGCACTTTCATTTCGCTGATCAGATTCTCATTTCCAAGCTTATCAGCACTGGTGCCTCCTGTGGACAGCATACGTTTTCATAAATTGTCTGCTAAGCTGTGAAACAATTATCCCGGGTGAATCTTTTTGTCGCAAACATTTCCTTCATGCAAGAGAACACTCTGAAACATTCTTTCTTCAATGGCTTTCTCACACTGTGCAGAAAATTTCCCTCACTTTTCTACCTTTGCATCGAACACTGCTATTTGACGACAGATAGCTTGGTGTGCATCAAGGATTGTACAATCGCGATGTTGCAATTCAAGAGATAACTCTGACAACTCCTGTAGGGCATCATGCATAATTCCAAGGTTGCTAACAAACTGAGCAGTTGACAACCATTTGCTTAGACCACAGTAAGTTCTGAGTTGCGCTGTCATGAGAAATGCATCAGCTGCAGATGTGAAGTGCTTATAGAAAGCAGGGTAAGCATTCCCAACAGCCTGTACTGTTCTAAAGCGCGACGCGACCCACCAGGTGTCTAACACTCTACCTGTCTTGTAAAGCTGAATATCAAGAGTTTTGGCACATTCCTTCAGCTCTAGTCTATTTTTCCCAGATGTGCTATAAAGAGAATATAGCTTGTTTAGCAAACTTTTAAAGTAATTTGTAGCTCCAGCATCTTTCATGGCATCACTGACTGCAAGCTCTAGGTGATGAGCAGAGCAGTGCCATGCTATGATATTTGAAAACATGTCTTGCAACCGCTTCACAGCACCTGTATTGCATTCAAATATCACTGAAGCTCCATCGCAAGCAACCGCTACCAGGCACTTGGTGAGGAGGTTTTCAGTTATGTTAATCTTTTTGAATGCAGACAATAAACTGTTCACTATTCCCTCAGCCGTCAGATCCTGTAGCTCCACAAGGTCCACAAATAAATTAGCAGGAGACTCCATGCCAGGCAACATCAGTCGAATGTACACAATTAAAGCACTCTTCTTGTTTAAAGCAATAGCTTCATCAAGTAAAAGACTCACTTTAGGAGCAATCGCTGTGATTTGGACAGACAACGTTTTCTTCATTTCAGAGGATATTTGATGTTGAATGTCAGAACATGCCACATTAGAATGAAAAATATGCCCCATGTCCAGTCCATTCAACTGCTGATAGTCTATTTCTACTTTAAAACCATATGATAGCCTGTTACACTTTGCTTCTTTATAAGCAGTTCTGAAAATTCTGGTAGTAGTAGTAGTAGTAATTTGAGCAGACTGTACATTTGCAGATAATTGCAGCAAAGAAATACAAAGTCACACATACCCCCAAAATGCAAAGCATCATGGGCTGTATATGCAAATCACCACATAATATTATGCTGGTTCCACTTTAAGCAGAAATGCATGATGCCAAAAGGCCTCTCACACAGTCTGCAAAGGGTGCCAACAGAAGACAAAGACACGTGTTTCATCCTACCAGGAATCATCAATGTGCCTCTTCTGTATGACACCCCAATGGAATGAACCAGCTACCCTAAGACAGTCTGTCTGGGTTATGTTGTGGTGAACCCCAAAAAAACAAAAAATTAGTTAAAAGACAATGAACCTCAGTAGCAATGTATCTTTCTCTGACTGCTCAAGAATGTGAGAAGCTGCGACATGTGACTCAGTTTGTGCATGTTCTCCTATCTTTTTCCGTAGTGACTTCTGTTGCTTTGTTTTATTGGTACCATATGAAGTAACAGTAGTTGCAATCCATTCTGTAGCCAGCTTCATTCTGACAGATTTTTCAGGACTCGGTTTACTGACTTACTGATGCTCACTGCAACCGAGATTTGATCCGTTGGTGACTGACCACTGGTATTTGCTCTGACACATTTTTTTGTTCACTATTCCATCCTGCAGGAAGCAAATCTTTGCTGTGAGCCACAACCCATTCAGGTAATGCATCTTCAGTACCAGAAATCTGTGATTCAGAGTAACTATTGGCACAACTGCTTTCCACAACACTCTTCCCTTCATAATCATGAACTTGCTTTTCTTTTGTAGTACTGAGGAACCTGACACATGTAACAGTGGCACCCAGTATGTCTTCTGATTCTTTTCTTTTCTGTAGTTTCCATCACTCTCCTTTTTCTTCTGCTTAGTAACTGGCTAAGCCTCATTCATACTACCTCCTGGTTTAGAAAAATACAACCATATTTTCTTTTGACTATGAGACATTTTTTGGATTTATGATGTGTCAGCTGTTACCAACATGAATAGAAATCTAACCTGCTCCTCTGCCTGTCTTAGTTAGCCTTTTTTTTAAAGCCCCTTCAGAGTCTGCTGCTCCAACACAGTCATGTGCTGTATGTGAGTGGAACTTGTGGAAATCAAACCAAAGCTCACAGTCTGCACAGTTGCTTCTCTGCCTGTCTTAGCCATTTTATGTTGATTGCATGCACGTGCAAGAAACATATTGCAGCAGCTTGCTGCAGAAGCAGATTGTGGAGGCATGACACAGTTGTGGCCAGTGCCACCACAGCCTTTGGAGGCTTGGCCCGCTTTTCCCAATGGGGTGACACACTGCTGCTGACACTAGTTCAGCCAGCATGCCACAACCTTATAAGATTTCAGCCGCTACAATCAGGGGCCGCTTCGTCATTGCAGCAAAAGCCATTCCGCTGCAATGAGTAACATTTCCGTCGTGCTAGGCGAACCTTGTTACTATGATATTAATTGTGAACATGGCGGCTTGCTGCGTGTTCTAAAATAAGCACCCTAGTGCGGGGGTGCCCAATTCCCCTCCTCAGCATGTGCCCCCCACCATGTTTGTTTGCTGACAAGGGCCCCAATTCCTGTCAGCATCAGAACCCTGATGTTCATGTTGCCGATGGGGGAGCTCACTCCCTGTTGGCATTATGTTCCCCTTCCCAGTTTCATTTGCTAACAGGAGAGCCCACTCCCCATTGGCATAATCCACATGCAGTACAGTTGTAACGAGGGGGTGCCCAACCCTCCTCAGCTCTTGTGACCCCCATTTTGTGCTGATGGGGGTGCCCAATCCCCCATCAGCTAAAGCTACACCCCCCAAAAAAACACTCTGTGGGCACACTAGGAGCCAACCCCAGCATGCCAAATGGCCCTGTAAAAATAGAAAATGGTCCCTCATGATCTCTCTGCCCCTCCCACAACCCACACCCACCCTCTGCTCACCCTGCCTCCCCCACAACCCCCTCATTCCATACTTACCTGCAGAGTCTGTTGCAAGGATCTTCGGTGTACTGGGAATGTATCTGCACTCTTCAAAGCTGACCGCAAACTAAAGAAATTCTGGTAAGCTGTATAATGGCATACATAGAGTTGTTTCAACTTTGATGCATATCTCAGGCATTTTTGGGAATTTTGGCAACAAATTTTCAACATAGGGTTTATGGACCCCTCCTCGTGAATTCTGCCACTGTCATGGTGTTATTCAGCCCTGAAACATGATTTTACGGTCAGTGCGGAATCACCTTTCGGAACGATTAACAAAACAACAGTGCCAGTGTTTATGAGGTGGGCTCAAAAAAGCCTATGTTGCAAATCCCGTAAAATCAGAATGACAATTTCTAGAATGTGTGTTCCGCAGTTGGTACGCTACGGTCATAGTTTAGCAATTTGTAATATTTTCATGCCAGATTTTCAACATTGACATTTTTCACACCTCCTGTGAACAGTACAGCTGTAATTTTTCACATCCTGGCTGAAATGTGTTTTCGCACTTATGGTGCAGAATACAGCGGTCGCTGTGGAAAATCACTGTTCTGGACAGATTAAGAAAATTACAGTGATACTGTTCATGAGCAGAGGTCCTAAAATCCCTATGTTGAAAATTTGGTGATGAAACTCCATAATATGACTGTGTTACAAGCGAGCATTGAATTGTTTCCATGGATCCTTGTAACTTTGCAAATTTGTGATATTTTCACGCCACATTTTCAACACTGTCATTTTTTCACACCTCCTTATGAGCAGTGCAGTTGTTCATTTTTCACATCCTGGTCAAAATATGTTCTTGCACTCCTGCCACAGAATAGCATGGTCACTGTGGGAAATCAGTGTCTGGGACAGATTAAGATTGATCGAGTGAGAGGGGGGAGTGACCTAGCTCAACTGAGCTCTGTCGGGACTGCTGCAGATTTCTTCGTGGGCAGAAAAAGGCCCCAGTGCAGGAGCCTAGTACAAAAGGGCAGGCTGCAGCACTGGGAGAAACAGAATGAGAGAGTGAGTGAGTGAGTGAGGGGGAGTGAGCAAACTCAACGGAGCTCTGTCGGGACTGCTGCTGATTTCTTTGTGGGCAGAAAAAGGTGTCAGTGCAGGCAGGGACCCAGTACAAAAGGGCAGCCTGCAGCAGTGGGAGACATAGTACGAGCAAGTGAGAGAGGGGGACTGAGTGAACTCAACAGAGCTCTATCAGGACTGCTGTGGATTTCTTTGTGAGCAGAAAAAGGCACCAATTCAGGCAGGAGCCCAGTACAAAAGGGCAGCTTGCAGCGCCAGGAGAAACGGAATGAGCTACTGAGAGAGGGGGAGTGAGCGAGCTCAATGGAGCTCTGTTGGGACTGCTGTGGATTTCTTTGTGGGCAGAAAAAGGCACCAACACAGGCAGGAGACCAGTACAAAAGGGCAGACTACAGCGTGGGGAAACACAGAATGAGTGAGTGAGAGAGGGAGAGTGAGTAAACTCAATGGAGCTGTGTTGGAACTGCTGCAGATTTCTTTTTGGCAGAAAAAGATGCCAACACAAGCAGGAGACCAGTACAAAAGGGTAGCCTACAGCGTCGGGAGAACTAGAATGAGCGAGTGAGAGAGGGGGAGTGAACAAGCTCAATGCAGCTGTGTGGGAACTTTAGAGTTGCCACCCTCCCACCCAAGGGTCCTCCATTGTCCTATATTAAGCAGGGTCTCTGGAGTGGAGACAAAGCAATGACTGGATATGCCCACACCTCCTTATGAACAGTACAACTGTCATTTTTCACATCCTGGCCAAAATGCATTTTCGCACTTCCAGCGCAGAATAGTGCAGTCGTTCTGGGAAATCAGTGTTCGGGACACATTAAGAAAAACACAGTGACACTGTTCATGAGCAGAGGTCCTAAAATGCCTATGTTGAAAATTTTGTGATGAAAGTCCATAAAATAACTATGTTAGTGTGCGTCGTGCAGTTTCCATGCACCCTTGTCACTTCACAAATCAGTAAAATTTTCATGCCAGATTTTAACACTGGCATTTTTTCACACCTCCTTATGAACAGTACAGCTGTCACTTTTCACATCCTGGCCGAAATGTTTTTTCACACTTGCGGCTCAGAATAGCGCTGTTGCTGTGGAAAATCAGTGTTCAGGACAAATTAAGAAAATGACAGTGACACTGTTCATGACCAGAGGTCCTAAAATCCCTATGTTGAAAATTTATTTCCGAAAGTCCATAAAATGACTGAGTTACAAGCGTGCATTGAACTGTTATCACGCACCCTTGTAACTTCTCAAATTTGTAATATTTTCACGCCACATTTTCAACAGTGGCATTTTTTCACACCTCCTTATGAACAGTACAGCTGTCATTTTTCACATCCTGGCCTAAATATGTTTTTGCACTCTTGCCGCAGAATAGCATGGTCACTGTGGAAAATCAGTGTTTGGGACTGATTTAGATCAAGCGAGTGAGAGGGGGGAGTGACCAAGCTCAACTGAGCTCTGTCAGGGCTGCTGTGGATTTCTTTGTGGGCAGAAACAGGCCCCAGTGCAGGGGCCCAGTGCAGAAGGGCAGCCTGCAGTGCTGGAAGAAGCAGAATGAGTGGGTGAGGGAGGGGGAGTGAGTGAGCTCTACGGAGCTCTGTCGGGACTGCTGCAGATTTATTTGTGGGCAGAAAAAGGCAGCAATGCTGGCAAGGGTCCAGCACAAAAAGGCAGCCTGCAGCAGTGGGAGAAACAGAATGAATGACTAAGAGAAGGGGAGTGAGCGAGCTCAACTGAGCTCTATCATGACTGCTGCAGTTTTCTTTGTGGGCAGATAAAGGCAGCAATGCTGGCAGGAGCCCAGTACAATGTAGGCAGGAGCCCATACCACATCACTGTATAGCTTTTTATATTAGGTTTTCTTTGTGTTCAGTGCACCTGATATGCATATTTCTTTACTTATTTGAATAATTGTATCCTTCCCAAAACTAGCTGTATCTTCTGACCAGTTTAAGTATCTTGGGGACACCCTTGACCAGGAGCTAACCTTCAAACCCCACATAGATGTCCTAACTAAATCTATCCACCAGAGACTGGGCTTGCTATACCGCCTTGGGAACTCCCTCTCGGGAGAAGCACGTAGAACCATTGCTAACTGCAACCTCCTCCCCTCCTTGCTTTATGGTTCTCCATTATTACAGTCCCTCAGAGACTGAGCTACCCAATCTCTCCACCCTCTACCACCGCATTGTTCGCTTTGCAACCCACTCCTCCCCCAGGCGGCATCACTGCGAAGCTCTTAAGGACCTAAACTGGCCGACACTCAAGCTTAAACTATCCTTTTCCCCTGCCTGCCTTTCCTTCAAACTTCTCTCCACACACCATCCACCTCACCTTAGAGACCTGCTTACTCCTAAAGTCCCCCTCCAAAACCTCCGGTCTACCGCAAGTCGACTCTTGAACATATCCCACATCTGCACCAATCAAGGAAAATGCTCCTTCCAGTTCACCGTCCCACATTTCTGGAACTCGCTCCCCTCTTCCCTGTTTGACAAACCCTCCCTCTCCTCTTTCAAGGCCGGTCTCAAAGTCTACCTCCTGGAACTGAGCCACTGCTGCTGTAACCGCTAGATAAGCCCCCTACCCCTCATGACCTAATGTGGCTATCTATGAATCCTTGGCACCCCACGTACCAACAAACCTCTATTAACTGTATACTCTTCACAAACCGTGTTATGTTTCTCCTCTTGAATGATCCACGGACATGTTTTTTTTCCCCCTGGGCAATGCAATTTTCTCTGAATGATGTTACTCGTTACATGCTCTCTGTCCCTGCCTTACTGTTGTACAATCCTCCTATACAAATTGTATATATATATTTTTTTAAGCTGTTTGTACAAACTGTATATATATTTTTGAAGCTGTATACTGTACCTTATGTAAAGTTGGTGGTGTATTCACCCTGGGTCACCCCTGAAAAAGGGACCTTTGGTCTCAGTGAGCCTACCTGGTAAACAAAATCTAAATAAATAAGTAAATGTTCCTAACATATACTACTGTCAATGCTACCTGCTGATACTTTGTATATACTGTATTATTGTATCTCACTTTATTGTTATTGTTATTATTTACTGTGTTGTACTGCACCTAGTAACAGGGTTACCGGTTTACTGTGGCACTGTATCTAGGATTAGTGGGTGACCTGATTAGGCAGTAGGGGTGTATCTTGAACTGGTGGGGAAAGTGGTGGCTGACCCAAGGAAACCTACTTGGAGGGGGATGGGACCACACATCATTAGGGCTGGCATCTTTGGAAGGGTGATGGGGTGCACAGGGTGTGGAGCAGCCATGATACTGGACTGGGTTTGGAAGTTCAGTGATTGCCCTGCATACTACCAGCTGGCACAGCTTAAGGAGGAGGTTGCAGTGATAAGGAGACAGCTGGAGGAAGGGGCAGGGGATCTCCTACGGGGTTGCACCAAGCACTGGGGTGGGGGGAAGGACTGCAGGAGAATATTTGAGGGTCACATAGGGACCCTGGCAGAGGGGGCCCTAAAGGAGGACACTACCAAGGAAGCAGGCAGGTAACTGGGGACCCTCACAAAGGGGGCCAGAGGGACAACATTCTCAGGGAAGTAGGCAGATGGCCGGAGCTGGACAGAAGGAAGCAAGGCAGGGAGGTGGATTGGACCTTACGCTCAGTAACTGCTTCAATTCTCTTCTTCTGCTTGAGGATGAGGGGAGTGATGTAGCCATGACAGGGGTGGTTAGAGATGGAAAGGGAGTGGGGGCAGGAGGCAGGGGCCAGATAGCAGGAGGAACGGAGGGAACCTGGAATGTGGAAAATGGGAGCAATGAATCAGAGCATGAGGGGCAGGGGGAAGAGGGAGGAAAGCACAAGGAGAAGGACCAGTTGGGAGGAAAGGGCAAGGAGAAGGACCAGAAGTACAAGGAGGATACAGTAAAGGGAGATGAGGGTTTAGGCCAGGGGAGCACGACAAACAAGGAGGGACTAAACGGAGACAGGAAGGAAGGAAGGGAGGATGGGGGAGAAGGGCCAGTCGTGAGCAGTGAGGGGGAGTTAGCGATGTACAGAAGGACACTCAGGAGGAGGAGGAGAGGCATAGGATCAGAGGGAAGGGGGTGGCCAGGGTAAATAAGAAGGGGGAGGCATGTGGCACCCAGACAGGGGGAGGAACAAGAAGCCAGCTGGGTGGAGGGGCTGGTAGAAAGGATGAAGGACATGTAAGGGGGGAAATGGAGGAAAAAGAGTGGTCAGAGTACTCCTGTTAGGGAATTCTATGATCAGGGGTATTACATGGGATAAGTATGGAGAAGTCTGGCCAGTTAGAACAAAATGCTTCCCTGAACTAATGGCGCACAGGGTCATGCATGAGGTATATCAGTTGGCAAAGGATTGTGGGGTTTCCCGGACATACTGGTCCACCTGGATACAAATGACATTGAGGGAAACAGCGAGCTAGAGATACAGGCAAGGTTCAGGGAGCTCGCCAGGATCTGTCATGACATAGGATGCACAGTTTCCTTCTCAGAAATCCTGCCAGTGCCAAGGACTAGTGGGGAACACAAAAGGAAGATTAGGGAGATAAACCAGTGGCTCAGGGACTGGTGTGAAGCCAGAGGGCATGGGTTGATGGGGATTGGGGGGAGACCTCGGAAGATAAGGATCTGTATGCTAGATATAGGCTCCATCTCAATTTGGATGGGAGGGTAATCCTTAAGTAGAAAATAGAGGGGTTCATTGGTGAAAAGTGGAGTTTAAACTTGTGAATGGGGAAGGGATGGGAGAAAAGGCTGTTGAGGGGGGCCAATAAAGAAGATACTCTGTCTTCGCCCCCCTGGGGAGCCGGAGGAATGTGGGAAAAGGCCAACTGGTAAAGTGCAGACCAGGAGAAAACAGAATCCCCATGGGAACACAAGCAGGGGAAATGGAAGTATAGGGAAAGGGTGGAAGGTAGCCCTGCTAAATGCCAGGAGCTTGGGCAAAGAAATGCCTGAGCTCCATGTGATGCTAACTGAGGGCGCAGTGGATGTGGCAGCGGTCACTGAGACCTGGGCCACTGCAGGACAAGACTGGGACCTGAACATGGAAGGTCACACTATGTTTAGAAAGGACAGGGGGGAGGGAAGGGGAGGAGGGGTAGCAATGATAGTCAAAAACTGCATTGGCATAGGGGGGAGTAGAGGAGGCAGAGGGAACCGTGGAGGTGATTTGGGTCACCTTGATAACAAGGGGAGGGCAAGCGAGTAAAAATAGGAGTGGTGTATAGACCCCCTGCACTGGCGGAGGAGCTGGAGGAGAGTCTGATGGCAGATGTTGGGAGACACTGCAGACTGGGCAGGGGAAGGGTGGTGGTGTTGGGGGACTTAAACATACCAGGAACAGACGGTGAGACTATGACATCATCAGCAGCCAGGAAACAGAGGTTGTTGGATGTCTTTCAAGACATGTTCCTAACTCAGCAGGTGGGGGAACCAACCAGGGAGGCATGGGTACTGGATGTGGCCCTGGCAGACAGTGACCAGATTGGAGGCCTGGAGGTAAGGGACCTGTTGGCAGGGAGTGACCATGCCATGGTCTGGTTCTGCCTGGACCTAGGAGGGGTAGAAGGCTGCACAAAGATGGAAGTAACTGACTTCAGGGGGGTGAATTTTAAGGAAATAGGAAGGATCCTTAACGAGCATTTGGATGGGATTGGGTCAGACATGGATGCTGATAGTTGGTGGGAAATCATCAGGAGAGGGGTGCAGGATGCTACCAGCACCTGTGCAAGAATAAGACGAAAATGTGGTAGGGCCCTAAAACCCTGCTGGTGGACCAGGGAGGTCCAGGAGGTGGTGCGGGAAAGAAGGCAGCCTATAGGCAATTCAAGTGCTCAAGGAGTGAAAGGGATCGAGGGGAGTATGAGCTAATGGCTAGAAGGGCCACTAGGGTGGTGAGGGTGGCTAAGGCAAGGAAGGAGCAGAACCCGGCCAGGGAAATTAGGAGAGGGAACAAGGGGTTCTTTAAATTCATTGGGGAAAAACGAAGGGTGAAGAGGCAGATTAGCAGGATTAAAACAGGAGGAAGAGATGAGCACAAGACCCGGGGGAGCAGGCTGAGGTACTAAATGAGTATTTCACCTCAGTTTTCACCAAGTAAAATGGGGGTGCTGCATCATACATGGGAGGAGACAACAGTGATACTGAAGGGGGGCCCTTACCGATCTGCGGGTCTGGGGAGAGGGGGAGGCATAACTGGCAAGAGAGGGGAAGGCTAAGCAGGGAGAAGAGGTAGTGGAAGTGGAAATGACAGCAGTGAGAGTGAGGGAAACCCTCAGGTCCCTTAAGATGGAGAAAGCACCGGGGCCAGATAAATTACATCCCAAAGTGCTGAAGGAACTTGCGGATGTCTTGGCGAAACCCGTGGCGGAGCTTTTCACCATTTCTCTGAGGACAGGGTGGGTGCCCCAGGACTGGAAGGTGGTGCATATAGTGCCTATCCACAAGGAGGGATCAAGGGAGGTGGCAAGGAACTACAGGCCTGTCAGCCTGACATCGGTGGTGGGCAAGGTGACGGAGGGCATTGTCAAGGAGAGGCTAGGGGGGACCCAGAAAAGTCAGGGTGCCTGGATGATAGACAGCATGGATGCATCCCAGGGAAATCATATCAGACAAACCTTGTGGAGTTCTATGACTGGGTGATGAGTGCCTTGGACCTGGGCAGACCAGTGGACATCCTCTTTCTGGACTTCAGCTAGGAATTTGACTCTGTTCCTCACTTGGGCCTGTTGGATAAGCTGGGAGAAATAGGGGTGGGGAACCAGATGATCAGATGGATAGGCAATTGGCTCTAGGACCAGAACCAGAGGGTCGTAATTGATGGGATAGTCTCATCCCCAAGGAGGGTTATTAGTGGGGTCCCAGAGGAATCAGTCCTTGGGCCCCTCCTGTTCAATGCCTACATCTCTGACATATGGACAGGTAACAGGAGTAAGATGAGTCTCTTTGCGGATGACTCAAAACTGGGGGTGGTGGAGGATGGAGAGGAGGAGGAGAGGGTGGCCCTACAGGGGACCTGGAGGCTCTGGAAAGATGGTCTAGAAAGTGGAAGCTGAGGTTCAATGCAGGGAAATGCAAGGTACTGCACCTGGGGGCCAAAAACCTGGGCCAAGTGTACACCCTGGGGGGGAGGAATGCTACAAGTCTTGATGGCTGAGATGGACCTAGGGGTGGTGGTGGATGTCAAGATGAACAACTCAGAGACTTGTAGGAGGGCAGCAACCAAAGCCAACAGGATGCTGGGATGCATAGCTAGGGGGATCACCTCTAGAAGGAGGAAAGGGATACTCCCTCTGTATAACTGTTTGGTGAGGCTGCACCTCGAGTACTGCATGCCGTTTTTGAGGCCACACTTAAAGAGGGACATTAAACTCCTGGAGAGGGTCCAGAGGAGGGCAACCAAAATGATTTGGGGCTTGGGGGACAGGACCTATGAGGAGAGGCTCAAAGAGCTAAATATGTACACATTGGAAGAGAGAAGGACCGGTTGGACATGATAGAGGTCTTCAGGTACATGAAGGAGGTAAATAGGGGAGGAACAGTCAGGGTGCTTCGAAGGGAGGAGGGGGCCACTATTGGGCATGGGTGGAAGCTGGAGGGGGGAAGATTCAGGGGAGAAAGGAGGAGGTGCTACTTCACTGAGAGGGTGGTGGAGCCTTGGAATGCACTGCCTAGGGGGCTGGTGGAGGCAGAGATGGTGGAGGGGTTGAAGAGGGGGTGAGACAGGTACAGGGGAGGAGTCCTGGAAGCAAAATCCAATGCAGTGAGAATATCCGGAACTAGGAAGGGAGAAGCCATAGAAGCAGAGGAGGGCAGCAAGATCAGCTCTCAGGGTGGGGGCTGACCAAACGAGCAGACACGAAAGACCATTAGGCCTATTCTGCTGGCATTTTAGTGTGTTAGTATGTATTTTCTTGTGTGTTACATCACATGTATATTGTTCCTTGTTGACAAACCCAGGTCCACCTCGAAAATGAGCTTGTTCAATGGTGATCACCTGGTTAAATAAAGACTTTGATTGATTGATTAATTGAAAAAGGCAGCCTGCAGCACCAGTAGAAATGGAATGAGCAAGTGGGAGAGGGGGAGTGAGCGAGCTCAACGGAGCTCTGAGGAACTACTGCAGATTCCTTTGTGGGCAGAAAAAGGTGCCAACAAAGGCAGCAGCCCAGTACAAAATAGCAGCCTGCAGCACCAGGAGAAACAGAATGAGCGCGTGAGAGAGGGAGACTGAGCGACCACAATGGAGCTCTGTCGGGATAGCTGTGGATTTCTTTGTGGGCAGGCAAAGGTGCCAACGTAGGCAGCAGCCCAATACAAAAGTGCAGCCTGCAGTGCCAAGAGAAACAGAAAGAGTGAGTGACCGAGGGGGAGTGAACGAGCTCATCGGAGCAAAGCAATCAACATTCAACATTTCCACTGCTTGTTTTTTGTTTATGCCCCTTCAAAGACAGCTACTGTCACACACAGTAATGTGCTGTATGCAAGTGGAACTTTTGGGAGTCAGAATCAAACCCAAGCTTGCAGTCCACACACCTGCTCCTGTGTCTGTGTTAGTCTATTTTTTATTGAAGTCCCAGCCCCTTCAAAGACAGTTACTGTCACACACAGTAATATGCTGCATGTAAGCGGAAGTTGTGGAAATTAAACACAAGCTCGCAGTCCACAAACCTGTTTCTCTGCCTATGTTAGCCTTTTTCTTTAAAGTCCCTTCAAAGGCAGTTACTGTCCTTTGCTTTTTCTTTATTTGTAAATTATTTAGCTTTTAATTTTAAAAAGACTGAGTTATTGTTGTATGCAGATGATGCTGTTTTATTTTGTTCTGGCCCAGATTTTTTGTCTTTACAGAAAACATTTCAACATGATTTCAGTTTGCTTTATTATTGGTTTGATAAACATAAATTGGTATTAAATTCAACAAAAACCAAGACAATTATATTTTCCCATCCTAGGAGAGTGCAAAGTCAAGAATTAAAAATTACCAATAACTTGAGTAATGTAATTGAACAGGTTAGGCAGTTTAAATACTTGGGGGTATTAAACTGACTGTCATTTAGCATTTGATTGTCATGTAACAGAGTTAATTAGTAGGGTACATAAAAGGTTGGGGTTTCTCTATTGAATTAGGGACAATCTGACAGAGGATGTTAGACTATTGCTTACACATAGTCTATTACTAACCATGATGGATTATGAGTCTATAGTATATTCATTCACTTCAGAAAAAGTCTTGGCCAGACTCCAAGTAACATATCATTCTGTTCTGCGTTTTGCCACTGGTCAATCAAGGCTTACTCATCATTGTTTACTTTATAAACAATTGGGTTGTTTATGGTTAAAGGGGTGATTTAAATTTTAGGGCTTTGGTGTTTCTGCATAAGGTCTTTTTAGGTATTTTTCCATACAGTATTCATAATTTGTTTCCAAAGAATATTCCTGGCTGTACAAGGTTGCAGAGTATGGAGGGGTTTCAGGTTCCATTTTGTCTAACAACTTTTGGTCAAAATTCGTTGAATTTTACTATTGTTAAGATGTATAATCAACTTCCTAAAAAAGTCATAAGACAAAATAAATTGTCTACTTTCAAGTCTGAACTTAGGAAAACACTGTTAGAAAACTCAAACTGTAAATGTTATGTGTAATGTGTATTTATATTGTGTCATTGTTTATACTTGTATGTATGTTTTTGTCTAACCTGGTCGTTTGTGAAAATGGGCTTGTCCCACAGACTTACCAGTACAAAAATAAAAAAATGAAAAAAAATGAAACCGTCACACACAGTAATGTGCCGTACAAGTGGAGGTTGTGTGAACTGAATCTAGTCTACTATGGTTACACAGCCCTTCTCCTTTGCTTTCCTGGTTTTACCATTATTTATTTATTAATTTTTTTTTTTTGGGTGGAACCAGCTGCAGAAGAACCCAGTACAGTACTCAGCACTGTTTTAAGATTGCATGATTTAAACTCAGTCAGTCCAGGCTTCTGGATGTACTATACCAGTCTCACAGCTCCTCAGCCTTTGTATAGCCTTAGGGGTTTACTTTTAGTTCAGCTTGTGGAGAATTTACCAGTTCAAATACACAACTAAGTTGAACTGCCTCAATGTAGTCTGTCTGCTTCTTTACTGTTTTTCTTTTTGAAGAGCCAGCTGAGCCAAGGTTTTAACATTTGTTTTTCTTTTGGTTTACTGAGTCTCAAGTCCTTTGCCTGAAGCACAGGCTGCTTCTTCTGTTCAGCCCTGCACTTCTCCTTGAATCCCTTAATTTGCCTTAATGCCGTATGATTGATTGTTCTGCCTAATTGTTTTGGCTTGCTTCATCACTTGGTAAGCAGCACTCCAGCAGATTTTGCTGCCTGGCTTCCTGGAATCTCCTCCCTCGGTCTCCAGCCAGAAGCCCAGCTACTTTCCCATCACTACGGCTGCTGTTTCCTGAACCATTGATTGGCCCACTCGCTCCCTGCCTTGCCCACCCATGATTCCAGACTTTCCTTTCCTTTTAGCAGTAACCCTGAGACTACTCCCTGATCTCAGAAGTAACTTCAGTTCTCAAGAATATTTTTGTGCAGAAATGTCATAACTTTTTTTACTTAACCACAAGATGATAAGTAGTACAACTAAACATAGCCACAGCCTGAGACTGGCCCTGCTGCAACACTCAACTCAGCGACTGTACAGACTCACTCCTCCCACTACATTATGTTATGCAGCAACAGAGACATGCTCCACCTGACCACAAAACAGTTGATCAGGTGGTGTCTATCTGAATGGTGGCATGCACAAACACACGCAGATGGAAGGCGGTTGCACCTGCCACCGCCGGCAATGGTCCTGAACCCCCCCCAGGAGCATGCAGCAAGGATAAGTACAAGGAGGTGTAGCAGGCTACGTGTGTGATCTGATCAGCACTGCGCCGGACCACAGCAGCACAAACAAAGCAGCTGGCCCTGCTGGGGATAAACACAGTGAGTGAAAAACTGAAAACAAATATTTAAAGGGCAGTGTATGTGTAGTTAGAAGAGGTGCCGGGGCTCAGCCCCGGAATGAAAAGAGGAGCGGGAGCTGAGCCCTGGCTAGCACTGGCACAAATTAAGCGCGGAACTGAACAAAGGCCTTCTTGAGTAAATAATACAGTAGTAGCCATAGACATTTACAGCTGTTTCCCAAAATTTCTGTGATTTTTCTAGAGAAATCTCTGGCTTTCTGCATTTCCACTGTAGGGGCAGCAGACAGAAACTCTTCAGAAATTTTGCAAAATATCTGGAAATAGCTGGCAATGTCTGAGGCTCCTTCTGTAGTTAAATATAACACGTGTATGAGATTCTAAACTGAAAAGTATAGCTGCTCTTTAGTATTGTTTTTAGCAATGGTTGAATATATATGTTTATGGATAGTATGGCGCAGTGGGTTAAGGCTCGGAGCTGCAAATCTGGAGACCTGGGTTTGAATCCCACAGCCCCCTAGGTGCATACTGTGTGACCCTGAGCAAGTAACTTAACTTCCTTGTGCTCCCAGGTTGCACCTGCAAACAAGCTTTCAGCTTAGTGTGTCTCACCTGGTAAAAAAAAAAAAATAAATATTCTTTGCAAAAACTGCATTAATGCACCAGTTAGTGTTCCAGTTCACACCGCAGCAGTAGAGAAATGTGGTCTTAGGGTTTCTAACACTACTGTAATTCCCAGCACCCATTCCCAAATAGCAAAAAAAAACATTAAGATTTTGGGTCTTTGGAATCTTGACAAATCAGAGGTGGGATATTCTTTCGGGTTGTCTACCTAATGCCCCAACCCTGGCCAAACAATGTCAAAGGTGATCTCTTTTCTTCAAGCAGGTACCAAATAATGGATTCTCTTGGCAGCATGGATTAAGACATACTTCTCTACCTTTGAAGACAGGATCACTATGAGGCACTGGCATGGAGCTGGAGCTTGTGCTTTGGACAGGAGGCAATGGGCTGGGAGGAGGGGTGAGCAGTAGCATTGACAACCGCAATGAAGAGCCCACTACTAAAATGCAAGGTGATGCACCTGGGAAACAAAAACCCAGGGGAAAAGTACACAATTGGGGGGTGAGATACTAACAACAATAAAAATGGAAAGGGACCGGGGGGTAGTCATATCAGATGACCTAAAGGTGGGCAAGCAATGTGAGAGGGCAGCAAGGAGGGCTGGGGGGATACTGGGATGCATAGGGAGAGGCATCACCAGTAGAAAACAGGAAGTTATTATCCCTCTGTACAGACTGCTGGTGAGACCCCATCTGGAGTTCTGTGTGCAGTTCTGGAGACCCAATCTCCACAAAGACAGACAGGATGGAAGCTGTCCAGAGGAGGGCAACTAAAATGGTGCAGGGTCTGCACCGGAGGACATATGAAGAGAGACTTAAGGAGCTTAAATATGTATAGCCTTGAGGAAAGGAGAGAGAGTGGGGACATGATAGAAACGTTCAAGTACCTCAAGGGAATCAACAAAGTCCAAGAGGGTAGCATCTTTCAAAAAAAGAGGTGTGCACGAACAAGAGGGCACAATTTGGAGATGAGAGGGGGGCGGCTCAGAGGTAATTTAAGGAAGTATTTTTTCACAGAGAGGGTTGTGGATGCATGGAACAGCCTTCTGGAGCAGGTTGTGGAGTCAAAATCAGTGGTGGAATTCAAGCATGCATGGGACAGTCATAAGGCAATTCTAGGGCGTGGGGGTAGGAAGAAGTAGGTTGCTGGTTAACTAGGATCTGCAGCTTATCCAGTAGGCAGGGTACATGGGCAGACTGGGTGGGCCAAATGGTCTTTATCTGCCATCAAATTCTATGTTTCTGTGTTTCTATGTTTCTACTACTGATTCATCAAGACTTCTGAGACCTAACACACTAATGTTGTTTTCCTTCTATTGTTTGGGGGACAGTTAGGGAAGTTATGGTTGGAAACCCTAACACCACATTACCCTACTTTCATGATGCTTACTTGAACAATAACTAGCGCATTAATACATTTTTTTAACAAAAGTATATATATGTGTGTGTGTGTGTGTGTATATATATATATATATATATATATATAGAGAGAGAGAGACAGTTAGAGGTATGTGGAAAATGGTATTAAAAATGTTTGTATAGCAATTGCAGAGATTCAAAACTTAATTTGGGTAGCTGAAGAAAAACATATGTGTAGTGTTTCGCTGGTAACATTGTGTAACCTTGTCTTGCAGCACTGTTGCTTGGTTTTCCAGTTACCTTCATGGTAGGCAACCATTGGTTAAAGTTAACAGGGCTTTCTCTGAGGTTACATCCATCAAGTTGGGATTCCACAAGGCTCCATCGTGAGGCCTATTTTTTCTCCATATTAATAAATTAACTCCCTAGGGTGTCTACTATCAGTGTAACTCTACTGTGAATTTGGATGACCATGTGCTGCTTCCCAGTGCAAAAATGGTCATGATTCACTAAAGCAGTGGTGGGCATCTTATGGCCCATGGGCTACATGAGGCCCTGATGTGTTTAGCTGTGGCCACTGGGAACATTTCTGTTTATAAAAAAAATGCTTATAAAAAGCTCACTGAACCTTTAAATCCAGCCTGCTTGCATTCTGTAATTGTTTTCTTTCATGCATCTGTATTTATTTACTATTCAATACTGTTTATACTGTTTTAAACTTTTAATGATGATGTTACCCGTCCTGTAAATTAAGGTATTTTGCATTCATAGGTGTCAAATGTGTCACTTTTGTGGCATGTTGGGTCTCATCCTAGTTGCATGTGGTAATGCATCCCTTGAGGTGGTTTAAGATTATATGCGGCTCTCGGGCCATTTCAGGTTGCCTGCCACTGCACTAAAGGGTGTTGGTTATGTGCCATGTAAAAGAGTTGCATAGGCAACCCTACGCATGAATGCAATGTAGAGGACACCCCATGGCATTTATCATGTATACATTCATTCCTTGTACACTGGGCACCCTGGCCACCCCAGCAGCACCATGCCAGTGGCAATCTAGTGTCATGCCAGGTGGTGTGGCCTGAGTGGCACCCATTCAAGATGGCACTGCACTCCAGAACTTCAACACATATGTTTGTGGGAACCTGGTGCACCATAATATGGGCATCCCACATATCAAAGGCGAGGCACAGTGGCCACATGAACCACTACACACAGCTGCCACATCTGGCTGAGCAACCTGGGAGGGCCAGAGGTGGCCGTTCAGACAAATACCTTCAGGTGATATACTGGATAGTATGTGCCACCCCAGGGCCCCCTGCCTGTACACAAAATGGGATCCATTATGAGACCCAGCCTAGGCATTCTATTGGATTCTTATCAGCATCCTGTGCTCTACCCACAGGTTGCCATGATCCTCTGCCATGAAACTGAATGTCAAGCAGGTGAGGGTGGAGACAGGCAGACAGTGTTCATGAATGCTGCCTGTTGCACCACAGTACAGGATTGTGTGGTAGCGCGGGTGGGTTACACATGCTTTACATGTGATTTACAGCACCTGTATTCCATTGATTCATGGCTCATATTAATACTTTTAATTCATGGGTAAATGAGGACTACTCCATGGTTGCCAGTCTTGGATCACTGTAAATGGACTGGTACAAAATGTCATGAAGACAGGCAGTAACCTTTGACTCACCTGGTAAGATTAATAGATAGATACAAACTTTTATTTTTTGACAGGTAGATAACCTTTAGGAACAGCAGGCCCTGTTTATCAAAGTTGTCCTGTTTCAAATCACGGTTTACTAACATACTAAAATGCCAGCAGAATAGGCCTAACGGTCTTTTGTGTCTGCTCGTTTGGTCAGCCCCCCACCCTGGGTGCTGACCTTGCTGTCCCCCTTGCCTTCTCTGGCTTCTCCCTTTCCAGTTCCGGATATTCTTGCTGCATTGGATTTTGCTTCCAGAACCCTTCCCCTGTACCTGTCCCACCTCCTCTTGAACTCCTCCACTGTCTCTGCCTCCACCAGCCCCCTAGGCAGTGCATTCCATGGCTCCACCACCCTCTCAGTGAAGTAGCACCTCCTCCTTTCTCCCCTGAATCTTCCCCCCTCCAGCTTCCACCCATGCCCTCTAGTGGCCCCCTCCTCCTTCCTTCGAAGCACCCTGACTGTTCCTCCCCTATTTACCCTCTTCATGTACTTGAAGACCTCTTTCATACCCCCAGTCCCTTCTCTCTTCCAATGTGTACATATTTAGCTCTTGAGCTCTCCTCATAGGTCCTGTCCCCAAGCCCCAAATCATTTTGGTTACCCTCCTCTGGACCCTCTCCAGGAGGTTAATGTCTCTCTTTAAGTGTGGCCTCCAAAACTGCACGCAGTACTCCAGGTGCGGCCTCACCAAGCAGTTATACAGAGGGAGTATCACTTCCCTCTTTCTGGAGGTGATCCCCCTAGTGATGCATCCCAGCATCCTGTTGGCCTTGGCTGCTGCCCTCCTACAAGTCTCAGAGTTGTTCATCTTGACATCCACCACTGCCCCCAGGTCCCTCTCAGCTCAGGTTTCAAGAATACAAATCAACATGTAATAAAATATTACAGGAACAATCTTAAAAGCAGCGCCCACTTGGAGTTTCCACGCAATGCATACAAAAGATATAAACACACAGTATACCATACATCTCAGTAAAAAATTGTTAACTAAAAATTAAGTTTTACCATGAAATAGACAAGACAATATACAGTATATGAACTATAAATAAAGCAGTTTACATGAACATCAGATCTGGGAGAGAAAACATTGAAGAAAGAAGAAGAGGAGGGGAGCCCAACAATATATAACATAGAAACATAGAAACATAGAATTTGACGGCAGATAAGGACCGCTTGGCCCACCCAGTCTGCCCATTTCCTACCTACTGGATAAGCTGCAGATCCTAGTTAACCAGCAGCCTACTTCTTCCTACCCCCACCCCCCAGAATTGCCTTATGACTATCCCATGCATGCTTGAATTCCACCACTGATTTTGACTCCACAACCTCCTCCGGAAGGCCATTCCATGCATCCACAACCCTCTCTGTGAAAAAATACTTCCTTAAATTACCTCTGAGCCGCCCCCCCTCTATCTTCAAGTTGTGCCCTCTTGTTCTTGCACACCTCTTTTTTTAAACCAGAAAAAAGTAAAAAATAATCTAATAATAATAATAATAATACTATTTTAATAATACAGACTAATCAGTCATGTCTGAAATCATGTAGAGTCACCATAACAAGTGCATCTTTCTGACCTAGGCTATCAATGAACTTAATTTCTGAATCTATCTCATTCCATATTTTTGGTAGATAAAAGCGTCTTTGCATTCTGCTGTAGATATTTATTTCTAGAGGGACTTTTAAACATCTATATTTCAATTCCCTCAAGTTGTACTTTTAAGAAATAAAGACATCAAGGGAGTTTTCCTCCCTGCTTATCTTCCCCCATACTCCATATAAGCTTTATATCCTACACGTTTTTTTCCTATGGGTTGCAAGGGAGCCCCAAATTAGATTTTGGAGTAAAATGCAATGATGAGTGGAAAAAGCACATTTCGCCACATATCTTGCCATTCTATAATATGTTTTATCCAAACAATTTAATGATGTTTTGGAGGCAAATTGATATATTACACTACCATATTCTAATGTTGGTAAGAATAACTGAACAGCCACTCTATTTCTTGATTCGGGAGAATCAATGTTTTTCTTCTGAGCAACCCAGTCTAGAATTTACCTTTCAAACAAAATGAAGTCTTGCTATATTATAGACATTAGCAGTTTGTTCCAGCTCTAGAACTGCCCTGGAGTGAAATGGTTAAAACCTTTCCAAAATAGAATTTTGTCACGAGAGCAGCTCTATCTGTGTCATTTCAAACTTGAACTGTCAGATTCTTTACTCCGCCTCAGTGAACAGTCGCTCCGGAGATTTCTCCTTCTGCTCGGTTCATTTCTCGGTTTAAAGAGTGTTTTCTAGGTTGGATTTAACCGAGAATAGTTTTATTTTAACTGCAAAACCGTTCGGTTCAAGCTCTATCTGTGGTAACCATAAGTAAATGAAGGTTTTGTCTGTGTGGAACTTGTAAGTTATCGGTTCGGTTTTGAACCGATCAGTGGGTTTAAAACTCATTTAAAACTAAAAATTACTATTTTAGAGTGCGGTTCCCGGTTCTTATCAGTTCTAAAAAAAACGAATTTATTACGGTTTTTTCCAATACCTGTGACACGGTTAGGAACCGATAAGGGTGTCTTGCCTGACACTGCCGTTAAAAGGGTAAGTTTTTGGTTAGGCTGGCATTATGTCTGAGAAACCCAAAAGAAAAACCGGGCCCACTGGGTTTCAACACTGTGATGTTTGTGGGGAAGTCTTTGCCAAGGCTGACCCACACACATGTGTTTATTGTCTGAAGTTTGACCACCTCAGTCAGACTGCCAGGTATGTAAGAATTTCCTGCAGCCGCCCTGGAAAAGATTGGGCAGGCTCAGGGAACGAGAGGCCAAAAAGTCCGCTGACATGGATGGACAGCCCGGTTCGTTGCCAACGAACGAGAGGAGTGCCCTCTGACCAGGCCAGACTTCTCGGCAAAGAAAAGCTGGTTCTGAGGAACCAATTCCAGTAAAGAAAACAAGATAATCAGCAGGTCTGGAGTCCAAAATTCCTTCTCCAACTGCTGCAGAGATAGCAAAAGCCATACAAATTGTCCAGTCACTGTCTCAGGGTCCGTCCGAACCACCACTATCTGGTAAAAGGTCAGTTTGTCTGGTCCCAGTGGTTCAGAATTATGATATTGAGGAATTTTATGAACCAGAGGAGGGGGTGGAGGATTATGAACAGTATGAATGTGGATGGGAAGGTCTGGGTGTGCCCATTGAACTGGACATCTCCCCAGACAGACCTTTAGAATCTCCCCCTATGCTGTCTGAGTCCCCATCTCATTTTATGTTTCATAAAAAAGTTGCTGAAACCCTCCAGCTTCCTTTAGAAGAGGCTGTGGATGAGCACGAGGAGCCTGATTTTGTAGAAATGATGGATATTCCAGAGTCTAGGAGATTGTCTATTCCTTTACATAAGTCTTTTAGGAAACAAACAATTACAATTTTAAAAGCTCCTAATTCTGTGCCTCCTGTAGATAAGATGGACAGAAGGTATATATTGTCAGGCCCTGATACTGAATTCCTTTCTCAGCAATGCAGTCATGTTGGGGTAGTTCAGGCTGCTGCCTGTGATAAAGCTAATATTCCTTGGCTTCACATCCTCTGACAAGGATTCCAGGAAGATTGATGCCATGGCAAAAAACAGTATATGGCAGCCACTCTGGGACTCCAGGCAAGCAAATTATATGGCTTATGGAAGCTAGGTATCAGAAATATAGATGGGATCTGTTATGCATTAGCCAAGCAGGCCCATGGCCAGCTGGCTAGTGAACTAGAACAGGTCACTGCTGATGGTATTGAAGCCTCTAAGGTTCAGTTTCATGCTGCTGTGGATGTTAATGATGTTTCCTCTAGGGTCCTTGGCCACATCTGTAGCTTTCAAGGTTGGCCTGGCTCAGGTGTACTAGTTTGTCACAGAATACCCAGACTAAGGCTATGGATTTTCCTGTGGTGGGAAATTCTCTGTTGGAGAGCAGACAGAGAATTACATGAAGAAGATGGATGAATATGGGACTACTTACAAGAGTGCCCAGGCTAAGGGTGGCAAGCCACTCCTCAAGGCATGCCCAGGGTAGGGGTAGGCCTTTTCACAGGCCTTTCTACCAGACTCAGGCCTCCTCTGCCTATGCTCAGAGGACTTCTTCAGAGGCAGGGGCAGGCGAGGGGTGGGCAGACCTGCTCCCACCCCCAGCCTAAAAGCTCCTGTGAAACAGGCACCTGATGGGGTTCCAGGGCCGATTCTCCTGTACCAGTGGGGGCAGGCTGGCTTACTTCAGTCAGAATTGGGCTTCTTTAACCTCAGACAAAGGGTTCTGGAAGTAGTAAGCCAGGGTCTGGTTCTCAGCTTCAAAGGTTTCCCAAGTTGAGAAGCAGACTTTTCTTACTACAAGTCTTCTGAGACCCTCGCTCTGGAAACAGAGGTCTCATCCCTGTTAGCTCTCAGAGCAGTAGAAGGGTTCCTCCCTGCATCAGGGCAGGGGTCTGTATTCAGATACTTCCTTACCCCAAAAAAGACAGGAGAATGGCAGCCCATTTTAGATCTCAGATATCTGAACAAGCATCTTTTGAAACCAAAGTTCAAAATGGTAACTCTGGCAATGATTTTACCTTCCCTAAGGCCAGGGGACTGGCTAGCCTCCCTGGACCTCAAGGATGCCTATTTCCATGTCCTAATCAGAAGATCCCTTTGAAAGTACCTCAGATTCGAACTGCCCTCAGGTCATTACCAGTTCAGAGCAATGCCCTTCGGCCTTACCTCTGCTCCAAGGGTATTCACAAAGTGTCTAGCAGTGGCAGTGGCCCACTTAAGGAGGCAGAGGATTGCTGTTTTCCCTATCTAGATGACTGGCTCATTGTAGGCCAGTCCCAGAACAGGTAAAATCTCACCTGCAGGTCACCCAGCAGCTTCTCACCTCCCTGGGTTTTCTGCTAAACCTACCAAAGTCGGTTCTGGAACCAGTCAAGGTACTCACCTTTATAGGGGCAGAATTGGACACAAAGCTAGCCAGAGCCTTTCTTCCACCAGAAGGGTAAGAATTTAGTGCTCTGGCCTCTTCCATCACTCTGCAGGTCTCTCGACCAGCAAGACACTTTCTGCAGCTCCTGGGGCACATGGCTACATCCACAGCTGTTGTGCAGGGAGCCAGATTTCAGATGAGAGACATTCAGTTTCACTTGAGAACCTTTGGTCTCAGAAGAAGACCCCCTTTCCAAGTTGGTCCCAGTGACTCGAACCTTGATCCTAGCTCTCCAGTGGTGGCAGGATCAGAGCAATTTAAGAGCGGGGTCCCTTCATTCCCCTTCTCACGACTTGACTCTCACTACAGATGCTTCCCTTCTGGGTTGGGAAGCCCACATGGGCGACCTTTCCACTCAGGGAGTTTGGTCCCCCCCAGGAATCTCTGCTCCACATCAATTTTCTGGAACTCAGAGCTGTCTTTTTAGCTTTTCAAGCTTTTTCCACATCTGTCCATGACAAGGTGATACAAGTCAGAACAGACAACACCACAACAATGTGGTACATCAACAAACAGGGGGGCACTCAGTCTTGGCCTTGTGCACTGAGGCAATGAAGTTGTGGTCTCTGGCCTATTCCTGAACACTTCCCTCATAGCAGTTCATCTTCCAGGGAAGGACAATGTCCTAGCGGATGCCCTCAGCAGGATTTCCCAGGGCCATCACGAATGGTCCCTGGATCCTCAAGTGCTGGGGATAGTTTTTGCCAGGTGGGGCATCCCTCAGATAGATCTTTTGCAGCCCCAGACAATCACAAACTTCCTCTGTTCTGTTGCAGGCCTCCGTGCTGGGCTCAGTTCCCCTGGATGCCCTTCTTCTGGATTGGGAGGAAGTTCCTCTATGCTTTCCCCTCTTTCCTCTCCTATTCAAAGTACTAGTCAAAATCAGATCTCAGCCTTGCAGGGTGATTCTGATTGCCCCGGATTGGGCCAGGCAGCCCTGGTACCCACTCCTTCTGTCTCTGACAGTCCATCTTCCCCTGTGCCTCCCCAGGAATCACAATCTGTTGACTTGTGCCCAGGGAAGGGTTTGGTATCCGGACCTCAAATCCCTCAACCTCAAGGGTGTTCTTGAGATCCTAAAGGCTTCTAGAAAGCCTTCCACTAGGGCTACTTATAGTTCTAAATGGAAAAGGTTTTCCATTTGGTGTGCTGGGAAAAATATTTCCCCAGAATCTGCTGAATTGCCCATTTTGTTAGATTACATGGTACATCTTAAATTCCTTGGGTCTCAGACCAGCTACCCTGAGAGTTCATTTGGCAGCTGTATCTGCTTTTGTGTCAGCAGGAAAGTCATCCCCTCTTTCCTCTCATCCTGTGTTTTCCAAGTTTTTTAAGGGATTACTCCATACTAATCCTCCCTTTTAGGAACGGCCCCTGTTTGGGACCTTAATGTTTGCATTGCCCAGTTAATGCAACCCCTTGAACCTCTGTCTTCTGCAGAGCTTAAGTACCTGACTTGGAAAACTGTTTTTAGTGGCTATCACTTCTGCCAGATGCATAAGTGAATTGCAAGCCCTTGTCAGTGGAGACTGACTTTATTTCTTTCCATAGGGATAAGGTAGTCCTTAGGACTAATAGGAAGTTTTTGCCTAAGGTGGTTTCAGATTTCCATCTTAATCAATCTATCTCCCTTCCAGTATTTTCACTGATCACTCCTCTTCTGGTGAGAGGAGTTGTACTTCTGGATGTTAGAGGCTCTTAGTTATTATATAGGCGTACCAAATGTCTGGGTTGAATCCTCCAACTTTTCCTTACCTATGGTGAAGTTGGGAAAGGCAAACCTGCTACTAAGAGATCAATAGCCAGATGGATTGTCTCTTGTATCCAATTCTGTTATCAGAAAGTGGGCAGAGCCCCAGTTTGAGGCTCATTCTGCCAGGGGTACAGCTACGTCTCTAGCTGCTGCCAGAGACATTCCTTTATTAGAGATTTGCCAGGCTGCTACTTGGAAAATGAGTGCGCACTTTTACCAAGCATTACTCCTGGATGTCAGGCCAGGAGAGATGCTCGGTTTGGCACAGCTGTTCTTCAGATCCTATTCCTAAGTGGGTTCTGCCCTCCTCCATGGAGGTACTGCTGTGTATTCTGCTAATGTCTATAATATAGCAAGACTTCATGTTGTTTGAAGAAAAAAATACTCACCTTAGTAATGTTGTTTCTTCTAATAGGGTCTTGCTATATTAAAACCTCCACTCAACCTGCCCTCTCAGAACCTCTACTTGGTGGGTGCGGGCAACTTAGTGTGGGCATTACTTATGTCCTGTTAGCATTTTGCCCCTTTGGGACTTTGGAGTGTGTGTGTGTACGTGTGTGTGTGTTTTATTATACTTATGTTCCATTTTCATATTATTAGAATGGTGTTAGTATTTCTGGTCCCCTGACTTGAGTCTTGGGTGTTGGGACCATCAATGGTTGTTATTATTTAGGTAGCCATTTGGCTAGTGTAGGTACAACTTCCACACAGACCTTTAGTGAGTTTGGCTCGTAAAGATCTGACAGTTCAAGTTTGAAATGACACAGATAGAGCTGCTCTCGTGCCAAAATTCTATTTTGGAATGGTTTTAACCATTTCACTCCGGGGCAGTTCTAGAGCTGGAACAAACTGCTAATGTCTATAATATAGCAAGACTCCATTAGAAGAAACAACATTACTAAGGTGAGTAATTTTTTCTTACTACATTTGTTATGTGTGAAGAAATGGTAAGAGTACTATCTATATGGACTCTTAAATACTTACAGGCCTGAACCTGCTCTAACATATGACCCCTTAGTGTATGTGTATTTAATGTTTGATTATAAGATTATTCACCTTTTGAGTGGAAAAGCATTACCTGCGTTTTCTTTATACTAAGAACCATTTTTGATTGTAATAATCAGTGTTGTAAAATATCAAAGTCAAATTAAAGAGTTTTTTGTAAATTATCTATGTTTATAGCTTTTCCTATTAGAGCCATGCCATCGGCATACAGATAAATCTTACTGTTTTTAATATATGATGATTAAGTCCTGCCATGAATCACTGGAAGTTTTTAGTAGTGAGGTGTTCTCTGTTTCCACTGTGCTCTCTTTACAGTGCCTTAGAGTAACTCTGGACCATCAGTTAGACCTTTCCCCTACATATTTCAAATGTATGTAGACCCTTTAACAGCAAACTGGGTCAGGTCCAGTCTCAGCTGATGCCCTCTCGTGACTCTCCCTCTTCTAATCTGGAAAATCCCTTATGTACTAGTCTTGTTTATACCCGTTATTATTTAAAGGTTTTGATCATGTCCCCATATCCCTACTGTCTTCCAGGGAATACATGTTCAGCTTTCCCAGCCTCTCCTCATATGAGTTTCCCTCTAATCCCTGGGTCATCTTTGTCACCCTACGCTGTACACTCTCCAACAATCTGATGTCCTTCTTCAGGAATGGGGACAATGAACTGCACACAGTACTCCAGGTGTGGCCTGACCAGCGATCTGCAGAAGGGCAGGATCATCCGCCTATTTCTGGAGATGATTCCCCTCACTATGCATCCCTGCATCCTGTTTACTTTTGGTGCCACCTTCCTGCACTGAGTTGACAACATGAAATCCTTAACTCCTACATTAATATTCATAAAATATCCCCAAAGAACTTGAAACAATGTCCCATAATAGTAAAATAGTAACTAATGATAATGAGCTAACTGAGGTAATGAATATTTCTGTTCGATGTTTAATAAAAAAGACAACACAAAAGTACCAAAAATTAATAACCAGACAAAATACATCAAATTTACAATAACCGAAATTACAAAAAGCCATTAAATTACTAAAGCCTAGTTCTTCCACAGGACCAAAGAACATCAGCCCTGGACTGTTATTGGAAAGAATTGATCAAATTTCCACCCCCTTAACTATGTTGTTCAATAAATCTCTGGAGACAAGTGTTATGCCAGATAGTTGGAAATCATCCATTGTTATGGATGTCAGTGAAAACATCAACGCACAGAAATTCAGAATACACATAAGGAGCCAGAACAACTGTGGGTCACCCTGGACACAGGACATGGGACAGCCATACAAACTGGGGTTGTCTACAGGCCTCTAGACCACATGGAGGACATAGCCATAATACCTTGAAAAGATATACAAAACATGACAGGTAAAGGGGAGGCCCTGATAATGGGAGACTTCATCATGCCAGATACAGATTGATCAATACCAGCAAGAACATCTGCCAGAACTAGACACATGGTGGATTTCCTGCTGGGGAAGGGCCTCAAACAACTGGTACAACAATCCACAAGAGACAGGGCTATCCTAGATCTAGTACTGACTAACAGGGAAAGGATCACAGATCTCCAGGTAGAAGGTCACTTGGGGGCTAGTGACTATCACATGGTATGATTCAGTTTGCCCACTAGAACTAAATAATCCCATTCCAAGGCACAAATATGGGACTTGAGAGGAGCTGACTTTGCTAAGATGGTCAAAACAGTTAATATAGCCCTGGCAAGAAGAAATACAGGTGAGAGGTACAGGCTAAGTGGGCAAGCATTAAGGATGCAATACTTAAGGCAACATTCCATTGTGTTAGATAAAAAAATCAAGAACAAAAGAAGGAGGAAACCACTTTGGTTCTCAAAAACAGTAGCAGCAAAGGTCAGAGGCAAAAGGCTGGCCTTCAGGAAATATTAAGGAACACAGCGGGACGAAGATATTGAGGCATACCAAACTACCCTAAGGGAAGCAAGGAAGGCAGTAAGGCAGGAAAAGGCACAAACTGAGGAAGCACTAGCACAAACAGTAAAAGAAGGTGACAAGACTTTCTATAGATACATTAGTGAAAGGAGAAAGCCCAGAGGGGGTATTGCTAAGCTCAAGGGGATAAGGGGGAGTGTGTGTAGAGGAGGACCATGTAAAAGCATCTATCCTAAATAGATACATTTTGCTCAGTATTACTGAAGAGAAGGAAGGGCAGGGCCCACAGCTCAGCACCATGGACACAGGGGTGAGGGAGGTGAGCACTGCTCCCTTCACAAATGAAAGGGTCCTACAAGAGCTCGCTAAGCTCAGGGTGGACAAGGCAATGGGACCTGATGGCATACATCCCAGGGTACTTAAGGAGCTAAGGGTGGAACTAGCAGAGCCATTAGCAGAATTGTTTAGTGAGTCTCTGAGGACAGGAGAGGTTCCAGAAGACTGGAGAAGGGCTCATGTGATCCCGCTCCACAAGAGTGGTAGCAGGGAGGAGGCAGGGAACTACAGACTAGTCAGTCTTACCTCAGTAGTGGCAAGATTATGGAGACACTCCTTTAGGAAAGAACAATGAAACACCTGTAATCCATAGGAGCACATTACACAAGACAGCATGGGTTTACAAAAGGAAGGTCCTGTCAAACTAATCTCATAGATTTCTTTGACTGGGTAACCAGAGTAGTGGACCAGTGGGGTGCCGTTGATGTTGCCTACTTTGAGTTCAGCTAAGCTTTCGATACTGTTCCACACAGAAGATTGATTAATATGCTGTGTAGTCTTGGGGTGGGTCAGAAGTTGGTCAACTGAGTGGCAAAACTGGTTGGTGGACAGAAAACAGAGAGTGGTGGTAAATGGTATACAGTCAGAAGAGATGCAAGTCACAAGTGGGGTACCTCAGGAATCAGACCTGGGGCCAGTCATCTTCAATATCTTCATCAGTGACATTGCAGATGGAATGGAGTGTAAGGTTTGTCTGTTTGCAGATGACACCAAGGTCTGCAACAGAGTAGATGATCTAGATGGGGTGGGCAGAATAAGAAGAGATCTGGATAAACTGGCAAAATGGTCGGAGGAGTGGCAACTGAGTGCAAGGTTATGCACATAGCGAAGAGAAACACTGAATCCACCTATAGGTTGGGAAGGCAGTTGGCGATCACAAGGGAAGAAAGAGACTTGGGCATCATCATCATCACAGATGACCTGAAATCATCCGAGCAGACCACTAAAGCAGTAGGTAAGGCTAGAGGGATGTTGGGATATATTAGTAGGGGTATCGCAAGTCGTAAGACGGAGGTAACAACTGATCTTTAGAAGACAATGGTTAGGCCCCATCTGGAGAACTGCCTGCAGTACTGGAGACAGCACCTGCACAAAGACATTAACAAAATGGAGGCAGTCCAGAAAAAGGCAACCAAAATGGTGCACAGACTGCATCAGAAAACATATGAGGACATATTAATGAAGCTTAATATGTATACCCTAGATCAAAGGAGGGAAAGAAGTGATATGATTGAAACATTCAAACATCTTAAGGGCATTAACAAGGTGAATGAGTCTAGCATGTTAATATAAGGAAAACAGCAGGACAAGGGGACACAGCATGAGATTAGAGGGAGGCCAATTAAGGGGTAATGTGAGGAAGTTCTTTTTCATAGAAAGGGTTGTGGATGCATGGAACAGCCTACTTCAGGAAGTGGTGGATATGAATACAGTGTAGGCCTTCAAAAAGGCATGAGATAGGCATAAGGGAGCACTACAGATGAGTGTGAATAGAGAGGCCATTGACAGAGTACACTCCTGTGGCACATTCATAAGGCAGAAAAAAGGAGCAGACTGGATGGGCCTTGCGGTCTTTAGCTGTTGTCATCTATGTTTCTATGTTATTCCTGGTCATAAAAAAAGGATAAAAAAACAGAACAACTATAGGCCAATCAGTCTCACTTCAATGTGTGGCAAAGTACAGGAAAGTCTGATAAAAGGGAGAACTGAAAAAGAAATCAGATCCCAAGTAAAGATGGATGATTTATAACATGGGTTCACTTCACCCGAACAGTAGTTCTCAGCATAACGCCTCCTACTGAACTACAAGAAGACCAAATTCATGATCTTCTCTCACCCAAAGAACTCCAGGAAGGACCTTTGCCCCCAGATGCTAGGTGTGGATTTAACCCCTCTTGAGCAAGTGGACTCCTTTAAATATCTGGGTATCACCATTGACCAGGCACTTAATTTCCACCAGCACATACATCACCTGTCCACTAGGGCTGTGCGAATAATGAATATTATTTCCCGAATACCATGAGTAATGAGCTATTCGTTATTCAGAATCTGAATAATGAATAGCTCACTATTAGTCTATATTCAGGGAATAATATAACCCCCTTCCCCCCACACTCAAACAGCACCCAAAACCCCTCCCTCCCAAGTTCTCTAACCACTTTTACAATGTAAAATAAAGGCAGCAAGTTATTTTGGGGGCACCCTGCACAGCCCCAGCCACCTCCATGGTCGGCCGCCAGGGTTTAATTACTATTTTAAAAGTTTAAATCCTCACCATGGTCCATTCATCTCCCCCACCGTATCTCCGTAGCTCCATAGCCAGCAGTAGCCCTCGCCTCCCCCACACCCTGCCTGTACCTAGAACAATATGTAAGTGTAAGCAAAAGGCAGCAGGCACAGTGTGCCCTCTTCCACATCTGGCTGCCTTTTTGTGAATGAAACCGTGCTGGCTTGCACTTATATAAAGAACAAGTTGATAATGTGATCAGCTCGTTCTCTATTTAGCGAAAGCAAGTGCTGTTTCTTTCACAAGAGGCAGCCAGACAAGACACCTGTACTATTCTGCCCCCTACACATTACTGAAGAACATAGAAACATAGAATTTGATGGTAGGTAAGGACTGCTTGGCCCATCCAGTCTGCCCATTTCCCAACCTAATGGATAAGCTGCAGATCCTAGTTAACCAACAGCCTACTTCTTCCTACCCCCACCACCACCCCCTAGAATTGCCTTATGAATGTCCCATGCATGCTTGAATTCCACCACTGTTTTTGACTCCACAACCTCCTTCGGAAGGCCATTCCATGCATCCACAACCCTCTCTGTGAAAAAATACTTCCTCACATTGCCTCTGAGCCGCCCCCCGCCCTCTGTCTTCAGATTGTGCCTGCTTGTTCTGAATCTTGCGCACCTCTTTTTCTGAAAGATGCTACCCTCATGGACTTTGTTGATTCCCTTGAGGTACTTGAAAGTTTCTATCATGTCCCCCCTCTCCTTCCTCTCCTCGAGGATATACATATTAAGCTCCTTTATTCTCTATTCATATGTCTTCTGGTGCAGACCCTGCACCATTTTAGTTGCTCTTTTCTGGACTGCCTCCATCCTGTTTATGTCTTTGCGGAGATTGAGTCTTCAGAACTGCACACAGTATTCCAGATGGGTTCTCACCAGCTGTCTGTACAGAGGGATAACAACTTCCTGTTTTCTACTGGTAATGCCTCTCCCTATGCATCCCAGTATCCCCCCAGCCCTCTTTACTGCCCTCTCACATTGCTTGCCCACCTTTAGGTCATCTGATATGACTACCCCCAGCTCCCTTTCCATTTTTGATGTTGTTAGTATTTCACCCCCCATTGTGTACTCTTCCCCTGGGTTTTTGTTTCCCAGGTGCATTACCTTGCACTTCTTAGCATTGAATCAAAGCTACCATACATTTAACCATTCCTCCAACCTTGTTAAGTCCCTTCTCATCCTTTCCACCCCACCTTGTGTATCAACTCTGTTGCAGATCTTTGTGTTGTCTGCAAAGAGACATACTTTTCCTTCCAGTCCCTCTGCAATGTCGCTTATAAAGACACTGAAGAGGACCAGTCCTAGTACTGAACCCTGCAGTACCCCACTAGTAACTCCCCTTTCTTCAGAGTGGACTCCATTTACTATTACACTCTGTGCCCTGTACTACAGCCAATTCTTTACCCAGGCTAGTATCTTGGGACCCTCTCTCAGGCCGGGTAACTTGTATATTAATCTTTTGTGTGGAACTATGTCAAATGCCTTGCTAAAGTCTAGGTAGGCCATGTCCACAGCCCCTCCCTGATCTACTACTTTGGTCACCCAATCAAAGAAATTGATTAGATTTGTCTGACATGACCTTCTTGCTGTGAATCCATGCTGCCTTAGGTCCTGCGCCCCTCTGGCCTCGAGGTACTCGACAATTCTTTCCTTCAGAAGTGATTCCATCATTTTCCCTATCACTGAGGTTAAACTTACAGGTCTATAGTTGCCTGCTTCTGCCCTGCTCCCACTTTTGTGAAGTGGAATCACATCTGCCCTCCTCCAGTCCTCAGGTACCACCCCATCCTCCCATGATTTGTTAAAGAGGGTAGTCAGTGGTGTCACTAATTCTACCCTTAGTTCTTTTAGAATTCTGGGATGAATCCTATCAGGCCCCATTGCTTTGTCCACTTTCAGTTTTAAGAGTTCTTTCAGAACCCTTTCTTCTGTAAATGGGCTGGTATCAACTTCTGTATCCAGAGTGTTTCTATTGTTTGGTTTAGGTACCTCCCCCTCATTATTTGTAAATACTGAGCAAATATATTTGTTTAGTATATCTGCCTTTTCACAGTCACCCTCTGCCCACCCCTCCTCTTTATTAAACATCACTATCCCTCCATTGGTCTTCCTTCGCTCCCTGATATACCTATAAAAGGTTTTATCTCTCTTCTTAACTGTGTTGGCTATCTTTTCCTTGGTTTGGCCCTGTGCTGTTCTGACTGTCTTCCCAGATTCCTTTTTCTTTAACTGATACAATTCTCTGTTCTGCTCTGCTCTTTCTGTGATTCCTTGTACTTCCTGAAGGCTTTCTTTTTTTCCCTAACCTTTCCTGCCACCTCATTTGAGAACCATAGAGGTTTCTTACATCATTTTGTTTTGTTTATTTGCTTCACACAAAGGCTTGTTGCCTCTGTGATGGCAGTTTTGATTATTCTCCATTGTTCTTCCATCCCTTCTTCCTGTCCATTTGCAAGTGCATTCCTTAGGTACTCACCCATTTTGGCAAAGTCAGTCCTCCTGAAGTCTAATACCTTTGCCTTTGTATGGCTTAACTCTACTGCTGTGTTTATTGTGAACCATACTGTTCTATGGCCACATAGTTCCCAGATAGCTACCCACTTCTAAATCTGTGATCCTCTCGCCATCCCCATTTGAGAGTACCAGGTCTAAGATTGTTCCCTCTCGAGTGGGTTCCAATACTAGTTGTCGAAGGCTTGCCTCCTGTAGGGCATCTAGAATGACCCCACTCTTAGAAGTGGTTGTTGTAAATGTACTCCAATTAACATCTGGCATATTCAGATCCCCCATCAGCAATATCTCCACTTTTTCTGCCATTCTAAGAATACTTCCTCTCATTTCCTTGTCCGTGTCCTCCCCCTGAGATGGGGGTCAGTATACAACCCCTTTGAGGATTGTGCTGCCATTGCCTGTATCCAAATTGACCCACAGTGCTTCCTTTCCTCCCTGTTTACCCTTGTTTTCTGTAGCTTTGATTCCTTCCCTTATGTAGAGAGCTCCTCCTCCTCCTCTTTTACCCTCCCTGTCCCTCCTGTAGATAGTGTATCCTGGTATGTTTATATTCCAGTCATGGTTCTGTGTGTACCATGCTTCTGTGACTGCCGTGATATCGAGATGTTCCTCCTCCATCAAGGCCACTAATTCAGGAAGCTTGTTACCCTGACTATGAGCATTAGTACTCATTGCTCTCCATTTTTTGATGGCTTTACCTCTTGTAGCACTATCCCTGTCCTCATTGACTTTACTTTCTCCATTCACCCCTGTCCTGCTCCCAACTGACCTTTGTACCTTGTCTTTCCCTCATTTATTACCCTATTTTGTAGGGGGAGGCTAGGAATTCCCTGCTGCTTATCAGTGCCTACCCCCTTGACTAGTTTAAATGCTTGCCAATGAAGCATTTAAACCGATTGCCCAGAGGAGTTGTTCCCTTCCTGGACAGATGCAGACCATCCTGCCAGTATAGGCTGGTATCCCCCAGGTGAAACCCCAGTCCCCAGTGAAGCCAGACCCCTGTGCTCTGCACCATTTTTTTAACCATCAATTGAATTGAATGGTGCAAAGTACCCTCACCTCACCCTTGCCATAGACAGGCAGCACCTCTGAGAAGGATACTGTGTGTGCGCTACTTGCCTTAGACCCCTCCCCAACTCTACAAACTCCTCCTGCACTACTCTATTCTCATGTTGAGTCAAGTCATTTGTCCCTAGGTGGACAACAATGTCCAGATCAGTCTCCTGTGCAGCTGTTCTCGCAATCCTGAGGATGCACTTCCTGTGCCTCCAAGCCATGGCACCAGGCAGGCACCTTACTTGAGTTTTCCCTGCTCCCCCCAGTTCTATCCCCCAATACTAAAATGCCAGCAGAATAGGCCTAACGGTCTTTCGTGTCTGTTCATTTGGTCAGCCCCCACCCTGGGAGCTGACCTTGCTGCTCCCCTCTCCCTCTCTGGCTTCTCTCTTCTCTGTCCTGGATATTCTCACTGCACTGGTTTTTGCTTCCAGAACCCTTCCCCAGTACCTGTCCAACCCTCTCTTGAACCTCTCCACTGTTTCTGCCTCCACCAGCCCCCTGAGCAGTGCATTCCATGGCTCCACCACCCTCTCAGTGAAGTAGCATCTCCTCCTTTCTCCCCTGAATCTCCCCTCCAGCTTCCACCCATGCCCTCTAGTTGCCCCCCTTCCTTCATAGAAACATAGAGACATAGAAGTTGACGGCAGATAAGGACCATAAGGCCCATCTAGTCTGCCCATTTCTTTTTCTACCTTATAAATGTGCCATTGGCCTTTGCTCTGTCAGTGACCTATCTATTCATAGTCATTTGTATTGCTCCTTATGCCTATCCCATGCCTGTTTGAAGCCCTGCACTGTATTCATAGCCACCACTTCTTGTGGTAAGCCATTCCATGCATCTACCACCCTTTCTGTGAAAAAGAATTTCCTCACATTCCCCCTTAATCGGCCTCCCTCTAATCTCATGCTGTGTCCTCTTGTCCTGCTATTTTTCTTATATTTAAACATGTTAGACTCTTTCACCTTGTTTATGCCCTTAAGGTGTTTGAATGCCTCGATCATATCACCTCTCTCCCTCCTTTGCTCAAGGGTATACATATTGAGCACCGTTAATCTGTCCTCATATGTCTTCTGATGCAGTCCCTGCACCATTTTGGTTGCCCTTCTCTGGACTGCCTCAATTTGGTTAATGTCCTTGTGAAGGTGTGGCCTCCAATACTGCACACCTTCAGAGCACCCTGACTGCTCCTCCTCTATTTACCCCCTTCATGTACCTGAAGACCTCTATCATGTCCCCTCAGTCCCTTCTCTCTTCCAATGTGTACATATTTAACTCTTCGAGCCTCTCCCCATAGGTCCTATCCCCCAAGCCCAAATCATTTTGGTTGACCTCCTCTGGACCCTCTCCAGTGTTCAATGTCCCTCTTTAAATGTGGCCTCCAAAACTGCATGCAGTACTTGAGGTGCGGACTCACCAAGCAGTTATACAGCAGAAATATCTTTTCCTTCCTTCTGGAGGTGAGCCCCCTAGTGATGCATCCAAGCATCCTGTTGACCTTTGCTGCTGCCATCCTACAAGTCTCTGAGTTGTACATCTTGACAGCCACCACCACCCCCCCAGGTCCCTCTATGATTGAGTCCCCCACTAGGAGCTGCTTCCTTTCCCTGTAATGTCCTCTGCCTCCTTCCTGTGGGGCTTCCTTGTGACAGTTGTCCACAACCTCCTTAGTCTCCTCTGTGAATGCATTCATAGGGGATCTATGCTCCGTCAGAATGGTGTATGGATTGTGGTGTGATATAGTTGACTGGGTATGCCTCTGTTCCACCACTCTCATCCTCCCTGAACCCACTGTGGTCCAACTGCTGTGCTTTCTTCGCAATCTCTGAGGTAGTGGTGGTGACTCTGGTGCTCTCTGGATGGGGGAGGTTCCCTTACTACTGTCCAGTGTGGCCTGAAGATGGGCAACCTACTCCCTCAGGACAGAGAGTTGTCTGAAAATAGGGCAGCAACTTAGCCTCCAGAAAGACTCCTGGAAGACTGCTGCCCCACAGCCATTACATTGCACTACTCCCCACATGTCTGTCTACCTTCTTGTTTATCCTGTTTAATTTTTTTTGTATGATTGTTTTGTTATAAATATATATATTATACAATGTGTAGGCTTATATTGTTAGTGCAGGGTGCTAGAAAGGATATGACAGTGATATGCACTTCACCTCTTGAGGAAATAATGTCATAACACCAGGTATAAAGGAAATGTTAGCAGGGGTGGGTGGGGTGAGAGGTGGGCAGGGTATGGGCCTAAACTGTGCCCTCATGAAACAAGGTATGGGACTAAACTGTGCCCTTACTAAACAATCAGCTAAAAGCTCTGACCCACCGCTTGGCTGAGTGTTGACCTTCCTGTCAGCAAAATGCCCTACACGACATATTGTTCTAGGTACAGGCAGGGTGCGGGCGAGGTGGGGGCCACTGCTGGCTATGGAGCTATGGGGGAGATGAATGGACCATGGTGAGGATTTGAACTTTTAAAATAGTAATTACACCCTGGCAGCTGGCCATGGAGGTGGGTGGGGTTGTGCCGGTTGCCCCCAAAAGAATTTACTGCCTTTTTTTTTTACAGAGCAAAAGTGGTTGTAGAATGGAGGGTGGGGTGGCTGTTGTCTAAGGGTGGGGGGAAAGGGGGATACTTTACTTGGCCGAATACGAATATTCGGCTGAATATTCATTCTTGCCGGTCCTGAATACTGAATATTTGACAGAATATTCGAAAAAAAGTTATTCGCACAGCCCCACTGTCCACTGCCCTTAAATGTCCACCTTGGCTTACTCTATTGGTTTAAACACTGCCTCACTCCAGACACCCTCCAACTTGCTGCTTCATCCTCTATCCTCTCCCTTCTCGTCTATGGTATACTCATTTACAATGCTGCCACCACCTTGGCCCTTAGTTGGCTCCATCTTTCCCTCAAAAATCAATCAATCAATCAAATTCTTTATTTATCCAGGCGATAACCATTGAGCAAGCTCATTTACAAGGTGGACCTGCATTACACAAGTCAAGCAACAATGCATTTATATACAGACAAATAGACAGTAGATGCAAGAGTACAACAGTACAGGTGGGCCTGCAATAGACAGGATAAGTAAAAATACATTTGGGTTCAGGTAAAAGACAGTCAGTATGGGTATACATAACAATAGGGTAGCAAGTCAGTAAAAATTTATATCAGATACAACAACATACAAGGTTTAGTATTCCTATAAGGTAATGGCATTATAGTCCAGTGAAGAGATTAGTTGAAGTGGATGCTACAAGTGAAGAGACATACATAGTGAGTTTAAAAAGACCCAGGCATATCAAGGGAGAGACATGTGTCGGGAGAAGTGGGCAGTCAGTGGGGGGGGGGTCTGGAACTGGAATAATACTGGGAGCAAAGAAATGAGATGCTGTGAGTATACAAGGAATAGTTGGGTGAGGGAGGGAGAGATTTAGGGCAGTAGATAAGTAGGTGGCTCAGGGACAAGTTATGCACTTATACAAGAAGGAAGAAAAATGGAAAAAGCAGGGAGGATGTGGAAGGGGGATGTAAGTAAGGTAGGATCATTGGAAGCAGCTGCAGGCTTCTGTAATGTATTTTGAGTATAAGGTCTTAAACACAGTGAGACTAACAGGAGTCCTCAGTTTCAGTGATTTCTGTAACACATTCCAGAGTGATGGCAGAATGAATCCTATGGCAGCTCTCCCAAAACGCGTTAGAACTTTGGGCACTTTCATAGAAATCAGTGAACAGCTTCTTAGGGCATAGGTTCCAGGCATACTGAGAGTCAGGCAATTAACAATATACTGCGGAAGTTTGCCAGTGATAGCTCTGTATGTCCAGAGAGCTGCATTTTTATTTCATCTGTAGTGTAGGGAGGTCCATCCTATGGCCATATATAAAGAGCAGTGATGGGTGGAGCAGGGGAGACTAGTAATGAAGTGCAGGGCTCTGTGGTAAAGTATGTCCAATTTACTGAGGTATGAAGTAACATATGAGCTGTATATAAAGTCGGTGTAATCAATTAAGGAAAGGAATGTAAACTGAACTATCTGTCTCTTGGCCTCTGTAGTTAGTAGGTGGTTTAACCTGAAGAAGAGATCTAGTCTCTGCCTCAGTTTTTTTTAACAAATCCTCCAGGTGGTCTGCAAAGGAGAGTTTGAAGTCTAGCCAGACCCCCAGGTATTTGAATTTCGGCACAAATTCTAGGGTTTCTCCTAGGAGGGTGGTGATGGGGGTAGAGCAGGGTAGGCTGCATGGTTAATAGGTGAAAGTAACATCACCTTTGTCTTTTTGGCGTTAAGTAGCAATTTTTTACTAAGGAGCTGGTATTAAAGTATGTTGAAGTCAGCTTGCAGGTCACTACAGGCAGTTTCAGGAGTTTTATGGCTTAGGTAGATCACTGTGTCATCTGCGAACAGATGAATTTCTGCCTCATTGGTGCCTGAAACTATATTATTGATGTCGATGCCAAATAGGAGTGGCCCCATGATGGATCCCTACGGGATGCCTCTTTTTAACAGATTTGAGAGGGAGAGTTCACTTTTGGCCTTGACTTGTTGGTGCTTATCAGAAAGGTAGTTGTGGAACCAATGCAAGGAGGAAGAATTTAGACCAATAGCTTTTAATGAAGAAAGAAGGAGGCTGTGGTCGACAGTGTCGAAGGCCTTACTTAGCTCTAGAAAAATGGCGCAGATAAATTTTTCACTCTCTAGCTCGTGCTGCCAGTCATTTGTCGCCTTGGCCAGGGCTGTGATTGCACTATGTTCAGTTCTGAAACCAGATTGCATTGGGTTTAGCAGGTTAGTATCATCTATGAAAGATTTCAGCTGGGCATTCACAATTTTTTCCAGAAGTTTTGATAGTACCGGGAGAAGGGAGATGGGCCTGTAGTAGTTTAGATCACAGGGGTCTCTGGATTTAAACAACAGAATGACATGTGCGGTCTTCCACAGTTTGGGGAGGGTCCCTTGAGAAAGGGACAAGTTAAATAAATGTATAATAGGTATGGCCAAGACATGATAGGCAATCTTTAGGTAGTATGGATCGAAGGTGTCAGCGTCAGCAATTTTTCTGGTGTCCAACTGGAGGAGGAGATCTTTTAGTGAGGCAGAAGAGAATGAAAAGACTGCATCTGAGGGACTAGATTCTGAAGTTTGTGTGGTAAGCTGGGAGCATAGGTTGCGTGTAGGTGAGTTATTAAAAGCTAGCCCTGCAGTAGCAAAGTGATTGTTGAAGGCTTGTAGTATCTCTTTATTGTTGTTGATAGTTACATTGTCAGAAATAATTTCTTTCAATTTTGAGCATCTCAGTATAAATGCCTAGATGCTTTTCTGGTCTGGCAATTGCCATAAGCTTGCTAAAGCTAGATTGCGAGCCTTTAATTGTATTTTTTTACCGTGTATCTAGCTTGTCCTGTTTCATGCATTGTATTTACCTTATTACTGTGATGTCCTAACTATGTGACGTGGAACCTTTGTAAATGAGTCTTTGACTCAAAGGTATTTTCCAAATCCTGAATAAATAAATAAATAAATAAAATAAAAAGACCGATCATGCACAACTAATCTTTCAGGTCTGCCAAATGTAAGCAGGGAACAGGGGAGCTGGTACTAGCCTATAAGGCAGTGTCAGATGCCCTCAATTCCCGGGTTCCTGTCCGTGTTCGACCCCTCACTCTTCACCTAAAGTCCACTTGGTTTGACAGGACTTTGAAAGAGTTGAGGCATAGGGATCGAGGGTTGGAGAGGTGTTGGTGGGAATCGGGCCTGGTTAGTGACAAACTTAGATTGATGACCCAACATAAAGATTATCAATCGCAATCTCTTGTAATAAGGCAGCATTCTTGTCCAAAGAGCTTGCAGCAGTGAAGGATTGACCTGCTTAGCTCTTCCAGACTGTTGACAAACTGTGCAGTCCAGCCTGTCTTCTATCACAGGGAGCATTTTCACAGGTTAAGTGCAATGAGTTTGCACGATTCTTTGCTGATAAGGTTTTCTACTATAAGATCTGAGATCCATTCAGAACCCTTTATGTGGTGTGGTGGTGGCAGTTTGCAGGAGGTTACAGGCCCAAGGTTAGCCTGGTCTGACTACAGCTGGCTGGCAATTGCAGAAATTGTGTTGGTCATCCAGGGTATGCATCCAACCAGCTGTAGCTTGCACTCGGTCACAACCCGCCTCCTTATGGGGTTTGTTGAAGTCATCAGGCCTGTCCTGGCTAGGATTGCCTGGAGCTTGTTGGATTTAGGGGTGTTTCCTGACCCACTGAAGAAGGCAGTAGTAACTCCCCTCCTGAAAAAAACCTTCCATGACCCAGACTGCTTAGTCAACTACAGATTTGTCTCTAACCTACCCTTTGTGGTCAGGCTTAAAGAGAAGATGGTTGCAGTGCAACTGGGTGACCATTTAATTGTTCATGATATCTATGATCCTTTCCAGTCCAGTTTCAGGAAGAGGCATAGTACCAAGACTGCCCTTGTCTGGGTGCTTAATAATTTTTTATTTTTTTTTATTTATTAAATTCTTGGATTACAAATACCTCCTGATAGTGAGAGACAGGAAGAACTGCTCCATCATGGTTCTCCTTGATCTCTCTCTCTCTGCAGGATTTTCACTGTGGACCATGGGGTACTGCTGGAACACCTGCAGATACTCTGTGGACTGACTGGTACAGTCTTCAGATGGTTTCATTCATTCCTCAAAGGCAGGATGCAGAGTGGTGTTAAGAAATTCTTCCTCATCCTCTCTTCCCCATCATGAAGGGTTCTGCGTTGTCCCCCATGTTGTTTTTGATGTATATGCTGCAGTTGGGAGACATTATTAGGTGATATGTGCTGAGATTTCATTGCTATGCAGATGGTACTGAGCTCTACATGTCCTTTGTGCCCGGGCAGGGTGATGCGGTCCCAGTTATGAATAGCTGCCTCTCTGAGATTTGGAACTGTATGACTGTCAACTGGTTGAAGTTGAATTCAGGCAGAACTGAGGTGCTGGTTGTGAACCCTGGTCATCAGAGTGTGGAGTAGTTGGTGGGTTTTCCCCCTGGGTGTTGGCTTGGGGGGACCAGCTGCTCACCTTAGACTGGGTGCGAAATCTGGATGTGGTGTTTGACAGCTGACTGACTTTAAAATCTAAGGTGTTTGCTGCTGTTAAATCCTCATTTTACCACCTGAGGAAAATCACCTGGATTAAGTGCCTGGTCCCCTCAGACAATCTTCCAACATTGATCTATGCCTCTGTGACCTTCTCCCTTGACAATTGTAATTCCCTGTACCTTCAGCTACCAGAGGTTGATATCCACTGATTGCAGCTGGTGCAGAATGCAGCAGTCAGGTTGTTGACTAGTTTATCAAGATCTAGACATGTCATGACTGTGCTCCATGAGCTGCGCTGTCTGCCTATATATTAAATGGGCCAAGCTTGGGTTCATTGACCATATTTGGGGGGAGTACCTTAAGCCATAGAGGGGCCTGATAGATGAAAGATCTTTGCACTTGTGAGGTATGGAAAAATGGGACATGGAAAGATTCTCTTGTGGCGCTTCACGTACGGTGGGGGGTTTGGGTGGTGGAGAGAATGTACTGGATGGCAGATGGAGTTAGGCCAAGGCTTTTTTTTTTCCCCTAGAAGATGCACTTGATACCATATTCTGCCTCACAGAGTAAGTCATTTGGACTGCACATAAAAGGCACATGTGTGGGATAGTCTATTGAAACTGAGAAGAAGCTTGCAGGATTTATTAATGGGCAGTACTAATCCTATTGATTATGGTGTCAGGGGCTGCTCAATAGACTATTAGCCCATAGTTGATGATGTATTGAATGGAGGTTTGATGCTGAGTGACAATGCTTCTTGGGTCAGGCAATTGTGGATTCTGAACAGTAGACTAATTCTAGGACTGACAACCTTAACAATTTGATCTGTATGCCGAGCAAAGGACAGAGCGTTGTACAGAGCGATGCCTAGTTATTTTATGGTTTGTACTTTCTCAAAGGGGGTGCGTAGGCTGTTCAGGATTGTCATTTCAAAGCTCTTAAGCTTATTATGTGGGTTTGCAAATAGCATAACTATAATTTTTTTGTAGTTCATTAGAAGTTTGTATTTAGAGTCCAAGCTTCTGCTGCAGTGAAATCAGTTTGAAGAGGAAGGGGAATGGTGGATGGGTTGGGCAGCTGCAGAATGAGGGGTGCTAGCTGCACATTCAAACAGACTTGATAGATCTCGTGGCCTTTATCTGTTGGCAAATTTGGTATGTTGTAAGGTTTGACTGAAGTTGGAGCAGGTCTGGGCTATTAAAGAATATGACAGCATAATCAGCATAAAGAAGAATTTGCTCTTTGCAGACTGAAGATAGTTTGTTAATAAAAAGGCTAAATGAAAAGGGGCCAAGAATTGACCCTGAGGGACACCTGAGAGAACCGGATGATTGTTGAAGAGTGCACCATCTATTTTTACATATTATGACCTATTATAAAGGTAACTCTGAAGCCTTCCAAAAACTTCCGTGGCGAGTCAAAAGGAGGGAAGTTCAGAATGAAGTGTCTTCTGACTGACAGTGTAAAAAGCCTCAGTTAGGTTGAAATAAATTGCCCTGTCTATCTAACTAATATCAAGTGCCACATGCAGGAGACCAGAGTACTACAAGAGGGCAGTGGAGGTGCTGTGCCCCCTTCAGAACACGCGCTGTTGTGGACACTATATTCCATAGTTTTCCTGGTACTTGACCAGTTGGTCAGAAACAATTCTCTCTAATGCCTTAGAGAGGGGAGGCAGTATTGATATTGGGTGGTAGTTCAAGTAAAGTGCTCTGTCCCCATTTTTAAAGACAGGTGTGACCACTGACTTTTGAAATTGAGGGGAATTGACCCAGCCGTAGAGATTGGTTCATGAGATATTTTAGCAGCAGAAGCACATCATCCAGGGTCAGAGCAAGTATCTTAAGGCCCGGTGTGTTGCTGCTATGTCTGGATTTGCCTAGAACCTCCATGGGATATTTTCTGCCTTCACGGATGGTGATTGCTGGCCATGGCCATGACCATGAACATGGCCATGTCTTGGCCCTGGCAGTCTCTGTGAGGCTCGAGGTTGGAAATCTCAAGATTGTTCCAGTCAGTTGGTTGGATCATTGAGCACTCAGGATCAGTTTCAGGAAGACCCCTTCCAGTACATTCCCTATGGAGGTGGTTCAATACTGTCCTTTCAGAAGGCTAAGCCCAAAAGTACTTACAGGGACTTTGGACACCTTGGAAAAGTTGTCAGCATGCATTGGAAGTCCAGGGCCAGCAGTGGAGGGTTATAACAAGGTTGCCACTGGGGCCTTTGGCGTCACTGTGCCAATTTGTGTGTCACCTGGTGGTGCACCTCAGCTTACCATGAGCTGATGTCAACATCAGGGCACAGTGCATGAAGATTAGAGGATAGTTAAAGGAGGTCCAAAGCCCTGGAGGACAAACTTGTTTTGATGTCCCATTATAAGGAATATCAGAATGCAGTCACTCAGAAAAAGGCAACATTTCTGTTAAAAGAGATTGCTGCAGAAAGGAACAGATCAGCTCATCTTTTTTGGACTGTAGACAGGCTTCTTCATCTTGCCAATCTATAGTGCATGAGAGCATTTATCCCCTGGAAATCAGAGGCACTCATTCAGTTATTCTCAGAATTCTCAGACAGGGTGTCCTCCATTAGTGCTTTAATTACTCCAAGTGGGCTGGGACAGCCTAGCAGTGGACAACCTAATAATTAGGAACACAGTCAGTGGTCCTGGGAGGAGTTTTGTCTCCAGTGATGATGGAAGAGATATGTGAGATGATCTTGGAGCCGTGGCCAGCATTTTATAACCTGTATCTGGGCCGATGTTATTTACTAGTTTGTTGTGTCTGACATGATCTGGGACTGGTGCACCTTATCAGAGGGGTATTGCAATGGTGCTTAAGTGAACACTGTTGACGCTTCTTCTAAAAAATACAACTTTGGACCTGGAGGTCTTGGCAAATTACTTTTCCAGTCTGTAACCTTCCCTTTAAGGGCAAGGGTATTGAGAAGGTTGTTGCACTTCAGTCTGAGGCACACTTTGCAGTCTTTGACATTTTGGAGCCTCTACAGTCTGGATTTAGGTCCAGGTATAGCAGTAAAACTGCACTAGTCCAGTTGCACAATGACCTGCTCAGGGCAAGGGATAGAGGAGAACAATTGGGTTTCGTCCTCCTGTATCTCTCATCAGCATTTGATACCATGGATCATGGACTGGCTCTGGACCACCTCAAGGAGTACGTAATGCTCACCATCGAGGTCATCTGCTTGTTTGAGTTCTATCTCAAAGGTAGGACCCAGAGGGCAGTGTTAGGAAGATTTTCTTTGTGCTGTTGGTTCTCTCCTGTGATGTAGTCCTGGGCTGGGTCATGTCGCCTATGTTGTTTTCAGTCTACATGCTTCCCCTGGGAGAGGTCATTATACAATATGGGCTTGGGTTTCTTTGCAATGCTGATGATACCTAGCTCTATATGTCTTTTGCACGTGGGACACAGGGTACCATGACATTCTATATAGATTTCTGACCAAGATCCAAGACTGGATATCATAATGCTGGCTAGGGGAGTGTCAGCTGCCAAAAGGGAGAATGGGCTACGACTTGGTCACCCTAGACCTGTAGCCATCACCAAAGTGAATAATTGAGGAGTTGTTCTAGACAAGGAGCTGACAATGGTGGCTTAAGTGTTAGTAGTAGTCCAAAATGGCTTTTTCCATCTGCAGAATATCAGCCAGATTAGGTCCCTTATTCCTCCTGATAACTTGATCACATTTTTACACATGTGTATGTAACCTCAAGGCTCCACTACTGCAATGCTCTCTACCAAGGGTCAGTGGAGGTACACTATGACGCTTGTAGCTGCTGCAGAACTTAGCAGCTCAGTTACTAAACAGCCTTGTAAGATCATGACATATTTCCTTGGTGCTGCGTGATCTACTTTTGCAGCTGGCCAAAATGGCTTATCTCTTACAATTGTTGGGCTCGATTCTAAAAGCATTGGTGCAATACTCATTCATTTATGAGCACATTTATACAGTAAGAACTCATGCAGAGCTCAGTCGGCAGATGGCCATGGAGGAGAGAGGTGAGCTGTGTTAGTCACCAACTAGGGATGGGTGGAGGGTGACTAGCACAGCTGGGTGGGGCAGATGGGGGCCATTGGACTACCAGGGATCCCTGGGGTTCTAATATTTACACAGTTGTGGCACCATATCAGGTCACAGCATGGAGGGGCACAGCTGCCCTGTGGGGCACTAGCATTGTGGGGTTGGAGGCATGATGTGTGTGGGCTGCCCTGAAGAGCTTTGAAGGTTTTAAGGCTCTGGGGGGTGTGAGATGCCCAGTTGGGCACATCTGCTTTGGGAGATAAGGGGCTGGGGGCATTGTGGGCTGCCCTGTGAGGCACCAATGGGGGTATTCTGGGTATGGGAGGGGAAATCCTAAAGTGGGTGCAGTGGGTCTCCTGAACCCACAGAGGACATACTCTGGCTCTCATACTCGAAGAATGGTTTAAGTCACACAAACTGGTCATGAACTACAGCAAAACAAAGGTTATGACCTTCTACAACGCCAGGAGCAAGTACAAATCCCGTGACCTCACCATCCTAAACCAAACAGGGACCTTACTTGAACACGTTCCTGATTTTAAATACCTAGGTGTCACATTGGACAGCTCACTGTCCTACCATCGGCACATAGATTACGTCACCAAAGCCACCAACATCCGTATAGGCCTGCTCTACAGGCACAAACACTGCATGACTCCTGACACTCTCCGGTTGGCTGTCAACAGCTCTGTCACCTCCATCATCGATTATGGGCTAGCAATTTATGGCTCTGCCTCCACCTCTGCCCTCCGCAGAATTACAGTTGCACTCAACAAAGCATGCAGGCTGCTAACTGGGGCTGATTGACTTACACACACTTGTGACCTGTACACTTGGGCAGGATGGCTACCTCTCATCAGCGGATACAGTATCAAACCTGCCTCTTAGCCAAAAAGTCCTCCCTCGAGTCATGCCCCGGGCATTGAAAGCTACTTATTGACCACCACAGCACCCAGAGAGCTAGAAGTTCACAACAACTAACCTTCCTTGTCCCCAGATGCCGGACTACTATGGGCCAGAGGACCTTTGCCCACAGTGCACCACAGTGGTACAATACTCTCAACAAAGAAACTCTTACTGCTGCTGCTCTTGGCCCTTTTATGAGACAACTCCGACTTCATCTAATTTCAACTAGTCATTGTGACTGCCTCGCCTAATTGGGGGCCCACCGTTTACTGCCCTCCACTCCAGTCTTGAAAGCTCTATCTCCCGCCTTGCCTCCATCTACCTGCCTACCCCCTTGCCCCTCTCCTTCCTGGCATTTCCTGACTTTTATCCTCCTCTCTCTCTCTCTCTCTCTCTCTCTCTCTCTCTCTCTCTCCTCCTCCTTTAGAGCTCTTACCCTCACCCTCTACCCTCTGACAATGGCCTTCCTGCCTGCATACCCCCTTCCCTCTCACCTGCAGTGCTTATTTCCAAGATTTCCCTTGGCTGGTTGTGTCATGCTACCTAACATTTGGCACATTTTGAATTACTGGAATTTCCTAAGCCTCAGTCTCATACTTCTTGTTATTGTGTAACTATGTATTATTATGTTGACCTTTGTACATATGTATACCCCCCATTCCTTCAACGTGGAACCTTTGTAAACGAGCAGTTCCTGCTCAAAGGTATTTGTAATCCTAGATTTCAATAAAATAAAAAATTAAAAAATACTGTATGTACAGTTATGCCAGCTAAATGTTGGGTTAACTTATATTGCAGGTTCTCCTTCGGGGGATCTTGTAGAATCCTGACACTAGGGACTTTGTTGCTGCCCTACTAGAATAGGGTGCAACTGCTTTTGTAAACCCCCTAGCGCCATGTCACAGGGAGTTTAGTGCACAACTGCTGGTGTAACTGCTCTTTGGCACAAGTGGCCTGTGATATGTCGCAGAGCACATTGTAGAATCCCAAAGGTCACAACTGCTGGCTTAACTTGTTACTTGCGCCATTCTTTTTGGCGCAAGTGCTGTTATGCCAGGTGTAACATTTTTGGAATTGGGCCCTAGGTCTTTTAACTATAAAGCCCTATATGGACTGGGCCTCGGCTACCTGGCTGAGCTCCTGCATTCTCATATGCCCATTCACCTGCTATGGTCCTCCTACTAGGGCCTCCTGGTGGTTCAGAGTGCAAGAATAAAGATGTAAGGGGACTGGACATTTAAGGTTGTGGGCCCAGCCCTCAGAAACTCCCTGCCCAGAGCTTTGAGGGGGATTCCTAAGTGGAAGACTTTAAAAGGGGCTTGAAATCTTATTTATTCCACCAGTCATTTGGGGTGAATTTGTAATATTTTGAAACCCCTTTTAGTAATATTTATTAATTGATTAATTAATTTATTAATATCCTTTCTTTTAGAGTGTGATGGAGTTGTATGTACTGAATATAGTTATTGTGTTCTGTGTTATTGTAATGGTAACCTGAGCCTCCAAGGAAGGGCTCAACAGATAAATGAAGACTACTATTACTACGTGCAAAGTCTAGCAGTTATAGGTGGTAACTTTAACACCACCCTTAACCCTGGTCTAGATAAATCTGGCCAGTCAATGCATCAGCCAAATAGAAACACACACAGAAACAGAAAGTGATGGCTGTTAAGGACCATGTAATCCATCTTGTCTGCCAATTGAATACTACCCCTGCCTAGTTTGCTTTATTCCTGAAGTTGCCATACTGATTGCCCCATGCTAGCTTTAAAGCACCAACCATGTTTGCTGTCACCACCCTGGGGGGGTGTGGCATGGTTTTTCAAAGTTCAACCACTCTTTCAGTGAAGAACTACTTCCTAAAGTTGCTCCTGAATCTACCGCCCCTTGGACGCATGTTATGACCCCTAGTCCTGTTGCAGTTGTTCATCTGGAGGAGATTTTGCACCCTAATCCTATTGATGCCCTTAAGGAACTTGAAGGTCTCTACCATGTCTCTTCTCTGTTCTGGGAGATACACGTTAAGTTGCTGCAGTCTTGTTTCATATGGTATGTGATGCGTACCCTGCACCATCTTCACCGCCATTATCTGTATAGTTTCCAGTCTGCCTATATCCCTCCTGAGGTGTGGCCTCCAGAACTGGATGCAGTACTCTAGGTGTAGCCTCAATAGGTACTTGTACAGTGGCATGATCACCTCATGTTTGCTAGTCATAATGCTTCTTCCTGTACATCCCAAGATGCCACTAACCTTTAGCACTGCCTTCTCACATTACTTTCTAACCTTCAAGTCATTCAAGATAATTACCCCAAGATCATGCTCCTGCATTGTTGTAGTCAACTGCTCTCCTCCTAGAAAGTAGTTCCATACCGGGCTGCAATTTCCTAGGTACAAAATCTTACATTTTTTGGCACTGAATTTCAACTGCTACTTTCTCAACTATTCTTCCAGTTTCCTTTGGTCCATCTTCTAGACTCCTTTGGGTATGTCAACTATGCTGCAGAGTTTAGTATCATCCACAAACAGGCGCACCTTTCCATCCAGTCTGTCAAGCTATATCACTAATAAATATATTGAAAAGGATTTGTCCCAGCACTAAACCCTGTGGAACCCCACTAGTCGCCTCCCCCTCTCAATACAGTGTATCATTTATCAATACCCTCTGGGTCCTTCGGTCTAAACAATTTTAACCCAGTTGATTATTTTATGCCCAGCTCCCATCTGCTCTAGCCTGTTTATCAGCCTCCTTTGGGGGACGGAGTTGAAGGCTTTGCTGATGTCCAGGTACACTACATCCCCCTGGTCCATCATTCAGGTAACCTAATCCAAAAACTTAATCAGGTGTGCTTGGCAGGATCACCCTGCTGTGAAGCCATGTTGTTTTGGGTCATGTTGTCAACTTGCTTCTAATAATGTGACTATCCTCTCTTTTAATAGGAACTCCAATATCTTCCCTACTACTGAGGTGAGGCTGTGTGGAGGGGTTGTGGGATGACAAATGGACCAGCCACCAAACGTCAGGTTCAATACACAGTCTCTGTGTGATGTTCATTCAAAACACAAGAAATGACCTTCTGCGGTGGTGTATTTCTTCTTTAGCACATCAGTTTGCAGCAACAGATTATGAATGTCCTTTCTTTGTACTTAACAAGCACCTACTGACACTGATCTCTGATCCCATTACTAGTTGAGATGTAGCGACCACCCCTATGCACGGTATATTTGCTTGGATAGTGGGGCCCAAAAAAAAGAAAAACAAAATAAATTATAAACAAAGAACCTCAATGCAGAATTACTGAAAGAACAGTTACCTCAAAGGGCATTGGTAAGAAATCAAATTTCAAAGAAATACAACATCATACATACTTCCATAATGCAATGCATCATTGGATATATGCAAATCACCATGGCATTTCTGGCTTGTTAAGTTTACAACAATTTACATGCATTTTAAATAGCACAACTAGCTTAATTTCTATAATAGTCACCTAGTACTTTTTACCATTATCAAAACACCAAGTGCCAATGGTATTTTCAACATTTACAGGTGTCATAAACATAAGGTTTATACATTAAGGTATTTTATAACATAGTGCTGTTACATACTAAATCCAACAACAATAAAAACAACCTTTTTTACATGCACTCAGAAGTCACCACAATAACCTCCCTGTACGAGGACCTGAGAGGGAAAAGGAAATCAAAGAGGACACTATAACATAGTCAAGAGAGGGAGAAGGGGGTGCCCACAGGTGGCCAACTTTATGGACTAGAAATAGTAAAGGATAGATTAGGCTTAGAAGTAGAAGAACTGTTGCAACAGATTTAAGAAAAGATCAGTCATCAAGAGTGGCGGAAGCTCCTGGTCACAGGCTGACTTGATGATAGTTTCCCACTTCTTACCTACTCCTACTTTTGTGTAGCAGTACCACTGTTGCCCTTTTCCAATCCTAAGAGACTTCCCCACTCTTTAATGATTTCTTGAACAGTTCTGCTGGTGGAGTGGCCTGGTCTTCTGTAAACTCTTTTAGAATTCTTGGGTGAATTCCAACTGGCCTCATTGCTTTGTCCACTTTTAAAGAACTGAATATCTCTAGGATTCTTTCCTCTGTGAACGGGCACATGCCTGCCTCCTTGATATGGAGCTCCTTTTTACACAGTGCTGGTCCTTTACCTAATTTCTCCTGCCTGAACACCAAGCAGAAATACCCCTTCAGGATCTTTGCTTTTTTCCAATTAATTTCTGTATGCTTGCCCTCCTCACTTGCTAGTCTGATAATTCCACCTCGCTCTTTCAAATTTCCCTTATATACCTATAGAAGATGTTGTCACCCTTTGTTGTCCCCTTCACTATCCTGTCCTCTGTTTGGGCCTTTGTAATTCTAATTGCCTTCCCTGACTCTTTCAGCTTCACTTTGTATAACTCCTTATTACTCTCCGCTTTGGAATTCTTATACCTCCTGAAAGCTTTCCTCCTCTCTCTTTTTTTGCCTGCTGCTTCTTGGCTAAATCAGAGGGGATTTCTTTTTATTTTGGCTTTGCTGACTTGCTTGGTGCAAGCTGAAGTAACTAAGGTTATTGTCTCTTTTAATTTCCTCTAATTTTCTTTTACTCCTGGTTCTAGTCTACAGCCTAAACTGCCTTTAATGTGAGCTCTTATTTTGTGGAAGTCTACTTTTCTGAAGTCAAGGATCTTCACTTTAGAATGACTTGTGTCCTCAGCTCAGTTTTCCTCACAGTGAACCATGCAGTTGTGTGATCATTAGAGCTCAGATGGCTCCCTACTTCCACTTTCAAGAGCCTGCAACTATCTGTGAGTATGAGGTCTAGGGTAGCCTCTTCTCTAGTTGGTACTTTCACCAATTGATTGAGTCCTGTTCTCTTTAGAGCTATTAAGAATCCTTTTTCTGAAGAAGCCTTGTAGGAATCCCAATCCACATCAGGTAGATTGAAATCACCTACCAGTATTATTTTCCCCTTATCAGTCATCCTTTATATGGTTTCCAGGATCTCCTTGTCTCTTTCCTCCTTCTGGGATGGAGGTCTGTAATTCACTCCCACCCATATGGAGGCCTTGTTTCCAGTTTCAATGGTGATGCACAAGGCCTTGGCCTCACTGTGAATTTCTTGACTCTCAGTAGCTTTGCTCCCCCTCTTTAACATAATTGCTCCCCATTTTTCCCCTTGCGGTCTCTTCTGAACAAGCTGTATCCTGGAATGGCTAAATTCCAGCTGTGCTTCCCATTAAACTACCTTCTCTGTTACTGCAACCCAGTCTTTGTCTACTTCCTCCATTTTTTTTTATTCTTTTGTAACCAGGTAAGGCCCACTAGGCACAAGTGCCTGTTTTCAGGAGTGACGTGGAAGCACTGGGTTATTAAATGACTTGCTCAGAGTCACACAGTATGCAAGTGGAGGTTGTGGGAATCAAACCCAGGTCTGCTGGACGTACTAAGCTCAATCACAGCTTGTTACTCTAACCTCTAGGCTATACTGTCAGCCATTGTGATGGTTATGTCTGGGATCTTGTTTGTCAGACTGCGGCATTGACGCTCATTGCCCTCCATCCCTGCCTCATGTCATTGCTCTCGAGAGCAATTTCCTTGTCCGTGTTCCTTTCTTATTTTCTTCGTTTTCCATAAATTAAGTGTTCTGGTTTTGAGTTTCTCTTCTTCCATGATATTTATCACCGTGTGCCCTGTTAATGCACTGCCAGCTGATGGTGGAGGGGCATCTGTTCCCTTATAATTCTTAATGGGTAATAGTGCCCTCTCACCATCTGCTAGTTTAAACAATTTGCAAACGTGTCAGATTTCTGGCCCAGTGATCTGTTCTCCTCCTTTGTTAAATGTAGACTATTAAACTTAAAGAACTCCCTCTCCCAGAAGTTCTGCCAAACTCCTACAAAAAGGTGACCCCTTTGTTGCACCAATCCTTTAACCAGTTATTTTGATTCCAAATTTCCTTTTCTCTGATTCTCTGCCTGCCACCTCCCTTTTCCCATACTGGCAGAATTTCAGAGAAGGAAATGCTAGATGAAAGAGAAGTTGGTCTGTTGCCTAGCCTGGTTAGGTGCTCCTTTGTCTCCTCCACAGACTGACTGGTGAGGTCATTTGTTCCCAGATGGATGAGAACATGTGTTCCTTTCCCTGCCCTATGTATGTTTTTCCAATATGGTCAGCATCCCTCCATGCTGATGCTCCTGGGATTCATCATTCCTCTGTCTTTGATTGACCGTCCTTCTTTGGGTGACGGTCAACTCCTGACATCATAGAGTCCTCTGTGATTATTAGTTTTTTTTCTAATGCTCCTGTCTTTTTATGCATCTTGGTTGGTTGACTTTAGTAAGTGCTATGGTGGCTGTTAACCTGCTAAATCCATAATATTCAGCTCAGATGATAGAGATGAGAGCCAATTTGATTTTGTATAGGATTAATAAGTTCCTTGTGCCTGCCTGTGTTGTTTGTTGGGGCTTTTGCCCTACTACTCCCAACCATTTGCCAACCTCCTGGCTGATTTGTCCTCTGAGGTAGAGATGGGCCAGTTGGGGGGCCGGTGTAGTGATGCTCGAATGCTATAGCATGTGCTTCTCTGAATTTCAGTACAGAGGTGAGTGATTTCACTCCATACTACTCGGAGTTGCAACCTCAGGTTCCCGAGTGCCCAGCATGTAGGAAAGTGGCCTACATCCGAGATATAAGTCCTTTAAAATAGTGTTCCACAGTGCAAACAGTTGACAATGCCCACCATCAACATGGATGATGTGCTTTGTGGATGAAAAGAAGGTTTTTTTTCTGCTCACTCTCCTCCCAAATCCCAGTTTCTAATGCTAATCATATTGTGCCACATATTCACCCTATTGGGTTCCCTCAAGTGGAAACCCCCAAATTCGATGACTGGAGGGATGGGTCTTCTCCTTAGTACCTTCTTCTTCTAGTAAGCCTATATGAGTATAGCTAATGAAGGGAGGGTGGGTGAAGGGGTGGGATGGTGGGAAATACACGAAAAGAAAAGGTGTTAAAGTAAAATACCAAAAAGGATAAGTTAAAGTAAGATGAAGTAACTGCTCTCTGTAGCCACCAGCTAGTCTGTGCTGCTGCAGTGAACCACAGAGTTTGCTGCCCTCATGGAGTGACTTTCTTATCTGCTGCTGCTGCTGTGGAAGTTGCACCCAGCTTTGTAGCCACTGAGATGGCCGTGCAGCATTAGTGCTACTATAATCCAAGTTACAGCCCCTTTCCCTTTATGATATTCTGGCAGATACAGTTGAGTGTGCTGTACTGCAGCTGGATACCTGCCTTGCTAGTCTAATAAAGCCCCAGTGAAGATCCTTACCCCAAAATGCAAGGCTCAAAGATGCCTAAAGAGAGCAAGGTAAAAAAAAGAAAGTTATTTTAAAACTAAAGTAGAATACCGGAGGGACAGGAAGGTGGGAAAAACCTGAAAAGAAAAGGGGTTAAAGTAAAACACCAAAAGATAAAATAACTGCTCTCTGTAGCCACTATCCAAGCTGTAGTGCTGCATTGAACCACAGAGTTCACTACCCTGAGGGAATGAAGTTCTTATCTGCTGCTGCTGCGGAAGTTGCACCCAGCTTGGTATCCAAGCATTGGTGCTACTACAATGCAAGTTACAGCTCCTTTCCCTTTATAGTATATGACTAACCCCCTATTGTATATGAAATCCAGCAGCTGCTCCAAAGCTGTTGTACTACAGTTCAAAGGTCAGAAAACTTGTTGTAGTATCAATCTGACGTCACATCGATAGTACAACAAGTTTTCTGTCAATTAAATAGTCGCGTCCATAACTAAAAATTCGAAAACTCAATTTGAAATCAGCGTGTCTCACAACCAAATTAATCTCAAGCAAGCATAAAGCAAATAAAAACAGCATGGCAGCAGCAGTGTTTTCAAAGCTCATGACAGACAGAGAACAGTTTATAGCTGATCAGGAAAACGCTTCGTACTATCCAGAAACGGCAGACGACATAAAAATAGTGCAGAACTATTTAAAAATGTAGACGACATCGGGACATATACAGAATTCCAATAGAAGAGCTAGACATACTCTGGCTGACTTGTATAAAATAAAAAGAATAGATGGGTCGGATTATGAACCGGGAACAATCAGAGGCATTTTAGGCAGTGTCGATCGTTATCTAATAAAGCATACCTATGGTCACTCCATCTACCATGGCAAGAACAGTCCATTCGTGCAAACATTAAGGACAATGACAGCAAAGCTAAGATATCTAAAAAAGCAGGAAGGGAATAAACCCAATAGGGCTGAGGCTCTAACTGACACAGACATCAACCAGCTGTACAATTCAGGCACACTTGGTCTCTCAAATCCATCATCCCTCCTCAACATGGTATTTTTAATGTTGGACTGTATTTTGCGCTCCGTACCATGGAACAGTACAAGTTAAAGTGGGGAGACCTAACCCTGTTAACTGACACCAATGGCCAAAAATACTTAGAATATAACGAGTGACAGACAAAGACTCGTTCTGGCGAAAATCCCAGGGACATAAGGCCTGTGAAACCCCGCATGTACGAGAGCAGCATAAATAAAGAAAGGGACCCGATCTCTGCCTATCTTAAATATGCCTCCCAGAGACCACAAGCAATGAATGCACCCGATGCACCTTTTTATCTGGCCCCCAACATAAATTTTAAGCCAGGAGTCTCCCTCTGGTATAGAACTATAACCATAGGAGAAAACAAAATTAGAAACATGATGAAGCAAATGAAAATGTCTGCTGGCTTGCCTGAAAGTAAAAAAATCACAAATCACTCCACCAGAAAGACATCGATCCAGGCACTGGTAGATCATAATGTCCCTCCCACAGAAGTTGCACAGGTCTCCGGCATCGAAATATACAAAGTATTAATAATTACAGCATGATCTCCAGTTCCAAACAGCAGAGACACTCGTCCATCTTCTCGGCCCTAACTTCCGAAACCGCGACTAGTGTCAGCCCCACTGAGACAGCTCACAATTGGCTGGAAACAGGAAATACATCAGTGCCTGTCCAGCATCAAAATGTCATCCCAACAGAAAAGCTGCCTTTCCACATTTCATTTGGGGAACACTGCGTTTTTCAGCAAGGAGTCACAGTGAATGTAACACACTACTCAAAACCGGAAAAGCGGAGGCGAGTAGCGGTGATCGTAGACACCAGTGACTCTGAATAAGTAAGTTTTTTCTCTAAATTTAACCATATAGATGTAAAACAATGTCTGGGGGGGCGGGGGTTGCTCTGCCAACTGACAAATGCTGACATTATTTTTTTCTTCCTCTCACAGAAATGCTGAATGACGCCACGATGATCGTATCCTTTTCTCTCTTTCTCTTAACTTGATTCTATATAATTATCGTACTGTATAAAAAGATTTCTGTTTGACAATATACAATTCAGTACCACTCGTCTGTGTCCCGTTTTTTTTGCCGATATGGGGTTAGTGATATACTATAAAAAACAGTGGATGATTAAGCATCCACTGCAAGGCTTTGTTTCCATCTCGGTTTGTGTGATGACATCATAGAGACGTCTCGAGCTTCGCTCTCGAGGTCTCTATGATGTCATCACACAACCTCGATGGAAACACAGCCTTGTTGTGGATGCTTAATCATCCACTATTCTATATATGGTATTCTGGCAGATACAGTTGAGTGTGCTGGACTGCAGCTGGATGCCTGCTTTGCTAGCCTAATAAAGGCATTGGAATGAGCACATCTTTCTAATCTGAGTGGTGGTTGGCACCAGACCAAGTGACATTATCTCAGGTGCACGCCCCCTGAGAGATCCCTTACCACAAAGTGCAAGGCTCTCAGATGCCTAAAGAGACCATGGTAAAAAAAAAAAAAGGTTCTTTTGAAACTAAAGTAAAATACCAGAGGGATGGGAAGGTGAGAATTACCTGAAAAGAAAAGGGGTTAAAAGTAAAATACCAAAAAGGATAAGTAAATTCTTAATGGGTACTACTTTTTGTAGCCACTAGCTGGACTGTGCTGCCATGGTAAACCACAGAGTCTGCTGCCCTCAGAGAGCACCTTTCTTAACTGCAGCTGCTGCGGTAGTCTCAGCCCACTTGGTAGCCACTGAGATGGCCATGCAACGTTAGTGCTGCATCAGCGCGAGTTATACCTCCTTTCCCTTTATTGATTCTGGCAAATGTGGCTGAGCACGCTGGGCTGCTAAACTTTTGGGGTGACTGAGTGCAAAGTTAGCCCTTATGGAAGTAGGGTGTTACATGACCCCCAGGACGAGAGATTACTCATGCTACACCCCTCAACACTCCCCCACCCCCCATGTTCCAGGATCAATTTTTTCTTCTCTCTGCACAGTGGATACATGCCGTAGACAGCTGTTCTACAGGAAATATTACTGCTTCAGAACATTTTACCCTTGGACATTCCATTCCTCCCACTCCCAGACAACTTGGATGCTGAATGTTAGTCTATTGAATGCTGAGGTTTTGCAAGTTATTTTTCCTTTCATATGCAGCACCCTCCTGGTTTCCAGAACGTATCTTGGCAAACACGGAACCCCCTAACTTGGGCTTTACATAGGCACTGACCTCAGCCAAGATCCCACAGGTGGCTCATGACTGCTGAACATTCTAAATGACCTCATGCATTTCCCACTCCAGTCTAGCTGAGATGATAATGTGATCATTCACACAGAAGCTTCTATTAAGCTCCTGCTTGTCCCACCCACTACCTGCCTAGTGCTAATTCTAATGCCATTCTACTAACCTCCAGGGATTGAGTTGTTACTCTCACCACCAACCAGACAAATTGGCTGTCCACAGCCAGGCTATGATCCAGTACCTGCCCGTCCTACCTCTTTGCTCCCTATAGAGAGGGTTGATCAGGTCCTCCCTACCATGTGCTAAGCATAGGCAGGTAGCACTAAAGGACAGAGGCTTGCTGAAGAAAACAGCCTACCCTACAAACTATCTTGAGACTCTTTCAGTGGCTTCAAGAGACGTGCTTAAAGTGTGCCCTGGCAGATATCACTGGTGGCCCCATCTGGATTCAGAAGCACTAGGCTGTCTTTCCCTTAGCCCTCTAGGGAAAGCTATCTGACTACCTAACTATCGGGGTAATCTCTACCCACAGACTTTACCAGGTAATCTGTAACTGTATCAGAAACACACAAATGATACTGGCTGTACCTTATGCTCCAGAAATTCCATGTTACATTCCAAACCTGCAAAAGGAAGAATGTTAACAACACTGGTTGCACATTTCCAACATGCCCCAAGAACTAAGAACTCCAATTAGTCCTATGCATCCCCTTCTTGTCTTCTTTCCTTCTCTCAGGCTCACCTGTAAAAGAGAACATGCAAACAAGGCACTATTATCACAGTCTCTCCTAGGCTGGAGCCTTGGTGGGACACACACTGTTCATGGTAGGCTGAGGGCCTGATGGCAGTGTCCAGGTCCAGAAGTGTATGTAAATGGAACCAAATGTTCCTTGTACATATTTGCTCTCAAAGTTATAAATGTGGGAACAAAAAGGAATAAATAAAAGTCTTACTTGATATCAGACAAAGATTTGAAACTATAATCACCTTCTGGATCTATGAGCTGATGAAACACCTTCAGATCTGGCTCTTCCATGCCTACTACTGCTGGACCTAGAGCTGGATATCTTATCCCTCTGGAGGGATAGAAAAATCTTTGGATCCTCCTCCTTGTCTCCTAATACTGGATGTGCAGAGCCCTGCACTGGCTGGATTTGAACCTGGATCACCAGTAGAGTTGCATCTCTTCAGGTGCTGATGGCTGCTTATGAACATACAAGATTTGCCAGCAAATAAAGGACTAGAGGTCTATCAAGTCTGCTCAAATGTGCAGCTATCACCCCTTATTTAGCAGCTGCCCTCCCTCCCACCCTTCCCCAAAATTGAACCTCCCCCTTGCACTGTCCTAGTCCCTTTTGAAGCAGTCCACTGTTCTACTGGATATCACTTCTGCTGGTAACTCATTCCACCCAGCTACCACCCTCTCTGTAAAAAAGTGTCTCCTCCTCTCCCTCCTGAACCTTCCTCCCTCCAGTCTCATATCATGGCCCTGGGTGTCCCTTCCCTCCCCTACTTTGAACAGCCCCTCTGTACCTGTCTTGTTTATTCCTTTCATACACTTAAAGGTTTCAATTATGTTCCCCCTGTCCTTCCTCTCCTCCAGCGAGTACATGTTCAGCTCCCTCAGCCTCCTCTCATATGGTAAGTCCCCCAGCCCCTTGATCATCTTTGTCATCCTGCACTGCACCCCCTCCAGTAACTTAATGTCCCTTTTCAAATATGGACACCAGTACTACACACAGTACTCCAGATGCACTCTAACTAATGGCCTGTACAGTGGCAGAATCACCTACCCCCCTTCCTTGAGGACAGACTCCTTGCAATGAACCAAGCATTTTGTTGGCCTTTGCAGCTATCTTCCTACATTGTGCTGAGTTGTTAATTGACCCTGTAATGAGCACCCCCAGATCCTTCTCCTTCTCTGTCTTGGCTAGCTTCACTCCCACAAGCTGGTAACTCCTCCTTGGGTTCTTCACCCCAAAATGCAGCACCTTGCACTTTTTGACATTAAACCCCAGTTAGGTATCTGAACAGGCTTCCATCTTTTCCAGTTCATCCTGCAACCCCTGCCATGCCTCTAGGTTGTCCACCACTGCTCCCATCTTGGTGTCATCAGCAAACAGACTTATCTTGCTCTTGATGTCCAGTGATATGTCTGCAATGAATATCCCAAACAACACTGGTCCCAACACTGAGTACTGTGGAACACTGTGTGTCACTGCCCTTGGGGATGAGAATGCCCCACCCACCACCACCCTCTGTTGCTTTCCTTTAAGCCAGGTCCCTACCCATCTCACCAGCTTTGCACCTGCCCCTGTGCCTTCTAACTTACTTCCCAGCCTCCCATGTGGCACCAAGTCGAATGCCTTACTGAAGTCCAGATACAGGACATCCACTGCATGGCCCTTGTCCAATTGCCTAGTTACCCAGTCGTAGAACTCCACCAGGTTGGTTTGGCAGGATCTGCCACATATGAAGCCATGCTGTCTGCTATCCTGTAGTCCTTTGGCCTCCAGAAGGGACACCATCCTCTCCTTTAGGGTAGTCTCCATCAGCTGCTTACCCATGATGGATGTGAGGCTCACCGGTCTATAGTTACCCGGTTTATCCTTGGGGCCACTCTTGTGGAGGGGCACCACATGAGCCATCCTTCAGTCCTGAGGTACACACTCTGAGTGTAGTGAGGCATTAAATAGGCCTGCCAAAGGTGTCACAAGGACCACTGCCAGCTCCTTCAGTACCCTGGGGTGGATGCCATCTGGGCCTGGAGCCTTGTCAACCCTCAGTGCCCTCAAACCATCCAGAATTCTGCCCACCATGATTTCCCTTTCTATCATCCCTCCCCCCTGTTTCTACCATTCCTCCTCCCTTGGGTATTATCTCTCTCTTCTCCTTAGTAAATACCAAGCAGAAGTAATCATTTAGCATTTCTGCCTTATCGCACCCTGCTTCCACCCAACCCCTCTCCTTCCTAATCCTTATTATGTGGTCCTTACAGCTCCTTTTCTCCCTGATGTGCCTAAAGAAGTCTTTCTCACCCTTTTTAATGCCTTGTGCCAGCCTGAGCTCCATAGATGCCTTGGCTCCCCTTACTGCCCTTGTCACCTCCTTTGATTCCTTCAGGTACTCCTCCCTGTCCTCCCCCTTCCCTGTTTTCTTGTACCTCTTAAAGGCAGCTCTTTTCCTCATTGCCTTTTCCATGACCTTCTTGCTCACCCAGCTCAATTTCTTGGCCCTAACCTTCTTGCTCTGGGCCTTGCAGCAGGTTCTAGTTGCCTCTGCTATGCCCAGCTTTATGAGCTCCCACCTCTGGTTAGTGCACATGCTAGGTCGAAGTCTAGCCAAGTACCCTTTTGCCACTTCCCCCATCCTTCCAAAGTTGGCCCTCCTGAAGTCCAGCACCCTTGTGCCAGATTTGACTCCTTTCTGGCTCATATCCAATGTGAGCCATACTGATTGTTGGTCACTCCCTGACAGCAGTTTTTCCACCCTGCAAGAACTCCTGACTCCCTACCACCCCTTCTGTCCTCTCCAATCCACCAACAAGGGATTGCTAGAGGTTCCCAGGATACATTTGAAGACATCTGGTGCACGTGCTTTTCGTTTGTGGACCCTACCCTGTGGAACTCTCTACCTCATCTGTTGCAAGAATGCCTGACCTTTGAGAGGTTCAAAGCAAAGTTTAAAACCTATTTATCTCAAAAAGCATTCTCAGATTATATTTATTTATAGTTTTATATTTGTATTTGCTGATGTGTTTTCATTGTTATTTGTGAAGCGCCTCGGTTCAAGAAAGGTGCTATAAAATAAAAGATTACCTTACCATTACCTTACCTTACCCTAAGTTCCCTCACAAACTCCCCATTTGCCAGCACACGGTCAAGGGTATTCCCTAACCTGGTTGGTTCACTGACCAGTTGTAGTTGGAAGCTGTCCTGGAAGGCATCCAGCAGTACCTGCTACCTTCTGTTGATGGTTGAAGGGGTACTCCAGTCCATCCCTGGCATGTTGAAGTTCCCCACAGTCTCTACACTACCCCTCTCGCAGGTCCTTTTGATCTGTTCCACTAGTTCCCTGTCTAACTCCTTCATCTGAGAGATGTGGCCTGTATACCACTCCCATTCTGAGAGTACTATTCTTGGAATCCTGGATTTGCATCCAAAGTGACTCTGTACTACCTTCCTCCACTTCCTCCCTTACACACTTCAGTTCTTCCCTCACAAGTAGTGCCACCCCCCCTTTTCCCAATCACCCTGTCCCTACAAAATGACCTGTACCCTGATACAGACAAGTCCCAGTCATTGTATTGGGTGGCCCATGTTTCTGTGATGGCTGCAATGTTCACCTCTCCCTCAGCCATGAACGCCTGTAGGTTTGCAGTTTTCCTCCCAAGGCTCCTAGCTCCCACTTCTGTTGGTACAGAGCTATGTACCTGTCAAGTTGCAAAACTTGGCTGTAGTTGACTGACATTCAACATTGTCTCTGGTTCAAGTGGTACTTCCTGGGTAATACCACTCTGGATTGGGAGCATAAATGATTACCCCATCAGGGTGAGTCATTGGCACATGGTGTACAGTTACTTGGCCTTTCTCATCCATTATTCTAGCAGATTCAAGGTACAAAGTGCAGCCAACCTTCCAAAATCTCTTTCTCGGGTGGCACAGTTTAATTCTGATGAACAAGTTCACTCTATCATGAATATTACAATACTGGCTTCCTCCCATAACCTGAACTGCCTTTTTGCCTTATTTTCCTCCCATATCCACCTTGGAAAGAATGGGTAGGTGCTCCCATGCACAGCCTTTGCCCAACATCTTAAGAAGCATTCTTTTCTGCCTTTTTGGTTGTTCTTTGCCTATGGTCTGACTTGGGGGTGGCTGTGCCTGGTCATGCCAGCATGATGGTGTGTGTAGTACAGGGAAAAAGTAGTCCAACTCAATACAGTGTGGTATTTCTTGTGAGCCCTCCATGATGTCTCATGGCTCAACTGTGGCTGGAGTTACTGGCAATTCACCCGGTTCTACCAGTTGTTCCCCAAACAGTTCTCTCTCTCTTCATGCTTTAAAAATGTGTCCCAGGTCCCTATTGCTTCTCCTGCCTCAGAGAATGTCTATTGCTCACTGCAGCTGCACAGAGTGGGTTGTTGTTGGCCTTAGTCACCACTGCAGTAAGCCACTTCACTGGGGAGATGAGGCAAGTAGTAGGGACGGTACCACAGGGGGTCCCCAGTTTAAGTGAGAATGAAAGTAGGACTGAGAATAGGATTGCAAGGACTGCTGAGTGTCATTTTCTTTATAATTTAAACTAAAGAACTACGTACAACCAAAACATTTAACAAAATACTGCAGTTGAATGTAACTGTAACTCTATCACTATGTCAAGATTATTTAATGTTTAATTATCACAGTCCTATAAAACTCATTCACTGAGAATCAAATCTTACTCTTAACAGATTAACAGTGCAATTCGGTGTGCCTACTTTATATTTATCTTACTGCTAAAATCAAAAGATCTACAGTGTGTTTCAATGTTACAGTCAAAAATATTATTCTTTCTTATTCCCTTACTTCATTCATTTTGAAGTTCTGACCTGATGTAGCTATGTTTTCCGAGTGGATTCAATCAGTAATCTTGACAGTTGATGATTCTGGCTTACATACTAATTACAAAAAAAGCTTGATTTTGGGGAAGATTTCTTCCAAGTCAGTTGTCTTGCATATCATTCGTACAGTTCATGACTCATCCAGTAAACACAGACCTGACTTCAACACCACCCAGGACCTAGCCTATTTCAGAGTTGGTCTCTACCCATCCCAATGAAACTCCCACATCCTGATACCGGACATGACAAAATAGTAATACCCAGCCTGACAGTGCACACATATGTGTTGGGGGTTGGGAGAAGCTTTGGAGAAAAGCAAATCTTAAAATTTCACATCCAAAATTTATTTTCACTGGTCAGTTAGTACTTATTTTCTCTTAATGATCAGAACTTGGACTGTTATTTTTACATACTGATATTATTAGTTTCATTCATTTTGAAGCAGTTTTGTTAGGTTCTTTGGGTCTCATGACACTTTTTAAGGACAGCAAGAACATGTTTTTCAAGCTTCTGTAACTGATATGCAATGGTGAAGTGGTATGATTATTATGAGGGGGGCCCTGAATTTCTCTTAGGCCTAGGGCCCACGTTTGCCTTAATCTGGCACTGTCTAGTCTGATGACTTTGTGCTGTAGTATAGTTACAGAAACCTGGCTAACATTAAAGGGATACTGTCAACCTTTTTTGTATCATATAATCTTTAGGTAAAACACACATTTATTGTTTACTGTCTCTAAAATTCTTTGAAGCTGCTGTTTTTTTATCTAGCTCTTTCCATTTAGAACCAAAATCCATGGGAATATATAGCTATGCCCAGCTTTGTTTTGCTTCAAGTCATTGAACTGCTCTTAATGAAAACTTCCTGAACATTAGGAACGCTCTCAGACAGTGCAACTACTTATTTAGTTTTTGTTGACTGTGTAAGTGCACTAGCCAAAAAATGACTATTTTCAGGTGCAACCTGGGAGAGTACAAGGGATCACATGCAAGAAACATTTCAGAAGTGCATTGCAATAATACCTACAACTTAGTTTATAACCATTTAAAGAAGGATACAACAGCAAATCAATAACAGAAACAACAGTGAGCAGTACATGCAAACAATAATAAAAGCATATACAACATAGTATAGGAGAAATACAAAATCACACATGCCCCCTCAATGCAAAGCATCATGGGCTGCATATGCAGATCACCACAGAATATTATGCTGGTTCAACTTTAAACAGAAATTCATGGTGCCGAAAGGCCTCTCACTCAGTTTGCAAAGGGTGCCAACAAAAGACATAGACACGTGTTTCATCCTACCAGGACTCATCAGTATGCTTCATGTGTTTGACACCCCAGTGAAATGAACCAGCTACCCTAGGATGGTCTATCTGGGTTATGTTGTGGTGAACCCAATTAAAACAAAAAATGATTTAATAGAAAAAGAACCTCTGTGCGCAAGTACTGAGGCAATGGTTATCCCAATGGGCATTTGGCCAGGAAGCCAAGTTTCAAAGAAATACAAAATCACACATGCACCTACAATACAAAGCATCATGGGCTGCATATGCAAATCACCACATAATATTATGCTGGTTCAACTTTAAACAGTAGTATGGGAGATACAGTCAATAAACAAATATTAGAATGGGTCACAGCACCAGCAATCAAAGTGCATGTGCATGTGTCAACACATTTAGGATACAACTTGGTTCAGTGTGACATCTAAGAATTTAAAAAGAGAAAAAGAGAAAATAGCAGGAGGAGGCAACTGTGAAATAAAGTAGAGTATAAAGGGAGGATTATAGAGGCTAAGTGTATGAGGAGGGGTGGAGGGAGGCCAAGGCAAAGTCAAAAAGAGGACAAGGGCAGAGGTAAGATAAGAGGAAAGTGGAGAAAGGGAAGGGAGTGAGTGGGTAGCTGTAAGAAGCAAAAGAGTTTTGAGAATTATGGATATAAGGGCAAGGGTATGGCATACCGCCAGACAAGTCTAGTAGGGTCAAAGCAAGTACAGGGTTCATCCATTGATAGGTATCATCGGAGCTCACTTTTGAAGTGACAGTGAGATGCAGACAGCCTTAGATCTAAGGGAAGAGCATTCCAAAGCAGAGGAGCAGCATATTTAAATGCCCCAGTGTTCTTAAAGTTATGACACTTAGGTACCCTTAGTAATGATGTTTCATCTGATCACAGTCCACAAGAGGAGTAGAGGGGAATTAGCAGTGTGGCAAGTGAGGTTGGGGTTTGAAGCCTGATAATGGAGTCAGACTTAGAGCCAAGATAGTATTGTCTGGATGCAGAGAGAGAGAGACAACCAAGGTCACTAAATAGTTGACAGTGATGCTTAAGTCGCGGGGATGATGATGCATAGCAACAGACATTGCTGTAAGTGACGTCCCATTTCTGAAGTGATAAATTTTGGGCAGTCGCAAGGATAGGAGCAGAATATATTAGAGTGGGGAGCAGGATCCCCCTGGCTATGGCCAGCTTAGCAGATGGAGTTAGCGTGTAGCTAGTTTTGTAGGCAACACCCAGCATACTATTAACTGTTTTGCAGGTTGACTAAATGTGGAGACTGAGATTAAGTGATTGGTCAAGCATGTCACCAAGATAATTAAAGGACATGATGGACTCTAGTTTAGTCCCCTCAAGATCATAGATCATCAGGGATGATGGACACACCCTTAGTTTAGGGGCAGAACCTAGAAGCATAGTTTTAGTCTTTTGGGCATTTTAGAACCAATTTATGGTTGCTCAGCCAGTTCTGAACATTCCTGAAATCAGTGGAAAAAGACATGTTGAGGCAATCAACATTTGCAGCGCTGGTGTAGATGACAAAATCATCAGCATAGAGAAGAGATGAGCAGGTTGTAATGGCATCTGGACTATTGTTGATAAAGAGTGAGAATAAAAGTGGCCCCAGAATGGACCCCTGGGGAACATCAATTTTGACTGTAGTACTGTTAGATATTGCAGAGTTGTGTTTCACTATGTGGGTCCTGCCAGATAGACAGCTGCTAAACCAGTTCACAACAGGAGTTGAGAAGCCCAGGTTTTTTTGGGTAGACAGGAGCAAGGGGTGGTCAACCAGATCAAAGGCCTTGGTGAGGGCAATTAAGACAGCCCCTGTAAGCTGTCCAGAGTCCATGTTAGAAAGTATATTCAAAGTGAGTTTTATCAGACCTGTTGACATGCTATGATTTTTCCTGAAACCATTCTGAGCATCAGAGAGAAGATTTGAAGTTGCCAGGAAGTCATGTGTTTGGGTGGCGTCAAGCTGCTCAAGTATTTTGCTCAGGTTTGAGAGAATCGCTGTTGGCCTGTAATTTGTAATATCCTTCTTATCTGCCTTTTTAAATATAGGAGTAATCCTAGCAGTTTTACAAAGGTCTGGAACAACACCACAGGAAAGGGATAACGTGTACATTTTTGTCAGTGGAGAGGCAATGAGAGGAGCCCATCAGACACTGGGCTAGTGTTGTCAGAGATTGATTTCAGTTGTTTGAGGACCTGCAATCTGGTTATAGCCTTAAAGTAATAAGGCAGGGGAGACCCTTTAGAAGGTGAAGGGGGGTCCACTAGATTGCTAGAGACAGAGGACTGAGAGGACGTAGACACAGGAGGGAAGGAGGAGGTGTTTAATGAGAGATCAGAGAACATCCTATTGAAAGCATTTGCAATGGTATTAGTCATTGCAGTGAGTGCCATTGAATTTCTGACAAGGTTAGTAGATTGTGATGCACCAAGGAAAGTCTTTACATGGGCCCAGAAATTCCGAGGGTCATGGGCCGAGCTAAATAACAGGTTCTGGCAGTACTTCCTTTTGGCTTGTCTTATTCATTTTTCACAGGAATTTCTATGAGGTCTATATGTATTGAGATCAGAAAGCAAGCCAGTACATTTATAGTGCTTCCACAGCTTATCCCTGAGTCGCAGCTCAGCAAGCAGGTCTTTGTGGACCCACCTAGTTTGATTACCTCTGACCCTCCTAGTAACTTTTGGGGCACGCTTCAACTGAACTGCACTAAATGAACTAAGAAAAATATGTAGGGCATCCTCAATTTTTCATGCTTGATAGACCTCATACCAGTCAATGTTGGAAACATCATGAAGGAATGCATTTTCATCCATGGCTGTAAAATTTGTGAAGGTGACAAAATGAGGTGGAGGAGATAGTGGGCCACCCGAGGTCCAGATACAAAAAATCAGAGAATGGTCAGTTATTGCACCTGCCAGGATTCCTGATGTGGTCACATGCTCCAGGTGATTTGTAAGTAACCAGTCAATAAGGGTGCCTGGTTTAGGTGGAGTTGGAGTTCTCATATGCTCTGTTATCAACTGGTATAGGTTATAGCTGTGCACTGGTGACATCAAACAGCTTTGAGTAGGTCCAAGCCAGTTTAGGTGTAGATCCTCCAGGAGTATAGCCTTGTTTAGATTGACAGACTGTGATGCTTGGTCAAGGAGGGCCTGGAGACCTGCCAAACCCCCAGAGGGAGGGTTATATGTGCAGATAATATGTAATTTATTTGCACCAAATGAAACTATGGCATGAATGTATTCACACAGAGTAGGTGTGGCCTGGGTAGGGATAGCTGTAATGCTAATGTGGTTCTTGTGGTAGAGAGCCACACCCCCACCTCGCTTTGCCTCAGGTCTGTCTCCACGGATCAAGGAGTAATTAGCTATAGAGCAGAGGGAGTCAGAGATTCGAGGTTTCAGCCAAGTTTCAGTAAGACAGAGTATGTCTGGGTTATAGACTTCGATCCATACTTCCAGTTCATCTGTGTGGCACGTTAGACTCCTAACATTCATATGTGCAATGAAGAGTCCTTTATTAGTTATCCCAGATAGGTCAGTAGCAGACAAGTGGGTGGAAGGACCTGGATTAGGTTCCACATCGCCTGATAGAAGAAGCACTAAGATTGGTAGAAATAAGAGCCTTAGGGAGTAGTATGTAAGGGGTAAGGAATGCTTCCCCCTCCACTTATAAAGGGCAAAATGCGCATAGTATGTACATCCACTTTTGTAGAAAAAGTATGGCCAAGTATATACAGGACAATATTTCAAAATTAAACGATTAGAGAACCTAAAGTCCATGAGAATTACCATTTTGGTTGGATGGTAAAGAAAGAGATAATTCATTTACACAGATTAGTAATATAAGAAAGAGGGTGACCCCTACCATATGGTAGTGGAGCATTATATTGTCACCAGGGGATCGGGTTTCACTTCGCAGTGATTGACTAGATTATGTTGGGGGTGTTCCTGAGTCCAAGAAACATGCAGCTGAAGCTGGTCAAGAACTGTAACCAAACATGTTTTGGTGTGACAACACTAGTATGGTGGGCAGTCCATTTTCAGTTTGTAAAAGAAAAAAGGGATCTGAATAAAACTACCAGCTGCATCAGCAGTCTCTTTAGATTGCAAACAGTCATAAAATGTGTTTTTTTTAAATTACAGACACTTTGTGGCCTAAGAGGATTGACAGTGTCCCTTTAACTCCAACTTATCCCTGGATTTCTATAACAGCCACTCCTGGCTCACTCGGATCAAACTACTGCTCCATGCTAGTAAATCACGATTAGTGTTATTCAGATCAGCTCCCAGATAAAAAAAAAAGCCTTGGACAATGAACTGTTTCCAGACTTCATGATTCCATGCTTGATTATGTAAATTGTTCCAAAAAATCTTGCTATAACCCTTGATCCTTCTCATGATTTTGTTCAGCACATCTATGATACTTGTAAAACAGTCATCAACAAGTTAGGAATGGCTTTTAGAACCAAGTATGAGCAAGCTGGCAGGTGATGCGGAGGACTGAGGCACTTGAGTGCCACACCTTACACCACACCAGCAACCCGGGTTCAGGAACACGCCAAGGACACCGGGGGTTGGCAGGGGTGAGAGAGGATGGAGCATCTGGAGGATGGCTCTCCTCTCTCAGGGAAGGAAGGCATGTCATCCCGCCTATCACTTGCCCTCTAGTGGGGGCTGGGGGGTGATGCAGGTTTGGGAGGCAAGGAGCCAGCTGGCGTAGCATGTGCATGCCTCCACGTGTGTGTGTAGTATCTGTAAGCAGGCGGGGAACAGAAAATGGAAAATGGTGGCTGGGGGCTCTATGAGATCCCCGACCTTTGCCCGCTGGCCCACTGCAGTAGCATCTCCTGGATTTGGATTATGCTCTGGGGAGAGGGTCTCTCCTTCCCAGCCCTGCCATGGGGGGTAATCTGTGGAGGGTCTCAGTGTGGCTGTTGCAGCTGGGTAGGTTGAGAGGGGGCAGAATTCCTGCCCCTAGCATGCCCTGGAGGTAAAAATAAGATAGAAAGAACCAAGTATGCCCTCCCACTCTCTGACCACACTGCCACTGCACAGTGCATCTTTCTTCCTAGCCTTACCAAAGGCTCAGTTACCTACTCATGTTTCTGCAAAGCAATCCTCCACAAATGGGATGCTACCTACAATAGCATCTGTCATTTTGCTTTGGCCTCAAACTATTTTACCCACCTCTGTCAGCTCTATTTTGGGCTAAATTGACTATACCTTGAGGCATGCTGATCTTTTGCACTGGGTTCCCTTAACAACAAAATGATTAGAAATTGGGTTCCCTCCTCCTTAACTACTGTGTTGAACCCCTTTACTGGATTAACCTCCTCCGCTCTGTTGATCAGTCTTTACTAGTGTTCTCCAGGTGCAAGACCAACATGGGACTGCAGGCTTCCTCCACTTTGCTTCCAGTTATTGGAACTCCCTCCCAATTGCCTTCTGACTCTTCCTTTCCTAAGCCTGTTAGAAAGGGGAGCTGTACCGCTATCTGGTTGCCTTTGACTCTTGTGTCTATCTTTTGCCTCCATGATCACCACACCTGTGATGTCTAAATTTGTGTTTGGCCACAGCCTCTTTTTACTTATGGATGCTGCACCTGCTTTGTTTTAATTGTTTTGTGACACTGTGATAATTTAATTTTTGACCAGTGCTATTGTTCTGATTTCACCCTGTTGCATGGCTCCTTGCAATGTTCTGAATATGTTTGCTGCTTGTGTATTGTAGTCTGTGCACTCTCAGCTATTTTAATGTTTGTATCCTCTTTATATTGTTTCACAAGTGTCTGTAACTGTACTCTCCCAGGTTGCGCATGAAAATAGGCATATTGTTGTCTAGTACACCAAAATGGTAATCAAAAACCAAATCAATAAAATAAATACTATAGATAGGTCATCAAATCTACAACCAATGATTTATTGTTTTCAAAAAATGTTCAGTTTAGTTTGGCAAAATCATAAAATCAATTTTCTCCCATTTCCCCTAAAACTGAGGGAAAGCCAACATGTTTTGTACAAACATTTCATTCAAAATGGAGGGGGTTTGTCCTAAAAGCTGGTGGAAAGTGAGTTTTTCATGAAAAAGTGCCTACCAGGAGCTGGTCTGAAAATGAAAAATTCCATTTTCTACTGGTGTTTTCCACTGAAAAAGGCAAATCATTTGCTGTGCAAATCTAAACATGTACACACTGGAGGTGGGGGGGGGGCATGACAGAGACATAGAAATCCCTGCACATAATTATCACTAGACAGCAGGGAGTTGTTTACCATGGGAACACCAGCATGGGGGGTGGGGGGATGACAAAGACATAGAAATACCTGTACAGAATTATCACTGGACAACAGGGAGCTGTTTACCATTGAATCACCAGCACCAGGGCAGGGGATGGGGTGATCAATGAAAGTGGTTGGGAGTGTGATTTTTAGAGGAATGTCAGAAAACATTTCTTCACAGAAAAGGTGGTAAAGGGGTGGAATAGACTGCCTAGGGAAGTAGTCTGTGCTAAATTGCTGCAGGGATTCACACATGGGTGGGAAAGACATATGGATCTGGTGAAGAGAATGGCAAGTGAGCAAAAAGGAATGGGGACGTGATGGGCCAATTGGACGCTCACAAAATCAACTTTCAAGAGGTAGAGCTTTGCAGACTTGATGAGCAGAAGAACCTTTCCTGCTGCTCACAACATGTATAAGCCATCACTGGGGGGAGGGGGTGCTATTCTTGCAGAAATTCAAACAAATAAAAGATGGCAGGCTAATCTGCGTCCCATCAAAAGCACCTATGGATTCTGGTAGCAGAGTGTTAGGAAAAACAAAACAAGCACTCCACTGTATCGGGACAAATGTTAGTTCTTTAATGTGCAAACTGTGCATATTAATACAAATTAATTAAAATAAAAACCACGTCGAACCACTAACTGATGAGCCCCAGCACTTTGAGGCAAAACCACCTCCTCCTCCTCATAGTGCTAGGACCCGAGTTGAAATCCCATAATAATCACCATTTGAAATGGTTTATTTATTTAAAATGTGATAAATCCATGAGCAGTGATGTCCATTTTCATGGGCAACCAGATAAAAATTGCAGACATGATTTACATCCAGCATTTATACAAGACAAACAGAATGATTTGTCATACCGTATTAGCCAATCACAATAGCATATTTTTACAAACAAGATCAACCACAATTACTAGATTTAGAAGCCACTGCATATTTTACACACCTAAATTTAAAAACAGTAAGCTTAAAATTTTAAGAAGAAGATTTTGAGGAAGGAAATTTATGAAAACTGGGCAGAGATACAATTAAGATCTCTGTCCCCAAGCTAGTTTTTACTGTGGGAATATTGAAATAAAGCTGACCCAGATGATCTGGTATATGTCAGTTATAATTTAGGTTGAAAATAATGATACAAAATTTAACTATGTGAACATAAATAGGGACTTGATAAATAGTTGCCTTAAGCAATCTTGAAGAAAATGTATTGAAAACACTTACAAATATTTGTGAATACTTTAGGTTTACACACTGTAAAAGGGGTAGCCTGTGACATAGGCAACTGTGATTGGGTGCATACAAAAACAGCGACTCAATTGCGGTGCATGTTAACAGGGCTACCTACCAGGGTGGGTGACCCGATGGGGGTTCTCACATATAGTGACAGGATGTCTCTACAGATTCACGTGCATGGGGGAGCATGCTGAACAGGGGGTGGGAAGGAAGGGAGAGTTTGTGAGGGGTGGTGCAATGGTGAGCTGCTGAGCTGGACCTGTGGTGTGGTGGGTGGGTGATGGACTGGGGATCTGAGGGTACTGGGTTTGGGTCCAGGTGCAAGTACGTTTTGTTGCACCTGGACCAATTTTTTTTTTGTGTTACGGTTTTGCACCCCCTAAAAATGCACCCCCTGCAGTTGAGAATCCCATAGCAGGGGGGAGTGGGGGACACAGCCCCCACATAAAATTGAAAATTCTATGTCTGCTGCACCCTTTTGGTGTGGGCCGAGGGTGTACATTGCCGAAATTGACTCACCCTAACAGCAATCGCCTTTCTGCGGTCTCCATTATGACATAGAACATGTAAAAGGTAGGTAGAAAAATCATCAGATCTGCGCTATCAACCATAGTAAGAAATAGAATTGTCATAGACAATGATTGGAAGCTGCAATTAATCCGATATGTATGAACTGCACAAATGGCACCTGATTGTACAGTTAAGATGTGAACTTCTGCAGTAAACTGTTTTTGTGCTCTTTTCATATTGGATATTAGATCTCTAGTCTACTGGCCAATGATTGACACTCCCACCGCCATTCAATTGTAAATGAAAAGGACCTACTTTTCAGATCGAATTAAAAGTGTACTGATCTTTTCAGACTTTTCTGGTTTGATGCAAAAAAAAGCGAAACTAAGATGTTTGCATAGTTCTAAATGTTACCCGAACCTTTCAAAACTAGTAAATCCCTACCACTACCCAGTTGGCAAGTATCCCTCCCAACCCCTAGCTCCCCTTTGAGCTAGCCAGCAATCCTCTGAACTGCAGATTCAGAAACCTTAAACTTTCCTTGATGCGAACAGCCCAGAAAAACATCCACACCACCTCAAACACAATGTCAAGACAAGTATATTAAATAAATTTAGAGCTGCCGTGTGCCCTATAAATAGAAATCTTTAGAAATCGATTGCACAACATCAACTTAGCTACAGTGAACAGAACTAAAAATGTGGCATGGAAAGTGGTCTGCCATACTTGTTTCAGCACAATATAATTAGTCATGGCACTCACCGTTACAACGGTTGGCATGGACAGCCATGACTCGGCTCGCAGAATGCTGATTAGGCACAGTTGGTCTCAGGTCATAAGAAAGCTGCCAGTGACTGAAGAACAGGTGACACCAACATTTCTTCAGGGAAGGCAGCTCATGGGTGACAAGGATCTGCCTGCTGAGGCCCCAAATCACCCAGGAGTTGAATATTTTTTTTTGCAGTTAATTTGTTTATTATAGTTTTATCCATAACACATAGTACAGTATATGTCACCTTAAGCAGATACACACTTTCATGTTATAATGAACATTGTAGATAACAATATGCTCAACATAACATTGTGTCCCATTATCCATATAATCACTGAATATTGCCTCCTGATAAAAGATCTTATGTATTGCCTCATACAGTATGTACACAATGACCTGTACTATGTTACAGAAAAGAGAAATAATAACATAAAAATAAAATATATCAAACTAACATAGTTATCTAATTTATAATAGAACTTAAGGAGCTGCATTATAATGTTAATTATACTACTTAATCCATACAGGAAAGTGTATCTGTTAATAGAAATAAGGCAAAAAAAGAGGAAAAAATGTTATCGATACTTATCACTTAAGGGTTTGAAGGAAATTGAAATATTCCTGCCAACACAACTAATATTCATTGAGTCAGTTTGATGTCAAATACAAAATTCTTTCTAAAGAAGCAATATAGGTCAAAATCTTCAAGATGTCTGTTAAAGTAGGTGTTATATTGGAAACAGTTGAATATTTTCAACAAACGATTATTTAAAACTATTAAGTCTTCAATAACATTTCCTAGTTTCCATGAGCCACCAATTGTCCACTGAAACCCGACCCTAAAAACCATGAGATGATGATGAGAAATAAGGAAAGTGCCTACAATGGTACTAAAATGCATACAGTTCCATCAGGGCCATGCTGGTCTTTATGCATTCAGTTGCACATGTTAAGGGGTAGTACACTACAGTACAGTACCCCACCAACTGTCCTCTGAAACCCCAACCCTACAAACCACATTACAATGATGAGAAACAAGGGAAGAGCCTACAATGATACTAATAGACATTCAGTTGTACATGTTAAGGGGTAGTACGCTATAGTACAGTGCCCCATTAACATGTATAATTGCCTGCAAATTAAAATAGCTATGCATAAATAAGACAGGCACTACCGCTGATCGCTTTGAATTCCTGTTAGTATCATTGCTGTCCTTTCCCTACTTTGTATCATTTTTTTTTTTCACTTATTGGAAGGCTATGCCTGTAGCTCAGTGAACAAGCAGCCAGCCACTCCCCCTTCCTTTGCTATATAAACAGTTCCTCTGAGCCTCTGTCTCAAGCACTTTTTTTTTGCAGCAGGAGGCTGTGTCAGTCTGTACTTTGCTGCAGGTTGGGGCCACCTCTCTGCCTCACTGTTTGGCTGCTGCTTGTTTCTGCAGGTCTTCTGTTGTCTGTTCTCCTGCTTTGGTTTGTATTGTTTTCCTCCAGCAGTGTGATTTTTGTGTTTCTTGTTCCGTTGTTCTGTGTTTGTATGTCTTTTGTTTTGCTTTCTTTTGGGGGGCTTCTGTTTCTAACTTCCTTGTCTATTGCTAATCCAGAGCTTATGCTACTTGTTCTCATTTACTCACATTGCAACTGCAATCATTATCTGTGTGTTTCAGCTCAAGACGCTGCCCTGCTGCTCTGTGTGCTATGCACCTTAATTTTTTCTATCTGGTTCAGGTTCACTCTGAACCCTAGCCCATGCAGCTCAATCCTGCTTTCTCAACTCATACCATACACCTTATTGTTGTTGTTTTTAATACACTGCCTAGCAACTGCTGCTTTCAGAGCATTGCTTCCCACCAGTCTATGTTCATTGAATTGCTACTCCTACAATTCATAATTACTCAATACAGAAGATGTTCTCTATGCTTGTACAATACTATTATACTCTGGAGGTCAGCTAAGCTACCACTGATGCTGTAACATAGAAACATAGAATTTGATGGCAGATAAGGACCGCTTGGCCCACCCAGTCTGCTCATTTCCCTACCTAATGAATAAGCTGCAGATCCTAGTTAATCAGCAGCCTACTTCTTTCTACCCCCACCCCCTAGAATTGCCTTATGGCTGTTCCATGCATGCTTGAATTCTACCACTGTTTTTGAGTCCACAATCTCCTCTGGAAGGTCGTTCCATGCATCCACAACCCTCTCTGTGAAATAATACTTCCTTAGATTACCTCTGAGCCACCCCCCCATCTTCAAATTGTGCCCCCTTGTTCTTGCACACCTCTTTTTTTGAAAGATGCTACCCTCTTGGATTTTGTTGATTCCCTTGAGGTTCTAGAAAGTTTCTATCATGTCCCCCCCTTTCCTTGAGGCTATACATATTAAGCTCCTTTAGTCTCTCTTCATATGTCTTCCCGTGCAGACCCTGCACCATTTTAGTTGCCCTCCTCTGGACAGCTTCCATCTTGTCTAGGTCATTGCAGAGATTGGGTCTCTAGAACTGCACACAGTACTCCAGAAGGGATCTCACCAGCTGTCTGTACAGAGGGATAACAACTTCCTGTTTTCTACTGGTGATGCCTCTCCCTATGCATCCCAGTACTCCCAGTCCTCTTTACTGCCCTCTCATGTTGCTTGCCCACCTTTAAGTCATCTGATATGAGTACTCCAGATCCCTTTCCATTTTTGTTGTTGTTAGTATCTTATTCCCTCCATTGTGTACTCTTCTCACAGGTTTTTGTTTCCCAGGTGCATTACCTTGCACTTCTTAGCATTAAATCTAAGCTGCCATACATCTGACCATTCTTTTAACCTTGCCAAGTCCTTCTCACCCTTTCCACCCACCTTGTGCATCAACTGTGTTTCAGATTTTTGTGTCATCTGCAAAGATATATACTTTTCCTTCCAGTCCCTCTGCAATGTCACTTATAAAGACATTGAAGAGGACCTGTCCTATTACTGAACCCTGCGGCACCCCACTAGTATTCCCACTTTCTTCAGAGTGGACTCGCTTACTTTTACCTCTGTGTCCTATTCTCCAGCCAATTCTTTACCCAGGCTATCATCTTGGGACCCACTCCCAGGCTGACTAACTTGTATATTAATCTTTTGTGTGGGACTGAGTCAAATGCCTTGCTAAAGTCTAGGTAGGCCATGTCCGCAGCCCCTCCCTGATCTACTACTTTGGTCACCCAGTCAAAGAAATCTATTAGATTCATCTGGCATTACCTTCCTGCTGTGAATCCATGCTGCCTAGTGTACTGTGCCCCTCTGGCCTCTGGTTACTTGACAATTATTTCCTTCAGAAGTGATTCCATCATCTTCCCTATCACTGAGGTTAAACAAACAGGTCTGTAGTTTCCTGCTTCTGCCTTGCTCCCACTTTTGTGAAGGGGAATCACATCGGCCCTCCTCCAGTCCTCAGGTACCACCCCATCCTCCCATGATTTGTTGAAGAGGGTAGTCAGTGGTGTAACTAGTTCTACCCTTAGTTCTTTTAGAATTCTGGGATGAATCCCATCAGGCCCCATTGCTTTGTCCACCTTCAGTTTTAAGAGTTCTTCCAGAACCCTTTCTTCTGTAAATGGGCTGGTATCAACTTCTGTATCCAGAGTGTTTCTATTGTTTGTTTTAGGTACCTCCCCCTCTTCATTTGTAAATACTGGGAAAAAAAATATTTGTTTAGTATCTCTGCCTTTTAACCATCACCCTCTGCCCACCCCCACCTTATTAAGCCTCACTATCCCTCCTTTAGTCTTCCTTCGCTCCCTGATGTACCTAAAAAAGGTTTTATCCCCCCTCTTAACTGAGTTGGCTATCTTTTCCTCAGTTCAGGTCTTTACTGTTCTGACTGCCGTCCCAGCTTCCTTGTGTTTTAACTGATACAATTCTCTGTCCTGCTCCTTCTGTGATTCTTTGTACTTTCTGAATGCTTTCTTTTTCTTTTGAACCTTCACTGCCACTTCCTTTGAGAACCATAGTGGGTTCTTACATTGTTTCGTTTTGTTAATTTGCTTCACACAAAGGCTTGTTACCACTGTGATGGCAGTTTTTATTATTCCCCATTGTTCTTCCACCCCTCCTTCCTGCCCATTTGCTAGTGCATTCATTAGGCACTCACCCATTTTGGCAAAGTCAGCCCTCCTAAAGTCCAGTACTTTTGCCTTTGCATGGCTTGACTCTATTGCTGTGTTTATTGTGAACCATACTGTTCTATGGTCACAAGTTCCCAGGTGGCTACCCACTTCTACATCTGTGATCCTCTCTCCATCTCCATTTGAGAGGACCAGGTCTAAGATGCTCCCTCTCGAGTGGGTTCCAATACTAGTTGTCTAAGGCATGCCCCCTGTAGGGCATCTAGAATAACCCCACTCTCAGAAGTGGCCGCTACAACTGCACTCCAGTTAACATCTGGCATATTCAGATCACCCATCAGCAATATTTCCCCTTTATCTGCCATTTTAAGTATACTTTCTATCATTTCCTTGTCCATTTCCTCCCCCTGAGAGGAGGGTCTGTATACAACCCCTGTATGGATTGTGGTGCCTTTGCCTGCCTCCAAATTGACCCACAGTGCTTCCTCTCCTCCCTGTTTACCCTTTTGTTCTGTTGCTTTGATTCCTTCTCTTATGTAGAGAGCTACTCCTTCTCCTCTTTAACCCCCCCATCCCTCCTGTAGATAGTGCTTCCTGATATGTTTATGTCCCAGTCATGGTTCTGTGTGTACCTTGTTTCTGTGACTGCCATGATATCCAGATGTTCCTCCTCCATCAAGGCCACTAATTCAGGAGGCTTGTTATCCAGACTATGGGCATTGGTACTCATTGATCTCCATTTTTTGATGGCTTTACCTTCTGTAGCAGCATCTCCACTGACCTTTCTACTCTGGTCTTTTTCTCATTTAGTACCCTGCTTTGTAGGGGGAGACTGAGATTTTCCTGTTGCTTATCAGTGCCTCCCCTTGACTAGTTTAAAAGCTTGCCAATGAAGCATTTAAACTGATTGCCCAAAAGACTTGTTCCCTTCCTGGACAGATGCAGACCATCCTGCTAGTATAGGCTGGTGACCCTCCTGGTGGAACCCCAGTCCCCACACCCAGTCCCCAATGAAGCCAAACTCCCATGCTCCACACCATTTTTTTCAACTATTCATTAAACTGCATGGTGCAAAGTACCCTCGCCTCACCTGTGCCAGTGACAGGCAGCACCTCTGAGAAGGATACTGTGTGTGCTACTTGTCTTAGGCCCCTCCCCAACTCTACAAAGTCCTTCTGCACTTCTCTAATCTCATGGTGAGCCAAGTCATTTGTCCCTAGGTGGACAATGATGTCCAGCTCAGACTCCTGTGCAACAGTTCTTATGATCCTAAGGATGCACTTCCTGTCCCTCCAAGCCATGGCACCAGGCAAGCACTTTACTTCAGTTTTCCCTGCTCCTCCAGTTCTATCCCCCTAATAATTGAGTTCCCCACCAGGAGCTGCTTCCTTTCCCCATGGTGTCCTCTGTCTCCTTCCTAAGGGCCTCCTTTGTGACAGCTGTCTGCACCCTCCTTAATCTCCTCTGTGGGTGCATCCATAGGGGAACTATGCTCCTCTAGAATGGTGTATTGATTGTAGAGTGGAACAACTGACTGGGTATGCCTCTGTTCCACCACCCTTACCCTCCCTGAGCCCACTGTGGTCCAACTGCTGTGCTTTCTTCACAACCTCTGAGGTAGTGGTGGTGGCTCTGGTGCTCCCTGGATGGAAGAGGTTCCCTTACTACTGTCCAGTGTGGCCTGAAGACAGGCAACTTCCTCCCTCAGGGCAGATAGTTGTCTGCAAACAGGGCAGCATCTCAGTCTCCAGAAAGACTCCCGGAAGACTGCTGTCCCACAGCCATTACATTGCACTACTCCCCACTTAACTGTCTACCTTGTGTAGTTTTTTTTGTGTGTGTGTGTGTGATTGTTTTGTCATATACAAATATATGAATTTATATAATGTGTATGCTTATATTGTCAGTGCAGTGTGCTGTAGAGGATATGACAGTGATATGCACCTTGCCCTCTTGAGAAAATGATGTCAGAACCCCAGGTATAAAGGAACTATTTCCAGGGTTGGGTGGGGTGAAGGTTGGGAAGGGTTTGGGCCTAAACTGTGCCCTCATGAAACAATCAGCTAAAAGCTCTGACCTACCGCTGCGATGAGTGCCTTCCTGTCAGTAAGATGCCCTGCATGACAATTTGACAGAGAAAATACCCTGCTAATCAAACAGAGAAAAATCCAAACATCTAAGTCAGACACAGGTAAACCTCCCCAGCCCCAGAACAGCCTGGTGACTTGTGCTCTGAAAGCAGTCAGCCCCAAACACGTCAGCTGAGCAGAAGGGCAGACACCGAAAACAGTAATCAGTCCCTGTGGGTTTAAACTCTTACTGCACTGAAAATCTTAACAATTGTAACAAAAGTAAATAAGTTCCTTATTTCACCCTTCAGTTAGAAGTATCCTCCACCTGAAGAGTATTAACTTTTCTAAGGAATCTGCTTCAAACCAAAGACAATTGTAAATTGTAAAGTTCACCTCCCTCTGTTGTAAGCACAACTCACTTTCTTGCAAATCTTAAGTCCAGTGTTGCAGCTTCCAGCCAGAGGTAGCTTCACCTGCAGACTATTAGGTTATCTGATGAGCCTGCTAAAATTAGTACTGTTATCAAGGTCTGTAAGAGTCTTCCATAGCTATTGGCTGTTAAGTAGCTGTGATGTAGCACTTCCTGACACAGTCTTGCCTGTCCTTTTAAGGCACACAGAGATGAACAAAAGAAAAAAAAGTTTCCACCCCCTAGGCACTGTCTGGGTCCAATACACAGCCTGTAACCTGCTCTCAGTTAAGGACTTATGACAAATTCTTAGCCCAGTGAATAACTCACAGTATTACAAATATTGCAGTGCAAACAGTCAATCACTAACTCCAATCAAGTCAGCTGTGCAGAAGGGCAGACACAGTAAACAGCATTCAGCCCCTGTGGGTTTAAACTCTTGCTGCACTGAAAATCTTAACAATTGTAACAAAAGTAAAGCAAGGTCCACTTCCCTCTGTTGATTGAAAGGCTGCCTTTTCTGATAATTCTAAGTTCCTTATTTCACCCTTCAGTTAGAAGTATCCTCCACCTGGAGAATATTAACTTTCCTAAGGAATCTGCTTCAAACCAGCTTCACCTGCAAGTGAGTCTTGGTGGCTTCCATCACTTTCTTGTTTTTCCTATGGTGGGGGATGTTGAAGTGTTGGTGGAGCTGTGGCCCTGTGTGGCATACTACTTATGTTCTAAAACTTCAAAAGGGTGGGGATATTGGATGAGGTGGAACTGCATCAGGGCAGCCAGCCCCACCAAAAGTACTATGATTACAAACAATTGCAGTCACCATTCAAAATTTACCAAAAAACATCCTTTATGACAACATATCCTATTTAAACTGTTGATTTGTCATATTTGCAGCTCACAGTACTTGTCAGTCAGGAAACAGAATGATGTAACAATCTTATTCACAACTGACAAACATGACAAACCTCTGTGCTTTGGCTGCTAGCCTTCCTTAGGGAGTGTACTTATGTTCTAATCCTGCCTCCGCTGCTAGCCTTCCTTAGGGAGTGTACTTATGTTCTAATCCTGCCTCCGCTGCTAGCCTTCCTTAAGGAGTATACTTGTGTTCTAATCCTGCCTCTGCTGCTAGCCTTCCTTAGGGAGTGCACTTGTGTTCTAATCCTGCCTCCGCTGCTAGCCTTCCTTAGGGAGTGTACTTGTGTCCTATTCCTGCCTCCACTGCTAGCCTTCCTTAGGAAGTGTACTTATGTTCTAATCCTGCCTCCGCTGCTAGCCTTCCTTAGGGAGTGTACTTATGTTCTAATCCTGCCTCCACTGCTAGCCTTCCTTAGGGAGTGTACTTACGTTCTAATCCTGCCTCAGCTGCCTAAAATCGTTAGAGTATTTGTTACCTTTCATTGACTTCCCTGAAAGCCTGGCTGGCATGCCCTGCTAATCATTTCTGCTACTCCTTCGACCTCCGTGCAGGTCCTACCCTTTGCTTACTGACCTACATTCAGGTCCACTCATTGCCTATGCAATCATTGCTCAACCCTCGCTACTACCATCTGACCTATGTGAATGTCCCAGTTCTCAACACTCATTCAGCTCATCTTCAGTTGTTTTCTGGGGTATGCCAGCCATACTATTCCATGGTGCAGGGCCTTCCTGCAGCCAACAGTCTCACTTTGCATTTATAAAGTCCACATCTTGAGCATGCCTAACTTGGGGTGGGGTCCTTCTCACCTTGCCCATAGTTGGGAATGTCCTCACTCCATGCCTGGTTTTAGCCATTCAAGACTCAATGGTAGCTCCTACTGTAGAATTTAAGACTAGCCATTAAGGGTGGTTACAGCAATCTCCTTTGGCTGTAGTATTCTACTAGCATTGCACCTTCACCACATTCTCCCTATGGCTGCCTCTGCTTCACCTGGTTTGTTTTTAGGGAGTGTAGGCAAGGTGAGTGCCTCAGCAGTCGTTACCCTCCTTCTCCTGCCTTGGTTGCCCTCAGTGTTGTAGAGCACTCTCACTGCCTTCCCTGGTGTTCCCATTAGAGAGATCGAGCGAGCGCTTTCTTCCAAACTGGAATATTTTCTATCCCCTTTAACAGGTTTCCAAATTGCAGAAGCAGAGCTGTCACAAAATAATAATCCCAAGTCTGGAGGGAGAGAAACCTAGGTCTTGGATCCCCAGAGATTTTCTCCTCAAGGTTTTTTTTCTCTCTCCTCTGTGTCTCAGGTCATAACCATTACTTAGTTGCAGTTAGTGTTCCGTAGTTCCTTTAGGTAGGTTCCGCTGTTGGATGTAAGTGGATAGTGTCCCTACTTGCCTTCCCTCTCTCCTTAGGAGGCTCCCTCAATCTCCATTGCAACCCATCATACTCATGTCATTGCTAATCTGCACATCTCATTACATTATCAAGCTGTCTGGTGCCTTATCTACTACTATGTCTCACAGCTACTGATTGCTAATGTGCTTCATACAACTGCATTTCATTTTGGGATCTTTCCTAAGGTACCTTTAGCCAAGGAAATCATCCTGCAGCACTTCTAGGGTTGGAACCCTCTTCAAGGGTTCCTGGCCTGTGTAAACCCTACAGGGTGGTAATTCTTCGGGAATAGAGTGCAATTGGCCAAAACCAAGCATCACAGTTGCACAAGCATAACATCATACTGGCTGCATAGGCCACTGAGTTGGAAGACTGTGCCTATAGTTCAGTGGACAAGCAGCCAGCCACTTCCCCCTTCCTGTACTATATAAGCATTTCCTCTGAGCCTCTCTCTCTCAAGCACTTTTTCTTTTCCCTACCACACTCCCCTCCTCCTCCAGCAGCATTGCCTCTCTCCTTTGGATTCTTCAAAAGGTACCTTCAGCCAAGGGAATCATCCCATGGCACCTCTAGGGATGGAACCCTCTTCAAGGGTTCCTTGTCTTTGGTACCTCTACAGGGTGGTAATTCCTCTGGAATAGAGAGTGCAAAAGACAAAACCAAGTATCACAGTTGCACAAGAATAACATCATTCTGGCTGCTTAGGCCACTGAATTTAAACGTTTTTGATTGGGAGAGGCATAATGCAGTTTTTGGTGGCAGAGCTGCCATGGGTGGTTGTTGCTTAAGAGAAACTAGAAATGGTATTGAAGGCTTTGTAAGTAAGATATTTAAAAGTTATTTGTTGAAAAATCCAAATGCTGGATGATTTAAGCCTTTCAGCAGACAACTCCTTGTCATGAGCTTCATACTCTGAGGATGTCCAGTGCTCTTTAAAACACATGCTGCACTGCTACAATGCGGACTTTTAAAAATATTATAAAAAATCCAATAGCATGGATTACCTGTCCTGACCCGAGGTCAGCCGGAAGGTTACTTGGAACAAAGTCACCTTAAAGTAATAAAACGTGAAAAGTGGCCACAACAAAACTGCAGCTGAGGAGAACATATCAAAACAGTGAAGAAATAGAGGAAAAAAATCATATACTTATCTGATACTGTAATTGGGGAAGAAAATGGGGTTGGACCTGTAAAGTAAAAGAAAATTAATAATTTGAACAATAATGACCAGCCTTGACCTCTTTTCAACTCCAGTATCATAGCCCTGACCCTCCTTCCCTCCCTCTGAAACCCCTGTATTAAACACTTGCCACTGACCTCCACTTACTGACACTGGTATCAAATTCCTGCTCCCGTGCTGAATTCCAGTATCACAAACCTGACCTTCAAGTCAATCCCAGTCTTGCAGAGCACAGCCTCACTCATGTTAGGGACTAACTTATCATAGCTCTGATTCCCTCATCACTGACAATGGGTCAAGAGGAGAACTATTTCTTATTAATGTTCCTTTGTGGCAGTGGGTGGGCTAGGAAGGAGTTCCTGGCATGGCACTCAACATGAATATCCAGAGAACGACACAAGAAGCCTTACGACAGTTGGCTCAGCAATCAAGGAACAGCGACACATGAACATTACACGAAGCTGCTCAGGAGCATCCAGGAAATGAAGAGGCAGTTTTGATCCTCAGTAACAGGAGATCTCGGCATCGTAAATACCAGTAAGTGGAGCTAATATCAGTGGGAGGGGGCAAGTGTATGGGAGGAAAGGTTCATTATAGGGCTAGCAGTTAGAGGGCAACAAAGCGCGACCCTGAGCAAGCAAATGGGAGAGGGGCAGCATGGGGTGGGGGCTAGTATGTAGACTTGTGAAACTAGAGTCACTGGACTGAATCTCATAGCACTCATACTCACTTTGTGGTCCAAAGTATGTTAGGGGGAAGTAGATGCATGGAGATCACCCAAAATGTTGTTGCTGCGATGGGGTTACGAGGCTGTCGGTGTCCTTGCTGGGACCCCCTCTTTCCCCACACCAGAGAGTTGTGGAATCAAGGACCGTAGAAGTAGCGGAGCAGAGATGCTTGAGCAGGAGTGGAGCACAGAAGTGCAATTTTTTTTTCTCATTCAAAACTCCACAGTCTCAGACTGAAAAAAGTCTGAAACAAACTGCGGGGGAAAAGGAGAAATTTGGGCCAATCAGGATGGACTAAGAAGGAGGTGCCAAAATTTAAAAGGAGTGAAGCCTCCTCTTGGCTTCAGAGCTGCCGAACTGTTGTTGCTACAATGGGGCTAAGAGGCTGTAGGTGTCCACACTGGGACCCTCTCTTCCCCCACACTAGAAAGCCACAGAATTGAGGACCAGAGAAGGAGCAGAGCACAGAAGCACAATTTTTTTTTCTCATTCGAAATTCCGCAGTCTCAGGCTGAAAATAGCTGGACACAAACTGCAGGTAAAAAGGGAAATTCGGACCAATCAGGATGGGCCGAGGAAGAGGTGCCGAAATTAAAAAGGAGTGAAGCCTCCTCTTGGCTTCATAGCTGCTGAACTGTTATTGCTGTGATGGGGATAAGAGGCTGTCGGTATCCACACTGGGACCCCCTCTTCTCCTGCACTAGAAAGCCATGGACTTGAGGACCAGAGAAGGAGCGGAGCCCAGAAGCACAATTTTTCGCCTGCCCACCCATTCCCCCACCTCCTCCAGTATTAAATGCTCTTCTGGGACTCCTCCCCAATGGACCGATTGGGGTAAGGAGGCTAGCAGAGGCACACCTAGAAGGAGGATCACCTATCAGGAACTGGCAGGAGGAGGAGGAGTACAGCAAAGGGGAGTCTCAGGGTGTACACTGAGGCAGGACTGCTGGAGAGATTTACAAATCATACAGAAGGTACTGTGAAGGCATCCATAAAGCTTAATCTGGGGATAAGCTGCTGCATCATAATTACGGGCTCTGAGACTTTTGAGACACTGCAAGATAACCAGGGGTACAGTGACTTTTGAGGGTCATATGGTTAAACTTGAGTTATTACAGTCAATTTATCTATTTCTGCTAATAGTTGCTTTGTCTGCTTACCAGGGGATATTTTAATTGAATTACACTGCCAATTAAACTATAACTGTATATTAATCTAGTAATTAAGTAAGTAAATTAGTATAGTTCCACTTAATACTGAACCAGCAATCAAGTAGTCATTGGTGTATGTTGGCTTACCTTTAGAGTACTTTATTATTAGCTTAGTAAGTAAGTCAGTAATTTGGTATATATTTGCTTATTACTCCAGTACTTTTATTAGGGCATTGAAAGTACTCCTGCATTCAAGCCAGTCGAGATGGTGGGGACTGTTTAGGAAAGCATTGTGATCAAGGATGCAGTTGGAGATGGCTCCTTAAATTGTAGGGTACACTGTGGTCAAGGGATCAAGTAATTCCAGAACTAAAGGAGAAATTATAGCCAAAAAAGAAGTGGGTAAAATGTGGGGCATTAGGGAACAAAACACAGGACAGGGTAACCAGAGCAGGATTATAGGTTGTAACTACTCTGAGGCAGCTGTATTCATGGAGATACTGTGGAGGGTGGGTGGTGCCCAGTGTGTAGGAACATAGAAAACTATAAATGGAGGTAGAATGCCTCACTAAGGAACTTCAAGAAATGATAGAGGGCAGCAGAACCGGGAAGCAGGGGCAAACTAGATATGGAGCAGACGTACATGGACTAAAGAAAATCAGCACTGAGGAGGGTCAGAAAGAGGACAGGCAAGGGCAAGGGCAAGGGATAGGTCAGCAAGAAGAGCAACACCCATATGAAGGGGGTAGAGGGGAGAGGTGTGAGATGACACGGCAAGGGATAGGCCAGCAGGAAGAGCAACACCCACATGAGGGGGGCAGAGGGGAGAGGTGGAAGATGACAAGGCAAGGGGTAGGTCAGCAAGAAGAGCAACACCCAAATGAAGGGGGCAGAGGGGAGAGGTGGAAGACACGGCAAGGGATAGGCCAGCAGGAAGAGCAACACCCACATGAAGGGGGCAGAGGGGAGAGGTGTAAGATGACAAGGCAAGGGATAGGTCAGAAGAAAGAGCAATACCCATATGAAGGGGGTAGAGGGGAGAGGTGTAAGATGACAAGGCAAGGGATAGGTCAGCAAGAAGAGCAACACCCATATGAAGGAGAGTAGAGGGTAGAGGTGTAAGATGACAAGGCAAGGGACAGGTCAGCAGGAAGAGCAACACCCACATGAGGGGGTAGAGGGGAGAGGTGGAAGATGAAAAGAAATGGAGAAAATCTACAGGGGCAAACTGGACATGAAGTAGATGAACAGAAACTAAAGAATATCAGTAAGAGGGAGAGGCAGGAAGGAGACAGACGAAGGCAAGGGATATGTCAGGAGGATCCAAACCAAAAAACATATGTCACACAGGAACAGAGTGCAGTAAAGGTGTTAATTTATTTTAGCACACATGCCAAGTATTTTCAGACCCCATTACCAAATATAGCAGATATTCAGACAGAAGAAAAAACACTGGTGCTTCGACTCTAAACTCAAAAGCTACCTTTTATATATATCACCCTTCAATTAGTTCCACAGGTAAATATATTTATACATTTATTAACAAAACATCAATCATCTTAATAGCTAAGTACAAAAGAACCTAATTCATTTCTATTTGGCTAAGTATACCATGTAATCCCTTCATAATTATTATTACTTTCATTTCAAGACGTATTTGACTACTACGAGCTGCTCAAACAGCACTCAGTAGTTGGAAGGGAACTAAGCACATTGGAAATAAAATGTTTTATTACAGAGAAAAGGTGACTGACTTTACTAGTCTCAGGGAAAATAGTTATATTTAACAATTATTTAAGCATTTACTATTTTTGTATACAGATTGCAGCACACTTATATTTAATCCCTGATCCATGAGAAGTTTACTCTGAAAGAAAAGGAAAAAATAGAAGAAATCATTAGCACCGTCATTATAATTACAATATATTTCAAAAAACAGAGAAAAGCATCTTAGGATGAGGTGTTACATTAGTACAGAGCTCAGAAATAGGCAATACAGTAAGTAAAAATGGGGGGACAAAATGCTATACCATATACAATGAAATAAATAAAGCTTTATTTGCTTTATAAATAATACAAATTAACATTATTAAAGCACAGCTTGTATATTATTGTTTCAAATACTGTTTAAGATCCCACTGATTATTTAATCCCTGTGATTTTACACTTTGCAGTCGAAAAATCCACCTGCATTCTTTCTGCAACAAAATATTTAATCTATCGCCTCCAAATTTCAGGGGAGGCACCCATTTTCACCCCATACATTTTAAATCTGCAGCATTTGAAGAATAACGTGTCAGAAAATGTGCTCCTACTGCTGTGTTTGTGTTTACATTCACAGCGGGGTGGATGTGTTCTTGTATCCTTTGTTTGAGTGGACGAATTGTTTTCCCCACATATATGGCCCACATAAACACCATAAGATGTGCACTACAAACGGAATGTCACATGTTATGAGTTGTACATTATGGGGGCAGTACCACCCTCATTTTTATTGCCAGTGTAACCCCTAGTTGGCGCTATCCCAGGGGCTACTACCCCTGTCTGTTTAGCTAGTAGCAGGTTAAGGGGCCTAGGTTCAGTAACAGTTGCGTCCACCAAGAAGTCAGGGTTGGTAAATGTCAAACTAACCAGGGCACAGCCCTCCGGGACACTGTGACCCTCCTCTGTTCCTGCTAGTGGCCTACACAATACACAGTAATTACTTTCACAATACCTCTGATACACTTTGCAAATATCCACACAGTTTGCACTTACCCCCAGAGTCAGTTTCTCCAGCTCGAACCTGGGGACCCCTGTAAAATAAGGTTAGACAGAACAAATGGCAACAGTACAATACTTCAGGCATAAACAGGATCCACAGACTGTTTGAAAGGCAGCGAAAGTAGATGTGATTTATTCAGGAGGGTTTGAACGAGGATAGGGGCAATCAGGTTAATTAGCTTACTTTCCCTAACAATCACACACTTATGCAAGCAGTCAGAGTCCCTAGCACAGTCACACTTCTGGGTACCCAGGTGAATGTGGGGTGGGCTAGCCAGGACCGTTGCCCAGGGTAGGCTGGCATTGCAGCTGGTAGGGGCCCTGTGATGGAAGAAACACACCTTGCACAACACAATATTTGTAATCTGGAGCCAGGTACCTCAGTTTATGAAAGAGGAAAACAACACAGTAATCAGATGACACACTCAGATTAAAAGATAGTTGCAGGGAGCTACCCTGATAGTTACTCATGATACCCAGGACTGGACACAGGATGGACGAGGGTTGAAATAGCAGATGAATTCTCTGGATTGCCAGAAGAGGCAGGGTCCACACAATTCTCTACAGCGTCGTTCCTGTTCAGGCATGGAGCAGGGGGCTGATCCCCTGGCAGGTCTCTCATCGATGGTTCTTCTCTGTGCAGCAGGGTAGGATGACAGGGCCCTCGTGGCAAGGCCCAACTGCATGTGGATAGCAATGAATTCAGTCCGTTTGAGCTGGGCACAGCTTCCAGCCCTCAGCACTCAATTACACAAGGGGGAAAACCAGATCGCAACCCCCCTCCAGTTCACAGCACATTTGTATGTATGGAGAAACTGACAGCACCAGGCACAGCACTCCCTGGTCACAATCACTTCACTCACTACACCCCACCGAAACATCTAGGTGGAAGAGGACTTCAGGTGGGCCGAGTGCATTCAGCACAATCTTCAGTCCTCCTCAGGTAAAGCCTGATCACCCTCCAGCCACTCACTGGGTTCTTCAGACTTGGATTTAGTAAAATAAATACTGTCCCTCTCTTCTCTCTCACAACAAGCTGACTTGCAGGCCACTATTTAGGCCTTTGCACTGTTCTCCTGCTTGAAACTACGCAACGCCTGCTCGGCTATCACAAGCTGTTTCTCTTTAGACTCCCAGCTTAGATCTGGCTCACCAGAAGACAGCTCATGGTATTTCCCCCAGATCCAAACAGTTCAGTTGGCCAGCAAACTGTCAATCACCCAAGAGCTCCCCTTTCAGTAGCAAAAGGCACCAACAGTCCAGAACTAAAAATCCCATGGGTTTGGGTCCATACAGCCCCTACAAGCAAACTCCATTTTAGAGTCCCCTGTTACTGACTGGTCCAATTCGGCAGTTTGGGACCAAAATGGAGGAGATGGTAAGAACAGTCTTGACTGCAAAGAAGGCAGGTTAGAACAAGCTACATTATCATTATTTCACCAAAACATTTCCAGCAAATAGTTACATCCTTCAATAGAACTCCCTCTGTGCAACTGAAGGAGAGGCTGGTGGCCCTCCTAGAGGCCAAAGGACTACAGGACAGCAGACAGCATGGCTTCATACGTGGCAGATCCTGCCAAACCAACCTGGTTGAGTTCTATGACTGGGTAACTAGGCAACTGGACAGGGCCATGCAGTGATGTCCTGTATCTGGACCCCAGTACATCTGGACTCAGTGCTATGGAAGGCTGGGAAGGAAGCAGTAGGCACAGGGTGGGTGCAAAGCTGGTGAGATGGGTAGGAACTGGCTGCAGGGAAGGCAACAGAGGGTGGTGGTGGTGGGAGCTCACACCCAAGGGCAGTGATGAGTGGTGTTCCACAGGGGCTCAGTGTTGGGACCAGCGTTGTTTGGGATATTCATTGCAGACATATCACGGGACATCAAGAGCAAGATCAGTCTGTTTGCTGATGATACCAAGGGAGGTGCAGTGGTGGATGACCTAAGGGGATGGCAGGGGTTGCAGGATGATCTGGCAAAGCTTGAAACCTGGTCAGACACCTGGCAACTGGGCTTTAATGCCAAAAAGTGCAAGGTGTTGAATTTTAGGATGAAGAACCCAAGGAGGAGTTACCAGCTAGGGGGAGTGCAGCTATCCCAGACAGAGGAGGAGAAGGATCTGGATGTGCTCATTACAGGGTCAATGAACAACTCGGCACAATCTAGGAAGGCAGCTGCAAAGGCCAACAAAATGCTGGGTTGTATTGCAAGGGGTATATCCTCGAGGAGGGAGGAGGTGATTCTGCCACTGTATAGGTCATTAGTTAGACCACACCTGGAGTACTGTGTGCAGTACTGGCGTCCGTATCTGAAGAGGGACATTAAGTTACTGGAGGGGGTGCAGCGCAGAGTGACAAAGATGATCAAGGGGCTGGGGGACTTATCATACGAGAGGAGGTTGAAGGAGTTGAACATGTACTCACTGGAGGAGAGGAGAGACAGGGGTGACATGATTGAAACCTTTAAATACATGAAAGGAATAAACAAGACGAGTATAGAGGGGCTGTTCAAAGTGAGGGAGGGGAGGGCCACCAGGGGCCATGATATGAGACTGGAGCAAGGAAGGTTCAGGAAGGAGATGAGGGGACACTTTTTTACAGAGAGGGTGGTGGCTGGGTGGAATGCGTTACCTGCTGAAGTGGTATGCAGTAGAACAGTGGACTGCTTCAAATGAGGATGGGACAGAACAAGGGGAAGGGTTAATGAAGGGGAAGGGTGGAAGGAAGGGGCAGCTGCAGAATAAGGGGTGCTAGCTGCATATTTGAGCAGACTTGATAGACCTCTAGGTCTGTATCTGCTGGCAAATTTCGTATGTTCGTAACTAGCGATGGCAGAAATGGAGCAATTAGCAGGCAGCCCAGGCAGGACCCAAGCATGGAAACACTCAGTACCCCTCCCAGATTAATTATTACGGGAAAAAGCAGCCGTTAAAGTGACAGTACACGGAGGCCATGCAGGCACTCACTGATAATACATTTAAACGGCTACGGCGCTGAACACCAGCCAGGCAGCGAGCACTTAGGCAAGCTCATGGAAGACTTTTTGGCAACCCCAATTGATGGGGGGGTTACACCAGAATTGCACTATCCCTCATGACTAGGATGCCCATAGAGTTGTTGAAAATCCTAGTATTTATGATTAAAGTAAGGGCTACTTTTTAAACAGATAATAACACTACACAGTGTATCCTCCTTCTGAGTCAGTGTACCATATAAACGTTTTGTTGAACCCCCGGAAGTATTCCATTTTTTGTACACTGTAATAACCAATCAGACTTCAAATTCATTTAAATATTTGCCATCTCCACAGAAATTTATTTAAGGGGTGTTCACAATGCTTAAATTGTTATATTTGCAAAGTGTTTGGTCCAAACCAAGTTAATGTCCTTTGCTTCTGCACTTTATCAGGACAAGGACACTTCCAAACTACATGTTCAGGCCAAAATAAAAATTACTGGGCCTGAACACGTTGTTTAGTGTGGAACACAAATGAGCAAATGCCCGTATCAGTAACTACAGACATTAACTTGGTTTGGACCAAACGCTTTGCAAATCTAACAATATAAGCATTGTGAATATCCCTTAAATAAATCTCTGCCAAGATGGCAAATATTTAAATGAGTTTGAAGTGTGATTGGTTATTAGAGTGCACATAAAACTGAACACTTTCGGGGGTTCAACAAAAAGTTTATTAATTTCCTGTAATGATGCACCTAGTCCTATGGCCACTTACATAGAGGTTTGAGCACCACTACAACTCTTCGCAAGTACTCTAATCAGTGTACCATATTTTAGAGGCAAACAGCTGAGAGATATACTCCCTCCTCTTTATTACAGAAGAGTAAGACTGAGAGATACAATTTCCAATAATCATTCCTTCCCCCTGTCTTATCAGTTCTGCAGTATATTGAACAAATCCAGCATTGCATTGCTGTATTAAAGAATCAGATACTTCCACTTCTCCCCTCAAAAAACATTTCTGAGCAGGACATGAAGCGTAATTAGTTATAAATGGTCAAGAAAAAAAGCTGCCAAACCGCCATTACACATTCTCTCACTCTGCAGACCTACACTCCATGCGGTTTTACACTTGTGCTGATTGACCATGCGCACAACAGGATGAGATATCACTGCAGTCTTCCTAGTGGCACTCAAAGGACCACTAAAAACTTCAGGAACCCTTATGGCGCTTCAGTGGATCATGGATGAATGCATGAATGTGGAATCTGGCAGCTTTTTTTCTTGTTCGGGTAATTTATTTTCAAGTTCATCTCATAGGCTATTTCAAAGTCAGGGGAAAGAGAAAGGGATTGATTTTATAACAAGGTGAAGCAAAGGAGGGCCTGACTGAGCAAGGACTGTAATTATAGGGGTTAGCCATGCTCAAGTGAACAGACTCAGTCCAGACTGGGGCAAGCACCGTCCATCCCCTTCGTTATCTTGTACATTTCAAAGACTGTGAGCCGATCACTTCATAATTGAGCCAGCGGCGTGGGTAAGGAGGAAAATAAGCATTTTGCTTTCTTGCAGTGCTAGTGCTTAGAGAAGTTAAAGTGATCACCCAGGTGAGTGAAGAGGTAGAGCTGAGCTTTGTTTGGCTAAGACGTTTTTGTCTGCAAGCCCAATTCAAGAAGCCAGGAAGTCGGTGAGGGGTCTGAACTCAGAAGCTATTTGATTTTTGGGTCAGTCAACCAAAGAGTGAGTGAGTGAGTGAGTGAGAGAGATGCAATATTCAATGTGCCAGGGAAGGTTAGGGGGAGGAATTATTTCATCTTCCCTTATAGTTATCAGGAGGCTCAGAAACTGAGACAGTAGCTCCCAGTAATCATAATTAATAAAGAGTTAATGGGAAAAGTATGGCTGAGGGCACTGCTCTATATTCACCTTGACATCAGATTCTTGATGATGGAAACATATTGCTTTGTACTTTATGAACTAATGAGTATATTTCCCTACTTTGTGTTCCTAGCCCTCATATTCAGAGCCAGCTGATGGCACCAGGCAGCTGGTAGGGCTGCATGACACATAGCACGTGGTCAGCTTTGAGCTATATTCAGATGGTGCACTCCGATGAAATGTACCACCTGTTTAATAATGTGGCTATGCCTGCACAGCACAAAGAGGCCATGTACTGCTCTGACATGGCTCCAGGCTGAATATGGCCCACAGGGAAGCCTACAGAACATAGCACTGCAATTGCAATGCAGTTACAGTGTAGTTACACTATAGTTACAGTGTAGTTAAGCAGCACTTACAAGAAAGTGTGACCCAGAATAGTGCTAGGGCACTGTCAACCATATTTAGCCCTAACATGGAAATGAGTCAGTCGGGCATGCACGGTGCTGAGGTGCCATTGTGTGCCCATTCTGGGTTCCTTTGCATGCACTCAGCCCCTTATCAGTTAGCACCCATGCTGGGCATGGGGAAATATGGATTCTCTGGTATTCTAGTCACCCCCCCAGCTTGCCCACTACAAGTCCCACAATTGGACTTTCTGGACATCCACCATACTCAGCTTTTGAAAGTACAGTATGCCATGCCATTCACTATACTGACAATAAAACTTACATTAACCAGAGAAAACATCCATAACCCACTGCAACAGCAGTAATGGGGTCATGCCAACTCTGGACCGCCTGCTCCTTTGGTCTGTTACAGTAGCTTGCACTTACTTTAAAGTGATTTACCAAGTTTGGATATATGAACACATATACTGCAAGGTGACTGCATATAGAACTGATTTGCAATGTATTTTGATAGATGCATAGCCTATTTTAGCAAATTAAATCAGATTTTCACCCTCACAAACCAGGAAGTGTCATTTTGTGTATTGGAGCCTGTATTTGGTGACCTTTGACACTCATTACCTATGCAATGTCACCACAGGGAGATCTGTGCTCTGCAAATAAAATTAGTTCTTGGTCACAGCAATTCTGTCTTGATAACAGATCTCTTGGTTGCAGCATGCAGCACGACAATGGTAATGTCAAACAGTTCATTTTCCGCATCCGATGATGAAAGCATTATGTTGTCCTGCACTAACAGTGATCTTTTGGACACTGACATAGTGCCACAATTTGACAGCCACTGCATAGTAGATCCCCATAGGGATGACCCTATGACAGTAGTGAGAATGATGTGGGCAGTAGCTCAGGCAGGCACAGAAGCAGTCCTGATCCATTCCAGTACAGCAGTGAGAATGATGTGGGCAGTAGCTCAGGCAGTCACAGCACTAGTCCCGATCCATTCCAGTACAGCAGTGAGAATGATGTGGGCAGTAGCTCAGGCAGTCACAGCAGTAGTCCCGATCCATTCCTGTACAGCAGTGAGAATGATGTGGGCAGTAGCTCAGGCAGTCACAGCAGCAGTCCCGATCCATTCCAGTACAGCAGTGAGAATGATGTGGGCAGTAGCTCAGGCAGTCACAGCAGTAGTCCCGATCCATTCCTGTACAGCAGTGAGAATGATGTGGGCAGTAGCTCAGGCAGTCACAGCAGCAGTCCCGACCCATTCCTGTACAGCAGTGAGAATGATGTGGGCAGTAACTCAGGCAGTCACAGCAGCAGTCCCGATCCATTCCAGTATAGCAGTGAGAATGATGTGGGCAGTAGCTCAGGCAGTCACAGCAGCAGTCCCGATCCATTCCTGTACAGCAGTGAGAATGATGTGGGCAGTCGCTCAGGCAGTCACAGCAGTAGTCCCGATCCATTCCTGTACAGCAGTGAGAATGATGTGGGCAGTAACTCAGGCAGGCACAGCAGCAGTCCCGATCCATTCCAGTACAGCAGTGAGAATGATGTGGGCAGTAACTCAGGCAGTCACAGCAGCAGTCCCGATCCATTCCTGTACAGCAGTGAGAATGATGTGGGCAGTAGCTCAGGCAGGCACAGCAGCAGTCCCGATCCATTCCTGTACAGCAGTGAGAATGATGTGGGCAGTAGCTCAGGCAGGCACAGCAGCAGTCCCGATCCATTCCTGTACAGCAGTGAGAATGATGTGGGAAGTAGCTCAGGCAGGCACAGCAGCAGTCCCGACCCATTCCAGTACAGCAGTGAGAATGATGTGGGCAGTAACTCATGCAGGCACAGCAGCAGCCCCGACCCATTCCAGTACAGCAGCGAGAATGATGTGGGCAGTACTCAGGCAGGCACAGCAGCAGTCCTGATCCATTCCTGTACAGCAGTGAGAATGATGTGGGCAGAAGCTCAGGCAGTCACAGCAGCAGTCCCGACCCATTCCTGTACAGCAGTGAGAATGATGTGGGCAGTAGCTCAGGCAGGCACAGCAGCAGTCCCGACCCATTCCTGTACAGCAGTGAGACTGATGTGGGCAGTAGCTCAGGCAGTCACAGCAGCAGTCCCGATCCATTCCGGTACAGCAGTGAGAATGATGTGGGCAGTAGCTCAGGCAGTCACAGCAGCAGTCCCGATCCATTCCGGTACAGCAGTGAGAATGATGTGGGCAGTAGCTCAGGCAGTCACAGCAGCAGTCCTGATTCATTCCTGTACAGCAGTGAGAATGATGTGGGCAGTAGCTCAGGCAGTCACAGCAGCAGTCCCGATCCATTCCTGTACAGCAGTGAGAATGATGTGGGCAGTAGCTCAGGCAGTCACAGCAGCAGTCTCGATCCATTCCAGTACAGCAGTGAGAATGATGTGGGCAGTAGCTCAGGCAGGCACAGCAGCAGTCCCGATCCATTCCTGTACAGCAGTGAGAATGATGTGGGCAGTAGCTCAGGCAGGCACAGCAGCAGTCCCGATCCATTCCAGTACAGCAGTGAGAATGATGTGGGCAGTAACTCAGGCAGTCACAGCAGCAGCCCCGACCCATTCCAGCACAGCAGCGAGAATGATGTGGGCAGTAACTCAGGCAGTCACAGCAGTAGTCCCGATCCATTCCAGTACAGCAGCGAGAATGATGAGGGCAGTAACTCAGGCAGTCACAGCAGCAGTCCCGATCCATTCCTGTACAGCAGTGAGAATGATGTGGGCAGTAGCTCAGGCAGTCACAGCAGTAGTCCTGATCCATTCCAGTACAGCAGTGAGAATGATGTGGGCAGTAGCTCAGGCAGTCACAGCAGCAGTCCCGACCCATTCCTGTACAGCAGTGAGAATGATGTGGGCAGTAGCTCAGGCAGTCACAGCAGCAGTCCCGACCCATTCCTGTACAGCAGTGAGAATGATGTGGGCAGTAGCTCAGGCAGTCACAGCAGTAGCCCCGATCCATTCCAGTACAGCAGTGAGAATGATGTGGGCAGTAGCTCAGGCAGTCACAGCAGCAGTCACGATCCATTCCTGTACAGCAGTGAGAATGATGTGGGCAGTAGCTCAGGCAGTCACAGCAGCAGCCCCGATCCATTCCTGTACAGCAGTGAGAATGATGTGGGCAGTAGCTCAGGCAGTCACAGCAGTAGTCCTGACCCATTCCTGTACAGCAGTGAGAATGATGTGGGCAGTAGCTCAGGCAGTCACAGCAGCAGTCCCGACCCATTCCTGTACAGCTGTGAGAATGATGTGGGCAGTAGCTCAGGCAGTCACAGCAGCAGTCCCGATCCATTCCAGTACAGCAGTGAGAATGATGTGGGCAGTAGCTCAGGCAGTCACAGCAGCAGTCCCGATCCATTCCAGTACAGCAGCGAGAATGATGTGGGCAGTAACTCAGGCAGGCACAGCAGCAGTCCCGATCCATTCTAGTACAGCAGTGAGAATGATGTGGGCAGTAACTCAGGCAGGCACAGCAGCAGTCCTGCTCCATTTCTGTACAGCAGTGAGAATGATGTGGGCAGTAGCTCAGGCAGTCACAGCAGCAGTCCCGACCCCTTCCTGTACAGCAGTGAGAATGATGTGGGCAGTAGCTCAGGCAGGCACAGCAGCAGTCCCGACCCATTCCTGTACAGCAGTGAGAATGATGTGGGCAGTAGCTCAGGCAGTCACAGCAGTAGCCCCGATCCATTCCAGTACAGCAGTGAGAATGATGTGGGCAGTAGCTCAGGCAGTCACAGCAGCAGTCCCGATCCATTCCTGTACAGCAGTCAGAATGATGTGGGCAGTAACTCCGGCAGTCACAGCAGCAGTCCCGATCCATTCCGGTACAGCAGTGAGAATGATGTGGCAGTAGCTCAGGCAGTCACAGCAGCAGTCCCGATCCATTCTGTACAGCAGTGAGAATGATGTGGGCAGTAACTCAGGCAGTCACAGCAGCAGTCCCGATCCATTCCAGTACAGCAGTGAGAATGATGTGGGCAGTAACTCAGGCAGTCACAGCAGCAGTCCCGATCCATTCCAGTACAGCAGTGAGAATGATGTGGGCAGTAGCTCAGGCAGTCACTGTAGCAGTCCCGATCCATTCCTGTACAGCAGTGAGAATGATGTGGGCAGTAACTCAGGCAGTCAAAGCAGCAGCCCCGACCCATTCCAGTACAGCAGCGAGAATGATGTGGGCAGTAACTCAGGCAGTCACAGCAGCAGTCCCGACCCATTCCAGTACAGCAGCGAATGATGTGGGCAGTAACTCAGGCAGTCACAGCAGCAGTCCCGACCCATTCCTGTACAGCAGTGAGAATGATGTGGGCAGTAGCTCAGGCAGTCACAGCAGTAGTCCCGATCCATTCCAGTACAGCAGTGAGAATGATGTGGGCAGTAGCTCAGGCAGTCACAGCAGCAGTCCCGACCCATTCCTGTACAGCAGTGAGAATGATGTGGGCTGTAGCTCAGGCAGTCACAGCAGCAGTCCCGACCCATTCCTGTATAGCAGTGAGAATGTTGTGGGCAGTAGCTCAGGAAGTCACAGCAGTAGCCCCGACCCATTCCAGTACAGCAGTGAGAATGATGTGGGCAGTAGCTCAAGCAGTCACAACAGCAGTCCCGACCCATTCCAGTACAGCAGTGAGAATGATGTTGTCAGTAACTCAGGCAGTCACAGCAGCAGTCCCGATCCATTCCAGTACAGCAGTGAGAATGATGTGGGCAGTAGCTCAGGCAGTCACAGCAGCAGTCCCGATCCATTCCGGTACAGCAGTGAGAATGATGTGGGCAGTAGCTCAGGCAGTCACAGCAGCAGTCCCGATCCATTCCAGTACAGCAGTGAGAATGATGTGGGCAGTAACTCAGGCAGTCACAGCAGCAGTCCCGATCCATTCCGGTACAGCTGTGAGAATGATGTGGGCAGTAGCTCAGGCAGTCACAGCAGCAGTCCCGATCCATTCCTGTACAGCAGTGAGAATGATGTGGGCAGTAGCTCAGGCAGTCACAGCAGCAGTCCCGATCCATTCCTGTACAGCAGTGAGAATGATGTGGGCAGTAGCTCAGGCAGTCACAGCAGCTGTCCCGATCCATTCCAGTACTGCAGTGAGAATGATGTGGGCAGTAACTCAGGCAGGCACAGCAGCAGTCCCGATCCATTCCTGTACAGCAGTGAGAATGATGTGGGCAGTAACTCAGGCAGGCACAGCAGCAGTCCCGCTCCGTTTCTGTACAGCAGTGAGAATGATGTGGGCAGTAGCTCAGGCAGGCACAGCAGCAGTCCAGACCCCTTCCTGTACAGCAGTGAGAATGATGTGGGCAGTAGCTCAGGCAGGCACAGCAGCAGTCCCGACCCATTCCTGTACAGTAGTGAGAATGATGTGGGCAGTAGCTCAGGCAGTCACAGCAGCAGCCCCAATCCATTCCAGTACAGCAGTGAGAATGATGTGGGCAGTAGCTCAGGCAGTCACAGCAGCAGTCCCGATCCATTCCTGTACAGCAGTGAGAATGATGTGGGCAGTAACTCAGGCAGTCACAGCAGCAGTCCCGATCCATTCCAGTACAGCAGTGAGAATGATGTGGGCAGTAGCTCAGGCAGTCACAGCAGCAGTCCCGATCCATTCCGGTACAGCAGTGAGAATGATGTGGGCAGTAGCTCAGGCAGTCACAGCAGCAGTCCCGATCCATTCCTGTACAGCAGTGAGAATGATGTGGGCAGTAACTCAGGCAGTCACAGCAGCAGTCCCGATCCATTCCAGTACAGCAGTGAGAATGATGTGGGCAGTAACTCAGGCAGTCACAGCAGCAGTCCCGATCCATTCCAGTACAGCAGTGAGAATGATGTGGGCAGTAGCTCAGGCAGTCACTGCAGCAGTCCCGATCCATTCCTGTACAGCAGTGAGAATGATGTGGGCAGTAACTCAGGCAGTCAAAGCAGCAGCCCCGACCCATTCCAGTACAGCAGCGAGAATGATGTGGGCAGTAACTCAGGCAGTCACAGCAGCAGCCCCGACCCATTCCAGTACAGCAGCGAGAATGATGTGGGCAGTAACTCAGGCAGTCACAGCAGCAGTCCCGACCCATTCCAGTACAGCAGCGAGAATGATGTGGGCAGTAACTCAGGCAGTCACAGCAGCAGTCCCGACCCATTCCTGTACAGCAGTGAGAATGATGTGGGCAGTAGCTCAGGCAGTCACAGCAGTAGTCCCGATCCATTCCAGTACAGCAGTGAGAATGATGTGGGCAGCAGCTCAGGCAGTCACAGCAGCAGTCCTGACCCATTCCTGTACAGCAGTGAGAATGATGTGGGCTGTAGCTCAGGCAGTCACAGCAGCAGTCCCGACCCATTCCTGTACAGCAGTGAGAATGATGTGGGCAGTAGCTCAGGAAGTCACAGCAGTAGCCCAGACCCATTCCAGTACAGCAGTGAGAATGATGTGGGCAGTAGCTCAGGCAGTCACAACAGCAGTCCCGACCCATTCCAGTACAGCAGTGAGAATGATGTTGGCAGTAACTCAGGCAGTCACAGCAGCAGTCCCGATCCATTCCAGTAGAGCAGTGAGAATGATGTGGGCAGTAGCTCAGGCAGTCACAGCAGCAGTCCCGATCAATTCCGGTACAGCAGTGAGAATGATGTGGGCAGAAGCTCAGGCAGTCACAGCAGCAGTCCCGATCCATTCCAGTACAGCAGTGAGAATGATGTGGGCAGTAACTCAGGCAGTCACAGCAGCAGTCCCGATCCATTCCGGACAGCTGTGAGAATGATGTGGGCAGTAGCTCAGGCAGTCACAGCAGCAGTCCCGATCCATTCCTGTACAGCAGTGAGAATGATGTGGGCAGTAGCTCAGGCAGTCACAGCAGCAGTCCGATCCATTACTGTACAGCAGTGAGAATGATGTGGGCAGTAGCTCAGGCAGTCACAGCAGCTGTCCGATCCATTCCAGTACTGCAGTGAGAATGATGTGGGCAGTAACTCAGGCAGGCACAGCAGCAGTCCCGATCCATTCCTGTACAGCAGTGAGAATGATGTGGGCAGTAACTCAGGCAGGCACAGCAGCAGTCCCGCTCCATTTCTGTACAGCAGTGAGAATGATGTGGGCAGTAGCTCAGGCAGGCACAGCAGCAGTCCCGCTCCATTCCAGTACAGCAGTGAGAATTATGTGGGCAGTAGCTCAGGCAAGCACAGCAGCAGTCCCGCTCCATTCCAGTACAGCAGTGAGAATGATGTAGGCAGTAACTCAGGCAGTCACAGCAGCAGTCCCGCTCCATTCCAGTACAGCAGTGAGAATGATGTGGGCAGTAATTCAGGCAGGCACAGCAGCAGTCCCACTCCATTCCGGTACAGCAGTGAGAATGATGTGGGCAGTAGCTCAGGCAGTCACAGCAGCAGTCCCGATCCATTCCGGTACAGCAGTGAGAATGATGTGGGCAGTAGCTCAGGCAGTCACAGCAGCAGTCCCGATCCATTCCTGTACAGCAGTGAGAATGATGTGGGCAGTAGCTCAAGCAGTCACAGCATCAGTCCCGACCCATTCCTGTACAGCAGTGAGAATGATGTGGGCAGTAGCTCAGGCTTTCACAGCAGCAGCCCCGATCCATTCCTGTACAGCAGTGAGAATGATGTGGGCAGTAGCTCAGGCAGTCACAGCAGCAGTCCCGACCCTTTCCTGTACAGCAGTGAGAATGATGTGGGCAGTAGCTCAGGCAGTCACAGCAGTAGCCCCGATCCATTCCAGTACAGCAGTGAGAATGATGTGGGCAGTAGCTCAGGCAGTCACAGCAGCAGTCCCGATCCATTCCTGTACAGCAGTGAGAATGATGTGGGCAGTAGCTCAGGCAGTCACAGCAGTAGTCCCGATCCATTCCAGTACAGCAGTGAGAATGATGTGGGCAGTAGCTCAGGCAGTCACAGCAGCAGTCCTGACCCATTCCTGTACAGCAGTGAGAATGATGTGGGCAGTAGCTCAGGCAGTCACAGCAGCAGTCCCGACCCATTCCTGTACAGCAGTGAGAATGATGTGGGCAGTAGCTCAGGCAGCCACAGCAGTAGCCCCGATCCATTCCAGTACAGCAGTGAGAATGATGTGGGCAGTAGCTCAGGCAGTCACAGCAGCTGTCCCGATCCATTCCTGTACAGCTGTCAGAATGATGTGGGCAGTAGCTCAGGCAGTCACAGCAGCAGTCCCGATCCATTCCTGTACAGCAGTGAGAATGATGTGGGCAGTAGCTCAGGCAGTCACAGCAGCAGTCCGATCCATTCCAGTACAGCAGTGAGAATGATGTGGGCAGTAACTCAGGCAGTCACAGCAGCAGTCCCGATCCATTCCGGTACAGCAGTGAGAATGATGTGGGCAGTAACTCAGGCAGTCACAGCAGCAGTTCCGACCCATTCCAGTACAGCAGTGAGAATGATGTGGGCAGTAACTCAGGCAGTCACAGCAGCAGTCCCGATCCATTCCTGTCCAGCAGTGAGAATGATGTGGGCAGTAGCTCAGGCAGTCACAGCAGTAGTCCCGATCCATTCCAGTACAGCAGTGAGAATGATGTGGGCAGTAGCTCAGGCAGTCACAGCAGCAGTCCCGACCCATTCCTGTACAGCAGTGAGAATGATGTGGGCAGTAGCTCAGGCAGTCACAACAGCAGTTCCGACCCATTCCTGTACAGTAGTGAGAATGATGTGGGCAGTAGCTCAGGCAGTCACAACAGCAGTCCCGACCCATTCCAGTACAGCAGTGAGATTGATGTGGGCAGTAACTCAGGCAGTCACAGCAGCAGTCCCGATCCATTCCGGTACAGCAGTGAGAATGATGTGGGCAGTAGCTCAGGCAGTCACAGCAGCAGTCCCGATCCATTCGGTGCAGCAGTGAGAATGATGTGGGCAGTAACTCAGGCAGTCACAGCAGCAGTCCCGATCCATTCCGGTACAGCTGTGAGAATGATGTGGGCAGTAGCTCAGGCAGTCACAGCAGCAGTCCCGATCCATTCTAGTACAGCAGTGAGAATGATGTCGGCAGTAACTCAGGCAGGCACAGCAGCAGTCCCGATCCATTCTAGTACAGCAGTGAGAATGATGTGGGCAGTAACTCAGGCAGGCACAGCAGCAGTCCCGCTCCATTTCTGTACAGCAGTGAGAATGATGTGGGCAGTAGCTCAGGCAGGCACAGCTGCAGTCCCGCTCCATTCCAGTACAGCAGTGAGAATGATGTGGGCAGTAGCTCAGGCAGGCACAGCAGCAGTCCCGCTCCATTCCAGTACAGCAGTGAGAATGATGTAGGCAGTAACTCAGGCAGTCACAGCAGCAGTCCCGCTCCATTCCTGTACAGCAGTGAGAATGATGTGGGCAGTAGCTCAGGCAGTCACAGCAGCAGTCTCGATCCTTTCCGGTACAGCAGTGAGAATGATGTGGGCAGTAGCTCAGGCAGTCACAGCAGCAGTCTCGATCCATTCCTGTACTGCAGTGAGAATGATATGGGCAGTAGCTCAAGCAGTCGCAGCAGCAGTCTCGATCCATTCCAGTACAGCAGTGAGAATGATGTGGGCAGTAGCTCAGGCAATCACAGCAGCATTCCCGATCCATTCCAGTACAGCAGTGAGAATGATGTGGGCAGTAATTCAGGCAGGCACAGCAGCAGTCCCGATCCATTCCGGTACAGCAGTGAGAATGATGTGGGCAGTAGCTCAGGCAGTCACAGCAGCAGTCCCGATCCATTCCAGTACAGCAGTGAGAATGATGTGGGCAGTAACTCAGGCAGTCACAGCAGCAGTCCCGATCCATTCCGGTACAGCAGTGAGAATGATGTGGCAGTAACTCAGGCAGTCACAGCAGCAGTCCAGATCCATTCCTGCACAGCTGTGAGAATGATGTGGGCAGTAGCTCAGGCAGTCACAGCAGCAGTCCGATCCATTCCTGTACAGCAGTGAGAATGATGTGGGCAGTAGCTCAGGCAGTCACAGCAGCAGTCCCGATCAATTCCAGTACAGCAGTGAGAATGATGTGGCAGTAGCTCAGGCAGTCACAGCAGCAGTCCCGATCCATTCCTGTACAGCAGTGAGAATGATGTGGGCAGTAGCTCAGGCAGTCACAGCAGTAGTCCCGATCCATTCCAGTACAGCAGTGAGAATGATGTGGGCAGTAGCTCAGGCAGTCACAGCAGCAGTCCTGACCCATTCCTGTACAGCAGTGAGAATGATGTGGGCAGTAGCTCAGGCAGTCACAGCAGCAGTCCCGACCCATTCCTGTACAGCAGTGAGAATGATGTGGGCAGTAGCTCAGGCAGTCACAGCAGTAGCCCCGATCCATTCCAGTACAGCAGTGAAAATGATGTGGGCAGTAGCTCAGGCAGTCACAGCAGCTGTCCCGATCCATTCCTGTACAGCTGTCAGAATGATGTGGACAGTAGCTCAGGCAGTCACAGCAGCAGTCCCGATCCATTCCTGTACAGCAGTGAGAATGATGTGGGCAGTAGCTCAGGCAGTCACAGCAGCAGTCCCGATCCATTCCAGTACAGCAGTGAGAATGATGTGGGCAGTAACTCAGGCAGTCACAGCAGCAGTCCCGATCCATTCCGGTACAGCAGTGAGAATTATGTGGGCAGTAACTCAGGCAGTCACAGCAGCAGTTCCGACCCATTCCAGTACAGCAGCGGAATGATGTGGGCAGTAACTCAGGCAGTCACAGCAGCAGTCCCGATCCATTCCTGTACAGCAGTGAGAATGATGTGGGCAGTAGCTCAGGCAGTCACAGCAGTAGTCCGATCCATTCCAGTACAGCAGTGAGAATGATGTGGGCAGTAGCTCAGGCAGTCACAGCAGCAGTCCCACCCATTCCTGTACAGCAGTGAGAATGATGTGGGCAGTAGCTCAGGCAGTCACAGCAGCAGTTCCGACCATTCCTGTACAGTAGTGAGAATGATGTGGGCAGTAGCTCAGGCAGTCACAACAGCAGTCCCGACCCATTCCAGTACAGCAGTGAGATTGATGTGGGCAGTAACTCAGGCAGTCACAGCAGCAGTCCCGATCCATTCGGCACAGCAGTGAGAATGATGTGGGCAGTAGCTCAGGCAGTCACAGCAGCAGTCCCGATCCATTCCGTACAGCAGTGAGAATGATGTGGGCAGTAACTCAGGCAGTCACAGCAGCAGTCCCGATCCATTCCGGTACAGCTGTGAGAATGATGTGGGCAGTAGCTCAGGCAGTCACAGCAGCAGTCCCGATCCATTCTAGTACAGCAGTGAGAATGATGTCGGCAGTAACTCAGGCAGGCACAGCAGCAGTCCCGATCCATTCTAGTACAGCAGTGAGAATGATGTGGGCAGTAACTCAGGCAGGCACAGCAGCAGTCCCGCTCCATTTCTGTACAGCAGTGAGAATGATGTGGGCAGTAGCTCAGTCAGGCACAGCAGCAGTCCCGCTCCATTCCAGTACAGCAGTGAGAATGATGTAGGCAGTAACTCAGGCAGTCACAGCAGCAGTCCCGCTCCATTCCTGTACAGCAGTGAGAATGATGTGGGCAGTAGCTCAGGCAGTCACAGCAGCAGTCTCGATCCTTTCCGGTACAGCAGTAGAATGACGTGGGCAGTAGCTCAGGCAGTCACAGCAGCAGTCCGATCCATTCCAGTACAGCAGTGAGAATGACGTGGCAGTAACTCAGGCAGTCACAGCAGCAGTCCCGATCCATTCCGGCACAGCAGTGAGAATGATGTGGGCAGTAACTCAGGCAGTCACAGCAGCAGTCCCGATCCATTCCGGTACAGCTGTGAGAATGATGTGGGCAGTAGCTCAGGCAGTCACAGCAGCAGTCCCGATCCATTCCTGTACAGCAGTGAGAATGATGTGGGCAGTAGCTCAGGCAGTCACAGCAGCAGTCCCGATCCATTCCAGTACAGCAGTGAGAATGATGTGGGCAGTAACTCAGGCAGGCACAGCAGCAGTCCCGATCCATTCTAGTACAGCAGAGAGAATGTTGTGGGCAGTAACTCAGGCAGGCACAGCAGCAGTCCTGCTCCATTTCTGTACAGCAGTGAGAATGATGTGGGCAGTAGCTCAGGCAGTCACAGCAGCAGTCCCGACCCATTCCTGTACAGCAGTGAGAATGATGTGGGCAGTAGCTCAGGCAGTCACAGCAGCAGTCCCGACCCATTCCTGTACAGCAGTGAGAATGATGTGGGCAGTAGCTCAGGCAGTCACAGCAGCAGTCCCGATCCATTCCGGTACAGCAGTGAGAATGATGTGGGCAGTAGCTCAGGCAGTCACAGCAGCAGTCCCGATCCATTCCTGTACAGCAGTGAGAATGATGTGGGCAGTAACTCAGGCAGTCACAGCAGCAGTCCCGATCCATTCCTGTACAGCAGTGAGAATTATGTGGGCAGTAGCTCAGGCAGTCACTGCAGCAGTCCCGATCCATTCCTGTACAGCAGTGAGAATGATGTGGGCAGTAACTCAGGCAGTCACAGCAGCAGCCCCGACCCATTCCAGTACAGCAGCGAGAATGATGTGGGCAGTAACTCAGGCAGTCACAGCAGCAGTTCCGACCCATTCCAGTACAGCAGTGAGAATGATGTGGGCAGTAACTCAGGCAGTCACAGCAGCAGTCCCGATCCATTCCTGTACAGCAGTGAGAATGATGTGGGCAGTAGCTCAGGCAGTCACAGCAGTAGTCCCGATCCATTCCAGTACAGCAGTGAGAATGATGTGGGCAGTAGCTCAGGCAGTCACAGCAGCAGTCCCGACCCATTCCTGTACAGCAGTGAGAATGATGTGGGCAGTAGCTCAGGCAGTCACAGCAGCAGTTCCGACCCATTCCTGTACAGTAGTGAGAATGATGTGGGCAGTAGCTCAGGCAGTCACAACAGCAGTCCCGACCCATTCCAGTACAGCAGTGAGATTGATGTGGGCAGTAACTCAGGCAGTCACAGCAGCAGTCCCGATCCATTCCGGTACAGCAGTGAGAATGATGTGGGCAGTAGCTCAGGCAGTCACAGCATCAGTCCCGATCCATTCCGGTACAGCAGTGAGAATGATGTGGGCAGTAACTCAGGCAGTCACAGCAGCAGTCCCGATCCATTCCGGTACAGCTGTGAGAATGATGTGGGCAGTTGCTCAGGCAGTCACAGCAGCAGTCCCGATCCATTCTAGTACAGCAGTGAGAATGATGTGGGCAGTAACTCAGGCAGGCACAGCAGCAGTCCCGATCCATTCTAGTACAGCAGTGAGAATGATGTGGGCAGTAACTCAGGCAGGCACAGCAGCAGTCCCGCTCCATTTCTGTACAGCAGTGAGAATGATGTGGGCAGTAGCTCAGGCAGTCACAGCAGCAGTCCCGATCCATTCCAGTACAGCAGTGAGAATGATGTGGGCAGTAACTCAGGCAGTCACAGCAGCAGTCCCGATCCATTCCGGTACAGCAGTGAGAATGATGTGGGCAGTAACTCAGGCAGTCACAGCAGCAGTCCCGATCCATTCCGGTACAGCTGTGAGAATGATGTGGGCAGTAGCTCAGGCAGTCACAGCAGCAGTCCCGATCCATTCCTGTACAGCAGTGAGAATGATGTGGGCAGTAGCTCAGGCAGTCACAGCAGCAGTCCCGATCCATTCCAGTACAGCAGTGAGAATGATGTGGGCAGTAACTCAGGCAGGCACAGCAGCAGTCCCGATCCATTCTAGCACAGCAGAGAGAATGTTGTGGGCAGTAACTCAGGCAGGCACAGCAGCAGTCCTGCTCCATTTCTGTACAGCAGTGAGAATGATGTGGGCAGTAGCTCAGGCAGTCACAGCAGCAGTCCCGACCCATTCCTGTACAGCAGTGAGAATGATGTGGGCAGTAGCTCAGGCAGTCACAGCAGCAGTCCCGACCCATTCCTGTACAGCAGTGAGAATGATGTGGGCAGTAGCTCAGGCAGTCACAGCAGCAGTCCCGATCCATTCCGGTACAGCAGTGAGAATGATGTGGGCAGTAGCTCAGGCAGTCACAGCAGCAGTCCCGATCCATTCCTGTACAGCAGTGAGAATGATGTGGGCAGTAACTCAGGCAGTCACAGCAGCAGTCCCGATCCATTCTTGTACAGCAGTGAGAATTATGTGGGCAGTAGCTCAGGCAGTCACAGCAGCAGTCCCGATCCATTCCTGTACAGCAGTGAGAATGATGTGGGCAGTAACTCAGGCAGTCACAGCAGCAGTTCCGACCCATTCCAGTACAGCAGCGAGAATGATGTGGGCAGTAACTCAGGCAGTCACAGCAGCAGTTCCGACCCATTCCAGTACAGCAGCGAGAATGATGTGGGCAGTAACTCAGGCAGTCACAGCAGCAGTCCCGATCCATTCCTGTACAGCAGTGAGAATGATGTGGGCAGTAGCTCAGGCAGTCACAGCAGTAGTCCCGATCCATTCCAGTACAGCAGTGAGAATGATGTGGGCAGTAGCTCAGGCAGTCACAGCAGCAGTCCTGACCCATTCCTGTACAGCAGTGAGAATGATGTGGGCAGTAGCTCAGGCAGTCACAGCAGCAGTTCCGACCCATTCCTGTACAGTAGTGAGAATGATGTGGGGAAGCTCAGGCAGTCACAACAGCAGTCCCGACCCATTCCAGTACAGCAGTGAGACTGATGTGGGCAGTAACTCAGGCAGTCACAGCAGCAGTCCCGATCCATTCCAGTACAGCAGTGAGAATGATGTGGGCAGTAGCTCAGGCAGTCACAGCAGCAGTCCCGATCCATTCCGGTACAGCAGTGAGAATGATGTGGGCAGTAACTCAGGCAGTCACAGCAGCAGTCCCGATCCATTCCGGTACAGCTGTGAGAATGATGTGGGCAGTAGCTCAGGCAGTCACAGCAGCAGTCCCGATCCATTCTAGTACAGCAGTGGGAATGATGTGGCAGTAACTCAGGCAGGCACAGCAGCAGTCCCGATCCATTCTAGTACAGCAGTGAGAATGATGTGGGCAGTAACTCAGGCAGGCACAGCAGCAGTCCCGCTCCATTTCTGTACAGCAGTGAGAATGATGTGGGCAGTAGCTCAGGCAGGCACAGCTGCAGTCCCGCTCCATTCCAGTACAGCAGTGAGAATGATGTGGGCAGTAGCTCAGGCAGGCACAGCAGCAGTCCCGCTCCATTCCAGTACAGCAGTGAGAATGATGTAGGCAGTAACTCAGGCAGTCACAGCAGCAGTCCCGCTCCATTCCTGTACAGCAGTGAGAATGATGTGGGCAGTAGCTCAGGCAGTCACAGCAGCAGTCTCGATCCTTTCCGGTACAGCAGTGAGAATGATGTGGGCAGTAGCTCAGGCAGTCACAGCAGCAGTCTCGATCCATTCCTGTACTGCAGTGAGAATGATATGGGCAGTAGCTCAGGCTTTCACAGCAGCAGCCCCGATCCATTCCTGTACAGCAGTGAGAATGATGTGGGCAGTAACTCAGGCAGTCACAGCAGCAGTCCCGATCCATTCCAGTACAGCAGTGAGAGTGATGTGGGCAGTAACTCAGGCAGTCACAGCAGCAGTCCCGATCCATTCCAGTACAGCAGTGAGAATGATGTGGGCAGTAACTCAGGCAGGCACAGCAGCAGTCCCGATCCATTCCAGTACAGCAGTGAGAATGATGTGGGCAGTAGCTCAGGCAGTCACAGCAGTAGTCCTGATCCATTCCAGTACAGCAGTGAGAGCAGACTTAGCAACATGGACTGTTAATATTATATTTTGCTACTTAGTGCTACGGTTTGGTTCCTGTCATTGCTGTCATTTTACTGTGCAAAATTGAGGTATGGTGTGTGTTCTGTTACTCCCAGCATCGATCTGCCCACACAAATGCTAGTGATAGTACCCTGGGTTTTTATATTTATTTTTTGGGGGGCGGGGATTGCTTTCCCTATGCGAATGAGTTGTTGGCCACTCCAACTTCACACTGAGAGCATGGCTCGATCTGGTGGCATTGCTTGAGCAGGATAAATGGCTCACAATTTGTCCAAAAATCAATTTCTCCAAATTTCTCACCTGGTACTAGTTAGTAGTGACCTCCTGCCAATTGATTTATCAGTCACTCACTCTGATGGAGCACAGGGTGGAAATTATAAGCAGGCACCTTTTATCCCAACCACTCCAAACCTCCCAGCTGCACACATACACTTAGAAAAATGCTGCAGCAAAGAACTTTTATTATCTGTAAATTATTTATACTGTTTGGGTCTGTCTTTGCCCTACTGCCAACTGGTCTATGCTATAGCTTTCTTCATTTTGTATGTGTGTGTTTGGGGGTGGGGGGCCTACTTGTACTTTCCCCTTTAGAGGTATTAGTGATTGAGTAACGTGTTGAAGTCACCGGTTCCCCTGTTTATGGCATGTTATAAATTTAAAACTACAAATTATTGCACCAGCTTCGTGTTACCTCTAAGCGCTCAGGAACTATACAGACTGCAGCTGTCATTAGTGTCTGCATAAGCATCTGTAATACCATCCTGGCATTGTTTATTGCTGCTACATGAGTGCCTCCAGGTGCATTATGAATTGAGCAAAAAATACACAGTACAGTTGGTGATTGTCCCCCACCCCCCAAGGTTAAAAATGACACTGCCAATACCCTTTTCATGGAGAAAGAGACTGCATTTATGTTTAGATAGCCTAAGTACCGTTTGATTGGTGCACTACAAAAAGGGACATATCCTTGCGGTAGGTACTCAAGTGTTAGACTGTATTTGAACCACCCTTCCTCACTTATGCCACCAGACTCCCTGCATTCATTGCTGTGTAGCCCATATTTTGGTTCAGACATTATTTCCTATGTATGCCGAACTGACTAGCACACTTTGCAATATAACACCATAGAAGCCGTACATTGGTACCACAGTGTCAGGAAAGGATGGCAACTGCAGTCTCTTCTTTTGCTGATGCTCCGGAGCACATACAATGATGCTATAATCCTAATGATAAATAAAGATTGCATGTTAAAATGTTAAAAAACAAAGTGTTTAATTTTGGGATACACTGTAAACTATGTACAGTATAACTATGTACAGTATATAACTGATTTTATTGCATTCATTTACAAACTTAGCGAGGAGCTAGCAAGCTGGAGAAACAATTCAGTGCACCATGTCCCATTACTCATGCACATCTAAGCATACTTTGGTGATCAGTGTTATGGTGCTTGCATGAGATCACCAAATGAGCCCAAGAAAACACAGGAGCACGAGAAAAACTATAAGCTGTCTATAATGATGGTAACAATAAGAAATGCAATAGCAAAGGCAGTTTACTGAAGCAATCACACTGGAAGCAGCACTTGCCAAAAATACACAGTTTATTGCACTGTTCTCCTGGGATTGGACTGTGCAGCTCAGTGCTTATACTCTTACTGCACATTACAATTCTGAACTGTTGAAAAAGTCATCCATTTAACACAGACCTCTATGTACCAATACTGAAAAGCTTACTGCAATTTATAGATCTGCCCAGTTCAAAAGTTATCCTTTTGTGTCCCAATATGCTACAGATTACAGCTCCACTCAGTTAATAAAATTTATTTTTTATACAGACTTGTTGTTGTAATTATGTACTTGCAGCACTTACTAAAACTGTAACACTGTACTCAAGCAATGTAGATTGTGATGTTCCTAGAACCGATGGACCTAGGACACAGAGCTTAGTCAGATGAGTAAAATTGAAAATCAGGAGAAATTACCACTTCTGCAATCCCAAAAGCAAGTATCCGCCTCAGCTGCCAATATAACAAACAGTTTCAGTCATCAGTGATGTAATTTTTTGCCAGTTCAGTTTTGGATCTCCACTCACTGAGGCTGGGTCCAGGAAAGATGAATGAACAAGCAGTGAGAAAGGTGCAGTGGGAACACTTTCCCTGTGCTGATGTCACTCATGCATATGGATGCACTGCTCATGTGCGAACTTCAAACAAAGAAAAAAACATGCAGAGACAACTGTGGCACAAAAATGTTAAAAAACTAAGCATCTGAATATATTTAATACTTAACTTTAGGGCAGCTGAGCTTTGCATCACTCAATGAAGGGAAGGTGATCTGCAAACATGACATCGGGGGAAGTTGGTAAGTCACTTTAATTTGATTACTAGCCCACAGCTATCTATCACTGTCCCCCTTACCATCTGCTTTCCTGTAAACAATTCTTACAAGTGTGGCACTCAGAATAATACCCAAACTCTCATGACGGTGCTGAGGTTGGGATAGTAGGAGCTGAAGAATTTGAACAAGATGAGATTTCACTGAGCACTGTATTTGTCAGGATTTGTGCTGAACTGCTAGCTAAAACATGCTACAGTTGCTTCCTTTTTCCCTGTCAAATGTACTGCAGACATGAAGATGTAATTTTCCTTTAGAGAAAAACAAATCTGGTGCAGGAGCAGTTTCTTAAAAATGGTGCCAAGATCCAAAAGACAAATGGCTTTCAGAACGGCAAACACTCACGCTGTTGTGTAAAAAATGTAATGTTTAGCTGATCCACTGGCACAGTGGTGGCACTACTGGTCATGACCCAGACAACCTGGGTATGGAAGTCAGCTTCAGTCACTGAAGGGCTCACTGGAGGAGGAGGAAGAGGATGAGGAGGAGGAGGAGGAAGATCAAGCATCCCAGAACATGCTCTCCTCCACGGTGAGGGAGGGAAGCAGCTGTCACTACACCACCTGGAACCTGACGTTCTGATACACACTCATATGCCCACATATCAAACAGATTTGGCCAGTTAGCATCTCAGGGAAATAGGAGAACATGAAAATTCCCATTGCTAAAGAATGATGCAGGTCTCAAACTCCGCAGGTCCCGCAGTGCTGACCATAGCAGCCACTTATACATTCAGCGTAGATCTCTGATGGTGAATACCCCACCCTGTTGACTCTGGCCTCTGGGGTGTGTAAGCTAGGAGGAACAGGAAGGCAGGAGAAGTATAGCAGAAGGCAGGTGACAAGGTTGGGAGGGGGAAACAGCTGATGAGGGCTGATGACTGGGTAGCCCAGAGGAAAACAAACAGTGTTTATTATTTATAAATGATCTGGCTACCTGTTATTCATGGCTGCCACAGTCCGTAGAAGTCAGTGACAGCACTGAGCCATAGAACAATTTATGTTAAACTGACATCCAATAATAATAATAGTTTTGTTTACTGAGCGCCTTTCACCTTATCAAGGCGCTTCGCATAATCACAGACAATACAGTTAAAACATAATTAAAATCATAACAGTTAATAATCAGAGAAAGCCTTAATCCACAGAAACATTTTCAGTGTCTGCTTAAAGCTCCCCACAGTCCTGCACTCCTGAAGCTGACAGGGCAGAGAATTCCAGAGGGTTGGGGCAGGAAACATAAAAGCTCAAGCCCCAGATGAATTCAAACTAACCCTCGGAATCTCCAGCAACTCCTCATCAGCCAAGCGGAGCTGTTGCACAGGGACGTAAGAAGTCAGAAGCTCTTTCAGTTAGTCAGGACCCAGTCCACATAGGGCTTTGTAGGTTAAAAAACCTACCTTAAAGGTGATCCACCACTGAAACGGCCACCAGTGCAAATTGCGCAGCACTGGGGTAATATGAGATCTCCTAGATACCCCAGTCAATAGATGAGCAGCAGCGTTCTGCACTAGCTGCAAGTGGCGGATATCAACCCCAGGAAACCCTAAGTAAACGGAGTTGCAATAGTCAAGGAGAGAGGTCACAAAGGCATAGATCAAAATGGGCAGATCACTGGACGGAACAAGGTGCTTGATCCTGGCAATTTTCCTAAAATGATAAAAGGCTAACTTAATGACTGCCGACACCTGATGATGAAGGGTCAGCCCGTCGTCAAGCATCAATCCCAGGTCACGCACCTGTTCGGAGGTAAGGATCTAAGACTCCCCCAAGAAAATACTGGAGGGCAAATCAGCCCTCAACCCCTCTGTCCTGCATCCCGGGTCCACAACTAAAACCTCAGTTTTACCCGCGGTCAACTTTAACCCGCTGGCATTCAGCCAATCTTGGATTTTAGCAAGGCAGCTGTTAAATACTGAGAAACTGCTAACATGGTCAGAGACAAAAGGCAGGTAGAGCTGGGTATCATCAGCATAGCAGTGAAACCTCTCCCCATACCATCTTACAATGTCTCCAAGGGGCAGCATATACACTGCAAACAACATGGGGAACAGCACAGAGCCCTGAGGCATCCCACAAGGCCGAGAGAAAGACTTGGATGAAAAAATTCCCGAGATGACTCTCTGAGTTCTACCGGTGAGGAAAGATGAAAACCATCTGAGCACTGCACCAGTCAGTCCACATATCGACCTCAGATGCTCAAGCAGAACCCCATGGTCTACAGTATCAAAGGCTGAGGAGACATCAAGGAGTACCAAGATGGAGCAGTTTCTCTGATTTCTCGCCATCGGGAGATCATTGAGCACCCTAACCAGAGCAGTCTCAGTACTGTACCTCTTACAAAAAACAGATTGGAGAGGTTTCTATATATTATGGATGGTCAAATAGTTCTCCAGTTGAATGGCCACAACTTTCTCGATAACTTTTCCCACAAAAGGAAGGTTTGAGATAGGTCTGTAGTTAGCTAGAGTATCCAGGTCCAGAGAAGCTTTCTTCACAAGGGATGTCACCATCACCTCCTTCAGGGAGCTAGGAAACTCACCCGATTCCAAGGAGCACCGGACAGTCTGAGCCAAGACCGATCCGATGATATCACTACAACCCAAAATCAGGGAAGTAGGGCCCGGGTGTAAACTACAGCATGTAGGGCACATCCCCTGGACAATCCTCATAATATCAATGAAGTTCAGCAAGTCAAAGGTACTCCAGGAAACAAAAGGCATAGTGGCCAGGCACCGACCAACCACATCCCCCATAGAGCAGGTCCAACAGATCTCTAACCTGATGTCAGCCACCTTATTTGCAAAGAATCGAGCAATCTCATCACACTCCATATGTGAAAAAAACTCGATGGAGCTGCAGACAGGCTGGGTTGCACAGCCGGTCCACAGTTCGGAAGAGTTGGGCCGGTCGATTCTGAGTGACAGTGATTTTTCTGGACAGGAATTCTGCCTTCTTACGGGAGATAACTGATTGGTAGAGCTGATAGTGCTCCAACAAAATAAGATAGTTGGTATCCAAGGTAGATTTTTGCCAGCGCCGTTCTAACCTACATCCCAACCTCCTCAACTCCCTCAGAGACCCATCAAACCAAGGGGCCCGAGGGTGAAGTGGAAGGGGGCGAACACGGACTGGAGCAAACAGGTCAAAAGCCACAGAAATGGCCTTATTATAAGCCAGAACCAATAGCTCTGGACCTGAGCAGACATCTACGAACTTCGAGAGGTCAATCGCTGCCTCCAGGTTTTCAGGGACCACATCCCGTAAAGGGTGGAAACTGACCATCTCCACAGCAGCTGACCTACACAGGGGGGCATAAAAATGTAACCTCATGGTGTAGTGATCAGACCAACTGACAGGTTCCACCCCTAAATTGGAGGCCTCAATCCCCAGGAGGAAGACCAAATCCAGGGAGTGACCACCATTATGGGTAGCTGAGGAAACAACCTGTGTGAAGCCCAGTGATATCATCAACTAGAGGAAGTGTCGTCCAAAAAGCGAGGATTCATCATCGACCTAGGCATTGAAATCACCCAGAACCATCAGTCTGGGTGACTCCAAAGCAACGTCGGCGGCAAAGTCTGCTACTTCCTGCAGGAATAGCTTTTCATCCCTGGGTGGACAGTAGATGAGAGCTATCCTGTACCCCACACCAACTACGACAGTGCACTCAAAGGATTCAGCCTCCTCAACTGGTACACCCATGAGACCCAATTCTGTCTTAAAATAGACCGCCACCCCCTCAGCGATCCAATCTCGGGTGGTGTATCACCAAGTACCCAGAAGGAATAGCTGCCTCCAAAATTGGGGCAGCATTTCCATCCAAACAGGTCTCGGTGATGTAAACCAGATCTGCTGTTCCAACAAAATCTGCGATAAGTGCAGTTTTGTTCTTAATGGATCTGGCATTGCATAACAACGCCCGAGTTGGAAGATGTTCATGAGTCGTCCCGGCTATTTGCCCACCCAAAATGGTGGTGCCCTTGGGTATGGGGACTAGACATGGACCACCACGTTCTGGATCCCATTTTGTCCCAGGGCATCTTCTAGTCCTAACTACCTCTATGGGAGAGAACCACTCATTTGAACTCCAATATCCGTGCCCCCCTGCAAGTCCGTGCCCTCCCCCCCATGAGCAATCCCCAATGCACCACAGTGCTGGTAAACAGAGGCATGCGGGGGGGGAGAATGGGCAGAGGGCACAGAGAGAGGAGGACGAATAGCACAGGACTGGGGGAGCAATCAGGCACATTCCACAAAAGGCCACTGAGCTGCGGCTAAAGAACAACACCAAATAATCCAAATTCCTTGTAGCAGAATCCTAAAGTGGTTGCAGATTAAAATTAGAACAAAAAAGAAAAATGAAAATGCAAAAACAAACCAGAGTACCCCAAAGACATCTAGTGACCAAGAAAAACAAACACAGTAGAAAACACAGGAATAATAGAATCTGCACAGGTAAAGCCAATGGGCTGGTTGCAAACAAAATAACCACCCACCTTGCAAAAATGAAGGCTAACATGAAATTGTGGCTGGTAAACATGTACTGTACTCTCGGGTGTCAGACAATTAATACATTAAAAACATCTTTTACACCTAGGCAAGTCCATGTTCAAGCTCTCTTTCTGTACCTGTCACAGCCCTCCTACAGTGCCATTCCACTCTCCTCTCCCTCTCATGCCCATGTTCCTAGCCTCTCCAAACCATTGATGTCCACTTCTTCTATTTCTGACTGTGCCACTCCCGGAACTAAACCACTGTAACTTCAGTGAAACTCTCCTCAGTATCCAGCACAGATGGGCATGAGGTAATTGTTTCTGTGAAAGGTACACCCCCCCATAAAAGTACCTGTTTTCTAGAAGTCCACTTCATGTATTGTTATCCCCCCCAAAAAAACGTTAACTTCCTGGAGTCTAGTGGCAGCTAGAGATGCAGGAACGTTTTTCTCTGCAGGCGACATTGTTGCAAATTCACCAAATTTGCATCCGCAGAGCACTTCGTGTAATATTTTAAAAATGCCCAGAATTCACCATTAGTGACTTTGCCTTGCTTTTGGGGGTTTTAAATGTAAATTGCACTTAAAAAACACAGAGCAAGGAGAAGTTGCCTTCCCCCCCTACAGCTGGCAGCCTGACTTCCCACCCTGGTGTCCAGTGCCCCCCCCCCTCCAATTTCACCACAACAACCAGGCACAAATATAAAAATATATAAATTTTTTTAAATGAAATCCTTTCCCTGGTGTCCAGTGCCCCCCCCACTGCCACTGATTAGTGGCCACAATACTCCCCCTCAGCTGCTGACACCCTGCCCTGGTGTCTAGTGGTCCCCTCTTCCCCGGCCGATTGCCTCCCAGCCGGCACCCATTCCACAGTACTATCTCATATTTAAAAAAGTTTTCATTTAATCCCTGGTGTTTGGGGGACCCAACACCACCCCACCCTGTCAGGTAGTTCCCCCAACCCTGACCTGAGCAGGCCACTAGCACCACCTTCCACTCACCTCCATAGCAGACAGCCCAACTGAGCTTAATGAATGAGTGCATTCTTGTACAAGCACATGCTCATTCATTGACAGCTTGCTGTCATTTGCTTGTTTTTCAAGGGTGTATACAAGGGAAGGGGGCTGCTCCCGTACCCCGTGGGAGGGTGGAGGAATGGGGGAATGGGAGAATGGTGTTATGGACTCTGGAGGGGTCCACAATGTCATTTCCTCATCCCGAAATCCCTGCCTGCAACCAGAGCAGCCGCCTCCCCTTGTCTACTCCTGAGGAGTGGAGAGGGTAGTGTGAGAAGAGGGCCCCTTTCCTTTCAAGGGGTAGGTTAATTGACCTTTTCTCCATCTCTAGACACTTTTCTTCTGCTACATTTATCACTTACTTGTGAGTGGGAGAGGGGTAGTAGCTTTGTTCATGCCTCTGCCACCAAGCAGCAGACAGTCAAGCAACCCCAGTGTGCCTAAATTAATTCTTCCCTGTAAACAACATAAACCATTCTCATAGTCTTTTTTATTAACCTGTAAAAAAGAAAGTGGTCCTCATTGTCTGTCCCTGTCCCCCATCCCACCCTTCCACTGTGCAGCCACCTCCCTGTGCCCTTCCTTACCCCATAATTACCTTCGGAGGTCGAGCGCTGTCATCTGTTGTGGATCGGGACATGTCTGCACTCTTCAAAGCCGAACCACAAACTAAAGAAATAGAAGGCAAGCCGTATAAAGGGACTTAGGTTAATATTTGAGTCATTTTTAGGAATTTTAGCCCAAAATTTTCAACATGGGGTTCTTGGGATCCCATCTCATAGACACTGTCACTGTCATTTTGTTTCTCGGTCCTGAAAAGTGATTTTAGCGATCGCTGCATGGAATCACCGTTTGGGACTGATTAACAGAATGACAATGCCACTGTTCATGAGGTGGGGTCCCAAAAAGCCCATGTTGCAAATCTGGTGAAAAAATCAAAAAATGACTGCGTATGAGCGTGCATTGTGCAGTTTCTATGCATGCTCTTAACTTTACCAGTGTTTAGTATTTTCACTCCAGATTTTCAATATTGCCACTTTTTTATACCTCCTTATGAACAGTACAGCTGTCATTTTTCACATCCTGCCCAAAAGGTGTTTTCACACCTGTAGCACAAAATGTCATGGTTGCTGTACCAAATCAACTTTCAGGATGCAGTAACAAAATCACAGTGCCACTATTCATGAGAGAAGGTCCTAAAAAGCCCATGCTGAAAATTTGGTGAAAACATTCCAAAACATGACCGCATTACGGGTGTGCATTGTGCGGTTTCTACTCACACTCATAACTTCATCAAGTTTTCATATTTTCACTCCAGATTTTCAACATTGCCATTCTTTTATACTTCCTCATGAACAGTACAGCTGTCATTTTTCACATCCTGGCCAAAATGTGTTTTCACATCTGTGGCAATGAATGGTGCAGTCGCTGCTTGAGATCTCCTTTTGGGATTGAGTAACGAAATGATAGTGCCACTGTTCATGAGTTGGGGTCCTAAAAAGCCCATGTTCAAAATTTGGAGTGAAAATGCCAACAAACACCCAGGGCATTAGGGTTTCCAACCATAATGCTCAGCCCTCAACCCTGTAGAGACTGACAGGTGTCAGGTGTGTGCCTTGGGATCGTCGGCTGTAATGCTCACACCATTCCATCTGCACCACCACCCTGCAGCCAATGATAGGCATTGCGGTATGCCTTGGAGTCTTTGGTCCTAACTTTCACCCCATTCTATACTGCACCCGTCTCAGCTTATTTCATTATGGAAGGGGGTGAGCATTAGGTTTGAAGACCCCAAGACAACCACAATGCCTGTCAGTTTCTGTAGGGTGGGTATGGAGTGGCATGAGCATTACAGCCGATGACACAAAGGGACACCCCCAACACCGGTCAGTCTCTGCAAGGTGGGGCATTAAGGTTGGAAACCCTAATGCTTCATTAAAGAAGTAATTCAGAGAGGGATGGTTAACATCACCTACCTTGATTTCAGAAAAGCCTTTGACAATGTCCAACATAGATGGCTGATTAACAAGATGGGTAGTCTAGCCAATGGGGCACAAGCTGATAAACTGGTTTAGAAACTGACTGATGGACAGGAGGTAGAGGCTGGTGGTAATGGGATCCAATCTACAGAGAGGGGGCTGACCAATGAGGTACCTCAGGGATCAGTCCTGGGACCAGTCCTATTCAATGTCTTCATTACAGACATTGCAGAAGAGCTAGAAGGAAAGGTCCTTCAGCTTGTTTGCAGATGACACCAACACATGTAACAGAGTGAATGCTGCAGAAGAAGTGGAGAAAATGAGCAGGGACCTGTAGAGGCTTGACAAATGGTCTGAGGAATGTGTAACTGAGTAATACATTCCCCTATCAGGTTCTTGGTGGAATGGTACAAAAGGAACAGACAAGTGGTACTCATGTAATAAATGAAACTTATTACAGACTGGATAATGCAGACTTACTATCAGTACAGTGTAAACACTGGGGCCCAGATATTCAAAAGAGTTGAGCCATGCGCAATAGGGTTGCACCTGCGCAAGTCTGAAATTGCGTCATTCTGCGATATTCAGCAGGAGGCAGTTGCACCCCCGAAATCATGCTGAGCAACAGCACAATGATAATGAAGGCATGCGCAACCGAAGGGGGAGGAACCATGCATAAATTGCGCAGTGCGATATTCAACGACGTGCGCCATGTGCAATAGGAGAGCAAGCGGAAGTTGCGCCACAGCGGAAATGAGCCAAAATAAAAAGGAGCAAGGGAGAGGCTCAAGAACGCTACAGGGAAGCCACATGAGGCATAACTCCAGCCAGACAGACAGGGCAGGAGGCACAAACAGGGCAGGCCAGGGAAAGGGCAGTCTGAACAGCCAGGCACAGGGAAGCTGTGGGGAGCCACATAGCACAGAGGCCAGCACAGGCAGGTGTACCCGGTGCAGGGGAAGTGGCAGCCAGGACAGTGGGGGGAATACAGCAACAGCTGCCGGGGGGGTGAACACAAGCCAGGACATGGCCAGTGCCACCTTCCAAATGGAGGCTGTTATGAGGGGGGTGAGAAGGTGGGCAGCAGGGGGGTGTGGCCATGGAAGGGCCCGTCAGCGGTATGCCCCCAACAGGCAGTACCGAGCCCACACCAGCTTTGAACTGTACACTGATACTGAGATTGTGGGCCAGTACCACCTGAATAGGGCAATTCTGAGGCAGCTCTGTGAGCTGTGTAGTGATGTGATGCAGGCACCCACAGCCCTCTCAGGGGAGACTAAGGTAACAGCCTGCATGTGCTTGCTCGCCACGGGTACCTTCCAGAGACCAACTGGGGACACCACAGGCATAATCCAGTTGGCCATGTCACGCCACCTCACCCAATTCCTCAGCGCACTGCTACCACATGCTGCAGAGTACATCCACTTCCCCAGTGGCAGTGACAGTGGCAGAGCGCACAGCAAACATACAGGAGTTCCACAGGGTAGCATGTATGCCTGGCATGCTAGGGGCAATAGACTGCACCCATGTGGCCATACACACACCACCTGGCCCCGAGGGGGCCGCATACATAAATCACAAGGGCTACGCCAGCATCAACTGCGCCAGGGGGCACATAATCAATGTCTGTGTCACGCACCCTGGGGGATCACACGATTCTTTCATCTGGCACCAGTCAGCACTGTGCCACAGATTTGAGAGTGGGGACATCCCCACTGGACACCTACTGGGTGAGTATACAAACCACATGGACAATCATAGGGCCTGGGCAGGCATGGCCAGAGGTGGCATGGGTAGTGGCCTACATGGCCTGGGGCAGGGCAATGCTGATCTCAAAACTAACCTCCGCCCTCTACACACAGGTGACAGTGGATACACACTCCATCCCTGGCTGCTCACACCCTACCAGCAGCCCGCAACCCCATCACAGCAACACTACAATGAGGCACACGCCACCACACGTAATGTCATTGAGTGGGTGTTCATGATGCTGAAGGCACATTTCTTTTGCCTGGACACCTCTGGCAGTGCCCTACAGTACAGCCCCTCAAAGGTCTGCGGGCTATTCCTGGCCTGTTGCATCCTGCATAACATGGCCAACGAATGTGGGATAGCTGTACAGGTTGAAGAGGGGGACAGCGATGGGGACGATGGGGATGCTGGTGATGATGGGGATTGGCAGCCTCCCTTGGCCGATGGGACCCCCGACTGCTCCGGCTGGCACAGCTGCACCGGGACACCATCATGGAGGAGCACTTCAGCCAACCCAGGTAAGTCATGGGGCCATTCGCAACCATCAGTGGCTAAGGCACAACCCACAAACATGCATGGACACGCACCAGGGGTGCATGCCATCAAGGGAAGTGGCAGGGCACAGAAGCATACACACAACCAGGGATGGGTAAGGATTAACATGCCACATGGACGGACACACACACACTCACACACAACACAACAAACATGCAAAGAGGGCAGGAGGCACACCGACCCAGAATGCACACCCTAGCAACACACATGTCCACAGGCTACCACGCCCACTGAATGTCATTGTGCGTATGTCAGATGCTGAGCACCATTGCACATTGGTGTACAGCGCAATGCAGGCATCATCATGCACATGCAACTGTGGACAGCAGCCAGGAGGGTGTGCAGATGGACTGAGTGTCCGCGTGCAGGGTCGGGTACCCAACCATGCATTGCCCGCTGAATGACACAATGCACACAGGGCAGCACCAGACAGTAGCCACATTGGGAGACAGGTCAGTCATGCGACACAGTGCCATGGCCGCCACATGCGTGGGTGGCCCCGCCGAGACCCGCCAGCACTGACAGGCTGACCACTGGCCTCGTAAGTGCTGACGATCCCCAGGGTTCCACTGCATGAACATGACCGTGTCGCACGGGGTCTGCAGCACACTGAACATGCCTGCACCAGTAGTGCGTGCTCGGGATGCCCAGCTGAACCCGCGCCGACAGGGTGGAGCCGACGATGCCGGGAACGGGGGGGTGGATAGTGCACTGCGTGGTGTCCGTGATGCATGGGCACCTGACTGTGTGCCCATTGTGGCCATGACAGCAATGAATGCCTGTGCATGCCTGTCAATGGCAGCAGTCACATCCTCCTGCAAACAGTCCATCCCTGCCAGGATCAGTGTGGTGTCCCTACTGCAATGCTCCTCTGCCTGCTCCAGAGCCACATGCAGTGCATCCACGGACGTCGCAAGCTGCATCTGCTGTTGGACCGATGCTTGCAGTAGGTGGGTGTGCTCGTCCAAGAGGTCATCAGCCTCCTCGGCATCCTGTCCCTCAGGGTGTGCACAGCCCTGATGATCAGCACCCCTTGAGGGTGGGTGCTGCACACCAGGACCAGGTCTGGGCACGTCCACAGGCAATGCACAGATGCCGCCGCTGAACCCTGTACCCCAAGCCCATTGGGCGACTGCTGATGCTGCTCCTCCGGCTGCCGCTCCCCAGGGCTCAGTGGTGCCACCACAGTGGCTGCAACAGTCCCACTGTCCTGAACAGACACCAGTGCTGCCCCACTGATGCTGACAGGCACAGCCTGGGACTGTGCTGACATGCAGGCCTCCAGGGCAGCACCACCCACAGCCATGGGCGCGAACTGCCCTGCTGTGTGGTCATCCCGTGGCACACACGTGTCACTGCCCATGATGGTCATGTCATCATCACTGGTGATGGACTCTGCACCAGCCACAGTCACAGCATGCTGGCATCTGTGGAAGCCAGCATGCTGGGACACAGGCAGGGCTTCCTCCACACCTGGTATAATGACATCAGTGTGGATAGCCAGGTGGCCCCACTGTTGCAGTGATCCACGTATACCTGTGGAGGTGGATGGTCCCTCCTCCAACTCCAGCTGACTGTCCGCAGTGAACAGGCCCACCACTGCTGACCCATGCAGATGCTCAGGATCTGTAAGGGAAAGCAAAGTCGCGTTACTGCGTGTGACCTACCCTGCCCCTCCCATAGATAGAGCATGACTTACCATGCAGTGATGGGCCACCATCCGTCTGGAAGCCACCACCTGGAACACCCTCAATGGCACTGCGCTGCATGCTTCCAGCAAGCCTCTCCTCCTGTGGGGTCAGCTGTACCACCTCCGGCTGTCCCCCACCTGTTGCAGCAAGTGCTGCCCTGATGGCAGCCACCTTCTCCTTTACCCTCCTCCTGTCCGTGCCCATCTTTTTCTTACACTCCTGCACGGAGCACTGGTGGCTGCCATGCAGGTTCACAGCATGTGCCACCTCCTCCCATGCAGCAGCACAGGCTTGAGGTGTTCCCAGCCGTCCACTGAGATGTGGCTCCTGATCCAGGTAGGCCTTGAACAGGGCCTCTGTTTCAGCCTTTGTAAAGTTAGGCCTCCTTCTCCTCCTCCCACCATTGTGTTCCTCCTCCTCTCCAACAACCTGCTTGGTCATTATGTAGCCTGTAAGAATAGCAGTTGTTACCTGTGACTGTGCAGTCCCATACATGTCCCTGAATCCACAGTCCACACTCCCAAACAGCATGCAACTCACCAATAGACTGCAGTAACCGACTATGGCCACTGCAGCACATTGTCGCACTTTTATAGCGCAATCCATGCAAATGAGACGAGGAGCAACTTTAAGTAGATGCAAATTGCAGTGCTGCACCATTGAATGGCTGATTAGATGATTTGCATATGACGGCTGAATATCACGCTGTTGCGCTTTGCGCAATTATGTTGAACGTGCTGAGCCAATGGCGCAGTTCTGTGACATGCGTAGTACACCTCACTGCGCATGCCCGGGTTGCAGATGCAGCTGTCTGCCGCACTGATGATGTGCTGTGTGCGGTAGGCAATGCAGGGCACGGCCACCATTGTGCCAGTGGCGCTATAACGATGGTCACTATATGGCGCTGTGGCACTGGGCCATCATAGGTGCAATGGCCCAACTGCTCGGTAGTCCGCTATGGTGCTGGCACACAGGCAGCCAATCGTGCTACATGCATTGTCTTCCAATGGCACTGTGCGTGGCCATGTGCCAGAGACCCTTGACCCTGTGCCCGACCTTTGCCCCCTAGGTGCCATGTGTCAGGCATGGGTGCACCTCTATCGCGCTGTTTAGTAACAGCACGATAGGGAATGGCAGCGCTGTATCGCGCAGCATCTGCACATGGGGAGCCATGCTGCAGAGTGCCATATTGCCTACTATAGCTGTAAGGATGGCATGCAGACGAGCAGTGCAGTGGACAGTCATTGAGTTAGCCAATCTGGTGGCAATAGTTGAGCCACACCATGGGCCTCTCTTTGGGTAGGTGCCCCTGGACAGGGCCAGTACCCAGGTGTGGCTGGAGGTGGCCACTGCCCTGGAGGAGGCCACTGGACGGGGGAGGAGTATGGAGTAGTGCAGGCACCACTATGGGGATCTGTGGAGGAGGGAGCTGGAACTACTGGCAAGACTGCAGGCACGTGCCAGGAGGGGCACACTGCCATGTCCAGGTAGGGGTTCCGTCAACACACTTTTATCATCCATATGGGTCACAGTGTTGTATGTGTCCAGCACATAGGGGAGGGACCAACTGGGGTTGGCTGTGGTGGTGTTCACAGGGTGTGGGGTGGGTGGGTCTGGCTGGGTGAGAGGGCACACACCTTGGGGCAGGGGGACTTTGCTTTGGGATTGTACTGATGTTCTTCTCTCCTTGTTTTCCCCACAGGCCCGGATGAACGCCGCAGGTTGAGAGAGGAGCAGCGGAGGGAGGAGGATGGTGCAGCCAGGCAGGCCGAGGGCCATCACTGCCTACCTGACCGGTCCGATGAGGGTGAGTGCCATACATCCATGATTACTATTGTATGCTGTGTGACAGGGTGGGCAGCGGGACATGGCCACCATTCATCGACACCACTGCCATGCACAGAACTTGTTACAGTCAGCACTGTCCAGTGGCAATGCATGTCTGGGAGTGCATCAATGGTGGTCCATGCGTGCACCAGGTGCATGGCTGTGCCACTGCTTTTGCACCACATAGCCATGTCACTAAACGGCCATGGTGGTACTGTGCGTGACTTGGCCGGTGGGTGTGTGCAGCATTCTGCATGGCTGTATGTGCCTGGGTGGGCAGGTCCTGTGGACGTGATCATTGCAGGTGGTCACACACCATCACAGTGGTATGTCCCATGGCCGTATGCCGTGCACAGTGGGCGGGCTGTATGGGGTTGTGCATTCACACCTGTTGACTGTGCTCCCTTGTCCTAGGTACCTGCCATCTATGGGACATCAGGGAGGCTGTGCAGGAACTTCTACTGCTGGCCCGGGAATCCCTGGAAATCCTCCGGCGATTGGATAGCACCAGAGTACTGAGGAGGCACAGAGGCCGGAGGTCGCACAGCACAGAACGGCGCTCCCACTAGGGATCCCTCAGTCCCTGAATTCCCCAACCCCCCTGGACCCACCCTCACACCCTCCTATCCCATCCCATTTGTCCACCCCTGCCTCTACCCACCCCCACCTTGTTTGTGGCCCCCAACCTTGTATATAGTTTTGTATTCTTGTAAATAGTTGAATATTATATTTTTGCAATACATTTGATTTTGATATGAATACTGTGGTAGTCTCTGATTTGCAGCGGGCTATAGGTGCTCAGCTGCAGTGGTGTGCATGGCATCAGGGATGGTGCAGTCATGGGTATGTGTGTGTGTCCGTGTGGAGGTGATTATGGTGTGGGGGTAGCTATCAGTCAGTGTCTGTGGTGTGTGTGTTGTGCCCTGTGCACTGGATGACTGTGTGCAGTGGTCCATGGTGAGTGCTCTGTGTCCATGGTGCACCCATCGGCCCACCCATGGCCTGTGCAGCTGACACACATGCATGTCTGTGACCTGCATGGTCCACTGGCATGTCAGTGGTGGCAGTCCCTGCAGGGTGGCCACTGTACCCGTCACTTTGCTGGGTTGCCCCATCACTGGTGTGGTGCATGCCTGGCTCGGGTGGCACTGTCGGCACCACAGTCATTGTCCCACCTCCATGCTGTGCCTTGTGTGTGTTGCAGGGGATGTGCTCCACTGTCTGTGACTTGTGTTCTGGGCGACTGCTGGTGGTGTATGGGTCCACAGTGCCTGCACAGGGTGGCTGGTACTCCAGTGCCATGGAGGACTGCGGGTTGTGTGTACACAGCTTACATGGGCCCACAATGGGGGCTTGGTTGCCCCACCACTGCGTCCCTGTGTTGGTGTGCCCTTGGGTATGGGTGGGTGTCTGTCCATACACTGTGTGGCATCCGGTGTGGTGCATGCTTCCATGCACCACTGTGGGTGTCTGTGCTGGCTGTTGTGGCCAGTGATGGGTCGGGGTGTGTCACTGGAATACTGTGCAGGGTGCTGTACCACTAGTGGTGGTGTCAAGGGCACACCCTGTCCCATGTGGGGTACCTCTTGTGCCGATGCATGGTCGGTCTCTCAGCAGTACCTCGGGGGGACTGTGCATGGTGGCAATGTGTCTGCCATTGTTGCATTGCAGTGTGCTGCCACCCACTGATGGGTGCTCATGGTGGGGCTGGTTTGCATGGTTCTGTGGTGCACAGGGTTGCAGTGTCGCAGTGGGGGTGGTGGCATGCATGGGGTTTCCTGCAGTGGTGGTCACTGCTCATGAGGGGGTGTCTGGGGGTCACAGTGCAGAGTGTGCTCTGCACTAGGGGGGATGATGTGGCACGGGTTGGTCTGCCCTCTTTGTGTGCCAGTCATAGCTTGCCGGTAGGTGTGATGGGGCACCATGGCCTGGCTGTGGGTTGTTTGCTTGTCTCCATGGGCCAGTGGCTATTCCAGCCCTCCCTCAGTTGTGCTGTGCTTGGGGTGTGGGGGGATGATGTCTGTTCTGCTGTGTGTTCCTGTGCTTATCTGTGGCATGGGTGGTGGGCCCCTACCTCCCTGGTTGTACAGTTACATTGCTCTGCTGCTGGAAGGCTCCCTGGTTGTGCTATGGCACCTCTGGACTGCTCAGCTGAACATCCCTTGTTGCACTATGGCGCATCAGATCTTGTCAGCTTCTCCTCCCTAGTTGCGCTATGGCGCAGGTCGTGTGATATTCAGTTGTCGGCTGTAGGCTCAATTTGGCCTGCTCCATTTTTGAATATCACGTCTCTTGTGCATGGGCGCAATAGACTTGCGCTTGCTTCTGCTATTGTGCACTTTTTGGGCACAGTTTGAATATCTGGGCCTGGGAGAATACAGGTTTCCTTACCTAGGTAATGCAGACAGTCTTTCTCTAAAAGATACATGTTACATGGGGTCTCATACTCTGATAATTACTATAGCAACAGCTAAGGAAGATACTGAATATAACTGGACAAAAACAGGTGGTCTGAGTAACTGTCCTAACTAATGTGAAAGTTGCAGAGCTTGCATAGATAACAGCACAATGGGACTACTCTTCCCCAAGGTCAGCTGCAATGATGCATAAGTGCTAAAGATGGCACTGTTGCCTTACATATAAAAATATAATACAAACAGAGCAAAAAGCATCTCTTATAGCCAGGGCCACTGGAAAATTGTGCCCGCAATTTTTTTGCGGAATCAGCAATTTTCACCATTCTCCGCAAAAACTGACATGTTCCGCAATTTCTTGCAATTTTTGAGGTTTTATATTGAACTATGTAAAAAGTATTAACATTTTTACTAAAATACTCTCAATATATTGACAATGTTGCATGCAGACTTGGGTTTGGCCAGAACTATGGAGTGCAAGGTAGAGCAAGGGTTTTATGTGACACTGACTTCTTTTGAAACTTTGTCTTGTTTGGTTTCAAAATCCACTGGCCAAGCATAAGTACACTTAAACACAGAACATTTGTTTTGTGTTGAAGCAGTCTATCAGAAAACTTTTTGTTGATACACAGACTGAAACAAAAGATGGGAGAAAAGGTGCAAATTATCCCATTCTACTTAAATAGGGTGCTAACTATGAAGCCTTTTTGTAAGTGGCAGGGCAAGTTATTTCTTGTGAGCATACTTTATTCAGACTAGTTTTGATTCAAACAGCTGAGGATTTTTGGATGACCCTGACGATTTTAAACTTGAATAAGCTAGTTGGTAACAGTGATCTCACTCTTAGCAACTACCCCCTAGATGCTCACATGCAAAGACTACAATAAAAACCTGACTAAAGTCTAAAAACAAGCTTATAAAACACAAAATGTATCTGAACATTTATCTTTAACTAAACAAATCATTGCAGCCAGAGTTAAACAAAGGTAAATTACAGGGTACCCTGACTACTGTATGATGCAGTAAAAATATATTGGTATTTTTTTTAATTTTTTGGTACCCACATAAGGCCCACTAGGCACAAGTGCCTGTTTTCAGGTACGACCCAGGGGCACAGAGGAGGTGAAGTTACTTGCTCAGAATCACATGGTATGCAAGTGGAGGTTGTGGGAATCAAACCCGGGTCTGCTAGATGTTGTCGGCTCATTCACAGTTTGTTACTCTTACATCTAGATTATATTGCAAGCCCCAATAACCCCCAGATTTAATGTTTAAATATGTGGTTCAAAAATAGTGTACAATACCTACGGAACAAATTATGACCATTAAACACTTTAACAACATTTAACTAAAACTCATTATTCACCACTCTGTCTGCTTATTTTTTCTTCTACCAAAGTGGGTGAATAGTTGGCAGAGCACTGTAAACAGCTGTTGATCAGGCTTCATTATTCTACAGTCAGAAACAAACAAAAAAATATTTCTTCTGGCTTTATTTAATATTTATTTGCTGTGGCTCACTTTATAGAATCTATTTAGCACTGTGTGAGGCAGATGCTTTTACATTTTGGAAGATAGGCAACGCTTACGATAGCTTATCAGTTTAGTATTCTTGTTAGGAACATAAAAGAACATTTTCAAGTGTCAGTGTATTAATTTAGCAATTTATACTGACTAATATATGCTGCAGAAAACATTAAAAGATTTATTGTGAAGCATTCAGGGTCTGTAGTAGAAACCCCCGCAATTTCCTGCAATTTTTGCTAAATGCTCCGCAATTTTGGGTAACCTTTTCCGCAATTTTCCAGTTGTCCTGCTTACAGCTGAATATCAGTGAAGCATAATAGAACAGATCCTGACACTTATGCTTATATGATGTGTCTTTGCCCTAAGGTTAGTACATGTACCTACATACAGGCAGCTGTCCATGAGGTGGGGGCACCATCGGGGTGCTGGACCATGGCTAACATTCCTTCCCTTGTTACCTTCAAAAGAAAAGGCAACAAGAACAGGAAAGCAGTGGGATGAAGCTATAAAAGCTGTCATTTACAAGCCCAAGGCACAAGCCTTGTAAAGGAATTCGAGTTGTTCACAATTTTGTCTAAGTGTACATCGCAGACAGCAAATGGTTAGTATCAGAAAAACATTCAAAAATGCTTGGATAATAACAAAAACTTTAAAAGTCAATTCTAGCCAAGTATTTGAAAGAGCGGTACCTAAATCACCATCATGAATAAGAGGAGTAAGAATATCACCAGGATTAGAAATATTGTTGCTTATATAGATAAGATGTGAATCTTTTCTAACTAAAAGGGATTTCAATTAAGGTGTCAAAGGGTCTACATGTGCATTAAAGATAGACAAATATTGAGACAAGGCAAGCAAATATTGCGGATCAGTATCAATAACATCTGGTTCAGGGAGAGGAACTGGAGTAATCACAGTATGACCAATTACAGTTTTCTGCTGTGGAGTAAAGTAAAAGTTAGGAAACTTTAAAGCACAGGTTTTAGCACCATAAGCAAAGGAATTATGATTTGTCACTACACAGTACTGCCCATTGGAATTGTAGGTAACCTTTACAGCTGGCACTCTCCATTGTTGTAGATGTATAGGACAAGCAAAGGATAGGTTGGTGAGCTGTGTTGTGAAGTGATGTGCCTCTTCTAGGTAGCCTCGAGATGCAGCTGTTTTGGCATCTGGCACTGAAGACGCAGCTTACGAAGATTATTCAGTCAGGATGGATGGCAGATCATCACCCAAGGTAAAGGACCAATCCAAATATTCTGGAGAATATCCACAGACAGGTTTGACAATATCAAATACATCACAATGGCATAAGTAATAATATCCTTTCTTGGCACAGCAGTTGGTATGCTCTGCGACCCAAGCTTGTAGGACAGGATGGTAAAGAAGCACAGAAGACAAGTCAGATCGTTCTCAGTAAATGTTCTCATCAAGATGTCCAATGGAATTTATAGCAGCCAGTTTGTCAAAGACAGAAGTTTGTGGATCAAAGCGATGTAGTGACACAGTAAAAGTAACGAACGTGTTGTTATGAATTGAACAGTGTTTGGTGAAATAGTATGGTGCTTGGTTTGGATAACGTGAAACATACCCAATATTTCTAGCAGTAGACATAGAAATGTTGACAGAATTTGACATACACAGTGTAATGCATGTAAGAGATTTACAGTGAGGACAGTACCATTTAGACATTCTCCTATCATAAATAATATTGGGAATACATCCTGTTTCCAAATCCCTGAAGAGATTGTTACCAGTGGCAATTACATAAGAACCATAAGCAGAGCATAAAAGTTCATGGGCAATATATTGCTTGTCTGCCTCCTTGTTATTTTGAAAAATCAATTCATTGAGTTTGGTCTTAGTATCATAGAAACCTTTTGCAATTTATTTTATATTATAAACACTAAAGCGCTCTTCCTTACTTAAACCATCTACACCATGTAACAGTGGTGGTAACACATTGCTTTTAATAGCTTGGTAAAAATTAAGTGTTTGTGCTTTAACAGCAGCTATATCTGCTCTATTCCAAATGGACATTCCAGAGCCAAAAAGACCAGAGACAGTGCCTGCTGCACTGGTAACATCTGCAGTGTCATGCCTAGTGAGTGGTTTACTCTTAGGATTAGGTGCAGGTCTAAAAACTCCTACATGTTCAGTAATATGAGGTCCACTAACTGGATCATTTGTGCGAGTTTGGTAAGCAGCTATAATGTCTAGAAGCATCATGCTGAAAAATTTAGAAGTGTTGGTTGTGCGACAGAGACCAAACTTGGCCATATTCCAATGTGTCAGATTAAAAATAACAGGAACATGAATAAATGTAGGTTATTAATCAAAGTTTCTGGAAGGGAAGTGGCAGTCAGGCCACTAGGAGGACCAGGCTCCTGAGGAGGACATTCAGTCAGTCCTTCTTCAGTAGGTGGGACTACAGAAAGGCACATAACTTCAGTAGCCATATATTTGTGAAGACAGAAAGCTTGTGACTCTTCAGAAGTGAGGCAGTCACAAAAGGTAGGGCCTATCAGAGCAGTTAAGTTGAAGAGACCAGTATGTCTAGAAGTGGCTTGTCGAATAGAGAGTGTACCATGTACCGTGAAAAGTACATTTAGATAAATATGCTACATGAAGTGTGTAACCATCAGAGAGTGAATGTATCAAAATCTGAATTTGGTTATAATATTGTGGTTGATGCCCCAAAATGCCTGCAAAGAGACGTGCAAGCAAAGCTGTTTCTCGCCATAGCAATGTTGGCAGTAAGATGGTCTGTGGGCATGGTAGTAGTACACAGATGCAGAAGTGCATTGCTGATGTGAAGAAAGTTGTTTCTCCTGCAATGTTTTTTATAGCCCAATCAGTAGCTTCACTCATAGTTGGGGGAGATGATGTTTTCCCAGCTGGTGGTGTTAGTGTTACTGGTGTTAGTGGTGGTGAAGGTAGTATTAGTATTGTTGTGTCAAGTTCTAATTTCGACCAGTGTACCATATCCAAAAATACTGAGTGTGAAGCAGTGCAAGTGAGTGGCAGCATAGATGATGTGATACTTTCAAGTAACATGCCGGTAACTGAACCTGAGGATTCTGATAATCAGGTCAAGGATAGCATACAATGTGATATTCCGTCCACCACTGAACTTAACGTCATGCAGTTTCCATGCAGTGATTCAGAGTGTGGTGAAAAAATATCAGATGATGGTGGTGTAGATGCTGATGATGAATGTGATAATGATGATGATGATGATGATAATGTTGCTGTCATTGCAACATGCAGTCCACATGCTAGCATCCAAGCAGAAGATGTGGATGTGTGTGACATTGATGAATGTGTTGATGATGTAATTGACCCCAGTTGGGAACCGGAGAAAAAGAAATTCAAAGTGGCTGTGTCTGAGTCTGTCTGCAGGGAATCCCCTTCCCTGTAAAAACCTGTGTTGTACCCATTTTAGATGATGATGATGATGACCCAGTAGTCAATATGATAGATAGTCTTGGTGGTCAGTTGCAGTCCAGGTGTTCAGTGCCCGAAACATCACGTGCCCCCCCCCCATTTCAGTGCTTAAAATAACGGACGTAAATAAGCCACATCATGGACATATTAAAAGCAGAGCATCACAATCCCTTGTTTGGGATTTTTTTGTTCAAGATGCAAATGATGAGTCAGTTGCAATCTGCCAGGTTTGCCATGTGTGTGTGAGTCGAGGTAAAAAGCGGAGTCATCTGGGCACAGGAGGACAGCATACGCATCTTAAGAATTGGCACTTGGCACTGTGGACCCAGCACAAGCTGGCAACTAATACCACAGTGGGGCATTCACCCACATCACCAGCAACCATAGCCAGCATGTTATCCCCCTTCAATGACTGTTAAGCCCAATAGGAAATTAAACGTGTGTAACAGTGCGGTAATAACAGCAAAGGATTACTATAGGCATGATGAGGTGGATGACCATAATGACTTTGAAATGTTGTCCAGTGCTGGTGAAAGTAGCAGTTTTTGTGGTGGTGGTGGTGGTGAATGCAGGATATCTAGTGCAACTAGTATATCAACCCCTGTTGGCAAATCTGGCAAAATAACAGCATTTCTGGGTTTGTCTTCATCACCTGTGCAACCATCTTCATCAAATGTCCACACTCCACCCCCTGCCAATGCCATTCTTCACAGAGCACAACCATTTGTGATCACACCCCATGTAAAACGTTTAAGTCAGCCCACGTTACAGAGTGTTTTTGCGCATAAGCTGAAGTACCTCCCGAATCATACAGTGTCACATGAACTCAATGCTGCTGTAGCAGAAATGCTGGCAATTGATCTTTTGCCCTTCTCCTTTGTGTAGAATTCTGGGTTCTGGCAGTTTGCTGCACGTGCCTGTCCAAAACGGAAAGTCCCATCCAGGACATACTTTTCTACCCGTGCTGTCCCCGAGTTGTTCCACACTGTGTCCGACTCAGTAAGACATGCCCTTCAACATTCCTCCTCTCCATTCATCCATTTAAGTATGGATATGTGGACAAGTGGCAAATAGCGGGGAGTTCATATCTGTTTATAACTGCACACTGGGCGCAGGTGCCAGGGGTTGTTTGTGATGTTGGTAGTGTGAATAGTCAGTGCAGTAAGGTGGATTGTCATGGTAGCAATCTTCCAGGAATTCGACAGCATGCAACGATTGCTATGCGCAATGTGACCTATTTGCACACTGGTGAGAACAAGTTGGATGTGGTACTGACTGGAATTGACAGATGGCTAAACCCTCTGTCCCTGAGAGCTGGGTTGACAGCAAGTGACAATGGGTCAAATGTGGTGGAATGCATCATGAATGGTGTTTTTTTCCATGTTCCATGCATGGCCTACTGTTTAAATCTTGTGATTCAGGAATTTCTGCAGCACCCTGATATAAAGGAAATGCTGACCATTGCATGACGTATCTGCTCTCACTTTTCAAGATCTGGAAAGGCCCGTGACCAACTGCGGCAGCTGCAGATACAAAACAGCCTGCCTCAGCACATCTTGAAGCTGGAAGTTGTCACCCGATGGAACTCCACTTTATACATAGCAGAGAGGTTGTATGAACAATACAAAGCCATCTCAGAATATCTTGTTATGCACACTAGCCGTGACAGTTCCTGGGCCTCCATGTCTATGATGACTAAACAGTGGCACCACATGGACTCTGTAATAACAATTTTGCACCCTTTTGAACATGCAACACAGGCAGTGAGTGGCGAGTCTGCCTCCATTAGCCAATCAATTCCTCTGCTGCGGGTGCTGAGGCAGACATTGGTGAATGTACAGCATAGCCTTGATGTTGCTGGAGACAGTGGTAGCAGTATGTTGCTGCAAACACATGCTGACAGTATTCGACCAGAATCATCACGTTGTGAGCATTCAGCGTAGGGACAACTTTGCCATAGCAACAATGCTGGACCCACGATACAAACATGGAATTGCATCAGTACTGGAGGGAGGGCCTGAACAGGTAAAAAATACCAGTGGTCAACTGGTGCGCTTGGTTCATGGGGCACAGAAGTTACGTGCCAAGGTCAGCAAACCTCAGCATCATAATGCAGCTGAAGGTGAACCTGGAGGACCATCAAGCATATCCTGCAAGGGGGAAGGGGACTGCAGTTCTAGCTGGTCTGTCATCCAAAGTGGCTGGTGTGAACCTGCCCTGGGAGGCTTTGTCTCAAGTGGGTGTTTGTGAAATAAATCATTCGGGGGAACAGGATGGTGCATCAACCACTGGACTTAGTGTGGCACAGAGAATTTTTGAGTCATATTTGTCTATAAACAGGCATCTGACAATAACTGAAGATCCTCTTTTGTACTGGAGTGGAAAGGTCAGTGAATGGCCAGAACTGACTGCAGTGGCACTGAAGTACCTCACATGCCCACCCTCCAGTGTAAGTGTTGAGAGGGTGTTTAGCTCAGCAGGTGCAATAGTCAGGGATCGTCGGACAAACCTGTCTCCAGCAAATGTTAGTTTGTTAACATTCATTAAAATGAATGAGAGGCACATACCAGCACAGACTGCAACCTCAGTATTTGTACCCCGGCCTAGTCATGGTGGTCTTGCTGATGTGGAAATGGAGCATCCTGGTGGCACTGGCACTGGCTGCCTGAAACGGCCCACCACTGACGTAGATGATGACACAATGGAGAAAAAATTTCCCAGTGGTCAGACTTCAGACATTGATGACTGTGAGGGCAGCTTTCTATATGAGGATGATGATGAGGTTAATGTTGGCAGGTTTTAACTGAAGTTTTTCAAAGTCGGTGTGCCCTCCTGGACCGCCACCACCAGGAATGATGTTAGCCACTGCCACCACTGAGCCCGAGTCTGTATGCCCCCTGGACCACCACCACTGGGAATGATGTTAGCCACTGCCACCACTGAGCCTGAGTCTGTCCGGGCCACCACATCCATCAGCCACAGACACAAAACTTCTTAATATTTAAACCATAAAGTGAGTATGTGTACTCATGTTTGTTATGCTGCTTCACTTCCTTTAGTTTCTTGTGTTTTTTCTGTAGCTTTTCAGAGCCACAATGGTAAAACGCATACGGTACACTTATTTTGTTTCTTTTACAGGGTAACAAAAAAAGGCTCCATTGATAAAACTCATTGTGATGGGAATGGTACTGTAGCTGTACCGTACAAAGAGGAAGCAATGTAATATCCATGTGAAATCCATTCTGGTAAGTATGAAGATTTTATTTCATCTGTTTCATTGTTTTGTGAAGACTGCAGCAAATATTGCACACAGGTTGTGAGAACCAGGGAGGGACACATAACAATTAAGTTGTAAGTCATTCATTTCTTTTTTTAGGAAACTTCAAGATGCTTTGGTGTTCTGTTAAGGTGGCCTTATCCCAAAAAGTTCTTCAAAATCAGGCACCCCCTTCCCCCAAGCTTGGGCACACATGCAACATGCAGAAGTTGTTTCATTCGATGAACATGACTATCATTAACAACCAGACTTCAGAAGGATGCTGATGAAATCTGTGAATAAGTAACAAAGTAAGAAACCATTAAATACAAACCTGCAAATATGATTCCCCCACCCCCCCCAAAAAAAAATACTTACCTTCAAGTGCTTGACAGTTACCTGTTTCCAATTTCAGTGCAAAAATTCTCATAGAGCACCGGAATGTGCACCCCAACAGTTTCTGTGTGTACATGTCCATGTCAGCCCCCCCTCCCCACCTACAAAATTTACAACCATATATATATATATATATATATATATACTCACCAAGGCTACTATTGGTGTACAGCTAAAGGTCACCCTTCAATCCAATTGAGATGATCACATTGCATTTGCTCGAATCGTCTGGCAGAACACATTGGAACAGCAACACGACACTCAAAGTCATCATTTTATACTGGTGTATGTGCTGAAACACTCCCATTTCACTGTGTTACTACCTGTCAATTTTCTGCACACAAGCAGGATGCATTTTGGGCCTGCTGAAAAAATCTGGGACTCTGTGCCACCACTGCACGCATGACTGAGTGCGTCATTAATTCTGGGATACTTTGTATGTGCTAAAACACTCCCATTTTACTGTGTTACCACTTGTCAATTTTCTGCACACAAGCAGGATGCATTTTGGGCCTGCTGAAACAATCTGGGGACTCTGTGCCACTTTTGTGTGTTCTGTGATTGTTGCTGTGAGCTCATGATGTCATACTGACATTTTTACAATTAAAGCAGCATTGCAAGAATGTCCTTACAGTTTTGAACTGTACTTTTTTATGCTACTATACATTGCCACAGCCACCATTAGTTACCTCTGAGCCATGACTTGAATGACACGCTTCTTTTTACAATTTATGTCTGCTTTACTTAGTTGACTTTTTTTCATGTATGAAAAAATAGGACTACACCTTTCAATATTGTTCTCACCAGGTTTGTATTTTTTTGCAGCTGCTTTTCAATAAATATTGTTCCATGGTGTCATAAAACACTGCCTGCTGCATAACTGTTAATTAACAACAGTAGTGATATATAACAACTAACTGATGCAATGGAGAAAAGCAGAGGAAAACAATGACAAATACCTGGTCAGAAGTTGAACCAATTTAAAATGAATGCTACTTTCATTATTTCACACATGAAAAAAGGTAGTACATCAGATTCACTCAAGTTAGCAAATTCTCATATCATTCCAGTCAGTCAGGATGTAAGTAGAGGAACTTGTAACATAGCATTAAAAAATAAAGGTCAGAGTTCTCAACAGATTGTTGCGCTGCTGCTTTACAGAGAATCACCACGTTGCATAGTAATGGTGATGCACATAACCTAATATGTGGGGCCTTACTTCCACGGGAATATTTCTTGCTCCACAGAATGCAATATATATCTGGAAAAACCACCATAATTTCATTACAGTGTGTCACTTGATGGAGGAATTCCCATTCAGAAAAGCCGCCCACATTCTGTCCCGGTTTCTCAGCAACATTAGGACGTGATGCCAGGGGGAGTGCAGGTGCATGTTCCATTACAGTGAATGTCCGGCAGCTATCCCAATGTTTCGTTATGTTTTAAGGTTCACTTTGTGGTGAAATGTGGGAATGTTTCCACTAAAAAGGCTTTTCTTACAGTAAACGTGCCCACGCATTTCAAAACAAACTGACCATTATAACATAAAGAAAAATTCAGAAAGCTGCAGGACAATCGGACATTCACTGTAATGGAGCACGCACCTGCGCTCTCCCTGGCATCACGTCCTAATGTTGCTGAGAATGGGTGTAGAATGTGGGTGGCTTTTCAGAACAGGAATTCCTCCGTCATGTGACACACTGTAATGAAATTATGGGCAGTTTTACACAGAAATGTATTGACTATGTGGAGCAAGAAAGATTCCCCTGGAAGGGAAAATGTGGATTACTAAACAACAATAAAGAAAAAATACACAAAAAGAGTACAACACAACAGTGGGATAGGGAGGCAGAAAATAGTATCTGACTGTGGCCGTGGGATGCCATGGTGGTCCAGCAGCAGGTGCAGCATTGTTACTATTTGCTGCTGCTGTGCTTCAACGGGTGTCAACTTGCTGCTACAAAGCACTGACCCTCTCACTGTTCTCCTCCAGGGCTGCCCACACCAAGGCAAAGTCTGCCTGTGTTGCAGGGACTGTGGTGGGGTCCACTGCAGAAGGAAATCCAGGGAGTGGTAGTGGTAGTGGTGGAGAGGGTGATGCTGGTGGCTGTGGTGGTGGGCATGGTAGTGCAGCTGCTCCACTGGCCCTCCTCCAGCTGCGGTGGCAAGTCACATGTTGTTGTAGATCAGAGCACCCTCTGCCACTGCCACAGAAGGGCCAGCAGGTGGACATCTGGCCCCTTCTGTGGCAGCTTGCTACTCCACCCTGTGGTGGTTCATCATGTGGGTGTGCTGGCCCCCGGTCCCCAAATGTGTCCCCTGGGGGCCACGGTGCACCATCACACCGCAGAGGTGGCACACCACCACTGTGCTGTTCCCCCCAACACAGTCAAACAACTCCCATACTGGGAGGTGTGGGGGGACCAGACACAGTCCTTGAACCACCCGGATTGTCCAAGGCCACCTTCGGTGGCTGTGGCAGTGGTGGAGGGGGTGCTGCTGGAGCCCCTCCATCTACCAGTAGTGGTGGTGGTGGTAGTGGCACACAAGGTGCATTGACAGCAGCCACTGGTGGCACTGGTGCTGCTGCTGTTGCTTCAGCATGGGGGGGACCCCAGAAGTTGGGAGCGGTCCAGCCTGACACGACCACCCCGAGTCCACACTCCCCTCCTCGGACGATCGCACCCACGGGCCACCAACTCTCCTTCCCAAGGCTCCTTCTTTCAAGTCCCCTGAGTCCTGACACACACCCACACACACACACACACACACACAGTCACACATGCACAAAATAAAACTTCTAAAAAAAAAATTTACTAACACAAAAAATTCAAAAACACAACACTAAAATTAAACTCAGATATAGCTTTTTAAAAAGCTGTTTTGGCTGCAGTAAAGCACTAAAGCATCTGATCTATCCTCCTCTCTCCACAGAGCTTTCTCCCTCTACAAATGCAAAGGAGAAAGTGAAACTGCTTCTCTGACTCAATTCCTTCCTATCCGGCTAAACCATGTGACTTACGGTGTTGTAAGCCATGTGACGTGTGGGAGGCTGCCTATCTACATGGAACTTCGCTTTACTTCATGTTAAGGCATTAATGGCAATGCAAAGTGATAATGATAACGCAAAGTGAGCACTTCATAGAAACATAGAAACATAGACTTTGATGGCAGATAAGGACCGCTAGGCCCATCTAGTCTGTCCATTTCTCTACCTACAGGATAGGCCGCAGATCCTAGTTAACCAACAGCCTATATCTTCCTGCCCCCCACAAGAATTGCCTTATGTCTGTCCCATGCATTCTTGTATTCTCCCACAGTTTTAGACCCCACAACTTCCTCAGGAAGGCTGTTCCATGCATCCACTACCCTCTCTGTGAAATAATACTTCCTCACATTGCCCCTGAACCGCCCTCCATCTATCTTTAAATCGTGTCCCCTTGTTCTTGCAAGTCTCTTTTTCTGAAAGATGCTACCCTCTTGACAGTGGCCACTTCACGTTGCGCTCCACCAACGCGAAGTGGCCACTTCATGTCCACTTCACCTGTGGATTAATACTTTGTGGCATCTCTACACGTGCATCCTCAGTATTTACTAAAGGCATGCATGGTGAGTAGAGCAGGAATTTAAATTTGTATGTATGTACTTAAAGAAGTTTTCCCATTTTTCCCTGCCTATAGTATCACCCACCCATTGTTACCTTAACCTCCACAAAAAAGGAAAAAAAAATGATTTAACATTGATTGTAGTAGCTTAAGCCATCCCCTGATTTCTCTGATATACTGTATCTCTTTAATGACAGACACTTCTAAAACAGCAGATACATTTTGCCTTCTCAACTTTCTTTACTAAGCATTTGTGAGTTCCCTTTGTTTATTCTTTTTACTTGTGATCGCCCTCCGATCATTCACACTACGGACATGTCCCTGGTGTCTAGTGGCACCCATCACCCCCAATTGCAGACCCCGCCATTGACATACTGTATTTTTCCCTGGTGTCCAGTAGCCCCCCTCCAATCTCTGTCCCCAAGAACAAACAAAAGGAACTAGCACCCATTTAGAAAAGAAGGCTGAAAAAGCAAAGTTTATCTGCTGCTTTAGAAGCTCTTGTCATTAAATAGCTGAGTCCGAGAAATAATGGGACCACATAAGCCACTGCAACAAATGTTCTATCTTTGAGTAATACTTACAATTATTCATAAAGTAGATCTAACAAAAACAAAAATATTAGTTATATTTAGCAACACTCATTTAGAATAGCTCCATCATATCCTGCCCAAAATCTGCAGTAGGGATAAGCAACTGCGATTAGGCTCTAGTTCTTTACATTTGAATGTAAAATACAAAAAAACAGAAAAAAGGGCCAGAAATATGTTTGATAAGGTGGTATCAGAACAAAAATAAGCTATGCCAAATTCAATGTCTGATGGCATTGTGAGTGCCCAACTGAAAACTGTAACATCTTACACTTACCCTTCTTCAGCACACCTTTTATTTTTGGGTTGTTTTTACAGTCACAGACAGATTTAGTAAAAAAGCTCATAGCATGTAAAAAAAAAATGTGAGCATTAATCTTTTTTTTTTTTTGCGGCGCCACAAAGATACACAGGAAAAAAAAAGATTAATTATTACATTGGCAGTGTCCTGATACTAAGCTCCATAGTTAGTGAAACACCATTATGCTTACAACAGCAGAATTCAAACTTACGCTAAAAAAAACAATCAATTAAAGACACTGGGTCGTAGAGCATATGTTTATTTAGATGTTGTCAGATTAAACACAAAAACATCACAATAACTAATTCATGTCCCCTTTAATATACTGTGTACTGTATGGGACAGTGTGGTTTTACACGCTACTGATCTACTGTCTTTGGGGCTATTACAGTATATTGCATTTGTAGATTAGAGAAAAGTCCATACAGCATGGTTGGAGAATTAGGATAATATACGGAGCTTAGAAAAGCAGTACCAGCAGAAGCAAATCACCATAACCAATTATCTGTACAATAGTAAATGGGATGTTTTGGTAAGGCAAGGAAAGCATCAGCTGAGACAAGCCATGGTTATTGTTGTCAGCAGGCTGTACATTATGATACAATGCTTACAATTTATTGATGGATGTTATGCTGTGAAATGTACTGCTTAAGAAAAATATATAGTTGAAAACTAAAAATAGTAGAGGAAAATGGAATGATAACAATAAGGTGCTAACACTTGTAATTTGTGTGCAAAACAGCTGAAACATCAGAAGAATAACAAAGTGGAAATTGGGGTGGGGGGCACAGAAAAAGGATAGAGAGTTAAAGTATTACAAATGTGAAGAGGAGAGGGGGACAAAAAAATAGCTGTGCTGTAGTGTTATTTGGCCTGCATTTGTTATTTTCCTGCATACATGTCTCAGTTATCTACAGGTTGATAAATGAGAAAAAAATATTTGTGCCTAGGTACTGTTGTTGGTCAAAACCAAAGCAACACATGGACTTCCACTGGTGATTGCTGTTCATTTTCAACAGAACCATTTAACCTTTAATACAGAATTCATTAGGGAAATTCCTGCTGAAATAATTTGAGTTTTAAAAGTATAAACACATCAAAAATGTATCACGATCATGGTTGCAGTCCCCTGTTGCTCTTTTGGCCTCAGGGTTGGGGAAGGGGAAATTGTTTAACCATTACAGAAACACTAAGCCAAGCTTGTTTTCAGGTGCAGATTAGGTGCAAATGGAAGTTAAAGCTGCACTGTCAGTTTGTACCCATCGTTTTTCACACAGTCGTTTTGTTTCAATAAAGTTTAAGTAGCAGAACTCGCTGCTAGCATAGTGCTTGTATCAGTAGTCCTTTCTTTGAATTCGGTCCTAGTTTCATTATTTTGCCCATTTATCTAATTTCCTTCGGGTCCCTCGATAACTCTCCGATTTTCAGTCGCCACCCATCACGCAGTGGCGTCACACTCCAACGTTTTTGCCTATATAAGCACGTTGATGACTGCTTTTCTCACCTGTGCTCAGGCATTCCATCTCAGTTACTGTTCCGGTGCTCCGTCCATCTGTGACTACCTAAGGTTCCTGCTGAAACTTTCTGTAAGGTGAGTTCCGAGTACACCAGCCATCAGTGATTTATTGATCGCTTTTTTTATGTATCTTTCTTCACTTTTGTTTTCAGGCACATTTTGGCAGATGGAAAAAGTCATCTTCCTTTCTGGGAAATAGTTGTTGTCGCCCTATCACCCGGTCGTGGTCATAATGTTGCTAATGCTACTGGCTACATTATGACCACTGCCTCTGTAATAACATTATGGAGTTTCTCCTAAAACAGCAGCTTCCCACTAAATAGTGTATCATCACCGAAAAAAGGAGAAATTATGGGTGTAGCCATTTCAGGACTTTCATCATGGCGCCTGTCAATTGACATTCCATTTCAGTTCTCTTTTTTTTTTTTTTTGTTACATTATTTATATCCAGCCTATAATTTTGTTTTCAATAGCATCTAAAATGAATACAATGCCAAATCCTGCAAGAGCTGCCCTTTACCAGCATTCGACTCACTGGTAATAGCAATTCTAACCTACCACAGCAGGTATTTGCGCTTTCTCCATACAACAACACGACCTTGCATAAGCTGTAATTGAAAGCATGTGAAGCAAAAACTAAGTATAACTAATATGTAATATAATGTAAGTTTTATTTCACGACTGAAAAACGTAACAGAACATTGTATAAAGTGCTCACTTACAGCTTATGCACGGTCATGTTTCTATAAGGAGAAATCGTAAATACATGATCCTTTCTCTTCTCCTTTTCTTTCCCCTTCTTAATTCACAGTTAAGTGCCTAACAATATAGAACCTACGAACCATAGAACCATACAAGTTGACGGCAGATAATGACCATGTTGCCCACCGAGTCTGCCCATTGTGCCTCCCTATATCAAAAACACCACATATCATAACTGACCTGCAGCTCACGCTTTCCGTCCTGTCTCTTTGGTACTATTATGCGTATCCCATGCATTCTTGAATTCCCTGTGTTTGCCCCACCACCTTCATAGGGAGACCGTTCCAAGAAGCATCCACCACTCTCTCAATGATAACAGTACTTTTACATGTTGCAACCCCCCCCCGCCATCGTCTTGTTTTAAATGTGCTACCATCTTGTACATTGCTTATACCCCATCATGGCACTGCCGCTCTCGCAGACGTGGTAATTTCGTCGAGTATACTGCCACGCGTTAAAGCTCCCCACAACATCACAGTAACGCTATTTCATTAGAGGGATAAAGTAATGTCATCGCCAAACACACAGACACTGGTCTGTTCTCTAGCCAGGGCACTCTCTCCAGAGCAACACACACGCTTCCAGCCCTGTCGTCTTCTTTCAGCCTCCACCAATAAACTTACTTACTGCCACTTCGGGAGAGGATTTCACAGCGTACCAGCTGCAGTCTAATCATGTATTTTTTTTTCCAACCCTGGGTACAAACAGACTACCATAATGGGGCTCCGCGTGTGTTTTGACAAGTGTATTTGGTCATTCCGAGATGGTCCTAACTAATGGCATACTATTAGCAGTACCCTGCCTATGTGGTGCCTAACAGGGCTGTGAACTGAGTGAATTGCTGCTGCTCTAATCCATTTCTTTCACTGGGGTTCGGTCTGGGGCTTGACCATCTAGCGCGGTTGCGGTATGCGCCAAACAGTAGGGACAACTGGAGCAGTACACAGCAAGTTTGAGAAATATAAGTCCATCAACAGGGAATAATTTTGGAGTTTTGTGGACGGTGTTCTGTGGATTTCAGCATGAGGCATTTGATAAATTGAAGTCGGCAGAATACTGAGACGGAGTGACTTATTCTGTATTACATTCATGCAAGTCCCAGACTTTCTTCTTGGCTCAATTGCCTACATCCCAGTGAAAAAATGTTTTCTGTTTCCCAGCCCTTAGTAGTTAAATCCAGCTCTGAGCACAGAATCACCACGTATTCATGTTTGGTTCTTCGAGTGCCTTCAATATAAATGGACCATAGCAACGGGATGTGAGTAAATGAAAAACAAAAAGGCACAACATTAATTAAAGTCATAATGATTCTGTGCACAAAGCTGCTTTTAACTGCTAGTGGCTAGGAAACAAATGATTTTATTTCACTAGGATTTAAGCAATTGAGCAAAGAAGAAAGTCTGGAACTTTTTTGAATGAAAAACTGCTTTTGTATCATCATATTGCACGTATGAAAGTGGTATTTCTGTCAAGTAAAAGACTGGGTATGGTAAAATAATCTATGGTTTCTCTCCTGCCTATTTACTCAAGAAATGCCTATAGGCATCTGTTTACCTCACTGTTAGTGAACGAACCCCCGAGTTGTATGTAATATGCCCTGCTGTAATACACCTTGAGACAGATATCCCAAAGGAATAAAAAGAGTCCATACAGAGCACAAACTACTTTTTCTTTTCAACATGAACTATATCCTCTTGTATGTTTGTGCTTGGTTTATTGATGGCTTGTGGTGGTCACTGGTAATTCAGCACAGCTATCATAGTATTGCTGCAACAGTGATGATTTTTTTAGAGGATGATTACTCGCTAGTGCTTGCGAAGGACTGCTCCAATATGATATCTGACGAGGACTGTTGGTGAAATGTGGCCGAGGTGCATCAGCATGAAATCGGAGGTTGTTAATGGCAGAAAACAGAAACAGACCTATCTACCAGAAGTACAGCATAAAAGCTGAATGGGGATGAAAGGGAGTGGAACCTAATGAAGTTTGTCTCCCCACTGACCACGAACAACTTAAGAAGAAATGGGCTGAGCTCTTTCTCCTTTTAGCGTCACTGACCACTGAGCCTGTGAGTGCAGAAATTGGAAGTTGGAGCTGTAAATCAGGTGGACGTTGGAAGCATCATGAACCCAGAAGAGGGAGAGGGCTCAGAGGACAAGCAAACAGAGACCCCACCCTGAAAAGAAAACCTGACAGCCAGTGCCAATGGGCATAGACCAGTGGAGTGAATTTGGAGAGTCTGGACAGGAAGAAAGTATTGGGATGGACTAGAAAACAAAAATGATGCAGAGCAGCAAGCGGAGAAGGGTAGGGAAAGAAAGCAGAAAGGGAGGAAGCACAGAAAAGAAGGCAAGCAGGGGTATGATGGTGGGAAGAGGGGTTATGGCAAGGGTCACTGAGGAAGGGCTGCAGGAGTGGCAAAAAGCAGCAGAAATGAGAAGAACAGAGTGGGAAAGAAAACACAGGAAAAAATGTGAAGGGGAAAGCAGGAGGAGCCCAGCCACATGGACCATGCAGCAGCCTAGGTGCTTGAAACACTCTGAGTGTGTGTTGCTGGGAGAGGCTGGCTTTTATTTGGATTGTAGGAGGATTTTAATCCCCCACATTAAGTTTTGGGCAAAGTCCTCTTATTAAATGGAATTTATTTTGTAGTCCTGTTTGTGTTGTATTTCCAAGGGGCAAGTACACAGTCAGGTTATCTAATCAGGATTCATTTTTTAATGTATGTATGGACTGTTTAATGTCTGGAATAAAAATAATTTATTCAAAGAAAGAAAGGGGAGGGGGGTTAAAAATCCTCCCTAAATGTTTTATACCATTCACTAGAGAATCCGTTAGTACCCAGACTCTTGTCCGCTCGTAAAGCTAGTATTGCAGAGGCTAACTCCTCCATCAAAAAGGGTTGTGTCAGGAGTTGTTGATGCTCTGGTGTCAGTGCTGGGAGGGCAAGTTCTGCTAGGAAGTGTTCCCTAGGTTTCATGGTGTCATCTGCCATCCTGTTGTAGAGTTCTATAATAGTCAGGAAAGGAACCTATCACCCTAGTCCAAGTATTTAGCTTCCCTGAGCCTAGATGAATAATTTGAGATACCTATACAGTTCTTTGTTAACCTTAATTGTCTCCCATACTGTGGTCACCGAAATCCCCAGTGTGCTATTAAGTCAGAGTGTCTCTGCCATGAAGGAAGCAATATCTGTCCATTCAAGCTTTTTATAGAACAAGGTGGGATTCCACCTCTAGAGAGTATCTATTTTTCTCTATCCTCAGATCCAAGTTCATTTTTATCAGCACATGGTCTGATACCACTCTTGGTAGGAATTTCATAACCTGTATTCTAGGCAGAAGGTTGAATTAATAAACATGTAATCAATTTGTGAGTAAGTGCTATGTGGGTTGGAAACGTGAACTGTTTCACACTGGTATGTAAGCCTAGCCACGCATCCTGGAACCCCAGGTAGGATAATTGTCCTTCTCTCTTCCAATGTGTACATATTCATCTCTTCGAGCCGCTCCCGCATCGGTCCTGTCCACCAAGCCTGAAATCATGTGGTTGCATCCTTGGACCCTCTCCAGGATTCAAATGACCCTCTTCTAAAGGGCACTGTCAGCTTACTCCTTCGTTTTGCCTGATACAAAAATACACCACTTTGCACACACTGATTAAATATTTACTGAGAAACCCCATGTGGTTGAAATAAATGAACATTTACCATGTTTTCATTTTCTGCCTTCATTTATTTTCAGCATCGACCCGAAAGTGTCCTCGTCCGGAAGCACAACCAAGTTGGGAGCGCCTTGGGGCTGGCTGGGCGCATTCATGCACTGTAAGTTTTTAACATTCACGTCCTAAAGAATCATAATCCAGCTCCTTGTACTGTAAATAAATGCTGCCATCTCCCACGACAAACCGAGCTGCAGATACTAAAAGTTCCAGTTTTAAATCAGAGTTGGAATTCTGGGCATCTTGCGTAATTGCACACTCTTGCACATGCGCGGGATCTTTGTCCATGACTCTAGAAAGCATGCCTGGGATTTCAGCTCGTTTAAAACTGGAACTTTTAGTATTTGCAGTGCTCGGTTTGTCGTGGGAGATGGCAGCAGCATTTATTTACAGTACAAGGAGCTGGATTATGATTCTTTTAGGGACACAATGTTAAAAACTTACAGTGCATGAACGCGCTCCAGCCAGCCCCGCGTTCCCAACTTGGTTGTGCTTCCGGGACGCGGGACACTTTCGGTCGGGACGGCTGAAAATAAATGAAGGCAGAAAATGAAAAACATGGTAAATGTTCATTTATTTCAACCACATGGGGGGTTTCTGCAGTAAATATTTAATCAGTGTGTGCAAAGTGGTGTATTTTTTGTATCAGGCAAAAAACGAAGGAATAAAGCCGACAGTGCCCCTTTAAGTGTGGTCTCCAAAACTGTATGCAGTACTCGAGGTCCGGTGGCACAACGCAGTTATACAGAGGGAGTATCACTTCCCTACTTCTGGAGGTGATCCCCTAGTGATGCATCCCTGCATCCTATTGGCTGTGGCTGCTGCCCTCCTACAAGTCTCCTAGTTTTTCATCTTGACATCCACCACCACCCCCCAGGTCCCTTGGGCATTGTTTCTGGCCCCCAGGTGCAGTACCTTTCATTTGCCTGCATTGAACCTCATCTTCAACTTTCTCGACAATCTTTCCAGAGCCTCCAGGTCCACATGTAGGGCCACCCGCCCATCCGCCCATCCCCCACCACCCACAGTTTTGAGTCATCTGCAAACAGACTCATCTAACTCTTGATACCTGTCCTTAAGTCAGAGACGTAGGCGTTGCACAGCATGGGTCCCAAGTACTGATCCCTGTGGGACCCCACGAATGACCCTCCTTGGGTATGAGACTATTTCACCAACTATGACCCTCTTGGTCCGGTACTGGAGCCAATTTCATATCCATCTGATCATCTGTTTCCCCACCCACATTTCTCCCAGCTTATCCAACAGGCCCTCGAGAGGAACAGAGTCAAACGCTTTGTTGAAGTCTAGAAAGAGGACATCCACTGGTCTACCCCAGTCCAAGGCACTCATCACCCAGTCATAGAAGAAAATGAAAATAAAAAGTAAAGAGAAAATGAGAGACACTCTTGTCTGGGGTAGGTTGACTAACAAGTTTCAAGCAAGCTAAAGGTAGAGGTCGGAGTACAACATGAGTAGAAAGGAGGCAGTAGGATATAGATAAGTTTTAGTAGTCATGAAGTAAAAGAAGGAAAAAGCATGGGAGTGCTGCAATGCAACGGGTATGGGGCTGCAGTCTTTCAGGACCACTTCTTAAAATCGAGGTGCTGCCCCATTGGTACTCACCTTTCTCGGTTGCAGGCAGATTGCAGGAGTCTGGGCTGAGCTAGCAAGGGTGCAGAGGCCCTTCTGTCATACTCAGGGGTGGGTGGGGGTTTGTGTGGGGGTAGCCACCAAGTATGCCACCATTCCCACCGAGGATACCTGGGCGATGCAGATGGCACTTGGTGGGCTCCAGTAGGGTGGGGTTGGAGGGGGCGGTGCACACTTCTCAGCCTGTGCTACTGCAGAATTCATTTGCTGTACTGGCAGGACAGTGCAGCTGACAGGAGGCACCCATAGTAGTGGGAAGGGAGGAAGTGGTGGTCCTCAGTGCGGGGTCCCAGGGAGGGAGGAAGAGGACCCCAGTCAAGGAGGAGAAAGAAACTGCTGGTGGGGGACAGTATTGCGGGGGATAGGATTGGGAGTGGGGGGAGGAGTGGAGAGGGAGATAAAGTGCCTGATAGGTGCTTTGACTTGGAGCATGGAGAGCATATCCAGAGAAATGCTATTGTGGCAGGAGATGGGAGGGAGCAAGATCTCATTGTCCACCTGAGACAAATGACCTGGCATGGGACAGGGTAGGGGTCATGCAGGGTAACTTCAGGGAGCTGGGGAGGGGTCCTCAAGCAGATGTCACACAGTGTCTTTTGTGGAGGTGTAACCTGTGTACAGCCATCGAGAGGAAAGGATATTCTGTACAAGAGCACTTCACATTGGGTTGAAGCAAGGTGTATGGAAGAGGCTTCAGCTACATTGGGGACTAGGGGACAACCTGGGAGGATGTGGGCCTCTATAGGGGAGATGGTCTGCGTCCTTCCAGGAAGGGGACTGTAGGTCTTGGTAGGAGGTTTAGAATGCTACTTGGATGAGTATTTAAACTAAGAGGGTGTGGGGCTGTAAAACAAGGGAGGCATCAGTTCCTCCCTGGCCCCCTAGATGATGCAGCATCGGAGAAGGAGGGCCTGAGGGGAAGTCAACTCCCATGGGGTGCAAGAAGACAAGGTGAGGACAGGACAGAGGAAAAGAAGGGTATAAATCAGGTAAGCCAAAATAAAGGATCAAAGGAGTCAGGAGCAGACGGTAAAAATCAGTTGGGGGGTGGGACTGGCTACAGAATGCTCTGACTTGGCGATGTGGACGGTAGCAAATGTTATAAAACAAAACCACTATTTACACTCCCGGCTTGAGACGTTGGAAAATCAAACACGCTCGGCCAACTTGCGTGTAATTGGTCTGGGGTGGTTGGTGTGGGACAAACAAACTCATCAGCAGCTCTTTCCCCCTCACGACTGGGCTAATGGCCTTTATAGCCCAGTTGCACAGTTGAAAATTGCACGCTTTGCGCTGATTGGCCCCACCTCTCCTTGCTCCTGAGTAGCCGCAGCCCTCCAAGCACTCCCCTACCGCCGATGTGGCCTTCAAACTGCCCCCGGGTCTCCTGTGACCACCAATGTGGTCCTACTCGTTCCTGCCGCTGATACAGCCCCGGTCTCCAGCAACAAAACTCCTCAGCACCTCTTTCCCCCTCGCTCCCACCGCCGATTCAGCCCGGATTCCCAGCAACAAACTCCTCAGCAGCTCTTTCATGTGATTGCTGAACCTGTATTTAAGACTGACAGATGTAAGGGCTTGAATGTGTTACTAAGCTTGCTTAAAGGAGGTAAAATACCTAGGTCTGTTTTAGAGTTGAAAAAGGATATTTTTGGAAACCTGGCTGGGTGCCCCTAGTGAAAAATTGTACTGCAGTCCCAAAGAGGGTACATATCTGAGCCTCTAATTGGGTATGCTAGCATAAGGTTCACAGTTTGAATCCCTTCAGAACTCGAGGCTAATAGGTTATTCGGACCCAACGCAGACAGGAGGGTTACCCTGTCTGTTACCTGTTCACACTGTTACACTCCTTTGTCTGCTTCAGCAGATCGTACACCTTCCCCCCCCACAGCCGAAGTCAGTGGGCAGTCGGGGGTTTCCTCTTCTGAAGTGGTTTAAGAACCTGTTCACAGCTCGGCTGCTAAGCCACCCTCCGGCTCCACCACCCGGCCCAGGCCAATCAGCCTGACTCAAGCCTCCGGGCTCCTGTCAGCCCGGCCGTGGTCTGTAAGTTGCCCGTCAGCTTCTTCTGACGCCTGCCAGACTGTCACTTCTAAGTTGGTTGCCGGCTTGCTTGACGACCGCATGGTCCCCACTCTCCGGTCTGACTCCCTTGTGGTCCTCCGATGCCAGGTTACCTGACGTCTGGTCTGGCTCTTCAATACCAAGGTTACCACCAGTACCTCTACTGGTACCGACCACCTAGCTACCCCTCCTGTACTATGGGGTACCCAGGATACCCTCCACCACCACCTCCTCTTCCGGAACCCAAAAAATCCATCACAGCTTGGTGGCGAGATGCCAAGTCCCAACTCTTACAAGAATTGGTCAGCCCCAACTGGTAGTCGGGGCTACCCTGTCCCATAGGGTGCCACCAGGAAGCCCTACTCCTTCCAGCAGAGTTTCTGACAGAGATACAGGTGGTCTGCCTTCCGGAATCTCTCTGGAAGCCAGAGTCACTGAGGCGGTTCCAGGTGTCACTCCTTTGCCAAGTAGGCCATACTCCTCTGACTCAGATGAGGATTCAGGCTTGAGAGACCAGTCAGAATCCCACTCTCCCATAGAGCCTCAGCCAAAGGAGCATCCATCTTTTGCAGAACTCCTCTGGTCCATGTAAAGGTCCTGCCGGTGGGCATCCCAGGAATTGTACCCTAAACGCAGAAGACTTGCGGAGCTTCTGGACCGGGTTGATGCAGACCTCCTCCCTATTCCACCGTGGACGGGGCCACATGAGGATCTGACATCTATGATTTGGCAAAAGCCATTATCTATTCCTGCGGTTTCAAAGAAAGCCGACAGGAATTACCACCCCCCAAAAGTGGTTTCCCACCTTATGGCACAACCTAAGGTGCTCCCAACGGAATTGGGACAAACAGAACCAGGGCAGCCACCAAAGCAAGCATTGGGCTCCTGGCTCTGGTGCTCAAAACCCCCAGGCTGAGTTCCCAAAGACAGCCACTGGGGGCAGAGCACCCTCCCTCAGTATCCTGACGTATGGCCCCCTTCAGTAAGGGGATAAAACCTTTATAGGTACATCAGGGCGAAGGAAGACCAGGGAGGGTTAGTGAGGCTTAATAAAGGGAGGAGGGTGGGCAGAGGGTGACTGTGAAAAGGCAGAGATACTAAACAAATATTTTGCTCAGTATTTACAAAGGAAGAGGGGAGGTACATAAAACAAACAGTAGTAACACTCTGGATACAGAAGTTGATACCAGCCCATTTACAGAAGAAAGGGTTCTGAAAGAACTCTTAAAACTGAAGGTGGACAAAGCAATGGGGCCTGATGGGATTCATCCAAGAATGCTAAAAGAACTAAGGGTAGAACTAGTGACACCACTAACTACCCTCTTTAACAAATCATGGGAGGATGGGGTGGTACCCGAGGACTGGAGGAGGGCAGATGTGATTCCCCTTCACAAAAGTGGGAGCAAGGCAGAAGCAGGAAACTACAGACCTGTTAGTTTAACCTCAGTGGTAGGGAAAATGATGGAATCACTTCTGAAGGAAAGAATTGAGTATCTAGAGACCAGAGGGGCACAGGACCCAAGGCAGCATGTATTCACAGCGGGAAGGTCATGCCAGACAAATCTGATAGATTTCTTTGACTGGGTGACCAAAGTAGTAGATCAGGGAGGGGCTGTGGACATGGCCTACCTGGACTTTACCAAGGCATTTGGCACAGTCCCACACAAGAGATTAATATACAAGTTAGCCAGCCTGGGAGTAGGTCCCAAGATGACAGCCTGGGTAAAGAATTGGCTGGAGAATAGGACACAGAGAGTAATAGTAAATGGAGTCCACTCTGAAGAAATGGGAGTTACTAGTGGCGTACTGCAGGTTCAGTATTAGGACGGTCCTCTTCAATGTCTTTATAAGTGACATTGCAGAGGACTGGAAGAAAAGTATGTCTCTTTGCAGATGACACAAAGATCTGTAACAGAGTTGATGCACAGGTGGGGTGGAAAGGATGAGAAGGGACATGGCAAGGTTAGAGCAATGGTCTAATGTATGGCAGCTTTGATTCAATGCTAAGAAGTGCAAGGTAATGCACTTGGAAACAAAAACCCAGGGAAGAGTACACAGTGGGGGTGAGATACTAACAACAACAAAATGGAAAGGGACCTGGGGTAGTCATATCAGATGACCTAAAGGTGGGCAAGCAATGTGAGAGGGCAGTAAGGAGGCTGGGGAATACTGGGATGTATAGGGAGGCGTCACCAGTAGAAAACAGGAAGTTATTAACCCTCTGTACAGACAGTTGGTGAGACCCCATCTGGAGTACTGTGGCAGTTCTGGAGACCCAATCTCCGCAAAGACAGACAGGATGGAAGCTGTTCAGAGGAGGGCAACTAAAATGATGCAGGGTCTGCACCAGAAGACTATGAAGAGAGACTTAAGGAGCTAAATATGTATAGCCTCAATGAAAGGAGGCGGTACATGATAGAAACTTTCAAGTACCTCAAGGAATCAACAAAGTCCAAGAGGGTAGCATCTTTCAAAAAAAGAGGTGTGCAAGAACAATGGGGCACAATTTGAAGATAGAAGGGGGGCGGCTCAGAGGTAACTTAAGGAAGTATTTTTTCACAGAGAGGGTTGTGGATGCATGGAACGGCCTGCCGGAGGAAGTTGTGGAGTCAAAAACAATGGTGGAATTCGAGCATGCATGGGACAGTCATACGGCAATTCTAGGGGGTGGGGGTAGGAAGAAGTAGGCTGCTGGTTAACTAGGATCTGCAGCTTATCCATTATGTAGGGAAATGGGCAGACTGGGTGGGCCAAGCGGTCCTTATCTGCCATCAAAATCTATGTTTCTATGTTTCTATAGAACTCCACACTGTTTGTCTGATACGATTTCCACGGGATGACTCCATGCTGTCCATTGTACAGGCAACGTGACTTTTCCTGGTCCCCCCCACCCTCTCCTTGTCAAGGCCCTACATCACATTGCCCATCACCGATGTCAGGCTGACAGGCCTGTAATTCCCTGCCACCTCCCTTGATCCTCCCTTCTGGATAAGCACTATATGTGCCACCTTCCAGACCTGGGTCACACACCCTGTCCTCAGAGATGGTGAAAACCTGTGCCAGGGGTTTCACCATGACATCCACAAGTTCCTTCAGCACTCCGGGATGCAATGTATCCAGCCACGGTTCTTTCTCTGTCTTACGGGCTTCCCTCAATCTCTCTTCTGTGATTTCCACTTCTGCTACCTCTTCTCCCTGCTTAGCCTTCCCCCCTCCTGCCAGTGATGACTCTTCCTCTCCCCAGCCCTGCCAATCAGTAAGGGTCCCCCCTCCTCAGTTTCACTGTCTCATCCCATGTATGATGCTGCACCCCCATTTTCCTTAGTGAAAACTGAGATGAAGTACTCATTCAGTACCTCAGCCTGCTCCCCGGGTCTTGTGCCCCTCTCTCCCCTGTTTTAAATCCAGCTAATCTGCCCCTTCATCCTTTGATTTTCCCCAATGTATCTAAAGAACCCCTTGTTCCCTCTCCTAGTTTCCCTGCCTGGTTCTGCTCCAACTCCCCTCTATCCCTTTCACTCCTTGAGCACTTGAATTGACCATCGGCTGCCTTCTTTCCCCTGCACCACCTCCTTGACCGGACTGGTAGACCAGCAGGGCTTTCGGGCCCTATAGCATTTTCATCTTACTCTGGCACAGTTGCTGGTCGCATCCTGCACCCCTCTCCTGATGATTTCCCGCCTGCTATCAGCATGCATGCCTGACCAAATGCCATCAAAATGCTTCTTAAATATACTTTGCATTTCCTTTAAATCTGTCACCCTGAAGACAGTTACCTCCGTCTTTGTTGAGCCTTCTAACCCTCCTAGGTCCAGGCAGAGCCACACCATGGCATGGTCACTCCCTGCCAACATGTCCCTTACCTCTATGCCCCCCAATCTTGTCACTGTCTGCCAGAACCAAATCCATTACCCCCGCCTCCCTGGTCACTTCCCCCACCTGCTGAGTTAAGACTTCTTCTTGAAAGACATCCAACAACCTCTTTTCCCTGGAAACCGAGGATGTCATAGCCTCCCAGTCTGTTCCGGGCATGTTTAAGTCCCCCAACACCACCACCCTTCACCTGCCCATTCTGAAGTGTCTCCAAACATCTGCCACCAGACTCTCCTCCAGCTACTCCACCAGTGCAGAGGGGTCCGTACACCGTTCCTATTTTTACTCTCTTGCACCCCCTTGTTAGCAAGGTGACCAAAATCACCTCCACTGTTCCCTCTGCCTCCTCTACTCCCCCATGCCAATGCATTTTTTGATCATCATTGCTACCCTCCTCCGCTTCCCTCCACCTGTCCTTCCTGAACAATGTCGCTTGTACAGACATTGAAGAGGATGGGGCCTAATACTGAACCCAGCGGTACCCCCCTAGTAACCCACCTTTCTTGAGAGTGGACTCCATTTACTATTACTCTCTGTGTCCTATTCTCCAGCCAATTTTTTTTTTTTACCCAGGCTGTCATCTTGGGACCCACTCCCAGGCTGGCTAACTTGTATACTAATCTTTTCTGTGGGACTGTGTCAAATGCCTTGCTAAAGTCTAGGTCGGGCATGTCCACAGCCCCTCCCTGATCTACTACTTTGGTCACCCAGTCAAAGAAATCTATCAGATTCATCTGGCATGACATTCCTGCTGTGAATCCATGCTGCCTTGTGTCCGAGCACCTCTGGACTAAAGATACTCAACTTTTTTCTTTCGAAGTGATTCCATCAATTTTCCCTACCACTGAGGTTAAACTAACAGGTCTGTAGTTTTCTGCTTCTGCCTTGCTCCCACTTTGGTGAAGGGTAATCACATCTTCACTTCTCCTGTCCTTGTGTACCATCCCATCCTCCCATGATTTGTTAGAGGGTAGTCAGTGGTGTCACTAGTTCTGCCCTTAGTTCTTTTAGAATTCAGGTATGAATCCCATCAGTCCCCCTTGCTTTGTCCACCTTCATTTTTAAGAGTTCTTTCAGAACCCTTTCTTCTGTAAATGGACTGGTTTAAACTTCTGTATCCATAGTGTTTCTACTGTTTGTTTTAGGTACCTCCGTAACTTTCTTTGTAAATAACATAGCAACATAGAAGTTGACGGCAGATAAGGACAGCAAGGCCCATCCAGTCTGCCCACTTCTTTTTCTACCTTATAAATGTGCAATTGGTCTTTGCTCTGTCAGTGACCTATCTATTCATAGTCATTTGTATTGCTCCCTTATGCCTATCCCATGCCTGTTTGAAGCCCTGCACTGTATTCATAGCCACTTCATCTTGTGGTAAGCCATTCCATGCATCTACCACCCTTTCTGTGAAAAAGAATTTCCTCACATTACCGCTTAATCGGCCTCCCTCTAATCTCATGCTGTGTCCTCTTGTCCTGCTGTTTTTCTTATATTTAAACATGTTAGACTCTTTCACCTTGTTTATGCCCTTAAGGTGTTTGAATGCCTCGATCATATCACCTCTCTCCCTCCTTTGCTCAAGGGTATACATATTGAGCTCCGTTAATCTGTCCTCATATGTCTTCTGATGCAGTCCCTGCACCATTTTCATTGCCCTTCTCTGGACTGTCTCAATTTGGTTAATGTCCTTATGAAGGTGCGGCATCCAATACTGCACGCAGTACTCCAGATGGGGCCTAACCAATGTCTTGTACAGAGGGATTATTACCTCCCTCGTACGAATTGTGATACCCCTACTAATACACAATAACACCCCCCTAGCCTTACCTACTGCTTTAGAGCTCTGATTGGATGATTTTAGGTCATCAGTGATGATGATGCCCAAGTCTCTTTCTTCCTTTGTGACTGCTAGCAACTCCCCTCCAAGCCTATAAGTGGCTTCAGGGTTTCTCTGCCCTATGTGCATGATTTTGCACTTCTTTGCATTAAATCCCAGTTGCCACTCTTCTGACCATTCTGCTAGTTTATCCAGATCTCTTCTCATTCTGCCCACCCCATCTGGATCATCTACTCTGTTGCAGATCTTGGTGTCATCTGCAAACAGACAAGCCTTACCCTCCAGTCCATCTGCGAGGTCACTAATGAAGATGTTGAATAGGACTGGCCCCAGGACTGATCCCTGAGGTACCCCACTTCTGACTTGCATCTATTCTGACTGTATACCATTTACCACCACTCTCTGTTTTCTGCCAGTCAACCAGTTTGCCACCAAGTTGACCAACTTCTGAGCCACCCCAAGCCTACCTAGCTCATTTATCAATCTTCAATGTGGAACAGTGTCAAAAGCTTTGCTGAAGTCAAGGTAGGTGACATCAACTGCTCCCCCTTGGTCCACCACTCTGGTTACCCAGTCAAAGAAATCTATGAGATTAGTTTGACCAGACCTTCATTTTGTAAACCCATGCTGTCTTGGATCCTGTGCCCCTATGGATTCCAGGTGTTTCACTATCCTTTCCTTAAGGAGTGCCTCCATAATCTTGCCCTACTGAGGTAAGACTGACCGGTCTGTAGTTCACCTCCTCCCTGCTACCACTCTTGCGGAGCGGGATCACATGAGCCCTTCTCCAGTCTTCTGGGACCTCTCCTGTGCTCAGAGACTCACTAAACAATTCTGCTAATGGCTCTGCTAGTTCCTCCTTTAGCTCCTTAAGTACCCTGGGATGTATGCCATCAGGTCCCATTGCCTTATCTACCCTGAGCTTAGCAAGCTCTTGTAGGACCCTTTCTTTTGTGAAGGGAGTAGTGCTCACCTCCCTCCCCCCTGTGTCCATGATGCTGAGCTGTGGGCCCTGCCCTACCTTCTCTTCAGTAAATACTGAGCAAAAGTATCTATTTAGGATAGATGCCTTTACAGGGTCCTCCTCCTCACATGCTCCCTTTTCTCCGTTAAGCTTAGCAATACCCCCTCTGGACTTTCTCCTTTCACTAATGTATCTATAGAAAGTCTTGTCACCTTCTTTTACTGTTCGTGCTAGTGTTTCCTCTGTTTTGGACTTTGCCCGCCTTACTGCCTTACCTGCTTCCCTTAGGGCAGTTTGGTATGCCTCCCTATCTTCATCACGCTGTGTTCCCTTATATTTCATGAAGGCCAGCCTTTTGGCTCTGACCTTTTCTGCTACTGAATTTGAGAACCAAAGTGGTTTCTTTCTTCTTTTGCACTTCCTTTTCTGTCGAACACAATGGGATGTGTCTTCAAGTATTGCATCCTTAATGCTTGCCCACTTTGCCTGTACCCCCTCACCTGTGTTTCTTTTTGCCAGGGCTATCTTAACTCGGTTGGCCATCTTATCAAAGTCAGCTCCTCTGAAGTCCCATATTTTTGCCTTGGAATGGGATGATTTAGATGTAGTAGCCAAATTGAACCATACCATGTGATGGTCACTGGCCCCAGGTGACCTTCTATCCTGGAGATCTGTGATCCCTTCTTTGTTAGTCAGTACTAGATCTAGGATAGCCCTGTCTCTTGTGGGTTGCTGTACCAGTTGTTTGAGGCCCTCCTGCAGGGAATCCACTATGAGTCTAGTTCTGGCAGATGTTCCTGCTGGTATTGACAAAATGAGCAAATATATTTGTTTAGTGTCTCACCTTTTCACAGTCACCCTCTGCCCACCCTCACTCCACTTTATTAAGCCTCACTAGCCTCCTTGGTCTTCCTTCACTCCCTGATGTACCTATAAAAGGTTTTATCCCCCTTCTTAACCAAGTTGGCTATCTTTTCCTAGTTTTGGGCCTTTGTTGTTCTGATTGCCTTCCCAGCTTCCTTTTGCTTTAACTGATACAGTTTCCTGTGCAGCTCCTTCTATGATTCCTTGTACTTCCTGAATGCTTAATTTTTCTTTTGAACCTTCAATGCCACTTACTTTGAGAACCAAGTGGTTTCTTACATCATTTTTTTTGTTAATTGGCTTCACACAAGGCTTGTTACCTCTGTGATGGCAGTTTTATTATTCCCATTGTTCTTCCATCCTCCTTGTTGACCATTTGCTAGTGCATTCCTTAGGCATTCACCCATTTTGGAAAAGCCAGCCCTCCTAAAGTCCAGTACTTTTGCCTTTCTATGGCTTGACTCTATTGCTGTGTTTATTGTGAACCATACTGTTTGATGGTCGCTATTTCCCAGAGTTCTACCCACTTCTACATCTGTGATCCGATCTTCAATTCCATTTGAGAAAACCTGCTCTAAGATTGATCCCTCTCGAGTGGGCTCCAATACTAGTTGTCTAAGGCATGGCCCTTGTAGGGCATCTAGAATAACCCCACTCTTTGAAGTGGCTGCTGCAACTGCATTCCAGTTAACATCTGGCATATTCATATCACCCATCAGCAATATCTCCCCTTTTTCTGCCATTCGAAGTATTCTTTCTATCATTTACTTGTCCATTTCCTCCCCCTGAGAAGGGGGTCTATATACAAACCCTTTGCGGATTGTGGTGCCATTGCCGGTCTCCAAATTTACCCGCGGTACTACTTCTCCTCCCTGTTTTCCATTTTGTTCTGTTGCCTTGATTCCTTCCCTTATGTAAAGAGCTACTCCGCCTCCTCTTTTATCCTCCATGTCCCTCCTGTAGATAATGTGTCCTAGTATGTTTATGTCTCAATCATGGTTTTGTGTGTGCCATGTTTCTGTGACTGCCACGATATCCAGAAGTTCCTCCGCCATCAAGGCAGAGGTGCCGGCGACTGCAGTTGCTCCGGCAGGACTCATTGGTGGCAGATTCCACAAGCCTTACTGCCCCTGCCCTGGTGTAGGAGTCCAGAGATGCTTTGAACCACAAGCATCACTGATTGCATACCTACCAAAGAGCAGGGAATGTCTTCATGAAAGGGCAGATTTTATATCCCCCCTGGCCACCACTTTCCCTCCTCCCATTAAATCTGTGTAAGCTCCACCACCAGGGCTTGGCCAAGCCTATCATCTCTGGTGAGAGGTACATATTTCTACTGTGTGGCACTGTCTGCCCTAAACTCAAGATGCTCACCACGTTTGTGACTTTCTCTCCCAACCAAAGCAGTTTGATAAACTTTACAGTGGACTTGACACCCAGCATTGATCTCTGGCACCTATAGACTACTCACTCTTGATGCTGAATAGTTATTTAGCGATAACTGCCTAGTCAAGCCACTAATTGTGTCTTATTTCCTCACTGTCATCATCAGTTGTTCTGTACCTTATGGTTATAACTGTGCTTAGCATCAACATTTGTTCTGTACCTTAAGGTTATAACTGTGCTTTGAGTGCTACTTGTTTCACCTGTGCTTTTACTGATAAATTGTACCTAGACAATCGCCTCTGTTCCCCTTAAGCTCCTTACCATATCCTAGCAGGTAGCTGCATAGAATACTAGTGTGAATTAGGCCAGGTCCCCTACCCTAAGCTGGCCATTTCCACTGGTGCGAATGTGTCTCAGGCACCCACTCATCCCCCCAAAGGGAAGGCTGCACCCCATGGTGAAGGAAAATGGCATGTAGCCCTCCAACACATTCCTGATGCTAGATGGACTCATACTGGGACTCTCCCTGCTCCAAGTGGTCACTATGCCCTTGCTCTCAACAGGAGATTGCTGGGATAAGTCTCCCTACTATAAAGCGCCAGACTTCTTGTTCTCAAATGCACTAGCAGTGACTACTGAAACCCCCCATTCCCTCACCTGTCTAATGTGCTCCACCAGGGTAAAGAGATGCCAAGCCCACATACCTTCTTCCGGTCTGACTGCTCTGAGACAATATCTCTCCTGGCTACTCATGATAATCCTTCTGGCCGGAGATATTGAAACCAACCATGGCCTGACATACCCGGCTGCACCCATTCCCAGATATGGTGACATGGCAATGGACTTACAATAGCGCATCTCAACATAAGTAGTCTGCTTCAAAATCGAGACAAGTTAGTGTCATGGGTCACCCTGTACAAACCAGATGTCCTTGCAGTGACTGAGACCTGGCTCAAACACTCAGTACCAGACTCTGCCTGTGTACTCCTAGGATATGAGTTAGATCGCCATTACAGACCTGGGAATAAGGGGTGGGGCTTTATGATCTACTACAGAGACCACCTAAAGGTCTCCCCAGTTATTCATCAGCCATCTCTCTCTTCCCCATGTGAGCAACTGCATGTACTGCTCTTACTTGTGAATGCAAAAATATTTCATGTAGCTTGCACATACAATCCCCCTAAGGGCGGTCTGCCAGGGCTGACCCACCTCCTGGACTCCATTGGCCCCTGCATTGGGGACAATGAACTCATAATCCTGGGGAAATGTTAAGCACTTTGAACCACTACTTGCCTATCTTGCCCTGACTAAACTTGTACATGAGCCAACCAGACAGTCAAATAATGGATCCTCCAACTCCCTGCCTGAATGTATATGCTCAAACCCTCCTCATAGCATCTCCTCAGCTGGTATACTATCAGATTCCCTCCCTGACCATTCCCCGGTCTTCTGTGTTTTTAAAATTCCTTCCCCCGAAATTCCACATAAAATCCTACAAACCCGAAACTTCTCCCGGTTCGATCCTGTGGCGTTTCTTGTGGACCTAAGTCTTACTGACTTGCCAGGGGTATTTAGAGCCATTGACCCTACATTAGCAGCTTCCCACTTTCTTGCCACCTGCAGTGTCCTGCAACACAGGCACGCCCCTCAGGTCACTCGTAGGGTGCGGTGTTCAGCCACCCCGTGGTTGCATGGGAGTCTCCTAGCCGTAATGAGGTCCAGAGACAAGTGCAGGTCCCCTTTCTAAACTTCCATTGATCTCACATTATGCCAGCAATATAGGCACCTAAGAAACAAATGCAAAAAGGCAATCAGAGTTGCCAAAAGATACCTCTGCAAGTCGTCTCTGCTCTGCTCAGCCACTGACCCACAGATGGTTCTGGAGTAACATACAATGCCTTGTCTGCGTGCCCTCTCATCCTTGGGTATCCAATATGGTAATTGTAGGGGTATCCTGCAGCAACCTAAGCTTTCTTCTTACTCTTCCCACCTGACATGGGTACTTCATCCACTCCCCTCCCCACTGGGCAGGAGGATCACCCACCTCATCAAAAGTTATACCTCTGAGCTGTGTCAGTCAAGGACATGATGAGGCTTCTCTCTGACCTCTCCCAGTACTCCAGCACAGGCCTTGATAGACTGGAACAAAAGCTACTAAAACTAGCTGCCTCCAATATTGCTCCCCTAGTTGCTCATATCTTTAACTTATCACTTACAAAGAGAGTCATCCCGAAATTTGGAAGGAGGCGCAGGTAGTCCTGGTCATGAAACAAGGAAATCCCCTAATCCCGGACAACTAGCGTCCTATTACGATCCTATCCTCCCTCACTAAGCTCCTAGAAAAGGAAGTGGGGTAGCAGCTCTCGGAGTACATACAGGTGAATTAACTTATGTCCCGGGCCCAGCACCAATTCGGTAAAGGCCATAGCACCACCACAGCACTGGCCTCTGTATCCGCAAGCATCCGGGCAACCACGGACGATGGAAAACTCTCTGGAGCCATACTTATTGACCTGTCCAAGGCATTCAACCTTGTACAGCACAAGCTGCTTTGAACACAGTTGAGGGCACTCGGCCTCTCCCCCCTGCCCCGCGATGACCTGGTTATCAGAATACCTAAAAGGAAGAACACAGATGACCGGTTTCAACAAAGTTCTATCTGAGCCCTTACTGGTTACCTCTGGCATACCCCAGGGCTCTGTCCTGGTCCCCCCTCCTCTTCTCCCTCTTCATCAATCAACTCCTGGAGGCAGCAACTAACTGCCAAGCCACACTGTATGCAGATGACCTGGTTATTATATACCACTCCAGAGACATTGCTGCTCTCAACAAGCACTTGTCTGAGGGCTTCAACAATGTCCTGGCCTCTGTAACCAAGCACAAACTAGTCTTGCACCTGAAAAAGACTCAGGCTATGCTTTTTGTCTCAGCTGCCAAACTCAAAGCCCTACCAACCCCACCGGATGTAACCAGTCTGGATACTACATCCCACCCAACAGTGCTCTCAGTCAAGTACCTTGGGGTGACACGTGAACCACTACTTGATATGTGAAGTCACATTCTCAGTGTCTGTACAGCATCAAACAGTAAACTGTGACTGGCCTACAGGGCCACATACAACCTGACCCCTTCGACACGACTGTCCCTGACGAGAGGTGTCTTACTTCCTTCACTTAGTCATGGAATGCACCGATTTGGCCGCTCCCCTAAAACACACATAATGATGTGGCACACAATGTATAACAACATCGGTCGCTTTGCCCTGGCCGCCACTCATCTCACTCACCACTGTGAGTTATACGAAAAGCTACGCTGGTTCTCCCCAGCAAAGTACCTAGACTTTCGAGAACTTTTGAGACCTGGAACCACTCTGGGGCTGGCACTGAATCTTCCTCCAGCAAATCTCTCCCCGTATCAACTTAGGTCCCAGGATCGGGGGATGCTAAAAGTTCCACCCTCCTGGACCCAAATGGGTGACAGGGACTACGCCGTGTGTGCTCCAAGACTCTGGAACTCCTTTCCTGAGTATGTTCACTTGTCCTCCTCACATCAGCACTTCCACAAATCCTTGTGTGGAGTCCAGAAAGTTTCCTCAGTGTGTGATTGCCCCAGGCCACCCTGGTGCAGTGGCATCCACCCACTGGACCCTAGGTTGCTCTCGCAGCTACCTCCTGCCAAATCTGCACTGTTATGTAGCCCGTGCACTGAGTGAGTTTTATTTTATATTAATTTGCAAGAACACCTACTCCAGTTGTGCTAAAATGTAATCAGTGCTAAACAGAACTGCTGTTTTATTTGACCTGCTTTCTCTTTGGTGACGCTTCCCAATGAATTCTCACATGTTGTTGTACTGTAATGATGTACTGTGTGTCTTTTTTTATGTACCTCTCATTACCCCATTGTTGTAATCGCCCGTGTTGTTCCTGGAAATAGGCATATTACTTGTCTAGTGTACTTACCCGGTCAACCAAAGCTAAATAAATAAAAGCAGCTCAGTAAAGAAAAGCTGATTATGCTATGCACAGTACACAATTTGGTGTGTGGTAATCTGTATTTTCATTAAATTATTTGGACAAATATAAAATTACTCAAATTGACAGCATTGTCGAATTGTGCTGCTGGCTGGTGCAGTGTCTTCTGCCATCAAAATTGCCCCACCCCACCACAATTGCCATATACTCCACCCACGCCCCCAGACACACAAACAATTGCAGACTGAGGTGCTGGCAAACACAATTCACTGCACACTGCCTCAGCTTTTAGACATCTCCATAGTTAATGCACACAAAACACTTTGGCAACAACTTTTGCTAGATATCAAAATACTATGCTACAGTATTTGCATCTTTTGCATGCGCAGTGGCACAGTTAACTATAAGTGCCACTGCACTGGTAGCCTGGTTCTAAGGAAAGTTTGTTGATGAACGGGGTAGATGACTGAATGCTGCCAGCAATACCAGACATTGTGATTGGCTACACACATGCCAGAAACAGAATTTGTAATGTTCTTCTCCCCTGTATCGATTCTTGATTGTGACCCGCAGTTGATGCCCACTGCCATTTTGGCACTAAAACATGAGAAGCGGCAGCTGCACCATGCCCACAGCTAAAGATTTTATTATGGAGGTGAATCTGAAAACACTACCTGACATTCCCTACAAATCCTGCCAGTGTCTGCTAAACCTGCTTTTACCTGCTGCTGCCTCAGTTAGAAATTCTTGAGTTTCATCTTGGAGGAGGGAGGTTCTTTATTCACCCTTAGGGCCACAACGCAGAAATGCATTGATTGGCAGATTCACAGCTTATCATTTCCCCCTCCCTCTTGCCAGGATGGGCCAAGAGGCATGCTCAAAAGCACCCCCTGGAGAAGAACAGCAGCCATTGGGCACTTACTTGTTCTTCTCCCCGGCTGACCCGTGTCGCCCCAGGCTGGTTTACGAACCAGGGTTGCCGGCGTGGTTCGAGGTGTGGCATCCTGCGCCTCACGCCTCGTTGGCACTGGGCCAGCAAATTTATCTCTTTTAAGTCATTGCAGTCACTGTCCCTGTGGCTAGCTGAAAAGTTGCATGCATTTTCTGCCCCACCCAAGGGTGGATACTTCACCCCCCCTGTTGCCTAGATTGAGGCAGTTGTAGTGATGGAGCTGGAGTTTGTTTTGTTAAATTACATGTACCAGGACTGCAGAGCCAGCCAACCTACTAGTGATACTGTATACCATCTGTATGTGCACACGCCCCAAAATGGTTGCAGCACTACATGCCCCACAAGGTAGCTGAAGCACTATGAACATGCAGCATGTGTATTGACATACTTTTTTGAGCTCAGTAGCTTGTAATAATCTCATTTGTCAGCAGAAGAATAGTTACTTTTGGCAGAGTCATCCATAGCATGGTGCAGACTGTACATTTGCACAGTGCCCCTAGAGCAGAGGGGTCCAAAGTCTCAGTTGTCCTCCTTTCTTCCTGGTCCTGTATGATATAATTCATGTAAAGTGCAAAAGTGATACACATACAGCTCAAAATTAATATATCGGGAGGCTATGGTAGGATGATTATGTTCCTTGGTGGCTTTGTTACTTTTGATATGGTGTCCCATCAAGGAGGTGTGCACCGGACACCAAGATACCTAGGGCCAGCACTGGGGTCTGGGCACTCACGATGTGTTATGGTCCATTTTAATAACATGAAAACATGACGGAACATGCTAAAGGCATGAGTGAAGTAACCTTTGTTGATTCAAATACGAGGATGGCTGTTATTCACACCGTAATGTGCAGTTCAACCTGCCATATCTATTTAACTGTTACACATTATGCACGTAATACCTCCTCATTTTTCTAGAAAGAAGTCATCCGCCCCATATGGAACTGGTGTCTCACATTGCACTGTGACATTCTAAAAGGTGGAAGTTGTCTGTGCTGGGGCTTCTAAAATGATGTGTTGTAGAACTACAAACCATATGAGGAACGGATATGGGAGCTCAACATGTACTCCCTGGAGGAAAGGAGACTGACCGGTGACAAGACTGAGATCTGCAAGTGCCTCATGGTTGTGAACAAGGTGGAGGAGCGAACATCTTTCACTTGGGGAGGAGCATCAGAACACAAGAGCATCATATGAAGCTTGAAGAGGGGTGTTAAGATGTATGTGCATACATACTTGTTCACATAAATGGTGGTCGATGCTTGAAACAGCCTGCCAGAGGAGGTGGTATGGATTGGTGTATGAGGGTTAAAGTATTGACATCTGAATCGCACGAGAATATATCATCCTTGTGTCTTACCCTCACTGCACCTCCAAGCACTACCACCTTAGCAAATATTTCAAGTCTACTTACTGGAGCTCGTATCACATAAACTCTCTAGGATGCAACTAAAGCAGGGAAGAGAGAGGCTTGTGATTTGAAATGTGTACTAAACTGTGGATCAAGTTAACAACTTCAGCTGTTACCAACATAACTAAGTTCCGTTGGCAGTTCTTTATCCCTGTCCCATTCTACATAGACTGCCTACTTTCTTGCTTAGTTTAGCAGCCTGAATACGTAAAGACAATTCTTTATTGTCTGTCTGTTTCCTTTCCGTCCCTTTTTCAAAGACACATACCACCGGGAAATAAACGCACCACAGAGTGACTTTACAAAACAGATTTTATTACCGACACATAACTGTTAATGCATACATACATAGTTCTAAATTAATATCCGGATACACTAGTATGCATGGTAGTTTAACTTTCTTCTTGGACTGCCACTTGTCTCACACTTCCACATTCACCTGTATTCATTCAACAAAAAATAAATCATTTTTCCTGTTTTCCTGTAGCACCTTTGGCATTCGCCACTACTCCTCCTCTCCTATGTTTCCCACTTGAGTGCCACCACCAAACTGAATATCTCCATTCCCCCCCAGCAAACACCAAGCCCAATGAGTGACCACCAATATGTGTTGGTGAGTAAATGAACTGTGTGAAGACCAGCAAAGTCACTCACTGTAAGAATTCCAAATGAACAAGTGCTGTTGCACTGTCACCAAGCATGTTTGCTGGTGTGTGATGAACACCAGCTGATGACCTCCATGCATGCTGGCTCATGGATTGTGTCTTTGCTGGTGCTACTCCTAAATGTTGGTGGACATCGCATCCCATGAAGTCTCTATTGATAGTTCCATAGCATTGTTATGGCCTCCTTCATAGTCAGCTACGTGTTTATCTTGCAACACATAATAGAGCAGAAGAAGAATGCTCCTCGTCTGACCTTGATAAATATTCACTTGGAATGTGCAGTTCAAATACTTTGCATTCATCATGTGCACTAACTTAGGCACTGCAGCAATGTACTGGTACAGTCTTACTTTCCCTATTCTCCCTTCCAACCATGTATCCATCATTACGGTTTGATGCTCAATCTATGATACTGCTGCATGTGCCACAACTCTGTAGTTGATATCGCAATGCATTGAACTGATGTCATTGGTGCATAATTCGAACATTTCACCTTGGGCGAACATATGGTGTTGAAATACTTGTGCAGTGGTGCTGCATCAGTCCAGATTACTTTTTAAACACATCACATGAACTCAGCCGGGTACCGCATTAATATCTACTACTGTAAAATGTCACTTTGTTTATGTAACACCGATTTGTTAAATAATTCTGTACCTCACCAATGGTCATTCTGAATTTCTTACCTGTCTTTTGTCTTATGGAGCAGGTAACTATATATTTCATTGCTGTCCTTATCTAGTGCCCCGATACTGTTATTTCTGCGGTATTGAAAATGACACAATTTTTTTTTCACCTCTCTCCTTTGCAGGAACCCAGTGTGTTAATAAAAAAATGTCAGCAACTATCACCCAAAATATGAATACCCCTAAATGCTCCAAGAGGGGTCGTCCAGTCAAGTTGACAGATTCAGCAAGAAAAAGGCAGAAAAAAGAACTGGATTCAAAATGATCAAAGACACGTATAGCAATTGGTGAAGAAATAGTGCGTTGGGTACAGCTGAAGAATGAACTAAAATTCAATACACATGCCCAGGTTGCATGCTTCTTGCTTGACTTGTGAGTATATGTCACTTCATGCGAACAGTATACCTTATATTTATTTCCCTCTCTGTCACCTGCAGTCGTGAGATTTTTGACTATGTGTCTCTCTCATCAGGTATTATCAAATCAACAATGAAACACGACATGTCATGGCCAATGAACCAATGTTACATTCTACCCCACAACGAAGACTGTCAACGGCAATGGTATACTCTCCGTCAGATACCGTCAAAGGCACCACAAAGGATTGTTCCTGTGACCTTAGTGATATTGCATCCAACAACATGTAAGCTTCATTGAATGTGTCATCGTCTCCCTTTAGCGCTTTTGGCAGACTCTTCTGTGTTTCCATCTGTCTCTAACTCGCTATTTTTCAAACACAGGTGTGATGCTGATCACAATTCTCATAGTCACATGGCCACCCCAGCTGCACCAGAAACGTTAGCCACTTTCTACGGTTACACAGAAACACGCTTCAACGATGATTTTCTCTACATGCCTACAAGCCAGTAAGTAGTCATTGCATGCAAATTAGTGTCTATATGCATGATTTATCACAACGTTTCCTACATCACGATAACTAACGGTCACTTTGAGGTGACACTTATCTCATTTTCACTGACTGTACTGTGGTACTAACTAATTCCAGCCTCAGTACACCTTGATGTATGTTACTACTGCACGTTTTTTCTGTTACTACCTGTGTCTACACTCGCATACAGACTTGTATATCGATACATATACATACACATATACCTTTACATACACACAGTTACATACATACATACATAGACACTTACATTTCACATACGTACACACACACACACACACACACACACACACATATATATATATATATCCCTATAAAAGCTACATTTTTTTCTATGTTTTATACAACATTTCATGTATTCTGTATTTATTTCCACAGGCTCAGCATTAGCCGTGGCAGTGACACTACATTTGTAGCATGCAGCAATGACAGGAGTGACAAACAGATAATACCGCCTGCAGACTGTGTGAATGACCCGAGGTAACATTGTCCACTTTTCCTTATGCTCCAACAAGTCTATGTTGCAGTCATGTATTGCACCCATTATCACTGACATGGTGTTAAACTTGCATGTTTCTCTTTTTTTTAGTTCTGATCTGCTGTTTAATACACAGCGAGAGTCATCGATTGAGGGAGATGTCATTACACTGTGTGATGAGGAGATGGGCGATTGTAACAGTGACAATATGGAATGTCCAGACACTTCCACCGCCGACTTATCATTCACCCAGTCTGTTGTAAATCAACCCATGTTTATGTTGCATATGAACAACATCCTTGAACTGGCACAGAAATGTCAATTCACATCTTGCAAATCATGTCACCATGGATTAACTGTTAAGACACGAACTTCCGGAACATGTTTAACCTTGACTTGGGTTTGTGCATGTGAATTTATAGATATTTCTTATAAATTATCCTGTGCTAGTGCTCCTTTTACCCTAAATTTTTTTTTACAGTTATGTCCTGCAGGGCACATAACATACACATGGCGGAGTCAGCCTCAACTGAGGCAAGGAGTAAATGCAGGTGATTTAATCACTGCAAGTGCCATACTGATGTCGGGCAATAACTTTGGTAAAATTGCTCTCATGTATCAGTTTATGAATCATGCCTTTATCAGCGCCTCTTCATTTTACCGTTACCAACGACTGTACACCGTGCCTGTGATTGAGTCCCATTGGTGTCGAATGGAGAGGGAGCTCATGGCAGCAAGAATAAACAAACCAGTGGCTATCATGGGTATGTACACTTTCTTTTTTCCTTAATGATCACCGTGCTTACAGTATCAATATACACTCTAAGCATGTGACCCTAGTAACAAATTGCTCTTCGACCACAGGTGATGGACGTATGGATAGTCCTGGACATTGTGCCAGTACTGTACATACACTACCATGGATGTAGACACCAACCAAATTCTTTCCATGGTAGTTGTGGACAAACGCGAAACAGCACTGAAATCCCGGAATATGGAGAAGTTGGCATTCCAGCGCACTATGGATGTTTTTCAGCAGAGCCATGTTCAGGTGTCTGAAGTTGTCACAGATGCTCATGGTCCGATCTCATGTTTGATGCATATGTATCTCACTCCATTTTCTTTTCATGTTGAAAATATGCAACACAATTTCAACATTGTTTGTGAATGTTTTTGTTAACTTTTGCTCCATGCACCATCAAATTCTAGTCTTTCCAATCCATACTCTTGAGCTTCCATAACAGTTAGGGACGATGTGCTCAGCACAGTATTACGTAAGCAACCACTGTACAGAAGACGTCTCTTTTCTTCCGCATTCAAGCCACATCGTACACCACAAATCAGAACATATGTTTATGCTGCATCTACACTTTTTTCTAATTTCACATCTCCTACAGTGGTAACAGATAACAATCAAATAGGATATGGTGCCAGTATGACCATAATGCACAATGATTTGATATAAGTAAATGAGATTATATGTAAATCCAAGTGCCACGACCTCCGGCTTCCAGCTACCAGTTACTACATCACAGTTGGGTATTGATTCCAGACCTTGCCATATAATATATCCATGCAAGCTTCTTGCTGCCTTGCAATGCCATTGTGAACTATGCAGTAATTGTGGCATGGCACAGCACAGTACCGCGAGAGATGTGGAAAAGCGCGATTGAGCAGAGGATCACATTCGAGGGTGATTTTCATCAAATTATTTGATTGCAGGGGAGCACACAGACTCATCTGTTCACTTGCAGTCAGGAGGCCAACAAGCGGCAGGGGCATGGTATGCACCTGACAGAGATGGGGAGGGGTGAGTACATGTGGACGTGACCGGTGAAGACAATCTCAGTCGACAGGTCTAAAGGTCATTATAGGCTTATCAGCCTTACAACTGTGGTAGGCAAGGTACTGCAGGGCATTATGAAGGAGAGGCTTGTTGACCAGCTTTAAAGGGTCCCTGTAGTACCAGCTGTATTCGTTTGTTCTGATCATATTATGGCATACCACCCGTCTATAGTTTTCTGTGTGAATGACTGGTGGCCCCTACTCCATGTAGGACGGACGACGTCCTATGCCTGGATAACAGCATGACATTTTGATTGCGTAGGCAGCATTAGCATTAGACAAAAGTGGCTGGAGATTGGGGCACTGGATCAGCTGGGTAGGAAATGTACTTGTCTGCTATATACAAACAGTACTTATTTGCCTACTTGTCCTCTCCCATAAGTGTCAGCAATGGGGTCCAGCACAGTACTGTCCTGTATAGATCTACAGTTCGGTTAGGTTTCGTACATGGCTGCACTTGAGTTCATCCTGTTTAATGTCTGTGTTTAAATATTTTTTCTTCTAGGAAATCAATACCCTGAGATAAGACATTAAATGACGATGTATGGCATGGTGCCAAAAATCCTGGAAAGCATCATGGCAGTAAGTGCACCACAGCCTTTACAGCGATAATAATGTTCACAGTCTGTGCAAGTGTCATTTTACATTATGGCTTCCTTTGTTTGGCTTTTTCAAGGCTGGCCAGCAAAGACAATGTAGAGTACTGTGGATTTGGTGTCGTGATATAGTCAATCACTTCTGGCACTGCTGCCAAGAATCTCACAACTACACTGACTTCATGGTAACTACACTTCACGTTCTGCAGCTGTCAGTGTATAGTATTGTCATATCATCTGCCCTGCACTCATTCACTATTCTTACTGTTCAGGGCCACTGGATAGGCATACTGCATCACGTTACCGACGTACATCAGTGGAATTTTGGAAATGGATTTGGGGATTGAAAATGCAGTCATTCGGCGCTGGAATCCATTCGTGAGAAGCCATGGCTTGAGGCAGGCTCAGTAGCACGCAAGAGCTTGCGAAAATTGTGATGGACAAGCGCTTCCTTAATTCACTGAAATACTTCATTCCTTACCGGTACTCAATCAAAATATATCATTTGACAGCGCTTGATTAAACTGCCTACCAGATACTCTGGTGTCCAGCTCAGTTGTGTGATTGCTGATGTTTTCTATTTTCTCATTTCATCCACAGTAGCACCTGCTCAACCTTGAGCAGTTTCAACAACATATCCTAATGTACTGTGCAAGCGTTATGCGTACACTTTTCCTGTGTACCGTGACACAACTTTCTTTCCTGCCCTCGACTACAACCATCATGTCCCAGACCTGTATCTTACAATGCCAAGGAGAAAAAATGTAAGTATCACATGGCTGTATGATTTATAGAATAATGGGAGACATACCTATTATTGTTTGTCATTCTACGCTACCTCTATTCTATGTTTCAATCTATGCTCTATCTTTTGCGGTTCATCTCGCAGTGATCGGTGTGCATGTCTGCATTTAGTTGACTGTTCCAAGTGTCTGTTATCGAACAGTTTGCATGTCTGTTTCACTTTTTTTTGTGCTCAAGTGCCCTGGCCTCCGGGGTCTGTCTCAGTCAGTGCCATGAAAGCTGGTTTTCATTACAGTGGGTTTATGCATCTGTCATTATTTAAAATACACAATGTGACCATGATCAAAGTGTTTGTAGAATAAATACAGGAATACAAAACAAATAATATAATGTCTGGAATGTATAATTTCTGATAGACCGTGATCATATACATTGCTCCGAAGGTTTCCACACTTTCAATTCAGTATAATGTTATGTTCCTTGCTAATGGTTTATTACCTTTTTCATCTTTGGTCATGAAACAACGTAACACGTCATGTCCAGTCATGAATGCATTTCACATATTGTGACCTACACTCAGACATGCAATTGAAAATGAGATTGTTTGTAGTTGTCCACGTCTGACCAGTTATGGTGCCGTCAGATCATAGATGCTGCCACTGTACTACATGAAATAATCGATAGTTTATATGTCTTGTACTAAACATACTAACATAATTTTCTATCTATATTAGTTACCGGCGACTTTACAACAAGAAGGCATGCGATGGACAGTGGTGCCGAAGAATGCAGGGAGTGACTTCACTGAATGATACGCAGACTGCAGGTTGTAACTGCACAGAATGATCCACAGATTGCAGGTTGTGACTGCACTGGATGATACACAGACTGCAGATTCTGACTGAACAGAATGATACACAAACTGCAGGTTGTCACTGAACAGAATTATACACAGACTGCAGGTTGGGACTACTGAATGATACACAGACTGCATGTTGTGACTGTACAGAATGATACATAGAAGGCAGGTTGTGACTGCACTGAATGATACACAGACTGCAGGTTGTAACTGCACAAAATGATACACAGATTGCAGGTTGTAAATGCACTGAATGATACACAGACTGCAGGTTGTAACTGCACTAAATGATACACAGATTGCAGGTTGTAACTGCACTAAATTTTACACAGACTGCAGGTTGTAACTGCACTGAATGATACACAGACTGCAAGTTGTGACTGTACTGAAAGATACGCAGACTGCAGGTTGTGACTGCACTGAACGATACACAGTCTGCAGGTTGTGACTGTATTGAAAGATGCAAAGACTGCAGGTTGTGACTGCAATGAATGATACACAGACTGCAGGTTGCGACTGCACTAAATGATACACAGAATGCAGTCTGACTGCACTGAATGATCATCAGACTGCAGGTTGTGACTGCACTGAATGATACAGACTGCAGGATGTGACTGTACTGAAAGATACACAGACTGAGGTTGTGACTGCACTGAATGATACACAGACTGAAGGTTGTGACTGCACTGAATGATACACAGACTGCTGGTTGCGACTGCACAGAATGATACATAGACTGAAAAGTACTATAGTGAATCACCACAGATTGCAGGAGTGACTTCACCGGATGAAACGAGACTGCAGGTTGTAACTGCACAGAATGATACACAGATTGCAGCAAATGACTTCACTGAATGATACGCAGACTGCAGGTTGTAACTGCAGAGAATGATACATAGATTGCAGGAAGTGACTTCACTGAATGATATGCAGACTGCAGGTTGTAACCTCACAGAATGATACACAGACTGAAGGGTGTGACTGTAGTGAATCATACAGAGATTGCAGGAGTGACTTCACTGAATGATACGCAGACTGCAGGTTGTAACTGCACACAGAATGATACAGATTGCAGGTGGTGACTGCACTGAGTGATACACAGACTGCAAGTTGTGACTGCTTAGAATGATACACAGACTGCAGGCTGTGACTGCACAGAATGATATACAGACTGCAGGTTGTAACCTCACAGAATGATAAACATACTGAAGGGTGTGACTGCAGTGAATCATACACAGACAGCAGGGTGACTTCACTGAATGATACGTAGACTACAGGTTGTAACTGCACAGAATGATACACAGATTGCATGGAGTGACCTCTGGATGATGCACAGACTACAGGAGTGCCTACTGCACTGAATGATACACAGACTGCAGGAGTGCCTACTGAATGATAGACAGACTGCAGGTCATGACTGCACAGAATGATACGCAGACTGCAGGTTGTGTCTGTACTGAAAGATACACAGACTGCAGGTTATGACTGCTCAGAATGATACGCAGACTGCAGGTTGTGACAGCACAGAATGATACACAGACTGAAGGGTGCGACTGTAGTGAATCATACACAGATTGCAGGGAGTGAATTCACTGAATGATACGCAGACTGCAGGTTGTAACTGCACAGAATGATACACAGATTGCAGGAGTGATTCACTGAATGATACGAAGACCGAGGTTGTAACCTCACAGAATGATACACAGACTGAAGGGTATGACTGTAGTGAATCATACACAGATTGCAGGAGAGTGAATGAATGATACGCAGACTGCAGGTTGTAACTACACAGAATGATACACAGATTGCAGGTTGTGACTGTACTGAATGATACACAGACTACAGATAGTGACTGAACAGATTGACACAGACTGCAGGTTGTGACTACTGAAAGATACTCAGACTGCAGGTTGTGACTGTACAGAATGATACATAGTCGGCAGGTTGTGACTGCACTGAATGATACACAGACTGCAGGTTGTAACTGCACCAAATGATACACAGAATGCAGGTTGTAACTGCACTGAATGATACACAGACTCAGGTTGTAACTGCACTAAATGACAGATTGCAGGTTGTAACTGTACTGAATGATTCACAGACTGCAGGTTGTAACTGCACTGAATGATACACAGACTGCAAGTTGTGACAGTACTGAAAGATCCACAGACTGCAGGTTGTGATTGCACTGAATGATACACAGACTGCAGGTTGTGACTGTACTGAAAGAGACACAGACTGCAGGTTGTGACTGCACTGAATGATACACAGACTGCAGGTTGTGACTGCACTTGAATGATACACAGACTGCAGGTTGTGACTGCACTGAAAGATACGCAGACTGCAGGATGTGACTGTACATGAAAGATACACAGACTGCAGGTTTTGACAGCACTGAATGATACACAGACTGCAGGTTGTGACTGCACTGAATGATACACAGACTGCCGTTATGACTGCTCAGAATGATACACCGACTGCAGGTTCTGGCTGCTCAGAATGATATGCAGACTGCAGGTTGTGACTGCACAGAATGATATGCAGACTGAAGGGTGCGACTGTTGTGAATCATACACAGAATGCAGGGAGTGACTTCACTGAATGATATGCAGACTGCAGGTTGTAACCTCACAGAATGATACATAGACTGAAGGGTGCAACTGTAGTGAATCATACACGGATTGCAGGGAGTGACTTTACTGAATGATATGCAGACTGCAGGTTGTAACTGCACAGAATGATACACAGATTGCAGGTTGCGACTGCTCAGAATGATAGGCAGACTGCCGGTTGTGACTGTTCAGAAAGATACGAAGACTGCAGGTTTTGACTGCACTGAATGATGCACAGATTGAAGATTATAACTGCACTGAATGATGCAACGGCTGCAGTGAGTGTCTGTAAAGAATGATACACAGAATGCAGATTTTAACTACTGAATGATACACAGACTGCAGGTTGTGACTGTACTGAAAGATACACAGACTGCAGGTTGTGACTGCAATGAATGATACACAGACTGCAAGTTGTGACTGTACTGAAAGATACACAGACTGCAGGTTGTGACTGCACTGAATGATACACAGACTGCAGGTTGTGACTGCACTGAATGATACACAGACGGCAGGTTGTGACTGCTCAGGATGATGCACAGGCTGCGGGTTGTAACTGCATTGAATGACACACAGACTGCAGGTTGTGACTGCTCAGAATGATACGCAGACTGCAGGTTGTGACTGAACAGAATATTACACAGACTGCAGGTTGTGACTGCACAGAATGGCACACAGACTGCAGATTGACTGAACTGAATGATACACAGACTGCAGGTTGCAACTGCACTGAATGAGACACAGACTGCAAGGTGTGTCTGTATGGAATGATACACAAACACAGGTTGTTACTGTTCAGAATGATACACAGACTGCAGGTTGTGAATACTGAATGATACACAGACTGCAAGTTGTAACTGCACTGAATGATACACAGACGGCAGGTTGAGACTGCTCAGAATGATAGGCAGACTGCAGGTTGTGACTGTTCAGAAAGATACGCAGACTGCAGGTTGTGACTGCACTGAATGATACACAGATTTTAGATTAACTTCACCGTATGATACACATGCTGCAGGGAGTGTCTGTACAGAATGATACACAGACTGCAGATAGTGACTACTGAATGATACACAGACTGCAGGTTGTGACAGCACAGAATGATACATAGGCTGAAGGGTGCAACTGTAGTGAATCATACACAGATTGCAAGGAGTGACTTCACTGAATGATACGCAGACTGCAGGTTGTAACTGCACAGAATGATACACAGATTGCAGGGAGTGACTTCACTGAATGATATGCAGACCGCAGGTTGTAACCTCACAGAATGATACACAGACTGAAGGGTGTGACTGTAGTGAATCATACACAGATTGCAGGGAGTGACTTCACTGAATGATATGCAGACTGCAGGTTGTAACTGCACAGAATGATACACAGATTGCAGGTTGTGACTGCACTGGATGATACACATACTGCAGATTGTGACTGAACAGAATGATACACAAACTGCAGGTTGTGACTGAACAGAATGATACACAGACTGCAGGTTGGGACTACTGAATGATACACAGACTGCAGGTTGTGACTGTACAGAATGATACATAGAAGGCAGGTTGTGACTGCACTGAATGATACACAGACGGCAGGTTGTAACTGCACTTAATGATACACAGATTGCAGGTTGTAAATGCACTGAATGATACACAGACTGCAGGTTGTAACTGCACTAAATGATACACAGATTGCAGGGTGTAACTGCACTAAATTTTACAAAGACTGCAGGTTGTAACTACACTGAATGATACACAGACTGCAAGTTGTGACTGTACTGAAAGATACGCAGACTGCAGGTGGTGACTGCATTGAATGATACACAGTCTGCAGGTTGTGACTGTACTGAAAGATACAAAGACTGCAGGTTGTGACTGCAATGAATGATACACAGACTGCAGGTTGCGACTGCACTGAATGATACACAGAATGCAGGTTGTGTCTGCACTGAATGATACTCAGATTGCAGGTTGTGACTGCACTGAATGATACACAGACTGCAGGATGTGACTGTTCTGAAAGATACACAGACTGCAGGTTGTGACTGCACTGAATGATACACAGACTGCAGGTGCGACTGCACTGAATGATACACATACTGCAGGCGCATCTGCACAGAATGATACATAGACTGAAAGGTGCGACTATAGGAATCACCACGATTGCAGGAGTGACTTCACCGAATGATACGCAGACTGCAGGTTGTAACTGCACAGAATGATACACAGATTGCAGGAATGACTTCACTGAATGATACGCAGACTGCAGGTTGTAACTGCAGAGAATGATAAACAGATTGCAGGGAGTGACTTCACTGAATGATACGCAGACTGCAGGTTGTAACTGCACAGAATGATACACAGATTGCAGGTTGTGACTGTACTGAATGATACACAGACTACAGATTGTGACTGAACAGAATGATACACAAACTGCAGGTTGTGACTGAACAGAATGATACACAGACTGCAGGTTGTGACTACTGAAAGATACTCAGACTGCAGGTTGTGACTGTACAGAATGATACATAGACGGCAGGTTGTTACTGCACTGAATGATACACAGACTGCAGGTTGTAACTGCACTAAATGATACACAGAAAGCAGGTTGTAACTGCACTGAATGATACACAGACTGCAGGTTGTAACTGCACTAAATGATACACAGATTGCAGGTTGTAACTGTACTGAATGATTCACAGACTGCAGGTTGTAACTGCACTGAATGATACACAGACTGCAAGTTGTGACAGTACTGAAAGATACACAGACTGCAGGTTGTGATTGCACTGAATGATACACAGACTGCAGGTTGTGACTGTACTGAAAGAGACACAGACTGCAGGTTGTGACTGCACTGAATGATACACAGACTGCAGGTTGTGACTGCACTGAATGATACACAGACTGCAGGTTTTGACTGCACTGAAAGATACACAGACTGCAGGATGTGACTGTACATGAAAGATACACAGACTGCAGGGTTTGACTGCACTGAATGATACACAGACTGCAGGTTATGACTGCTCAGAATGATACACCGACTGCAGGTTCCGGCTGCTCAGAATGATATGCAGACTGCAGGTTGTGACTGCACAGAATGATATGCAGACTGAAGGGTGCGACTGTTGTGAATCATACACAGAATGCAGGGAGTGACTTCACTGAATGATATGCAGACTGCAGGTTGTAACCTCACAGAATGATACATAGACTGAAGGGTGCAACTGTAGTGAATCATACACGGATTGCAGGGAGTGACTTCACTGAATGATATGCAGACTGCAGGTTGTAACTGCACAGAATGATACACAGATTGCAGGTTGTGACTGCTCAGAATGATAGGCAGACTGCCGGTTGTGACTGTTCAGAAAGATACGAAGACTGCAGGTTGTGACTGCACTGAATGATGCACAGATTGCAGATTATAACTGCACTGAATGATGCACAGGCTGCAGGGAGTGTCTGTAAAGAATGATACCCAGAATGCAGATTGTGACTACTGAATGATACACAGACTGCAGGTTGTGACTGTACTGAAAGATACACAGACTGCAGGTTGTGACTGCAATGAATGATACACAGACTGCAGGTTGTGACTGCACTGAATGATACACAGAATGCAGGTTGTGACTGCACTGAATGATACTCATACTGCAGGTTGTGACTGCACTGAATGATACAAAGACTGCAGGATGTAACTGTACTGAATGATACACAGACTGCAGGTTATGACTGCACAGAATGATATATAGACTGAAGGGTGTGACTGTAGTGAATCATGCACTGATTGCAGTGAGTGACTTCACTGAATGATACGTGATACTGCAGGATGTAACTGCACAGAATGATACACAGATTGCATTGAGTGACTTCACTGAATGATATGCAGACTGCAGGTTGTAACCTCACAGAATGATACACAGACTGAAGGGTGTGACTGTACTGAATCATACACAGATTGAAGGGAGTGACTTAACTGAATGACACGCAGACTGCAGGTTGTAACTGCACAGAATGATACATATATTGCAGGTTGTGACTGCACTGAATGATACACAGACTGCAGATTGTGACTGTACTGAATGATACACAGACTGCAGATTGCTACCGAACAGAATGATACACAGACTGCAGGTTGTGACTACTGAATGATACACAGACAGCAGGTTGTGATTTTACAGAATGATACACAGACTGCAGGTTGTAACTACACTGAATGATACACAGACTGCAGGTTGTGACTGCAGTGAATGATACACAGACTGCAGGTTGTAACTGCACTGAATGATAAACAGACTGCAGGTTGTGTCTGTACTGAAAGATACCCAGACTGCAGGTTGTGACTGCACTGAATGATACACAGACTGCAGGTTGTGACTGCACTGAATGATACACAGACTGCAGGTTGTGACTGCACTGAAAGATACACAGACTGCAGGTTGTGACTGCACTGAATGATACACAGACTGCAGGTTGTAACTGCACAGAATGATACACAGATTGCAGGGAGTGACTTCACTGAAAGAAACACAGACTGCAGAGCGTGCCTACTAAATGAAAGACAGACTGCAGGTTGTGACTACACAGAATGATACACAGACTGCAGGTTATGACTGCTCAGAATGATGCACAGACTGCAGGTTATGACTACACAGAATGATACACAGACTGAAGGGTGCGACTGCAGTGAATCATGCACAGATTGCAGAGAGTTACTTCACTGAATGATACACAGACTGCAGGTTGTAACTGCAAAGAATGATACACAGATTGCAGGTTATGACTGCTCAGAATGATAAGCAGAGTGCAAGTTGTGACTATTGAATGATACACAGGCTGCAGGTTGTAACTGCACTGAATGATTCACAGACTGCAGGTTGTGACTGCTAAGAATGATACACAGACTGCAGGTTATGACTGCTCAGAATGATACGCAGACTGCAGGTTGTGACGGAACTGAATTTTACACAGGCTGCGGGTTGTAACTGCATTGAATGAAACACAGACTGCAGGTTGTGACTTCTCAGAATGATACGCAGACTGCAGGTTGTGACTGAACAGAAAATTACACAGACTGCAGGTTGTGACTGCACTGAATGATACACAGACTGCAGGTTGTGACTGCTCAGAATGATACACAGACTGCAGGTTATGACTGCTCAGAATGATACCCAGACTGCAAGTTGTGACGGCACTGAATGATACACAGGCTGCGGGTTGTAACTGCATTGAATGACACACAGACTGCAGGTTGTGTCTGCTCAGAATGTTACGCAGACTGCAGGTTGTGACTGAACAGAATATTACACAGACTGCAGGTTGTGACTGCACAGAATGGCACACAGACTGCAGATTTGTGACTGAACTGAATGATACACAGACTGCAGGTTGCAACTGCACTGAATGATACACGACTGCAAGGTGTGTTTGTATGGAATGACACAGACTACAGGTTGTGACTGTTCAGAATGATACACAGACTGCAGATTGTGACTACTGAATGATACACAGACTGCAAGTTGTAACTGCACTGAATGATACACAAACGGCAGGTTGTGACTGCTCTGATTGATAGGCAGACTGCAGGTTGTGACTGTTCAGAAAAGTATGCAGACTGCAAGTTGTGACTGCAACTGAATGATACAGATTGCAGAATGTAACTGCACTGAATGATACACATACTGCAGGGAGTGTCTGTACAGAATGATACACAGACTGCAGATTGTGACTACTGAATGATACACAGACTGCAGGTAGTGACTGCACAGAATGATACATAGGCTGAAGGTTGCGACTGTAGTGAATCATACACAGATTGGAGGGAGTGACTTCACTGAATGATACGCAGACTGCAGGTTGTAACTGCACAGAATGATACACAGATTGCAGGGAGTGACTTCACTGAATGATACACAGAGTTCAGGTTGCAACTGCACAGAATGATACACAGACTGCAGGTTGTGATTGCAGTGGATGATACACAGACTGCAGATTGTGACTGAACAAAATGATACGTAGACTGCAGGTTGTGACTGCACAGAATGATACACAGACTGAAGGGTGCGACTGTAGTGAATCATGCACAGATTGCAGAGAGTGACTTCACTGAATGATACACAGACTGCAGGTTGTAACTGCACAGAATGATACACAGATTGCAGGTTATGACTGCTCAGAATGATAAGCAGAGTGCAAGTTGTGACTATTGAATAATACACAGGCTGCAGGTTGTAACTGCACTGAATGATACACAGACTGCAGGTTGTGACTGCTCAGAATGATAAACAGACTGCAGGTTATGACTGCTCAGAATGATACGTAGACTGCAGGTTGTGACGGCACTGAATGATACACAGGCTGCGGGTTGTAACTGCATTGAATGACACAAAGACTGCAGGTTGTGACTGCTCAGAATGATATGCAGACTGCAGGTTGTGACTGAACAGAATATTACAAGATGGCAGGTTGTGACTGCTCAGAATGTTAGGCAGACTGCAGGTTGTGACTGTTCGGAAAGATACGCAGACTGCAGGTTGTGACTGCACTGAATGATACACGATTGCAGATTGTAACTGCACTGAATGATACACATGCTGCAGGAAGTGTCTGTACAGAATGATCCACAGACTGTAGATTGGGACTACTGAATGATACACAGACTCAGGTTGTGACAGCACAGAATGATACATAGGCTGAAGGGTGCACTGTAGTGAATCACACAGATTGCAGGAGTGACTTCACCGAATGATACGCAGACTGCAGTTTGTAACTGCACAGAATGATACACAGATTGCTGGGAGTGTTCACTGAATGATATGCACACCGCAGGTTGTAACCTCACAGAATGATACACAGACTGAAGTGTGATTGTAGTGAATCACACAGATTGCATGGGAGTGACTTCACTGAATGATACGCAGACTGCAGGTTGTAACTGCACAGAATGATCCACAGATTGCAGGTTGTGACTGCACTGGATGATACACAGACTGCAGATTCTGACTGAACAGAATGATACACAAACTGCAGGTTGTCACTGAACAGAATTATACACAGACTGCAGGTTGGGACTACTGAATGATACACAGACTGCATGTTGTGACTGTACAGAATGATACATAGAAGGCAGGTTGTGACTGCACTGAATGATACACAGACTGCAGGTTGTAACTGCACAAAATGATACACAGATTGCAGGTTGTAAATGCACTGAATGATACACAGACTGCAGGTTGTAACTGCACTAAATGATACACAGATTGCAGGTTGTAACTGCACTAAATTTACACAGACTGCAGGTTGTAACTGCACTGAATGATACACAGACTGCAAGTTGTGACTGTACTGAAAGATACGAGACTGCAGGTTGTGACTGCACTGAACGATACACAGTCTGCAGGTTGTGACTGTATTGAAAGATGCAAAGACTGCAGGTTGTGACTGCAATGAATGATACACAGACTGCAGGTTGCGACTGCACTAAATGATACACAGAATGCAGGTTGTGACTGCACTGAATGATACTCAGACTGCAGGTTGTGACTGCACTGAATGATACACAGACTGCAGGATGTGACTGTACTGAAAGATACACAGACTGCAGGTTGTGACTGCACTGAATGATACACAGACTGAAGGTTGTGACTGCACTGAATGATACACAGACTGCTGGTTGCGACTGCACAGAATGATACATAGACTGAAAGGTGCGACTATAGTGAATCACCACAGATTGCAGGAGTGACTTCACTGGATGAAACGCAGACTGCAGGTTGTAACTGCACAGAATGATACACAGATTGCAGCAAATGACTTCACTGAATGATACGCAGACTGCAGGTTGTAACTGCAGAGAATGAACAAGATTGCAGGAAGTGACTTCACTGAATGATATGCAGACTGCAGGTTGTAACCTCACAGAATGATACACAGACTGAAGGTGTGACTGTAGTGAATCATACAGAGATTGCAGGAGTGACTTCACTGAATGACATCGCAGACTGCAGGTTGTAACTGCACAGAATGATACACAGATTGCAGGTGGTGACTGCACTGAGTGATACACAGACTGCAAGTTGTGACTGCTTAGAATGATACACAGACTGCAGGCTGTGACTGCACAGAATGATATACAGACTGCAGGTTGTAACCTCACAGAATGATAAACATACTGAAGGGTGTGACTGCAGTGAATCATACACAGACAGCAGGGAGTGACTTCACTGAATGATACGTAGACTACAGGTTGTAACTGCACAGAATGATACACAGATTGCATGGAGTGACCTCTGGATGATGCACAGACTACAGGGAGTGCCTACTGCACTGAATGATACACAGACTGCAGGGAGTGCCTACTGAATGATAGACAGACTGCAGGTTGTGACTGCACAGAATGATACGCAGACTGCAGGTTGTGTCTGTACTGAAAGATACACAGACTGCAGGTTATGACTGCTCAGAATGATACGCAGACTGCAGGTTGTGACAGCACAGAATGATACACAGACTGAAGGGTGCGACTGTAGTGAATCATACACAGATTGCAGGGAGTGAATTCACTGAATGATACGCAGACTGCAGGTTGTAACTGCACAGAATGATACACAGATTGCAGGGAGTGACTTCACTGAATGATACGAAGACCGCAGGTTGTAACCTCACAGAATGATACACAGACTGAAGGGTATGACTGTAGTGAATCATACACAGATTGCAGGGAGTGACTTCAATGAATGATACGCAGACTGCAGGTTGTAACTACACAGAATGATACACAGATTGCAGGTTGTGACTGTACTGAATGATACACAGACTACAGATAGTGACTGAACAGATTGATACACAGACTGCAGGTTGTGACTACTGAAAGATACTCAGACTGCAGGTTGTGACTGTACAGAATGATACATAGTCGGCAGGTTGTGACTGCACTGAATGATACACAGACTGCAGGTTGTAACTGCACTAAATGATACACAGAATGCAGGTTGTAACTGCACTGAATGATACACAGACTGCAGGTTGTAACTGCACTAAATGATACAGATTGCAGGTTGTAACTGTACTGAATGATTCACAGACTGCAGGTTGTAACTGCACTGAATGATACACAGACTGCAAGTTGTGACAGTACTGAAAGATCCACAGACTGCAGGTTGTGATTGCACTGAATGATACACAGACTGCAGGTTGTGACTGTACTGAAAGAGACACAGACTGCAGGTTGTGACTGCACTGAATGATACACAGACTGCAGGTGTGACTGCACTGAATGATACACAGACTGCAGGTTGTGACTGCACTGAAAGATACGCAGACTGCAGGATGTGACTGTACATGAAAGATACACAGACTGCAGGTTTTGACAGCACTGAATGATACACAGACTGCAGGTTGTGACTGCACTGAATGAACACAGACTGCCGGTTATGACTGCTCAGAATGATACACCGACTGCAGGTTCTGGCTGCTCAGAATGATATGCAGACTGCAGGTTGTGACTGCACAGAATGATATGCAGACTGAAGGTGCGAACTGTTGTGAATCATACACAGAATGCAGGAGTGACTTCACTGAATGATATGCAGACTGCAGGTTGTAACCTCACAGAATGATACATAGACTGAAGGGTGCAACTGTAGTGAATCATACACGGATTGCAGGAGTGACTTTACTGAATGATATGCAGACTGCAGGTTGTAACTGCACAGAATGATACACAGATTGCAGGTTGCGACTGCTCAGAATGATAGGCAGACTGCCGGTTGTGACTGTTCAGAAAGATACGAAGACTGCAGGTTTTGACTGCACTGAATGATGCACAGATTGAAGATTATAACTGCACTGAATGATGCAACGGCTGCAGTGAGTGTCTGTAAAGAATGATACACAGAATGCAGATTTTAACTACTGAATGATACACAGACTGCAGGTTGTGACTGTACTGAAAGATACACAGACTGCAGGTTGTGACTGCAATGAATGATACATACAGACTGCAAGTTGTGACTGTACTGAAAGATACACAGACTGCAGGTTGTGACTGCACTGAATGATACACAGACTGCAGGTTGTGACTGCACTGAATGATACACAGACGGCAGGTTGTGACTGCTCAGGATGATGCACAGGCTGGGTTGTAACTGCATTGAATGACACACAGACTGCAGGTTGTGACTGCTCAGAATGACACGCAGACTGCAGGTTGTGACTGAACAGAATATTACACAGACTGCAGGTTGTGACTGCAACAGAATGGCACACAGACTGCAGATTGTGACTGAACTGAATGATACACAGACTGCAGGTTGCAACTGCACTGAATGAGACACAGACTGCAAGGTGTGTCTGTATGGAATGATACACAAACTACAGGTTGTTACTGTTCAGAATGATACACAGACTGCAGGTTGTGAATACTGAATGATACACAGACTGCAAGTTGTAACTGCACTGAATGATACACAGACGGCAGGTTGTGACTGCTCAGAATGATAGGCAGACTGCAGGTTGTGACTGTTCAGAAAGATACGCAGACTGCAGGTTGTGACTGCACTGAATGATACACAGATTTTAGATTGTAACTTCACTGTATGATACACATGCTGCAGGGAGTGTCTGTACAGAATGATACACAGACTGCAGATAGTGACTACTGAATGATACACAGACTGCAGGTTGTGACAGCACAGAATGATACATAGGCTGAAGGGTGCAACTGTAGTGAATCATACACAGATTGCAAGGAGTGACTTCACTGAATGATACGCAGACTGCAGGTTGTAACTGCACAGAATGATACACAGATTGCAGGTGGTGACTGCACTGAATGATACACAGACTGCAAGTTGTGACTGCTTAGAATGATACACAGACTGCAGGCTGTGACTGCACAGAATGATATACAGACTGCAGGTTGTATCCTCACAGAATGACAAACAGACTGAAGGGTGTGACTATAGTGAATGATACACAGACAGCAGGGAGTGACTTCACTGAATGATACGTAGACTGCAGGTTGTAACTGCACAGAATGATACAGATTGCAGGAGTGACTGCACTGGATGATGCACAGACTTCAGGGAGTGCCTACTGAATGATAGACAGACTGCAGGTTGTGACTGCACAGAATGATACGCAGACTGCAGGTTGTGTCTGTACTGAAAGATACACAGACTGCAGGTTATGACTGCTCAGAATGATACGCAGAATGCAGTTTGTGACAGCACAGAATGATACACAGACTGAAGGGTACGACTGTAGTGAATCATGCACAGATTGCAGGGAGTGACTTCACTGAATGATACACAGACTGCAGATTGTGACTACTGAATGATACACAGACTGCAGGTTGTGACTGCACAGAATGATAGAGAGACTGAAGGGTGCAACTGTAGTGAATCATACACAGATTACAGGGAGTGACTTCACTGAATGATACGCAGTCTGCAGGTTATAACCTCACAGAATGATACACAGACTGAAGGGTGTGACTGTAGTGAATCGTACACAGATTGCAGGAGTGACTTCATTGAATGATACGAAGACTGCAGGATGTATCTACACAGAATGATACACAGATTGCAGGTTGTGACTGCACTGAATGATACACAAACTGCAAGTTGTGACTGCTTAGAATGATACACAGACTGCAGGCTGTGACTGCACAGAATGATATCCAGACTGCAGGTTGTAACTCACAGAATGATACACAGACAGAAGGGTGTGACTGTAGTGAATCATACACAGATTGCAAGGAGTGACTTCACTGAATCCCACACAGGCTGCAGGTTGTAACCTCACAGATTGACACAGACTGAAGGTGTGACAGTTCAGAAAGATACGCAGACTGCAGGTTGTGACTGCACATGAATACACAGATTGCAGATTGTAACTGCACTAAATCATACACAGGCTGCAGGAGTGTCTGTACAGTATGATACACAGACTGCAGATTGTGACTACTGAATGATACACAGACTGCAGGTTGAGACTGCAAAGAATGATACATAGACTGAAGGGTGCGACTGTATTGAATCATACACAGATTGCAGGGAGGAATTCTACTGAATGATACGCAGACTGCAGGTTGTAACTGCACAGAATGACACAGATTGCAGGGAGTGACTTCACTGAATGATACGTAAGACCGAGGTTGTAACCTCACAGAATGATACACAGACTGAAGGGTGTGACTGTAGTGAATCATACACAGATTGCAGGGAGTGACTTCAATGAATGATACGCAGACTGCAGGTTGTAACTGCACAGAATGATACACAGATTGCAGGTTGTGACTGTACTGAATGATACACAGACTACAGATTGTGACTGAACAGAATGATACACAAACTGCAGGTTGTGACTGAACAGAATGATACACAGACTGCAGGTTGTGACTACTGAAAGATACTCAGACTGCAGGTTGTGACTGTACAGAATGATACATAGACGGCAGGTTGTTACTGCACTGAATGATACACAGACTGCAGGTTGTAACTGCACTAAATGATACACAGAAAGCAGGTTGTAACTGCACTGAATGATACACAGACTGCAGGTTGTAACTGCACTAAATGATACACAGATTGTAGGTTGTAACTGTACTGAATGATTCACAGACTGCAGGTTGTAACTGCACTGAATGATACACAGACTGCAAGTTGTGACAGTACTGAAAGATACACAGACTGCAGGTTGAGACTGCAAAGAATGATACATAGACTGAAGGTGTGACTGTATTGAATCATACACAGATTGCAGGGAGGAATTCACTGAATGATACGCAGACTGCAGGTTGTAACTGCACAGAATGATACAGATTGCAGGGAGTGACTTCACTGAATGATACGAAGACCGCAGGTTGTAACTCACAGAATGATACACAGACTGAAGGTGGATTGTAGTGAATCAAGCACAGATTGCAGGAGTGACTTAATGAATGATACGCAGACTGCAGGTTGTAACTGCACAGAATGATACACAGATTGCAGGTTGTGACTGTACTGAATGATACACAGACTACAGATTGTGACTGAACAGAATGATACACAAACCGGTATGTCGACTGAACAGAATGATACACAGACTGCAGGTTGTGACTACTGAAAGATACTCAGACTGCAGGTTGTGACTGTACAGAATGATACATAGACGGCAGGTTGTTACTGCACTGAATGATACACAGACTGCAGGTTGTAACTGCACTAAATGATACACAGAAAGCAGGTTGTAACTGCACTGAATGATACACAGACTGCAGGTTGTAACAGCACCTAAATGATACACAGATTGTAGGTTGTAACTCGTACTGAATGATTCACAGACTGCAGGTTGTAACTGCACTGAATGATACACAGACTGCAAGTTGTGACAGTACTGAAAGATACACAGACTGCAGGTTGTGATTGCACTGAATGATACACAGACTGCAGGTTGTGACTGTACTGAAAGAGACACAGACTGCAGGTTGTGACTGCACTGAATGATACACAGACCGCAGGTTGTGACTGCACTGAATGATACACAGACTGCAGGTTGTGACTGCACTGAAAGATACGCAGACTGCAGGATGTGACTGTACATGAAAGATACACAGACTGCAGGTTTTGACAGCACTGAATGATCACACAGACTGCAGGTTGTGACTGCACTGAATGATACACAGACTGCCGGTTATGACTGCTCAGAATGATACACCGACTGCAGGTTCTGGCTGCTCAGAATGATATGCAGACTGCAGGTTGTGACTGCACAGAATGATATGCAGACTGAAGGGTGCGACTGTTGTGAATCATACACAGAATGCAGGGAGTGACTTCACTGAATGATATGCAGACTGCAGGTTGTAACCTCACAGAATGATACATAGACTGAAGGGCAACTGTAGTGAATCATACACGGATTGCAGGAGTGACTTTACTGAATGATATGCAGACTGCAGGTTGTAACTGCACAGAATGATACACAGATTGCACGTCGCGACTGCTCAGAATGATAGGCAGACTGTCGGTTGTGACTGTTCAGAAAGATACGGACTGCAGGTTGTGACTGCACTGAATGATGCACAGATTGAAGATTATAACTGCACTGAATGATGCAACGCTGCAGTGAGTGTCTGTAAAGAATGATACACAGAATGCAGATTGTGACTACTGAATGATACACAGACTGCAGGTTGTGACTGTACTGAAAGATACACAGACTGCAGGTTGTGACTGCAATGAATGATACACAGACTGCAAGTTGTGACGTACTGAAAGATACACAGACTGCAGGTTGTGACTGCACTGAATGATACACAGACTGCAGGTGTGACTGCACTGAATGATACACAGACGGCAGGTTGTGACTGCTCAGAATGATACACAGGCTGCGGGTTGTAACTGCATTGAATGACACACAGACTGCAGGTTGTGACTGCTCAGAATGATAAGCAGACTGCAGGTTGACTGAACAGAATATTACACAGACTGCAGGTTGTGACTGCACAGAATGGCACACAGACTGCAGATTGTGACTGAACTGAATGATACACAGACTGCAGGTTGCAACTGCACTGAATGAGACACAGACTGCAAGGTGTGTCGTATGGAATGATACACAAACTACAGGTTGTTACTGTTCAGAATGATACACAGACTGCAGGTTGTGAATACTGAATGATACAGACTGCAAGTTGTAACTGCACTGAATGATACACAGACGGCAGGTTGTGACTGCTCAGAATGATAGGCAGACTGCAGGTTGTGACTGTTCAGAAAGATACGCAGACTGCAGGTTGTGACTGCACTGAATGATACACAGATTTTAGATTGTAACTTCACTGTATGAACACATGCTGCAGGGAGTGTCTGTACAGAATGATACACAGACTGCAGATAGTGACTACTGAATGATACACAGACTGCAGGTTGTGACAGCACAGAATGATACATAGGCTGAAGGGCAACTGTAGTGAATCATACACAGATTGCAAGGAGGACTTCACTGAATGATACGCAGACTGCAGGTTGTAACTGCACAGAATGATACACAGATTGCAGGGAGGACTTCACTGAATGATATGCAGACCGGAGGTTGTAACCTCACAGAATGATACACAGACTGAAGGGTGTGACTGTAGTGAATCATACACAGATTGCAGGGGGTGACTTCACTGAATGATATGCAGACTGCAGGTTGTAACTGCACAGAATGATACACAGATTGCAGGTTGTGACTGCACTGGATGATACACATACTGCAGATTGTGACTGAACAGAATGATACACAAACTGCAGGTTGTGACTGAACAGAATGATACACAGACTGCAGGTTGGGACTACTGAATGATACACAGACTGCAGGTTGTGACTGTACAGAATGATACATAGAGGCAGGTTGTGACTGCACTGAATGATACACAGACGGCAGGTTGTAACTGCACTTAATGATACACAGATTGCAGGTTGTAAATGCACTGAATGATACACAGACTGCAGGTTGTAACTTGCACTAAATGATACACAGATTGCAGGTGTAACTGCACCAAATTTTACAAAGACTGCAGGTTGTAACTACACTGAATGATACACAGACTCGCAAGTTGTGACTGTACTGAAAGATACGCAGACTGCAGGTGGTGACTGCATTGAATGATACACAGTCTGCAGGTTGTGACTGTACAACGAAAGATACAAAGACTGCAGGTTGTGACTGCAATGAATGATACACAGACTGCAGGTTGCGACTGCACTGAATGACACACAGAATGCAGGTTGTGTCTGCACTGAATGATACTCAGATTGCAGGTTGTGACTGCACTGAATGATACACAGACTGCAGGATGTGACTGTTCTGAAAGATACACAGACCGCAGGCTGTGACTGCACTGAATGATACACAGACTGCAGGTTGTGACTGCACTGAATGATACACATACTGCAGGCTGCGTACTGCACAGAATGATACATAGACTGAAAGGTGCGACTATAGTGAATCACCACTGATTGCAGGGAGTGACTTCACCGAATGATACGCAGACTGCAGGTTGTAACTGCACAGAATGATACACAGATTGCAGGGAATGACTTCACTGAATGATACGCAGACTGCAGGTTGTAACTGCAGAGAATGATAAACAGATTGCGGGAGTGACTTCACTGAATAATCGCAGACTGCGCAGGTTGTAACTGCACAGAATGATACACAGATTACAGGTGGTGACTGCACTGAATGATACACAGACTGCAAGTTGTGACTGCTTAGAATGACACAGACTGCAGGCTGTGACTGCACAGAATGATATACAGACTGCAGGTTGTAACCTCACAGAATGATAAACAGACTGAAGGGTGTGACTATATGAATCATACACAGACAGCAGGAGCGACTTCACTATGAATGATACGTAGACTGCAGGTTGTAACTCACAGAATGAACACAGATTGCAGGGGTGACTGCACTGGATGATGCACAGACTACAGGGAGTGCCTACTGCACTGAATGATGCACAGACTGCAGGGAGTGCCTACTGAATGATAGACAGACTGCAGGTTGTGACTGCACAGAATGATACGCAGACTGCAGGTTGTGTCTGTACTGAAAGATACACAGACTGCAGGTTATGACTGCTCAGAATGATACGCAGAATGCAGGTTGTGACAGCACAGAATGATACACAGACTGAAGGGTGACGACTGTAGTGAATCATGCACAGATTGCAGGGAGTGACTTCACTGAATGATACACAGACTGCAGAGTGTGACTACAGAATGATACACAGACTGCAGGTTGTGACTGCAGAATGATAGAGAGACTGAAGGGTGCAACTGTAGTGAATCATACACAGATTACAGGAGTGACTTCACTGAATGATACGCAGTCTGCAGGTTATAACCTCACAGAATGATACACAGACTGAAGGTGTGACTGTAGTGAATCGCACACAGATTGCAGGAGTGACTTCATTGAATGATACGAAGACTGCAGGATGTATCTACACAGAATGATACACAGATTGCAGGTGTGACTGCACTGAATGGTACACAAACTGCAAGTTGTGACTGCTAGAATGATACACAGACTGCAGGCTGTGACTGCACAGAATGATATCCAGACTGCAGGTTGTAACCTCACAGAATGATACACAGACAGAAGGGTGTGACTGTAGATGAATCATACACAGATTGCAAGGAGTACTTCACTGAATCTACACAGGCTGCAGGTTGTAACCTCACAGATTGATACACAGACTGAAGGGAGTGACAGTTCAGAAAGATACGCAGACTGCAGGTTGTGACTGCACTGAATAATACACAGATTGCAGATTGTAACTGCACTAAATCATAGACAGGCTGCAGGGGTGTCTGTACAGTATGATACACAGACTGCAGATTGTGACTACTGAATGATACACAGACTGCAGGTTGAGACTGCAAAGAATGATACATAGACTGAAGGGCGACCGTATTGAATCATACACAGATTGCAGGGAGTGAATTCACTGAATGATACGCAGACTGCAGGTTGTAACTGCACAGAATGATACAGATTGCAGGAGTGACTTCACTGAATGATACGAAGACCGCAGGTTGTAACCTCACAGAATGATACACAGACTGAAGGGTGTGACTGTAGTGAATCACACAGATTGCAGGGAGTGACTTCAATGAATGATACGAGACTGCAGGTTGTAAACGCACAGAATGATACACAGATTGCAGGTTGTGACTGTACTGAATGATACACAGACTCAGATTGTGACTGAACAGAATGATACACAAACTGCAGGTTGTGACTGAACAGAATGATACACAGACTGCAGGTTGTGACTACTGAAAGATACTCAGACTGCAAGGTTGTGACTGTACAGAATGATACATAGACGGCAGGTTGTTACTGCACTGAATGATACACAGACTGCGGGTGTAACTGCACTAAATGACACACAGAAAGCAGGTTGTAACTGCACTGAATGATACACAGACTGCAGGTTGTAACTGCACTAAATGATACACAGATTGCAGGTTGTAACTGTACTGAATGATTCACAGACTGCAGGTTGTAACTGCACTGAATGATACACAGACTGCAAGTTGTGACAGTACTGAAAGATACACAGACTGCAGGTTGTGATTGCACTGAATGATACACAGACTGCAGGTTGTGACTGTACTGAAAGAGACACAGACTGCAGGTTGTGACTGCACTGAATGATACACAGACTGCAGGTTGTGACTGCACTGAATGATACACAGACTGCAGGTTTTGACTGCACTGAAAGATACACAGACCGCAGGATGTGACTGTACATGAAAGATACACAGACTGCAGGGTTTGACTGCACTGAATGACACAGACTGCAGGTTATGACTGCTCAGAATGATACACCGACTGCAGGTTCCGGCTGCTCAGAATGATATGCAGACTGCAGGTTGTGACTGCACAGAATGATATGCAGACTGAAGGGTGCGACTGTTGTGAATCATACACAGAATGCAGGGAGTGACTCACTGAATGATATGCAGACTGCAGGTTGTAACCTCACAGAATGATACATAGACTGAAGGTGCAACTGTAGTGAATCATACGGATTGCAGGAGTGACTTCACTGAATGATATGCAGACTGCAGGTTGTAACTGCACAGAATGATACACAGATTGCAGGTTGTGACTGCTCAGAATGATAGGCAGACTGCCGGTTGTGACTGTTCAGAAAGATACGAAGACTGCAGGTTGTGACTGCACTGAATGATGCACAGATTGCAGATTATAACTGCACTGAATGATGCACAGGCTGCAGGGAGTGTCTGTAAAGAATGATACCCAGAATGCAGATTGTGACTACTGAATGATACACACAGACTGCAGGTTGTGACTGTACTGAAAGATACACAGACCGCAGGTTGTGACTGCAATGAATGATACACAGACTGCAGGTTGTGACTGCACTGAATGATACACAGAATGCAGGTTGTGACTGCACTGAATGATACTCATACTGCAGGTTGTGACTGCACTGAATGATACAAAGACTGCAGGATGTAACTGTACTGAATGATACACAGACTGCAGGTTATGACTGCACAGAATGATATATAGACTGAAGGGTGTGACTGTAGTGAATCATGCACTGATTGCAGTGAGTGACTTCACTGAATGATACGCATACTGCAGGATGTAACTGCACAGAATGATACACAGATTGCATTGAGTGACTTCACTGAATGATATGCAGACTGCAGGTTGTAACCTCACAGAATGATACACAGACTGAAGGGTGTGACTGTACTGAATCATACACAGATTGAAGGGAGTGACTTAACTGAATGACACGCAGACTGCAGGTTGTAACTGCACAGAATGATACATATTGCAGGTTGTGACTGCACTGAATGATACAGAACTGCAGATTGTGACTGTACTGAATGATACACAGACTGCAGATTGCTACCGAACAGAATGACACACAGACTGCAGGTTGTGACTACTGAATGATACACAGACAGCAGGTTGTGATTTTACAGAATGATACACAGACTGCAGGTTGTAACTGCACTGAATGATACACAGACTGCAGGTTGTGACTGCAGTGAATGATACACAGACTGCAGGTTGTAACTGCACTGAATGATAAACAGACTGCAGGTTGTGACTGTACTGAAAGATACCCAGACTGCAGGTTGTGACTGCACTGAATGATACACAGACTGCAGGTTGTGACTGCACTGAATGATACACAGACTGCAGGTTGTGACTGCACTGAAAGATACACAGACTGCAGGTTGTGACTGCACTGAATGATACACAGACTGCAGGTTGTAACTGCACAGAATGATACACAGATTGCAGGAGTGACTTCACTGAAAGAAACACAGACTGCAGAGCGTGCCTACTAAATGAAAGACAGACTGCAGGTTGTGACTACACAGAATGATACACAGACTGCAGGTTATGACTGCTCAGAATGATGCACAGACTGCAGGTTATGACTACACAGAATGATACACAGACTGAAGGTGCGACTGCAGTGAATCATGCACAGATTGCAGAGAGTTACTTCACTGAATGATACACAGACTGCAGGTTGTAACTGCAAAGAATGATACACAGATTGCAGGTTATGACTGCTCAGAATGATAAGCAGAGTGCAAGTTGTGACTATTGAATGATACACAGGCTGCAGGTTGTAACTGCACTGAATGATTCACAGACTGCAGGTTGTGACTGCTAAGAATGATACACAGACTGCAGGTTATGACTGCTCAGAATGATACGCAGACTGCAGGTTGTGACGGAACTGAATTTTACACAGGCTGCGGGTTGTAACTGCATTGAATGAAACACAGACTGCAGGTTGTGACTTCTCAGAATGATACGCAGACTGCAGGTTGTGACTGAACAGAAAATTACACAGACTGCAGGTTGTGACTGCACTGAATGATACACAGACTGCAGGTTGTGACTGCTCAGAATGATACACAGACTGCAGGTTATGACTGAGAATGATACCCAGACTGCAAGTTGTGACGGCACTGAATGATACACAGGCTGCAGGTTGTAACTGCATTGAATGACACACAGACTGCAGGTTGTGTCTGCTCAGAATGATACGCAGACTGCAGGTTGTGACTGAACAGAATATTACACAGACTGCAGGTTGTGACTGCACAGAATGGCACACAGACTGCAGATTTGTGACTGAACTGAATGATACACAGACTGCAGGTTGCAACTGCACTGAATGATACACAGACTGCAAGGTGTGTTTGTATGGAATGATACACAGACTACAGGTTGTGACTGTTCAGAATGATACACAGACTGCAGATTGTGACTACTGAATGATACACAGACTGCAAGTTGTAACTGCACTGAATGATACACAAACGGCAGGTTGTGACTGCTCTGAATGATAGGCAGACTGCAGGTTGTGACTGTTCAGAAAAGTATGCAGACTGCAAGTTGTGACTGCACTGAATGATACACAGATTGCAGAATGTACTGCACTGAATGATACACATACTGCAGGAGTGTCTGTACAGAATGATACACAGACTGCAGATTGTGACTACTGAATGATACACAGACTGCAGGTAGTGACTGCACAGAATGATACATAGGCTGAAGGTTGCGACTGTAGTGAATCATACACAGATTGCAGGGAGTGACTTCACTGAATGATACGCAGACTGCAGGTTGTAACTGCACAGAATGATACACAGATTGCAGGGAGTGACTTCACTGAATGATACACAGAGTTCAGGTTGCAACTGCACAGAATGATACACAGACTGCAGGTTGTGATTGCAGTGGATGATACACAGACTGCAGATTGTGACTGAACAAAATGATACGTAGACTGCAGGTTGTGACTGCACAGAATGATACACAGACTGAAGGGTGCGACTGTAGTGAATCATGCTCAGATTGCAGAGAGTGACTTCACTGAATGATACACAGACTGCAGGTTGTAACTGCACAGAATGATACACAGATTGCAGGTTATGACTGCTCAGAATGATAAGCAGAGTGCGTTGTGACTATTGAATGATACACAGGCTGCAGGTTGTAACTGCACTGAATGATACACAGACTGCAGGTTGTGACTGCTCAGAATGATAAACAGACTGCAGGTTATGACTGCTCAGAATGATACGTAGACTGCAGGTTGTGACGGCACTGAATGATACACAGGCTGCGGGTTGTAACTGCATTGAATGACACAAAGACTGCAGGTTGTGACTGCTCAGAATGATATGCAGACTGCAGGTTGTGACTGAACAGAATATTACACAGATGGCAGGTTGTGACTGCTCAGAATGTTAGGCAGACTGCAGGTTGTGACTGTTCGGAAAGATACGCAGACTGCAGGTTGTGACTGCACTGAATGATACACGTATTGCAGATTGTAACTGCACTGAATGATACACATGCTGCAGGAAGTGTCTGTACAGAATGATCCACAGACTGTAGATTGGGACTACTGAATGATACACAGACTACAGGTTGTGACAGCACAGAATGATACATAGGCTGAAGGGTGCGACTGTAGTGAATCATACACAGATTGCAGGGAGTGACTTCACTGAATGATACGCAGACTGCAGTTTGTAACTGCACAGAATGATACACAGATTGCTGGGAGTGTCTTCACTGAATGATATGCACACCGCAGGTTGTAACCTCACAGAATGATACACAGACTGAAGTGTGTGATTGTAGTGAATCATACACAGATTGCAGGGAGTGACTTCACTGAATGATACGCAGACTGCAGGTTGTAACTGCACAGAATGATCCACAGATTGCAGGTTGTGACTGCACTGGATGATACACAGACTGCAGATTCTGACTGAACAGAATGATACACAAACTGCAGGTTGTCACTGAACAGAATTATACACAGACTGCAGGTTGGGACTACTGAATGATACACAGACTGCATGTTGTGACTGTACAGAATGATACATAGAAGGCAGGTTGTGACTGCACTGAATGATACACAGACTGCAGGTTGTAACTGCACCAAAATGACACAGATTGCAGGTTGTAAATGCAATGAATGATACACAGACTGCAGGTTGTAACTGCACTAAATGATACACAGATTGCAGGTTGTAACTGCACTAAATTTACACAGACTGCAGGTTGTAACTGCACTGAATGATACACAGACTGCAAGTTGTGACTGTACTGAAAGATACGCAGACTGCAGGTTGTGACTGCACTGAACGATACACAGTCTGCAGGTTGTGACTGTATTGAAAGATGCAAAGACCGCAGGTTGTGACTGCAATGAATGATACACAGACTGCAGGTTGCGACTGCACTAAATGATACACAGAATGCAGGTTGTGACTGCACTGAATGATACCAGACTGCAGGTTGTGACTGCACTGAATGATACACAGACTGACGGATGTGACTGTACTGAAAGATACACAGACTGCAGGTTGTGACTGCACTGAATGATACACAGACTGAAGGTTAGACTGCACTGAATGATACACAGACTGCAGGTTGTGATTGCACAGAATGATACATAGACTGAAAGGTGCGACTATAGTGAATCACTCACAGATTGCAGGGAGTGACTTCACTGGATGAAACGCAGACTGCAGGTTGTAACTGCACAGAATGATACACAGATTGCAGCAAATGACTTCACTGAATGATACGCAGACTGCAGGTTGTAACTGCAGAGAATGATACATAGATTGCAGGAAGTGACTTCACTGAATGATATGCAGACTGCAGGTTGTAACCTCACAGAATGATACACAGACTGAAGGGTGTGACTGTAGTGAATCATACAGAGATTGCAGGGAGTGACTTCACTGAATGACACGAGACTGCAGGTTGTAACTGCACAGAATGATACACAGATTGCAGGTGGTGACTGCACTGAGTGATACACAGACTGCAAGTTGTGACTGCTTAGAATGATACACAGACTGCAGGCTGTGACTGCACAGAATGATATACAGACTGCAGGTTGTAACCTCACAGAATGATAAACATACTGAAGGGTGACTGCAGTGAATCATACACAGACAGCAGGAGTGAACTTCACGAATGATACGTAGACTACAGGTTGTAACTGCACAGAATGATACACAGATTGCATGGAGTGACCCCTGATGATGCACAGACTACAGGAGTGCCTACTGCACTGAATGATACACAGACTGCAGGAGTGCCTACTGAATGATAGACAGACTGCAGGTTGTGACTGCACAGAATGATACGGAGACTGCAGGTTGTGTCTGTACTGAAAGATACACAGACTGCAGGTTATGACTGCTCAGAATGATACGCAGACTGCAGGTTGTGACAGCACAGAATGATACACAGACTGAAGGGAGCGACTGCAGTGAATCATACACAGATTGCAGGAGTGAATTCACTGAATGATACGCAGACTGCAGGTTGTAACTGCACAGAATGATACACAGATTGCAGGGAGTGACTTCACTGAATGATACGAAGACCGAGGTTAAAACCTCAGAATGATACACAGACTGAAGGGTATGACTGTAGTGAATCATACACAGATTGCGGGAGGACTTCAATGAATGATACGCAGACTGCAGGTTGTAACTACACAGAATGATACACAGATTGCAGGTTCTGACTGTACTGAATGATACACAGACTACAGATAGTGACTGAACAGATTGATACACAGACTGCAGGTTGTGACTACTGAAAGATACTCAGACTGCAGGTTGTGACTGTACAGAATGATACATAAGCGGCAGGTTGTGACTGCACTGAATGATCACACAGACTGCAGGTTGTAACTGCACTAAATGATACACAGAATGCAGGTTGTAACTGCACTGAATGATACACAGACTGCAGGTTGTAACTGCACTAAATGATACACAGATTGCAGGTTGTAACTGTACTGAATGATTCACAGACTGCAGGTTGTAACTGCACTGAATGATACACAGACTGCAAGTTGTGACAGTACTGAAAGATCCACAGACTGCAGGTTGTGATTGCACTGAATGATACACAGACTGCAGGTTGTGACTGTACTGAAAGAGACACAGACTGCAGGTTGTGACTGCACTGAATGATACACAGACTGCAGGTTGTGACTGCACTGAATGATACACAGACTGCAGGTTGTGACTGCACTGAAAGATACGCAGACTGCAGGATGTGACTGTACATGAAAGATACACAGACTGCAGGTTTTGACAGCACTGAATGATACACAGACTGCAGGTTGTGACTGCACTGAATGATCACAGACTGCCGGTTATGACTGCTCAGAATGATACACCGACTGCAGGTTCTGGCTGTCAGAATGATATGCAGACTGCAGGTTGTGACTGCACAGAATGATATGCAGACTGAAGGGTGCGACTGTTGTGAATCATACACAGAATGCGGGAGTGACTTCACTGAATGATATGCAGACTGCAGGTTGTAACCTCACAGAATGATACATAGACTGAAGGGTGCAACTGTAGTGAATCATACACGGATTGCAGGAGTGACTTTACTGAATGATATGCAGACTGCAGGTTGTAACTGCACAGAATGATACACAGATTGCAGGTTGCTGACGCTCAGAATGATAGGCAGACTGCGGCCAGACTGTTCAGAAAGATACGAAGACTGCAGGTTGTGACTGCACTGAATGATGCACAGATTGAAGATTATAACTGCACTGAATGATGCAACGGCTGCAGTGAGTGTCTGTAAAGAATGATACACAGAATGCAGATTTTAACTACTGAATGATACACAGACTGCAGGTTGTGACTGTAAAAGATACACAGACTGCAGGTTGTGACTGCAATGAATGATACACAGACTGCAAGTTGTGACTGTACTGAAAGATACACAGACTGCAGGTGTGACTGCACTGAATGATACACAGACTGCAGGTTGTGACTGCACTGAATGATACACAGACGGCAGGTTGTGACTGCTCAGAATGATACACAGGCTGCGGGTTGTAACTGCATTGAATGACACACAGACTGCAGGTTGTGACTGCTCAGAATGATACGCAGACTGCAGGTTGTGACTGAACAGAATATTACACAGACTGCAGGTTGTGACTGCACAGAATGGCACACAGACTGCAGATTGTGACTGAACTGAATGATACACAGACTGCAGGTTGCAACTGCACTGAATGAGACACAGACTGCAAGGTGTGTCTGTATGGAATGATACACAAACTACAGGTTGTTACTGTTCAGAATGATACACAGACTGCAGGTTGTGAATACTGAATGATACACAGACTGCAAGTTGTAACTGCACTGAATGATACACAGACGGCAGGTTGTGACTGCTCAGAATGATAGGCAGACTGCAGGTTGTGACTGTTCAGAAAGATACGCAGACTGCAGGTTGTGACTGCACTGAATGATACACAGATTTTAGATTGTAACTTCACTGTATGATACACATGCTGCAGGGAGTGTCTGTACAGAATGATACACAGACTGCAGATAGTGACTACTGAATGATACACAGACTGCAGGTTGTGACAGCACAGAATGATACATAGGCTGAAGGGTGCAACTGTAGTGAATCATACACAGATTGCAAGGAGTGACTTCACTGAATGATACGCAGACTGCAGGTTGTAACTGCACAGAATGATACACAGATTGCAGGGAGTGACTTCACTGAATGATATGCAGACCGCAGGTTGTAACCTCACAGAATGATACACAGACTGAAGGGTGGACTGTAGTGAATCATACACAGATTGCAGGAGTGACTTCACTGAATGATATGCAGACTGCAGGTTGTAACTGCACAGAATGATACACAGATTGCAGGTTGTGACTGCACTGGATGATACACATACTGCAGATTGTGACTGAACAGAATGATACACAAACTGCAGGTTGTGACTGAACAGAATGATACACAGACTGCAGGTTGGGACTACTGAATGATACACAGACTGCAGGTTGTGACTGTACAGAATGATACATAGAAGGCAGGTTGTGACTGCACTGAATGATACACAGACGGCAGGTTGTAACTGCACTTAATGATACACAGATTGCAGGTTGTAAATGCACTGAATGATACACAGACTGCAGGTTGTAACTGCACTAAATGATACACAGATTGCAGGGTGTAACTGCACTAAATTTTACAAAGACTGCAGGTTGTAACTACACTGAATGACACAGACTGCAAGTTGTGACTGTACTGAAAGATACGCAGACTGCAGGTGGTGACTGCATTGAATGATACACAGTCTGCAGGTTGTGACTGTACTGAAAGATACAAAGACTGCAGGTTGTGACTGCAATGAATGATACACAGACTGCAGGTTGCGACTGCACTGAATGATACACAGAATGCAGGTTGTGTCTGCACTGAATGATACTCAGATTGCAGGTTGTGACTGCACTGAATGATACACAGACTGCAGGATGTGACTGTTCTGAAAGATACACAGACTGCAGGTTGTGACTGCACTGAATGATACACAGACTGCAGGTTGTGACTGCACTGAATGATACACATACTGCAGGTTGCGACTGCACAGAATGATACATAGACTGAAAGGTGCGACTATAGTGAATCACTCACAGATTGCAGGGAGTGACTTCACTGAATGATACGCAGACTGCAGGTTGTAACTGCACAGAATGATACACAGATTGCAGGGAATGACTTCACTGAATGATACGCAGACTGCAGGTTGTAACTGCAGAGAATGATACACAGATTGCAGGGAGTGACTTCACTGAATGATACGCAGACTGCAGGTTGTAACTGCACAGAATGATACAGATTGCAGGTGGTGACTGCACTGAATGATACACAGACTGCAAGTTGTGACTGCTTAGAATGATACACAGACTGCAGGACTGCACAGAATGATATACAGACTGCAGGTTGTAACCTCACAGAATGATAAACAGACTGAAGGGTGACTATAGTGAATCATACACAGACAGCAGGAGTGACTTCACTGAATGATACGAGACTGCAGGTTGTAACTGCACAGAATGACACAGATTGCAGGGAGTGACTGCACTGGATGATGCACAGACTACAGGAGTGCCTACTGCACTGAATGATGCACAGACTGCAGGAGTGCCTACTGAATGATAGACAGACTGCAGGTTGTGACTGCACAGAATGATACGCAGACTGCAGGTTGTGTCTGTACTGAAAGATACACAGACTGCAGGTTATGACTGCTCAGAATGATACGCAGAATGCAGGTTGTGACAGCACAGAATGATACACAGACTGAAGGGTACGACTGTAGTGAATCATGCACAGATTGCAGGGAGTGACTTCACTGAATGATACACAGACTGCAGAGTGTGACTACTGAATGATACACAGACTGCAGTGTGACTGCACAGAATGATAGAGAGACTGAAGGGGCAACTGTAGTGAATCATACACAGATTACAGGGAGTGACTTCACTGAATGATACGAGTCTGCAGGTTATAACCTCACAGAATGATACACAGACTGAAGGGTGTGACTGTAGTGAATCGCACACAGATTGCAGGAGTGACTTCATTGAATGATACGAAGACTGCAGGATGTATCTACACAGAATGATACACAGATTGCAGGTTGTGACTGCACTGAATGGTACACAAACTGCAAGTTGTGACTGCTTAGAATGATACACAGACTGCAGGCTGTGACTGCACAGAATGATATCCAGACTGCAGGTTGTAACCTCACAGAATGATACACAGACAGAAGGGTGTGACTGTAGTGAATCATACACAGATTGCAAGGAGTGACTTCACTGAATCCTACACAGGCTGCAGGTTGTAACCTCACAGATTGATACACAGACTGAAGGGAGTGACAGTTCAGAAAGATACGCAGACTGCAGGTTGTGACTGCACTGAATAATACACAGATTGCAGATTGTAACTGCACTAAATCATAGACAGGCTGCAGGGAGTGTCTGTACAGTATGATACACAGACTGCAGATTGTGACTACTGAATGATACACAGACTGCAGGTTGAGACTGCAAAGAATGATACATAGACTGAAGGGTGCGACTGTATTGAATCATACACAGATTGCAGGGAGTGAATTCACTGAATGATACGCAGACTGCAGGTTGTAACTGCACAGAATGATACACAGATTGCAGGGAGTGACTTCACTGAATGATACGAAGACCGCAGGTTGTAACCCTCACAGAATGATACACAGACTGAAGGGTGTGACTGTAGGAATCATACACAGATTGCAGGAGTGACTTCAATGAATGATACGCAGACTGCAGGTTGTAACTGCACAGAATGATACACAGATTGCAGGTTGTGACTGTACTGAATGATACACAGACTACAGATTGTGACTGAACAGAATGATACACAAACTGCAGGTTGTGACTGAACAGAATGATACACAGACTGCAGGTTGTGACTACTGAAAGATACTCAGACTGCAGGTTGTGACTGTACAGAATGATACATAGACGGCAGGTTGTTACTGCACTGAATGATACACAGACTGCAGGTTGTAACTGCACTAAATGATACACAGAAAGCAGGTTGTAACTGCACTGAATGATACACAGACTGCAGGTTGTAACTGCACTAAATGATACACAGATTGCAGGTTGTAACTGTACTGAATGATTCACAGACTGCAGGTTGTAACTGCACTGAATGATACACAGACTGCAAGTTGTGACAGTACTGAAAGATACACAGACTGCAGGTTGTGATTGCACTGAATGATACACAGACTGCAGGTTGTGACTGTACTGAAAGAGACACAGACTGCAGGTTGTGACTGCACTGAATGATACACAGACTGCAGGTTGTGACTGCACTGAATGATACACAGACTGCAGGTTTTGACTGCACTGAAAGATACACAGACTGCAGGATGTGACTGTACATGAAAGATACACAGACTGCAGGGTTTGACTGCACTGAATGATACACAGACTGCAGGTTATGACTGCTCAGAATGATACACCGACTGCAGGTTCGGCTGCTCAGAATGATATGCAGACTGCAGGTTGTGACTGCACAGAATGATATGCAGACTGAAGGTGCGACTGTTGTGAATCATACACAGAATGCAGGAGTGACTTCACTGAATGATATGCAGACTGCAGGTTGTAACCTCACAGAATGATACATAGACTGAAGGGTGCAACTGTAGTGAATCATACACGGATTGCAGGAGTGACTTCACTGAATGATATGCAGACTGCAGGTTGTAACTGCACAGAATGATACACAGATTGCAGGTTGTGACTGCTCAGAATGATAGGCAGACTGCCGTTGTGACTGTTCAGAAAGATACGAAGACTGCAGGTTGTGACTGCACTGAATGATGCACAGATTGCAGATTATAACTGCACTGAATGATGCACAGGCTGCAGGGAGTGTCTGTAAAGAATGATACCCAGAATGCAGATTGTGACTACTGAATGATACACAGACTGCAGGTTGTGACTGTACTGAAAGATACACAGACGCAGGTTGTACTGCAATGAATGATACACAGACTGCAGGTTGTGACTGCACTGAATGATACACAGAATGCAGGTTGTGACTGCACTGAATGATACTCATACTGCAGGTTGTGACTGCACTGAATGATACAAAGACTGCAGGATGTAACTGTACTGAATGATACACAGACTGCAGGTTATGACTGCACAGAATGATATATAGACTGAAGGGTGTGACTGTAGTGAATCATGCACTGATTGCAGTGAGTGACTTCACTGAATGATACGCATACTGCAGGATGTAACTGCACAGAATGATACACAGATTGCATTGAGTGACTTCACTGAATGATATGCAGACTGCAGGTTGTAACCTCACAGAATGATACACAGACTGAAGGGTGTGACTGTACTGAATCATACACAGATTGAAGGGAGTGACTTAACTGAATGACACGCAGACTGCAGGTTGTAACTGCACAGAATGATACATATATTGCAGGTTGTGACTGCACTGAATGATACACAGACTGCAGATTGTGACTGTACTGAATGATACACAGACTGCAGATTGCTACCGAACAGAATGATACACAGACTGCAGGTTGTGACTACTGAATGATACACAGACAGCAGGTTGTGATTTTACAGAATGATACACAGACTGCAGGTTGTAACTGCACTGAATGATACACAGACTGCAGGTTGTGACTGCAGTGAATGATACACAGACTGCAGGTTGTAACTGCACTGAATGATAAACAGACTGCAGGTTGTGTCTGTACTGAAAGATACCCAGACTGCAGGTTGTGACTGCACTGAATGATACACAGACTGCAGGTTGTGACTGCACTGAATGATACACAGACTGCAGGTTGTGACTGCACTGAAAGATACACAGACTGCAGGTTGTGACTGCACTGAATGATACACAGACTGCAGGTTGTAACTGCACAGAATGATACACAGATTGCAGGGAGTGACTTCACTGAAAGAAACACAGACTGCAGAGCGTGCCTACTAAATGAAAGACAGACTGCAGGTTGTGACTACACAGAATGATACACAGACTGCAGGTTATGACTGCTCAGAATGATGCACAGACTGCAGGTTATGACTACACAGAATGATACACAGACTGAAGGGTGCGACTGCAGTGAATCATGCACAGATTGCAGAGAGTTACTTCACTGAATGATACACAGACTGCAGGTTGTAACTGCAAAGAATGATACACAGATTGCAGGTTATGACTGCTCAGAATGATAAGCAGAGTGCAAGTTGTGACTATTGAATGATACACAGGCTGCAGGTTGTAACTGCACTGAATGATTCACAGACTGCAGGTTGTGACTGCTAAGAATGATACACAGACTGCAGGTTATGACTGCTCAGAATGATACGCAGACTGCAGGTTGTGACGGAACTGAATTTTACACAGGCTGCGGGTTGTAACTGCATTGAATGAAACACAGACTGCAGGTTGTGACTTCTCAGAATGATACGCAGACTGCAGGTTGTGACTGAACAGAAAATTACACAGACTGCAGGTTGTGACTGCACTGAATGATACACAGACTGCAGGTTGTGACTGCTCAGAATGATACACAGACTGCAGGTTATGACTGCTCAGAATGATACCCAGACTGCAAGTTGTGACGGCACTGAATGATACACAGGCTGCAGGTTGTAACTGCATTGAATGACACACAGACTGCAGGTTGTGTCTGCTCAGAATGTTACACAGACTGCAGGTTGTGACTGAACAGAATATTACACAGACTGCAGGTTGTGACTGCACAGAATGGCACACAGACTGCAGATTTGTGACTGAACTGAATGATACACAGACTGCAGGTTGCAACTGCACTGAATGATACACAGACTGCAAGGTGTGTTTGTATGGAATGATACACAGACTACAGGTTGTGACTGTTCAGAATGATACACAGACTGCAGATTGTGACTACTGAATGATACACAGACTGCAAGTTGTAACTGCACTGAATGATACACAAACGGCAGGTTGTGACTGCTCTGAATGATAGGCAGACTGCAGGTTGTGACTGTTCAGAAAAGTATGCAGACTGCAAGTTGTGACTCAACTGAATGATACACAGATTGCAGAATGTAACTGCACTGAATGATACACATACTGCAGGGAGTGTCTGTACAGAATGATACACAGACTGCAGATTGTGACTACTGAATGATACACAGACTGCAGGTAGTGACTGCACAGAATGATACATAGGCTGAAGGTTGCGACTGTAGTGAATCATACACAGATTGCAGGGAGTGACTTCACTGAATGATACGCAGACTGCAGGTTGTAACTGCACAGAATGATACACAGATTGCAGGGAGTGACTTCACTGAATGATACACAGAGTTCAGGTGGTAACTGCACAGAATGATACACAGACTGCAGGTTGTGATTGCGGATGATACACAGACTGCAGATTGTGACTGAACAAAATGATACGTAGACTGCAGGTTGTGACTGCACAGAATGATACACAGACTGAAGGGTGCGACTGTAGTGAATCATGCTCAGATTGCAGAGAGTGACTTCACTGAATGATACACAGACTGCAGGTTGTAACTGCACAGAATGATACACAGATTGCAGGTTATGACTGCTCAGAATGATAAGCAGAGTGCAAGTTGTGACTATTGAATAATACAGGCTGCAGGTTGTAACTGCACTGAATGATACACAGACTGCAGGTTGTGACTGCTCAGAATGATAAACAGACTGCAGGTTATGACTGCTCAGAATGATACGTAGACTGCAGGTTGTGACGGCACTGAATGATACACAGGCTGCGGGTTGTAACTGCATTGAATGACACAAAGACTGCAGGTTGTGACTGCTCAGAATGATATGCAGACTGCAGGTTGTGACTGAACAGAATATTACACAGATGGCAGGTTGTGACTGCTCAGAATGTTAGGCAGACTGCAGGTTGTGACTGTTCGAAAGATACGCAGACTGCAGGTTGTGACTGCACTGAATGATACACGATTGCAGATTGTAACTGCACTGAATGATACACATGCTGCAGGAAGTGTCTGTACAGAATGATCCACAGACTGTAGATTGGGACTACTGAATGATACACAGACTACAGGTTGTGACAGCACAGAATGATACATAGGCTGAAGGGTGCGACTGTAGTGAATCATACACAGATTGCAGGAGTGACTTCACTGAATGATACGCAGACTGCAGTTTGTAACTGCACAGAATGATACACAGATTGCTGGGAGTGTCTTCACTGAATGATATGCACACCGAGGTTGTAACCTCACAGAATGATACACAGACTGAAGTGATTGTAGTGATCATACACAGATTGCAGGGAGTGACTTCACTGAATGATACGCAGACTGCAGGTTGTAACTGCACAGAATGATCCACAGATTGCAGGTTGTGACTGCACTGGATGATACACAGACTGCAGATTCTGACTGAACAGAATGATACACAAACTGCAGGTTGTCACTGAACAGAATTATACACAGACTGCAGGTTGGGACTACTGAATGATACACAGACTGCATGTTGTGACTGTACAGAATGATACATAGAAGGCAGGTTGTGACTGCACTGAATGATACACAGACTGCAGGTTGTAACTGCACAAAATGATACACAGATTGCAGGTTGTAAATGCACTGAATGATACACAGACTGCAGGTTGTAACTGCACTAATGATACACAGATTGCAGGTTGTAACTGCACTAAATTTTACACAGACTGCAGGTTGTAACTGCACTGAATGATACACAGACTGCAAGTTGTGACTGTACTGAAAGATACGCAGACTGCAGGTTGTGACTGCACTGAACGATACACAGTCTGCAGGTTGTGACTGTATTGAAAGATGCAAAGACTGCAGGTTGTGACTGCAATGAATGATACACAGACTGCAGGTTGCGACTGCACTAAATGATACACAGAATGCAGGTTGTGACTGCACTGAATGATACCTCAGACTGCAGGTTGTGACTGCACTGAATGATACACACAGACTGCAGGATGTGACTGTACTGAAAGATACACAGACTGCAGGTTGTGACTGCACTGAATGATACACAGACTGAAGGTTGAGACTGCACTGAATGATACACAGACTGCTGGTTGCTGCATCACAGAATGATACATAGACTGAAAGGTGCGACTATAGTGAATCACCACAGATTGCAGGAGTGACTTCACTGGATGAAACGAAGACTGCAGGTTGTAACTGCACAGAATGATACACAGATTGCAGCAAATGACTTCACTGAATGATACGCAGACTGCAGGTTGTAACTGCAGAGATGAATAAGTAGATTGCAGGAAGTGACTTCACTGAATGATATGCAGACTGCAGGTTGTAACCTCACAGAATGATACACAGACTGAAGGGTGTGACTGTAGTGAATCACACAGAGATTGCAGGAGTGACTTCACTGAATGATACGCAGACTGCAGGTTGTAACTGCACAGAATGATACACAGATTGCAGGTGGTGACTGCACTGAGTGATACACAGACTGCAAGTTGTGACTGCTTAGAATGATACACAGACTGCAGGCTGTGACTGCACAGAATGATATACAGACTGCAGGTTGTAACCTCACAGAATGATAAACATACTGAAGGGTGACTGCAGTGAATCATACACAGACAGCAGGAGTGACTTCACTGAATGATACGTAGACTACAGGTTGTAACTGCACAGAATGATACAGATTGCATGGAGTGACCTCTGGATGATGCACAGACTACAGGGAGTGCCTACTGCACTGAATGATACACAGACTGCAGGGAGTGCCTACTGAATGATAGACAGACTGCAGGTTGTGACTGCACAGAATGATACGCAGACTGCAGGTTGTGTCTGTACTGAAAGATACACAGACTGCAGGTTATGACTGCTCAGAATGATACGCAGACTGCAGGTTGTGACAGCACAGAATGATACACAGACTGAAGGGTGCGACTGTAGTGAATCATACACAGATTGCAGGAGTGAATTCACTGAATGACGCAGACTGCAGGTTGTAACTGCACAGAATGATACACAGATTGCAGGAGTGACTTCACTGAATGATACGAAGACCGAGTTGTAACCTCACAGAATGATACACAGACTGAAGGGTATGACTGTAGTGAATCATACACAGATTGCGGGAGGACTTCAATGAATGATACGCAGACTGCAGGTTGTAACTACACAGAATGATACACAGATTGCAGGTACAGACTGTACTGAATGATACACAGACTACAGATAGTGACTGAACAGATTGATACACAGACTGCAGGTTGTGACTACTGAAAGATACTCAGACTGCAGGGTTGTGACTGTACAGAATGATACATAGTCGGCAGTTGTGACTGCACTGAATGATACACAGACTGCAGGTTGTAACTGCACTAAATGATACACAGAATGCAGGTTGTAACTGCACTGAATGATACACAGACTGCAGGTTGTAACTGCACTAAATGATACACAGATTGCAGGTTGTAACTGTACTGAATGATTCACAGACTGCAGGTTGTAACTGCACTGAATGATACACAGACTGCAAGTTGTGACAGTACTGAAAGATCCACAGACTGCAGGTTGTGATTGCACTGAATGATACACAGACCGCAGGTGTGACTGTACTGAAAGAGACACAGACTGCAGGTTGTGACTGCACTGAATGATACACAGACTGCAGGTTGTGACTGCACTGAATGATACACAGACTGCAGGTTGTGACTGCACTGAAAGATACGCAGACTGCAGGATGTGACTGTACATGAAAGATACACAGACTGCAGGTTTTGACAGCACTGAATGATACACAGACTGCAGGTTGTGACTGCACTGAATGATACACAGACTGCGGTTATGACTGCTCAGAATGATACACCGACTGCAGGTTCTGGCTGCTCAGAATGATATGCAGACTGCAGGTTGTGACTGCACAGAATGATATGCAGACTGAAGGGTGCGACTGTTGTGAATCATACACAGAATGCAGGGAGTGACTTCACTGAATGATATGCAGACTGCAGGTTGTAACCTCACAGAATGATACATAGACTGAAGGGTGCAACTGCAGTGAATCACACTGATTGCAGGGAGTGACTTTACTGAATGATATGCGACTGCAGGTTGTAACTGCACAGAATGATACACAGATTGCAGGTTGCGACCGCTCAGAATGATAGGCAGACTCCGGTTCAGACTGTTCAGAAAGATACGAAGACTGCAGGTTTTGACTGCACTGAATGATGCACAGATTGAAGATTATAACTGCACTGAATGATGCAACGGCTGCAGTGAGTGTCTGTAAAGAATGATACAGAATGCAGATTTTAACTACTGAATGATACACAGACTGCAGGTTGTAGACTGTACTGAAAGATACACAGACTGCAGGTTGTGACTGCAATGAATGACATACAGACTGCAAGTTGTGACTGTACTGAAAGATACACAGACTGCAGGTTGTGACTGCACTGAATGATACACAGACTGCAGGTTGTGACTGCACTGAATGATACACAGACGGCAGGTTGTGACTGCTCAGGATGATGCACAGGCTGCGGGTTGTAACTGCATTGAATGACACACAGACTGCAGGTTGTGACTGCTCAGAATGATACGCAGACTGCAGGTTGTGACTGAACAGAATATTACACAGACTGCAGGTTGTGACTGCACAGAATGGCACACAGACTGCAGATTGTGACTGAACTGAATGATACACAGACTGCAGGTTGCAACTGCACTGAATGAGACACAGACTGCAAGGTGTGTCTGTATGGAATGATACACAACTACAGGTTGTTACTGTTCAGAATGATACACAGACTGCAGGTTGTGAATACTGAATGATACACAGACTGCAAGTTGTAACTGCACTGAATGATACACAGACGGCAGGTTGTGACTGCCAGAATGATAGGCAGACTGCAGGTTGTGACTGTTCAGAAAGATACGCAGACTGCAGGTTGTGACTGCACTGAATGATACACAGATTTTAGATTGTAACTTCACTGTATGATACACATGCTGCAGGGAGTGTCTGTACAGAATGATACACAGACTGCAGATAGTGACTACTGAATGATACACAGACTGCAGGTTGTGACAGCACAGAATGATACATAGGCTGAAGGTGCAACTGTAGTGAATCATACACAGATTGCAAGGAGTGACTTCACTGAATGATACGCAGACTGCAGGTTGTAACTGCACAGAATGATACAGATTGCAGGAGTGACTTACTGAATGATATGCAGACCGCAGGTTGTAACCTCACAGAATGATACACAGACTGAAGGGTGTGACCAGTGAATCATACACAGATTGCAGGAGTGACTTCACTGAATGATATGCAGACTGCAGGTTGTAACTGCACAGAATGATACACAGATTGCAGGTTGTGACTGCACTGGATGATACACATACTGCAGATTGTGACTGAACAGAATGATACACAAACTGCAGGTTGTGACTGAACAGAATGATACACAGACTGCAGGTTGGGACTACTGAATGATACACAGACTGCAGGTTGTGACTGTACAGAATGATACATAGATAGCAGGTTGTAGACTGCACTGAATGATACACAGACGGCAGGTTGTAACTGCACTTAATGATACAGATTGCAGGTTGTAAATGCACTGAATGATACAAGACTGCAGGTTGTAACTGCACTAAATGATACACAGATTGCAGGTGTAACTGCACCAAATTTTACAAAGACTGCAGGTTGTAACTACACTGAATGATACACAGACTGCAAGTTGTGACTGTACTGAAAGATACGCAGACTGCAGGTGGTGACTGCATTGAATGATACACAGTCTGCAGGTTGTGACTGTACTGAAAGATACAAAGACTGCAGGTTGTGACTGCAATGAATGATACACAGACTGCAGGTTGCGACTGCACTGAATGATACACAGAATGCAGGTTGTGTCTGCACTGAATGATACTCAGATTGCAGGTTGTGACTGCACCTGAATGATACACAGACTGCAGGATGTGACTGTTCTGAAAGATACACAGACCGCAGGTCGTGACTGCACTGAATGATACACAGACTGCAGGTTGTGACTGCACTGAATGATACACATACTGCAGGTTGTACTGCACAGAATGATACATAGACTGAAAGGTGTGACTATAGTAATCACCCACAGATTGCAGGGGTGACTTCACTGAATGATACGCAGACTGCAGGTTGTAACTGCACAGAATGATACACAGATTGCAGGAATGACTTCACTGAATGATACGCAGACTGCAGGTTGTAACTGCAGAGAATGATAAACAGATTGCAGGGAGTGACTTCACTGAATGATACGCAGACTGCAGGTTGTAACTGCACAGAATGATACACAGATTGCAGGTGGTGACTGCACTGAATGATACACAGACTGCAAGTTGTGACTGCTTAGAATGATACACAGACTGCAGGCTGTGACTGCACAGAATGATATACAGACTGCAGGTTGTAACCTCACAGAATGAAAACAGACTGAAGGGTGACTATAGTGAATCATACACAGACAGCAGGGAGTGACTTCACTGAATGATACGTAGACTGCAGGTTGTAACTGCACAGAATGATACACAGATTGCAGGAGTGACTGCACTGGATGATGCACAGATTACAGGAGTGCCTACTGCACTGAATGATGCACAGACTGCAGGAGTGCCTACTGAATGATAGACAGACTCAGGTAGGTGACTGCACAGAATGATACGCAGACTGCAGGTTGTGTCTGTACTGAAAGATACACAGACTGCAGGTTATGACTGCTCAGAATGATACGCAGAATGCAGGTGTGACAGCACAGAATGATACACAGACTGAAGGGCACGATCGTAGTGAATCATGCACAGATTGCAGGGAGTGACTTCACTGAATGATACACAGACTGCAGAGTGTGACTACTGAATGATACACAGACTGCAGGTTGTGACTGCACAGAATGATAGAGAGACTGAAGGTGCAACTGTAGTGAATCATACACAGATTACAGGGAGGACTTCACTGAATGATACGCAGTCTGCAGGTTATAACCTCACAGAATGATACACAGACTGAAGGGTGTGACTGTAGTGAATCGCACACAGATTGCAGGAGTGACTTCATTGAATGATACGAAGACTGCAGGATGTATCTACACAGAATGATACACAGATTGCAGGTTGTGACTGCACTGAATGGTACACAAACTGCAAGTTGTGACTGCTTAGAATGATACACAGACTGCAGGCTGTGACTGCACAGAATGATATCCAGACTGCAGGTTGTAACCTCACAGAATGACACAGACAGAAGGGGTGACTGTAGTGAATCATACACAGATTGCAAGGAGTGACTTCACTGAATCCACACAGGCTGCAGGTTGTAACCTCACAGATTGATACACAGACTGAAGGGTGACAGTTCAGAAAGATACGCAGACTGCAGGTTGTGACTGCACTAAATACACAGATTGCAGATTGTAACTGCACTAAATCATAGACAGGCTGCAGGGAGGGTCTCTAACAGTATGATACACAGACTGCAAGTTGTGACTACTGAATGATACACAGACTGCAGGTTGAGACTGCAAAGAATGATACATAGACTGAAGGGTGCGACTGTATTGAATCATACACAGATTGCAGGGAGTGAATTCACTGAATGATACGCAGACTGCAGGTTGTAACTGCACAGAATGATACACAGATTGCAGGGAGTGACTTCACTGAATGATACGAAGACCGCAGGTTGTAACCTCACAGAATGATACACAGACTGAAGGGTGTGACTGTAGTGAATCATACACAGATTGCAGGGAGTGACTTCAATGAATGATACGCAGACTGCAGGTTGTAACTGCACAGAATGATACACAGATTGCAGGTTGTGACTGTACTGAATGATACACAGACCACAGATTGTGACTGAACAGAATGATACACAAACTGCAGGTTGTGACTGAACAGAATGATACACAGACTGCAGGTTGTGACTACTGAAAGATACTCAGACTGCAGGTTGTGACTGTACAGAATGATACATAGACGCAGGTTGTTACTGCACTGAATGATACACAGACTGCAGGTTGTAACTGCACCAAATGATACACAGAAAGCAGGTTGTAACTGCACTGAATGATACACAGACTGCAGGTTGTAACTGCACTAAATGATACACAGATTGCTAGGTTGTAACTGTACTGAATGATTCACAGACTGCAGGTTGTAACTGCACTGAATGATACACAGACTGCAAGTTGTGACAGTACTGAAAAGACACAGACTGCAGGTTGTGATTGCACTGAATGATACACAGACTGCAGGTTGTGACTGTACTGAAAGAGACACAGACTGCAGGTTGTGACTGCACTGAATGATACACAGACTGCAGGTTGTGACTGCACTGAATGATACACAGACTGCAGGTTTGACTGCACTGAAAGATACACAGACTGCAGGATGTGACTGTACATGAAAGATACACAGACTGCAGGGTTTGACTGCACTGAATGATACACAGACTGCAGGTTATGACTGCTCAGAATGATACACCGACTGCAGGTTCGCTGCTCAGAATGATATGCAGACTGCAGGTTGTGACTGCACAGAATGATATGCAGACTGAAGGTGCGACTGTTGTGAATCATACACAGAATGCAGGGAGTGACTTCACTGAATGATATGCAGACTGCAGGTTGTAACCTGCACAGAATGATACATAGACTGAAGGGTGCAACTGTAGTGAATCATACACGGATTGCAGGGAGTGACTTCACTGAATGATATGCAGACTGCAGGTTGTAACTGCACAGAATGATACACAGATTGCAGGTTGTGACTGCTCAGAATGATAGGCAGACTGCCGGTTGTGACTGTTCAGAAAGATACGAAGACTGCAGGTTGTGACTGCACTGAATGATGCACAGATTGCAGATTATAACTGCACTGAATGATGCACAGGCTGCAGGGAGTGTCTGTAAAGAATGATACCCAGAATGCAGATTGTGACTACTGAATGATACACAGACTGCAGGTTGTGACTGTACTGAAAGATACACAGACTGCAGGTTGTGACTGCAATGAATGATACACAGACTGCAGGTTGTGACTGCACTGAATGATACACAGAATGCAGGTCAGACTGCACTGAATGATACTCATACTGCAGGTTGTGACTGCACTGAATGATACAAAGACTGCAGGATGTAACTGTACTGAATGATACACAGACTGCAGGTTGTGACTGCACAGAATGATATATAGACTGAAGGGTGTGACTGTAGTGAATCATGCACTGATTGCAGTGAGTGACTTCACTGAATGATACGCATACTGCAGGATGTAACTGCACAGAATGATACACAGATTGCATTGAGTGACTTCACTGAATGATATGCAGACTGCAGGTTGTAACCTCACAGAATGATACACAGACTGAAGGGTGTGACTGTACTGAATCATACACAGATTGAAGGGAGTGACTTAACTGAATGACACGCAGACTGCAGGTTGTAACTGCACAGAATGATACATATATTGCAGGTTGTGACTGCACTGAATGATACACAGACTGCAGATTGTGACTGTACTGAATGATACACAGACTGCAGATTGCTACCGAACAGAATGATACACAGACTGCAGGTTGTGACTACTGAATGATACACAGACAGCAGGTTGTGATTTTACAGAATGATACACAGACTGCAGGTTGTAACTCGCACTGAATGATACACAGACTGCAGGTTGTGACTGCAGTGAATGATACACAGACTGCAGGTTGTAACTGCACTGAATGATAAACAGACTGCAGGTTGTGTCTGTACTGAAAGATACCCAGACTGCAGGTTGTGACTGCACTGAATGATACACAGACTGCAGGTTGTGACTGCACTGAATGATACACAGACTGCAGGTTGTGACTGCACTGAAAGATACACAGACTGCAGGTTGTGACTGCACTGAATGATACACAGACTGCAGGTTGTAACTGCACAGAATGATACACAGATTGCAGGAGTGACTTCACTGAAAGAAACACAGACTGCAGAGCGTGCCTACTAAATGAAAGACAGACTGCAGGTTGTGACTACACAGAATGATACACAGACTGCAGGTTATGACTGCTCAGAATGATGCACAGACTGCAGGTTATGACTACACAGAATGATACACAGACTGAAGGTGCGACTGCAGTGAATCATGCACAGATTGCAGAGAGTTACTTCACTGAATGATACACAGACTGCAGGTTGTAACTGCAAAGAATGATACACAGATTGCAGGTTATGACTGCTCAGAATGATAAGCAGAGTGCAAGTTGTGACTATTGAATGATACACAGGCTGCAGGTTGTAACTGCACTGAATGATTCTCAGACCGCAGGTTGTGACTGCTAAGAATGATACACAGACTGCAGGTTATGACTCGCTCAGAATGATACGCAGACTGCAGGTTGTGACGGAACTGAATTTACAGCGGCGGGTTGTAACTGCATTGAATGAAACACAGACTGCAGGTTGTGACTTCAGAATGATACGCAGACTGCAGGTTGTGACTGAACAGAAAATTACACAGACTGCAGAGTGAACGCACCGAATGATACAGACTGCGTTCAGACCGCTCAGAATGATACACAGACTGTAGTTGGATCACCGCGAATGATACCCAGACTGCAAGTTGTGACGGCACTGCACTGATACACAGGCTGCGGGTTGTAACCGTACTGAATCGATACACAGATCATGCAAGTTGTGTCTGCTCAGAATGTTACGCAGACTGCAGGTCGTGACTGAACAGAATATTACACAGACTGCAGGTTGTGACGAACAGAATGGGCACAGACTGCAGATTTTTGACTGAACTGAATGATACACAGACTGCAGGTTGCAAACTGCACTGGAATGATACACAGACTGCAAGGTGTGTTTGTATGGAATGACACAGACTGAGGTTGTGACTGTCTGTGAATGATACACAGACTGCAGGTTGGACTACTGAAATGATACACAGACTGCAAGTTGTAACTGCACTGAATGACATGACACTGCAGGTTGTGACTGCTCTGATTGATAGGCAGACTGCAGGTTGTGACTGTTCAGAGCGTATGCAGACTGCAAGTTGTGACTGCAACTGAATGATACAGGATTGCAGAATGTAACCGCACTGAATGATACACATTACTGTAGGGAGCGTCTGTACAGAATGACACAGACTGCAGATTGTGACTACTGAATGATACACAGACCGGCAGTAGTGACTGCACAGAATGATACATAGGCTGAAGGTTGCATGCACTGCAGTGAATCATACACGATTGCAGGGAGGACTTTACCGAATGATACGCAGACTGGCGTTGGTTCAGCTGAATGATACACAGATTGCAGGGTGGACTTACCTAATGACACAGAGTTCAGGCTGTTAAACTGTATGAATGACAGAGGACTGCAGGTTGTGATTGGTGATGACACAGACCGTGATTGTGACTGAACAAAATGATACGAGACTGCAGGTGACTGCACAGAATTGGATGCACAGACTGAAGGGGTGCGACTGTAGTGAATCATGCTCAGATTGCAGAAGTGACTTCACTGAATGATATACTGACTGCAGGCTGTAAACGGGTCAGAATGACACATGATTGCAGGTTCCGACTGCTCAGAATGATAAGCAGAGCGCGCGTTGTGACTATTGAATTATACACAGGCTGCAGTAGAACTGCACTGAATGATACCTGACTGCAGGTTGTGACTGCTCAGGAATGATAAACAGACTGCAGGTTGTGACTGCTGAATGATACGACTGCAGGTTGTGACGGCACTGAACATACAGGTTGCGGTTGCATTACGATACAAAGACTGCGGCTGGACTGCTGTGAATGATATGGACCGAGTTGGGACTGAACAGAATATTGCCCAGATGGCAGGCTGTACTGCCTGAATGCTAGTGACTGCATTGCGTGTTCCAGCGTAGGACGTGCTTACCCATTCTTGCTGCAGATTGTAATTGTACTGAATGAGCACATGCTGCAGGAAGTGTCTGTACAGAATGATCCACAGACTGTAGATTGGGACTACTGAATGATACACAGACTCAGGTTGTGACAGCACAGAATGATACATAGGCTGAAGGGTGCGACTGTAGTGAATCATACACAGATTGCAGGGAGGACTTCACTGAATGATACGCAGACTGCAGTTTGTAACTGCACAGAATGATACACAGATTGCTGGAGTGTTTTCACTGAATGATATGCACACCGCAGGTTGTAACCTCACAGAATGATACACAGACTGAAGTGTGTGATTGTAGTGAATCATACACAGATTGCAGGGAGTGACTTCACTGAATGATACGCAGACTGCAGGTTGTAACTGCACAGAATGATCCACAGATTGCAGGTTGTGACTGCACTGGATGATACACAGACTGCAGATTCTGACTGAACAGAATGATACACAAACTGCAGGTTGTCACTGAACAGAATTATACACAGACTGCAGGTTGGGACTACTGAATGATACACAGACTGCATGTTGTGACTGTACAGAATGATACATAGAAGGCAGGTTGTGACTGCACTGAATGATACACAGACTGCAGGTTGTAACTGCACAAAATGATACACAGATTGCAGGTTGTAAATGCACTGAATGATACACAGACTGCAGGTTGTAACTGCACTAATGATACACAGATTGCAGGTTGTAACTGCACTAAATTTTACACAGACTGCAGGTTGTAACTGCACTGAATGATACACAGACTGCAAGTTGTGACTGTACTGAAAGATACGCAGACTGCAGGTTGTGACTGCACTGAACGATACACAGTCTGCAGGTTGTGACTGTATTGAAAGATGCAAAGACTGCAGGTTGTGACTGCAATGAATGATACACAGACTGCAGGTTGCGACTGCACTAAATGATACACAGAATGCAGGTTGTGACTGCACTGAATGATACTCAGACTGCAGGTTGTGACTGCACTGAATGATACACAGACTGCATGTGACTGTACTGAAAGATACACAGACTGCAGGTTGTGACTGCACTGAATGATACACAGACTGAAGGTTGTGACTGCACTGAATGATACACAGACTGCTGGTTGTACTGCACAGAATGATACATAGACTGAAAGAAGCGACTATAGTGAATCACCACAGATTGCAGGAGTGACTTCACTGAATGAAACGAGACTGCAGGCTGTAACTGCACAGAATGATACACAGATTGGCAGCAATGACTTCACTGAATGATACGCAGACTGCAGGTTGTAACTGCAGAGAATGATACATAGATTGCAGGAAGTGACTTCACTGAATGATATGCAGACTGCAGGTTGTAACCTCACAGAATGATACACAGACTGAAGGGTGTGACTGTAGTGAATCATACAGAGATTGCAGGGAGTGACTTCACTGAATGATACGCAGACTGCAGGTTGTAACTGCACAGAATGATACACAGATTGCAGGTGGTGACTGCACTGAGTGATACACAGACTGCAAGTTGTGACTGCTTAGAATGATACACAGACTGCAGGCTGTGACTGCACAGAATGATATACAGACTGCAGGTTGTAACCTCACAGAATGATAAACATACTGAAGGGTGTGACTGCAGTGAATCATACACAGACAGCAGGGAGTGACTTCACTGAATGATACGTAGACTACAGGTTGTAACTGCACAGAATGATACACAGATTGCATGGAGTGACCTCTGGATGATGCACAGACTACAGGGAGTGCCTACTGCACTGAATGATACACAGACTGCAGGGAGTGCCTACTGAATGATAGACAGACTGCAGGTTGTGACTGCTCAGAATGATACGCAGACTGCAGGTTGTGTCTGTACTGAAAGATACACAGACTGCAGGTTATGACTGCTCAGAATGATCGCAGACTGCAGGTTGTGACAGCACAGAATGATACACAGACTGAAGGAGCGACTGTAGTGAATCATACACAGATTGCAGGAGTGAATTCACTGAATGATACGCAGACTGCAGGTTGTAACTGCACAGAATGATACACAGATTGCAGGGAGTGACTTCACTGAATGATACGAAGACCGAGGTTGTAACCTTCACAGAATGATACACAGACTGAAGGGTATGACTGTAGTGAATCATACAGATTGCAGGAGTGACTTCAATGAATGATACGCAGACTGCAGGTTGTAACTACACAGAATGATACACAGATTGCAGGTTGTGACTGTACTGAATGATACACAGACTACAGATAGTGACTGAACAGATTGATACACAGACTGCAGGTTGTGACTACTGAAAGATACTCAGACTGCAGGTTGTGACTGTACAGAATGATACAGTCGGCAGGTTGTGACTGCACTGAATGATACACAGACTGCAGGTTGTAACTGCACTAAATGATACACAGAATGCAGGTTGTAACTGCACTGAATGACACAGACTGCAGGTTGTAACTGCACTAAATGATACACAGATTGCAGGTTGTAACTGTACTGAATGATTCACAGACTGCAGGTTGTAACTGCACTGAATGATACACAGACTGCAAGTTGTGACAGTACTGAAAGATCCACAGACTGCAGGTTGTGATTGCACTGAATGATACACAGACTGCAGGTTGTGACTGTACTGAAAGAGACACAGACTGCAGGTTGTGACTGCACTGAATGATACACAGACTGCAGGTTGTGACTGCACTGAATGATACACAGACTGCAGGTTGTGACTGCACTGAAAGATACGCAGACTGCAGGATGTGACTGTACATGAAAGATACACAGACTGCAGGTTTTGACAGCACTGAATGATACACAGACTGCAGGTTGTGACTGCACTGAATGACACAGACTGCCGGTTATGACTGCTCAGAATGATACACCGACTGCAGGTTCTGGCTGCTCAGAATGATATGCAGACTGCAGGTCTGTGACTGCACAGAATGATATGCAGACTGAAGGGTGCGACTGTTGTGAATCATACACAGAATGCAGGAGTGACTTCACTGAATGATATGCAGACTGCAGGTTGTAACTCTCACAGAATGATACATAGACTGAAGGGTGCAACTGTAGTGAATCAACACGGATTGCAGGAGGACTTTACTGAATGATATGCAGACTGCAGGTTGTAACTGCACAGAATGATACACAGATTGCAGGTTGCGACTGCTCAGAATGATAGGCAGACTGCCGGTTGTGACTGTTCAGAAAGATACGAAGACTGCAGGTTTTGACTGCACTGAATGATGCACAGATTGAAGATTATAACTGCACTGAATGATGCAACGGCTGCAGTGAGTGTCTGTAAAGAATGATACACAGAATGCAGATTTTAACTACTGAATGATACACAGACTGCAGGTTGAGACTGTACTGAAAGATACACAGACTGCAGGTTGTGACTGCAATGAATGACAACAGACTGCAAGTTGTGACTGTACTGAAAGATACACAGACTGCAGGTTGTGACTGCACTGAATGATACACAGACTGCAGGTTGTGACTGCACTGAATGATACACAGACGGCAGGTTGTGACTGCTCAGGATGATGCACAGGCTGGCGGTTGTAACTGCATTGAATGACACACAGACTGCAGGTTGTGACTGCTCAGAATGACACGCAGACTGCAGGTTGTGACTGAACAGAATATTACACAGACTGCAGGTTGTGACTGCACAGAATGGCACACAGACTGCAGATTGTGACTGAACTGAATGATACACAGACTGCAGGTTGCAACTGCACTGAATGAGACACAGACTGCAAGGTGTGTCTGTATGGAATGATACAAACTACAGGTTGTTACTGTTCAGAATGATACACAGACTGCAGGTTGTGAATACTGAATGATACACAGACTGCAAGTTGTAACTGCACTGAATGATACACAGACGGAGGTTGTGACTGCTCAGAATGATAGGCAGACCGCAGGTTGTGACTGTTCAGAAAGATACGCAGACTGCAGGTTGTGACTGCACTCGAATGATACACAGATTTTAGATTGTAACTTCACCGTATGATACACATGCTGCAGGGAGTGTCTGTACAGAATGATACACAGACTGCAGATAGTGACTACTGAATGATACACAGACTGCAGGTTGTGACAGCACAGAATGATACATAGGCTGAAGGTGCAACTGTAGTGAATCATACACAGATTGCAAGGAGTGACTTCACTGAATGATACGCAGACTGCAGGTTGTAACTGCACAGAATGATACACAGATTGCAGGGAGTGACTTCACTGAATGATATGCAGACCGCAGGTTGTAACCTCACAGAATGATACACAGACTGAAGGGTGTGACTGTAGTGAATCATACACAGATTGCAGGGAGTGACTTCACTGAATGATATGCAGACTGCAGGTTGTAACTGCACAGAATGATACACAGATTGCAGGTTGTGACTGCACTGGATGATACACATACTGCAGATTGTGACTGAACAGAATGATACACAAACTGCAGGTTGTGACTGAACAGAATGATACACAGACTGCAGGTTGGGACTACTGAATGATACACAGACTGCAGGTTGTGACTGTACAGAATGATACATAGAAGGCAGGTTGTGACTGCACTGAATGATACACAGACGGCAGGGTGCACTGCACTAATGATACACAGATTGCAGGTTGTAAATGCACTGAATGATACACAGACTGCAGGTTGTAACTGCACTAAATGATACACAGATTGCAGGGTGTAACTGCACCAAATTTTACAAAGACTGCAGGTTGTAACTACACTGAATGATACACAGACTGCAAGTTGTGACTGTACTGAAAGATACGCAGACTGCAGGTGGTGACTGCATTGAATGATACACAGTCTGCAGGTTGTGACTGTACTGAAAGATACAAAGACTGCAGGTTGTGACTGCAATGAATGATACACAGACTGCAGGTTGCGACTGCACTGAATGATACACAGAATGCAGGTTGTGTCTGCACTGAATGATACTCAGATTGCAGGTTGTGAATGCACGAATGATACAGACTGCAGGATGTGACTGTTCTGAAAGATACACAGACTGCAGGTTGTGACTGCACTGAATGATACACAGACTGCAGGTTGTGACTGCACTGAATGATACACATACTGCAGGTTGTACTGCACAGAATGATACAAGACTGAAAGGTGCGACTATAGTGAATCACCACAGATTGCAGGGAGTGACTTCACTGAATGATACGCAGACTGCAGGTTGTAACTGCACAGAATGATACACAGATTGCAGGAATGACTCTCACTGAATGATACGCAGACTGCAGGTTGTAACTGCAGAGAATGATAAACAGATTGCAGGGAGAGACTTCACTGAATGATACGCAGACTGCAGGTTGTAACTGCACAGAATGATACACAGATTGCAGGTGGTGACTGCACTGAATGATACACAGACTGCAAGTTGTGACTGCTTAGAATGATACACAGACTGCAGGCTGTGACTGCACAGAATGATATACAGACTGCAGGTTGTATCCTCACAGAATGACAAACAGACTGAAGGGTGTGACTATAGTGAATGATACACAGACAGCAGGGAGTGACTTCACTGAATGATACGTAGACTGCAGGTTGTAACTGCACAGAATGATACACAGATTGCAGGGAGTGACTGCACTGGATGATGCACAGACTTCAGGGAGTGCCTACTGAATGATAGACAGACTGCAGGTTGTGACTGCACAGAATGATACGCAGACTGCAGGTTGTGTCTGTACTGAAAGATACACAGACTGCAGGTTATGACTGCTCAGAATGATACGCAGAATGCAGTTTGTGACAGCACAGAATGATACACAGACTGAAGGGTACGACTGTAGTGAATCATGCACAGATTGCAGGGAGTGACTTCACTGAATGATACACAGACTGCAGATTGTGACTACTGAATGATACACAGACTGCAGGTTGTGACTGCACAGAATGATAGAGAGACTGAAGGGTGCAACTGTAGTGAATCATACACAGATTACAGGGAGTGACTTCACTGAATGATACGAGTCTGCAGGTTATAACCCACAGAATGATACACAGACTGAAGGGTGTGACTGTAGTGAATCGCATACAGATTGAGGAGTGACTTCATTGAATGATACGAAGACTGCAGGATGTATCTACACAGAATGATACACAGATTGCAGGTTGTGACTGCACTGAATGATACACAAACTGCAAGTTGTGACTGCTTAGAATGATACACAGACTGCAGGCTGTGACTGCACAGAATGATATCCAGACTGCAGGTTGTAACCTCACAGAATGATACACAGACAGAAGGGTGTGACTGTAGTGAATCATACACAGATTGCAAGGAGTGACTTCACTGAATCCTACACAGGCTGCAGGTTGTAACCTCACAGATTGATACACAGACTGAAGGGTGTGACAGTTCAGAAAGATACGCAGACTGCAGGTTGTGACTGCACTGAATAATACAGATTGCAGATTGTAACTGCACTAAATCACACACAGGCTGCAGGAGTGTCTGTACAGTATGACACACAGACTGCAGATTGTGACTACTGAATGATACACAGACTGCAGGTTGTGACTGCAAAGAATGATACATAGACTGAAGGGTGCGACTGTATTGAATCATACACAGATTGCAGGGAGTGAATTCACTGAATGATACGCAGACTGCAGGTTGTAACTGCACAGAATGATACACAGATTGCAGGGAGTGACTTCACTGAATGATACGAAGACCGCAGGTTGTAACCTCACAGAATGATACACAGACTGAAGGGTGTGACTGTAGTGAATCATACACAGATTGCAGGGAGTGACTTCAATGAATGATACGCAGACTGCAGGTTGTAACTGCACAGAATGATACACAGATTGCAGGTTGTGACTGTACTGAATGATACACAGACCTACAGATTGTGACTGAACAGAATGATACACAAACTGCAGTTGTGACTGAACAGAATGATACACAGACTGCAGGTTGTGACTACTGAAAGATACTCAGACTGCAGGTTGTGACTGTACAGAATGATACATAGACGGCAGGTTGTTACTGCACTGAATGATACACAGACTGCAGGTTGTAACTGCACTAAATGATACACAGAAAGCAGGTTGTAACTGCACTGAATGATACACAGACTGCAGGTTGTAACTGCACTAAATGATACACAGATTGTAGGTTGTAACTGTACTGAATGATTCACAGACTGCAGGTTGTAACTGCACTGAATGATACACAGACTGCAAGTTGTGACAGTACTGAAAGATACACAGACTGCAGGTTGAGACTGCAAAGAATGATACATAGACTGAAGGTGTGACTGTATTAATCATGCACAGATTGCAGGAGGAATTCACTGAATGATACGCAGACTGCAGGTTGTAACTGCACAGAATGATACAGATTGCAGGGAGGACTTCACTGAATGATACGAAGACCGCAGGTTGTAACTCACAGAATGATCACACAGACTGAAGGGTGTGACTGTAGTGAATCATACACAGATTGCAGGAGTGACTTAATGAATGATACGCAGACTGCAGGTTGTAACTGCACAGAATGATACACAGATTGCAGGTTGTGACTGTACTGAATGATACACAGACTACAGATTGTGACTGAACAGAATGATACACAAACTGCAGGTGTGACTGAACAGAATGATACACAGACTGCAGGTTGTGACTACTGAAAGATACTCAGACTGCAGGTTGTGACTGTACAGAATGATACATAGACGGCAGGTTGTGACTGCACTGAATGATACACAGACTGCAGGTTGTAACTGCACTAAATGATACACAGAAAGCAGGTTGTAACTGCACTGAATGATACACAGACTGCAGGTTGTAACAGCACTAAATGATACACAGATTGTAGGTTGTAACTGTACTGAATGATTCACAGACTGCAGGTTGTAACTGCACTGAATGATACACAGACTGCAAGTTGTGACAGTACTGAAAGATCCACAGACTGCAGGTTGTGATTGCACTGAATGATACACAGACTGCAGGTTGTGACTGTACTGAAAGAGACACAGACTGCAGGTTGTGACTGCACTGAATGATACACAGACTGCAGGTTGTGACTGCACTGAATGATACACAGACTGCAGGTTGTGACTGCACTGAAAGATACGCAGACTGCAGGATGTGACTGTACATGAAAGATACACAGACTGCAGGTTTTGACAGCACTGAATGATACACAGACTGCAGGTTGTGACTGCACTGAATGATACACAGACTGCCGGTTATGACTGCTCAGAATGATACACCGACTGCAGGTTCTGGCTGCTCAGAATGATATGCAGACTGCAGGTTGTGACTGCACAGAATGATATGCAGACTGAAGGGTGCGACTGTTGTGAATCATACACAGAATGCAGGGAGTGACTTACTGAATGATATGCAGACTGCAGGTTGTAACCTCACAGAATGATACATAGACTGAAGGGTGCAACTGTAGTGAATCATACACGGATTGCAGGAGTGACTTACTGAATGATATGCAGACTGCAGGTTGTAACTGCACAGAATGATACACAGATTGCAGGTTGCGACGCTCAGAATGATAGGCAGACGTCGGTGTGACTGTTCAGAAAGATACGAAGACTGCAGGTTGTGACTGCACTGAATGATGCACAGATTGAAGATTATAACTGCACTGAATGATGCAACGGCTGCAGTGAGTGTCTGTAAAGAATGATACACAGAATGCAGATTGTGACTACTGAATGATACACAGACTGCAGGTTGTGACTGTACTGAAAGATACACAGACTGCAGGTTGTGACTGCAATGAATGATACACAGACTGCAAGTTGTGACTGTACTGAAAGATACACAGACTGCAGGTTGTGACTGCACTGAATGATACAGACTGCAGGTTGTGACTGCACTGAATGATACACAGACGGCAGGTTGTGACTGCTCAGAATGATGCACAGGCCGCGGGTTGTAACTGCATTGAATGACACACAGACTGCAGGTTGTGACTGCTCAGAATGATAAGCAGACTGCAGGTTGTGACTGAACAGAATATTACACAGACTGCAGGTTGTGACTGCACAGAATGGCACACAGACTGCAGATTGTGACTGAACTGAATGATACACAGACTGCAGGTTGCAACTGCACTGAATGAGACACAGACTGCAAGGTGTGTCTGTATGGAATGATACACAAACTACAGGTTGTTACTGTTCAGAATGATACACAGACTGCAGGTTGTGAATACTGAATGTACACAGACTGCAAGTTGTAACTGCACTGAATGATACACAGACGGCAGGTTGTGACTGCTCAGAATGATAGGCAGACTGCAGGTTGTGACTGTTCAGAAAGATACGCAGACTGCAGGTTGTGACTGCACTGAATGATACACAGATTTTAGATTGTAACTTCACCGTATGATACACATGCTGCAGGAGTGTCTGTACAGAATGATACACAGACTGCAGATAGTGACTACTGAATGATACACAGACTGCAGGTTGTGACAGCACAGAATGATACATAGGCTGAAGGTGCAACTGTAGTGAATCATACACAGATTGCAAGGAGTGACTTCACTGAATGATACGAGACTGCAGGTTGTAACTGCACAGAATGATACACGATTGCAGGAGTGACTTCACTGAATGATATGCAGACCGAGGTTGTAACCTCACAGAATGATACACAGACTGAAGGGTGACTGTAGTGAATCATACACAGATTGCAGGAGTGACTTCACTGAATGATATGCAGACTGCAGGTTGTAACTGCACAGAATGATACACAGATTGCAGGTTGTGACTGCACTGGATGATACACATACTGCAGATTGTGACTGAACAGAATGATACACAAACTGCAGGTTGTGACTGAACAGAATGATACACAGACTGCAGGTTGGGACTACTGAATGATACACAGACTGCAGGTTGTGACTGTACAGAATGATACATAGAAGGCAGGTTGTGACTGCACTGAATGATACACAGACGGCAGGTTGTAACTGCACCTAATGATACACAGATTGCAGGTTGTAAATGCACTGAATGATACACAGACTGCAGGTTGTAACTGCACTAAATGATACACAGATTGCAGGGTGTAACTGCACCAATTTTACAAAGACTGCAGGTTGTAACTACACTGAATGATACACAGACCGCAAGTTGTGACTGTACTGAAAGATACGCAGACCGCAGGTGGTGACTGCATTGAATGATACACAGTCTGCAGGTTGTGACTGTACCGAAAGATACAAAGACTGCAGGTTGTGACTGCAATGAATGATACACAGACTGCAGGTTGCGACTGCACTGAATGATACACAGAATGCAGGTTGTGTCTGCACTGAATGATACTCAGATTGCAGGTTGTGACTGCACTGAATGATACACAGACTGCAGGATGACTGTTCTGAAAGATACACAGACTGCAGGTTGTGACTGCACTGAATGATACACAGACTGCAGGTTGTGACTGCACTGAATGATACACATACTGCAGTTCATGTACTGCACAGAATGATACATAGACTGAAAGGTGGCGACTATAGTGAATCACCACTGATTGCAGGAGTGACTTCACTGAATGATACGCAGACTGCAGGTTGTAACCTGCACAGAATGACACACAGATTGCAGGAATGACTTCACTGAATGATACGAGGACTGCAGGTTGTAACTGCAGAGAATGATAAACAGATTGCAGGAGTGACTTCACTGAATGATACGAGACTGCAGGTTGTAACTGCACAGAATGATACACAGATTACAGGTGGTGACTGCACTGAATGATACACAGACTGCAAGTTGTGACTGCTTAGAATGACACAGACTGCAGGCTGTGACTGCACAGAATGATATACAGACTGCAGGTTGTAACCTCACAGAATGATAAACAGACTGAAGGGTGTGACTAGTGAATCATACACAGACAGCGGGAGTGACTTCACTGAATGATACGAGATGCGAGTTGTAACTGCACAGAATGATACACAGATTGCAGGTGGTGACTGCACTGGATGATGCACAGACTACAGGAGTGCCTACTGCACTGAATGATGCACAGACTGCAGGAGTGCCTACTGAATGATAGACAGACATGGTTGTGACTGCACAGAATGATCACGCAGACTGCAGGTTGTGTCTGTACTGAAAGATACACAGACTGCAGGTTATGACTGCTCAGAATGATACGCAGAATGCAGGTTGTGACAGCACAGAATGATACACAGACTGAAGGGCACGATTGTAGTGAATCATGCACAGATTGCAGGGAGTGACTTCACTGAATGATACACAGACTGCAGATTGTGACTACTGAATGATACACAGACTGCAGGTTGTGACTGCACAGAATGATAGAGACTGAAGGTGCAAACTGTAGTGAATCATACACAGATTACAGGGAGTGACTTCACTGAATGATACGCAGTCTGCAGGTTATAACCTCACAGAATGATACACAGACTGAAGGGTGTGACTGTAGTGAATCGCACACAGATTGCAGGAGTGACTTCATTGAATGATACGAAGACTGCAGGATGTATCTACACAGAATGATACACAGATTGCAGGTTGTGACTGCACTGAATGATACACAAACTGCAAGTTGTGACTGCTTAGAATGAACACAGACTGCAGGCTGTGACTGCACAGAATGATATCCAGACTGCAGGTTGTAACCTCACAGAATGATACACAGACAGAAGGGTGTGACTGTAGTGAATCATACACAGATTGCAAGGAGGACTTCACTGAATCTCTACACAGGCTGCAGGTTGTAACCTCACAGATTGATACACAGACTGAAGGGTGTGACAGTTCAGAAAGATACGCAGACTGCAGGTTGTGACTGCACTGAATAATACACAGATTGCAGATTGTAACTGCACTAAATCATAGACAGGCTGCAGGGAGTGTCTGTACAGTATGATAACAGACTGCAGATTGTGACTACTGAATGATACACAGACTGCAGTGTTGAGACTGCAAAGAATGATACATAGACTGAAGGGTGCACTGTATTGAATCATACACAGATTGCAGGGAGTGAATTCACTGAATGATACGCAGACTGCAGGTTGTAACTGCACAGAATGATACACAGATTGCAGGGAGTGACTTCACTGAATGATACGAAGACCGCAGGTTGTAACCTCACAGAATGATACACAGACTGAAGGGTGTGACTGTAGTGAATCATACACAGATTGCAGGGAGTGACTTCAATGAATGATACGCAGACTGCAGGTTGTAACTGCACAGAATGATACACAGATTGCAGGTTGTGACTGTACTGAATGATACACAGACTACAGATTGTGACTGAACAGAATGATACACAACCGCAGGTTGTGACTGAACAGAATGATACACAGACTGCAGGTTGTGACTACTGAAAGATACTCAGACCGCAGGTTGTGACTGTACAGAATGATACATAGACGGCAGTTGTTACTGCACTGAATGATACACAGACCGCAGGTTGTAACTGCACCAAATGATACACAGAAAGCAGGTTGTAACTGCACTGAATGATACACAGACTGCAGGTTGTAACTGCACTAAATGATACACAGATTGCAGGTTGTAACTGTACTGAATGATTCACAGACTGCAGGTTGTAACTGCACTGAATGATACACAGACTGCAAGTTGTGACAGTACTGAAAGATACAGACTGCAGGTTGTGATTGCACTGAATGATACACAGACCGCAGGTTGTGACTGTACTGAAAGAGACACAGACTGCAGGTTGTGACTGCACTGAATGATACACAGACTGCAGGTTGTGACTGCACTGAATGATACACAGACTGCAGGTTTTGACTGCACTGAAAGACACAAGACTGCAGGAGTGACTGTACATGAAAGATACACAGACTGCAGGGTTTGACTGCACTGAATGATACACAGACTGCAGGTTATGACTGCTCAGAATGATACACCGACTGCAGGTTCCGGCTGCTCAGAATGATATGCAGACTGCAGGTTGTGACTGCACAGAATGATATGCAGACTGAAGGTGCATTGTTGTGAATCATACACAGAATGCAGGAGGACTTCACTGAATGATATGCAGACTGCAGGTTGTAACCTCACAGAATGATACATAGACTGAAGGGTGCAACTGTAGTGAATCATACACGGATTGCAGGGAGTGACTTCACTGAATGATATGCAGACTGCAGGTTGTAACTGCACAGAATGATACACAGATTGCAGGTTGTGACTGCTCAGAATGATAGGCAGACTGCCGGTTGTGACTGTTCAGAAAGATACGAAGACTGCAGGTTGTGACTGCACTGAATGATGCACAGATTGCAGATTATAACTGCACTGAATGATGCACAGGCTGCAGGGAGTGTCTGTAAAGAATGATACACAGAATGCAGATTGTGACTACTGAATGATACACAGACTGCAGGTTGTGACTGTACTGAAAGATCACAGACTGCAGGTCAGACTGCAATGAATGATACACAGACTGCAGGTTGTGACTGCACTGAATGATACACAGAATGCAGGTTGTGACTGCACTGAATGATACTCATACTGCAGGTTGTGACTGCACTGAATGATACAAAGACTGCAGAATGTAACTGTACTGAATGATACACAGACTGCAGGTTGTGACTGCACAGAATGATATATAGACTGAAGGGTGTGACTGTAGTGAATCATGCACTGATTGCAGTGAGTGACTTCACTGAATGATACGCATACTGCAGGATGTAACTGCACAGAATGATACACAGATTGCATTGAGTGACTTCACTGAATGATATGCAGACTGCAGGTTGTAACCTCACAGAATGATACACAGACTGAAGGGTGTGACTGTACCGATCATACACAGATTGAAGGAGTGACTTAACTGAATGACACGCAGACTGCAGGTTGTAACTGCACAGAATGATACATATTGCAGGTTGTGACTGCACTGAATGATACAGACTGCAGATTGTGACTGTACTGAATGATACACAGACTGCAGATTGCTACCGAACAGAATGATACACAGACTGCAGGTTGTGACTACTGAATGATACACAGACAGCAGGTTGTGATTTTACAGAATGATACACAGACTGCAGGTTGTAACTGCACTGAATGATACACAGACTGCAGGTTGTGACTGCAGTGAATGATACACAGACTGCAGGTTGTAACTGCACTGAATGATAAACAGACTGCAGGTTGTGTCTGTACTGAAAGATACCCAGACTGCAGGTTGTGACTGCACTGAATGATACACAGACTGCAGGTTGTGACTGCACTGAATGATACACAGACTGCAGGTTGTGACTGCACTGAAAGATACACAGACTGCAGGTTGTGACTGCACTGAATGATACACAGACTGCAGGTTGTAACTGCACAGAATGATACACAGATTGCAGGAGGGACTTCACTGAAAGAAACACAGACTGCAGAGCGTGCCTACTAAATGAAAGACAGACTGCAGGTTGTGACTACACAGAATGATACACAGACTGCAGGTTATGACTGCTCAGAATGATGCACAGACTGCAGGTTATGACTACACAGAATGATACACAGACTGAAGGGTGCGACTGCAGTGAATCATGCACAGATTGCAGAGAGTTATTCACTGAATGATACAGACTGCAGGTTGTAACTGCAAAGAATGATACACAGATTGCAGGTTATGACGCTCAGAATGATAAGCAGAGTGCAAGTTGTGACTATTGAATGATACACAGGCTGCAGGTTGTAACTGCACTGAATGATTCACAGACTGCAGGTTGTGACTGCTAAGAATGATACACAGACCTGCAGGTTATGACTGCTCAGAATGATACGTAGACTGCAGGTTGTGACGGAACTGAATTTTACACAGGCCGCGGTTGTAACTGCATTGAATGAAACACAGACTGCAGGTTGTGACTTCTCAGAATGATACGCAGACTGCAGGTTGTGACTGAACAGAAAATTACACAGACTGCAGGTTGTGACTGCACTGAATGATACACAGACCGCAGGTTGTGACTGCTCAGAATGATACACAGACTGCAGGTTATGACTGCTCAGAATGATACCCAGACTGCAAGTTGTGACGCACTGAATGATACACAGGCTGCAGGTTGTAACTGCATTGAATGACACACAGACTGCAGGCTGTGTCTGCTCAGAATGTTACGCAGACTGCAGGTTGTGACTGAACAGAATATTACACAGACTGCAGGTAGTGACTGCACAGAATGGCACATGACTGCAGATTTGTGACTGAACTGAATGATACACAGACTGCAGGTTGCAACTGCACTGAATGATACACAGACTGCAAGGTGTGTTTGTATGGAATGATACACAGACTACAGGTTGTGACTGTTCAGAATGATACACAGACTGCAGATTGTGACTACTGAATGATACACAGACTGCAAGTTGTAACTGCACTGAATGATACACAAACGGCAGGTTGTGACTGCTCTGAATGATAGGCAGACTGCAGGTTGTGACTGTTCAGAAAAGTATGCAGACTGCAAGTTGTGACTCAACTGAATGATACACAGATTGCAGAATGTAACTGCACTGAATGATACACATACTGCAGGGAGTGTCTGTACAGAATGATACACAGACTGCAGATTGTGACTACTGAATGATACACAGACTGCAGGTAGTGACTGCACAGAATGATACATAGGCTGAAGGTTAGACTGTAGTGAATCATACACAGATTGCAGGGAGTGACTTCACTGAATGATACGTAGACTGCAGGTTGTAACTGCACAGAATGATACACAGATTGCAGGAGTGACTTCACTGAATGATACACAGAGTTTCAGGTGCAACTGCACAGAATGATACACAGACTGCAGGTTGTGATTGCAGTGGATACACAGACTGCAGATTGTGACTGAACAAATGATACGTAGACTGCAGGTTGTGACTGCACAGAATGATACACAGACTGAAGGGTGCGACTGTCAGTGAATCATGCTCAGATTGCAGAGAGTGACTTCACTGAATGATACACAGACTGCAGGTTGTAACTGCACAGAATGATACACAGATTGCAGGTTATGACTGCTCAGAATGATAAGCAGAGTGCAAGTTGTGACTATTGAATAATACACAGGCTGCAGGTTGTAACTGCACTGAATGATACACAGACTGCAGGTTGACTGCTCAGAATGATAAACAGACTGCAGGTTATGACTGCTCAGAATGATACGTAGACTGCAGGTTGTGACGGCACTGAATGATACACAGGCTGCGGGTTGTAACTGCATTGAATGACACAAAGACTGCAGGTTGTGACTGCTCAGAATGATATGCAGACTGCAGGTTGTGACTGAACAGAATATTACACAGATGGCAGGTTGTGACTGCTCAGAATGTTAGGCAGACTGCAGGTTGTGACTGTTCGGAAAGATACGCAGACTGCAGGTTGTGACTGCACTGAATGATACACGATTGCAGATTGTAACTGCACTGAATGATACACATGCTGCAGGAAGTGTCTGTACAGAATGATCCACAGACTGTAGATTGGGACTACTGAATGATACACAGACTACAGGTTGTGACAGCACAGAATGATACATAGGCTGAAGGGTGCGACTGTAGTGAATCATACACAGATTGCAGGAGTGACTTCACTGAATGATACGCAGACTGCAGTTTGTAACTGCACAGAATGATCACAGATTGCTGGAGTGTCTTCACTGAATGATATGCACACCGCAGGTTGTAACCTCACAGAATGATACACAGACTGAAGGTGTGATTGTAGTGAATCATACACAGATTGCAGGGAGTGACTTCACTGAATGATACGCAGACTGCAGGTTGTAACCAGAATGATCCACAGATTGCAGGTTGTGACTGCACTGGATGATACAGACTGCAGATTCTGACTGAACAGAATGATACACAAACTGCAGGTTGTCACTGAACAGAATTATACACAGACTGCAGGTTGGGACTACTGAATGATACACAGACTGCATGTTGTGACTGTACAGAATGATACATAGAAGGCAGGTTGTGACTGCACTGAATGATACACAGACTTCAGGTTGTAACTGCACTAAATGATACACAGATTGCAGGTTGTAAATGCACTGAATGATACACAGACTGCAGGTTGTAACTGCACTAAATGATACACAGATTGCAGGTTGTAACTGCACTAAATTTACACAGACTGCAGGTTGTAACTGCACTGAATGATACACAGACTGCAAGTTGTGACTGTACTGAAAGATACGCAGACTGCAGGTTGTGACTGCACTGAACGATACACAGTCTGCAGGTTGTGACTGTATTGAAAGATGCAAAGACTGCAGGTTGTGACTGCAATGAATGATACACAGACTGCAGGTTGCGACTGCACTAAATGATACACAGAATGCAGGTTGTGACTGCACTGAATGATACCAGACTGCAGGTTGTGACTGCACTGAATGATACACAGACTGCAGGATGTGACTGTACTGAAAGATACACAGACTGCAGGTTGTGACTGCACTGAATGATACACAGACTGAAGGTTGTGACTGCACTGAATGATACACAGACGCTGGTTGTGACTGCACAGAATGATACATAGACTGAAAGGTGACTATAGTGAATCACCACAGATTGCAGGAGTGACTTCACCGGATGAAACGCAGACTGCAGGTTGTAACTGCACAGAATGATACACAGATTGCAGCAAATGACTTCACTGAATGATACGCAGACTGCAGGTTGTAACTGCAGAGAATGATACATAGATTGCAGGAAGTGACTTCACTGAATGATATGCAGACTGCAGGTTGTAACCTCACAGAATGATACACAGACTGAAGGGTGTGACTGTAGTGAATCATACAGAGATTGCAGGGAGTGACTTCACTGAATGATACGCAGACTGCAGGTTGTAACTGCACAGAATGATCACAGATTGCAGGTGGTGACTGCACTGAGTGATACACAGACTGCAAGTTGTGACTGCTTAGAATGATACACAGACTGCAGGCTGTGACTGCACAGAATGATATACAGACTGCAGGTTGTAACCTCACAGAATGATAAACATACTGAAGGGTGACTGCAGTGAATCATACACAGACAGCAGGGAGGACTTCACTGAATGATACGTAGACTACAGGTTGTAACTGCACAGAATGATACACAGATTGCATGGAGTGACCCTGGATGATGCACAGACTACAGGAGTGCCTACTGCACTGAATGATACACAGACTGCAGGAGTGCCTACTGAATGATAGACAGACTGCAGGTTGTGACTGCACAGAATGATACGCAGACTGCAGGTTGTGTCTGTACTGAAAGATACACAGACTGCAGGTTATGACTGCTCAGAATGATCACGCAGACTGCAGGGACAGCACAGAATGATACACAGACTGAAGGGTGCGACTGTAGTGAATCATACACAGATTGCAGGGAGGAATTCACTGAATGATACGCAGACTGCAGGTTGTAACTGCACAGAATGATACACAGATTGCAGGAGTGACTTCACTGAATGATACGAAGACCGAGGTTGTAACCTCACAGAATGATACACAGACTGAAGGGTATGACTGTAGTGAATCATAACAGATTGCAGGAGGACTTCAATGAATGATACGCAGACTGCAGGTTGTAACTACAGAATGATACACAGATTGCAGGTTGTGACTGTACTGAATGATACACAGACTACAGATAGTGACTGAACAGATTGACACAGACTGCAGGTTGTGACTACTGAAAGATACTCAGACTGCAGGTTGTGACTGTACAGAATGATACATAGTCGGCAGGTTGTGACTGCACTGAATGATACACAGACTGCAGGTTGTAACTGCACTAAATGATACACAGAATGCAGGTTGTAACTGCACTGAATGATACACAGACTGCAGGTTGTAATCGCACCAAATGATACACAGATTGCAGGTTGTAACTGTACCTGAATGATTCACAGACTGCAGGTTGTAACTGCACTGAATGATACACAGACTGCAAGTTGTGACAGTACTGAAAGATCCACAGACTGCAGGTTGTGATTGCACTTGAATGACACACAGACCGCAGGTCGACTGTACTGAAAGAGACACAGACTGCAGGTTGTGACTGCACTGAATGATACACAGACTGCAGGTTGTGACTGCACTGAATGATACACAGACTGCAGGTTGTGACTGCACTGAAAGATACGCAGACTGCAGGATGTGACTGTACATGAAAGATACACAGACTGCAGGTTTTGACAGCACTGAATGATACACAGACTGCAGGTTGTGACTGCACTGAATGATACACAGACTGCCGGTTATGACTGCTCAGAATGATACACCGACTGCAGGTTCTGGCTGCTCAGAATGATATGCAGACTGCAGGTTGTGACTGCACAGAATGATATGCAGACTGAAGGGTGCGACTGTTGTGAATCATACACAGAATGCAGGGAGTGACTTCACTGAATGATATGCAGACTGCAGGTTGTAACCTCACAGAATGATACATAGACCGAAGGGTGCAACTGTAGTGAATCATACACGGATTGCAGGAGTGACTTTACTGAATGATATGCAGACTGCAGGTTGTAACTGCACAGAATGATACACAGATTGCAGGTTGCATACTGCTCAGAATGATAGGCAGACTGCCAGCTGTGACTGTTCAGAAAGATACGAAGACTGCAGGTTTTGACTGCAACTGAATGATGCACAGATTGAAGATTATAACTGCACTGAATGATGCAACGCTTGCAGTGAGTGTCTGTAAAGAATGATACACAGAATGCAGATTTTAACTACTGAATGATACACAGACTGCAGGTTGTGACTGTACTGAAAGATACACAGACTGCAGGTTGTGACTGCAATGAATGAACACAGACTGCAAGTTGTGACTGTACTGAAAGATACACAGACTGCAGGTTGGACTGCACTGAATGATACACAGACTGCAGGTTGTGACTGCACTGAATGATACACAGACGGCAGGTTGTGACTGCTCAGGATGATGCACAGGCCGCGGGTTGTAACTGCATTGAATGACACACAGACTGCAGGTTGTGACTGCTCAGAATGATACGCAGACTGCAGGTTGTGACTGAACAGAATATTACACAGACTGCAGGTTATGACTGCACAGAATGGCACACAGACTGCAGATTGTGACTGAACTGAATGATACACAGACTGCAGGTTGCAACTGCACTGAATGAGACACAGACTGCAAGGTGTGTCTGTATGGAATGATACACAACCTACAGGTTGTTACTGTTCAGAATGATACACAGACTGCAGGTTGTGAATACTGAATGATACACAGACTGCAAGTTGTAACTGCACTGAATGATACACAGACGGCAGGTTTCGACTGCTCAGAATGATAGGCAGACGCAGGTTGTGACTGTTCAGAAAGATACGCAGACTGCAGGTTGTGACTGCACTGAATGATACACAGATTTCAGATTGTAACTTCACTGTATGATACACATGCTGCAGGGAGTGTCTGTACAGAATGATACACAGACTGCAGATAGTGACTACTGAATGATACACAGACTGCAGGTTGTGACAGCACAGAATGATACATAGGCTGAAGGGTGCAACTGTAGTGAATCATACACAGATTGCAAGGAGTGACTTCACTGAATGATACGCAGACTGCAGGTTGTAACTGCACAGAATGACACAGATTGCAGGGAGGACTTCACTGAATGATATGCAGACCGCAGGTTGTAACCTCAGAATGATACACAGACTGAAGGGTGTGACTGCAGTGAATCATACACAGATTGCAGGAGGACTTACCGAATGATATGCAGACTGCAGGTTGTAACTGCACAGAATGATACACAGATTGCAGGTTGTGACTGCACTGGATGATACACATACTGCAGATTGTGACTGAACAGAATGATACACAACTGCAGGTTGTGACTGAACAGAATGATACACAGACTGCAGGTTGGGACTACTGAATGATACACAGACTGCAGGTTGTGACTGTACAGAATGATGTCATAGAAGGCAGGGTTGGACTGCAACTGAATGATACACAGACTGCAGGTTGTAACTGCACTTAATGATACACAGATTGCAGGTTGTAAATGCACTGAATGATACACAGACTGCAGGTTGTAACTGCACCAAATGATACACAGATTGCAGGTGTAACTGCACCAAATTTTAAAAAGACTGCAGGTTGTAACTACACTGAATGATACAGACTGCAAGTTGTGACTGTACTGGAAAGATACGGACCGCAGGTGGTGACTGCATTGAATGATACAGTCCGCAGGTTGTGACTGTACTGAAAGATACAAAGACCGCAGGTTGTACTGCAATGAATGATACACAGACTGCAGGTTGCGTACTGCACTGAATGATACACAGAATGCAGGTTGTGTCTGCACTGAATGATACTCAGATTGCAGGCTGTGATTGCACGAATGATACACAGACTGCAGGATGTGACTGTTCTGAAGATACACAGACCGCAGGTTGGACTGCACTTGAATGATACACAGACTGCAGGTCTGACCTGCACTGAATGATACACATACTGCAGGTCATACGGCACAATGATACACGACTGAAAGGTGGCTACTATAGTGAATCACCACAGATTGCAGGAGGACTTACCGAATGATACGCAGACTGCAGGTTGTAACTGCACAGAATGATACACAGATTGCAGGAATGACTTCACTGAATGATACGCAGACTGCAGGGTTGTAACTGCAGAGAATGATAAACAGATTGCAGGGAGTGACTCACTGAATGATACGCAGACTGCAGGTTGTAACTGCACAGAATGATACACAGATTGCAGGTGGTGACTGCAATTGAATGATACACAGACTGCAAGTTGTGACTGCTTAGAATGATACACGACTGCAGGCTGTGACTGCACAGAATGATATACAGACTGCAGGTTGTAATCCTCACAGAATGACAAACAGACTGAAGGCGTGACCATAGTGAATGATACACAGACAGCAGGAGTGACTTCACTGAATGATACTGGAGACTGCAGGTTGTAACTGCACAGAATGAACACAGATTGCAGGAGTGACTGCACTGATGATGCACAGACTTCAGGAGTGCCTACTGAATGATAGACAGACTGCAGGTTGTGACTGCACAGAATGATACGAGACTGCAGGTAGTGTCTGTACTGAAAGACACACAGACCGCAGGTTGCGACTGCTCAGGAATGATACGCAGAATGCAGTTTGTGACAGCACAGAATGAATACAGACTGAAGGGTACTGACTGTAGTGAATCATGCACAGATTGCAGGGAGTGACTTCACTGAATGACACAGACCGCAGATTGTGACTATCAATGATACACAGACTGCAGCCGTTGTGACTGCACATGGAATGATAGAGAGACTGAAGGTGCAACTGTAGTGAATCATACACAGATTACAGGAGTGACTCACTGAATGATACGAGTCTGCAGGTTATAACCTCACAGAATGATACACAGACTGAAGGGTGTGACTGTAGTGAATCGCATACAGATTGTGGGAGTGAGGTTCATTGAATGATATTAAGACTGCAGGATGTATTACACAGAATGATACACAGATTGCAGGTTGTGACTGCACTGAATGATACACAAACTGCAAGTTGTGCCTGCTTAGTGATACACAGACTGCAGGCTGTGACTGCACAGAATGACATCCAGACTGCAGGTTGTAACCTACAGAATGACACACAGACAGAAGGGTGTGACTGTAGTGAATCATACATGATTGCAAGGAGTGACTTCACTGAATCCTACGCAGGCTGCAGGTTGTAACCTCACAGATTGATACACAGACTGGAAGGGTGAGCTGCTCAGAAAGATACGAGACTGCAGGTTGTGACTGCACTGAATAATGCCACAGATTGCAGATTGCACTGCACTAAACTGACACACAGGCTGCAGGAGTGTCTGTACAGTATGACTAGACAGACTGCAGATTGTGATCTACTGAATGATACACATGACTGCAGGTTGAGACTGCAAAAGAATGATATAGATCTGAAGGGTGCGACTGTATTGAATCATACACAGATTGCAGGGAGGAATTCACTGAATGATACTTAGACTGCAGGTTGTAACTCACAGAATGATACACAGATTGCAGGGAGTGACTTCACTGAATGATACGAAGACCGCAGGTTGCAACCTCACCAGAATGATACACAGACTGAAGGGTGTGTGCAGTGAATCATACACAGATTGCAGGGAGTGACTTCAATGAATGATACGAGACTGCAGGTTGTAACTGCACAGAATGATACATGGATTGCAGGTTGTGACTGTACCTAATGATACACAGACTACAGATTGTGACTGAACAGAATGATACACAACTGCAGGTTGTGACTGAACTGAATGATGCACAGACTGCAGGTTGTGACTACTGGAAAGATACTCAGACTGCAGGTTGTGACTGTACAGAATGACATAGACGGCAGGTGTTACTGCACTGAATGATTCACAGATCCGCAGGTTGTAACTGCACTAAATGATACACAGAAAGCAGGTTGTAACTGCACTAATGATACACTGACTTGGTTGTGAACTGCACCAAATGATACATGACTGTAGGTTGTGACTGTACTGAATGATTCACAGACTGCAGGTTGTAACTGCACTGAATGATACACAGACTGCAGGTTGTGACTGCTACAGAATGATACACAGACTGGTTAGAGACTGCACAGAATGATACATAGACTGAAGGGTGTGACTGTATTGAATCATGCACAGATTGCAGGAGGAATTCACTGAATGATACGCAGACTGCAGGTTGTAACTGCACAGAATGATACACAGATTGCAGGGAGTGACTTCACTGAATGATACGAGACCGCAGGTTGTAACCTCACAGAATGACACACAGACTGAAGGGTAGTGACTGTAGTGAATCATACACAGATTGCGGGAGGACTTCAATGAATGATACGCAGACTGCAGGTTGTAACTCACAGAATGATACACAGATTGCAGGTTGTGACTGTACTGAATGATACACAGACTACAGATAGTGACTGAACAGAATGATACACAGACTGCAGGTTGTGACTACTGAAAGATACTCAGACTGCAGGTTGTGACTGTACAGAATGATACAGACGGCAGGTTGTGACTGCACTGAATGATACACAGACTGCAGGTTGTAACTGCACTAAATGATACACAGAATGCAGGTTGTAACTGCACTGAATGATACACAGACTGCAGGTTGTAACTGCACTAAATGATACACAGATTGTAGGTTGTAACTGTACTGAATGATTCACAGACTGCAGGTTGTAACTGCACTGAATGATACACAGACTGCAAGTTGTGACAGTACTGAAAGATACACAGACTGCAGGTTGTGATTGCACTGAATGATACACAGACTGCAGGTTGTGACTGTACTGAAAGAGACACAGACTGCAGGTTGTGACTGCACTGAATGATACACAGACTGCAGGTTGTGACTGCACTGAATGATACACAGACTGCAGGTTGTGACTGCACTGAAAGATACGCAGACTGCAGGATGTGACTGTACATGAAAGATACACAGACTGCAGGTTTTGACAGCACTGAATGATACACAGACTGCAGGTTGTGACTGCACTGAATGATACACAGACTGCCGGTTATGACTGCTCAGAATGATACACCGACTGCAGGTTCTGGCTGCTCAGAATGATATGCAGACTGCAGGTTGTGACTGCACAGAATGATATGCAGACTGAAGGGTGCGACTGTTGTGAATCATACACAGAATGCAGGGAGTGACTTCACTGAATGATATGCAGACTGCAGGTTGTAACCTCACAGAATGATACATAGACTGAAGGGTGAACTGTAGTGAATCATCACACGGATTGCAGGAGTGACTTTACTGAATGATATGCAGACTGCAGGTTGTAACTGCACAGAATGATACACAGATTGCAGGTCATACTGCTCAGAATGATAGGCAGACCAACGTCGAGACTGTTCAGAAAGATACGAAGACTGCAGGTTGTGACTGCACTGAATGATGCACAGATTGAAGATTATAACTGCACTGAATGATGCAACGGCTGCAGTGAGTGTCTGTAAAGAATGATACACAGAATGCAGATTGTGACTACTGAATGATACACAGACTGCAGGTTGTGACTGTACTGAAAGATACACAGACTGCAGGTTGTGACTGCAATGAATGATACACAGACTGCAAGTTGTGACTGTACTGAAAGATACACAGACTGCAGGTTGTGACTGCACTGAATGATACACAGACTGCAGGTTGTGACTGCACTGAATGATACACAGACGGCAGGTTGTGACTGCTCAGAATGATACACAGGCCGCGGTTGTAACTGCATTGAATGACACACAGACTGCAGGTTGTGACTGCTCAGAATGATACGCAGACTGCAGGTTGTGACTGAACAGAATATTACACAGACTGCAGGTTGTGACTGCACAGAATGGCACACAGACTGCAGATTGTGACTGAACTGAATGATACACAGACTGCAGGTTGCAACTGCACTGAATGAGACACAGACTGCAAGGTGTGTCTGTATGGAATGATACACAACCACAGGTTGTTACTGTTCAGAATGATACACACTGCAGGTTGTGAATACTGAATGATACAGACTGCAAGTTGTAACTGCACTGAATGATACACAGACGCAGGTTGTGACTGCTCAGAATGATAGGCAGACTGCAGGTTGTGACTGTTCAGAAAGATACGCAGACTGCAGGTTGTGACTGCACTGAATGATACACAGATTTTAGATTGTAACTTCACCGTATGATACACATGCAGGGAGTGTCTGTACAGAATGATACACAGACTGCAGATAGTGACTACTGAATGATACACAGACTGCAGGTTGTGACAGCACAGAATGATACATAGGCTGAAGGGCAACTGTAGTGAATCATACACAGATTGCAAGGAGTGACTTCACTGAATGATACGCAGACTGCAGGTTGTAACTGCACAGAATGATACACAGATTGCAGGAGTGACTTCACTGAATGATATGCAGACCGCAGGTTGTAACCTCACAGAATGATACACAGACTGAAGGGTGTGACTGTAGTGAATCATACACAGATTGCAGGAGTGACTTCACTGAATGATATGCAGACTGCAGGTTGTAACTGCACAGAATGATACACAGATTGCAGGTCATGACTGCACTGGATGATACACATACCGCAGATTGTGACTGAACAGAATGATACACAAACTGCAGGTTGTGACTGAACAGAATGATACACAGACTGCAGGTTGGGACTACTGAATGATACACAGACTGCAGGTTGTGACTGTACAGAATGATACATAGAGGCAGGTTGGACTGCACTGAATGATACACAGACGGCAGGTTGTAACTGCACTTAATGATACACAGATTGCAGGTTGTAAATGCACTGAATGATACACAGACTGCAGGTTGTAACTGCACCAAATGATACACAGATTGCAGGTGTAACTGCACCAATTTACAAAGACTGCAGGTTGTAACTACACTGAATGATACACAGACTGCAAGTTGTGACTGTACTGAAAGATAGCAGACTGCAGGTGGTGACTGCATTGAATGATACACAGTCTGCAGGTTGTGACTGTACTGAAAGATACAAAGACTGCAGGTTGTGACTGCAATGAATGATACACAGACTGCAGGTTGCGACTGCACTGAATGATACACAGAATGCAGGTTGTGTCTGCACTGAATGATACTCAGATTGCAGGTTGTGACTGCACTGAATGATACACAGACTGCAGGATGTGACTGTTCTGAAAGATACACAGACTGCAGGTTGTGACTGCACTGAATGATACACAGACTGCAGGTTGTGACTGCACTGAATGATACACATACTGCAGGTTGCGACTGCACAGAATGATACATAGACTGAAAGGTGCGACTATAGTGAATCACTCACAGATTGCAGGGAGTGACTTCACTGAATGATACGCAGACTGCAGGTTGTAACTGCACAGAATGATACACAGATTGCAGGGAATGACTTCACTGAATGATACGCAGACTGCAGGTTGTAACTGCAGAGAATGATACACAGATTGCAGGGAGTGACTTCACTGAATGATACGCAGACTGCAGGTTGTAACTGCACAGAATGATACACAGATTGCAGGTGGTGACTGCACTGAATGATACACAGACTGCAAGTTGTGACTGCTTAGAATGATACACAGACTGCAGGCTGTGACTGCACAGAATGATATACAGACTGCAGGTGTATCCTCACAGAATGATAAACAGACTGAAGGGTGTGACTATAGTGAATGATACACAGACAGCAGGAGTGACTTCATAATGAATGATAGACTGCAGGTTGTAACTGCACAGAATGATACACAGATTGCAGGGAGTGACTGCACTGGATGATGCACAGACTACAGGGAGTGCCTACTGCACTGAATGATGCACAGACTGCAGGGAGTGCCTACTGAATGATAGACAGACTGCAGGTTGTGACTGCACAGAATGATACGCAGACTGCAGGTTGTGTCTGTACTGAAAGATACACAGACTGCAGGTTATGACTGCTCAGAATGATACGCAGACTGCAGGTTGTGACAGCACAGAATGATACACAGACTGAAGGGCAATGACTGTAGTGAATCATGCACAGATTGCAGGGAGTGACTTCACTGAATGATACACAGACTGCAGATTGTGACTACTGAATGATACACAGACTGCAGGTTGTGACTGCACAGAATGATAGAGACTGAAGGGTGCAACTGTAGTGAATCATACACAGATTACAGGGAGTGACTTCACTGAATGATACGCAGTCTGCAGGTTATAACCTCACAGAATGATACACAGACTGAAGGGTGTGACTGTAGTGAATCGTACACAGATTGCAGGTGTGACTTCATTGAATGATACGAAGACTGCAGGATGTACTACACAGAATGATACACAGATTGCAGGTTGTGACTGCACTGAATGATACACATACTGCAAGTTGTGACTGCTTAGAATGACACACAGACTGCAGGCTGTGACCGCACAGAATGATATCCAGACTGCAGGTTGTAACCTCACAGAATGATACACAGACAGAAGGGTGACTGTAGTGAATCATACACAGATTGCAAGGAGTGACTTCACTGAATCCTACACAGGCTGCAGGTTGTAACCTCACAGATTGATACACAGACTGAAGGGTGTGACAGTTCAGAAAGATACGCAGACTGCAGGTTGTGACTGCACTGAATAATACACAGATTGCAGATTGTAACTGCACTAAATCATACACAGGCTGCAGGGAGTGTCTGTACAGTATGATACACAGACTGCAGATTGTGACTACTGAATGATACACAGACTGCAGGTTGAGACTGCAAAGAATGATACATAGACTGAAGGGTGCGACTGTATTGAATCATACACAGATTGCAGGGAGTGAATTCACTGAATGATACGCAGACTGCAGGTTGTAACTGCACAGAATGATACACAGATTGCAGGGAGTGACTTCACTGAATGATACGAAGACCGCAGGTTGTAACCTCACAGAATGATACACAGACTGAAGGGTGTGACTGTAGTGAATCATACACAGATTGCAGGGAGTGACTTCAATGAATGATACGCAGACTGCAGGTTGTAACTGCACAGAATGATACACAGATTGCAGGTTGTGACTGTACTGAATGATACACAGACTACAGATTGTGACTGAACAGAATGATACACAAACTGCAGGTTGTGACTGAACAGAATGATACACAGACTGCAGGTTGTGACTACTGAAAGATACTCAGACTGCAGGTTGTGACTGTACAGAATGATACATAGACGGCAGGTTGTTACTGCACTGAATGATACACAGACTGCAGGTTGTAACTGCACTAAATGATACACAGAAAGCAGGTTGTAACTGCACTGAATGATACACAGACTGCAGGTTGTAACTGCACTAAATGATACACAGATTGCAGGTTGTAACTGTACTGAATGATTCACAGACTGCAGGTTGTAACTGCACTGAATGATACACAGACTGCAAGTTGTGACAGTACTGAAAGACACAGACTGCAGGTTGTGATTGCACTGAATGATACACAGACTGCAGGTTGTGACTGTACTGAAAGAGACACAGACTGCAGGTTGTGACTGCACTGAATGATACACAGACTGCAGGTTGTGACTGCACTGAATGATACACAGACTGCAGGTTTTGACTGCACTGAATGATACACAGACTGCAGGATGTGACTGTACATGAAAGATACACAGACTGCAGGGTTTGACTGCACTGAATGATACACAGACTGCAGGTTATGACTGCTCAGAATGATACACTGACTGCAGGTTCCGGCTGCTCAGAATGATATGCAGACTGCAGGTTGTGACTGCACAGAATGATATGCTGACTGAAGGGTGCGACTGTTGTGAATCATACACAGAATGCAGGGAGTGACTTCACTGAATGATATGCAGACTGCAGGTTGTAACCTCACAGAATGATACATAGACTGAAGGGTGCAACTGTAGTGAATCATACACGGATTGCAGGGAGTGACTTCACTGAATGATATGCAGACTGCAGGTTGTAACTGCACAGAATGATACACAGATTGCAGGTTGTGACTGCTCAGAATGATAGGCAGACTGCTGGTTGTGACTGTTCAGAAAGATACGAAGACTGCAGGTTGTGACTGCACTGAATGATGCACAGATTGCAGATTATAACTGCACTGAATGATGCACAGGCTGCAGGGAGTGTCTGTAAAGAATGATACCCAGAATGCAGATTGTGACTACTGAATGATACACAGACTGCAGGTTGTGACTGTACTGAAAGATACAGACTCGCAGGTTGTACTGCAATGAATGATACACAGACTGCAGGTTGTGACTGCACTGAATGATACACAGAATGCAGGTTGTACTGCACTGAATGATACTCATACTGCAGGTTGTGACTGCACTGAATGATACAAAGACTGCAGAATGTAACTGTACTGAATGATACACAGACTGCAGGTTGTGACTGCACAGAATGATATATAGACTGAAGGGTGTGACTGTAGTGAATCATGCACTGATTGCAGTGAGTGACTTCACTGAATGATACGATACTGCAGGATGTAACTGCACAGAATGATACACAGATTGCATTGAGTGACTTCACTGAATGATATGCAGACTGCAGGTTGTAACTCTCACAGAATGATACACAGACTGAAGGGGTGACTGTACTGAATCATACACAGATTGAAGGGAGTGACTTAACTGAATGACACGCAGACTGCAGGTTGTAACTGCACAGAATGATACATATATTGCAGGTTGTGACTGCACTGAATGACACAGACTGCAGATTGTGACTGTACTGAATGATACACAGACTGCAGATTGCTACCGAACAGAATGATACACAGACTGCAGGTTGTGACTACTGAATGATACACAGACAGCAGGTTGTGATTTTACAGAATGATACACAGACTGCAGGTTGTAACTACACTGAATGATACACAGACCGCTAGGTGTGTGACTGCAGTGAATGATACACAGACTGCAGGTTGTAACTGCACTGAATGATAAACAGACTGCAGGTTGTGACTGTACTGAAAGATACACAGACTGCAGGTTGTGACTGCACTGAATGATACACAGACTGCAGGTTGTGACTGCACTGAATGATACACAGACTGCAGGTTGTGACTGCACTGAAAGATACACAGACTGCAGGTTGTGACTGCACTGAATGATACACAGACTGCAGGTTGTAACTGCACAGAATGATACACAGATTGCAGGGAGGACTTCACTGAAAGAAACACAGACTGCAGAGCGTGCCTACTAAATGAAAGACAGACTGCAGGTTGTGACTACACAGAATGATACACAGACTGCAGGTTATGACTGCTCAGAATGATGCACAGACTGCAGGTTATGACTACACAGATGATACACAGACTGAAGGGTGCGACTGCAGTGAATCATGCACAGATTGCAGAGAGTTACTTCACTGAATGATACACAGACTGCAGGTTGTAACTGCAAAGAATGATACACAGATTGCAGGTTATGACTGCTCAGAATGATAAGCAGAGTGCAAGTTGTGACTATTGAATGATACACAGGCTGCAGGTTGTAACTGCACTGAATGATTCACAGACTGCAGGTTGTGACTGCTAAGAATGATACACAGACTGCAGGTTATGACTGCTCAGAATGATACGCAGACTGCAGGTTGTGACGGAACTGAATTTTACACAGGCTGCGGGTTGTAACTGCATTGAATGAAACACAGACTGCAGGTTGTGACTTCAAGAATGATACGCAGACTGCAGGTTGTGACTGAACAGAAAATTACACAGACTGCAGGTTGTGACTGCACTGAATGATACACAGACTGCAGGTTGTGACTGCTCAGAATGATACACAGACTGCAGGTTATGACTGCTCAGAATGATACCCAGACTGCAAGTTGTGACGGCACTGAATGATACACAGGCTGCAGGTTGTAACTGCATTGAATGACACACAGACTGCAGGTTGTGTCTGCTCAGAATGATACGCAGACTGCAGGTTGTGACTGAACAGAATATTACACAGACTGCAGGTTGTGACTGAACAGAATGGCACACAGACTGCAGATTTTTGACTGAACTGAATGATACACAGACTGCAGGTTGCAACTGCACTGAATGATACACAGACTGCAAGGTGTGTTTGTATGGAATGATACACAGACTACAGGTTGTGACTGTTCAGAATGATACACAGACTGCAGGTTGTGACTACTGAATGATACACAGACTGCAAGTTGTAACTGCACTGAATGATACACAAACGGCAGGTTGTGACTGCTCTGATTGATAGGCAGACTGCAGGTTGTGACTGTTCAGAAAAGTATGCAGACTGCAAGTTGTGACTGCACTGAATGATACACAGATTGCAGAATGTAACTGCACTGAATGATACACATGCTGCAGGGAATGTCTGTACAGAATGATACACAGACTGCAGATTGTGACTACTGAATGATACACAGACTGCAGGTAGTGACTGCACAGAATGATACATAGGCTGAAGGTTGCGACTGTAGTGAATCATACACAGATTGGAGGGAGTGACTTCACTGAATGATACGCAGACTGCAGGTTGTAACTGCACAGAATGATACACAGATTGCAGGGAGTGACTTACTGAATGATACACAGAGTTCAGGTTGCAACTGCACAGAATGATACACAGACTGCAGGTTGTGATTGCAGTGGATGATACACAGACTGCAGATTGTGACTGAACAAATGATACGAGACTGCAGGTTGTGACTGCACAGAATGATACACACAGACTGAAGGGTGCACTGTAGTGAATCATGCACAGATTGCAGAGAGTGACTTCACTGAATGATACACAGACTGCAGGTTGTAACTGCACAGAATGACACAGATTGCAGGTTATGACTGCTCAGAATGATAAGCAGAGTGCAAGTTAGACTATTGAATGATACACAGGCTGCAGGTTGTAACTGCACTGAATGATACACAGACTGCAGGTTGTGACTGCTCAGAATGATAAACAGACTGCAGGTTATGACTGCTCAGAATGATACGTGACTGCAGGTTGTGACGGCACTGAATGATACACAGGCTGCGGGTTGTAACTGCATTGAATGACACAAAGACTGCAGGTTGTGACTGCTCAGAATGATATGCAGACTGCAGGTTGTGACTGAACAGAATATTACACAGATGGCAGGTTGTGACTGCTCAGAATGTTAGGCAGACTGCAGGTTGTGACTGTTCGAAAGATACGAGACTGCAGGTTGTGACTGCACTGAATGATACACGTATTGCAGATTGTAACTGCACTGAATGATACACATGCTGCAGGAAGTGTCTGTACAGAATGATCCACAGACTGTAGATTGGGACTACTGAATGATACACAGACTACAGGTTGTGACAGCACAGAATGATACATAGGCTGAAGGGTGCGACTGTAGTGAATCATACACAGATTGCAGGGAGTGACTTCACTGAATGATACGCAGACTGCAGTTTGTAACTGCACAGAATGATACACAGATTGCTGGGAGTGTCTTCACTGAATGATATGCACACCGCAGGTTGTAACCACACAGAATGATACACAGACTGAAGTGTGTGATTGTAGTGAATCATACACAGATTGCATGGAGTGACTTCACTGAATGATACGCAGACTGCAGGTTGTAACTGAACAGAATGAAACACAGATTGCAGGTTGTGACTGCACTGGATGATACACAGACTGCAGATTCTGACTGAACAGAATGATACACATACTGCAGGTTGTCACTGAACAGAATTATACACAGACTGCAGGTTGGGACTACTGAATGATACACAGACTGCATGTTGTGACTGTACAGAATGATACATAGAAGGCAGGTTGTGACTGCACTGAATGATACACAGACTGCAGGTTGTAACTGCACTAAATGATACACAGATTGCAGGTTGTAACTGCACTAAATTTTACACAGACTGCAGGTTGTAACTGCACTGAATGATACACAGACTGCAAGTTGTGACTGTACTGAAAGATACGCAGACTGCAGGTTGTGACTGCACTGAACGATACACAGTCTGCAGGTTGTGACTGTATTGAAAGATGCAAAGACTGCAGGTTGTGACTGCAATTAATGATAACAGACTGCAGGTTGCGACTGCACTAAATGATACACAGAATGCAGGTTGTGACTGCACTGAATGATACTCAGACTGCAGGTTGTGACTGCACTGAATGATTCACAGACTGCAGGATGTGACTGTACTGAAAGATACACAGACTGCAGGTTGTGACTGCACTGAATGATACACAGACTGAAGGTTGTGACTGCACTGAATGACACACAGACTGCTGGTTGCGACTGCACAGAATGATACATAGACTGAAAGGTGCGACTATAGTGAATCACTCACAGATTGCAGGGAGTGACTTCACTGAATGAAACGCAGACTGCAGGTTGTAACTGCACAGAATGATACACAGATTGCAGCAAATGACTTCACTGAATGATACGCAGACTGCAGGTTGTAACTGCAGAGAATGATACACAGATTGCAGGAAGTGACTTCACTGAATGATATGCAGACTGCAGGTTGTAACCTCACAGAATAATACACAGACTGAAGGGTGTGACTGTAGTGAATCATACACAGATTGCAGGGAGTGACTTCACTGAATGATACGCAGACTGCAGGTTGTAACTGCACAGAATGATACACAGATTGCAGGTGGTGACTGCACTGAGTGATACACAGACTGCAAGTTGTGACTGCTTAGAATGATACAGACCTGCAGGCTGTGACTGCACAGAATGATATACAGACTGCAGGTTGTAACCTCACAGAATGATAAACAGACTGAAGGGTGTGACTGTAGTGAATCATACACAGACAGCAGGGAGTGACTTCACTGAATGATACATAGACTACAGGTTGTAACTGCACAGAATGATACACAGATTGCATGGAGTGACCTCTGGATGATGCACAGACTACAGGGAGTGCCTACTGCACTGAATGATACACAGACTGCAGGGAGTGCCTACTGAATGATAGACAGACTGCAGGTTGTGACTGCTCAGAATGATACGCAGACTGCAGGTTGTGTCTGTACTGAAAGATACACAGACTGCAGGTTATGACTGCTCAGAATGATACGCAGACTGCAGGTTGTGACAGCACAGAATGATACACAGACTGAAGGGTGCGACTGTAGTGAATCATGCCCAGATTGCAGGGAGTGACTTCACTGAATGATACACAGACTGCAGATTGTGACTACTGAATGATACACATACTGCAGGTTGTGACTGCACAGAATGATACAGAGACTGAAGGGTGCAACTGTAGTGAATCATACACAGATTACAGGGAGTGACTTCACTGAATGATACGCAGACTGCTGGTTGTAACCTCACAGAATGATACACAGACTGAAGGGTGTGACTGTAGTGAATCGTACACAGATTGCAGGAGTGACTTCATTGAATGATATGCAGACTGCAGGATGTATCTACACAGAATGATACCCAGATTGCAGGTTGTGACTGCACTGAATGATACACAGACTGCAAGTTGTGACTGCTTAGAATGATACACAGACTGCAGGCTGTGACTGCACAGAATGATATACAGACTGCAGGTTGTAACCTCACAGAATGATACACAGACTGAAGGGTGTGACTGTAGTGAATCATACACAGATTGCAAGGAGTGACTTCACTAAATGATACAAAGACTGCAGGTTGTAACCTCAAAGATTGATACACAGACTGAAGGGTGTGACTGTAGTGAATCATACACAGACTGCAAGTTGTGACTGCTTAGAATGATACACAGACTGCTGGTTGTGACTGTTCAGAATGATACGCAGACTGCAGGTTGTGACTGCACTGAATGATACACAGATTGCAGATTGTCACTGCACTAAATCATACACAGGCTGCAGGGAATGTCTGTACAGTATGATACACAAACTGCAGATTGTGACTACTGAATGATACACAGACTGCAGGTTGTGACTGCAAAGAATGATATATAGACTGAAGGGTGCGACTGTAGTGAATCATACACAGATTGCAGGGAGTGACTTCACTGAATGATACGCAGACTGCAGGATGTAACTGCACAGAATGATACACAGATTGCAGGGAGTGACTTCACAGAATGAAACACAGACTGAAGGGTGTGACTGTAGTGAATCATACACAGATTGCAGGGAGTGACTTCAATGAATGATACGCAGACTGCAGGTTGTAACTACGCAGAATGATACACAGATTGCAGGTTGTGACTGTACTGAATGATACACAGACTACAGATTGTGACTGAACAGAACGATACACAAACTGCAGGTTGTGACTGAACAGAATGATACACAGACTGCAGGCTGTGACTACTGAAAGATACTCAGACTGCAGGTTGTGACTGTACATAATGATTCATAGACGGCAGGTTGTGACTGCACCGAATGATACACAGACTGCAGGTTGTAACTGCACTAAATGATACACAGAATGCAGGTTGTAACTGCACTGAATGATACACAGACTGCAGGTTGTAACTGCACCAAATGATACACAGATTGCAGGTTGTAACTGTACTGAATGATCCAGACCGCAGGTTGTAACCGTGCACTAAATGATACACAGACTGCAAGTTGTGGCCCCTAGAATGATACACAGACTGCAGGCTGTGACTGCACAGAATGATATACAGACTGCAGGTTGTAACCTCACAGAATGATACACAGACTGAAGGGTGTGACTGTAGTGAATCATACACAGATTGCAAGGAGTGACTTCACTGAATGATACAAAGACTGCAGGTTGTAACCTCAAAGATTGATACACAGACTGAAGGGTGTGACTGTAGTGAATCATACACAGACTGCAAGTTGTGACTGCTTAGAATGATACACAGGCTGCAGGGAGTGTCTGTACAGTATGATACACAGACTGCAGATTGTGACTACTGAATGTTACACAGACTGCAGGTTGAGACTGCAAAGAATGATACATAGACTGAAGGGTGCGACTGTATTGAATCATTCACAGATTGCAGGGAGTGACTTCACTGAATGATACGCAGACTGCAGGATGTAACTGCACAGAATGATACACAGATTGCAGGGAGTGACTTCACTGAATGATACGCAGACTGCTGGTTGTAACCTCACAGAATGAAACACAGACTGAAGGGTGTGACTGTAGTGAATCGCACACAGATTGCAGGAGTGACTTCATTGAATGACACGAGACTGCAGGATGTATCTACACAGAATGATGCCCAGATTGCAGGTTGTGACTGCACTGAATGATACACAGACTGCAAGTTGTGACTGCTTAGAATGATACACAGACTGCAGGCTGTGACTGCACAGAATGATATACAGACTGCAGGTTGTAACCCTTCACAGAATGATACACAGACTGAAGGGTGTGACTGTAGTGAATCATACACAGATTGCAAGGAGTGACTTCACTAAATGATACAAAGACTGCAGGTTGTAACCTCAAAGATTGATACACAGACTGAAGGGTGTGACTGTAGTGAATCATACACAGACTGCAAGTTGTGACTGCTTAGAATGGTACACAGACTGCTGGTTGTGACTGTTCAGAAAGATGCGCAGACTGCAGGTTGTGACTGCACTGAATGATACACAGATTGCAGATTGTCACTGCACTAAATCATACACAGGCTGCAGGGAATGTCTGTACAGTATGATACACAGACTGCAGATTGTGACTACTGAATGATACACAGACTGCAGGTTGTGACTCCAAAGAATGATATATAGACTGAAGGGTGCGACTGTAGTGAATCATACACAGATTGCATGGAGTGACATCACTGAATGAAACACAGACTGAAGGGTGTGACTGTAGTGAATCATACACAGATTGCAGGAGGACTTCAATGAATGATACGCAGAGACTGCAGGTTGTAACTGCACAGAATGATACACAGATTGCAGGAGGACTTCACAGAATGAAACACAGACTGAAGGGTGTGACTGTAGTGAATCATACACAGATTGCAGGGAGTGACTTCAATGAATGATACGTAGACTGCAGGTTGTAACTGCGCAGAATGATACACAGGTTGCAGGTTGTGACTGTACTGAATGATACACAGACTACAGATTGTGACTGAACAGAACGATACACAAACTGCAGGTTGTGACTGAACAGAATGATACACAGACTGCAGGTTGTGTCTACTGAAAGATACTCAGACTGCAGGTTGTGACTGTACAGAATGATACATAGACGGCAGGTTGTGACTGCACTGAATGATAAACAGACTGCAGGTTGTAACTGCACTAAATGATACACAGAATGCAGGTTGTAACTGCACTGAATGATACACAGACTGCAGGTTGTAACTGCACTAAATGATACACAGATTGCAGGTTGTAACTGTACTGAATGATTCACAGACTGCAGGTTGTAACTGCACTGAATGATACACAGACTGCAAGTTGTGACTCCTTAGAATGATACACAGACTGCAGGCTGTGACTCACAGAATGATATACAGACTGCAGGTTGTAACCTCACAGAATGATACACAGACTGAAGGGTGTGACTGTAGTGAATCATACACAGATTGCAAGGAGTGACTTCACTGAATGATACAAAGACTGCAGGTTGTAACCTCAAAGATTGATACACAGACTGAAGGGTGTGACTGTAGTGAATCATACACAGACTGCAAGTTGTGACTGCTTAGAATGATACACAGACTGCTGGTTGTGACTGTTCAGAAAGATACGCAGACTGCAGGTTGTGACTGCACTGAATGATACACAGATTGCAGATTGTAACTGCACTAAATCATACACAGGCTGCAGGGAATGTCTGTACAGTATGATACACAGACTGCAGACTGTGACTACCGAATGATACACAGACTGCAGGTTGTGACTGCAAAGAATGATATATAGACTGAAGGGGGCGACTGTAGTGAATCATACTCAGATTGCAGGGAGTGACTTCACTGAATGATACGCAGACTGCAGGTTGTGACTGCACTGAATGATACACAGATTGCAGATTGTCACTGCACTAAATCATACACAGGCTGCAGGGAATGTCTGTACAGTATGATACACAGACTGCAGATTGTGACTACTGAATGATACACAGACTGCAGGTTGTGACTGCAAAGAATGATATATAGACTGAAGGGTGCGACTGTAGTGAATCATACACAGATTGCATGGAGTGACTTCACTGAATGAAACACAGACTGAAGGGTGTGACTGTAGTGAATCATACACAGATTGCAGGGAGTGACTTCAATGAATGATACGCAGACTGCAGGTTGTAACTGCACAGAATGATACACAGATTGCAGGGAGTGACTTCACAGAATGAAACACAGACTGAAGGGTGTGACTGTAGTGAATCATACACAGATTGCAGGGAGTGACTTCAATGAATGATACGCAGACTGCAGGTTGTAACTGTGCAGAATGATACACAGGTTGCAGGTTTTGACTGTACTGAATGATACACAGACTACAGATTGTGACTGAACAGAACGATACACAAACTGCAGGTTGTGACTGAACAGAATGATACACAGACTGCAGGTTGTGTCTACTGAAAGATACTCAGACTGCAGGTTGTGACTGTACAGAATGATACATAGACGGCAGGTTGTGACTGCACTGAATGATACACAGACTGCAGGTTGTAACTGCACTAAATGATACACAGAATGCAGGTTGTAACTGCACTGAATGATACACAGACTGCAGGTTGTAACTGCACTAAATGATACACAGATTGCAGGTTGTAACTGTACTGAATGATTCACAGACAGCAGGTTGTAACTGCACTGAATGATACACAGACTGCAAGTTGTGACTCCTTAGAATGATACACAGACTGCAGGCTGTGACTGCACAGAATGATATACAGACTGCATGTTGTAACCTCACAGAATGATACACAGACTGAAGGGTGTGACTGTAGTGAATCATACACAGATTGCAAGGAGTGACTTCACTGAATGATACAAAGACTGCAGGTTGTAACCTCAAAGATTGATACACAGACTGAAGGGTGTGTCTGTAGTGAATCATACACAGACTGCAAGTTGTGACTGCTTAGAATGATACACAGACTGCTGGTTGTGACTGTTCAGAAAGATACGCAGACTGCAGGTTGTGACTGCACTGAATGATACACAGATTGCAGGTTGTAACTGCACTAAATCATACACAGGCTGCAGGGAATGTCTGTACAGTATGATACACAGACTGCAGATTGTGACTACCGAATGATACACAGACTGCAGGTTGTGACTGCAAAGAATGATATATAGACTGAAGGGTGCGACTGTAGTGAATCATACTCAGATTGCAGGGAGTGACTTCACTGAATGATACGCAGACCGCAGGTTGAAATCTCACAGAATGATACACAGACTGAAGGGTGTGACTGTAGTGAATCATACACAGATTGCAGGGAGTGACTTCAATGAATGATACGCAGACTGCAGGTTGTAACTGCGCAGAATGATACACAGATTGCAGGTTGTGACTGTACTGAATGATACACAGACTACAGATTGTGACTGAACAGAACGATACACAAACTGCAGGATGTGACTGAACAGAATGATGCACAGACTGCAGGTTGTGACTACTGAAATATACTCAGACTGCAGGTTGTGACTGCACAGAATGATACACAGACGGCAGGTTGTGACTGCACTAAATGATACACAGACTGCAGGTTGTAACTGCACTAAATGATACTCAGAATGCAGGTTGTAACTGCACTGAATGATACACAGACTGGTGGTTGTAACTGCACTAAATGATACACAGATTGCAGGTTGTAACTGTACTGAATGATTCACAGACTGCAGGTTGTAACTGCACTGAATGATACACAGACTGTAAGTTGTGACTGTACTGAAAGATACACAGACTGCAGGTTGTGATTGCACTGAATGATACACAGACTGCAGGTTGTGACTGTACTGAAAGAGACACAGACTGCAGGTTGTGACTGCACTGAATGATACACAGACTGCAGGTTGTGACTGCTCAGAATGATACACAGACTGCAGGTTCTAACTGCTCAGAATGATATGCAGACTGCAGGTTGTGACTGCACAGAATGATTTGCAGACTGAAGGGTGCGACTGTTGTGAATCATACACAGAATGCAGGGAGTGACTTCACTGAGTGATATGCAGACTGCAGGTTGTAACCTCACAGAATGATACATAGACTGAAAGGTGCGACTGTAGTGAATCATACATGGATTGCAGGGAGTGACTTCACTGAATGATACGCAGACCGCACGTTGTAACTGCACTGAATGATACACAGATTGCAGATTGTGACTGCTCAGAATGATAGGCAGACTGCCGGTTGTGACTGTTCAGCAAGATACGAAGACTGCAGGTTGTGACTGCACTGAATGATACACAGATTGCAGATTATAACTGCACTGAATGATGCACAGGCTGCAGGGAGTGTCTGTAAAGAATGATACACAGAATGCAGATTGTGACTACTGAATGATACACAGACTGCAGGTTGTGACTGCACAGAATGATACATAGACTGAAGGGTGCGACTGTAGTGAATCATACCCAGATTGCAGGGAGTGACTTCACTGAATGATACACAGACTGCAGGTTGTAACTGCAGAGAATGATACACAGATTGCAGGAAGTGACTTCACTGAATGATATGCAGACTGCAGGTTGTAACCTCACAGAATGATACACTGACTGAAGGGTGTGACTGTAGTGAATCATACACAGATTGCAGGGAGTGACTTCACTGAATGATACGCAGACTGCAGGTTGTAACTGCACAGAATGATACACAGACTGCAAGTAGTGACTGTACTGAAAGATACACAGACTGCAGGTTGTGACTGCACTGAATGATACACAGACTGCAGGCTGTGACTCTACTGAAAGATACACAGACTGCAGGTTGTGACTGCACTGAATGATACACAGACTGCAGGTTGTGACTGCACTGAATGATACACAGACTGCAGGATGTGACTGTACCGAAAGATACACAGACTGCAGGTTGTTACTGCACTCACTGATACACAGACTGCAGGTTGTGACTGCACTGAATGATACACAGACTGCAGGTTGCTACTGCACAGAATGATACATAGACTGAAGGGTGAGACTTTAGTGAATCATACACAGATTGCAGAGAGTGACTTCACTGAATGATACACAGACTGCAGGTTGTAACTGCACAGAATGATACACAGATTGCAGGTTGTGATAGCACTGGATGATGCACAGATTGCAGATTGTGACTGAACAGAATGATACACAAACTACAGGTTGTGACTGAACAGAATGATACACAGACTGCAGGTTATGACTACTGAATGATACACAGACTGCAGGTTGTGACTGTACAGAATGATACATAGACGGCAGGTTGTGACTGCACTGAATGATACACAGACTGCAGGTTGTAACTGCACTACATGATACACAGATTGCAGGTTGTAACTGTACTGAATGATGCACAGACTGCAGGTTGTAACTGCACTGAATGATACACAGATTGCAGGTTGTAACTGCACTAAATGATACACAGACTGCAGGTTGTAACTGCACTGAATGATACACAGACTGCAAGTTGTGACTGTACTGAAAGATACACAGACTACAGGTTGTGACTGCACTGAATGATACACAGATTGCAGGTTGTGACTATACTGAAAGATACACAGACTGCAGGTTGTGACTGCACTGAATGATACACAGACTGCAGGTAGTGACTGCACTGAATGATACACAGACTGCAGGTTGTGACTGCACTGAATGATACACAGACTGCAGGTTGTGACTGCACTGAATGATACACAGACTGCAGGATGTGACTGTACTGAAAGATACTTGGACTGCAGGTTGTGACTGCACTGAATGATACACAGACTGCAGGTTGTGACTGCACTGAATGATACTCAGACTGCAGGTTGCGACTGCACAGAATGATACTTAGACTGCAGGTTGTAATTGCACAGAATTATACACAGATTGCAGGGAGTGACTTCATTGAATGATACGCAGACTGCAGGTTGTAAATGCACAGAATGATACACAGATTACAGGGAGTGACTTCACTGAATGATATGCAGACTGCAGGTTGTAACCTCTCAGAATGATACACAGACTGAAGGGTGTGACTGGAGTGAATCATACACAGATTGCTGGGAGTGACTGCACTGGATGATACACAGACTACAGGGAGTGCCTACTGCACTGAATGATACACAGACTGCAGGGAGTGCCTACTGAATGATAGACAGACTGCAGGTTGTGACTGCACTGAATGATACATAGACTGCAAGTTGTGACTGCTTAGAATGATACACAGACTGCAGGCTGTGACTGCACAGAATGATATACAGACTGCAGGTTGTAACCTCACAGAATGATACACAGACTGAAGGGTGTGACTGTAGTGAATCATACACGGATTGCATGGAGTGACTTCACTGAATGATACGCAGACTGCAGTTTGTAACTGCACAGAATGATACACAGATTGCAGGTTGTGACTGCACAGAATGATGCAGATACTGCAAATTGTGACTGCATAGAATGATACACAGACTGCAGGTTGTGGACATATGGTGGCAGCGTGACAATGACTTCACCTTAGGACCAGAGCACCTTTACCACTCTGCCATCCTGAAGAAACATAATTATGTTTCAGCTGTGATCATTTTTTTATTCATATTCTACCACTCGGGACTCCCAAAATTAAACCAGATTTCAAGTGATTTCTATTTTAGTGTTTTAAATTTACTCCGACTAAGCCTGAGATAGCACCCGGCAATGGACAGACAAACTCGGGGCAGAGTAACTGTCAGAATGAAGGCCCTTCTGCTCTCTCAACATCTTGCCCTTTAGAAAAGCAGGCTGCCTTAGGTAAAAATGACAAATCTGTTAGAGGAAATATAAAGGACATGCCATTTATTAAAGATATGCTGCTTTCCTTTAAAGTGGATATTGCTGGGCTAAAATTGAGATTCCACCAATGATGAAAAAAAATTGCAGAAATCTCTAAATAAATGGACTCTTTTGAGGAACGTCTGGCATTTATTGAAGAATCATAAACCAAAATAGAATAGTTTGTGGAGGGAGAAGCAAGGCATTTAAACCGAGTAGCAGAAAAAAATGGAGGATTTAGAGAAAAGGGGGAGACAGAATAATTTGAGATTTGTGGGCATCCCTGAAAGTCTGAAAGGGTTAGATGTGGTTCATTTTCTGCAAGAGTTCATGCCCTCTCTTATGAATTATCACTGGGACTAGCCGTTGGAACTAGAAAGAGCACGCAGACAGATCCCTCTCTGCTGAACCGAAAAGTGGTCGGAGAGCCAAAACCATTATTGCAATGTTCCGACATTTCTTCATTAAGGAAAAAATCCTTCATGTTGCCAGAGAGAGGGAAATGCTGATGTGCAATAAAGAATGTAGTTATATTTTTCAAGACTTTTTCTGCTGATATTGTTGAGAAAAGAAAACTCTTTGCTCCAGCCAGGACTGCACTTTAAGGTCTGAATGTCAAGTATTTTATTAAGTACCCTGCTATCTTGATATTACAAAATGGGGGAACCATGCATACTTTTCAGTCAGCAGACGAGGCATGGAAATTTATACACAGAAACTGGCCTGATGCTACCCATAAATCCATTACTCCCAGGGCTTGAGCTGACCAACAGTCTTCAACTTTCTCAGCTGACTTGAGTGTCAAAACCAGCTGATGAAGCAGCACTTGACCAGAGTAACAAGGGGCAAACACTTATAGGAAAACCATTCCAATTTCTAAAAACAGATGTCACTCTTAAGACTGGGAACAAAGTTTCTGATAAATCTGTGCAGCTGTCTGTGGCAGCTGTACCTTTGGGAAGTGCATTCAATGCTCAGTATGTGTCTACTCATTCCCACTCTCAACAGAATGCTGGAGATTTTGTTGATTTTGCTGATGAGTCTTACCTGCAAGAAACATTAACTTTAGTACCGTTAAATGTGTATTGATCTTTTCTTGCCTTTTGCAGTGCCTTATGCTGCCTTTTACCTTCGAAGTGTATACAGCAAAGTTTTCTGGTGTAATTGCAGCAGGATTATGAATTACAGCTACTGCTGCACCTAACCTAATTTATGCTTCAGCCATAACACTTGACTATAGCTCTGGAGTGACTGCAAGCTATAATCTTTACTTACATGTATAAGCAGTTACTGCCATCTAGTGGCTAAATGTTTTAACTGCTGCAGTTAATGTTATTTCACTTTATTCTGTAAGGTTCCAGATTGTCTTCTACTTTGGATTGAAATTATTCTGGCACCTCAATATGAAGAGTTTCAGAAACCCAGAATCCCTTATAGTTACATGCCCATTCCTTAAAGGATAATTAGTACCCAGAGATTTAATAAATTTCCCCTAGATGCCTGGTGTTGCTTAGGAAGAGTCTGTTTTACTGGCTTTTACCACTATTTCCTAGATTACAATCCAGTCCGAGGGATGTGATGTTAGTGCTCTCCTTCCTTTGGTCAGCATCTATAAGGGGGGGGGTTAGAGTGTTAGAGTACAGTGGCCATTATTTGAACTTTACATTCCTTAGACTACATGGATCTAAAATTTAATAATAAGCTATTGCTTGTTTGACTCTTGCATAGTCCCAGCTTTTCTATGGCAGCTCTGAGAATAGCACTGAAGACACTGGTGATTTGGCTAATTATTTGAGCAGACTGTAGACCCCCAGCAAAAGGTAGCCCAGGAACCTGCCCCGACACATTGCTTTGGAGAGGTTAGGAGTAAGATAATCTACCAGGCTGGAGTTTTCAAACTCAGAATACTGGGTACAAATGATTTAATATTCTGGGCACACTGGAGCTACTGGGAGTAGGACGGACTCTCACACTGTATGTCTTCATGGGGCTTCTACTCTTAACAAACATATTTTTCTAGACGTAGTCTGAGAAATGGAAATGGAACCTTACATTTTTACATACTAGCAAAGCTGATTTAGAGGGTGATATATTAAACTAAATGGGTGTATTTCTCCCTTTGTAAAATTCCAATGGACATAAGGACAATTTTGACTTATCACTAGCTAGGTTGACCTGAGGTCTGGAGAGTGCTGACTGAATAAGCCCTGTGTACAGGATTCATCTGTGATTGGATGTTAAGGACAGTAAAATTAGATTTCCTCTAGTTGTTAAACTTGACTATTGTTTTAGTCAGTACTTATATGGTGCATTGCAGAGTTCGCAAATTTCTCTTTAATTATCTGGGCCCTGAATCTGATGTGTTTTGAATGGCAATTTCTAAATTAGTTATTTGTTAGACAAGGGTAGCATATTACAGAAATATATGGGAAATTGTTTATAAGCCAAATTATTTTTCATTGAATTGTTATTGAGTTATTTGGCATCAAAGTTTTTTTTTTCGTTTTAATCGGGTTCTTTAGTTTGTCCTGTTATCAAAGTGCTAAAGGCATCTTGGGGTTAATTGTTTTTTTTTTTTTATTAGCCCCAATGCATCTGTTTTTAGCCTTGAGACTATTATTTTTCCACTTTTTCTTGAAACTCGTATCTTAGATAAGTACAATCTTTACTTGCGATTTCCTTAACTGTTAAGATACTGTATTTGAACACTGCATTAATGCTTGTTTATTTATTTATAGCTTTTATATTTCAAATTGGTCAATTTGCTGGTTAACTATACTTTAGGTCTTTTCACTATTTGACTTTACTTTTGATTTGAGTAATCTAAAGCACACTTTTATTCCTGTTTAGTATTTCTACAGATATTTGCATATTTTGTTTAGGTCTCTAAAATGTCTAACATCTCTATTGGTACTGGGAATATTAAGGGGATGGGGTCCCCAATCAAGAGAAAAAAAGATACTTGCATACTTAAACAGAAATAAGTTAGATATTGTTTTACTTGAAGAAACACACTTAGAGGAGAGTGAAGCTAAAAGTTTGACCAGGTCCTGGGTAGCCCTGATAGAGTTTAGTTATTTTAATGCAAATAAAAGGGGTACTGCTATTCTAATTCAAAGAGAAGTCAATTTTGTGACGAGTTCTCATTATGCTGATCCAGAAGGTAGACTTCAAATTTTGGACAGTGCTATTGATGGTAAGGAAATCACTATTTGTAACATCTATGCACCCAACTCAGACCAAGCTTGCTTTTTAAAGACCTTAATATAAGACTGAGTATGTGTAACCCTCAGTCTCTGATTCTAGGAGGAGATTTCAATGAGGTGCTAGATAATCTGATGGATAGGAGCTCTTCTGCTTCCCCTTTTAGGATATCTCCAGCTCAGCATAGTATACACAAACTTGTCACTGATCTAAATTTGGTTGATGCCTGGTGGCTTTTAAATCCGAAAGCCAGAGATTACTCCTTTTATTCTCCCAGACATACCACATTTAGCAGAATTGATATGCTCCTTATTTCAAAACATCTAGCTTTAAATCTTTTTTCAGTTAATATTAAAGAGATATTCTTGTCTGATCATTCATTAGTGCAGGCCGCATTTCAACTTGAGGGTTTTGAAAGTAATTGCATGCACTGGAGATTAAATGTCTCCTTGTTGCATGACCCTAGCTTTATAACCTGGATGAATCAGGAAGCCGAGGACTTCTATACCTTAAATGACAATGGGGAAGTCTCCTCAAATTGTTTAAGGAATGCTTTCAAAGCTTTCTTGAGAGGCAGGATTATCAGTTTCTCTGCCACCAAGAAAAGAGAAAAAAGACTTAACACAAAAAGAAACTGAACTTCTTAATTTAGAAAATATTTTCAAAAAGAACCGTGATAAGAAGGGGTCACTACTTAATAGTATCATTAAACTCAAACATAAAATTAATAAAATATATTCTACCATGGAAGAATACTTTTTATATAGAACAATACAAACTGTCGAGAAAGCAGTGAAACAGGAAAACAGCCCTTTCTAGTTCTTTTACCTCAGAGGCTCTACCTGACTCTATGTACCAGGCATATATCACTTTAATTTTAAAAATGGGAAAGATTCTCTTCAGTGCAAGAACTACAGGCCTATTCTCTGCTTAATTCAGACTGTAAGATTTTGGCTCAGCTTCTTGCCTAAAGACTTAAGTCTTATTTATCTAAGCTATTGGGGGAGGAGCAAGTAGGTTTTCTTCCTGGAAGGAGTGGGGCTGAAAATATATGTAGGCTTTTAAACATAATCTAGAAGGCTAATAAAATAAGGAACCCAGCTGCTGTACTAGCCTTTGACTTTCATAAAGCCTTTGATTCTCTAAAATGGGAGTACCTTTTCCAAATACTTTACAAATTCAAACTTGGAAACACATTTATTACTTGGCTGAAAATTCTCTATTAAAACCCTCTGCAAGACTAATTCTAACAGATTCGTCTCAGACTCATTCCTTCCTAACAAAGGCTCCAGACAAGGCTGCCCTCTATCCCCTTACCTTTTCATAATGGCCACTGAACCTCTAATAAGGAGTATAGCTGAATGCCATGAAATTAAAAGGCATTAGAACAGGCAACATTAATAATAAGGTTTTTGCTTATGCAGATGATTTGCATGTTACTATTTCAAACCCAAAAGACTCTGTTTTACACTTAGGTAAGATATTTGACACCTTTGCCTCATTTTCAGGCCTCAGACTGAAATGGAAAAAAAACTCAGGTTCTCTCTCTCTGAAATCATATATGAGACCAGGAGAATGTTTGGAGGTAGCTCAGCCAGGTTTGAAATGTTCAGAGGACCTGATGTATCTAGGCATTACAATCTCTAAAGACAATCACAATGTAGGGAAACTGAATTTGCTCCCTGAATTAAAAGAAATTGATGCAGATCTATAAAAATGGTAAAGTCTTAATTTATTTCTCTGGGGTAAGATAAATTCTCTTAAAATGATTGTGGCCTCTAAAATCTTTTCCTATTTTCAGAACCTCCCCCTCAAAATAGACAAAATTGTTCTTGATCAGTTAAATAAAATAACCAGGCACTTCTTGTGGAATTCTTCTACCCCTAGACTTTCCTTACCAAAACTTAAGGTGCATAGATCAGAGGGAGGCTTTGGTCTTCCAGACTGGGAGAAGTATTATTTGGCCTTTCATTTCAAACAAAGCAATTAGTGTCTGCAATCTAGATCAGAAGATTATCAGCCACTATGGGTTAAAGTTGAAAAGAAGTTATTGTTGCCTTTAAATTCTCTATCTTTTTGCTAAGCTCCCATTGCCATTCCATGACAACATTTGTATTACCTCCTCTGTTTGGGCAATCAAGAGGCTGGAACATTTATTACAATTTAAGGGACCACCTCCTCACTTGATGACAATTTGGAATAATGTTAACTTACTGTATAATCAACTTCCTATTACAGATTTTGGAAGGAGCAAATCTGGCATTACAAATCTGTTTGATTTATTGGGAGAGCAAGGGGAATGACTTTCCTTCGACCTTCTCAGAACTCATTATAGTTTACCAAAATTCCAAATTTGCCAATTACCTCCAGTTGCAAAATGAAATGCCTTACAGTATTCATTGCTAGGCCCTAATCTACATCTGAGGGGATGGTCTGAGTGGAATTCCATTCTGAAGTTGGTAAAGATGAGGAAAGGGGTAAGTCTGATATATAAACTTTTAATGAATGCCCAATATCCCTCAGTCTTAACTGCTTCTGCAAAAGAAAAGTGGGAGGGAGAGATCAGGGAACCCATAACTGACTCAGAATGGGTTTCAGTATGGGATAATGCTTACAACAGCTGTAGGGAAGTCCAAGGTAGGACAATTTGGTATAACATTTTAAATTTTTACTACTATTCCCCTAAGAGATTATCTCACCTGGTTTTCCATCCAGAAGGAAAATGCTGGAAGTGACAAAGAGAGGATACAGACCTTCTTCATATCCTCTGGTCCTGTCCTTGTATTAAAGGGAGTTGGAATAAGATCCATAAAGTCTGTGAATCTACCCTTGGAATAAAAATCCCTTTTACACCTAAATTCCTTGTTCTGGGGATAAAGGAAGGTTCTGGGATTTTAAACAAACATCAAAATTCTGTCATATGGTCATCTGCTCTGTCTCTTAAAAGGCTTTTGCTCTCTCACTGGAAATCACCTTACCCTCCTGGATATAGAGAATGGGATAATAAAATGAGTGAGGTAATCAATAATGAAAGATTGGTTTTACACATTGTTGGCAAAAGTAAAGTGTTTGACAGAATTTGGGCCTCCCCTCCTAAACTAGCTTATCATTCAAGGATATTAGGAATAATGACTTCTTTATAAAGCAATACTCAGTGCTCCTTCTGTGTTGTATTTGTTTCTTCTTGATTGAATTAAAAGCTATGAATTATTTGCCTAAATAGTGAGCTTTTTAATTGACTTATCTGAGTATGGAATACTTATATTACGAGATGTAAAATCAGCTATATTTTAAGTGCTTTATGATTATTGTATCAAATATTGTGCTGTTAACTTTTGTTGTAGCCTGTGTTTTTTTGGAAACCAATAAAATCTTTAAAGCAAAAAGACTGCCGGTTGTGACTTCACAGAATGATCCACAGACTACAGATTGTGACTATACTGAATGATATACAGACTGCAGGTTGCGATTTCACAGAATGATTCACACACTGCAGCTTGTGACTATACTGAATGATACACAGACTGCAGGTTGTGACTGCACAGAATGAAACACAGACTGCCGGTTGTCACAGCACAGAATTATACACAGACTGTATGGTCTGACAGTACTAAACGATATGCACACTGTAGGTTGTGACTGCACAGAATAATACACAGACTGCAGGTTGTGATTGTACAGAAAGATACACAGACTGCAGGTTGTGACTGTGCAGAATGATAGACAGACTGCAGGTTGTGACTGCGCAGAATGATAGACAGACTGCAGGTTGTAACTATACTGAATGATACACAGACTGCAGGATGTGACTGTACTGAAAGATACACAGACTGCAGGTTGTGACTGCACTGAATGATACACAGACTGCAGGTTGTGACTGCACTGAATGATACACAAGCTGCAGGTTGTGACTGTAATGAATGATACACAGACTGCAGAATGTGACTGTACTGAAAGATACACAGACTGCAGGTTGTGACTGCACTGAATGATACACAGACTGCAGGTTGTGACTGCACTGAATGATACACAGACTGCAGGTTGTGACTGTACTGAATGATACACAGACTGCAGGATGTGACTGTACTGAAAGATACACAGACTGCAGGTTGTGACTGCACTGAATGATACACAGACTGCAGGTTGTGACTGCACTGAATGATACACAGACTGCAGGTTGTGACTGCACTGAATGACACACAGAGTGCACGTTGTGACTGCACTGAGTGATACACAGACTGCAGGTTGTGACTGTACTGAATGATACACAGACTTCAGGATGTGACTGTACTGAAAGATACACAGACTGCAGGTTGTGACGGCACTGAATGATACACAGACTACAGGTTGTGACTGCACTGAAAGATACACAGACTGCAGGTTGTGACTGCACTGAATGATACACAGACTGCAGGATGTGACTGTACTGAAAGATACACAGACTGCAGGTTGTGACGGCACAGAATGATACACAGACTGCAGGTTGTGACTGCACTGAATGATACACAGACTGCAGGTTGTGACTGCACTGAATGATACGCAGACTGCAGGTTGTTACTGCACTGAATGATACACAGACTGCAGGTTGTGACTGTACTGAATGATACACAGACTGCAGGATGTGAGTGTACTGAAAGATACACAGACTGCAGGTTGTGACAGCACTGAATGATACACAGACTGCAGGTTGTGACTGCACTGAATGATACACAGACTGCAGGTTGTGACTGCACTGAATGATACGCAGACTGCAGGTTGTGACTGCACTGAATGATACACAGACTGCAGGTTGTGACTGTACTGAATGATACACAGACTGCAGGATGTGACTGTACTGAAAGATACACAGACTGCAGGTTGTGACAGCACAGAATGATACACAGACTGCAGGTTGTGACTGCACTGAATGATACACAGACTGCAGGTTGTGACTGCACTGAATGATACACAGACTGCAGGTAGTGACTGCACTGAATGACACACAGAGTGCACGTTGTGACTGCAGAGAATGATACACAGACTGCAGTTTGTGATTGTACAGAATGACACACAGACTGCAGGTTGTGGCTCTACAGAATGATGCACAGACTGAAGGTAGTGATTGCAGAGAATTTCACACTGACTGCAGCTTGTGATTGGACAGAATGATAAACAGACTGCAGGTTGTGACTGCACAGAATGATAAACAGACTGCAGGTTATGACTGCTCAGAATGATTCACAGACTGCAGCTTGTGACTATACTGAATGATACACAGACTGCAGGTTATGACTATTGTTGTCAGAACACTCTAAGTTCTGGGTTCTAATCTTTTTTACAACTGTTTAGAACTCCAATCTTGTTTGCTTTAATTGTGCTGCCTGTAATGAAGATAATATAGAGGATAATGCCTAGCACACAGGTGATAACCATGGTGTAATCACCTTGAGTGGTTGCTAGGGCAGCAGTAAACCTCAAGAGTGCAGCTCGAGAGGATTACCGCAGCCCTAGCAACCACAAGAGGTGATTTTACTCTGGTTGTTACCTGTGTGCTAGGCATCATCCTTTATAGTGTATTTAGACTCCAGAAGCATATCTTGCAAGTTCAAAATGCTCCCCCTCATCCACAATCAGGTTATTCACCCTACCTGTATGAATGATCGTTCATTACCAACACTGGAACAAATGTAATTTGAAGAACATTTATTTATTAAACAGCCAACCCAGAAAACAACTATGAAATTTATTGCTATTTTTGAACTAATTAGTTCATTTGTGAGGAATAATGAGGAAAAACAAAGATGAAAAAATCCAGTTAACCCTTAGAGGTCATGGCAGAGTGCGTGATAGGAGAACTGTGGGAAGTAAGGAAGTAACACTGAATTTTCCCTAGACATCCAGAGTAGGAAGAGGATCTTCACTGTTGATGAAATGACTGTGGCATCAAACAGCAAGGTATCTGAATGAGGAACAGAAAAAAACATCATGATCGCTAGTTTCTGTAACTAAACTGCTGTGATTGTATTGCAGTTTGAATTACTTACTAAGACTAACGATCATGTTCTTTGTAGAATGCTGGCTAATGGTGGCATTCTTTTTTGTAAACCCACTGAAGTGATGTAGGTGCACTGGGCTTATAAGGTGTACACATCATGCTAGTGGATTTGCAGGTTTGTAAACTGATTGATTTCAATTAATAACAGACATTCCAAATATATTATAATGAAATACATGTGAAATTGAGGACATGCTGCCAGTAATGAAGATAATAGTGAAATACATGTGGAATTGAGAACATGGTGTCAATTATGAAAATAATGGTGAAATTCATGTGAAATTAGGACATGCCGAGGACTTTCGGTTCCTCCACGGAGGACTCAGCAGCCTAACTCCACAACTCCACTCCTCCAAGGCAATTTAATCCTCTTGTTTCCATAAAAGTACACAGAAAAACAAGCCAATATGTCTAAAGAAGGGCTTAGAAGAGAGAAGGCTAACCAGGTAAAGCTTAAAACTACTCTAAAAAAAGGTATGCTGACAGATTGATTCCCCGACCGTTGCGATCACAGTAGAAGTCTGTCTTTAAGCAGTGCCCGAGGTTCAGGCTACAATACCAAGGGAGAGGCCGATTTGCTTTAATGCACTCACTTTGAAGCAATTTTAAGTGAAATACAAAATTTCAGAATGGAATCCAAGAAGGAATACCAGTCTGTAGCACAGCAATTCACCAAAATGGAAACAAGAATTAATGCAGCCGAAGATAGAATAACTGAGGTAGAAGACAATGTGACCCACCTTAACCATGCAGTAAAAGCCCTGTTACAGCACTTGGTAGAGCTACAGGTGTGCTGTATAGATCTTGAAGGCAGTTGCAGAAGGAGCAATCTTCGGCTCTATGGTCTTGTGGAGGGGGCCGAAATAGCACCAATGTCTGCATTTATAGAGAATCTTTTAAAAGATACACTGTACTCGTGCTCCCACCAGGCTACAATCTAACAGTGGAGTGGGCTCATCGATCATTAAATACAAAACCAATGGACCCTAATGCCCACCCGTGATCAGTGGTATTCAAAATAAGCAGCTACAGGACCAATGAAGATCTTCTCAAAAGAGCCTGGGCTAAAAGAGATCTTAAAAACCTGTCCTCAAAGATCTCCTTGGACCACGACTATGCACCTGAAGTTCAACAGGCCCATCAGATGTATGATTCAATTCTTCAAATGCTTAGGGAGAAGGGCCTGCACTTTCAAACCCCCTCTCCAGCAAGGATACGGGTTTACTGGGATGACAGCTAGCAGCTGTGCCCAACTCCAGCAAAGGCACTTAAAGCTATGCAGTAGAAAAGTTTAAGAGTGCCTGCCGCAGAATCAGAACAAATTGAGAAGGGATGTGCACACCATATGGACTGGTTACTGGTAACACCATGTTGAGGAGAGACGTCGCCTTTGCTGAAAGCTTATGAAGCAAACGAACACCTTGCTATAATGTAGTGCAGAGAATCCTGAGATGCTGCTCCAGATCGCCAGACTGCAGGCTAAAAGGCAAACAAAGAGAAGAGTCCAGAAATGGAGGAATTTGCTTCAGTCACCCACACTGACCGTGAGGGAAGTCGAGTTGAAACTCACGAAAGTACTGCCTTTATATCCAGCTAGCTTGATATAATGAGGACAAGTAGAAGTTAAAGAGACACACTAGGAAATGCACTCGTTTCTCGAGTTGTGTTCGTTTTCCTTATGGGGACACTAAGAAATTATTCATAGTGGGTTCAGAACACTGGTTCTCACATTTAAAACCTTCACATTTACTTACAGTTTAATTTATCCTGGTTACCATTACTAAGCTGTAAAGACAGCCTATTCAACTAACATTTTTGGTTCTCATTATGCTAACAAGCAGAAAGTAAGGGCTGAGATGACCAGGAAATATATACATATATAAGAAACTTGATGCCTGGGGGTAGGGAAGTTTAAAATAGGTTAATTAAGGTTACTAGTGAGCTATTATCCATGGCAGGTACTTTATTTAAAGATCTTCACAAAGAAGCTATTTAAGGAGGAGTTCCCAATAGTTCAGGGAGTGTTTCTCCTCCTAAATCTTCCCCTTGACTTTAAAGCTATCAAGGGAAAGGGCACAGGGGTCCGAAGAACTGGGTACCCCACCATGGAAGTTCAAATCATTACTTAGTTTAAAGAGTTAGTGTTGCATTCTTAGAGTAACAGTTTTGTAATTTGTTAGCACTTTTTTTTCCTTTTTTTCACATGTTGTTTACCTTGATATCTATGCTCCACTTTGAAATGGGTCACTCAGTATATGATTATGACAAACTTCTCAGGTCACTGATCTCATGGTATGAAATGACAGGGTCACAATGCAATGGCTATACTAAAATTCAAAAGGTGTAAATTAATGTATTGCAATGGATAAATCAACCATGATCTGCTCCTTTAATGTTAATGGCTTGACAAATCCAGTCAAAACAAGCAAGGTGCTGACGTTCTTAAGAAAAACAAATGCTAACTTTGTTTTATTACAAGAAACACATCTTTCTTCTCTAGAACACCAGAAAAGTGGAAGGATGGGGTTCTCTGTTTCGATTTGTGTGTCTTTTGGCAGGGGAAGATGTAGGGGGGTTGCAGTCTTAGTGCTAAATGAAACACGCTTTGAACTGGTGGACAAGGTAGTGAACAGAGAGGGAGGTATGTGTTTCTCTAGGGCCACTTCCAGGGGAAGATACTAACATTGGCCTCTATGTATATCCCCCATGCTCGGAATATCAAATATATTGCTCAATAATGCTTAAGCTTTAGGAATGGGCTGAGGGGGAAACTATAATTGGGGTGACTTTAACATGCTAATGAATCCACCACTTGACTCCTCAGCTGTTACCCTCAGATGAGAGCAGGGATTATCCAAGAAGTTTAATAAACTACTAGTAGAGCTGGGCTATGTAGATGTGTGATGGGCGCTTCATGAAAAACAAAGGAGTTATACTTATTTCTCCTCCCCCCCAACACAGTACGTACTCCAGACTGGATTACTTCATTCTCCCTAAAGAGAAAATGGAGCAGGTTGCAGATTGTTGGTTGGGCAACAGTCATTGTGACAGTGTTGTTTTGGTTTTTTACATTGTGACAGTCTAAACACTATTCTGGGAAACAAGAGGCTAACACCTTGGCTGAAGATGAAGAAATGCAGGGAATGCAACATGAACAGGCAAGAGGAGAGCCTCCCCTGGTGTTGCTGATTAGAGGGGTTGTTGAAAGGCAGAGAGAATCCAGCAAGGAGTTAGTTAGACGCTAGAAACTGCTGCAGGGAGGAGGTGCTCCTAGGCAGAGAACCCTGTAAGATGGAGGGTGGAATGTAAGACAGGAACCAGAGCAGAAAGCCAAGGAGAATGGCTAATTGTTGGAGAGAGCCTTTGGGGAGAAGTTGAAACCTGCTGCTGAGAAAAAGACCATTTCTAGAGCAAAGAGTCCTGAGGTAAAGGATCAGCCTAGCCAGCTGGGCCAAAAACAGTGAGTGGAATGTACTGCTAATAACAGCCTACAGATAAGGCTAAAAATGGAAAATGTTTTGTGTGTTATTTGAGGCTGTGCATTCAAAACTGCTGGCCCACAAATCATCTGTTTTGTTTGAGACTGTATATTGAAAAAAGCTGCTGGCCCACATAGGTGGTTCAAAGATTCCTTTTGTCAAGTCGGCCTGAAAGAACTATTTTGTGTTAACCTTTATGTTACCTGACCAGGCTGGAGAAGTTGAACTGACTGATTATACTTTTCTGGAGCAATAACTTACATTTGGAACAATGAAAGTACTTTTTCTTCCATGAACTTTAAACCAGTGTGTTGCCTGTCCATCTACCAAAGGCCAGCCTGTCACAGTCATATCGGACCATGCTCCGATATTTCTAAAAATGAATCTGGGGGACTGTCAAAAATGAACTTCCTGGAGGCTCAACATCTCATTACTACAGGGTGATGACATCAAAACAACTATAGAAAAAGCTTTTAAACAAGCACTGTCTGATAATGATACTCCTGAGATTACACCAGCCCTGCTATGAGACACAGGTAAGGCTATTATTAGGGGGGAAATTTATATCCATCTCAGCTGATAAAAAGAAACAAAGGGAGGAAAAAACAGAATCATTAAAACAGCAGATAGCTTCCCTGGAGTCACAGATCCAAGCCCATTTCGAAAGACCGCTCTTTAAACAACTGCAGAAACTTAAAAAAAGAGTTAAATGAAATATTAGATTAGCAAGTTAAGCAAAAACTTCTCTTCTTGAAACAAAAGTATTACGAGGGGGGACCTAGATCGGTACACCTTGTGGTGGCTCGGCTGTATCTTCAGTAGTCAAAAGCTATGGTTACAACAGTAACACACCCCTATATGCAACAAAGACTTCATTTGACCCCAGAAATTGTAGAGGCCTTTAAGGCATATTACAGACTTATACATCGCAACTTGGCATCGGGGTCAACACTAATATTAACTATGCCACATTATACAATCACGCTGCCGATATAGCGCAATTTTGCCATGTGGCATATCTTTCTTTCTTTTCTGTGGGGCTCCACCCTCCATTATGAGGAGCTGTACCCTGAACACCCCAATACAGATTCTGAGCTCAGGGGTGTTCAGGTCTGGGGGCTCACAAAGATTAAAACAATTAAATTTCTGTGACAGAGAATCAAACTCAGTCACAGAAGCACTGCCTGGGTTCTCTGCTGCTGTGCCTCAGTCCATTGCGCCACAGCAGCTGGTCGTCGGAACCTACTCTCAGCAGAGGTCTTATCCTCTGCCTAGCAAAGTGGGAATGGTGCAATACCACGTACAGCAGTATATGACGTATTGCACCATTCACTCAGTACTGCACCGGGTTAACCATAATGTCCTTCGCTGCTAAGCATGTGACATTATGAACTGGTAGGGGCAACCCACTCCCCAGAAGAAGAAACGCTGAAAAAATATTTGTAAAAGTTGACCCTTCCTAATATTCCAAAATCAGCTAGCTCTAAATTGATCACACCAGTCTTTAAAAAGGAACTATTGATTGAAATTTCCAAACTTAAAAGTAGAAAATGTCCAGGAATGGATGGGTAACTAAGTGATTTTTATAAGCATTTTAAAGAAATATTATCTCCTATGTTACTATGAGTCATTAATGAATCTCTGCAGCCAAAAGGTGAAATCCCTAAGCCATGGGCCAAAGCCATTTTTTCTGTTATCCCAAAGCCCGAGGAAAAAGCCCACATTATGTGCCTCCTATTGGCCTATTTCCATTTCAAATACAGATTACAAATTATTTATGTTAATATTATCCCAAAAGGTACAACTGATACTTCACCACCTTATCCAACTTGATCAGACAGGCTTCATTCCTGGTCACCAAGCACAGGATAATCTACAACGTACGGTACATATAATTGATTCCCTACAATCTTCTACCCATCCAGCAGTACTTCTTAGTTTGGACACCGAAAAGGCCTTTGATAAGGTCTCCTAGCCTTTCTTGAAAGCAATAATGTCCAGATTTGGATTTCCCGCCCAATTTATTACACTAATCTTTAAACTTTATAAAACACCAAAAGGCTATGTACAGGCGATTGGACATGTATCCTCCCACTTCCACTTGGGCAAAGGAACATGTCAGGGCTGTCCCATGTCCCCACTACTTTTGTGTTGTATCTAGAGCCACTCACCAAGGGAATTAGAGAAAATCCAGACATAATGGGGGTTCAACTTGGAGGTCTGCAACAAAAATTAGCTCTTTATGTGGATTACATTCTGCTGTATCTTGTATGACCGGAGAAGTCGATATCAAAACTATTCGAATACCTTGACTGTTTTTCAAAGCTCTCTGGATATACATTGAATATGGCTAAGACTGAGGTACTTTATTTTTATTACTTTCCCTCATCAAAAGTTAAAACTTCATTTCCCATGAGATGGGACTTGCCACACATGACATATTTGAAAGTGAGGCTCTCTACAAAGTCCTTTCAACTTTTTCAGTTGAACTATACCCCTCTGGTTAAACAACTTAACCTTGATTTGCATAGGTGGACTCTAATCCCCTTCCAATTACATTCAAGGGTGCAGATATTGAAAATAAATGTTTTACCCAGATTTTTGTTTTTATTTCAATGTGTACCTTGTATAGTGCCTTCTAGTCAACTGGAAACATAGCAACATACCCTTTTAAAATGTGTCTGGCTGTTCAAAAAGCCAAGGATCAGAGGGGACATACTTTTTCTTCCAAAAAGTAAAGGGGGCTTTGAATTGCCTTCCCTGCAGGGATACTAGATAGCCTCACAAGTCAGAATTGCACTTATTTCAGCATTCCAACTATAAAGCACACTGGAAAACCATTGATTTAAATACCCCAACAACTCCGTCTGTGCAGTCCCAATATTTCCATATGACAAGACCACACAATTGGACTTCCCAGTATTACACAGGTACTACTACAGTCCTGGAAGGGTGCAGAAGGATCTGCTCCTATAGTCACATAAGATAATATTTATGGAAGTACCAATGGTGGTCCTCGAGTTCAGAATATGTACTAGTGCACAGAGATCCACAGTATTCTATACAGGAGGCTAGAGGGTGCAGGGCCCCCTGGCAATTGCTCAGGGAAGCTATGATTACCTCATTTGAAGAAGCCCAAATAAAATTTGCCCTTTCCCAAATTGACATATTATACTATTATCAAATAGGGGAGTATATTAGCAGATTGCTCACAACCACAATGCTAAAGGCCTGTTGTCTACCACAACCACAAACCTTTGAAACAGTGTGGGGCACTGCATCAGGGGAGAAGGCAATATCAATAACATATAGACGTTACATATAGGGAAGGCAACATAACACAGGGCAAATTAAAGTGATGTGGGAACAGGAGCTGAGTATTGGAATAGATGACAACTGGACATGGGTTTGGAGGCACATATAGGCTACAACATCCTCATCAGGGTGGCGAGAGTTCACCTGGAAGCTTCAGATCTGATTCTTTAGGGTCCTTGTGATGGTAGCTAAGTAGAGCACGGGCGTTTCCCCCTCATGTTGGAGAGGTTGTGGATAAACACAGAGGGTGGGATATTCAGAAGGGTTGCGCATGGCGCAACACAGTTGCGCCATGCCCAACCCACTGATGCGCCCCGGCGCAATATTCAAAAGGGGAATGTGCATGGCACAAATCTCGATGCACCAGAGTGCATCAGTAATGTATGTGGTGCAAGTAGGGGGGGTGTGCCCATGCATAGTCCGCACATCCCAATATTCAGCACAGGATGTGCTGAAACTGAGCAGATGCAGGTGCAACCTGTACCTGCGCCGCACATTGTTGAGCAAAAAATAAAAGGAGCGACAGCTAGCCCCTCACAGGTGAGCTGCCATATTGCAGGGCGCAACATGGCAGCTGCCAGTTGTGGGTGGCCACCCGAGTTCCAGCGGCACCTTCGTGGTAGCGCCCCCCACATGCCTGATCGTGGGCATTAGTAATGAAAATAAGGTCCAATATCCCTGGTGGTCCAGTGGACTGCTCCCAGCCTGATCATGGGCATATGTATTACATTAATGGTCCAATATCCCTGCTGGTCCAGTGGACCATGTCCAGCCCGATTATGGGTGTCAGTTATAAAATATTAAAAACCAATCCATCCCTGGTGGTCCAGCGGTACCCCCCCACCTGCCCACTGTGCCCTACCGTGCCGCTCCTCCCCTGGACAGCGGCGGGTGGCAGCTCCCCACCTGCATGCCTCCCCTTCGCCCGCCGACTGACTGAGTACAGTAGGGCTGTATGCCCATTGGTCCACAGCGTGGGCCAATGGGCATGCAGCCTGTACTGTACTACACAGTCCAGAAATGTGAATGGGATCCACTGGACCACCAGAGATATTGGACCTTTGATTTAATACATATGCCCACAATCAGGCAGTGGGGCACTTTGCCACTTGTGTGGGGGGGTCGGTCCCCGACAGCTGCAGCCTGGCAGGGCGCCAGGTGCAAGTCGCTGGGTATCAGTGCACCTGCATGCAAATGGGGCCATAATGACATTTAAATGGCCCTATTTGCACCTTACATGCATTATGGACCCATTTGCATGTGCACTTTTGAATATTGCGGGTGATGCACCTAGCGCAAAGGCACTTGCGATAGCGCATCCCCCTGCCTCTCTCTGGCCACTTGCACTGGTTCAGTGCCACTGCACCATGCACATTGTGGGTGGCCCCAGCGCGATATTCAATGGTGCTGAGCCATGGCGCCATTGAATATCACCCAGTCAGCGTCCTGGCACATCCCAGTTGCGCTGCACCCAGACTTTTGCCACAGCCTGGCGCAGTCTGAATATCCTACCCAGGGAACACAGGAACATGTGTTCTGGCCCTGCCCCCTCCACAGTACATACTGAGAAGGGATTCAATGACAGCTGAGAAGCATTTTTGTAATAACAGACAACCTCAGCCCTGAACACCTGTTTTTAGGGATACACTCCAAGGGAATGAAAGGAAGGGAGTAGAGATATCTGCGGACTGTTTTAGTGATAGCAGCATGTAAGACTATTACTAAAAAGTGGCGCTCCCTCTTACCCCCAACAATAGATGACTGGAGAAACCTAACAGATGATATCAAAACAGTTGAGAGGATAACTTTTTCTTTAAATCAAAGAACATCGCATTTTATACAGATGGAGCAGATGGGAGCTGGGTGAGGGGATAAATATTTGGTGCCCCCCTTCCCCCTGCTTATCACACTATACTGACTAGTAGTAATGGGATAGATCCCTCCCCTTCCCCCCCCACATAGACCAGACAGGCAATTGACAAATAAACAGACAGAGACTTAGATTAGAAGACACTATTTAATCACTGCTGGACTCGTCCGGTTCTCTGTGTAGTATATGGATTTCACGAGTCTAAAGGATAGGAGGGCTTTGATAGAATTTAAGTCACACCAAGGGGAAGCAATAGATAACCACCTGTCAAATATACAAAAATATATATATATATATATATATATATATAATTGAGATCATGACATAAGATAGAATAAAAATAATTGATACCACTGAGAAATAGCATATAGTAAACAGTTTTTTTTTAGCCTCACAGTTGCTGTGCTGTAGTAGGCCCTATTTTTTTAAGACTTTCGTGTTTTAAATGACCATATATGATGATTACGGTGTTATTTGTTTGAAATATGTTACCAAGTAACTGTGTGTTTTAAGTGTTAAAGATAAGAATGGGCTTTATTTTTTATATACCATATTAGAAACTTCATGATGATCTTCGGGAAGAATTTTGCAGACTGTTCTATCTCCAAACCTAATACACTGAGCTGAAGAAGTAATTATCTAGCATTATATAAACTAAAATAATGCCAATGATGTACTTGGAGACTATGTGGTATGTATATGGATTGTTATACTTCATGAAATTCAATAAAGATGAAGTATAAAAAAAAAGAAATTAGGAGATGCTACCAATAATGAAGATAATAGTGAAATACACGTGGAGTTGGGGATGTGGTGTCTATAATGAAGACAATAGTGAAATACACGTGGAGTTGAGGATGTGGTGTCTATAATGAAGATAATAGTGAAATACACGTGGAGTTGAGGATGTGGTGTCTATAATGAAGATAATAGTGAAATGCACGTGGAATTGAGGACGTGCTTGCAAGGGTTGCCAGCTGCTGCAAGGGTTTCAGGCTTTAGCTCCGCACAAACGAAGCAACGGAATGTTGAGCTGCCTGACCCTGCTAGCTACTGCAAGGTAGATACTGAGTGTCAGTGCTAAAATACAGTTTTATGCAAGAGTACACCCTGCTCTCTCTGCCTTTCTGTACTTTAATTAATTTACTGTTGGTAGAGAGCAGGTGATTGTTTTTTACCAAACAGTTTCTGTTGATAGTCTACCACTGTATCTCGTTTGCAGCCTGCACTTTAAGATCACTTTCGTACAGTTTCAGATGCTAGATTACCTCTTTGTACCCAGTCTCAGACTGCACTTTGTTTCACTTCAGTACAGTTTACAGTTCACCTGTTTCCCTTACTATAGACTGAACATTTTGCTTATCTGGTCTGTTCTTCTCCAGTGCTTTTATTCTCCTCTATCCCCCTCTCAGGTTGCCATTACCCCTCCCATTGTGCACGCACGTGCAGTGAGGCTCATACCCCCATTTCTTTCTTCTCCAGTTTTTCCTGCTGCATGTACTTGTCTTTTGTGTGTGTCTAAACACACCCCTTTTACTCAACTCCATCTCCTTTTCCACAGGCTTGCAGGCTTTAGCTCCACACAGATGGAGCAATGCAATGCCAAGCTGCCTGACCCTGCCAGTTGCTGCAAGGTAAATACTATGTGTCTGTGCTTGCCCATTGCTGCTTATGCTGTGACTGCCCCACCCTGGTCTAGCACTTGATTTTTTATCTCCCTACTATCCCAGTTGCAGGTTATATTAAGTGGCCACTAGGTGTCACTGCTGAGCCCCCTCCCCCTCACTAGCATGCTGTTGCTTCATTATTTCAATATATTACACCCTTACCAACCCTTCCTACCTTATATTTTCTGCCTCCCTCATTGGCCTTCCCTTATCTATCCTCCTGGGTTTTGAACCCTCAACTTCCTACATCAGAGGTTGGCACCCTTAGCACTGTGCTATTGCAGTTCCTACATTCCTGTGTGCCTTTTCAACTCTTATCCTTTTTTCATAATCCTGTTACACTGTAGCACCCTATAACACCTCTGGACTCTCAATAGTTGACCAAAAACCTTGCCTCATCACCTTCCTCCCTGCCCCCTACTACCACCCATTCTCATCTGCCCTTTTCTCTCAGGCACCCCACTGAACTTAAACTAGTTATGTGACCCCCTTGCCCATTGGCCTCCCTTGCTCTGCTAATTTTTATATCTCTACCCAGTTGCTACAATTCCATCCCAACCAAAGTACTATCCCTTCATACTCTCTCAAAGATGTTCACAAGGTACTATGCCCATAACTCCTGGATCTATCAGTAGTAGCAGCCCCTCACCTACTGTCATTTGCCCAGCTTACCACCCCTATGTCACTGACTGTCCCTTTCTTCAAGTACTTACCTCCCTCATCTTCTGTACCTCGCTCAAATAATCCACACACCAGAGACCCCTTTCTGTACTTAAGTTGCTCAAACTTTATCTGCCTCGGATTGCTTTACTTCTCCTTCTTTTATCAGGAAGTGTACATCCTAACCAAGGCCCTCACTAAATTCACACCCTGACAACAGGAGCAATACTGTAAGTTCATAAGTTCATACGTTTTATATGAGTCATCAGGTCAATAAACTTATTATTAACTAGCCACCATTTAGTGGAAAAAACAACATTTATTTTCCCCCATATGCTTGTCCAGAGTTCTTTTAAATAGGTACATTGTGTCACAAGTTACTACCCCAGTAGGAAGACTATTCCAAATTGATACACTTCTTTGGTTAAACCATTTAGCTCTTTCATCCATCCTTGGTACTTCCTCCTGGAGCTGCAACCTGTGCGCTCTTGTTCTTTTGTGTTTAGAAGTCTTGCTTAACCCTATGCTCTCACAGAGTGCTTCATCTTTTAGTGCCTGGTATTTATTTATTTAGTTTTTGTTGACCGGGTAAGTGCACCAGACAAATCCTGCCTATTTTCAGGCACGACCTGGGGAAGGGGATACAGATGAATGCCAACTGACCTTGAGCCAGATTAAGCTGTTGCCAGGCAGAGATCTCCTCTTACTCTCCTTTAGTGTAGAGAATACACATTTAATGCTTCTAATCTGTCCTGATAAGATCTATTTTTCCAGGAATTTTTTTTTTTTTGTTGCACGTCTCTGGACTCCCTCAAGTAATTTTTGACTTCTTTTACTCTGCAGTGCACAGAATGCAGAGTTATACTCCAAGTGGGGTCTTACCAGGGATATATACAGTGGCATGATCACCTCTAACTCCCTACTTTTTTTATCGTACAAGATTTTATTGAGTTTTTGCCTTTTACCAGACATAACATTACATAACATATATATCCAGCTCAGACAGTAGTATACATTAAACTTATACCCAAAATAGATGTTATCATTCTAGATTAGCTTACATTAAAATCTTATTTAGAAGCATTATCTTGCAGTATACAGAATTAAGCACATCTACACAATGAGATGCTTACACCTTCTATAAATGGGAGGGGGCTAGAAGGGGGGATTTTCAGGTGTAGGTGGGGTTTTGCAAAGTTTAGAATGCAGACACAGATCCCATTTAGCATAATAATAATGGAGATCTTCTCTTGTGAGTATGTTAGTCTCTCAAAGATAGGCAGTCTCGCAAGGGCTGCATGCCAGTTTTTCTGAGTGGGTAAGACCATCTGGCACCAATGTAGGAGTAACAGGCGTTTGGCTTCTAAAAGAGCTGAGAGGGTCCAGTCTTGAAGGGGCATAGGGAGATATGATATTGAAACATTATCCCCCAGTAATAATTTGGGATCTTGAAAGGTTCATGTATCTTAAGCACTTTGGAGAGATCTAGGGCAATCATTGTCCAATAACTTGTGAGATGGGGGCATGTCCAAAGGATATGTGGAATATGAGCATTGGCTTGTGAGCAGTACCAACAATTGGCGTGGTTAAGTAGGCATCAAGATCCTAAGGCTTCTGGGGTACAATACCAAAACAATAACATTTTTAATAGATGGAAATGACTTTTTGTATCTCTATATATACATGATGTGCATTTTTAAAGTAGAGGTCCCATTGGTTCTGGGAAACAGGGGATGCCAAATAGGTTTCCCAGTGTTGTTTGCTTGATAGAGTGGTGGGAGGTTGCGTATCTCTCTAAGTGGCATAAAAGTGCCCCAGAAGACCTTTGAATGTAGGTTGTTTGTGGAGATTGTTCAACCATTGCCAGTGTGTGTCAGTGGGTTGATTACTGAGGAGAGGCTGTACTATACTGTAAATTCAGAGGTATCACCAGAAGTCTTTTTGGGGAAGGGAAAATTTTACCTGAAGTTATGCTAAAGAAAGGACATGGCTCATCCCTTGTGAACATATGTCTTGAACTACTTGTATTCCATACTCCTGCCAGGAGGGCCATGAGGAGGTGTCTCCATCGATTTTAAAAAGATGGTTCCACCAGAGTGGTGCATATCGGAGTGGAGGACCCCACTCCTGATTTGGAGTATATGTTTTAAGTTTAAGAACTTGCCATGTTCTGATGGTACTACTACTAACCATGGGGGGCAAAGAATGTGGCAAAGAAGGTTTGAACTTGAGAAGGGAATAGAGGGAAACTCCTCCTGCCAAGTCTGATTCCAACTGCACCCAGGCCAAAGGGGCCCATGGGGGAGGGTATAAACCATTTAGTTGCATGTGCTGCCACGCACGCAAGGTGGTAACCCAGGAACCAGGGGACAATGAAGCCTCCTTGTAGCAGATGTGCTCTTATTTTTTGTTTATTCCACCTGGGAGATTTATTATTCCACAAGAAAGCTGAAACTCGTCATTGAATCAGGGAGAACAATTTGGAAGAGAAGGTGATAGGTAAATTGTTAAAAAGATAAAGGAGACCGGAAAACAGCAACATACGGATGGCTGCCACTCAACCAGGGAGGGAGAGTTGCAGTTTCCTCCATCTCTCAATTTCTATTGCAAGTTGGGCTAGAAGTGGGGAAAAGTTAATCAATTCCAGTGCAAACCAAGTGATGGGAAGGTACATACTTTAATAGGTAAAATCTTGCATCACCCAGGTAAGGTTAGTCCCTTGTAGACACATCCTAGTACATCCTGCATTAAGAGGAGCTACCGTTGTTTTCTTATGGTTGACCTGGAGGTCAGATAATGTGGCAAAATCCTCCAACACTTTCAGGGTGGCCGGCACTGACTGAGAGGGGTTGGACAAAGTCAGAAGAAGATCATCTGCATATGCTATAGCTAGATATGGGCGCTCTGCTATTTGTATACCATGGATCTGTGATGATGAAGTCAAGACCTGAATCAGTGGATCTAAGGCTACCAGAAAAAGAAGAGACAGGGGAAAGTGGACAACCTTGCCTCATGCCCCTATTAAGTGAAAATGGGGGGAATATCATTATTGGTTAAAATGCGTGCTGTAGGGGAGCTATATAGTGTCTGAATCCATTTCCAGAAGTGATCTCCAAAACCGTATCTATTAAGTACTTCATGTAGATATGGCCATTCTATGGAGTCGAATGTCTCGGAGAAATCTATGGCCATCACCACCATGGGAAGAGCTGATCTGAATGCAAACCATTTAAGATTAAGTAACAAACTGGTGTTGTCTGTTCCATATTTGCCTTGCATAAAGCCTGCCTGTGCGGAGTGAATAATAGACGGGAGAATAGACATCAGTCGTGTAGCTAATGCTTTGTCTAGGATTTTAGTGTCTACAGGTAATAGTGATATTGGCCTATAATTGGCGCAATCCAAAGGGTCAGATGATTTTTTTAGAGAGTAGTGTAACTAATGCATCATGCATTGAGAATGGAAGGGATGCAGTGGTATGAGAGGCTTGCAGGGCTAGTCTAAGGGGCTGCAGAATATCATGTTCCATGGCTGATAAAGTTCTACGGACATTCCGTCTGGTCCTGGGGCTTTCCTCCGAGCCATGTGGGAGAGTGCAATGTGGAGCTTCTCACAGGTGAAGGGGGCATTGAGAAGGGCTACTTGATCTGGGGTAAGGGCTGACGAAGGGGTTTGCTGTACAAAAGTAGAAAAATCTTGGGAAAGTTGGTGACTTATAGTAGGAATCTAAGATTGGTATAGGGTTTCATAGAACTTTTGCATAACCTCATTAATTCTGTGTGGGCTCGAAACAATGGTACCCAATGGAGAGCGAAGGGCATGGATTTTCGTTGCTACCCAATGTTGGCGCAGCCAATAGGCAAGAAGTTTGCCTGTCTTTTAACCCCCATCCCAATATGTGTGTTTGGATCGTAACAGTAGTCACTCTGCTTTCTGGTGGAGGATGAGATTAATCTGATATTTTAGCTCCACAATTTGTCTATGCAGGGTGTTATCTCCTTCCAGTGGTGGAGTCCTCTTAAAACATTGTTCTAACTTTTGTAAGTCTGTTTGCAGTTTGACTAATTGTGATCTATGGGCTTTGTCTCAGGCTGCTGAGAAGGAGATAATACGGCCTTGTATCACAGTCTTTTTTTTTTTTTGCAAATAACCAAACTTTATTGAATCATATCCAACAAAAGATACATACCAAACAAATACTTGATCCATAAAACCAGAAAATAATAAATAAAAAGAATATAACAAAAGGAAACAAAACCCCCAAAACCCCCCTCAGCAATATCCACCCTCCCTACCCGCCTAGCAGCTATCCCTATGGCTGACTCATACGTTTGATATATGTATCACAGTCTTTAATGCTTCCCACACAGTTGATGGTCAACACCACATTCTGAGTTTAGGGCAAAATAATCTTTTGTTGCTTGTGTGAGCATGGACCGAACGTTTGGGTCCCTAAAGAGGAAGGGATTACAGCACCATCTAACCCAGCAGAGGGGGCTGTCAGGAGGAGAAAAAGAGATTTGAATGGGGACATGATCTAAAATAAGAATGGAACCAATCGATGAGCCTGTTACTCCCTGGGCAGCCAAGTCATTAACTAGCCAGAAGTCTATATGACTATGTAAGCCATGGGGGGCAGAGTAGAAGGTGTCATCTCGACTCGTAGGATGATCCTTGCACCAAACATCAGTAAGGGCCCATTCTTCCATCATGTCCTGCAGTGATTGCCTTCCCTTGGGTGTAACATGGTGGGTGGGATGGGATTTGTCCATAAAAATGTCATTGACCATATTAAAATCTGCACCCAGTACAACTGGGATAGGTGCTTCAGTAGGATTTAACTCCACAATAGCACTACTGATTTCGAGGAAAAAGTCCACATGGTCCAGGTTTGGGGCATAGATATTGCCTAACAACATGGTATTCCCTGATGAAGAGATCCTAGTCATTACCCACTGCCCCTGAGCATCTTTCCTAACCTTTTCCACTTTTCACTGGGAGCTGCGTGTAAAAAGGGTAGCCACCCCCTTGGTCTTATTAGCTGCAGAACTAGCCACTATGTCTCCTACCCATGATTTCTTAAGCCATGGAATGGCATGAAGTAGAAGGTGTGTTTCTTGTAACAGTGCAACTTCCACATAAAGGGAATGCAAATGCTGCAATACCTTTGTGCGTTTAATTGAGTGGTTCAGTCCTTTGACATTCCAGTACACCCAACAGGCTGTATTTGGTATTGAAGCATCCACCATAGTCCCAAAAAAGGTAAAGATAGGTGTACTTACTGCAGATAAGGAAGAGGGAGGGGATAAACTCACCCAGGACATCTTGGGACCCCAGTATACAAACCAAGAAATTACAAGTAATCCAAGCACCCAGTGAAAAGGAGGTGTAAGCATTATCAAGTCAATAAGTACACACTGTCTGAAGTTCAAAATGAGCTAAGTAAACACAGAAAGAAGAAAACATATTGTTAATATGTATCAAGGACTATTAGGCCCAAACAGTTGTTCAGCAACAAAATACTCTAAAAGTGTGGAGGTCAACGCAAATGAGGGCAGTGAGACTGCTCTACTGCTATGCTCGATCCAACACTCAAATAAGGGGTGTATGTGATATTCTAGTTGAGGTAATCATCCAGCACTAAGAGCCCCCTAGGGTCAGGCATCTCGAGTCTGTGGGGGGGGGGATAGGTAACTTGGGAAAGTTATGGATAGGCAAGGGGGGGTTGGTGGGCTCCCCACCTACCAGAACTAATCTAACACCACAAAGAGACAACAGGCCTTATGTAAAGCCTTGATCTTAACCACAGGGTGGACCATCTGAATAGATACCTTCTCATGTCTTGAGGAAGTGGGGGGGTGTACTCCCATTGGGTGGACAACAGGCATCCGTGTGCATAAAAGATTCCACAAGACAGAAACTGCACGGGGAAGTAAAAGTACATTGGGAGCCAAAAAGGGGGGGGGGGTGCCCCATAGTAGGTCCTTAAAAGGCAAACTCAAAAAGGAGCACTATAGATGCAGCATAAGATCCCATAATGGGTAAACTAATGGGATACCACAAATAGGCAACAGGCCTTGTATAAAACATTGCCCTTAACTGAACTATAAAGAGGGTGCTACCCAAATAGACACCTCGTCATATTTGGGAAAATAGGAGGGACAATGTGCTCCCAGTGAGGTGGTTATATATTCTACTGCACACACCAGCGCAGAAGGAAAGGGCCTGTTGGGAATGAAAGGTGGGGGAGGTCTCCCGATGTAGATCTCTGGAACAGTTTAGTTTAAAAAGAAAGTCCCATGGTGAGTAGTATTTTAGTCATCAAGTGACAATAGAAACATAGACTTTGATGGCAGATAAGGACTGCTTGGCCCACCTAGTCTGTCCATTTCCCTACCTAGAGGATAAGCTGCAAATCCTGTTTAACCAACAGCCTATTTCTTCCTACCCACCACAAAAACTGCCTTATGTCTGTCCCATGCATTCTTGAATTCTCCCACAGTTTTAGACCCCACAACCTCCTCAGGAAGGCTGTTCCATGCGTCCACCACCCTCTCTGTGAAAAAATACTTCCTCACATTGCCCCTGAGCCGTCCCCCTCTATCTTCAAATTTTGTCCCCTTGTTCTTGCACATCTCTTTTTCTGAAAGATGCTACCCTCTTGGACTTTGTTGATTCCACTGAGGTACTTAAACATTTCTATCATGTCCTCCCTCTTCCTCCTTTCCTCAAGGGTATACATAGCCTCTTCTCATATGGCTTCTCTTGCAGACCCTGCACCATTTTAGTTGCCCTTCTCTGAACTACCTCCATCCTGTCTATGTCCTTGCAGAGATGGGGTCTCCAGAACTGGACGCAGTACTCCAGATGGGGTCTCACCAACTGTCTGTACAAGGGGATAACAACTTCCTGTTTTCTGCTGGTGATGCCTCTGCCTATACATCCCAGTATCTCCCCAGCCCTCCCTACTGCCTTCTCACATTGCTTGACAACCTTAAGGTCATCTGATATGATTACCCCAGGTCCCTTTCCATTTTTGTTGTTGTTACTACCTCCCCCCATTGTGTAATCTTCCCCTGGGTTTTTGTTTCCCAGGTGCATTACCTTGCATTTCTTTGCATTGAATCCAAGCTGCCATTCTTCTGACCATTCCTCCAACCTTGCCAAGTCCCTTCTCATCCTTTCCACGCCGCCTTTTTGTAAGGACCCTGTTGCAGATCTTTGTGTCATCTGCAAAGAGGCATACTTTTCCTTCCAGTCCCTCTGCAATGTCACTTATAAAGACATTAAAAAAGGACTGGACCCAGTACTGAACCCTGCGGTACCCCACTAGTAACCACTCTTTCTTCAGAGTGGACTCCATTTACAATTACCTTCTGTATCCTGTTGTTCAGCCAATGTTTTACCCAGGCTACCACCCTGGGACCCACTCCAAGGCTGGTTAATTTGACTACTAATCTTTTGTGTGGGACTGTGTCAAATGCCTTGCTAAAGTCTAGGTAGGCCATGTCCACAGCCCCCTCCCTGGTCTACTACTTTGGTCACCCAGTCAAAGAAATCAATTAGATTTATCTGACATGACCTTCCCACTGTGAACCCATGCTGCCTTGGGTCCTGTGCCCCACTGGCCTCTAGGTACTCAACAATTCTTTCCTTCAGAAGTGATTCCATCACTTTCTCTACCACAGAGGTCAAACTGACAGGTCTGTAGTTTCCTGCCTCTGTCTTGCTCCCACTTTTGTGAAGAGGAATCACATCAACCTTCTTCCAGTCCTCAGGTACAACACCATCCTCCCATGATTTGTTAAAAAGGGTAGTCAGTGGTGTCACTAGTTCTCTGCTTAATTCTTTTAGAATTCTGGGGTGAATTCCATCTGGTCCCATTGCTTTGTCCACCTTCAGCTTTAGGAGTTCTTTCAGAAAGATTTCTTCTGTGAAAGGACTAGGATCAACCCCCCTCTCCAGAGTGCTTCTGTTAATTGGATTAGGCACCTCCCCCACTTCCTTGTTTGTGAATACTGAACAGAAGTATTCATTCAGTATCCCTGCTTTTTCACTGTCACTCTCTGCCCACCCACCATCCATTCTGTTCAGCCTCACTATCCCTCCCTTTGCCTTTCTACGCTCCCTGATATACCTATATAAGGTTTTATCCCCCTTCTTAACCGAGTTAGCCATCTTTTCTTCAGTTTGTGCCTTTGCTATTCTGACTACCTTCCCTGCTTCCTTCTGCCTTCTACAAAACAGGGTACTAAATGAGAAAAAGACCAAGGTAGAAAGGTCAGTAGAGGATGCTGCTACAGAAGGTAAAGCCATCAAGAAATGGAGAGCAATGAGTACCAATGCCCATAGTCTGGGTAACAAGCTTCCTGAATTAGTGGCCTTGATGGAGGAGGAACATCTGGATATCATGGCAGTCACAGAAACATGGTACACACAGAACCATGACTGGGACGTAAACATACCAGGATACACTATCTACAGGAGAGACAGGGAGGGTAAAAGAGGATGAGGAGCAGCTCTCTACATAAGAGATGGAATCAAAGCAACAGAACAAAAGGGTAAACAGGGAGGAGAATAAGCACTGTGGGTCAATTTGGAGGCAGTCAATGGCAACACAATCCGCCCAGGGGTTGAATACAGACCCCCTTCTTGGGGGAGGAAATGGACAAGGAAATGATAGAAAGTATACTTAGAATGGCAGATTAAGGGGAGATATAGCTGATGGGTGATCTGAATATGCCAGATGTTAACTGGAGTGCAGTTGCAGCAGCCACTTCTAAGAGTGGGGTTATTCTAGATGCCCTACAGGGGGCATGCCTTTAACAACTAGTATTGGAACCCATTTAAGAGGGAGCAATCATAGACCTGGTCCTCTCAAATGGAGATGGAGACAGGATAACAGATGTAGAAGTGGGTAGCCATCTGGGAACTAGCGACCATCGAACAGTATGGTTCACAATAAACACAGCAATAGAGTCAAGCCACACAAAGCCAAAAGTACTGGACTTCATGAGGGCTGACTTTGCCAAAATGGGTGCGTGCCAGAGGAATGCACTAGCAAATGGGCAGGAAGAAGGGGTGGAAGAACAATGGGGAATAATAAAAACTGCCATCACAGAGGTAACAAGCCTTTGTGTGAAGCAAATAAACAAAACAAAATGATGTAAGAAACCACTATGGTTCTCAAAGGAGGTGGCAGAGATGGTTCAAGAGAAAAAGAAAGCATTCAGAAAGTACAAGGAATCACAGAAGGAGCAGGACAGAGAATTGAATCAGTTAAAGCAAAAGGAAGCTGGGAAGGCTGTCAGAACAGCAAAGTCCCGAACTGAGGAAAAGATAGCCAACTCAGTTAAGAAGGGGGATAAAACCTTTTTTAGGTACATCAGGGAGCGAAGAAAGACTAAGGGAGGGATAGTGAGGCTTAATAAAGGGAAGGGGGTGGGCAGAGGGTGACTGTGAAAAGGCAGAGATACTAAACAAATATTTTTACTCAGTATTTACAAATGAAGAGGGGGAGATACCTAAAACAAACAATAGAAACACTCTGGGTACAGAAGTTGATACCAGCCCATTTACAGAAGAAAGGGTTCTGAAATAACTCTTAAAACTGAAGCTGGACAAAGCAAGAATTCTAAAAGAACTAAGGGTAGAACTAGTGACACCACTGACTACCCTCTTTAACAAATCATGGGAGGATGTGGTGGTACCTGAGGACTGGAGGAGGGCAGATGTGATTCCCCTTCACAAAAGTGGGAGCAGGGCAGAAGTGGGAAACTACAGACCTGTTAGTTTAACCTCAGTGATAGAGAAAATGATGGAATCACTTCTGAAGGAAAGAATTGTCGAGTACCTAGAGACCAGAGGGGCACAGGACCCAAGGCAACATGGATTCATAGCAGGAAGGTCATGCCAGATGAATCTAATAGATTTCTTTGACTGGGTGACCAAAGTAGTAGATCAGGGAGGGGCTGTAGACATGGCCTACCTAGACTTTAGCAAGGCATTTGACTCAGTCCCACACTAAAGATTAATATACAACTTAGCCAGCCTTGGAGTGGGTCCCAAGATGATAGCCTGGGTAAAGAATTGGCTGGAAAATAGGACACAGAGGGTAATAGTAAATGGAGTCCACTCTGAAGAAAGGGGGGTTACTAGTGGGGTGCCGCAGGGTTCAGTATTAGGACTGGTCCTCTTCAATGTCTTTGTAAGTGACATTGCAGAGGGACTGGAAGGAAAAGTATGTCTCTTTGCAGATGACTCAAAGATCTGCAACAGAGTTGATGCACAAGGTGGGGTGGAAAGGATGAAAAGGGACTTGGTAAGGTTAGAGGAATGGACAAATGTATGACAGCTTAGATTCAATGCTAAGAAGTGCAAGGTAATGCACCTGGGAAACAAAAACCCAGGGGAAGAGTACACAATGGGGGGTGAGATACTAACAGCAACAAAAATTGAAAGGTACCTTGGGGTAGTCATATCAGATGACTTAAATGTGGGCAAGCAATGTGAGAGGGCAATAAGGAGGGCTGGGGGGATACTGGGATGCATAGGGAGAGGCATCAACAGTAGAAAAGAGGAAGTTGTTACCCCTCTGTACAGACAGCTGGTGAGACCCCATCTTGAGTACTGTGTGCAGTTCTGGAGACCCAATCTCCACAAGGACATAGACAAGATGGAAGCTGTCCAGAGGAGGGCAACTAAAATGGTGCCAGGTCTGCACGGAAGACATATGAAGAGAGACTAAAGGAGCTTAATATGTATAGCCTCGAGGAAAGGAGGGAGAAGGGGGACATGATAGAAATGTTCAAGTACCTCAAGGGAATCAACAAAGTCCAAGAGGGTAGCATCTTTCAAAAAAAGAGGTGTGCAAGAACAAGGGGACACAATTTGAAGGTGGGGTGGCTCAGAGGCAATGTAAGGAAGTATTTTTTCACAGAGAGGGTTGTGGATGCATGGAACGGCCTTCCGGAGGAGGATGTGGAGTCAAAAACAGTGGTTGAATTCAAGCATGCATGGGACAGCCATAAGGCAATTCTAGGGAGTGGGGGTAGAAAGAAGTAGGCTGCTGGTTAACTAGGATATGCAGCTTATCCGTTAGGTAGGGAAATGGGCGGACTGGGTGGGCCAGGCGGTCCTTATCTGCCATCAAATTATATGTTTCTATGTTTCTACCTTAACTGGTACAGTTCTCTGTCCTGCTCCTTCTGTGTTTTCTTATACTTCCTAAATGCTATATTTTTCTCCCTAACCTTCACTGCCACTTCTTTTGAGAACCATAGTGGCTTTTTCTTTCATTTTGATTTGTTTATTTGCTTCACACAAAGGCTTGTTACCTCTGTGATGGCAGTTTTGATATTTCCCCATTGTTGCTTCACCCCTCCTTCTAGTCTGTTTGCTAGTGCTTTTCTAAGGCACTCTCCCATCTTGCCAAAGTCAGCCCTCCTGAAGTCAAGAACCCTCACTTTTGTATGGCTTGTCTCTGTAGCTGAGTTTATCGTAAACCACACTGTTTGGTGGTTACTTGTTCCCAAATGGCTACCTACTTCTAGATCTGAGATCCTCTCACTGTCCCCATTTGAGAGAATGAGGCCTAAGATTGCTCCCTCACGAGTAGGTTCCAAAACTAGCTGTCTGAGGCATGCCACCTGAAGGGCATCAAGAATGGCCCTGCTTTTGGATATGGCTGCAGCAAAGGTGCTCTAGTTAACATCTGGCATCTTAAGGTCCCCCACCAACAGTATCTCCCCTTTCTCTGCCATCCTAAGTATGCCTTCCATCATATCCTTGTCCATTCCCTCCCCCTGACATGGGGGTCTGTATACAACCCCTGTGCGGATTGTGGTGCCATTTCCAGTCTCTAAGGTGACCCACAGTGCCTCCTCTCCTCCCTGTTTACTCTTTTGTTCAGTTGCTTTTATCCCTTCCCTTACATAGAGGGCTACTCCCCCCCTTCTGCCCTCCCTGTCTCTCCTGTAGGTTGTGTACCCTGGTATGTTAACTTCCCAGTCATGGTTTTCTGCGTACCATGTTTCTGTGACTGCTATGATATCCAGGCATCCCTCTTCCATCAAGGCCACAAGTTCAGGGAGCTTATTACCCAGACTACGGGTGTTGGTACTCATTACCCTCCATTTCTTGATGGCCTTATCCCTTTTTGCTCCATCCTTGTCTTTATTGCGTTTGTCACTTTCTCCACTTACCCCTGAACTTCTCCCTATTGACATCTCTATGTTGGTGTCTACCTCACTTAGTACCCTGACTTTTTTTGGGGGGGCTAGGATTTCCCTGCTCCTTGCCAGTGCCTCCCCACTTGGCTAGTTTAAATACTTGTCAATGAAGTATTTATACCTATCACCTAGGATCCTGGTTCCCCTCCTGGACAGATGCAGACCATCACACCAGTATAGGCCTGCATCCATCCAGTTGGACCCCCAGTCCCCAATGAAGACAAATGCCTGAGCTCTGCACCAGTTTTTCAACCACTGATTGAATCCCATGGTGTGGTGCACCCTAGCCTCATCCATGCCGTAGACAGGCAGCGCATCCGAGAAGGTTACCGTGTGTGCTATTTGTCTAAGGCCCCTCCCCATCTCCACAAATGCTTCTTTCAGTGCTCTAATCTCTTTACTAGCCAGGTCATTTGTCCCGAGGTGGACAATGACATCCAGTTCCCTCCGCTGAGCAGCTGCTCCTGTGATCCTGAGGATTCGCTCCCTGTCCCTCCAAGCCATGGCGCCAGGTAGGCACCTTACCTCCTTCTCCCCTTCCTCCCCCAGTTCTACCTTCCTAACAATGGACCAGTCCTTCAACCAGCTCAGGGTTTGTCTGAGATAGGGCTTTAGAGTCCAAAGTAGCATTTGCAACAGCCGCAGTGTAAGTGAGTAGCCCATGTTTTACTGGAGTTGCCTCATCAAACACTTCTGTTAGTGAGGCATCTGGAAAATCATCCCAGTCCATTGATAAGGAGGTATCTCGGTCTTGCAAATTGGCATCCCCTGGCATTGAAGTAGAAGCAATATCTTCCATAATAATCTTCGCAGGAGGAGCTGCAGAACACTTGCTGGGTGAATTCTGCAGTTCACTTCTGACACGTTGGCGAGATCTAGTAAAAGTGCAGGATTCTTACTGGAGAAGAGAAGGCATTGGGGAGAGCACTGAATCAGTTGTTGTCCTTGAGTCAGAGGGCTTTGATGAGAGACCCATTAGCGATAGGGGACCAGAGTGATGAGGAACCTGGTTAGCTAGTCCATTAGACAAAATGGTCCCCAGAATCCTTGCCTGTAAAGAGTTGTTCCTATCCATCGAGCCTGCATCCCCAGGTTCCCATAGCCTTCTGGGAAGTGTAGTGGGGAACTGTAGAGAAGGCCAGAAATTTGTCAGTGAGCGTTCCAATTCCTTTGGGTGATCTACAATCACTTCTCTCCCCTCCTTAGAGACCTGAAGTTTGGCAAGAGTTTTGAATTTGAATTTGAAATTTTGTTGGTATAAAAGACCTTTCAAGGGACCAAAAGCTCTTCTCTTTTACCTTGGTATTATACATAGATACATAGACAGTGTCAGCAGATAAGGGCCTATGGCCCTCCCAGTCTGCCCATTTGAGCTTATAAGTTCAGTTTATGTTTTCCAAGAAGTCTGTTGCCCCTTACCCCTGACCTCCAGAATTCCTTTATGTCTATCCCATCCATTCTTAAATCCTGTGATTGTTTCATCCCCCACCACTTCCTCTGGCAGGGTGTTCCACTTGTCCACCAGCCGTTCTGTGAAGAAATTATTCCTCATGTTTCCTATGAATCGTCCCTCTCAACTTCATCCCATGCCCTCTAGTCCTGGAACATCTTTTTCACTTAAAAATAGTGTATTCCTGCACCCTGTTCCTCCCTGTAAGATACTTGTATGTCTCTATCATATCCCCTCTCTCCCTCCTCTCCTCCAGGGAGTACATGTTCAGTTCCTTCAACCTGTCCTCATAGGACTTGTGATGCAATCCATGCACCATCTTTGTTGCCCTCCTCTGAACCTTCTGTACCCTGTCTATGTCCTTACGTAGGTAAGGTCTCCAGAAATGTACTGTGTACTCCTGGTGGGGCCTCACTAGTGTCTTGTATATTGGAATTATGACCTCTCTTTTCCTGCTGGTGATGCCCCTGCCTATGCATCCCAGCATCCTATTTGCTTTACCTGCTGCCTTGTCACACTGTTTCTCTGCCTTGAGGTCATCAGAGATGATAACCCCAAGATCTCTTTCCTGCTTGGTGCATGCTATATCCTCACCCCCCAACTGATATATTGTGCCAGGGTTTTTGTGCCCCATATGCATTATCCTGCACTTCTTGCATTGAATTTCAACTGCCAAACCCCTGACCATTCTTCAAGTTTTTGCAGGTCCCTTCTCATTCTGTCTACACCCTCTGGTGTGTGTACTCTGTTACAGAGCTTGGTGTCATCAGCGAACAGTGAAATTCTGCCTTCTAGGTCCTGCGCAATGTCACTGATGAAGATATTGAATAGGACCAGTCCCAGCACTGATCCCTGTGGTACCCCACTGGTCAATCTTCCCTCTGTGGAGTGACAGCCATTTACCACCACCCTCTGTGTCCTGCTGCCCAGCCAGTTACCTACCCACCACACTACTGTCCTGCCCACACCCATATTCCCCAGTTTATGTAATAGTCTTCTATGTGGCACAGTATCAAAGGCCTTGCTGAAGTTCAGATAGGCCATGTCCACTGCCCTACCCTGATCCACCTCTCTAGTCACCCAGTCAAAAAATTCAATGAGGGTGGTCTGACATGACCTCCCCCTGGTGAAACCATGCTGCCTTGGGTCCTGTAGTCCATTGACAACCAGATGTTCCACCAATCTCTCCTTCAGTAGTGCTTCCATGATCTTCCCCACTACCGAGGTGAGGCTGACTGGTCTGTAGTTCCCCGCTTCCTCTTTGTTCCCACTTTTGTATAAGGGACTACATCTGCTATCCTCCAGTCTTCGGGTACCTCCCCTGTTTCCAGTAATCAGCTAAACAGGATAGCCAGAGGTTCAGCCACCACCTCTCTTAGTTCTTTAAGGACCCTGGGGTGCACCCCATCTGGCCCCATTGCTTTATCAACTCATTACTTCCAGCTCCTTCAGGACCCTTTCTCGTGTAATGGGACTTGTGTCCATTTCTGCACCATTCTTATCCCTTGTACTCCATTCAGACCCATTACCCTCCTCTTCTTCATTAAAGACTGGGCAAAAATACCTGTTCAATATGTCAGCTTTACTGTTGTCACTGTTGTCATCCTCCAAACAGCCCCCATCCTCTCCCTTCAGTCTCACTGTCCCTCCCTTTGCCTTTCTTTTTTCACTTATGTACCTGTAAAAGGTTTTGTCCCCTCTACCTACTGATTTTGCAATGTATTCTTCTGTCTGAGCTTTGGCTTCCCTTACTGACCTCCCTGCCTCCCTTTGCTTCTCCTGGTACTTCTCCCTATCCCCTTCTGCCTGTGTCTTTTTGTATTGCATGAATGCAATCTTTTTAGCTTTCACTTTCTTTGCCACCTCTTTGGAAAACCATAATGGTCGCCTCTTCCTTTTCTCTTTCTAACCTGTTAATACATAATTCTGTTGCTCTTGTAATCCCCATTTAAATACTGCACTGTTCCTCAACCCTGATTCCTGCCCATTCCTTAATGCCTCTGTCAAGTCTCTCCCATTTTCCCAAAGTCTGCCCCCCTAAAATCCAGGATATGTGTTTTTGTGTGGTTTGGTTCTGCTCTTTCTGTGATTTCAAACCACAGTGACTGGTGGTCGCTGTTCCACAGGTGCTCCCCCACTGTTACCCCCATCACACTGTCCCTGTTTGTGAGCACAAGGTCCAGTATTTTCTTCTGCTGAGTTGGTTCCATGACCAGTTGCTTGAGGAAGGCACCCTGAAGGGAGTCCAGGATAAATCTGCTCCTAGTTTATGCTGCTGCTGGGATGCTCCAGTCCACGTCTGGAATATTGAAGTCTCCAACCAGTAGTACCTCACCCTTGTCTGCCATCCTTTGGATGGCTAACATCAGCTCCTTATCTGTTTCTTCCTCCTGGGCTGGTGGTCTATAGACCACACCTGTGCGGATGGCTAGCCCCATTTTCCATTCCTGCTTAACCCACAGTATCTCTCCCCCATTTTGTTCCTCCTGGATCTCTGGGGCCCTTATGTCATTTTTCAAATACAGTGCCACTCCTCCTCCCTTCCTGCCTGTCCTGTCTCTTCTGAATGTGTTGTAGCCAGGTATGGCCATCTCCCAGTCGTGGTTATCATTACTCCAGGTTTCAGTGATGGCCACAATGTCCAGGTCTGACTGCACCATGACAGCCTCCAGATCTTCCATCTTGTTGCTAAGGCTCCTGGCATTTGCACATATGGCTTTCCACGATTTGACCTCCCTAGACTGTTTTGCTGTTATACTCCAGCCCCTTCCTTGGTTGTCCTTTATCCCTGGTTCTCCTTGCTGTCTGCCCTTCTGCTGAATTTTGCCCTTTTCTGCCTATCCACCTCTTGGGTGCTAATCTCCATCTTTTACTGCTTTGTAAAGACAACAACTCCTCAGTTCACTGGTTCCACTGCTAGTTATTGGGGTGAGCAAGTAGGTACCCTCTTGCTGGCCTGCAACCCCTTTGCTAGTTTAAATGCTTGTCAATGTAGCATTTAAACTTATTGAATGTGGATTCCCTCCAGGATGGATGCAGGCTGTCAGGCTTGAACAAACCTCCATCCTTCCAGGTGGGTCCCCAGTCACCAATGAATCCAAACCCTTCCTCACAGCACCAGTTCTTCAACCATGAGTTAAGGTTCTGGTGCATGCACCCTATGTTCTCCTTGCCTCTCACAGGTAGTACTTCTGAGAAAGTAACAGAAGTAGCTACTTGCTGAGACCCTCCCAATTTCCTAAACTCTTCCTGAACTTCCTTTGGCTCCCCATTTGCCAGGTCATTAGTACCTAGGTGGATAATGACATCCAGCTCACCTCCGTCTTGACTTCCCAGTGATCCCCAGGATCTTCCTTCCATCCCTCCATGCCATGGCACTTGGTAGGCACCTCACCTCCCTGTTCTCCCCCTCCTGTGTTCCTATCTGGATCCCTCTTATGATGGAGTCCCCCACCAGGATTCACTTTCTCCTCCTCTGGGGTCCACTGCTTTCCCTGCTGAGGTCACCTCCTTGGCTAACCTCCACATCCTTTCCTTCCACTTCTCTGGGTACCTCTATTTGGTTGTCCCCATTTGCCAGTGTGGCATATGAGTTCTTGAGTGGAGTAGGACCTGGGATGTGCCACTGCCTGACCGCTCTAACCCTTCCTGAGCCTACTGTCATCCAAGTGCTCCTCGTTCTCGGCATCCTTTGAGGCAGTTGCATTGGACTGGGTAGTCTTTGGTTGGGGTGATGGTACTCCTGACCCAATTTACTTCTGCTCTGAGTCTGGCTACCTCATCCCACAGTCCAGAGAGATGCATGCAGATAGGGCAGCACCTCAGTGTCCAGAAGGTCTGCCTGAATATGGCTGCCCCACAGCCACTGCATTGCACCACTCCCCACATTATACTGCAGTTATACTGCTATTCCACTACTTGTCTGCTACTGAAGCTCGCCTAATTCCCTTTTTATTAATTTTCTGTCCTAAAAATCCTGCCATTGATCCTCAGATACTTTTCTTTTTTAAAAAAAAGAAAATAAACCAAGAAATAAATAAATGAATCAAAACACTTGTCATGCTGAAGGTGGACTTCTTCACCCTTATGCCCCTCCTACTCCACACCCCTTACTATACCCTGTATTTAGGTCCTGTCAATCAGATTTAACAGGGCATATAATTAAGATTTGGGGGAAGGGAAGGGGGTGTGAAAATTTGCAGCAATTAAAGACAGCAAAGAAATACACCACCACTACATTTTAAATTTTCAACAGCCCAAAAACAATTCTAAGTAAAGACAACAAAGAAAGTACAGTGTCACTAAAAGCCCACAATCTAAGTTTACTTGGTTAGGTGAGATACAAGAAGGCATGGTGCCCATTGAGAATATCTCTCACAATGTTGTGGATTATTGTTTGCTAACAGTTTCTAACCATGAATCTAATTTGGTTTTAAATGTCTCAAAATTGGTAGTATTAACAAGGTCACTGGGTAATTTATTCTATATTCTGGGGGCCCTAATTGTAAAAAAGTGTAGTCTTATATTAGTATTTGCTTTTGGAACAATTAACTGTTTGATGTGTAGTCTGGGAACTAGTTTCCTTGTTGTGTAGTTTAGTCCACATTGTTGCATCAGGTTTGGTTGTTTAAAAATTTTGTGAAGAAATAGGAGATCTCCCCTCAACCGCCTAGTTTCTAGTAAATGAAGTTTTAGTTTTTTTAACCTGTCATCATATGGTAAGTGTGCCAAATGTGGTATCATCCTTGTTGCTGTTCTTTTGATGCTCTCAATGGTAGCTATGTCCTTTTTGAGATATGGGCTCCAAAATGGTGACCCATATCACAATGTGGTCTAACGTACGTCCTATACAAAGGAATAATACAGTTTTCGAGTTTTGATACAAATGTACAATTTATTCTTCTAAGTAATTCGTTTGAGTTTTTGGCTAATTTGTTACAGTGGTCACTAGAAGATAATTTGTTGTTAATATTAAATCCAAGGTCTCTTTCACAATTTGTTGTTTTTAATAGTATATTATTTAGTTTGTAAATTTGATGAGGATTATTATTACCACTGTGAAGTACGGTACATTTATTGTTGTTGAATTCCATACCATTTAATAATGCCCATTCTTCAGTTTTATGTAGTTCTGTACACAGTGGCCCAGATATTCAAACTGCGCTCAAAATGAGAGCAGCAGCAGGAGCAAGCACAAACCAGTTGCACAAATGCGCATCAGGTGCAATATTCAAACATGGAGCAGAACAAATTGCGCAAGCAACCAACGTCTGAATATCACACATACTGCACCATAGCGCAACCAGGAAGGAGGCTGAGCCGAAATGTTGAGCTATGGAGCAACCCGCGCAGCTCAGCTGAGCATCCCAGAGGTGCCATAAGCGCAAGCAAGCCCCCAGAGCAATGGAACTGCACATCCAGGGAGGCAGGCTGGGGCCCCGCCAGCCATGCCACACATGGGCACAGGAACACACTGCAAGAACCCACACCACCTGCACCCCAAGCACAGCATCACTGGGGGTGTGACGGATGATCTACTGGCCCATGGGGACAAGCCAACACAGCATGAGCTATGACACTAACACAACCACTGGCATGCTGAAAGTGCCACACACGGGGTTGACAACCACAGTGCACAGCAGCCCCCCTGATGCAAGCACACTCTGCACTGTGACCCCAAGACACCACCTATGTGCAGTGACTGGCACTGCAGGAAACCATGCATCCCCCAGCACCGTCAGCCCGTGCAGCACAGAAGCCTACAAGCCAGACACACCCTGTGCACCCAGCAGTGGGTGGCAGCAGGCAACAAGACCAACAGAAGTCACTGCCATGCTGGAGATACCTCCCCATGCACACACCCACACACACCACACACACACTCCAGGACCATACCACCCCAGATGGCATGTACACCCCTGCAACTGAGCACCCATAACCAGCTGCAAATCAGAGACCAACACAGTATTCATATCAAAATAGAAATGTATATTTAAAAGATTAAATACCAAAACCAAGAGGAAACTATTTACAAGGGGGCGGGTAAAAGGTAGGGGTGTTCAAAGGGAGGGATTAAAAACTTGGAGGGGAAGGCAGGGTGGTAGGGATGGGAGAAGTGGGAAGGGAGTAATGTGGGCGTAAGCCCACCGGCTGCTGGTCCTCCCCCTGCTGGTGCACTGTCCTGTCCCTTGGCCGAGCTCCATGGTGCCAGATGGCTTAAGGATCTCCTGGTTCTCAAGTCCCACTTGGGTGAGGCGCTCAAGATCACGTGCCATCCTCCTGAGAACCCTCGAGCCCTAGGAAAATGGGAACACAGTCAATGGCTGTGACTGCCACAACCCTGAACACCACCCAACCTGCAAGCCATATAGCCCAATGTCCCACACCTGTGATGGCATGCACCCACCACAGTGAACATGCACATGGCCATCACAAACAGGCAGCACCAGCTGCACACCACTGCACACACACACCCATGTCCATCACTGCACAAACAAGGCTGTCCAGTGATGTGGCAATGTGGTGCGATGCCAGTTACACAGCTATGTGCCTAGTGCATGCCTGGACCACCAGTGACGCATACATAGATGTGCTGTGATACTGGACAGTGATGCATGTCACCTGCGTCATGCATACATACATAGATACATAGACAGTGTCGTCAGATAAGGGCCTGTGGCCAACCTAGTCCATCCATGTGAGCTTGTAAGTTCACTTTGTTTTCCTAGAAGGCTGTTGCCCCTTACCCCTGACCTCCAGAATTCCTTCATGTCTGTCCCGTACATTCTGAAATCCCGTGATCGTTTCAGCCCCCACCACTTCCTCTGGCAGGGTGTTCCACTTGTCCACCACGCCTCTGTGAAGAAATCCTTTTCCATGTGTCCTCTGAATCGTCGCTCTCCAACTTCATCCCATGCCCTCTAGTCCTGGAACATCTTTTCACTTCAAAATAGTGTGCCCTGCACCTGATCCACCTGTAAGATACCTGTATGTCTCTATCATATCCCTCTCTCCCCCTCTCCTCCAAGGAGTACATGTTCAGTTCCTTCAACCTGTCATCATAGGACCCGTGATGCAAGCCATGCACCATCTTTGTTGCCCTCCTCTGAACCTTCCCTGCCCACTCTACGTCCTTACATAGGTATAGTCTCCAGAAATGTACACTGTACTCCAGGTGGGGCCTCACTAGTGTCTTGTATAGTGGAATTATGACCTCCCCTGTCCTGCATGGTTGTATTGTGCAGGGCTAGTGGACTCCGCCCCCACAGCATGCACTAGCATCCATGAAGTCATGATACTCACATTGCTCAAGCAGCTGTGTCTGCTGCTGTTGCTCTTGCTGCCATTGATGCTGCTGTGGCTGTTGCTGCTGCATCCGGGGGGCGACTCCTGCTTCCACTGGGGCCCTGGCACGGCCCTCCTCACCCCGGCCCTGCATCCTCACATCCTGGCCTGTGGGAGACATATGTTGAGACAAACATCAGTGAAACTCAAAAACAGAGTGCCCCCTGCCCCAGTGAGAGTGCCTGCCCACACAGCCATACCCATCCATCGCACAGCTGCACACACTGACACAGCCAACAGTGTCCCGAGCCACACTCTATGACAGCCACTAAAGACACACACACACACCCCTACAGAGGATACAGGTGCATAGATGGTACACTCACCTGGCCTCAGCACCACACCTGCCTGGCACATGCCGAAGCCTTGCCAACATGTCTGGCTCCTCCAGCGGAGGTCACTGTACCGTGCCGGCACTGCTCAGCAGACCGGCGCGGTCAGTGACCCCACCAGTCAGTGGTCACTTGCTGCCACACCTCTGTTCTTGCTATGGTGAGGGGTCCTTATCACAGAGTGCATCATACTGGGGCTCTACTAGGGCCACAGGTTGGCCACCTCAGTTGGCTCCAACTCACAGCCCTCCTCCTAGCCATGTTAGCCAGTTTACAGCAGGCAATACGCCCTGCTTGCACCATAACCCGCGTGGAGATGTTGCGCAACCAGACCACCACAGGCCACAATCACGCTGTTCAAACAGCCGTCACTCATTTGCGCTGTCACCAGACAGCGCCAACGAAGACGATCATGGCAGGCTAACAGCGGCAGGGGGCAAAGGGCATACACAAGGTTATCAGCAATGATGCAAGGCTACGCAGAGCGCCATCTGATGTATAGGTATCCTGCGCGACCGACCAGCTGCGTACCAGTGCCACAGTGGACTATTGTGCAGTAATGCCACAGCGCCATATAGTGGCCAGTGCTGTAGCGCCACTGGCACAATGGTGGCCATGGCCTGAATTGCCTATCGCGCTCAGCATGTCAGCAGCACCACAGATGCATGCGTAAGCAATCTGGGCATGCGCGATGCAGTGTACCACACAGGCACAGATCTGCGCCATTGGCTCAGCCGACTCTTCCGTATTGCGCAAGGCACAGATTCGCAATATTCAGCCGACATATGCAAATCATCTGATCAGCCATTCAAGGGCGCAGTGGCGCGATTTGCATGTCATTAAAGTTGCTCCACTCCTAATTTGCATGTGTTGCGCTATAATAATGCGACAGTGGGCTGTGCTGGCCAGATCGGTTACTACAGGTGAGAGGTGAGTTACATGCTGTGTGATGTTCAGGACAATGCTCATGGGGAAATACTGTAGACTGCACAGTGACAGGTGTCCACTTCCACCCATACAGATCACGATGACCGAGCAGAGCCAAGGTGAGGGTGAGCACGGTGGGCGTAGAAGGAGGCCCAACTTCACTGCGGCAGAGACGGAGGCCCTCTTCCAGGCCTACCTGGAAGATGAGCCACTATTGAGTGGATGGAGGGGCACCCCTCAGTCCTGTGTGGCTGCATGGGAGGGGGTAGCTCAGGCCATTAACCTGCACAGAAGCCACCAGCGCTCAGTGCAGGAATGCAGAAAAAGATGGGGACTGACTGCAGAAGGTTGAAGGAGAAGGTGGCAGCCTTCAGGGCGGCACGTGCTGGCACTGGCGGGGGCTCGCCAGTGGTGTTGCAGCTGACCCCACATGAGGAGACACTGGCCGCAGCCATGCAGCCAAGTGCCATTGTGGGCATACCAGGCAGAGGATTCCAGACAGGTGGAAGCCCATCACTGCACGGTATGACATGGTGGTGGTGTTTGGGGGGGTGGTGGCGGTTGTTCACATGCACTCACATGTACTCTCTTTCTGTTACAGATCCTGTTCATCTGCAGGAGATGGTGGTGATGGGTCCAGACAGTGATGTGGACCTGCTGGACATGGAGGAGGGACCATCCACCTCCACCTCCAGCCAGCAGGCACTGCAGCAACATGCACGTTGGGCCAACAACTCTGGTGTCAGTGATACGGGTGCGGGGAGTGCACAGCCTGTGTCTCAGCAGTCTGGCATGCAAGCATGCCAGCATGCTGTGACCATGGCAGTAGCATGTACCTGCACCATTGATGATAGAAGGCCTGCAATGGGCAGTGATAGGTGTGTGTCCCATGACAGACACATGGCAGGCCAGCACGTGCCCCTGGGCCTTTCTGGTTCAAACCTGTGAACCAGCATGCTGGCACAGTCCCAGGCTGTGCCTGTCGCACAGTGGGGCAGCACGGTGGCTGTGCAGGTGTCTGGCACTGTTGCCAGCACGGCGGAGAACAGGTGGACCTGGGGCACAGCGGTTGGAGGGCAGCAGCAGCAGTGCGCACACAAGGTCTGGGGGTACAGTGCCAAGCAGTGGCACATGTCCACTGCCCTTTGATCCGCCCATACCTGGTCCTGGTGAACAGCGCCCACCCTCAAGGGGTGATGTGCATCAGGACCGTCCACACCCTGGGCGTCACGATGCCATTGGGCCACAGTACCCATTGGATGCGCACACCCACCTGCTGCAGGAATCAGTACAGCTGCAGGGGCGGGTTGCAAGGTCCATGGAGGCACTGTCTGTGTCTGTGGAGCGGCACAGCAGGGAGTGTGCTCAGGACTGAGCCAAGCTGGTCCATCTGCGGACGGATGTGACCGCCGCCATTGACAGGCTGACCCAGGCAGTGGTCTCTGTCGTGGACACATTGGGCACACAGTCAGGTGCCCCTGTACCGCACACCCCACACAGTGCACTCTCCACTCCCCGTTCCCGGCATCGTGCAACACCAGGCCTGTCGACGCTGGGTTCTGCTGTGGGCATCCCGAGCACCCTGGTGCAGGTTTGTTGCGTGCTGCAGACCCCAGTGCCAGGCAAGGTAGCGTTCACGAGTGGAACCCTGGTGGTGCAACAGTGCCACCCCATGTAGCCCCTGCTCAGTCTGCCCATGCTGTTGGGTCACGGTGGGGCCGCCCATGCATCCGTGGTGGCCGTGGGACAGCGCTACATGACTGAGCTGTCTCCCAGTGCAGGCCCTGTCTGGTGCTGCCCTGTGTGCAATGTGTGTCATGGTGGGCAGTGCACTGCTGGGTGTTCTGCTCACCACGCCTACACATGGGCCACCTGCACACCCTCCCAACTGCTGTCCACAGGTGCGTGTGCATGATGATGCCTGCATTGCACTGTACACCAAGATGCAAGGGTGCCCAGGTTCTGACACATGTACTTGGACAGTACAGGTGGTGGGGATGGTTGGTGGTGCTGTGTGTTAGCAATGTCGGTTCTGCAGTGCTGTGCATCTGCCCATGTACACTCTGTGCCTGGTGTGTGTGTGTGTCCATATGAGTGCTCACCCCTCCCTGATGGTGTGTTGGTATGCCTGGACCCTTCCACTCCCCTGACCTTCATGCACCCCTGGTGTGTTCCCCTGTGTGCCTGTAGTTTGCGCATGGACAGTGTTGGTTGCACATGTCCCCTTGACTTACCTGTGTTGTGCGTAATGCTCCTCTGTGATGGTGTCCTAGTGCAGCTGGGCCTGCCGGATCAGTCGGGGGTCCCTCCATCCTAGGGGGGGCTGCTTATCACCATCATCACCGGCGCCACTGGCGTCCCCATCACTGTCCCCCTGTTCGACCTGTACGGCTATCCCATGGTCTTTGGCCATGTTGTGCAGGATGCAACAGGCCAGGAATATCCCACAGGCCTTTTGGGGGCTGTACTGTAGGGCACCGCCGGAGGTGTCTAGGCATCGGAAGCGTGCCTGGAGCATCCCAAACACCCACTCTATGATGTTACGTGTTGCAGCATGTGCCTCATTATAGCATAGCTGCGCTGGGGTCATGGGGCGCCGGTATGGTGTGAGTAGCCAGGGACGGAGTGGGTATCCGCAGTCACCTGTGTGGAGATAGTGGAGATCAGTGTCATGTTCAGGTCCATACTGGCCATCTCCCTGTGTGCCACTACCATGGCACCTGTGTCATTCCCACCCTTGCCCAGAATTTGCATTCCATACATGTGTACTCACCCACTAGATGTCCTGTGGGGATGTCCCCACTCTCGAATTGATGACACAGTGCAGACTGATACCATATGAAGGCATCATGTGCTCCACCAGGGTGTGTGGCACAGACATTGATTATGCGCCCAGTGGCATCACACACCACCTGGCAGTTGACACTGGAGAAGCCCTTTCGGTTCCGATATGCATGGCCATCAGGGCCAGGTGGCATGCGGATGGCCACATGGGTGCAGTCTATGGCCCCTAGCACGCCAGGCATACGTGCTACCCTGTTGAACTCCTGCATGTTTGCTGTACTCTCTGCCGTGGTGCTGGGGAAATGGATGTACTCCATAGCATGTGGCAGCAGTGCGCTGAGGAATTGGGTAAGGATGCATGACATGGCCGACTGTGTGATGCCTGTGGTGTCCCCTGTCAGCCTCTGGAAGGTGCCCATGGCTAGCAGGCACATGCAGGCTGTCACCTTGGTCTCCACCGACAGAGCGTGACTCCGTCGTGAGGGTGCCTGCATCACATCACTGCACAGCTCACAGAGCCGTCTCAGTGTTGCCCTGTTCAGGCGGTACCAGCCCACGATCTCTACATCTGTGTACAGCTCAAAGCTGATGCGGGCACGGTACCGCCTGTCGGGGGCATACCGCCGACGGGCCCCTCCACGGCCACGTCCCCCTGCAGCATCGATTCTCATCCCCCTCATTACGGCTTCCATGTAGAAGCTGGCACTGTCCATCTTCCTGGCTTCTGCCCCCCCCCGGCTGCTGTTGCTGTGTTACCCCTGCTGTCCTCACTGCTACTTCTACTGCACCGGGTACCCCCCGCCGGCCTCTACAAACTATGGGACACACTTTCCTTGCCTGCCCTTTTAAGTCTGTCTGTCTGTCTCTGTCTGTCTCTCTCTCTCTCTCTCTCCCCCACTTGGCAGCCTGGTAGCGTTCTTGTGCCGCTTCCTTGAGCCTTTTTATTTTGGCTCATTTCCGCTAGTGTGCAGTTTCCGGCTGTGCCGCTATTGCGCATTGCGCAAGCCTTTCAATATCGCATTGCGGTCTTTATGCATGGATCCGCCCCCTTCGGTTGCGCATGCCTTCATTTTCATTGCACTATTGCTCAGCATGTTTTCGGGGGCGTAACTGCCTCCTGCTGAATATCGCAGAATGGCGCAGTTTTGGACTTGCGCATGAGCAACCCTGTTGCGCATGGCGCAACCCTTTTGAATATCTGGGCCAGTAGGTTTATATTATCTGGAGTATCAACCCTTCCTCCCAGTTTGGTGTTGTCAGCAAATTTTGATAAATAGGTGTTTGAACTAGCCTGCATATCAGAAATAAAGATGTTAAACAGGACAGGCCTGAGTACAGAGCCCTGCAGTACCCCACTGGTCACCCCACCCACGTCAGACAGTCGGTGGCTAGACCATGCGGCCCCCCCCCCCGACTCCCTACTTTAATATTTTTTAATATAGTGGCTAGAATCCTACTGCCTTTTTGAGCTGCTTTTCTGGCATTTGTTTCTGGCAACTTTGCTGCAGTTTCCTCTGCAAAATCTTGATAAATTGAGATATGTGCACAGTGCCATCTACAATAAGTACCTCAAAGTTCCTGGTTGCTCAGAGGATCCATTCTTTTGTGGAATAACAGAGCAGGTGAGCGACAACTGGTCTCGGTGTGTTGGCTGATTTATTAGGCCATGTAATTACGCGGTGTGCCCACTCTACCTCCATAGGTCCCCTGCTGTGATCCCCTAACATGTGGGGGAGGTTTTTATTTAAAAATGTTTCCATTGACTGACCTTCAGAACCTTCAGGCAGTCCTATAATTCTTAAGTTGTTGTGCATACCCCTGTTTATCTTGGTGTACCACTCTTTCCCAGACAGCAGCCAAATACCCTTCTTGCTGATGTATATGTTGCCACATTTGCTGCTGCTGCAGTTCACAAGTCTCCATCCTTTGCTCAGAAATGTTCATATCGTCTTGCAGGTGGTGAACCTTTGTGACTGTTAGAGTGAGATTGATGTCTCCAACCCATAATAGGACAGTTTCAGGCATTTTGGTTATATATTGGAGTGAGTCTCTGACAGAGGACTGTTGTGGCATTCCAGATATTGTTAGTTCGGTCGACTTGGCATCTAAGGCATTTGGTGATAGGGTGGTAGATGTAGTAGACAGGGGTGGTTTAGGATCCATGCTGAGCCCATATTCACCCACCAGGCAAGTCGAGAGCCAGATGTCCGTTTGCAGTAGCTGTTGCTTTGGTAGCGGCCTGCGCAGTCAAGCTAGGCCAGAATCAGGATACGGAATGGCACTGCGATCCTCAGTAAAGTGCTCTTGTTTATTCACATATAGAGGAGCCGCCTGGTAGATTAGAGTAAGCCTGTGTTTTAGCTTATATTTGGGGTAGAAAGCACCATGGGATCAAGGCGGCCAAGCGTAGATTGTCCTCGGGTAGGAGAGAGCTCTCTAGTTAAGCTGCCATCATGTTGGTGGCTAGACCATGCCCCCCCCCACGACTCCCTACTCTTAATGTTTTTCAATATAGTGGCTAGAATCCTACTTCCTTTTTCAGCTGCTTTTCTGGCATTTGTATCAAACATGAGGTCATTCGTAATCATCACCCTCAGGTCTCTTTCTTCTGTTGTATCTTGTATAATTGTGTTATTCAGAGTATACTGATGGTTGGCATTATTTTTACCCAGGTGCATAATCCTACACTTCTCTTCATTGAAGCTCAGCCTGTTCCATATTGCCCATGCTTCCAGTTCATCTAGAGCCTTTTGTAATTTAGTGGCTCAATCTGTGTTATTTATGATTGCTTCTATTTTACTGTCGTCCGGTGTACTTGACTAACCAAGAATGTTCAGAAGTTTGTGTAGTAGAAATAAATATATTAAATATAGTTGGTCCCAGGACTGAACCCTGGGGCACACCACTTGTTACCTCTTCTCAGGCTGAAAAGTGTCCTAGTATTCCCTCTCTCTGCCTCCTACTATAAAGCCAGGATTCTATTCAGCAAACTATATGAGGATGTATACCCATTTGACAAAGTAAGTTTATCAGTAAAGTATGTGTCACAGTGTCAAACGCTTTGGAATAATTGAGATATATGATATCTACTGGGAGTCCCAGGTCCAGTGTTGCACTAACTGATTCTTAAAGTGAAGATGACTAGTTTGGCATGACCTTCCTCTTACAAATCCATGCTGTGTGATATCCTACATACCTTGTGCTGTAATACAATGAATTATTTGCTTCTGGACTAAACCTTCTAACATTTTCCCAGGACAGAGGTGAAATTTATTGGATGATAGTTTCCAGCTTCCTGATTATCTCCTCCCTTGTGAATCAGAGTAACAACTGCCTGCCTCCTTTCATCCAGTACCACCCCTTCATTAACGGAGGCATTAAATAATCGTGTTATCAGTCCTACCAGTTCATCCACCATTAACTTAAATAACATGCGGTGTATGTCATCTGGTCCTGGTGACTTATTATTCTTGAGTTCTAGTATTCTATCCCTCACTTCCTGCACAGTTATTATTATTTCTGGTGCATCTTTTATTCTATTATGATCCTATTTTACCACCTTCTCTTTAGAGAGGAAAGTACTCAACAAGTAGTTATTAAATTCTGTGGCCACGTCCGATGGTGAATTAATAACTTTATTCTCTGACTTTAATGACCCAGTTTTGGGGTGATTTCTTCTTAGTGTGCCTATATAACTGTAGAATTGTTTACTGTTATGTTTAATATGTTTTGCTAGTTTGCTTTCTGCTTCTTTTTTGCTTATGTTTATAATCTTTTTGCATTTATTTGTTTGTGCTCTGTATTTTTTTCAATTTATATCTGACTCCTCTGTTTTATATTTTCTGTATAGTCTTTTTTTTTCCTTGTGTTGTTCTTTATGTTTTTATTAAACCATATTGGCCACCTATTTTTTGTTTATATTTCCTACGCAGTGGTACGTAATTATTTGTACAATAATCACACTTATTTGTAAGTATACATCATATTTGCTGTAGCCCTTTATTATTAATTTCTTTAACCCAGTACCACTCTGCTAGGTATTTTTTCATAGCCTTTACACCTGCTTTCTCATAACACCTGATTATAGTTGATCCTTCCACTGATTCCCATATAGTTTTTAAATTGAACATTATCATATTGTGATCTGCACCATCTAAAGGTTCTAATATTTCTATTTCTTAAAAGTTTTCTGGCTGTAAAGCAAGAATTAAGTCCAAAATATTTTCATGTCTTGTGTTGTTCTTAATCAACTGTTCCAAGCTTTTATATATAGTTACATCTATGAATTGATGTTCAGTTGTAGATGTACCTTCTAGTTTATCCCAATTTATACTAGGGAAATTAAAGGCTTCTAACATATAAATTCACCTTCTACATCTATTTGTTCTAATGCCTGTATAAATGTATCGTTTTCCTCCACTGTTAGACCTGGTGCCCTATATCCTACTGCCAAAGTTACACAATGGACTGGATATTCAAACTGCGCTATTCTGTGGTGCAAGCCCTTGCGCTGCACAAAATAGTTGTGCAGGGGTGTGGCCGAGGCAATATTGAATGGAGTTGCGCTATTGAGCAACTCCTTTGAATATCACCCCCCAGCCACAGCCACTGTGCATGGCGCAGTGGAACTTGTGCCACTGCAAGTGGTCAGAGTGGAGCATTCAAGATGCAGTGGCACAAGTACCATTACGCCATGCGCAAATTTCTGATATTCAAAAGGCGACATGCAAATGGGGCCATAATTCATGCAAGGCATGGGGGCCATTGCATCTATTGATGGCCCCATTTGCATGCCATTAGCATGCAGGTGCGCCGATCCCTGAGGCCTTTCACCTGGCGCCCTGCCAGGCAGCAGCCGTCAGGGACCGACGCTCCCTGCAGTCCGATCGTGGGCATAAGTGTAAACCTCCCCCCCTGACTGGCCCAATCGCGGGTATATGTGTAAATCTCTCCCCCTGACTGGCTTGATCGTGGGCATATGTGTACATCTTCCCCCCCAACTGGCCCAATCGTGGGCATATGTGTAAATCTCCCTCCCCGACTGGCACGATCGTAGACATAAGTTTAAAACAACCCCCACCCCCCACTTGCCTGATTACAGGCGACAAGTTTAAAAAAACACCCCCACTAGCCCGATCGCGAGGCAGCAAGAGGTCAAGCGCCCAAGAACATATCCTGGTGGTCAGTGGACTGAGAAGCCTGATCACGGGCATCAAGAGGTCAAACACCCCCAAGGACCACCTACCCTGGTGATCTAGTGGCTCCCACCCCACCCACCGGAGCCCCACCACCACACTCCCCGCCATCTGGCGGGCAGCAATCCACCCACCTGCCACCCTGCCTGTCATTAACTGCCTGGTAGGGGCTGCGCCCATTGGTTCAGGCAAGAGCTAATGGGCATAGCGTATACCACCCTAAGGCAGTCAGATAAATGAATGATTCATTCACATATCTGGACTGCCTTATAATATGGGCTGCATGCCCATTGGCTGTACTCTGGCTCGAAATAAGCATCTACTGAAAGGCAGTCAGCTCGATATGTAGGCTGCAGGTGAAAATGGGATGCTGCCACCCCAATCTATCAGAACTATAGCACTTCAAACTGCCTGTGAATTGTTCCCATGTTCTTACGCATGCTATTCCTTTTGTGAGACACCAGAACCTAAGCCAGTTGTTCAGTGTTTTTGTTTTATTGATTGTTATTTCATTTGCCCTTAAATTTTGTAAGATTTCTGAAAAGATAACTTCACACCCATGTGTTTATAATTTGTTATACATTTCTTTATATGCAGTTAAAATATTTTCTACTGAATGATGATAGACAGTACATCATTAGCAGGGCCACTGGAAAATTGCGGAAAATGTTACCCAAAAATGCGGGGATTTTCTTGCAAAAATTGCGGGAAAATTGCGAGGGTTCACTATACATCCCCACTGCCCCCTAATAAATATTTTATTGTTTGCTGCAGCATGTATTGATCACATAAATTGTTAGATAAATGTATTGCCACCTGTAAATGCTTTTAATGTGAAGAAAGACGTGTGTTTTTGAAATGCACTGTAAACTAATCATTATGTAGCATATCTTCTAAAAATCAAGACATCTAAGTCATGCAGTGCTAACTAGATTTTATTCAGTAATTTACAGTTAGTCTGTACTGAATACATCCTGAAATGACATATTTTGCCAGTTTCTAGATGTTGAAAAATGAAGCCTGTTTAAACTACTTGCTTTGGTGCAAGAAAAAAATAAACAGATAACCAGGGTGCCTAATAAAGGTCTAGTAAGAAAAATATTTATTTTGTTAAAATGATTCCTGTTCTTAATCAGCACTGTAAGTACATTTTAAAATCACATGATAAAAGTATCAAATCATACCAATAGCTTTTCATTACATCATACAATAATTTTTAATGCATTGTACTTTTGTTCTACTTGGTTTGCAGTGATTTTACTTGGGTTGCAATTATTTTGTCTATTTGAAGGTAACTGTTTAACTATACTTAACCTGTTCAACATGTTTTCAGAAATGTTTGCTTTTTGTAGGCTTTGTATGCGAGTATACAGTTATGGCAGACTGACATGTAAGGAATCACTGTCACCAACCCCCTCAGAAGCACATTCAAGTTTATAATTAGCAGGGCCATCCAAACTCTTGACACATTTGAATCAAAATCCTTTCAGATTGAAAGTATTTATACAAGGAAAATCTACCCTACCATTCAAAAACAAGCATTGTGGTCAAGGCTTCATTTAGGTGAATGGGGCACTTTGTACCTCTTCTCACAACTATTGTTTCAGTCTCTGTGTCAGCAAAAAGTTCTCTGATAGTCTTCTTTAACACAGATTTTAAGTGTTCAAGTCTACATATGCATGACCAGAGGATTCTGAAACCAAAGCAGAGAAGTGAATCACACGAAAGCAGAGTCACATTTGACCCCCTACTCACCTCACACTGTACTGTTTTGGTCAAATCCAAGTCTGTGTACCATATCTGAGTAGATTTCCTTGAGAATTTAAATATTTTTATACAATTTCAGTCAAAGATTCCATAAATGTAAGAAATTTCAAGAAATTTCGGATTTTGTGCAGAGAAGGGTGAAAATTGTGGAAATTGCGGAAAAATTGCACCCGCAATTTTCCAGTGGCCCTGATCATTAGTTGCAATATGAAGCAACACTATTGAGTTAGATAGAATCTGTTTAATCAAATCTCTTACAATTGATAGTAAATCTCTAACCCCAGTCCCTGGTAAGCAACTGCTGATGACAATTGATTTATCCAGTTGTGTTGTGTTGTAGTCTGTATATCTAATTATTGCATCTCCTAGTATATAGACATTTCTCTTATTTCTATTCTCTGAATTACCCTGTACAATTTCCATATTGTCACTTACATTCTCTTTCTCTAGTGTTAAAGATGCTCTAGTAGTGCTTGATGTGTTAAGCTGACAAGTAAGCAATAATACATGACAGGGTGTGCATGGAACATATTTTACCGCATGGCCAGGGGCGTAATAAGGCACGAGACCTTGGCCGAGTGCCTTTAGCCCCTGGGTGCGGTAAAATATGTTACATGCAAACACCTGGAATGTCTTATTGCTCTTATAAGATGGGCTATTTTATTTTTGTAACAATTTTTTATGTTAAAACACATTTAGATAGGAATACACTGACATAAGTTAGTGTATTTATAGTAAAATAGTCCTTCCGCCTTTGTGTTAGTAATTGCTTTAGTACATTTGTCCTCCATTGGGATCCGTAGTTATACTGAGATGAGGAAGTGGGCAAGATTTTTCTGATTAATTTAAGCTGCAACCGATAGCAAGAAGTATGAAGTGGGAGAATTAATTTAGTCTGGGGATGAGGCGAGGATGGCAGGACAAAAAGCACTTTTTTTTTTTTTTTTTAAGCGTAGCTGGTGAGTAACATTTTTTTTAAACGGAGCGGCGAGGGATAAAAGCTGCAAACCGATAGCAGCAGAAGTATGGAGTGGGAGAACTGTAGTTAGGTCTGGGGACGGCGAGGATGGCAGGACAAGAAAGCAAATTTTTTTAAATGGAGCAGGCGAGGATCACAGCACAAGCAGTAACATTTTTTTTTAAACGGAGCGGGTGTCCTGTAATCCCAAGCAAACTACTACAGCAGGGCTCATTTGACACTTTTGTCAACAGCACAACACTTTTTACATTCAGGCAAAGTGACTGTGTTAAAATCCTCTCCATCTACCATTCCACATGCTAATATTAAAATCTACTTTGTTTGCTCTAAACATCGTTCGGTTTTATAAAGCGGGTAGGCTGACTAATTCAACTCGGTTTTCCTCAGGCTTGTCAAATACAAAGATGGCAGACAGTGAAAATGCCAACGTTCCATGGCTTATGGATATTGGCCTTTTTACTGCCAGCCCCTTTTTTTACCCATGCATGGAACATATTTCATGCATGGGTAACTAGCCAATCACATTGCTTCATTTAGCCTACTCATTTTATAATGTTTCATAATGTTACGTTGTGTTTGCTTCTCTTTATCTAGCCATCCTTCTTACATCCTCATCAGCATGTGCTTTTTATTTCTTGTACAATTATGTATCCGCACAGTGGGATACAAGGAAGATGGCTCATTACCTTCTTTTGTTCAGAGCACCAGGCTCTCATTGGCAACATGTTCTGTATCAGTGACCTCATTTACAGTGCTGTTATTTGCCTTAGTGGTATGTATCTATTTAAGGTGGGTATATCAAAGTTCGTTGCTCTTCTACATTTCTTTGTGAAGCTTGTTCCCTCTTTTTTTCCTTCCTGTCTTTCTTCTTCTGTTTCCCTCTGCCTTTTACCAAAATTGTCATTATTTGGCTTCCTGTATCTTATACTCTCCTCATCTGTGTTTTTACCTGAGAGGTATTTAATACATTTCAGTTCCACCTCCAGACCCAATATTTGGGATTTAAGCTGTTTCAATTCTCAGCACTGCAGATATATAAATTTCTCGTCCAATTCTAGTTCAACAACACTAAACTTTTCACATGAGGAGCATATTGGGGCTATTTCCCCAGTGCTCAAGGTTACTTAGTCACAAGCCATACTTCCTTACTTTATTTTGTGCTTAATTCCTTTCCACTTAGCTCCCTGCTGGCCAGCGGTTGTGCTCCTCTTCCCCTCCTGATGCCTACAGATGATGCTGGCCTATGCCTGCATCACCTCCACAGTGCACTCGCCTCTGCTAGCTATGGCTGCTGCCTTTATAGTGGACATGGTCCATTATAAGGTCTGAAGAAAGGGGGGTTACTAGTGGGGTACCACAGGGTTCAGTATTAGGACTGGTCCTCTTCAATGTCTTTATAAGCAACATTGCAGAGGGACTGGAAGGAAAAGTATGTCTCTTTGCAGATGACACAATGATCTGCAACAGAGTTGATGCACAAGGTGGGGTGGAAAGGATGAGAAGGGACTTGGCAAGGTTAGAGGAATGGTCAAATGTATGGCAGCTTAGATTCAATGCTAAGAAGTGCAAGGTAATGCACCTGGGAAACAAAAACCCAGGAGAAGAGTACACAATGGGGGTGAGATACTAACAACAACAAAATGGAAAGGACCTGGGGTAGTCATATCAGATGACCTAAAGGTGGGCAAGCAATGTGAGAGGGCAGCAAGGAGGCTGGGGGGATACTGGGATGCATGGGGAGAGGCATCACTAGAAAACAGGACATTATTATCCCTCTGTACAGACAGGTGTCAGACCCCATCTGGAGTACTGCGTGCAGTTCTGGAGACCCACTCTCATAAGGAACATGAACAGGAAGAAGCTGTCTAGAGAACCAAGTAAAATGATGCAGGGTCTGCACCGAAGGCATATGAAGAGAGACTAAAGGAACTTAATATGTATAGCCTCGAGGAAAGGAGGGGGGACATGATAGAAACTTTCAAGTACCTCAAGGAATCAACAAAGTCAAGAGGGTAGCATCTTTCAAAAAAAGAGGTGTGCAAGAACAAGGGGCACAATTTGAAGATGGGGGGTGGCTCAGAGGTAATTTAAGGAAGTATTTTTTCACAGAGAGGGTTGTGGATGCATGGAACGGCCTTCTGGAGGAGGTTTTGGAGTCAAAAACAGTGGTGGAATTCAAGCATGCATGTGACAGTCATAAGGCCATTCTAGGGGGTGGGGGTAGGAAGAAGTGGGCTGCTGGTTAACTAGGATCTGCAGCTTATCCAGTAGGTAGGGAAATGGGCAGACTGGGTGGGCCAAGCGGTCATTATCTGCCGTTAAATTCTATGTTTCTATGTTAAGGTGGAAGCAGGAAGGGCCAGTTGCTAGACCACCATACACACTATTACTTCCTGGCTTCTACTTTACTGGGTATGTTGCTTTAATAAAGCGTGATATGAACCGATGCTGAGCAGTGCTAATGGGCTCCCCAAACTGCAGTAAACCTGCAGCAGCAGCAGTTGTTTTCTCACAGACTCTTGTATTTCCTAGCTATTGCAGATTGGGGGTCACATGACACAGCCATTACACTTCACCAGAGGCTTACCACTAGAGCCTTGTATTGCTAAAAAAAATTGCAAGGTCCTAAAACCTGCCACCAAAAACATCTGTAGCCTTCTACCCAAAGGTGATGATCTGCAAGTCTGGGTTGCCGAGCATAAACCAGATATGCTCACCCTGTCAGAAACTTGACTGTCAAGTAAGGTACTTGATGCTGCTATTACCTTAACTGGTTATACCCTGTGCAACTGTTTTTGTTTGTTAATTACTGAACATGAATGCTTCTTAACCTTATTGCATATTTTAATCGAAGTTATTGATGTGGAACCTTTGTAAATGAACCCCTGGTTCAAAGGTAATTGTAATCTGAGCACTCAATAAATAAAAAATAAATAAATAAATAAATAAATAATGAAGATAACAGTGAAATACATGTGAAAGTGAGGATAGGTGCCAATAATGAAGATAATAGTGAAATGCACGAGAAACTGAGGATAGTGTCAGTGGCTCAGTAGGTAGTACACTCGCCTCTGAGGCCGGGAGATCAGAGGGCTGTGGGTTCAGTTCCCACATCTAGCACTTGGGTTAATATCCCAATACTGACATTGTAGTACAGCATGAGGTGGGTGCTGCACTTCTGAGGTGCCATCTTTCAGTTGAGACGTTAAACCGAGGTCCCATCTGCCTGGATTGGTGGTAGTTCAGGTAGATGCCAAAGATCCCGTGGCATTTACCAAAAAACAATAGGGGAATTTCCCCGGCGTCCTGGTCAAATTTCTCCCATTCACTAAAAATACCACAAACAGCTTAATCTGGTTCAATTTCAGTTGCTTACCATCTGTATAATCCTCCCCCCCCCCCCCCGTCACTCTTGGAAAAAGGGACTTCTAGGCCCAGTGGGCTTACCGGGTCAACAAAATTCAATAAATAAATTATGCCAGTGATGAATATAATAGTGAAATACACTTGAAACTGAGGACAAAAAACAATAAAATCTGTATGATACAAAGGTGAGAGTGAAATGATCATGTGAATCATTGGGAAAGCAAAAATAGATAAAGCAATGTGGAGAGATGGGATTCACCCCAGAGTATTAAAAGAACTCAGGAATGTACTGGCAGATCCACTGACTGACATTTTCTACTTATCTCTAAAGACTGAGGAGGTACCTGAAGACTGCAGGAGGGCAGAGGTGGTCCTTCTCCACAAGAGTGGCAGTAGGGAGGAGACAGGCAGTTGCAGACCTGTAAGCCTCACTTAGGTAATGGGGAAGCTAATGGAATCCCTACTTAAGGAGAGGATTGTGAAGTTTCTGGAGACTAGCAGGGCACAGGATCCAAGTCAGCATGGATTCTCAGCAGGAAGGTCCTGTCAGACAAATTTAACAGATTTCTTTGACTGGGTGACCAAGGTGGTAGATCAGGGAGAGGCAGTGGATGTGGCCTACCTGGATTTTAGCCTGCCTTTCCGCACCATCCCACATAGGAGATTGTTAACTAAATTGAGAAACTTGGGAGTGGGCCCTATGGTAGTAAAATGGGTTAAGAACAGGCTAAGGGACAGGACTCAGAGGGTGGTAGTAGACTGCATGAAATCAGAAGAGAGGGAGGTGACCAGCAGGGTGTCACAGGGATTTATGCTGGGACAAGTCCTGTTCAATGTCTTCATTAGCAACATTGCAGAGCATCTGGAGGGAAAGGAATGCCAGTTCATAGATGGCACCAAGATCTGCAAGAGAGTTGACACACTGGAAGGGGTGGAAAGAATGAGAAAGGATCTAAGCTTATTGGAAGAATGGTCAGGTGTATGGCAGTTAAGTTTGAATGCTAAAATGTGCAAAATAATGCACCTGGGTCACAGGAATCCAAGAGAGGAGTACAGGATGGGGGAGGGAGGTTCTGTCCACCATAAGGCAAGGGAGAAAACTGGGGATCATCATACCAGATGACCTAAAGGTGACCGAACAGTGTGAAAAAGCAGTGGGTAAGGCAAACAGAATGCTGGAATACATAGATAGGGGAATAACCAGCAGAAAGAAAAAGGTGGTGATACCACTGTACAGATCATTGGTAAGGCCTCACCTTGAGTACTGCCTCTAGTTCTGGAGACCACATCTCAGAAGAACACAGACAGGATGGAGGCAGTCAAGAGACAGGTGATGAAAATGGTACATGGCCTGCACTAGATGCCATATGAGGAAAGTCTCAGAGACCTTAATATCTATTCATTGGAGGAGAGGAGAGTGAGGGGATATGATAGAAACATTTAAGTACCTTAGAGGTATAAACAGGGTACAGGAGGGAAGCATATTTCAGAGGAAATATTGCACTAAGACTAGAGAACATGATATGAGTCTGGATGGAGAAAGGCTCAGTGGGAAAGACAGGAAGTACTTTTTCACAGAAAGGGTGGTGGATCCATGAAACAGCCTTCCAGCGGAGGTGATGGGGGCTAAAACAATATGGGGGTTCAAAAGCGCATGTGATAGACATAAGGGTGCCCTGGAAATGGGCAGAGAAGGTGAGCCACAGATCAAATAGGATCTGGGCTGTCAACACTGAGTAGGGAAATGGGCAGACTAGGTGGGTCATATGGCCGTTATCTGCTGTCAGATTCTGTTTCTATGTAGGTTGTTGACTGGCTTATCAAGATCTTGCCATGTCACTCCTATGCTTTGTGGCCTGCACTGGCTGCCTGTACACTGGCAGATCACCTTCAAGATCAGGTAACTGACATATAAAGCCCTACATGGAAAGGGACCCGGCTACTTGCAAGAACTTATCTGTCCCTACTACCCCCTCCTCTTACTCCATTCCTCTGACCAGGGATTGAAAGAGGTTCCCAGGGTTTGATTAAAAACCTCTGGGCTTGCTCTTTTGCTTTTGTGTCCCCAACCCTGTGGAATGCTCTACCTCATCAGATCAGAGAGTGCCTGACAATTGAGAGTTTTAAAACTGCTTTAAAAAATATTTATTCAGTCACCCGGTGGTGTAGAGGACTGAGGTGCTTGACGCCTTACCTCTCGCCATGCTGATGACTCTTATTCGGGACTGGGCATGGGACATGGGAGGTCAACACGGGGGGGCAGTAGTGCAGGACTGAGCTGTGGCCAGGCAGCACTCTTCTCTGGGGACAGATCTGTGCTTCCCTCGGCTATTGACTGCTTCATGGTGGAGGCCAGGGGGCAGTGCAAGCCACGGGAGCAAGAGCACTAGGCCAATGGAATGGGAGGAAGGGGCCATCACCGGAGCATGAGAGCACATGCGTGCCTCCATGTTCATGCACCTCTCCATCTGGAGCCCAGAATAACTGGGGGGAAAAATGTGGAACGCACGGGGACAGAGGCAGGATGAAGCCTCTGGGTCAGCTGTGGGCGTCCGCTGGGACACGCATAGTATCTCAAGATCCTGAGAGACCCTGAAGTCTGGTAGGCTGGCAGACAACAGCCATGGCCACTGAGGAGGATAAAAAACTATATGGACTTAAAAACATATTTATTCTGCCAAGCATTTCCTGATGCTAGTGAAATTTAACATCCCACCATTAGTTATATTAGATCATGCCCTATTTTTCAGTCTTTTATTTATTGTCTATATGGATGTTTACTGCTTTTATGATGTACAGCGCCTTGATCAATTTGGAATTGCACTTATGAATAAAGTATGACATGATATATGATAGGTTTCTATGTTTTCATCTATGACTTTAATATGATTATAGCTGTGTTTATCTATGGCATCTTCTGTTTGCTAAAGGCTGCAACCTACAGGTGCTCACTGCTAACAGGACCGCCAAGGTTTTCCTGCTGCAGCTGTATTACAGGTCCTGAGTAAAAAAAAAAAAAAAACAATAAGTGGTACATTTACGTACTCAGCTACATCCTCATCAACATGAAGTATGGAAAAAAAATTAACTGACGTTAGCTACCTCGGCTATTTGATATTTGTTGCTGTCGCACTTACTTAAGTCAAGGTACTGCAGCTGCAGCACATGGAGTTGGTGCACCACATGACAAGTCATAATTGCAGCCAATTAAGACATTTGAATAAAAAATATAACAAGCATTCTTGTCGTCAAATTGAAATATTACATACAGTTTTCTAAGATAATGCATGAGCTGGCCAGCTGCTGTGTAAGGAAAATGTGTATTTCATTCACATAAATAAAAGATTGGTTTCCTCACCACATAATATCTCAAGGAATATTTAATGTAGCTGCAGCAGTTGGCATATTATGTTTAAGGGACAGTTTCTGTCAACCCCCTTAGGCATCAAATTGTCCCTATTTTAAAAACAAACACACTTTATAATTTGTCACATTCTGTAAAGATTGCTGATATAGCTGCTTGTTTGATTCTGATTCCTTTCTCCTGTTTAAAAGTGAAAAATAGACTGCCCAAAGCCCGTACAGGTGCATCACAAAGTTTGTTTGCAGTGTTTCACTCCTTGATCAACTTCAGCTGCATCTATGCTGGCTGGGAATACCACCACACTGTCTAGTCAATCATGATGAACTGGGAGGAGAGAGAGGAGACACAGCATCATGAGTGGCTTTTGGTGATGTCTTTGTATTTTATTTATTTATTTAAAAGTTTATTACCGGAAAAGGTACATTGAGCCATGGCTTGTTTCCAGGCACTATTGGGGGGAGGGGGGGAGGCGGGGAAAAAAGGGAATATGCAAGTATTTACAACCCAAAAGAATTACAATTGAGTGAGCTGTCCAAGTTACAATAACAGGCAGAGAATATTTGGATATTTACATATCTGAAGCAGTAGCAGTGAACAGAACAACCCCATTACAAAACACGTCAAGATCAGGAAAATAGTATGGGAGATTAGAGGATAGAAGAGGGAAGGATTTATTGTGTAGGGTGAGGTTTGGAATATAGCACAGGGGGACTGGGGGATAGAAGAAGGAAGGATTTATTGTGTTGGGTGAGGTTTGGAATATAGTGCAGGGGGACTGGGGGATACAAGAAGGAATGATTTATTGTGCTGGGCAAGGTTCGGAATATAGCACAGAGGAATGGAGGCTAGAAGAGGAAAAGATTTATTGTGTTGGGTGAGGTTTGGAATATAGCGCAGGGGGACTGGGGATAGAAGAGGGAAAAATTTATTGTGCTGGGTGAGGTTTGGAATATAGCACAAGGGGACTAGAAGATAGAAGAGGGAAGGATTTATTGTGTTGCATGAGGTTTGGAATATAGTGCAGAAGGACTGAGGATAAAAGAGGGAAGTATTTATTGTGCTGGGTGAGGTTTGAAATATAATGCAGGAGGACTGGGGGATAGAATAGGGAAGGATTTATTGTGTTGGCTGGGGTATGAAATATAGCATAGGGGACTGGGTGATAGAAACAGGGAAGGATTTATTCCACTGAGTGAGGCTTAGAGGGTGAAGTTAAGGCAATTTTAGCCTTAGAGGTAAGGGCATGGCTTGGAAGAGGTGCCAGCCAGGTGAGCAGGAATTAGGGGTATCAGATTGGGAGAAAACTGAGATATTGTTCTGTAGGTATGGAATTAGAGTTGATCAATGTAGAATTTTACAGGCATGTTAATGTTTACTTGTAGCAGAAACTTGCTCTCTTAGGAAAACATTTTTCATTGCACTGCTGCCATAAGTGGTACTACAAAAGAAGAAAATAACACAGTCAGCAACATCAATGAATTCTACAGAAGGTAAGGCATCCAAAAATACGGGTTTCCATTTCAACTATAAAGCATATAATACAAAAAAGTTTGACAGCGTCCCTTTCATTCCAAATTTGGTCTTGTTCCTCCTGATGTTAAACGTGTCCTGTAAAAAAAGTATGCTGACTTTATGCCCTATCTACAAAGCAGTTTGCCACAGAAATGGTGAAAACTTTTTGTGTATATGATATGATCCATGGTAGTAGATAGAGAGAGGAGAAACAACATATTTCATCACAGTCTGTAAAGTTTCCTTTTTTCCAGAGAGGCCCCATATCCCACAGTATTTATCAATCACCAACATCTGAGTTGTCACCATCAGCACCCACAACATCAGTCACTTCAGCATCAGCTTGTATGCTTTAGTAAGGATATGAAAATCTTGCCTTATTAAACTTTAAAAATTTTTAACATGTATACATTTTCAGGCAGCAACCTATTTCTGGTGACTTTCGCAATATTGCCATCTGTACTAAACATATTTTCTGAAGAGACACTTGTTGCAGAACAACCACGATAATTAAAGGCTTCATCATACAGCTCGGGCAATATTAACTTTTTTTGATCTTCAATATTCAAAAGGGCATATTCAATAGGAAGAAGTGGTTCTTGCAGGTAACTGTCTACCATGATGGACAGAGAACACTTCAAAGAAGAACTACTGTAGGTTGGTATGGCAAAGTACAATGTCACGACAGCGAGTCCAGAATGGCAACATGTGAAAACAGTGCTGGATTTAGCGAATGACAAAACTGGTGAACTTTATTTATACAGGGGCAAAGCCCCCCAGACCCAAATGTGGAGGTCAGTACCCCCACACCACCCTTTATTAAATATACAAACCCTAGGTCTGGTGGACCTTGCTGAGGGGGTACAGAGAGTTCACCGATTTTGCCATTCACTGAAATCTGGGGCTATTTTCAAGTCACTATTCCAGACTAGCTGTTTTGACAGGCTTCTGTATGACAGCAATTTGTGCAAGATTTTGCCACAGATTTAGCTTTCTAGTAGGGGTGGAAGTGGGAGTTGTGAAAGAATTACTGCTCACATTTGGTGGCTTTTCCTGTTCTGTATCTCTTTGTGAAGATGGACCTGTGCATTGTGGCGATGACTGCTTGAAGCTACTGTGTGTGTGTGTGTGTGTGTGTGTGACTCTTGTGACTGCTGCAAAACATCTCGCAACAGACATTTGAAGTGCTCTGCATCATCTGTTTTTGGAAGTTACAGTATATAGCCTTGAACCTGGGATCTAAGCGAGTTGCAAGTATGCAGTGTTTTCATTTCATCATTGCATCCAATCTGTCATCATTTTGGAAGTGCTAGCACATCCTCTTTACAAGAGTTCCATGAAACTACTAACATGTTGTCTTATCTTTAGATCTGTCTCTTTCTACCTGTAGTGTCAGAACACTCAGCTAATGAGAAATTTGCATTATGAGTAGAAAAACCTGACTCGGGGACACACTTTCTGAAGACAACACCCTTGTAGCTGTTTCAAAAGAAGCTAAGATACAGAACATTGTCTCCATTAGATTGCACTGCAGCATGAAAAGCATAATGCCCTCACCAATAATGTAACTGGATCAATATTCATGTACAGCTTGCATGTGTTCCAAGAGATGTTGCAGCATATAAACAGTTGAGTTCCACCAAGTGGAATCATCTTGAATCAGCTTTTTGTGGGGCCACCTGTGTTTCTTTTGCTTTTCGGATAATATCTGTCACAGACCCACTCCTGGGAGTCAGGCCCACTGAGCTCACAGTGCCCACCCTTAAGTGTAATCCATGATGAGGGGGAACAGGGATATCCTCCTCATCCTTTAGAATGCTCACCGTGGTCATGACTGCACCTCTGCCATGAGGATCCAGGGCATCCTTCTAGCTCTGGATAAAGGCAAAATACCAGCCTTGAGTCTTGTGGCCAAACATGAACCCCTTTCCTTGGCTATTACACAAGGGAGGAAGACCAAGGTATCACATACTCTTCGTGGTAGCAGTATGAAAACCTGAATTGGCCTTTTCCCTGCAGGACATGCAACAGCCTGGTTCAAAATCTTTGTAGACTCTAGTATTCTCCCTATCCTTCTGGATCCCTTACAGACCCTTTTTTCGGTTTGGTTGCTTGCTGTGGCCCCCTCTAAGCATTTGACAGTGATCACATATTATTACTAAACCTTCTACAGTCACACATACAATATAAGCACTCTCACACAGGCAGAATTTATTTAGAAAAACAAATGTTTTTTACTAAAATACTTAAATAAATGTGTTACAATGAAAAGAGAACATATACTAATTTAGGTTACAGTATAAGAAACAGAATGGGAAAATAAATACACAGAAAAATGCATTAAAACTTATTAGCTAAGTCTACCTTGGCTATGATGATTTCAAAGTCCAGAGAATCACTGGTTTGCAAAATTTTGCAGTATTTCTTTTAGTGCTTGGCAACCACATTGGGTTTTCAGCAGTTCAGCTTCTGGTGTGTGACAAGCAGAGTGTCCAGATAAAAAATGTGTCCAAATGCCCTGAGGTGGGTCTATTTATATACCTGTCTGTGGATAAAGGCTGGCCATTCCATTTTAGGCCACTGGGTGTCATTCTTGTGCATCCTCAACACAATGTTCTGCCTTAATAATTAACCATTAGCATGACTGTCAAAGTCAAAACTCTGATGTCTCAGTATAGCACCCTATAAGATAATTCACAGTGTCTTGTTAGAATTTCACACAGGTCTGCTAGAAGAATGTTTTCTTTCCTGTTGCATCATAAAATGTTATATACTATAATAGTTTCCTGGGACAAATCATGCAGCTTTTGAAGTGTATGGTCCATGACAGGAAAGTGGATTTTGGCATACCTCTGTTAAAACAACAGTGAGTGTAATTTCATTTCCTGGCAAACAGCTGCCTTCAGGTCAGAAGAAGGTCAAAACCCTTTAAAAATCCAGTCTTTTCTCTAGGTGAATTGTGCTGACACTGGCATGTACATAGAATAAAAAAAACATATATACAGCATAATAATGTCTACAGATAAGGGCTAGCAGCTGAGCAGCTTGACACACCCCTGCCTAATAGACTAAATTTGTGGGAATCCATTGCCAGGCACAGTACAGTTTTCACAAATTCTGTGTACTGATTGAACTGGTGACATTGCCCATCTGCATTGACATTGCCAATCCAGCCCTGTAGGTAATAGTCATATCGTAGGCCTATAAGGCAATACCCCTTCTTAAGAGAAGACCATTTGTTTTCCCCATCTGTGTTAGCCACACCAGGGGGTTTTGATTGGTCTGTGCCTCACAGTGCCTCCTGTAGAGGTATGGCTCTAATTTATTCAATTCACATACCAATGCAAGGCATTCCTTTTCAACTGTGGAATAGACCTGCTCCCAGGGAAGTAACCTTTTGCTGAGATACGCCATTGGGTGATCTTTCCCTTGGTTAGAGGTCTGACTGAGGACTGCTTCAATCCCCACGTCTGAGGCATCTGCCTGGACTACAAATGTCTTACTGTAATCTGGACTGGCCAACACAGGGGCTGTGTGCAGTGCCTCCTTTAGCCATGTGAAGGCTCATTCACAGGATGGCTCCCATTTTACCCTTTTGGGCATTCTTTTCTTTAGCAGACCAGAGAGAGGAGCTGCCAGGGTACTGTAATTTGGTACAAACTTTCGATAGTACCTGGCAGTCCTTAGGAAACTTCAAACCTGCTTCTGAGCTTCAGGCCTGGGCCATGCCCCTATCACCTCAATTTTTTCTTGATTAGAGCAGAGCTTCCCCCACCCTACTACATGTTCTAGGTATTCTACCTCCACCATGGCCACCTGGCGCATTTCATCCTTGACAGTGAGCCCTGTCCTCTGTATCTTGCCCAACACTTCCCTCAGGTGGGACAGGTATTCCTTCCAACTGGTACTGAAGATGACAATATCATCCAGATGCACCACTGCGTACTCTTCAGTACCATGTAACACCTGGTTGACCAACCTTTGGAAGGTGGCAGGGGCATTCTTCATTCCAAAAGACATTACCCTAAACTTGAATAATCCTATTGGAGTAATGAAAGCCAACCTCTCCCTAGCTGTGGCAGTTAATTCCACCTGTCAATACTCCTATGTCAAGTCAGTGGTGGTAAGATATTTCGCCCCTCCCAACAAGTCCAGTAGTTCATCCATCCATGGCATTGGGCTGGCCGCAGACTTCATGACTGGATTGAGTCCATGATAGTCCACACAAAAGTGAGTAAAGCCATCCAGTTTGGGAATGAGGACTGTTGGTGAGGCTTAGGGGCTGTGGGATTTCTGGATTACCCCTAAATCCATCAGTTCCTGCACCTCCCTCCTAACGTCCTTTACGATGGCTCAGACAACCAGTAGGCTGTCCGCCATATGGGCGCTTGTGTTCAAATGTCTGCATCATGTGTTGCTAAGGGGTTAGTCCTGGCTTGGTTGTAAACAAAGGGATAACGTCTGCTAAAACCTCCCTCACTTCCTGGGACTATTCTGGTGTCAACTGGGGTGACAGTCTCATTACCTTCACAGAGGACTCCTGCTTGCTTTCCTCCAGCAATTCCAGTAGGGGGGTCTTCATCGTCAGTCCCCTCCCCAGGACTACACACTGCAAATACCATATCCAGACCAGAATTAGGTTCATGACTTCCTGACCTATACTGTATGAGCGGGCTCTGGCCCTGTGATCATACCAGACCATTTACTTCTGCTGGGCAGTTGACAGATTGCTGTGGGATGCTCCCATAAGCACCTTCAACTTTCCCTAAACCTCAGGACAAACTCCACTATGGGAGTTCCCTGGGTGTCATGCTTACCTTTCCAGTCTTCCTGGATCAAGTCTAGGGGCCCCTGCACCCCATGTCCATATAAGAGTTTGAAGGGGAAGAACCCTGTCAACTCTTGGGACACCTCCCATTATGCAAACAACAGGTGGGGAGGTATTTCTCCCATTCCCTCCCATGCTGTTCAGCAAATGCTTGTAACATTGATTTTAGGGTACCATTAAACCTTTTCACAAGTCCATTGAAAAGTCCATTGACTTGCGGGTGATAAGGTGTTGTGCATCTTTGCACCACCCCACACTTCTCCCACAAACACTTCATCGGGTTCAACACGAAGGTACTTTGTCAATCAGTGATAACCTGCTACAGAAACCTGACACAGGAGAAAATCCCTGGCAAGCTGTCTGCCACTTTGTCTGTCCTAAGTGAGGAAAGGGTGATTCCCCCCTGTGTCCCGGGTGTCCTAAGCTACCTTCATCAGGATAAACCTCTTCCCTGAGGAGGTTGGGGTACTCAAAGGTCCCACAATATCCATTCCTACCAATCACATGGGAGTGTAGTGTGCATATTGTATGGAACACATAAAAGCAGAGGTGAGAAATAATAAGTCCCAGCTGAGGAACTTATTCTTCCTCACCTCTGTTTGTATGTGATCTATTCCTACCCTCTGGAATGGCTTTTCAACAATGTGCAAGGGAATTACTGTAGCTTTGGTTTTACTACCTGCCTTCCCTATTTGTTGGCACCAGTGACAAGACCTGCGATATTCCTTCACCTGCTGGGTGAAATTGGTCCAATAGAAATTCTGGGCCAATCACTGCTTGGTGTGCATGATTCCCAGTTGGCTGGACATGGGGATATCATGAATGAACATGAGCAACCCCTCATGGTACCCTTGAGAAATGATAAACTGCCTGCTCATCAGCCCTCCCTCTGTCCTTACATCCTGCATATACAACAGTCCATTGTCCCAATATACTTTAATGTCTCATGTCACCTCCCTATATCTCATCAGATTCTGCACAAGCCCTCAGCCTCTTCAAACTAGGATCAGTCCTCAGAGCAGCTGCAAATTCTTTACATTTTCCCAAGGCATGGGACATGTTCCCTTCATTTCCTAAATTGGTGTCCATAGCTCGATCGTCAGGGCACTCAGGGCCACTGCCATCCCTGACCTTCTGACCAGTTGTTACTCCTCTCTCCTCAGAGTAACCTTCTGTAGCTGTTTTGTGAACTGCTACCTGGCAAAGTCCTATCCCTCTTTCACTACTCTCCATTTCAGGAGACACAGGCTGGGAAACCAGCCTTCTGTTGTTTTCCACTGCGGCTTCTACGGGGTCCAGGGGACTATAAGCGGCCTTTGCTGTGTGGCTGTGGGTAACTGCACATACCACCCCCTTCTGGAGATTATTCCCTATAATCACATCCAGGGTGAGGTTGTCTGCTACTGCCACCTTTTACACCCTCTACCCTGTCTCACCCCAGTCCAGGAGAACCCTAGCAAATGGCAGAGTTTTCTCCTCCCCAGTGAATCCCCTCACCATTACAAACTAGATACAAAGACACTGTCAGCAGATATGGGTCCATGGCCCACCCGGTCTGTCCATTTGAGCTTGTGAGTTCCCTTCATGTTTTCTAGAAGTCTGTTGCCCCTCACCCCTGATCTCCAGAATTCCCTTATGTCTATCCCATGCATTCTTAAATCCCATGATTTTTCAGGCCCCATCACTTCCTCTGGCAGGGTGTTCCACTTGTACTCCACCCTTTCTGTGAAGAAATTCTTACTCACGTTTCCTCTGAACCATGCTCCCTCCAGCTTCATCCCATGTCCTCTAGTTCTGGAGCATCTTTTTTCACTGCAAAATAATGTATTCCTGCACCTTGTTCCTCCCTGTATGGTACTTGTATGACTCCATCGTATCCCCTCTCTTCCTCCTCTTCTCCAGGGAGTACATATTCAAGTCCTTCAGTCTGTCCTCATAGGACTTGTGATGCAATCCCTGTACAATCTTTGTTGCCTTCCTCTGAACCTACTCTACCCTGTTTATGTCCTTATATAGGTAAGATCTCCAAAACTGTACACTGTACTCCAGGTTGGGCCTCATTAGTGTCTTGTATAGTGGAATTATGACCTCTCCTTTCCTGCTGGTGATGCCCCTGCACCCCAGCCTCCTATTTGCTTTATCTGCTACCTTGTTGCACTGTTTCCATACCTTAAGATCATCAGAGATGATAACCCTAAGGTCCCTTTCCTGATTGGTGCATGCTATATCCTCATCCCCCACTGATACATTTTTTTCAGGGCTTTTGTGCCCAACATGCATTATCATGTACTTCTGTGCATTGAATTTCAACTGTCAAACCCTTGACCATTCTTCAAGCCTCTGCAAGTCCCTCTGCATTCTGTTTACACTCTCTGGCATGTCCACTCTGTTACAGAGCTTTGTGTCATCAGTTAACAGGGAAATTCTGCCTTCTAGGTCAAGCACAAAGTCACTGATGAAGACTTTGAAAAGGACCAGTCCCAGCAATGATCCCTGTGGTACCCCACTTGGTCACTCTTCCCTCTGTGGAGTGACAGCCATTTACCACCACCCTCTGTGTCCTGCCACCCAGCCAATTACTCACTCAGTGAACTATTGTCCTACCCACTCCCATATTCCCCAGTTTAATAGTCTTTTATGTGACACAGTGTCAAAGGCCTTATTGAAGTCCAGATAGGCCATGTCCACTGCCCTCCCTGATCCATATCCCTTGTCACTAAGTCAAAAAAACTGATTAGGTATAAGCTGTTCAGGCCCAATCAATTTCTCTTTTAGTAAGGTAAGAGATGCCCCATTATCCCTTAACCCATGGGTGTGCACCTCATGTATAGTAACCAGGTGTATGTGCTCCCTCATGTTTATATGTATGGTTTCTGGGACACACAGTGTACCCAGCTTTGTTTGAGCACCACTATGTCCACTCTGCCTTTTTAGGACACTCTCTAGCAAGATGCCTTGGCTGTTTGTGGAACAAACAGCCATCATTCCTTTTATCCGATAAATCCTTTTTTTGTAACCTAGGGCTTCCCTCTTTTTGTAGAACCAATGAGGGTTTTAGCTGTCCTGAATGCACACTTTTCCCCTTCTGCTCTGCCTTACCAGCCCCACTCCCTTTCAGAGCAGGCTTGCTCCTGGCATAGTGGTCCGAGGGCTCTGCAGCCTGCTGTGCCTTTTTGGGGTCTTGGTCCTCAAACCAGGTTTTTAGCTCTGCTGGGAAAGTCCAAAAGAATTGCTCCATAAGTACAGGCTCCTCAATTTTTCTCTATAGTTTGCTTCCACCCCCTCCCACCAATGTTTCAAAAACTGACGTTGCTACGTGGTGAGTTCCTCATAACTCATGTCAGGGGTTTTCTGCAGCTTCCAGAATTTAACCCTGTATGCTTCAGTCATTAATTCATACTTTTTAAGCAATGCACCTTTGATTTTCACATAATTACTACTGTTCTGATTGTCCATTTGTCCTAGTGCTTCACACCCTTTCCCAGTAAGCAGCAGGGACAGCTGGAAGCTCCAGGACTCCCTGAATATTTTAGCCTAGATACAGACCTTTTCAAATGAATTCAAAAATGTCAAAGTCAAAGTCAACTTTATTTAAAAAGACGCCCAATCCCGAAGGCTCTGGGCGCCGTACAAAACCTTTACAGTTTATCATACTGTATACATTCGAATTAAAATCACAAACATATAACTTAAACCCCAAAAGCCTGCACAAATAAAAGGTCTTTAGACTACTCTTAAAAGCCTCTACAGTGGGGGCCTCTCTCACGTCAAGACAGCAGTTCCAGAGAGCTGGAGCAGCAACTCCAAAGGAAGCGATCCCTGCTGATTTCAACCTAGCTCTCGGAACTGTGAGGAAGCCACCACCAGAGGAGCGAAGATCCCGGACAGAGGTGGACGGTACCAGTAGATCAGAAAGGTAACCAGGGCCTGTCCAGTAGGGTCTTATAGGTGAGAAACCCCACCTTGAACAAAACTCTCCACCTGACAGGCAGCCAGTGCAAATCGCATAACACCGAGTTATATGACAAAACTTACTTTGTCCAGTCAAAAGCCTGGCAGCAGCATTTTGCACCAGCTGCAGTCTGTGAAGAGAAGTTCCAGAGACCGAGATAGAGCACATTACAGTAGTCAAGTCTCAAGTGACCAAGGTATGTACCAAAGTAGGAGGTCCAGAGCCGAACAAGCGGCTTAATCCTGGCGATATTCTAAGATGAAAGAAACAGGAACGTACCATGGAGGATATTTGAGCCTCCATGGACAAGCTCCTGTCAAAGAGCACACCAAGATTAACGCACCCTTGGGGATGCCATCATGACACAGCTCCTAGCATAATGCCAGTCGCTGAATCAGAGGCCATCCCATCCGAGCTCTGTTCGACTCCACCACCAGTACCTCAGTCTTATTAGGGTTAAGTCGCAGCCAGCTGGAAGACATCCAGTCATTTATCTCAGCCAGACAGATATTCATCACATCCACTGCATTTGATGTTCCTGGTGCAAAGGATTGGTATATCTGAGTATCATCAGCATAGCAATGAAAACTCAGGCCATACCTCCTAATGATCTCCCCCAGGGGCAGCATGTACACTGTGAACAACATTGGGGCCAATACCGAACCCTGAGGGACTCCACATGAAAGGAGGCAGGTCATAGATGAGAAATTACCCATCACAACCCGCTGCCTCCTGTTGGTAAGAAATGACTCAAACCATTTGATGACAATACGGTGAGGAGAAGCAACACAATGGTCCACAGTGTCAATGTTGAGGAGAGATCAAGGAGGACAAGAATTGTCTTTTCCCCCTGATCTCTAGCCCTAAGGAGATCATTTTGCACCCGAACTAATGCAGTTTCAGTGCTATGCCTGGCCCGAAAAGCTGACTGGAAGGGATCGTACAACTCGTGGGTCATGAGATGCTCTCCCAACTGAAGTGATACCACCTTCTCAACAACCTTTCCCAAAAATGGAAGATTGGAAATGGAAATGGAAAAATGCATCCATATCCCCCTTCTTTAAATTCAGCTAATAATTTAGAATTTAATTTGTACCCCAGTCCTAGAGCTCCAAGTTCACCCCTGTTACTTTCCTTCTCTGATGCTGGTCCTTGGAGTTTTAGCTTCTTCAGTTCAAACTCTCTCTGATGCTTTTTTTTTCACATATTCAGCTCCATCCAGAACTTTGACTGCTTGAATTCCATTTGCTGCTGGGCTTCAAACTTCTTCTGCTTGAATTCCAGCTCCAATCTCCTCAACTCTAGCTGTGGCCTGATCCCTTCCATCTCCAGTGTTGTGGTGATCTTCCCCAGGTACTGTGGCTCTGGGTTCCCTCTGATCTCCCTGTCCTACTCCCTGGGATTGGACACTGCAATGCCCCTTTACATCCCCACGCCCAAGGTCCAGTCTCTTTCAATCATCGACTGTGACTTGAGGTACTGAGCAGTCACTTGCTCATTGGCTGCCCTGAAAGCCTCCACAAGGTGCTTCTTGGTTCACCTCTCACACTGGACCCCTTTTTCCTGACAAATCGGCTTTAGGTATTTTACAGTGTATTTGCTATAGATGGAAGCCATCTTCTTCCCTAACTACTGGTATACTACCTTGCACATGAGAAAAAGAAAACAGGTAGGGAACCTTATACTGTAACCAAATTATGTATTTTTTTAAATGTCTGCCTTGATTGCATGTGAATTATTTACAGTTTATCAACCAGACAAATTGGGCATGAATTCACTGGTATGCCTATGCCGATGATATCTCGAATTGCAACAGTATGCAACCAAATCTCTTGGATCCCCACACTGCACACTGGATCTGTCATGAACTAACTTCTGGTGGTCAGGCCCACTGTGCTCACAGTGCCCACCCTTAAGTGCAATCCATGACTGGGGGAATTGGAATACCCTCCTTGTCCATTACAGTGCTCAAGAAGGTCAAGACTGCACCTCTGCCATGAGGATCCAGGGCATCCCTCTAGCTCTGGATAAGGCAAAATGCCAGTCTTGAGTCTTGTGGCCAAATATGAACCCCTTTCCTTGGCTATTACACATGCAAGAAAGGCCTAGGTATCATGCTTTCTTCAGGGTAGCAGTGTAAAAACTTGATTTGGCCTTATCTCTACAGGTCATGCAATAGCCTGATTCAAAATCTTTGTAGACTCTTGTATTCTCCCTATGCTTCCGGATCCCTTACTGACTCTTTTCTTAATTTGGTTGCTTGCAGTTGCCCCTGTAATCATTTAACAGTTGGATTAATAAACCATCTACAGTCACACATACAATATAAGCACTTTCACACAGGCAGAATTTCTTTGGAAAAGCAAACATTTTTTACTAAAATACTTAGATGCAATTACAACTAAAAGAGAACATATACGAACTTAGATTACAGTATATGAAACAGAATGGGAAAAAATACACAGCAAAATGCATTAAAACATGTAAGCTAAGTCTTCCTTGGGTATGATGATTTCAAAATCCAGAGAATTGCTTTGTTGCAAAATACTGCAGTCGTTCTTTTAGTCCTTGGCAGCCACACTGGGTCTCAGCAGTTTGTCTTCTGGTGTGTGTCAAGCAGAGTGTCCAGATGAAAAATTTGTCCAAATGCCCTGAACTAGGGCTATTTATATACCTGTCTGAGGAGAAAGGCTGGCCCTTCCATTTTAGGCCACCGGGTGTCACTCTTGCACTTCCCCAACACAGTGGTCTGTCTCAAAAATTAACAAGTAGCATGACTGTCAAAGTCAAAACTTTGATGTCTCAGTGTAGCACCCTGTAAGCTAATTCATAGTGTCTTGCTAGAATTTCACACATGTCTGCTAGATGGATGTTTTCTTTCCTGTTACCTCATGACATGTTATATACCATAATAGTTTCCTGGGACAAAGCATTCAGCCTTTGAAGTGTATGGTCCATGACAGGAAATTGATTTTGACAAATCTCTGTTAAAACAACTGGGATTCCAATATCAGATCCTGGCAAACAGCTGCTTTCAGGTCAGAAGAAGGTCAAAACCCTTTAAAAATCCAGTCTTTTTTCTAGGTGCCTTGTACAGACACTGGCATTTACATAGAATTACAATAAAACATATGTACACTAGAATAATATCTAGAAATAAGGGCCAGCAGCTGGGCAGCTCACCACAATACTCATGTAGCCTTGTTTGAATGTGAAAGGTGATGCACCATTTTTTGCAAACAGCAATTATACCCTCAACTTGTTGTCTTATTGTTCTGGAACCCAGTGATAATTAAATGTAAGTAATGTGCTAAGCAAGAAACATGCATGAGCCCTTAATCCTGTAGTTCTTTCAAGATGTTGGCTCCATTGTCCCTTACTATAAAGTCACATTTTAGACCATGAGAATAAATCTAGTAATTAAGGAGCTTGTGTAATTCCCTCAAGATATTTGCAGCTGTATGACTTTACCAAAATTTATTTATATGCAGCAGCACCATCTTTTGGGGTATGTTTGTTTTTGAAGAAGCATAAGAAAAACTGACCCAATGAGCAGTAAGGGAGATATAATCTATATTCTGACTGCTGGTGCACATATCTTTTGTGACATTGACAATCCTGCCCTCTGCAGTTTTAAATGCAAGTGCCACTGTCACTTTGAATGCCTCATAAATGTTTGACATACAGAAATAGATTAGTTGCTGTATTGATCCTTGAAAAAACATATCCAGAATTAAATGGTTTGATACCTTTTATTGGACCAACATAGTTGTTACAAAAAGAAAACAATGTCTAAGCTTTTGGACCAACCAAGTCCTTCCTTGGAGATTTATGACAATTGTTCAGAGAGTCACATTCTATTGACACCCAGATCATTTCAATATATGCAAAGTGCCTTTGACGAGGAACATTGTAACAAGACTCTGAAGTTTCATGGCCTTCCTAAAATCCTCATCATCTACTAAAGAATATGGGAGAAGGGCTCCATCTAACAGTTACTAAATTGTGTGATTAAGATGAAGACTCTTTGGATGACTTTTGTTAAAAGTATTCTTCCTCTCAAATGCCTGAGACAATGTTAGCTGATTAAAACATGTCCCTGCTGGTTTATTAGACATCATGCTTTGTTTATCTGATGGATGTTGGTGTAGTGGACTTGGACGTATACATTCAGTCCCATCATTGGATGTTCAACTGGTGCTAATGGTGTTGGCGGTGGTGATAATGGTGGTCCTAGGGCTGGCATTGCTTCTTCACTATGCATTTCTACAGGTTCCTGACCCTTCTCTTCTGTGGTCTGGAAGGTGGAGGACATAGTTTTTGGCTGATCAAACAATACTGAATTTTTTTCAGATGGCATTTAAGAGCTGTAGTGCTGATCCTGATCCAACTTTACCATGGCTGACACACTGTTTACATAGGGAAAAAAAAGCTCTGCATGGATCACTTTTACTGATAGAAAAATAAGTCCACACTTCAGAAGTGACAGGCTTTGCTTGAGTGCTAGGAAGATAACTAAAACCTCTTTGTGTTTTTTCACCTGTCTGAGCAGAACCCAGGTCATCCTCCTTGGTGCTAGAAGAGTGGGCAGGGGCACCTGACGGTGTTTGATTTTTATAGGATGTAAAACTGGTGGATTCACTAAATATGTCCTTCTCTTTGCCACCATTTGTGGATTTATTTGCAATTGTTATTTCTTTGTCGGCAGACTTGCTCATTTGACTTGGTTGAGGGACTGATGATACGTCACCAGATACAACAGTGTCAGACTGAGACAAACAACTGCTGTCTGAGTCAGAGACTGAGTCATTGTCACTTGCACCATTACTGCCAGTCACAGGGATTTTAACAGCATGAACGGCATACGTTATGGTGCCTCTCCGTGTGTGACACCATCAGCTGCACAGGTTTTCTTAAAAGGTTCCCTTTTACCACAGTTTGTTGTTGTTCTTTTGCTGTTTATTGTATGTTTATGACATGAAACATTTTGGTTACTTTGGTTACGGGATTTAAGAATGCATGGGATAGACATAAAGGAATTCTAGAGGTCAGGGGTAAGGGGGAAATAGACTTCTAGGAAAACAAACTGTACTTACAAGCTCAAATGGGCAGACTAGGTGGGCCATAGGCCCTTATCTGCCGACACTGTCTATGTATCTATGTATCTATGTACTTTGCTAACACCAGGATTACCACTACTACCAACACCTGATATGTGAATGTGGATCAGGCAATGGGGGGGGGGTGCCACTAGAGTACCAGGAATTATATTCTGAAAATAAGCATTTCAACAAGCATTGCATGAGGGAGGTGGTACCACTAGACTACTAGAGATTAAGGTTAATCTATTTCATTGCACCCATGGCACCACAGATGATTGAGGGGGCACACACCACTGTTGAGGACTGCAATTGTATGGTTTTAGAATTGTTACACAGTGCTGCCCAAGCAGACTGCTACCGTGTCCTATACAAAACTATTGAATATCCCACTACACCCTCTTAGCATTCATCTGCATTGGTGCATGCCATCTGTAAGTGTGCTAGCACTTTGAGATTAAAACCATGGAGTCTGTCTGCCTGAATATATCAGTGGCTATGCAAACAGGCCATTATGCACAAAATCCCCACTTAGTTCAAATTCAAGTTTATTGCAGGAAAACTCCATTGAGCAAGCTCATTCACAAGAAGGTCCTGTGACATACAAACTTTCACAATGTACATACATAAATAGATAGTAAACAGCATATACATAAAGCACGCATAACCTAATACAGGCAAGATATACATACAAGGACACCACATAGGATGACCGCATGTGGTAGTCAACTAATGTAACACAGGGAAGCGACTTACAGATTACCTACTGATAATTGAAACATGGTGACTGGTGTGTGCAATACATACATTTTGGCAGATGGATCAAACAGCAGACTATAACGGATAAGGAGGGTCGGAATGATTTGATAGTGTGATCAGTGGAGAGTATACATAGATAAAGCCAGGAGTAGAAAGGGAAGGGAAAGCAGTAGTTGGGTAGCTGCAGCAAGGTAGCAGATATAAGCCAGGTGCCAGATAGTGGGATAATATCTTAATGTGAATGAAAGTGCAAGCAATAAGTAGTTAATATGAACAAAGCAATTATATCTTACCAATGGAGGCACATGGCACACATGGGGAAGGAAGAGGCTTAATGACAGTTACAGTAGCACTTAGCTTAGTGCTAGTCCAATTAGAAAAGCATTAACATTTTGGATATCTGACCATTATGTTTAGGAACAGCTCAGTTGATACATAATTTATTTTCTGCATTTTCTGCCCCTTATCATTGTTTCTGAATATAAACAAAACTGCTGTCTATTTGATTTCATCTGTTCTGCCTGCTCATTGTCTGCCTGAAGAGATTATCCTTTGTTTTTCATATCACGGTTGCTTCTTTGGAAGCAAAGGGTGATGTCACAAACAGAAGATTAAGACTTCAAGTGGGGAACGGACAGCAATACTAGATGAACTCTAAAGAGCAGGGACACAGTTATCAGGCAAGCATAAGATCTGTAATATTTTGCACCACTAGGCAACTTCAAATCTAGTTATAAAAGGAACATTTTGAAGGCATTTTTTAACAAGTATTTGTCAATGCCAAATGTTTGCTTGCTGATATTAGCATTGGACATGCAGGAGTTAGACAGATGCAGAATAGGAATGGCAGTGAAGTACTGAACTCACGCCAACCCCACCTCCATCCTGTAGAGATGGACAGACATTGGGGTGTGCCTTTGGGTCATCTCCCATAATGCTCAAGGCATTTCACCTCACCTTATCCGGTAAACACTGACAAGTGCTGAGGTGTGCTTTGGGGTGTTCAGTTTCACAGACACCTTATTTCATAAGGACATATGGTGAAATGGATGCAGTATAGGAGAATGGGGTGAAGTCTGGGGACAAAGTGTCCAAGGCACACCTCGATGCCTTTCACTGGCTTCAGGGTGAGGAGGAGTGGGGGTGGAATGGTGTGAGCATTACAGCTGGCAATCCAAAGGCACACCGTGATGCCTGTCAGTCTGTACAGGGTGGGATGTTATGGTTAGAAGCCTTAACGCCCCAGGCGTTTGTTGGTATTTGCACTACAAATTTTCAACATGGCCTTTTTGTTACTCCTACCTCATGAAAGCATTTGGGACCTCTGCTCATGAACAGTTGCACTGTGATTTTGTTAATCTGTCCTGAATGTTGATTTCCCACAGAAACTGTGCCATTCTGTGCCAGATGTGCCAAAACACAGATCAGGCACGATGTGAAGAATGACAGCTGTACCATTCATAGGGAGGTGTGAAGAGATGGCAATGTTGAAAATCAGGAGTGAAAATATTACAAATTCTTGAACTTCCGAGCGTAAGTGGAAACTATGCAATGCACTCCTGTAACACAGTCATTTAGTGGAATTATTTCATCAAATTTTCAACATATGCATTTTGTGTCCTTTGCTCATGAACACTGTCACTATAAGTTTCCTAATGTGTCCCAAACATTGATTTCCCACAGCAACCACGCCATTGTGCGCCAGATGTGCAAAAATACATTTTGGACAGGATGTGAAAAATGACAGCTGTACTGTTCATAGGGAGGTGTGCAAAATTGAGAATGTTGAAAATTTTGAGTGAAAATATAAAAATTGTTTAAAGTTATGAGTGCATGTGGAAACTGCACAATGCATTCTCATAAGATAGTCATTTTATGGATTTTTGTCACCAAATTTTCAACATAGGCATTTTAGGACCTCTGCTTAATCTGCCCTGAACACTGATTTCCCACAGCGACCATGCTACTCTGCGCCAGAAGTATGAAAACACATTCTGGGCAGGATGTGAAAAATGACAGCTGTACTGTTCATAAGGAGGTGTGTAAAAATTCCAATGTTGAAAATCTGGAACGAAAATATTACAAATTCATGAAGTTACGAGTGTGCATGGAAATTGTGCAATGCACACTCATAAAACAGTCATTTTGTGGATTTTTTTCACCAAATTTGCAACACAGGCTTTTAAAGAGACTGCCTCATGAACAGTGACACTGTCATTTCATTAATCAGTCCAAAAAGGTGATTCCATGCAGTGACCGCGAAATCACCTCTTGGGACCGAATCACCAGATGACAGTCACTGAATTCATGAGATGGGGTCCCAAAAAAAACCCATGTTGAAAATTTGATGCAAAAATTCAGGAAAATGGCCAAGTCATCCACATAAGTTAAAAAAAAAAAAAAAACATTCATACCATTACAGGGTTTTAAATAATTGATTAGCAGTTTTTTTCTTGGGACTATACTAACGGTACAGAAGGTATTTATATAGATTTTCTAGAAGTACTGTGTTTGTGAAACACAGTGAGGCAAGAGCTATGCATTTTCACAAAGGTTTATCACTTTTATGAGCAAAACGCTAATCAATTTTTAGAGTTAAATAAATCCCTGCATTAAACAGCTTACTGTCATTTCTTCAGTTTATGGTCGACTTTGAAGAGTGCAGATGTGTTCCTGGTCCACCGAAGATTGTCGCACCTGACTCCGGAGGTAAGTATGGGGTGAGGGGAGTGTCAGGAGGTGGGTTGCACAGAGGGTGGTTGCAGGTTTGGGAAGGGGACACCAGATTCAGAAAGGGACTTTTTTTCATTTTACTGTTTTTAAAAAAAAATAATTAAATAATGCGGGGGGTAATCTGGTACACTGGGGTGAGCTCCCAGCGTGCCACCTGAGTGTTTCTTGGGGGGGGGGTTGAGCTGACATGGACTGGGCACCCCCATTGGTGCATACACAGTGTTGGGGGGGTGCATGAGCCGATGGGGATTGGGCACTCGCGTTGGCACATACAGAGTGTTGGAGAGGTGCACATGAGCCAAGGGGCATTGGTCACCCCCTCGGCACAGAAGAAATGGGGGGCTTATGCCGACAGGGATTGGGCTACTCCATCCTCAAATGAACTGGGAAGGGAACATGCCAACAGGGGGATTGGGCACCCCTGTCATCTTCAACAGGGACTGTGAGAGGTGGTGGCCATCCATCAGCTTTGTGGGGACTGTGAGAGGCTGACAGAGAAGCCATTGCCATTTTTATTGAAGGGGGACACCAGACAATGCAGCTGTAACTGGCTACTACAGTCAGGGACTGCCCCAGAAAATCAGCTGATTGCTGTTGATGGGGTGTTCCCTGATTGCAAAGGACAGTTTCTTTCAAGTCAGTGGCAAGCTTCACTATTGCTGTCATGGGCAGCATGATCTTCCATTGGTGCCACACAGACCAGACCCAAAATGGGCTGCTGGCATTGGCAACAACACTGCCACACCTCCACAACTTGCTACTGGAGCAAGCTACTGCAAAATGTTTCTTGCACATGCGTGCAAGCAAACATAAAAATTGAATAATTATTTGCTGTGACCTGTCTTCATCAGCTTGCTTTGATCACTGTTTAGATGTAAATACTTTTACAGTTTTTCCTTTCTGTGTATATTTTAGCTGGTCAGTAGCCATTCTCATTAGACTATGTTAACCTGATAATTGCTGCTGTCTTCCCTGGGATGCCCCTGAAAAAGTGACTCTGGATCTCATGGGGTTTTCTTGGCTGGTGTAATTTCAAATCAATAAATAAACTTCATCAGAGAAAAACTTTGAACACCATTGAGTTGCACAATGCATTCAGTCTAAAGGTAATTTAGGAAAAGTGCCTTAAGTACCAGTGAGTCTAAAACTTCTGAACATTCCAGTACAACAGGGAGTGCAATTTTTAGTCAAAACAAATGCGCTGTTATTCACTGTGCATGTACTCTATACAGTACCCTTTCATTCAGATCTCAGTCAGTGGCTGACCGCAGACGTGTGCAGTGGGCTGAGCCAGTTGCTGGCTCAGTTACAGGTTGGGGAAGTGGAGGGATAGGGCACTGTGGGGTGTAGGGGTGGGGGGTCCACTAGATCACCAGGTATTGTAAACACTGATACAATGGGGGATTGGGCTCTCGAAGTCCACTATATCACCAGGGTTATTAGAATTAGTATTATAGGAGATCAGTGCTTGGGGGGGGGACCACTGGACTGCAGCGGATATTTATATATTGAACAGGAGATTGGGACTTGTTGGAAGGGTGGGTGCAAGTCAATCAGGGGTACTTTATATTTTATAATTGGGAATTGGGGGGGAGTGCAAGACTACCAGGGATATTGGAATGATTACTGGAGATTGGGGCTGGGGGGGTGCTAGAGTCTGCATATGCACATTGCCAGAGGCTTGCAACAACCTGGCTAAGTGCATTCTCTGTTTGGCACAATGCTAGGGTTGCCTCAAGCTGCAAGACTTTGCCACCAGGACCCTGCCCATTAGTGAATTGAGCACAGGGTCCTTGGCACACAAGTGATCAGTGTAAGCCACCTTTGGTATGCCTTGTGCCAAGTTTTGAGAACCAAGCCCTGAGTCTTTTCTTACACATCCGAGTATTCATTTTAGAAGTGAGATACTGGGCCTAATTTGCAAAATGAACACAAGGCTTGCATCATGCCCTGTGTCAAACTCACTTTTTTGGTGCAGTTGTGTCAAACACTATGCCACAACCTGCACCTCATTCAGGAAGGTCGGGCGCATTTGCAACTACTGCCCTGAGTTATGGCAGTTTTTACCAACTATTTGGCGCAAGCCCAGTAAAAAGGATATCTGAGATTGCTGTAAGATAAAGGTGGTCTAACCTGCACATAAGATCAAGAATCCTGACCACCAGTTGCTGAATGCTACAAGCCCCTGGGCATCCTAAGCTCTGAGCAACCGAGGCTTGCAGCCTTCCCAGAAGTTTTGTGAACTGGACCCCTGACTTTTATCACTTGGCAGACTCATATTTGCTTCAGCAACCAAGTCATCATTTCACTGGAATTCATTCTGATGCTAAACTCAGTCTACCCTCCTCCGCACTCCACTCAACATGCAGGGGTAAGCACTACGCTAATGCACTCACCTGTTAAAGATAATTACTCCTCTAAGAAACTGACTGACATGCAGGCCTGATGTGTAGCCATTTATGTGCTTGCGGTTACCTGTTTGGCTTAGCAGCCACTCATTCTGTTAGTGCAAGTTTTCTTGTGTAGTCCTTTGATGTGTAGCTGGATGCTCACTTAACATAATTTAAAACATTTTCTGTAATCGCCTAATAATCCACATCATTTCTCCACTCATCCTCATAAGAAAACTGCTCAGCATCTTGTGAATGCTTAGATGTTCTATGAAAACTGAATATGACTGTCCCAGAAATGGCAGCCAGGAACATGTGGATTCACTTCAACAAGATAACAGCATGGAGATTAGAGAATATACTTAGAATAGTTGGAATCCTGTACAAAAAAATGTGTCTCAACTTCATTTACTTTTGCTAAAAAACAGATTTATTATGAAGACATATTCTGCAAATATTATGCTTTTCAGAGAATGAATAATGAGGCCAATGCAGGATGAGCTAACATCTGTTCTTGATACCAGAACCTTGGTCAGCTTTCTCCAGATCACTGTCAAGATGCTGACTTGTTGACTTTCACTCTCTCAACATGCATGGCCTCTCTCAAACCTTGCATTTTACCCCAAATTGACTGGTTACCATGGAGAGCAAATAAACCTAGACTGTTCTTACATTTTTACATTGCTTGCCCAAGAAATGTTTTGCTACAGATGGCATTTCAGAGGTGTGTCACTGACTAGCCCAGTGCAGATCAAGCTGTGTTGGGCTCATCCTTGACAGACCAATGATCATGTAAGCTAAGAATGACAATGGTTCACAGTTTATGGGTGACATTTTGTGTAGTTGAAATGAATAAAGCTCTCCATTGAGAGAGCACTTTGTCCATTTCATTTGCATAATGCTGGTCAGCAAACAGCTGATCAGCTTTATGGCATTCCCCTTCTCTCTGTCCTCTCCTCCTCTTCTGGTTGTGATACCCCCTTGTCCCACACACACCACACCTTGTATCTGCACAGTATTCCCCAAGCATGTGCTGTCTTCCACATAGAGCGGCACCCCTACTGGTTGAGTCAGTGAACCATGACAGCTTGTCACACTTGATACCCACCCACTCAGCAGATTTCCATGCACCATCCACACAGCATTCCCCAACCATGTGCTGTCTCCAACACAGAGCCTGTACCACTCCTCCGATGAGTCAGTGCACCATGACAGCTGGTCACACTTAATACCCACCCAGCGGATTTCCATGCACCATCTGCACAATACTCCCCAAACATGTGCTGTCTCCCACACAGAGCTGGCTCCACCCCCCCTGCTCAGAGAAGTCTGGTTCTTCAGTTCTTATAATCCTAGTTACACCCCTAGCAGTGACATGGGTATTCTGCATAGACTTGCCCCGATCAAGATGAGCAACCATGCAAAGGTGACATAAATGTTTCACACTTTATTAAGTTCAATATGCATAGTATATTCAGAGAATGTTCCATAAAAGTATGTTTACTTTCCTCCTTGCTTGAATGTGTTTTTTCCTCAACATGACACCGCTATTTTTATTATAGGAAAGCAACTTTCTGCACATGATAACATGCCAAAAGTAGCTCACTTATGATCTTGGGGACACACAACAGCACTCGCAAGCCCAAAATTTGGGGTTTCAGTGGCACAAGATTTTTGATAATCATCCCTTTTGGTCCCATGAAAAGCTCCTGTTCTTCAGGAAGTATAGCGCAACGCAACCTCCCTCCAGCAAAAAAAGGTCATCTTACATTCTCTTCAACTTGCACTTTTTCAGCCTGGGCCCTTGCAACCCATGATTAGCTTGCATTCTGTAAAGCTTCTCTCTTATTTTATTCATACAAAAAAATACACAGCAGATTCTTTAAGGAAACGCATGAACAGTACCCGACAAAGATGACAGCCTCTTAGCTTCTGGCTCATGCCCGCCTGGCATTCCATCTGTTCATGTTCAGAACATGTGTGTTACTTCTCAGTTCCAAACAACTACACAGCAAGTACAAGCAAGCAACATTCATGATTACCAGATTCTTGTTTTCTGTTTGTTCCTATGTTGAAAATGATTGTACTGTGACTCAGGCAGGCTGTTTTAGGAGACTGGGAGGAGGGAACTTCTTTCTTTCATACACTGGATACACTGGCATACTAACAGTGTGGATTGGAACATAATGTCCTCCCACTATTAGCTGATATTCTTTGGGTCACTCAAACACTCCAAAACTCAGCTAGTATGAGGACCAGCTCAAAAACCACTTAGCACACAAGTGCATCTTATGCAACTTTGTTATACTTATGGAATATAGTGCTGTATGGGAGAGTAGAGTACATCTCTTATTGATGACTGGATTGGTGCCTTGCAGGAGTCTCCAGGAAACTATTTTTTTTTCAGTTGTTTTACCAGGGGTAAAACAACTGGAAAAAAAAGGACTATTATAGTCTTGTAGACCACCTGCCTAGTAGCCTAGCCAGAAAAATGACTCTAACAGTCTTAGTGTGTGTGGGAAGGGGGAGTTATATGTAAAGAAAGTTATTAAGGCCATGGAAATACAAGGTCTTAGTGTTGAGAAGGAATGGCTGGAGGTTCTTTGGATTCAATCATACCAATGGTCAGGGGCCCTTATAGGGGTGAAAGACAGGCCACCAGTACAGTGGAAGGATATGGACATGGTGTGCGGTGAAGACATGTGCAAAATGGCAAATAAATGGGAAGTATTAATTATGGGTAACTTTAAATTACTAGATGGGGACTGTAACATCCATGCATCAGCTGCAGTTAGGAGCAGGGTCATCCAACACTACCTGCAAGGTGCATTCCTCAGGCAATTGGTTACAGATTCCACTAGGGATGAGGCAGTGCTGGATCTGGTATTTCTGAACATGGACAACACTGCAGACATCACAGTGGGTAGCCCTCCGGGTTCAAGTGATCATCACACAGTGTGGTTTGAAATACAGATTCGGCAGGGAAAAAACACACTGGCACAAGGGTCCTGGCCTTCAGGAGAGAAGATTTTAAAGAAATGTTAGCCTGCTTCAGAAAATACATTGAAGGGGGATACCGGGAGTGGGGTGGAAACACAACGGAACAGAATGAAGGCGGGAATAACTAGGGCCATGACAAACTGTTTAAAAGTAATAAGAGTAAAAGGAGATAGAGTCAACTGTGGTTCTCAAAGGAGGTGGCTATGGTGGTTAAGGAGAAAAATACAGCTTTTAGAAAATACAAGGAGACCCAAACTGAAGCAGACTGAAGCAGACAGGGAGGTATATCTAGTGAAACAAACAGAGGCAGGAAGGAGAGTAAGAGCAGCAATGGATCAAACTGAGAAAAGGATTGCCCAGGATGTCAAAAGTGGGAACAAGACTTTCTTCAGGCATGTGAGTGAAAAGAGGAAGGCAAAAGTGAAGATCAAGACACCAGTAGGGAGAAATGTACAGAGGAAGACCAAGAAAAAGCTAACATTTTAAACACATTTTTCTGCTAAGTCTTCACAGTGGAAGGGGCATGTGCTGTCATGGATTAATAGACACCCTGGAGGATGAGGGGTGGACACAAGTCCATTTACTGAAGAAAGAATCTGCCAGGGGTTGGAAGCCCTTAAGGAAAACAAGGCAATGGAGCTGAATTGGATTCACCTAAGGGTACTGGAACTGAACACAATGCTAGCTGCCCCCTATGACATCCGAACTGTGGTACAACAGTATTTCAGCTAGGATGACTTTCTATGCAGAACAAGCCCTCACCATAAAATATATAAATAGTAGATGGACAACCATCCACAACAAGGCTGTGTTTCCATCGAGGGTGTTGATGACATTATAGAGACTTCCAGAGAGAAGCTCAAGAGGTCTCACTAATGCCATCAACTGCCTGAGACAGAAACACCAGCCTTAGTTTTATATAATATATGGTTCCCCTAGGTTTTGGAAACTTCATTTTACAAGGTTTCATATCTTGTTTTCATGTTCCTGCTTGCTCCCAGTCTTTGGTGGAGACCTGTTGTGTTCCCGACCCCGGAGGTTCCTGTCTTCATATCTGTTCTCTCTGCTACCGAACATAAACAGCAGCAGTTAGTGTTAAAATTACAAAGACATCTGACATATTAACAGTCTGAAAACACAGAGGCAATATGATATCCGTGTCCAGACTTTCAAGCAAAGCAGTCACCCATCTGCTCGCTTAGTGCCACTGCTATTTTTTTCTGAAGTTTTTGTAAGGAGTTCAGTTTCCACCAATCAGGTTGCAGGACAAGGCTAAAAATTGTTGTACTATCAATGTGATGTCAGATTAATAGTACAACTTTTTGACCTTTGAACTGTCCTTCAACAAGATTTAGAAAACCACTGTTTTCCATACACAGTAAGCCCTAACCATATATTATAACAGAGTACCTGCTGAAGGAGAGACTGATTGATCACCTGGATGCATGTGGGCTGCAGGACCATCAGCAGCATGACATTACAAGGGAGGAGGTCATGTCACAACAACATAATTGATTTCTTTGACTTGGTAATGAGGGAGGTTGATCATGGAGGGCAGTGGATGTGGCCTATCTCAACTTCAGTAAGGCCTCTGAGACTGTTCTACAAAGGATGCTGATAAAGACACCGAGTAGCTTTGAGGTGGGGGAGAAGGTAGTTTGCTTGGTATCAAAGTGGTTGAAAGATAGGAAGCAGATGGTGGTGGTAAACAGTCGGACAGCAAAGTGACCAGTGGAGTGCTACATAGACCATTCTGGACCCTGTCATGTTCATCTTCTTCATAAGAGATATTGCAAAGACACTGGAGTGGAAGGTGTGTCTCTTTGTGGATGACACAAAAATCTGCAATGGGGTGGACACCCAGGAGGGAGTCAGGAGAATACAAAGAGATGTAGGGAAACTATTGATTTTTTTCATTGCTGTTTTTGATTTAAACTTGGATTTGTGGGCTTTTAGTGGCACTCATTTCTTTTCTTTTTTTTACTTAGAATTGTTTTTGAGCTGTTGAAAATTTAAAACCTAGTTTGGTGTGCTTGTAGTGGTGGTGTATTCATTTGCTGTCCTTAATTGCTGAAATTGTTTACCCTCCTTCCCCTGCCCCCCACTCTTAATGATATGCCCTGTTAAAATCTGATTGACAAGAGCTAAGCACAGGGAATAGCAGTGTTTGTGGAGTAGGAGGGGCATAAGGGAGAAGAAGCCCGCCCTCGGCACAAGAAGTGTTTCAACTCATTTTTTTATTTTATTTTATTTATTTATTTATTTATTTATTTATTTATTCTTTCTTTAATGAACAATATCTGATGATTGGTGGGAGGATTTTTAGGACAGTAAATTAATAAAAAGGGAACTAGGAGAGCTTCAGTAATTGACAAGTACTGGAATGGCAGTATAAGTGCAATGTAATGTAGGGAGTGGTGCAATGTAGTGGCTGTGGGGCAGCCATATTCAGGCAGACCTCTGGATGCTGAGGTGCTGCTGTATCTGCATTCATCTCTCTGGATTGTGGGATGAGGTAGCCAGGCTTAGAGTGGAAGTAAACGGTGTCAGGAGTACCTTCACACCTATCCAGAGACCACCCAGTCCAAAGCCACTGCCTCAAAGGATGTCAAGAACAAGGAGCACGTGGATGACGATGGGCTCGGGTAGGGTTAGGGTGGTCAGGCAGAGGCACATCCCAGATCCTATTCCACTCCAGAACTCATATGCCACACTGGCAAACAGGGACAACCAAAAAGAGGTACCCAAAGAAGTGGAAGGGAAAGATGTGGAGGTCAGCCAAGGTGGTGGCCTCAGTGGGGAGAACAGTGGGTCCCAGAGGAGGAGGAAGTGAATCCTGGTGGGGGACTCTATCATAAGAGGATCCAGCTAGGAATACAGGAGGGAGAGGACAGGGAGTTGAGGTGCCTACCAGGTGCCACGGCATGGAGGGATGGGAGGAAGATCCTGGGGATTGCCAGGAAAGCAAGATGGGAAGGTGAGCTGGATGTCATCATCCACCTATGTATTACTGGCCTGGCAAATAGGGAACCTAAGGAAGTTCAGGACTGGTTTAGGCAATTGGGGAGGAGTCTTAAGCAAGAAGCTACTTCTGTCACCTTCTCAGAAGTACTACCTATGAGAGGCATGGGAGAGCATAGTGGTGCATGCAACAGGAACTTTACCACATGGTTGAAGAACTGGTGCTGTGAGGAAGAGTTTGGATTCATTGGTGACTGAAGACCCACCTGAAGGGATGGAGGCTTGTTCAAGCCTGACAGGCTGCATCTATCCATGAAGGGAATCCAAGCACTCAATTATAAGCTTAAATGCTACATGGACAAGCATTTAAACTAGCCAAGGGGGGGAGTGGCAGGCCAGCAAGGAGGGTACCAAATTGCCCAGTCCCCACGGGTAGCAGTGGAACCAGTTAACAGGAGGAGTGGATAACTTTACAAAGCAGTGTGCAAAAAATGGAGATTAGCACCCAAGAGGTGGATAGGCAGAAAAGGGGCAAATTCAACAGAAGGCCAGATAGCAGAGAGATCCAGGAATAAAGGACAACCAGGGAGGGAGCTGGAGTAGAACAGCTAAGCAGTCCAGGGGGTTCAAATCATGGAAAGCCACGTGTGCCAATGCCAGGAGCCATAGCAACAAGATGTAGAATCTGGAGGATGTCATGGTGGAGTCAGACCTGGACATTGTGGCCATCACAGAAACCTGGTGTAATGATAACCATGACTGGGAGCTGGCCATACCCAACTACAACATATTCAGAAGAGACAGGGCAGGTAGGAAGGGAGGAGGAGTGACACTTTATGTGAAAGATGGTGAAAAGGCCACAGAGATCCAGGAGGAACAAAATGGGGGAGAGATACTGTGGGTTAAGCTGGAAAGGAAAATGGGGCCAGCCATCTGCACAGAGGTGGTCTATAGACCACCAGCCCAGGAGGAAGAAACAGATAGGGAGCAGATGCTAGCCATCCAAAGGATGGCAGACAAGGGTGAGGTGGTGCTGGTTGGAGACCTCAATATTCCAGACGTAGACTGGAGCCTCCCAACAACAGCATCAACCAGGAGCAGATTTATCCTGCACTTCCTTCAAGGTGCCTTCTTCCAGCAACTGGTCATGAAACCAACTCAGCAGAAGGCAGTACTGGACCTCGTGCTCACAAATGGGGACAGTGTGATGGGGTAACAGTGGGGAAGCACCTGGAAAACCGTGACCATCAGTCATTGTGGTTTGAGATCACAGAAGGAATAGAACCAAATCACACAAAAACATGTATTCTGGATTTTTGGGGGGCAAACTTTGGAAAAATGGGGAGATGCTTGAAAGAGACATTAATGGGAAAGGGGTGGGAATCGGAATTGAGGAACAGTGAGCAATATTTAAAATGGGGATTACAAGAGCAATGGAATTATGCATTAAGCAGGTTAGCAAGGGGAAAAGGAAGAGGAGGCCATTATGGTTTTCCAAGGTAACACTGGAGAATGTGAAATCCAAAAAGATTGCATTCAGGCAATACAAAAGGACACAGGCAGAAGGGGACTGGGAGAAGTACCAGAGGGAGCAAAGGGAGGCAGGGAGGGAGGTCAGTAATGTAGGCCAAAGCTCAGAAAGAAGAGCACATTGCAAAATCAGTGGGTAGAGGAGACAAAACCTTTTTCATGTACATAAGTGAAAAAAAGGCAAAGGGAGGGATAGTGAGACAGAAGGGGGATGATGGGGGCCGCATGGAGGATGACAACAGTACAGCTGACATATTGAACAGGTATTTCTGCTCAGTCTTTACTGAGGAAGAGGAGGGTAATGGGCCAGAAGGGAGTACAAGGGGTGGGAATGGTGCAGAAACAGACACAAGTCCCTTTACATGAGAAAGGGTCCTGAAGGAACTGGAAAGAATAAGAGTTGATAAAGCAATGGGGCCAGATGGGGTGAACCCCAGGGTCCTTATAGAACTAAGAGAGGTGGTGGCTGAACCTCTGGCAATCCTGTTTAGCCAATCACTGGAAACAGGGGAGGTAGTCCCCTTATACAAAAGAGTGAACAAAGGGGAAGCGGAGAACTACAGACCAGTTAACCTCAGCTCAGTAGTGGGGAAGATCAGGGAAGCACTACTGAAGGAGAGATTGGTGGAACATCTGGTTGCCAACAGACTACAGGATCCAAGGCAGCATGGTTTCACCAAAGGGAAGTCATGTCAGACAAACCTCATTGAATTTTTCAACTGAGTGACTAGGGAGGTTGATCAGGGGAGGGCAGTGAATGTGGCCTATCTGGACTTCAGCAAGGCCTTTGACACTGTGCCACATAGAAGTCTATTACACAAACTGGAGAATATGGGAGTGGGCAAGACAGTAGTGTGGTGGGTAGGTAACTGGCTAGGTGGTAGGACACAGAGGGTGGTGGTAGATGGCTGTCACTCCACAGAGGGAAAAGTAACCAGTGGGGAACCACAGGGATCATTGCTGGGACTGGTCCTATTCAACACCTTCATCACTGACATTGCACAGGACCTCAAAGGCAGAATTTCCCTGTTCACTGATGAAACAAAGCTCTATAACAGAGTAGACACACCAGAGGGTGTAGACAGAATGAGAAGGGGCCTGCAGAAACTTGAAGAATGGTCAGGGGTTTGGCAGTTGAAATTCAAAGCAAAGAAGTGCAAGATAATGCATATGGGGCACAAAAACCCTGGAACAACATATCAGTTGGGGGGTGAGGCTATAGCATGCACCAAGCAGGAAAGAGATCTTGAGGTTATCATCTCTGATGGACTCAAGGTATGGAAACTGTGTGACAAGGCAGCAGGTAAAGCAACTAGAATGTTGCGATGCATAGGCAGATGCATCACCAGCAGGAAAAGGGAAATTATAATTCCACTAGACAAGACACTAGTGAGACCTCACCAGGGGTACACTGTACAGTTCTGGAGACCTTACCTACATAAGGACATAGACAGGGTAGAGAAGGTTCAGAGGAGGGCAACAAAGATGGTACATGGATTGCATCACAAGTTCTATGAGGACAGGTTGAAGGACTTGAATATGTACTCCCTGGAGGAGAGGAGGAAGAGAGAGAGAGGATATGATAGAGACATACAAGTGTCTTACAGGTAGGAAAAGGATACAGGAATACACTATTTTTCACTGAAAAATGTGTTCCAGTACTAGAGGGCATGGGATGAAGTTGGAGGGAGGGCAATTCAGAGGAAACGTGAGGAAGAATTTCTTCACAGAACAGGAGGTGGATAAGTGGAACACCCTGCCAGAGGAAGTAGTGGGGACTGAAACAGTCATGGGATTTAAGAATGCAAGGGATAGACATAAAAGAATTCTGGAAGTCAGGGATAAGGGGCAACAGACTTCTAGGAAAACATAAAGTGAACTTCCAAGCTCAAATGGGCAGACTTAGTGGGCTGTAGGCCCTTCTCTGCCAACAGTGTCTATGTAGCTATATAACTAGAGGAGTAGTCTAGGGAATGACAGCTAGGTTTCAATGCTAAATAGTGCAATGTCATGCACCTAGGGAAGGGAAACAGGAGATACATTTATTTACCAAGCAAGAAAGGGACCTTGGGGTGATCATTTCTGATAATATCAAGATGGCAGCGTAGTATGGCAGGGCAGCAGGCAAGGTGAGCAGGATGCTGGGATGCATAGGGAGGGGGATCTCTATCAGGACAAAGAGGTGATTTTGCCCCTGTAATGCTCACTTGCGAGACACCACCTGGAGTACTATCTCCAGTTCTGGAGGCTGCACCTCTGTAAGGACATTGACAGGGTAGATGCACTACAGAGGAGGGCATCTTCAGTGGTGTTGGGGTTGCACATGAAACCATATGAGTACAGGCTGCAGGAGATGAACATGTACTCCCTAGAAAAGAGAAGAGTGAGAGCAGACATGGTTGGGACCTACAGTATAAGTTCCTCATGTGGTGAACAAGGTACAAGAGGCAAGTCTCTTAATTAGGAGGAGGAGAAGCACCAGAACACATAGACATGTCATGAAACTTGAGGAGAAGTTTAAGAGGGATGTTAGGAAATACTTCATAGATAGGGTGGTGGATTCCTGGAACAGCCTGCCAGAGGAGGTGGTAGGAGCAAAGACAATAGGCAGCTTCAAACATGCATGGGATAGGCACATGGGTATAATAAATAGAGGAAAGGGAAGAGGGAGGGACACCAGTGACTAAGTACAGTCTGGGGTGTAGCGTTAGGCAAGAAAAAACTGAGAAGACTAGACAGGCCTTCCGATCCATTTCTGCAGACACATTTTATGTTTCCATGTAACGTGCATGTCACTACCCCTCCCCAAGGTTTTTAGTGTAGGTATATCCTACTATTGTGTTGTCTGTGACACTCTAAATCCTTACACATAGACTCATGTTCACCTGATAAGCTGTGAGGTGCACGTGACCTTGTATCCAATTTCAAGTTCCTCCCTGAGCCCCTTCTGCTCCTATTCCTATCAGTTCTTTATGTGCATCTGATTAGGTTGCAAGCACAGTCACTAAGCTCCTGTAGCTTTAAGATATTTTACCCACACCAACACAAGATAAGAGTTCCTATCTCTAATAGGCACGAATCTGTAGAGGTTAGGCAAGATCTAAGATAAATATTGTGCTAAAATACTAACATTTTAAGTTATTTTATCTATTTAGTCTTTGTTAACCAGGTATGGCCCACTAGGCACAAGTGTCTGTTTCCAGGGGCAACGGGTTGGTTAAGTGATTGCTCAGAGTCACACAATGTGCAAGTGGAGGTTGTAGGAATCAAACCCAGGTCTGCAGGTACCAAGCTCAGTCAAAAAATCATTACTCTAACCTCTAGGCTATACTGCCAGCACCAGTTAAATACTAACTTGCCTTGGGTTACAGTACTGCACTCTACAGTAGAGTAGACTGGGACTCAATAGACCATAATGGCCTGTATCTGCTGTCATTTTCCTATGTTTGTATGTACATTCTAGCTAGCCAGGGCCATGCAGTTGTCAAGTCAGAAACCAAGGGATACAATCTCACCAGGCTGCCTATCTAATTTCAGCCAAATCTAATAATAAGTGATGGATGCGAAACTGTACAGAGTGTGCATGCTGTCTGAAATTTCAGATCTGTCAACAAAGATAATACAGGCACTCCCCCTTAGTAATGGGAACACTTGGCACTGGTGTTCCCAGAAGCCCCTATTCTAGTATTTGCAGAGGAGTGTGTACACAAACCCAGAAAAGGAGATTTTCTGTGTTGGAGGTTTGGTCTCGTGCCCCCTGTCCAGAGGAACACCATAGCTGTATGGGCCCTGGACTTTCAGCCTGGTGGTCCTTCCCCATCCCATGAGAGGGAGGTCCTACCAGCTGCAAAACACAAGAAAATTAAAGAATGCACTAAATAATGTGACAGAAAACCCCCCACCTTCTTAACCACTTACTTGCATGTACTAGTACAGAACTAAAATACTGTCAAAATCCATGTTGGTGACCACTCCAAATCTTTCTGCTGCCATCATTCCACCTTCTGTTCCTAATCACGTTGGTTTAGGATGTGCACAGAAGAATGTGGCGCCAACTTACGAAGGGTGATGAAAGAGTCTGGTGCATGCACAATGCAACCGCATTGGTACCTGTGCAATAGTGCACCGCCTCTTTCACACTAAGCTCCCCCAAATGCTCTTCCAAATTTGGTTTCTAAATCCGCAATTTTTTTAAAGTTTTTTAACAACTTTAGAAATTTGCTCTAGAATTAAAGTAGCCCTAGATGGAAATGAAGATTGTTAGAAGACTGTCTAGCTCCAACTTGAGGTTCATTTTTTTCTTGTTGCAGAATAGAAATAGCGAGTGGTGAGAACAAGGCTCTTTCTATTTCAACTATGCTTGTACTGTGAGCTTAGTTAAAGTTTTTGTACAGGAACTTAACAGTACGAACAAAATGTAAAACTGTACTGTATAACTTGCTCAGAGTCACACAGTATGCAAGTGGAGGTTGTGAAAATCAAACTCAGGTCTGGTCTGCAGGATGTACCAAGCTCGTTCACACCTTGTTCCTCTAACCTCTAGGCTGTACTGCCAGCCCTAGTGCAGGGACTGTGTCTCCCTTCGAAACAGAAAAGGTACTGTCCTATCTATATAAATAAAAATCAGATACTGTCTTTCTCCAAGAAATTCATCTTCTGCCTGTTGAGGCACAAAAAGTAAAGGTTGGGCTGGCCAGGTGGAACATAATTGTTACAGCTCAAACAAGCAGGTGCGTGCATAGAAAATTTTTAATGACTGCATGTAACTCTGCCAATTTTAGGAGTTTTTCACCAGATTTTTAAAATGGCCTTTTTTTGACCCCACCTTATGATCAAAGCCACTGTGATTTTGTTCAATAGTGCCAAAAGGTGATTTCGCACAGGAGTCATGCCATTCTGCGCCACAAGTGCAAAAACACATTTTGGGCAGGATGTGAAGAATGACATCTATACTGTTCATGAGGTGGTGTGAAAAAATGGCAATGCTGAAAATTTGGAGTGAAAGTATTAAAAAGTGACAAAGTTACACGCATGCGTAGAAAAAGTTCAACAACGGCACATAATTCAGGCCTTTTCTTTGGTATTTTTGTACCAAATTTTCAACATAGGCTTTTTGGGACCCCACCTTATGAACAGTGGTGCTGTTGTTTCCTTACTTGGTCCTGAAAGGTAATCCTGCACAGTGACTGTGAAATTATCTTTCAGGACTGAGTAAAGAACTGACAGTGCCAGTGTTCATGAGATGGGGTCCCCAAAAGGCCATGTTGAAAATTTGGTGCAAAAATTCCTACAAATGGCCACGATATCAATACAAGCTCAAAACACCATTGGCAGACATTATACGGTACTTACCTTCAATCTTTAGTTTACATTCAGCTTTGAAGAGTGCAGATGTGTCCTGGTCCAGAGAAGATCGCAACCGCTGACCTCCGGAGGTAAGTATGGGGTAAGGGGACTGTGGGGAGGTGGGTGCGCAGAGGAAGGGTTGGGATGGGGGAGAGGAATCGGGAGATGAAGAGGGACTGTTTTCTTGTTTTTAGAGGTTTAAAAAAATACATCAGGGGACTGTTTTCTTTTTTCAGGATTTGACACTGAAGATGCCAGGACACTGGAAGTGGGCTACCCAGTGCCTAGTGCTTTTGGGGGGTACACATCAAGAGACACTGGGAGTGTGCTCCCCACTATCCCACTCTGCTGGCTGTGGATACTGTTGGGATGGAGAATGGGAATGGGGGAGACAACAAGGGACCATTTTCTTTTTTTTAGAGGTTTAAAAAAAGACATCTGGAGACTGTTTTCTTTTTCACAGGATTTTACACTGAAGATGTTGGGACACTGGGAGTGGGCTCCCCAGTGTCCTAGTGTTTTGGGGATACACATCAGGAGACACTAAGAGTGGGTTCCCAAGTGTCCCACTCTGTTGGCTGCAGGGACCATTGGGATGGGGGAGGGGAATGGGGGGAGACAACGAGGGACTGTTTTCCTTTTTTTAGAGGTTTTAAAAAAAGCAGTCAGGGGCTGTTTTTTTTTTTTACACTGACGATGTTGGAACATTGGGAATGGGCTCCTCATTGTCCTAGTGTTTTGGGGGTGCACATCAGGGGGCACTGGGTGTGGGCTCCCTAGTGTCCCACACTGAAGAATATGCCATACTCTTCACCCCCAATATGCTAATGTGGAAGATGGCTGGGGGGGCAGAGGAGCGAGGACAGATGGACCTGGGAGAGAAAGTGATGTACCGGAGCCACCAATAAGTAAAGGAGGCTGGTGTCAAGGTCAGAGGAGCCACTACAGACCAGGGAGAAAGAGAGTGCAGTGGATGGCAGGAGCCCAATAACTGTAACTCATCCATGTGCATTAGTGTTAACTGTAATGTGCATGGCCGGAGTTACGTTTACAGAAAGAAATAAAGCACTCTTTCATTGGAGAAGTTAATTTCTTTCAACTAGAGGACGTGCTACATCAGCAAGAAAAACTACTGTCCTGACCAGCGTGCCTAGTCATTGGAGTACACTGCTAAGCCTGTTGCAGTTTCAGTTGTAATGGGCTTGGCAGTGACACACCTTTAAAATGTATATAGAAGCAAGACGTTCCTTGCGCAAGCGCATGTGAATTTAAAAAGAGAGGTACTGGTAATTTGATTAAAAAGATATCCTTTTTACTAAACATAATCATGTTACAGACATTGAAGTTAGAGTATAGATTTTGACTGGTTTGCTTGAAGGCATCCCGGTTGCTTTTTGCAATGTTTGTGCCCCCAGTATAGACACTAAACAATGTTTTTATTTAGTCGCCTCTTTCCTTAGTAATCTAGGGATTATGAAATTATTTTAGGATCTGATATAAATGAGGTCCTAGACCCAGTATTGGATAAAACCACTTCTAAACAGACAATTTCTTTTACTCTCACCGATGCTCGCAGAATTCTGATTAAAATAATAGAGGATTGGTGGCTAAAAGAGACTTGGAGGATCACCCACCCTAAGGATAGAGATGTTACCTTTTATTCTTCTGGATGTCAGTTTTATAGTAGATTAGATTATCTATTTCTCTCACTCAGGTTGAAAAATATAATAATTTCAGCTGATATTCAACATATTGTTATTTTTATTTATTTATTTATTTATTTCTAAGAATCAGTTTACAACTTTTGAGCCAGAGGCTCGTTTCCAAAGGTACTTCGTCACATAAAGACATACATTGTGTTTTTGGTTACATAGTATAGATTTGCAAAACAATAGGCGTTCAACAGAGGTGCCACGTCACACTGTGGTCAGACAAATACAATTAGGTTACAGGGTACATGTAACTGATAACAGGTGTTACACAAGTTGGAATCAAGTGAGCAATCTAGTTGGTAAACACCTAAACAGCTGGCACTGGCCAGGTTAAACATAGGCATGGTGTACAGGGAAGTGGTGGTGGGGATGGCTAGGTGGAGAGCTGCCCGGGGGGCGTTGTCAAGAGAAGCAGAGGTGGAGGCTATGTTCAGAGACAGGAGCAGTTACGAGTGCTGATGATGTGGTTCCGAAGGGTGGTTTTGAACTTGGAGATGGTGGTGGCATTGGTGATGGGGGCAGGGAGAGAGTTAAACCAGGTTGGGGCTCTATAGCAGAAGGACCTCTGGCAATGGCTGGTTCTTGATCTGGGGACCTTTAGAGTGGTCTTGTAGGAAGACCGTGTTGCAATAGTGGGAGGGCTCTGGTGGATGGATGCCGCATTCCAGGGGAGAGCCCGAGTAAGGTTTTTTGTGAGGAGACAGGTTTGGCATCGGAGCCGCTCATCCAGGGTAAGCAGGTTAGCCCCCACATACAGCTGACAGGTGTGTGTGAGCCTGGGGCACCAGTAATCAATCTGCAGGCTTTATTCAGGGTTAGTGAATTTTGTTGCGGCAGTGATGTCGGCAGCACTATATACTGGTAGACCATAGTCTCAGGGACAGAACGGATGATGTAACAGCGAGCCGGAGAGCATTTGGGGAAGGCAGGTTCTATGGTGGAAGAGGATGCCAAGCCATGTGTTAGTGGCGGATGTTAGGCCGATGTGGTTGTGAAATGTGAGGGCTGAGTCGAAGGTAACCCCAAGGTATTTGTAGGAGCAGACTTGTTCCAGTGGCTGATTGGTACTTGGAAGGATATAGAGTGGGTGGTTGCTAGCTTTGTTTTGGGGTGGGAAAAGAGCATAGCTTGGTTTTATTAAGATTGATGACGAGTCTGCGCCTCCTAAACAAGCCTCGGCACTGTTGGAAAGACTGCTGTAGGGAGTCCTGTAGGGAGATGGGATTGCGGTGGTGGCAAAAGGACAGAGGCCATCTGCATACAGTAGAATTTTGACAGGACATGCACTGGGCAGGGGTGTTCAGATAGAGCGAGAAGAGAAGGGGGCCCAGGATGGAGCCTTGGGGACCCCAGAGAGAATGGGATGGGTATCGGAGAGTGTGCTATTAATTTTTACACACTGAGATCGAGTGTCAAGATAGCTAGCGCACCATGCTAGGGGACCAGCTGAGAGACCAGTGTTGCAGAGTGCATCCAGCAGAAGTGGATGGGAGACGGTGTCGAAAGCCTTTGAGAGGTCGATGAACACTGCACCAGCTAGGGAGCTGGTATCCAAGGAGGAGTGTAGAAAGTTGGAGAATTCAATAAGGGCAGTGCTGGTACTGTGACCAGCACGGAAGCCATGTTGCTCTGGGCATAAAATGTTATGCTTCCGCCAGATAATCAGTGATTTGAATGGCCACCACTTTCTCCAGGGCTTTGGGGAGGATGGAGATTGGCCGGTAGTTGTTGGCCAATGACCTGTCGCCCCTTTATGAATAGGTGTGATAAATGGCTGTTTTCCAAGCTGTGGGAAATTGTCCCAGGCAGAGTACTGGTTAATTAGGCTGGTGAGTGGGGCAAGGACTTCATCTAGCACCAGCCTGAGGATGCTGGGGTCCAGTGAGTCACTGCCGGGATTGTTGCCATTGAGAGCTTTGATTAGATGGGTCTGGCTTCCTGGGTGGAAATCTTTTGCAGGTGGAAGCTGGGGTGCTGGAGGACAGGGGGAGGTTGGTTGGGGGGAGGGTCAAAGAAATTACTAGGAGGACTGAGCTAAGGTCAGTGAAGGTGGTGTTGAACCAGTTAGCTATGGTGGCAGGCTCGGTGGAGGTAGTGCCATTTCTAGTGAGCTGGGATGGGGCAGGGGAGCAAGCTTTACCATTAAGTTGCTTAATATTATCCCAGAAAGTCCGGGCTGAGCCCTAGGAGGAGGTAAGGGAGGCCTGGTAATGGTCTGCCTTGGCTTTCCTGATGGCCCATGAGCACTTATTCCGGGCTGCATAGTAGGCTTGCCTATCACACAGACGACCTGTTTCAGTGGCAAGGTGCTAGAGGTTATCCCGGTTTCTAAGTAATTGTAGGAGGGCTGGGCTAATCCAGGGTGCGTTCTGTTTTTTGGACTGGATTTTGGTGAAGGGTGCAAAGAGATCACAGGCCATGTTGAAGGTGTGAGTGAAGAAGGCGAGGGCAGTGTCAATGTTGGTTGCATGCTGAATGGGGACCAGTTTATCTGGGTGAGGAGTGCTTTAGTTTTTTCAGCCCACCAGGTTGGAGGCGCTGGAGGGTGGTCTGGGCTTTGGGTTTGGGATTGGGGACTACCAATGAAATAGGATAGGGAGTGGTCACTTAGGGAGTCTGGGAGGACCTGGATGTTTTGGATATTATGGGGTCGGTTAGTTATAATAACATCCAGAAGGGTGCTGGTACCACTCTTAGGGTTAAGTCTTGAGGGCTGGGTGACGAAGTTGCGCCAGATCTTGGGTGGCAAATGAGTCTCTGATTGCAGATGAGGAGGTGCTGAGCCAATTTACATTAAGATCCCCACTAGGATTTGTTCTGCCTTATGGTGGAGGGATGCAGGTAGTCCGTTAAAGATACCAGGGCTGGGTGCTGGTTCTTTGGGGGAATGTAGGCTGTGGTGAGATAGAGAGGGCTCCTAGAGGGGTCTGGGGTGAGTTTGAGGGTAAGAGCCTGGGCCCCATTTATAAGGGCAGGGGTGGGGAGTGTGTGTCCAGGTATTGTGTCCCTGGTGTGGATTGCACAGCCTCCCCCTCGTTTGCCTACTCGGTCCTCCCGGTATAAGGTATAGCCTGGGAGGGAGACAAATGAGTCAGGGGTGGTTTTGGACAGCCAGGTTTCAACCAGGGCTATGATGTCTGGTTGATGAGCCAAGGCCCAGCACTGTAGGGCATCAAATTTCTTCAGCAGGCTGCATATGTTCATGGAGGCTACTTGAAGACCAGTGGGCTGGAAGGGTGGGTGGGAGGGGCAGGGTCTGGGTTGGGATGTATGTTCCTGTTAGGAGTAGAAGGAGGAGAAGTGCTCTGGTCAGAGGGAGGCAGATGGAGAGTTTACGCCGGAGCGGTAGAATGAGGAAGGGGGTTAGTTGCACAAGGGGTGGTAGGGCAGCATAGGCAGAGAAGGCCTGAGTGATCAGAAGCACAAGGGAGCTGGGGGAGGAAAGGTAATGTCTGGAAGGGGGTGAGGTGGAGAGGAGCATGTGGAGGAGGAGGAGGGGAGGAGCAGCGGTAAAGGAGGAGGGAGGACAGGAGGGTAGGTAGGAACACTGGAGTAGTGAGGCCGAGGGTTAATAGGGGCACTAGGGTTGGTGGAAGGCAAAGGAAGGAGGAGGAGAAGAGATAGGCTGGTGAGCAGGGGATGCATATGCATAGTTGGAAAGGGTGGGGGAGCTGAAATGAGGAAAGAATGGGGGTACTAGGATGATAGAGGGGAGATAGTAGCGAGAGGTCACCTCTGAGCCTAGTTGCTGCTATGGTGTAGTGGCAGTGCACGTGCCTGAGATGCACAGAGTACGAGGTTCAAGTCTTGACCAGAGTAGCAGGAAAAAGCTTGTCCAGTGGCTGTAGCAGCAGGGAGTTGAGTTCAAGATCTGCAGAAGCACTTGGATAACACTTTAGTTGTGTCAGAGGGTTAGTGCGTTTTTAGAGTTTTGAAATCCTGGTGTGCTAGCTGAGTGGTGGAACTGTGGACTTTGGAAGTAAGGGTGCAGGGTTCAAATCCAGCAAGAGAGAAAAGGTAAACTTATATTTTGGTGGGGGGGGGGTAAGTGACTAAAAGGCTTAGAAAGTAGGAATAAAATAGGTAGGCAATGTGGTGCAGAGGTAGAGCAGCTGACTCTGACTGCAAGGGTAGTGGGTTTGATCACAGCTCAAGGACTGAGTGTAGAAAGGTTTAATTTTTAATTCAGAAAAGGAGGGAGTGAGGGAGGGTTAAGAGTATGAAAATAGAGGCAGTTGTTAGCCTGGTTCATTGACTTAGAGGATAGCCAATAAAATTTGGACGGAAGGGTACCAGGTTTGATGCTAGCAGGTGCTTAGAGATAGGCTGATGGAGAAGTGAGGAAAGTAAGTGGTAGAAGGATTCAAAGGGAACTGCAGTGACCTCTAGTGGGTCAGCTTTTAAATGGTAGCTAGGAGGGGTATAGAGTTGAAAAAGCAGCTAGAGTGGAAAGTGCAGTGACCCCTAGTGGTTGGTGTCTATAACCTGCAAATGGAAAAGTGGACACACAACACTGCAATTAATGTATATCTCAGCCTGAAAGGGAGTGGGGAAAAAACATTTAGATGGAAATGAAACACGTCTTTAATTAACAACAATCATTTCAAGGACTGGATCCATGAAGAAATATCTCAGCTTTTACAATTAATAACAATGGGACAGTGTCTCAGTCCTGTTTATGGGAAACTTTTAAAGCCTTTCTAATGGAGAAGGTAATCAGTTACATAGAAACATGGGTCCGGATTCACAAATGGCAAATCAGGATGCAAGGCAACTTGCGTCAGTAAAAAAGGTGCAAGTAGCACTTGCGTCCTGAGTTGCATCCCAGTGGGATTCACAAAGGCAGCCTGCAACATGCTGCAGGCTGCCTGTGCCCAACTGCACCTATGCACCATAAACCCCCTTGTGACATGGCGTAAGGGGGTTTATGGTAGCATTTGCACCCTATTCAGGTAGGGTGGCTGCTATGTCCACAAATCAGGATTCAGAGACAACCACCAGTGAACATCTGTCAAAGGCCATTTACGCCAGCAAAAAGCTGGTCTAAGTGGTCTTTGCCATTCACTGGAGGTTGCCACTGTGCCCCAGCTCCACATCCCCTATGGGTTACAGCCCCCCCATAGGCTCCAAGTCCCAGGCATGGCACACACTGTGCCAGGATGGGTGTGTGCCCAGACCCCCACACATACACACATGTTGAAAGCCCCCATATGCCCTAGGCCAAGATCCCTCTTCACCCCATAACTTCTCCCGGTAGTCTAGTGTCTCCACCCCACCCCCAATAGTGCGATCCCCTACACACTCCTCAACACCTCGTCGACTGGCACAGCCTCCGCTCACCACCAGGGCCAGCCACCGACTGAACTGTGCTAAGATTGCGTACAGAATAATAAGTGCTCTGTGAATGATAGTGGCTGTCATTCACAAAGCACATATAATTACAATACATGATCTTGGCACAGTTCAGTCAGCGGCTGGCCCTGAATGTGAGGGAGGTCTGTGCCAGTCGCTGACTTATCTGCCGTGTGTGTGTGTGTGTATGTGTGTGTGTGTGTGTGTGTGTGTGTGTGTGTGTGTGTTGGGGGGAGTTGGCACAGCTGGGAGGGGGGAGGACCACTGGGCCACCAGGGAAATTAAGGGTGTTTATTCAGGGAAGTCCATGGCAAGGGGGCTTGGGGTTGGAGCCCACACCTTACAGGGTATCAGAGATAGCCATGGGGGTGCCATGGCTCCCCTTGGCTGGCGCATCTTCTGCCTACCCTGTCCTGCGACCTGCGGTATACCTGGGAGCTGCGCCCTACCTTGCGCAGCTACCACAACTCACAGGATTCAGACCCCTGAACCCACTCCGATACTGAATCGGGTGCAAGGTCCCAGTTGCAGAGATGGTCGGCACAAGTTGCCATTGCTGCAGCTTGTGGCAGACCTTTGTGAATCCAGCCCATACAGTAGAAACAGAAATTGACAGCAAATAAGGACATACAGTAGAAACAAAGAAAGTGATGGCAGGTGGGGACCAAAGATCCGTCTAGTCTGTCACTTGGCCCATCCAGTCTGCCCATTTTCCCTACCTACTGCAAGAGCCACAGACCCTATTTGATCTCTGGTTTTCCCTTCTCATTCCTATTGCTAGGGTTCTCCTATGCCTATCCCTGCATGTTTGAATTTCCTCACTGTGTTTGCCCCCACCACCTCTGCTGAGAGTCTATTCCATGCATCTACTTTCCTTTCTGTGAAGAAATGTTTCCCCATGCTACCCGTTAGTCTAACCCCTTTGAACCTCATGTCATGCCTCCTTGTTCCTGGACATCTCCTTTTCTGAAAGGTGCTACCCTCCAGTACCCTGTTTATGCCTTTTAGATATTTGTAGGGTTCTATCATATATCCCCTGTCTTTCCTCTCCTGCAGGGTATACATATTGAGGTCTACCAGTCTCACTTATATGACTTTTTGGTGCTAGCCCTGCACCATCTTGTTGCACTTCTTTAAACTGCTTCCACCCTGTCTATGTCCCTAAGGAGATGCGGCCTCCAGAACTGGACACAGTATTCCAAATGAGGCCTCACCAATGATCTGTTCAGTGAAATCACAACCTCTTTTCTTCTGCTGGTGATACCTCCCCCTATGCACCCCAGCATCCCAATAGCTCTCCCCACTGCCTTTGCACATTGTTTGGCAACCTTTATTGATGGGGTTGATGAGGAACAAGACTGCTATAATGGCAGACCTCTTTTCCTCTTTAGAACAGACTTGCATCATGGAGACCAGGCTAGATGATAATGCTGGCCCCATTTTAGAGGCATCAATTCAGGACCAGTACTCTGTGATACACAGCCTGAGGAAGGATTGCAGAGGTGGAGGGAGTGGCCATTTATTTAAAACCAGCTTGAACCCCATAGTGCTACCGCTGGGTTCTACCAGGTCTTTTGAGAGTGTTGCTGTCCGAGGAGGTCCTGGCGCAGGTTGCAAGATCCTTCTTATTTACTGTCCACCTGGCAAGGAGAAGGAATTCCTGCAGGAGGTCAGGGACATCATTGCCGGCCTGGTGTTGGAATAGCCCAGATAGATCATTCTGGGGGATTTTAATGCCTGGGTTGACAATGAGCTCTCATCATTTGGATGAGACCTCCTTTAATGTATGGAATCTCTGGGCCTGTTGCAGGCTATTACCTCAGTGACTCACTTGCACAGGCACACATGGGATATAGTGTTCACCCTGGGTCTTGAGGTCAGTGACCTCAAAATTGATCCAGTAGTGTGGTCAGAACATAGCACCATGAGGTTAGCATTTGGGCTCCCCCAAGGGTCCGTCTTCTGTGGAGATGGTCTGGTACTACCCTTTACAGGGTTGTCTCCAACAGGACTATTAGCAGTGCTGATTCTATCGAGTGTGGAAACTGCATGCATGGTGGGTGCAGAGAAGGTGGAGGCATCCTATAATTGGGCTGTCTCTGCTATCTTCGACTCAGTTGTGTCTGTCCAAATATGGCCTTTCTCCTCTTGCCAGAGACCCACAAGGTTTGATGGGGAGCTCAGAGAGCTGAAGGCCAAGGACCAGAAGTTGGAGCATCACTGGAGGAGGTCCTGGCGATGGAGGACAAATTGTCTATGAGGTCGCATTATGGTGACTATCAAAGAGAAATCTCCAGGAAAAAGGTGGATTGTATATCTAGGGAGATTGCTGCATCAAGGAAAAGACCAGCTCATCTCTTTAACATGATAGATGGATTATTGCACCTGGCCTGTCATTGTCCAGGGGGGAGCTAGCTCAATCTCTAGGTCAGGGTGATGAGTTTGCTCTGTTCTTTGCTGTCAAAGTCTCCTCTACAGAAATGATATCTCTTTCAGGGTCGATCAAATGGCTTGCAGAGTCAAACCAATGATATGGAGGATCAACCCTCTTGTCTGGAGTGGGTTTGATAGAATTGGAGTGGATGAACTGTGAGAGATAGTCTCGAAGCTACTTCCAACCTATTGTGATCTAAACCCAGGCCCAACCCAACTTTTGGTTGGTTGTATTGTCCTGATTGGACCCGTGATTGCTGAGATTGTCCAGTGTTCTTTGGAGAGCGGGGTCTTCCCTGTGACTTTGAAAGAGGCTTGGGTGAGTCCCCTTTTGAAGAAACCCTCCCTCAACCTGGACTGTCTCTCCAACTACAGGCTGCTCTCAAACCTCTCATTTTTAGGGACAGTTTTGAGGAAAGTGGTGGCTGGTCAGCTTGAGGTCCGTCTTACCTCCTCTGCCATTTTTTAGTCATTCTAGTCTGGATTTAGACCAGAGCATAGCACAGGGACTGCCCTGGTGAAGATGGTGAACAATCTCCTTATGGCAAGAGATAGAGGTGAGCAAACTATACTTGTTTGCCTCGATCTTTCTGTGGTGTTTGACACCATGGACCATGATGTGTTACTGGACCAAGTACAGAACTGGTGTGGACTAACTGGCAATGTCATTAGCTGATTTAGGTTCTGTTCTGCCTCATGGACAGAATGCAAAGAGTTGTGATGAGATTATCCTCATCTAGCCAGATGCCTCGGTGTTGTGGAGTCCTTCAAGGTTTGGTCTTGTCGCCTCCTTGGTTCACGGTGTACCTGCTACCATTGGGAGATTTTATCAGGCAGTATAGGCTGAGTTTTCATTACTATGCTGATGATATCCAGCTATACCTGTCTTGTGCTTCTGGTAGCCAGATGGCAGTTTCAGTGTTTAACAACTGCCTGGATGAGATCCAGTACTGGATGACTCACAACTGTTTATGACTCAGTCCAGACAAGATGGAAGCATTTATGGTGGAAGCTGGTCACCAGCAGGATGGATGAGCGGTGGGGCTTGACCTTGGTCTTAGATTGAGAGGTCCACTCAGTGCAGTTCAGTTCATCATGCAGTTCTGGAGGCCACACCTGCACAAGGACATAGATAAGGTGGAGACTATCCAGAGAAGGGCAACAAAGATGGTGCAGGGCTTGCACCAAAAAACATATGAGGAGTGACTAAGGGACCTCAATATGTACTCAATAGAGGAGAGAAGACAGCAGGGGGGATATGATTGAAACTTTCAAGGCCCTCAAGAGCATAAACAAGGTGCAGGTGGGGGACCATTTCCAATGTGGAAAAAATTCTAGAACAAGGGGGCACAATATGAAATTGGAAGGGGGTAGATTAAGAGGTAATGTGAGGATGTTTTTCCACACAGAAAACATAGTCAACACTTGGAACAGTCTTCCACAGGAGGTAGTGGGGGGCAAGCACGGTGGAGGGGTTAAAGCATGCCTGGGACAGGCACAAGGGAAGCTTGAGAGGGTAGGGAGTGATGAAAAGTCATTGATCACATAGGGACAGTGGCCACATACAATGTGTAGGGCCCACAGTCAGACTGGATGAGTCTAGTAGTTCTTATCTGCTGACAATTTATATGTTTTTATGTTTCTACCCCAACCCCATCAACATGAGTTAAGGATCTAGGTATGGTGCTTGATGATGGTCTGACATGTGATGCTCAGGTGCTGGCTGTCATCATCCAAAGCATTTTCTACCATCTTAGTAACATTGTCCACATCTTTTCCCTGATACCAGCTGATGATCTTGTCACCCTGATACACGTCTTTGTCATGTTGAGGTTGGACTACTGCAATGCCTTGTACCTGGGGATTTCTGGAGGCAATCTCTGCCATCTGCAGCTGGTGCAGAATGTGGTGGCTAGGCTATTGATGGGTGCACAGATATCTGATCATATTATGCTGGTTCTCCTCAGGCTGCACTGGCTTTTAATAAGGCAGAGGATTGCCTTCCAGGTTGGATTACTGACCTACAAAGCCCTACATGGTCAGGGACCAGATTGTCTGCAACACCTCCTGGTTTCTCACTGCCCTTCTCACCCTTTGTTCCTCCAAAGGAGACCTCTTTGTCATTCCCAGGACTAGGGTTGCAGCTTTCAGAAGATTGTGCTTTCTCCGTGGACACACCAGCCAGTGGAATTCACTCCTGAGACATCCAAGAGAGGCCCCCATGGTGGAAGCCTTTAAAAGGGGGCTCAAGACATTCCTGTTTAGACAAGCATTGATAAGACATAATAAGAATATGCTGATATGTGTGTTGGTCGACTAATTTAATGTTATTGATCTATGCTGTGGTTTTAATTATGTGTGGTTCATAGCTCAGTGCTTGTGCTACTTACTGTAAGTGGATAATGTAGGTTTGTGCTTAGATACAGAGGCCAGGCCAGTAATTAGAATGATGCTTCCATGGTATTAATTGTATGAAATAGTGCTTAGATACTCCAGCATGGACATGAAGTCTGTACTTATAGTACTTATGAATTAGATAGTATATGCAGGGTGCTTAGATGCTTGAAATGATGAGTAGCTTGTTATGACTTGATTGTTTTTGCCTTTCTCTGTATCCCACCATAGGAAGGACGCATAGACACGTAGTATGAACCCCCCTCCGGTGGAATAAGAGTGCTGGAGAAGGAGGAGGTATAAGGGGAGGATGGAGGCTGAGTGCGACTTGCTCTAAGCAGAACGGATGTAGCCTGCTTGTTAAAATAGGATGTGGGGGAGGAGCTCCTCCCCCACATAACTACAGGTGATAGCCTTTCCATTATGTGTGGTTCATAGCTCAGTGCTTGTGCTACTTACTGTAAGTGGATAATGTAGGTTTGTGCTTGGATACAGAGGCCAGGCCAGTAATTAGAAAAATGCTTCCATGGTATTAGTTGTATGAAATAGTTAGTGCTTAGATACTCCAGCATGGACATGAACAAGTCAGTGCTTATAGTACTTATGAATTGGATAGTATTTACAGGGTGCTTAGATTCTTGAAGTGATGAGTAGCTTGTTATGACTTGATTGTTTTTGCCTTTCTCTGTATCCCACCGTAGGAAGGATGCTTAGACACGTAGGATGAAACCCTCCAAAAAGAATAAGATATTGTACAATTATCTCCTCCAGCTCTGGACAGTGTGACCAGTAGCATGCAGGAGAGAAAAAACCCTGTTGAGGGAAACCTTGGAGGACCCATGGCTACCGACCTGCCCATCCTTCTGGGCATACTAAAGGAGAATAATCCTAAATAACAATTTTAATTTAATCAGCTAAGCTGAAATCCAAAGTTGTATATCCTGATCCAGTGAAATAGAAAACTGAAGAAAGTACTGAATTTTGACATGTAGAGTGAAGATAGCTGCATCCTTTTAGTAAACTCCTACTTCCTAGAATCCATGTCCAGGGCAAAATGATAGTAGATTGGAATCCATGGTTTATAATAATTCAAAGCATCGAAGTTACATTGGTGAGTGCTCCAGCAGGTGAGGATGTCATTCTCTGAGGAGAATCAGTAACCAAAAGGCTAAGTGTCCATGTCCAGAGTAGGAGGACAGTTGGTTCATGTTCCTCTTGGCAAGCTTTGAAAATGAAGGCCTTGATGATGAAAAACAGTAACTGGCACATGCTGCATGATCTGGACAGTGTGGAGCAGTAGGAACCTCCAATCTAGAGTGGGGAAGCAGGTAAGTGAATTAGGTATAGATCTTAGTATGAATAGGTAGACATAAGTTAGATGTACCTTCAGATCCCGAGGAGCGAAGTAGGATGTAGAATAGGTGAGTCAGTCTTGATGAACCTCTAGGCCCTGTAAGGGTGAAGCAGGTAATATGACCTATTAGTATAATTAAGTGGACCTGTATGTAGGTCAGTATTAGAAGTAATTAGATCTGTATGATGCAGAAGTAGTAGCAGGGGAGTAGTATTGCATAAATTATGTATGGTATACGGCGAGAAGAACGAGGAAAGTTAATGGCACATGAATCGAAGAGCTTCATCTGGTGATCTAAATAGTTGCATAGTGATGTAGATATCTACACTTTGAAAGCCAGAATGGTACAGTAGCTAAAACTGACTTGGTGAGAATAGTCTGACAAGTCCTGAATAGTTGAGCTTATGAGTCATAACTAGTGATAACTGAAGAAGCTGAGTAGAATGAAGTAACGTTGTCACAGGGTCCACGAAGCCTTAGAGCATAAATCATGAGATTGAAGTTTTTCTGGATAAGCCCAACTAAGTGTCCTGGTAGGAGTGTAGTAGTAATTCATATGACTGAAGCGGCAAGGCAGGAGCATTCAAAGAATAGATGACGTACGGCTAAACAAATCCTGGACATGTGCCTATAGTAGAAAGGAGCTCTTAAGGCTGGCAGACACAGTGACAGGCAGGTGTATAGTAGAATATGTGAACCTCCAGGCCCCGAAGCTGAGCGAGGCAGGTGTAGTGTAGAAGTAGTTGAACCCCCAGGCCCGATGGTCAAAGCAGGTCATAAGAGCAGGCAAATATAGTGAAGTAATATAAGATCAAGGGACCTCCGGGCCGATAGGGGCACAGGTCTTTCAAAGTGTGATGCGGTGAACCTCTGGCCTGTGGGGCGAGGCAGGTTGTAGAGCAGTGGTAGATAGAGTAATAGTAATGCCAAATTGCATGCAATGCAGAAATAGTAGTAAAGTATTAGGGAATAGATTGTAATGGTATTGTAAATGGTAGCATAATCTAAGCCAATTCTGTGCAGCATAGAAATATTCTGAGGCATATTTATGAGAGCAGTAGAAGGGTACAGTAGACTGTTGTTTCCTGATGATCGAGGATGGTAAGTATGCAATGAAGAGACCTGGATGAATGAGTTGGCAATGGGGTCAGAAGTAATAAGCATCCTAAAACTGTAGTAGATGTATGTCTTAAGCTTAACCTATGATAAGGAAGGCATTATGAAACAGTAGTACTAACTCCAAGGAGTTGAAGCAGTATGACAAGAAGCATCCTAGGGAATTGAGGCAAATAGCTGATGTAATCCAGAATTAAATCCAATGGAAGGAAGAAGCGTATCCTTGACAAATGGAAGTAAGTGTGAACAGCAAGGTGAGGACTGCAAGGTCCAGGATCAGAGTAGTATGACTGAAGGAGAGGAAAAACTGCCAGTGCATCCAGTCCTGAGAAGTAAAGTGAATAGAGAGTGGCAGCAAAACCCCAAGAAGGCTAGCATAGTGGCTGGACCATACGTAGGTCAGCTGATAAAGTGAGTAGAGTGGCAAGCAGGTTGCAAACCCCCCGTAGTGCAATAAAGGAATGGAAGTGCACTGGGTGAGACCCTCACATGGCCGGCGGTGCAGCCAGACCTCACGTAGATTGGTGAAAGAAGAGCGAGTCAAGCTAGACCCCACATAGGCTAGCAGGACTGTGCTGCCACAAAGTCCTACCTAGCTGGACAGAGCACCAGGGTTGAAGCCGAATGGCAGTCAGTTGAGCTTGTAGAGTACATAGCAGGCAAAGAAGCCAGCTGCCACAGAGCATGTCTGTGTCGAACAATGGTATGTCCACACATAGAGGGCCTCATAATATTGTGGAAAGGAGTGGTCCATCATGGTAATAGTATAATTATAGCTTGTGTGCCCAGAAAGGTCTCTAGCAGGACTGAGAACAGCCATAACCCTATGCAAGCAAGGGAAAATCTTTGTGGAATCCTAGCTGTACATGAAGTGTCATGGCAGGGAAAGGTATGTTACCACTGCAATAGCTTGGAATCTGGTATTAAATATGGGACAGGGAATGCTAAGTGGAAGGGCTGACAAACCAAAGATCCTTCCCAAGGCAGGTGCAGGCCAGTGTAGGATTCAGCAGGATGTTAAATGTAGGTTAGAAATGGCAGGGTCCTGAATAGCGGCACATAGACAGAGTGTAGTGGAGATGTATGTAGAAGCAGCCAAAGTAAGGAAGTTCCCAAAGGTTGCAGCAGCAACAGATTCTAGGCTGGAACAGTGGTGCAAAATGCAAAAGCTGACAGTGAGGGTGGCAACCAGGAAATGCTGTGTAAGGGAGAAGAGACATACAGGCATACCTCTCAAAGTTCCCTGATTTCAGGGACATCTCAGATTGAGTCTCAAACTTCCAGGCACTCTGACAATTAAACATTTTCTCACTAGAAGTGATGATTGGAGGCTTCCATCATGTCTGACTGTAATGCTGCAGTCCAGGTCTCTTTGAGAAATGCTGTCATGCCAAGCCCCACAATACGGCAGGCTTCAGGAGCAGATATGTTCTTAGTGCAGGAAATGGCCCTGACAGTAATAATTAAAACCTGAAAAGGAGGTGGAGAGGTATGCATACAGGTACCGGCAGTGGGCAGTAGCTGCGAAGAGGTAGCCCGGTAGTCATGGAGCTGGGTCAGGGAGCAGCTACAAAAGAGGAGAATCCCAGCAGGCGGTGGTGGCAGACTGCCACAAGGAAGGTCCCAGGTGCAATAAAGTAAGCAAACAAAGTCAACTGTGCAGCATGCCAGGTCATAAGTGAATCCAAGGGTTATGGAGCAAGCAGCATCCACGGGGGATGTCAGAATGGAATAGCTGCAGTACATGAGTGGTCGGGGCTGCACAGTTGAGTTACCAAATGTGGAAGCATCATCCAAAGGCAAGGTGGAGGACTGCAGGACACTGAGGTAAAGGCGGTCCAGAGGGAAGAAGCAAGCAGAATGAAGGTGGCACAAACTGCATTGCTGCAGAGCTGGAGGCAAGGAGAAAAGAAACCCAAAGAAGAAGTAAACATCAAATGGAGAAGGAGGATGGGGGGGAGACAAACTAGAGGCAGAAGGCAGCAGAGCAAGGGACAGGAGCGAGGAGAGGGGGGGCACAGAACAGAAGAAGAAGCCACCCCCAGCATGCAGCATGGAGCGAGCACAGCGAATGTGACTCACTCTAAGCAGAGCGGATGTAGCCTGCTTGTTTAAATAGGATGTGGGGGAGGAGCTCTTCCCCCCACATAACTACAGGCAATAGCCTTTCTATTAAGTACAAACTCAGACTGTAATGTGTTTATTGAAAATTGTATTGTTATATTTGTGTTATATACTGTACAGCACCATACGCCTTCCATACATGGGCAAGTGTCCATCTCCCTCCCCTATTTGTTAATGTCGCCTTACTGTGGACCCTCACCTTCTTCTTCTTCCATGAATACAGAACAACAATATTTGCTCAGTACTAATGCTTTTTCCAGGTGCCGTTCTAACCAATCCCCTTCTTTCCCTTTTAGCCTTATTACTCCACCCCTGTTTTTTGTTCTTTCACTAATGTACCCTATAAAAAGTCTTGTCCCTTGTTTTACCTCCTGTGCTATTTTTTCCTCTGTTTGTGCCTTTGCTCTCCTTACTGCTTTCCCTGCCTCCCTCTCTTTATCCAGGTACTCTGCCCTGTTCTCCTCCTGCTGTGTTTTCTTGTATTTCCTGAGTGCCATGTTTTTTGCCCTGTAACACGGAGCCCCTTTTTATGTGTTTAAAACCCTGTCATAAATATGAATAGGTGCAATCCCCCTACCCCCACCCCTTTCTTAGCACCCTTTCCTTTCCTCTTATTGTTTCTGCCGTATCTTTAAATTTGTGTCAGGGTGGCCAATCTGGCAATCTCCAAAAACTGTTTGCTGTCCCTCATTCTCTTTACCCCCTCTTTATGCACACAGCATTATGCTTCCGTTTGCAGAGATAGGAAACAGAGCACATTGTGCTTTATTGTTAATGTCTGGTGCCCCTTGGTTTAAGAAGAAGTGTAGCACCAATTTCTGGAGTGCCAAGCTCTGGAAACACTGCTGCTGAGTGCAGATCCTTTGATTTGTGCGGCTATGGTGCAAGGTACAGCTCTGGTCGCCGAGTGCATCTGAGCAATTGTTTTTTTTTGGAGTGGGTTGCTCCGTGTTGGTGTAGATGCATATAGCAGCTGAATGTATGGTCCTTGTTTGGAGACAGTAAAACAATGATTGATTCAGAGCAAAGGCATGCTCCAAAGAAAAAGCCGACTAACACGCTAGCCACAAGACCAAAGTGGCTTGAATACTAAACTTACAGCTAGTGAGACACTATAAGCAAGGGTAAATGTAAGCCCTGTAGTGTCTAGAATAAAGTTTACCCTATACAGAAGCAGCCCCAGAAATGTTGTGATTGAGAGCTGCATATAAAATAGAATAATTTGTGGGCTAGTGGAGCAAATAAATAACAGAAACTGGCCCTATTTGCATGTTTTGAAGCCTATGATGTAACGGACTATTGAAACTCCCCAATTATGTAATGTCACAACTTACGGAAACTCCCCAATTATGTGATGTAATCACAAGGAACTATAAAAAGGGCTCACCACTAGGGAAATGTTAGACAGCAGAATCACTCTAGTGCTGACAGTGAGTAGGGTAAGAACTATAGTTGGTGTGTGTGTGTGCAGTTTTCACACAGATTACTTGAGAAAAGTATTCATTGGACTATCTGGGCTGAAGCAAAGCTGCAGACTCTGCCGAAGGAAGCTGGGGTCTGAATTTCTTTTCACAGGACTAATTATTTGACTTTTGTTTTATTTCTGTAAACGTTTGTATTTTTCTGAAAATAAATTGATGAACACATTGTGCATTTATTTTATTTTTTTTTGCTGTTCCTTTTTTTCCTGCCGACTCACATCTGGAGGGTGCCCCCAGGTCCATCCCCCAACATCCACCATCTGGCACTGACCAGGCCCCAGGGCTTGCCCCTCCTTGCAGGGCTGGCGAGGTTCCCCAACCCCCACCAGGAACCGGATTCAAGGGGCTAGTGCAGTGGCTGGCCAGGAGTGGAGCCTGTGAGGTATCCTCCCCATTCTGCTGCAGCAAGGTTTTTTCCATTTTACTCCCCTAGGAATCGAGGCATGTAATGACACCTGCAGAGTGGAGCGTGCACGCGTCCGCATGTACTCCCTCCAAGCGTCTGCCTGACACCTCCCCTTGTCTTTAGTGCAGCAGCTGTGCCCCCTAGCCTTCACTAGGGAGCAGACAGGTGCCAACAGCTGGAACCCCCCCCTCCCCGGAGAAGGAGAGCTGTTCGTTGGACTCTCCTTCCTTCTCCTTTCCTGCTGACTTCCGGCGGCCTGTGCTCATCCTGAACATGGGTCACTCATGTTGCCTGAGGTAAGGCAACCAGCATCTCAGCCCTCATTGCCACCAGGCTGGCTATTTGTGCATTTTTTATGCACTTGATCCCTGCTTTGTTGTGTCAGTTATTATCCCACACGTTCACATGCCCTTTCCATCCTGGCCACTTCCTTTGAGAACCCTAGCAGCTTTCTCTTTTTCTTGCCTTTGTTTTTTTGCCTAATGCAAAGGTTTGTTGCCTCCACTATGGCTTCTTTCAGATGGGCCCACAGCTCCTCCAGTTTGCCCAATGTGCCCCTCCCTGCCAGGGCATGCTTGAGACATGCCCCCATCTTAGTAAATTCTACCTGCCTGAAATCCAGAACCCTCTCCTTTATGTGGCTTGACTCTGCCAATGTACTCATGCTGAACCACACTGTGTGATGATCACTGGATCCCAGGTGTCCGCCCACAATGACCTCCTCAAATCTGTCCATATTGGTGAGTAGCAGGTCCAAAATTACACCCTCTCCAGTGGGTTATAGCACTAGCTGCTTGAGGCCTGTACTGTGTACAGAGTACAGGATATGCCAGCTCTTAGCTGAGACAGCAGCTTGAATGGTCCAATCCACATCAGGCAGATTGAAATCACATACCAGTAGTACCTCCCCTTAAGATGCTATTGAGTGGATGGATTCCACTAGAACCCTCTCCACCGCCTACCCCTGTGATTGAGGTCTAAACGTCATGTCTATATGAATAGCAGTGCCATTGACTGTCTCAAGAGTGACCCACACAGTACCTCTGCACCCCCCTGTATTCCCTGTATCTTAGTCACTCTAATAACCTCCCTGATAAAATAGCCACTCCCCTCTCTTTTTACCTTCCCTGTCTCTCCTAAACAGAGTATAAGTTGGTATTATTACATCCCAGCAATGGTTTCCAGTATACCACATCTCAGTAATAGATGCTATGTCCAGGTTAGCCACCATAATCAAGGCCACCAGGTCTAGGATTTTATTCCCTAGGCTGCAGGCATAGGTATAAATGGCCTCCCATGTTATGGCATTTTTTCTTTTATCATTCCTCTGCTGTATTTTTGCCTCCTCTGTTTGTACTTCCTGTTGTCACTCTCCTTCCTCCTATCGCCTGCCGTCCCCCGCTCTATGGTTATTCCACTTGAAAGAAAAGAAAACTCAAGAAAAGTTAATCATAGAAACATAGAATCTGTCAGCAGATAAAGACCATACAGCCCACCTAGTCTGCCCATTTCCCTACTTGGTTTGGCAATCCCTACTTTTATCTGGACAGCCTTTCTCCTGCTCCACTGTACAGCAGGGTGCCTTTATGCCTATCCCATGAACTTTTGAATCCCTGTACTGTTTTTGCTTCCACCACCTCTGCTGGTAAGCTGATTCACAGAGCCACCACCCTCTCTGTGAAAAAATATTTCCTAGCATTCTCCCCTAAGCCTTACTCCCTCCAGCCCCATATTATGCCCCCTTGTCCGTGTGTACTTTCGTCTCTGAAATAAGTGCCCCTCCAGTACCCTGTTTATTCCTCTAAGGTATTTGAAAGTCTCTATCATATCCCCTCTCCCCCTTCTCTCCTCTAGTGAATAACTGTTTAGTTCCCTGAGTCTTTCCTCATAAGGTTTGTGGTGCAGTCCATGTATCATATTTGTTGCTCTTCTCTGGACTGCTTCCATTCTGTCTATGTCATTCCTGAGATGCTGTCTCCAGAACTGGACACAGTATTCCAGATGAAGCCTCATCAGTGATCTATACAATGGCATCACCATTTCACTTCTCCTACTGGTTATGCCCCTTCCAATGCACCCCAGCATTCTGTTTGCCTTCCCTACTGCTTCCTCGCACTGTTTGGCTGACTTTAGGTCATCGGATAAGAAAACCCCCAGTCCTCTTTCCTGACTTGTGGTGGCTAGAACCTGGCCCCCCATCCTGTATTCTTCTCTTGAGCTTCTGTGTCCCAGGTGCATTATCTTGCACTTCTTAGCATTAAAACCCAACTGCCAAACCTTTGACTATTCCTCAATTAGTCTTAGGTCATTTCTCATTTTATCTAGCCCCTTCTGTGTGTTGACTGTTACAGATCTTGGTGTCATCTGCGAACAAGCATACTTTCCCCTCCAGTCCCTCTGTAATGTCACTTATGAAGACATTGAATAGAACTGGACCTAGCACTGATCCCTGTGGAACCCCGCTGGTCACCTCTCCCTCTTCTGATTTTATGCCATTTACTACCATCCTCTGGGTTTTCCCTTTTAGCCAGCTACCAACCCATTTTACCACTTTAGAGCCCACACCCAGATTCCCCAATTTGTTAAGCAACCTTCTATGAGGAATGGTGTCAAAGGCCTTACTGAAATCCAGGTAGGCCACATCCACCATGACTCCCTGATCAGCCACCCTGGTCACCCAGTCAAAAAAATTGATAAGATTAGTCTGACATGCTGCCTTGGGTCCTTTGCACCACTTAAGTCCAAGAACTTCACTACCCTTTCCTTAAGCAGGGACTCATTCAGCTTCCCCACCACTGAGGTCAGGCTTACAGGTCTGTAATTGCCTGCCTCTGCCCTACTTCTAGTTCTGTGCTGGGGGACCATCTCCGCCCTCCTCCAGTCCTCAGGTACCTCCTCTGTCTATAGTGATTAGTTGAATAGGGTTGTCAGTGGACCTGCTGGGTCTTCCCTGAGTTCCTTCAACACTCTAGGGTGAATCCCGTTAGCCTTGTCTGTCTTTACTTTTACTAGTTCCTTCAAAACTCTATCCACCGTAAATGGGCTGGTGTCCACTTATTCCCCTGTGCATCTTTCCTCGTGAGTCTTGGCCCCTCTCCTGCCTCTTCCTTGGTAAATACTTAGCAAAAATATTTGTTCAGTACTTCAGATTTTTCAAGGTAATCTTCCACCCACCCACACTTTTACCTTCTTTAGCCTGACAATACCATTTCTGGTTTTCTTCCTGTCACTAATATAATGGAAGAAGGTATTGTCCCCCTTCTTAATAGCCTGTGCTATTCCTTCCTCCATTCTTGCCTTAGTTCCCTCTGATAACTTTCCCAGCTTCTCTTTGTTTCTTCAGATATTTTAGTCTGTCTTCTTCTTTCTGTGTCTCTTTGTATTTCCTGAATGCCTGATTCTATCTGGAAAAGAAATTGTAGGAAATGGAAGACTGATACAAACAGAATCATTGCAACACATCTGACCTGCTAAGGTGTATAACCAATCTTAAATATGAAATTAATCAAATATATATACCCAAAAAGCAGAATATGGGTTATTTTGAACAAAACAATCCTCTTGTTAGGCTGGGGGGAAACCAGTAAACTATTGGCTTACAGGTGAAAACAACCACAAGCTGGCTGTATGATAGTTGGGATCCATGATCATCAGGGTAGGGTAACGTGCAAATAATTGATAGCCTGTGAAGACAGCGACTGCAGAACAGCGAACAGTCACAACAGCGACAGAATTACAGCAACAACACTTTTCTGTGACCATCACTTCCTCCCATCCCTGAGGTGTGCTCCCCCCGCCACCGGAATTGGAATATATAATTAGAGGGGTGTGGGGGGTGAAGCCCCACAAGAAAATAATTTTCCTAAAGTCATTGTGATGTGGATGCAGTGCCGTTGTGACCATTCACCATTCCGCAGTCACTATTATGCCATGGAACCAAATAAACAAATGAATTACTTTTTCTTCAACTTTTATAGGAAGATCCAGCAGAGTAAGCTGTCTAGTACCAGTCAAGAAACTGATAATTTTTAGACACTGTCCCACTCCCTCCCTATCTGAATTTGATACTGGAGATACTGAAAAGCCAATCAAGCTTAGTGACTTAACCTCTGTCATTCAAATGCATCAGAACAGTAAAACACCAGGACCAGATGGGATCCCAGGAGAGTTGTATAAATTAATTATCCAACCAAATAGTTTCTGTTTTCCAGAAAACCTTCATAGAATCCAACGAGACTGGTTCTCTATCTCCAACCATGTCGCAGGCTTTAAGTTGTTTAATAGTAAAGAAAGAGAAATACCCTCTGTACTGTGTAAGCTATAGCCCATTTCATTATTAAATCAAGATTACAAAATCCTGGTCTAGATACTTTCAAACAAGCTATAGCCAGTTCTCAGAAAGCTAATAGGTCTGAACAGGTTGATTTTTTAAAGGGGAAATCTGGTAATAATAACGTGAGGAGGTTATTATACACCATTTGGACATATAATTAAATAGAGAATAATGGATGGGTAGGTAATTATAACAATGATTTTACACACCACCAAGTGGTGGGATGCCACATTAACCCTGAGAGCGAATCTTGAGGGATTTATTAAGGCATCTGGTCATAAAATCCAAGTTTTGACCACCTACCCATCCTTTATTTTATATAATTGTTGGCACTCATTTTTTCGCCAGTTTCAGTGTGGTCCGCGGCTCGTGACAGAAGGCTTTTTTTTTTCATTTTTGAGCCAGTGCCTTTTTTCTTAACTTGACCCTCTACAAAAATCTGCTCATCTGTTTTATTTACATACCACCGTGGAGTTGAAGTCCAGAGAACTGTGAAATCATGACGAGAGTCTGACGGCACGCAGGACAAGATTGTGGTGGAAGCATGCACCAAGCTAGGCAAACTGGGCACATGTCCGTCATTATAACCAGCTGGTTATAATGTCAGAATTACAACTCCATTTCCCTATGGGAAAAAAGGAGCACCAGTTATTATTAAGGAATGAAGTATGGGCACCCATACACAACAAGTCTGTGTTTCCATCGAGGGGCTGAGATATCAGCGTATGGACCTCAAGAGTGAAGCTTGAGATGTCCATGCTGGTATCCCAACCCCTCAATGGAAATACAAGCCCAGTTGTGTATAGGCATCCATACTTTATTTCTTATAGTATATGGACTCCCAAAAAAATGGAGAAGAATTAGAGGACAGTTTAATGTAGTTTTTAATGTGCTAAAGTTAGCCAGAAATGATTTTATGAATGTCAGAAGCTGTATTCTGTCTAGTCCTTTTGTTTGCTTGGTGTTCAATGACCTTTTTTTTATTTTTTTGTTTACTTTTAGGTTGTCAGTTCCTGTTGCAGTTTTTAAGGTAGCCAGAGGGACTGAAAAGCCTTGAAGGGCTGCAGCCTTTAGGGCTTTTTCTTTGTGTTATGGTTTTGAATTGAACAAGACTGTCTCAGAAGCCATTAAGGATGGGACTGTTTATCTTTCATTTGTGCCACGGTTATTAGGACAGAGGGTTCATGAGGACATGAGAAGTATGGCAGTGTTTTGTCCATCTCTTCATGGCATGGTTTTGAAGGCAGGGAGAGTGTGTGATGTCCTGTGAAGTAGGGCAGTGTTTTATTCCATGTGTGCTGCAGTTTTTGGCAATCAGAGAGTGTATGAGGAGCTATAAAGTATGTTTGGTGGGAGACAGCGCAAGCCCAGTTGAGAAGCAGCTCTTTCAGTTTCATTATAGAACATGCACAATAACATTTAGAATGTGCACAACAATGTTTAGAACGTGCACAACAACTTTAGAGTAGCCACTGATTTCAGTCTACAATAAGCTTTAACCATATACTATATATAAAATTCAAGTAGTTGCCCATGCATTTGACATAATGAAAGCATTCTGCTACCATCTGAGGAATATCACCCAGGTGAAATACCTGGTACCTTCTAATGATCTTCCTATACTGGTTCACACCTTCATGACCACTCACCTTGACTACTGCAATGCCCTGCACCTAGGGCTACCAGGGGTTGATGTCCATTGCCTGCAGCTAGTGCAGAATGTGGCAGGCAGGCTTCTGACTGGTATATCTAGGACCAGTCATATTACACCTGTGCTCCACGGACTTCACTGGTAGCCAGTGCGATGGCATATTGCCTTCAAGGTTGGCTTACTGACCTATAAAGCCCTACATGATCTGGGACCCCAATACCTGCAAGATCTCCTCTCTCCCCATTGCCCCTCCTGATTACTCCAATCCACCAATGAGATTCCCAGGGTGCAACTTCAAACATCTGGGGTCTGTTCTTTTGCATTTATGGCCACTACCCTATGGAATTCTCTGCCTCATCGGCTAAGGGATTGCCTGACTGTCAAAAGCTTTAAAACTGAACTACAGACATACCTCTTCAGCCTGGCTTTCTCAGAAGTTTAATGTTAGGGTGGACTGTCATCTGTTTATGGAGTTAACTGTTATTTTTAAAGTTTTATGGATTTTAATGTATTAAATGCTGATGGTTTGTTAATTTATGCACAGGTGCCTTGATCGTAGGAAAGGCACCTTTTAACAAATAACGTTTTGATTGATTGATTGGATTCCCTGGAATGGGATCTTTTAAACAACAACCACACATGAAAACATTGCACTCAGTGGTACTTGCCTCAGTGCTAAGTATTATTCAATGCAATGTACTGTAATAAATAAAAATTAGAAGATTCAAGCACTCCTGGAACATCATTTAATAAAACAAATGACACTAGGGGCAATAGCCAGAGATACAGCAGTTCTCTGGGTATACAGTATGAGCACTGTTCACAGTTTTGTACTCTTGCAATAACAATGTTAAGCTTTAAACAGCAATTGCAATTGCCATTTTTTAAGAAATTGTGTTCCAGGAGTGCTTGGGTCCTTTTTTCTTTGCTTTTGTAAATGCCACACTTAAAGGGTTTAGTTTACATGACTCTTAGAGTCTGGGCTAGTATTCTATACAACTGGTCTTCAGCTGCTGCCATTACTAGTGGCATGATTTCTCCATACTTCAGTTTATGTAGCGGTACAGGACAGGGGTGCCCTCTATCCCCAATCTCTTTATATTAGCTATTTATTTATCGACTTCATTTTTGTTTATTGGGTAAGGTGCTCTAGCCATATTAATGACTATTTTCAGACACAACCCGGGAGGTGACAAAATCAGTAACAGTACAGAAAAGTGACAATATTCAGCAATCTAAAAAGAAACACAATACAACAAACCTAGGAAAAAAAATACAAAAATAGGACAACACATCAGCAAACATAAGATACATGTTACACACAGCCCTTCAGAGAACTCTATTTTGGATGTATTTTACATCCATAAATTAGCTCAAAACGTCCAAAAATGTACTATCTGGAGTCATTGACGTCCATTAACAATTCCCTTGTTTAAGTCTGACATCCATTTTTTATGGTGTGGACGTCACATCTTTGTTTTTTTTAATCCTGTGGAAGGGTTGCCAGTTGCCATGTGAGTCTTCTTTTTTTTTGTTGACTTACTTTCAAACTCTGCCCCCCCCCATCCTGCCAGCAAACTGCCATCCTCAGTCACTTCGTGCATGTACAGTCTGTTTGGCACCTTCAATCAAGAGCAAGATGAGTTGTAAACATAGTGAGTGAGGGGACTAAATCATTCTAATCTGAGAGAGACAGGCATGCAGAGGAATTTAGTGTGGAGCCAGGCCAGCAGTGATTAAAGTCACTGACTGATTGAGAGTGACTCCAATTATGGGAGCCGGAAGACTAATCTATGGACTCCACTGCCTGCCCCAGGTGCCATAGTCAACTCGAGGATCCAGAGCAGAGAGACGTGGACCACATGTGCAGACAGTGCAGGCTGCCCGCTGCCCTTGGTGCAGTCTTAGGTGGAGGGTGGGAGTTAGGTGTCAGGAGCCTGGAAGAGGTGAGCATGGGAGCCGGAGGAGCTTGAAGTCAGTCGTCACTCCCGCGATGGTTGGAAGGTGTACAGTGGTGGAGTGGAGGCATGTGGAGGAGGCCAGTGGCCATGGTAGGGTTGAACCAGCTTGAGGATGAGGTTAAGCTCAGTTGGGTTCCCCAATCACCGCAATGAACTTCCTAGGGAGCAAGGTCAGCAGGGAGCTCGAGTTGAGGGCCGTAAAAATAAATTGACTGTTGGTGAGTGGTGACATGTGATTCAGAAGTACATGCCAAGTCTGAGCCAGCCCAGTTGACCATCGACATTGCAAAATCATGTTCCGTTCATCTGAAAGATAACAAGGTATTTATTTATTTTATAATAGACACGCTATCTCTGTGATCTGTCTGGTAATAGTACCTAGTAGTGACTGTCTATATAAATTATCTTTGCAGCTTGCAGGTGTTAACTTGGGACTGGGAGGGACTGGAGTTCAACAAATGGAGTTGGAGGTAGTGTCAGAGTGATGTTGGCACACAGTCAGTGTCAGACAAAGTAACTCACTGACTAAATGAGTGATATTTTTTTGTTGTGTACTGCATCTGCAAGATCAGCCTGCTCTGCTATCTACACTAATTTCACTCATGAATACTATGTAATTTACACCCGTTTTTTAATGAGTAAGTAGCAAGTGAAATTTAACTCTGTTTCAACTGCCTGCAGGAAACCTTGTTAACTTCGTAACCTGGGGCTGCATGATGCATAGAAAATGCATTTTCTCTCTTTCAGAAAACTTAGTCAACTATACTGAAGTAGCTCTAGATGATGATGTAATTAACCCCTTTTAGCCAGTACTGTAGAACAATTAATATAGTGGTGCATCACAGTTTCAGTTTGCTCCCCCCCCCAGTACTCCTTTTTAGGCACAGTGTCTAATTGTCCTCTTCTTCCACAATCTGCTCTACATGCAAGCCCTTCCTCAACCCTGCTCCAGTGAAACTTCATTCTAGTATGTTCTCTCCAGTTCAGTAATCACCAGACCATAATTGCTCCTCTTTCCACATGCATTCATCATGCTGCCCTGGAACTCTGTCAAACCTCAAGTTTGGCACCATAACTCTATATCCCAGCTTTACCTTACCCTCACAACCTTTTCCACCACTATCTTCACATTTCCAATTGCTACGTTTCAATATAGAGCATCGTGAGTACATTGGTACTTAAACTGAGGATAGTAGTACATTGCCAGTATTAAAGGGAAGGGTTAATCATGTTGTTTATTATAATAACATGACTACTACAGCTGCAACTTGATTAGCTTGAAGCAAATCTCATCATTAAAGGTTGATTAGATTTATCAATTCCTTATTTTTTACTCTCTTTTCACCCTGTGGAGAAAAATGTTTAGTGATTAGTACAATTTCTCTACTCACGATGCATAGTAATGTGAGCTAAGCTGACTGACACTAAGCAGATTCCTGCACTGGATAGAAACATAGAAACATAGAATTTGACGGCAGATAAGGACCGCTTGGCCCACCCAGTCTGCCCATTTCCCTACCTAATGGATAAGCTGCAGATCCTAGTTAACCAGGAGCCTACTTCTTTCTGCCCCCACCCCCTAGAATTGCCTTATGACTGTCCCATGCATGCTTGAATTCCACCACTGTTTTTGACTCCACAACCTCCTCCAGAAGGCCGTTCCATGCATCCACAACCCTCTCTGTGAAAAAATACTTCCTTAAATTACCTCTGAGATGCCCTCTCTCTATCTTCAAATTGTGCCCCCTTGTTCTTGCACACCTCTTGTTTTGAAATATGCTACCCTCTTGGACTTTGTTGATTCCCTTGAGGTACTTGAAAGTTTCCATCATGTCCCCCCTCTCCTTCCTTTCCTCGAGGCTATACATATTCAGCTCCTTAAGTCTCTCTTCATACATCTTTCAGTGCAGACCCTGCACCATTCTAGTTGACCTCCCCTGGACAGCTTCCATCCTGTCTATGTCTTTGTGGAGATTGGGTCTCCAGAACTGCACGCAATACTCCAGATGGGGTCTGACCAGCTGCCTGTACAGAGGGATAATAACTTCCTGTTTTCTACTGGTGATGCCTCTCCTATGCATCCCAGTATCCCCCAGCCCTCCTTGCCTGCCCTCTCACATTGCTTGCCCACCTTTGGGTCATCTGATCGACTACTCCCAGGTCCCTTTCCATTTTTGTTGTTGTTAGTATCTCACCCCCCATTGTGTACTCTTCCCCTGGGTTTTTGTTTCCCAAGTGCATTACCTTGCACTTCTTAGCATTGAATCTAAGCTGCTATACATTTGACCATTCCTCTAACCTTGCCAAGTCCCTTCTCATCCTTTCCACCCCACCTTGTGCATCAACTCTGTTGCAGATCTTTGTGTCATCTGCAAAGAGACATACTTTTCCTTCCAGTCTCTCTCTGCAGTGTCGCTTATAAAGACATTGAAGAGGACCGGTCCTAATACTGAACCCTGCGGTACCCCACTAGTAACCCCCCTTTTTCAGAGTGGACTTCATTTACTATTACTCTCTGTGTCCTATTCTCCAGCCAGATCTTTACCCAGGCTGTCATCTTGGGACCCACTCCCAGGCTGGCTAACTTGTATATTAATCTTTTGTGTGGGACTGTGTCAAATGCCTTGCTAAAGTCTAGGTAGGCCATGTCCACAGCCCCTCCCTGATCTACTACTTTGGTCACCCAGTTAAAGAAATCTGTCAGATTCGTCTGGCATGACCTTCCCGCTGTGAATCCATGCTGCCTTGGGTCCTGTGCCCCTCTGGCCTCTAGATAATTGACAATTCTTTCCTTCAGAAGTGATTCCATGATTTTCCCTACCACTGAGGTTAAACTAACAGGTCTATAGTTTCCTGCTTCTGCCTTGCTCCCACTTTTGTGAAGGAGAATCACATCTGCCCTCCTCCATTCCTCGGGTACCACCCCATCCTCCCATGATTTGTTAAGGAGGGTAGTCAGTGGTGTCACTAGTTCTACCCTTAGTTCTTTTAGAATTCTGGGATGAATCCCATCAGGCCCCATTGCTTTGTCCACCTTCAGTTTTAAGAGTTCTTTCAGAACCCTTTCTTCTGTAAACGGGCTGGTATCAACTTCTGTATCCAGAGTGTTTCTACTGTTTGTTTTAGGTACCTCCCGCTCTTCCTTTGTAAATACTGAGCAAAAATATTTGTTTAGTATCTCTGCCTTTTCACAGTCACCCTCTGCCCACCCTCCTCCCTATATTAAGCCTCACTATCCCTCCCTTGGTCTTCCTTTGCTCCCTGATGTACCTATGAAAGGTGTTATCCCCCTTCTTAACCGAGTTGGCTATCTTTTCCTCGGTTTGGGCCTTTGCTGTTCTGACTGTCTTCCCAGCTTCCTTTTGCTTTAACTGATACAGTTCTCTGTCCTGCTCCTTCTGTGATTCCTTGTACTTCCTGAATGCTTTCTTTTTCTCTTGAACCTTCACTGCCACTTCCTTTGAGAACCATAGTGGTTTCTTACATCATTTTGTTTTGTTTATTTGCTTCACACAAAGGCTTGTTACTTGTGCCCCATTGTTCTTGGCTTGTGATGGCAGTTTTTATTATTCCCCATTGTTCTTCCACCCCTCCTTCCTGCCCATTTGCTAGTGCATTCCTTAGGCACTCACCCATTTTGGCAAAGTCAGCCCTCCTAAAGTCCAATACTTTTGCCTTTGTATGACTTGACTCTATTGCTGTGTTTATTGTGAACCATACTGTTCGATGGTCGCTAGTTCCCAGATGGCTAACCACTTCTACATCTGTGATCCTCTCTTCATCTCCATTTGAGAGAACCAGGTCTAAGATTGCTCCCTCTTGAGTGGGCTCCAATACTAGTTGTCTAAGGCATGCCCCCTGTAGGGCACCTAGAATAACCCCACTCTTCGAAGTGGCTGCTGCAACTGCACTCCAGTTAACATCTGGCATATTCAGATCACCCATCAGCAATATCTCCCCTTTTTCTGCCATTCTAAGTATACTTTCTATCATTTCCTTGTCCATTTCCTCCCCCTGAGAAGGGGGTCTGTATACAACCCCTGTGCGGATTGTGGTTCCATTGCCGGTCTCCAAATTTACCCACAGTGCTTCTTCTCCTCCCTGTTTTCCCTTTTGTTCTGTTGCTTTGATTCCTTCTCTTATGTAAAGAGCTACTCCTCCTCCTCTTTTACCCTCCCTGTCCCTCCTGTAGATAGTGTATCCTGGTATGTTTACGTCCCAGAAATGGTTTTGTGTGTACCATGTTTCTGTGACTGCCATGATATCCAGATGTTCCTCCTCCATCAAGGCCACTAATTCAGGAAGCTTGTTACTCAGACTACAGGCATTGGTACTCATTGCTCTCCATTTTTTGATGGCTTTACCTTCTGTTGCAGCATCCCCCACTCACCTTTCTACTTTGGTCTTTTTCTCATTTAGTACCCTGTTTTGTAGGGAGAGGCTGGGATTTTCCTGCTGCTTATCAGTGCCTCCCCCCTTGACTAGTTTAAAAGCTTGCCAATGAAACATTTAAACCAATTGCTCAAAAGACTTGTTCCCTTCCTGGACAGATGCAGACCATCCTGCCAGTATAGGCTGGTGTCCCTCCAGGTGGAACCCCAGTCCCCAGTGAAGCTAAACCCATGTTCTCCACACCATTTTTTCAACCATTCATTAAACTGCATGGTGCAAAGTACCCTCGCCTCACTCATGCCATTGACAGGCAGCACCTCTGAGAAGGATACTGTGTGTGCTACTTGTCTTAGGCCCCTCCCAGTTCTACAAAGTCCTTCTGCACTGCACTAATCTCATGTTGAGCCAAGTCATTTGTCCCTAGGTGGACAATGACATCCAACTTGACTCCCGTACAGCTGTTCTCGTGATCCTGAGGATGTGCTTCCTCTCCTTCCAAGCCATGGCACCAGGCAGGCACCTTACTTCAGTTTTCCCTGCTCCCCCCAGTTCGATCCCCCTAATAATTGAGTCCCCCACCAGGAGCTGCTTCCTTTCCTTGTGGTGTCCTCTGCCTCCTTCCTGTGGACCTCCCTTGTGATAGTTGTCCTCAGCCTCCTTAGTCTCCTCTGCAGGCGCATGCATAGGGGAGCTTTGCTCCCCCAGAATGGTGTATGGATTGTGGAGTTGAACAACTGACTGGGTGTTACTCTGTTCTACCATCCTCACCCTCCCTGAGCCCACTGTGGTCCAACTGCTGTGCTTCCTTCACAACCTCTGAGGTAGTGATGGTGGCTCTGGTGCTCCCTGGATGGGGAAGGTTCCCTTCCTACCATCCAGTGTGGCCTGGGAGAAGTTTTCCTTCCTACTGTCCAGTGCGGCCTGAAGACAGGCAACTTCCTCCTTCAGGGCAGAGAGTTGTCTGCAAATAGGGCAGCATCTCAGCCTCCAGAAAGACTCCCGGAAGACTGCTGCCCCACAGCCATTGCATTGCACTACTCCCCACATGTTTATCTACTTTTTGTGTGTGTGTGTGTGTGTGTGTGTGTGTGTGTGTGTTTGTGTGTGTGATTGGTTTGTTATGTAGAATATATATATTATACAATGTGTATGCTTATATTGTCAGTGCAGTGTGCTAGAGAGGATATGACAGTGATATGCACCTTGCACTCTTGAGGAAATGATGTCAGAACCCCAGGTATAAAGGAACTATTTCAGGGGTGGGTGGGGTGAGGGTGGGAAGGGGTTGGGCCTAAACTGTGCCCTCACAAAGCAATCAGCTATGAGCTCTGACCCACCGCTGTGATGAGTGCCTTCCTGTCAGCAAGATACCCTACACAACAATTTGACAGAGAAAATACCCTGTTAATGAAACTGAGAAAAATCCAGACATCCAAGTCAGACACAGGTAAACCTCCCCAGCCCCAAAACAGCCTGGTGGTTTGTGCTCTGAAAGCAGTCAGCCCCAAAATAAGGCAGCTGTGCTTTAAACTCTTCCTGCACTGAAAATCTTAAGAATTGTAACAAAGACTGTCTTTTCCTGATAATTCTAAGTTCCTTATTTCACCTTTCAGTTAGAAGTAGCCTCCACCTGCAGAATATCTGCTCCAAACCAAAGACAATTGTAAGGTTCACCTCCCTCTGTTGTGAGCACAACTCGCTTTCTTGCAAATCCTATGTTCAGTATTGCATCTTCCAGCCAGAGGTAGTTTGACTGTAAAAATGTTAGCTGTTACAACTTGTCTTGGTAGGAAATGTTTAAATGAAAACACTGCTTACCTTCCAGTGCTCCCCATCAGTGCATATTCTCCTGCTTAGCAGTTCTGAGTAAAAAAATAATTTTCTAACTGCATTGTTTTGTTAAAAGTTGCATTTTAAGAGTGCTTTTAAAATGTAACTTTTAACAAAAAAAAAACATTTTGCAAGGCTGCTGGCAGTCATCTCAGAGGAGCTGCTTGCTCCCTCACCCGGGATATGCTATTGTGACTCAGCACATGGGCTGGCCAGGGCACATTAGCATATCTCAGGTGAGGGGGCAAGTGGCTCCCACAAGATCACTGCTGCAGTGCTGCCAGCCTGCGCTGCTTTCAAAATGTAACTCTTAATGTAAACATGCAGTTAGAAAAATCATTTGTTTACTCAGAACTCCTAACTGGGGCATATTAACAAGCAACTTAACTTATGAACTAGCATAATGGAAGTTACTTGATAGAACTGCAAGAACAATTCATGAAATAAACACGTACTGTCTGTAAATTATTTACTGTGCACGTTTTCCTTTCCTAATATTAAGAAATGCATTTATGTAGATGTAGCATGGATTACAGTGAGATATTCAGAAGGCCTATGAGTTGGCTTCAAAACTATAGGAATTGCAGTATTTTGACTGCCAAAATGTGTCAACTCGAATTATTTTGACTTCCAAAAAATAGACATCTGGGGTATTTTGACTCCAGTAAAACTGAAATGACTTCCAAATTTCAACCTATGGAAGTGTTTGACTTCCACTCAAAAAACATTATCTGAAGCCCTGGTTATACAAGGTAAGTGCCACCTCAAAACTGAGATAGAAGTAGAATTTGGCATACTGTACACTGGTAACAGTTGAGGGAACAATCACAAGAGTCAACAGTACAATGCAAATAGGACAGTTGTTACAAAGTGGACAAAGTCAGCAGCCAAAATAGCAAAATTCACAGTGAACCACTAATATTTAGAGAGGCATACAGAAAGTCTGAAAATGAACAAATAGGTAGGCAACGGAAAAATGTCAGGCAAAGGCAGAGGTAAGATATTGGCCCAGAAGGGCAGAGTGGTATGGTGGGAGCTTAATAGGTAGGGAACAAGAGATCTTAAGAGGTGAGGTGGTTGAAAGATGAATTGTCTAAGGGAGATTAAAACATGTGCATTGTGCACAAATAGTAAGGAGAGACAGATGTTTCTTTTTAAATAGGACATGAATGAGAGTATGTCACAGATCAAGTGGAAGTGAATTCCAATATTTTGGGGCAGAGTGAGAGAAATCACAGGCTTCCTTGGTTATTTTACAGAATGTGCAGCAATGCACGGTCAACTGGTATGAGGCCATAGGAGGAGGACAGGGGGAGTAACAGGAAGGCAAGCAATACAGGGGTATTAGATCTCATGATGCTCTCCATGAGGCAGCCAAGGGAGAGAAACTGATGGGCAGAGTGGGAGGGCTAATTTAGATTGGCAAAGAGTTGACAATGGTGTTTGAGCTGAGGGGATGCTGAGGCATAGCAGCAAATATTATTATAAGTAGTATTCCACTTATCCAGAGAGGCTTTGGATGCTTTGACATAGGTAACAGCACCATAGGTGAGAGATGGGACCAAAATACTTCTGGCAATTGCCAGCCTTGCTGAGACTGTTAGAACATAACTTGTTTTATAGGCCACCCCAATTCTAGTGTTAACAGATTTACGTGTGACCAGAATATCTGGTCAAAGCCAAGGGATCCATCTAGTAGAATCCCTAGATATTAAAAAGAGCTTACTAACTGCAGTAAGAAGCCATCAAGGCAAGATATTTTGAGAAGACTCTGACCAGTTTTCAGATTAACTGTGGAGCTAAATAGCATTGTTTGCATTTTTCCACATTAAGACCAAGCTTTTATCTGAAGAGCCAAGATTGGATATTGTGAAAGGTGGACGAGAGATTGCAGTTGATCTTGGATATCTCTTTAGAGCTGGAATACAAGACCAGATCATTTGCATAAAGGGGGGACAAACAGAAAGGGGTGCCATGGGCAATCTGGTTTATGAAAATAGATAACAGCAGGGGACCCAGGATAGAGCCCTGAGGAACACCAATACTGACAGACGTTTGATCAGATATGGCCGAGTTAAATTTTACAACCTGGGTTCTCTTTGATAAGAAGCCTTTGAACCAACCCACAACTTGTTGTGAGAAACCTAGGGATAGCAGGTTGGCGAGAAGAAGAAGGTGATCCACAAGATCAAAACCTTTTGTAAGATCAATAAAATCTGCACCTGTCAGAAGGCCAGAATACATGGAGCAGATTGTGTCATTCATGAACTTAAATAGGGCAGTAACAGTGTTATACCCTTTATGGAAGCCATGTTGGTCTTGCAAAAGAAGATTGTATTTAGTGAGAAAATCAGTAGTTTGTGAGGCAACCAGTTTCTCTAGAATTTTGCTCAACAGTGAGAGGATCGCTACGGGCCTATAGTTAGACATGTCTTTTTTATCACTCTTTTTGAAAATGAGTAATTCTGGTGATTTTGAAAATGAGTAATTCTGGTGATTTTCCATATGTCAGGGACTTAGCTGTGCAGAGAGCAGATATATTCTAGCCAAGGAAGAGGCAATAAGGGGGCAGCACTTTTTAGAAGTTTGAGCTGTAGACAATCAGACCCAACAGAGGTGTCATCTAATATAGAGTTTAGACATTTTAAGACATCAGTCCTACATATAACTTCAAACCAAAACAGTGGATTCTCAGGCCTATGGTTGTTAGGTGTATGCCCTAGCATGGTCTGGGTTGAAGGGAACAAGGAGGTGAATTTTGACAATTCAGAAAAATTTTGGTTGAAAGAGTTTGCAATAGTTACTGGATCATTGTGGTGCATACCATTTAGGACCATGTCATTTGTAGAGTGGGATTGTGTAGAGCCAAGGAAGGTTTTATATATTTTGTTTTTGTTGACCGGGAAAGAAGGACTAAATAATTCAGCCTTGTCCCGGGGAGGGAGGTACAGATGGATGCCAACTAACATTGAATCAGATTAAGCTGTTGGTGGTATTTTTAGTGAATGGAGGAAATCTGGCCAGGACACCAGAAAAATTCCTCTACTCTTGGCAGGGGATGCTGTCTGCTCCTAAATCCAAGATGGAGGATTCTGGATCTGAGGAGAAGGAGGAGGTGTATCACAAAGCAGGTGATTATCTTATGGACACCTTCATGGAGTTACTGGTGATTTTTGTCAGGAAATGGAGTTGGGAGCATCAGAAACAGCGGACTTACCTCAGGATCCACCAGGAGAAAGATGTAACAACTTTCAAGTTGCAACACACAGACAGAGTGCAATTAGGAGCAGATCATATACTCAATGGCAGACCGCAGCTGGAGAAGCTGCAACAGCAGGTGAAAATTCAGGGAATCCACAATCCACGGGAGGGTGTAATAAAGCACAGGATCTTCCCATTCAAACCACCAAGGCTAAATATATTGATAAATAGGAAATAATCAGGCTGAGTAGTGCACTCAAGATCCAAGACAAACAACGTTCCTTTTCACCAGAGAATCCATGGGGCAATCGCAAAGATACAGAGTCAGATCTACCAATTGATTTTTCAATGTGGTCACCAGAAAAGTCTCTTGTGGATGCAGGCTGGAGAAGAATGGAAAAAGGGAACTGGATGCCCTTAACAGAATGGATGGAATTCTCAGAGCCTGAACATGTGAACTCTGGAGCTGGGCAGACACAGGGTGAACATGGCCCAGAATTTCTTTGCAGACATTGCAAAAAGAGCCGTCATCACAATCCTGTCCAGGTTCAGCCTTACAGCAGACCAAGACTGAAGCACATAAGTCATTTAATGCACATTCTGAAACTAATGATACTAAGGCTGCAGAGATCAGCATTGATGGGGGAGGGGATGCTGGGCCAAGTGGGAACTTGATGAGATAAAGGGAAATACTACTCTTCCCACATCAAATGTAATATTACCTGACTACTGACAATCCAAAATGCCAGAGGACTCAGCTCCTTCAGCATCTACTTCTAAGGCTGAAATGGATGATGAATTCCTACCCCTGCCCCAGGATGAAAATACAAGGCCCTCGGGTAGAAGAGGATCCACCTTTTCAGAATTATTTCGGCATAAAATATCTCAAGCTTCACAGAAGAATGAGGTGTGCTTGAGATATAGGGACAGACTGCAAGAACACCCTGACAGGGGATACGTGGCCCGTAAACTACTCAAAAAATCCATGCTGTCTCAGCTTGCAGATGTGCATGCTTTGATTCATGTATCCAGAGAGGATACATTTGATATCAGTTTCAGGCAGCATGCAAGTCTGGAGAAATTCTGGACTAAATATAACATGATCTGGTCCACACCTTTGTGGTTAACTTTTATGGCAATACCACTAGCTAAGCCGCTCATGAAAACAGTGAAAATTATGTTCTGCAATGAAGGGGTCAACATTAATGATATTTTATTCTGGCTAAAAAAATTATGCTCAGTGCAAAGTCAGCCAGAGGCCATCATATACTCTGAAGGGATTTGAAAAGGGGGATGGTGGTTCTGAGTTAAATTGCTGCAAACTGAATCTGTAATTCAACATATTCCCAATAGCCTTTTTTTAAGTCATAATCATGGGGTGTGTTTTTATGCAGGTCAGCCTAGGGCCTGCTATAAATGTGGAGCTCAAACTCACCTGAGCAGTTTGTATGATCGCATGAGATGTGCATTGTGTGATGAATTTGGTCATGTGAGTATGGCATGCACCAATTTTTACAAATGCAACCTGTGTGACAAGGTAGGTTATGCTTACCATCAGTGCCCATGGGCAGGCAAAATTGAACTAATGTAATGAATCTGGAGAATCTAGTCATCAATTCACATGAGGGCATGAGACCCTCACCCACTACTGCTCCACAGCTCCCAGAACAATCTGCAGCTCCTTCATTTAACAAAACAGGGGACAATTACAGGGCTACAACAGTGACGGTTTCTCAGGAGCATCACCAATAGGACTTATTGTCAGACACACTCCTCACTAGAGAAAGTCCAGCCCCTCCTGTAGGCACAGCAAAAGGGCAGGAAAGCACTATGCCAGTTAGAAAGTATAGGGACTCCAATGAAATAACCTCCCCCCCTTCAGAGTTTCAAGTGCCTAAACCCAGGCAATTCCCCAGATCTTCCATAAAGCAGACATCAGCCCTTCCCCTCCCCCAGTACAGGTGCTAAATTCTTTTCAGCCTTTACAGGACAATGGGGAGGAAGAATCAGAACTAGAGTCAGACAGATCATCCAAATCAGGCCACCTATCAGACATGGAAGAGGACACAACAACTATACTTTTGGAAACAAAAAAAAGAAAGGGAAAAATGAAAGATATATGCCTCAGGGAATAGCCCCAAATAACCCTTCCCCCAAATAGTGGTTTCACATAATGTCAACCCTACATTTTGCTTCACTCAACATTTGTAGTATGCAGAATTTGAAGAAACACATGTCAGTACTTTCCTGTTTACAACATGCAGCACATGGCATTATTTCCCTTCAGGAAACTAGGTTAAATTCATTATTTCACATTAACCAAGCCAAATCAAGTGGGATGTGGGACCCATCATATTGGACGTTTGGGATAGATGTGGTAGACAGGCTAGGAATCCTGTTTAAAGGAACTGATTTCGTACTACATAAGTTGGTAGACATTGCACCAGGTATATCATTATTGCTAGATTGCTCTTTTAGACATTTTTTACTTAGACTGATCAATACTTACACTCCACAATCAAAAGCGGCCAGAGTGGAGCTGTTTAGAAACAAAGAAACATAGAATTTGATGGCAGATAAGGACTGCTTGGCCCACCCAGTCTGCTCATTTCCCTACCTAATGCTTAGGCTGCAGACCCTAGTTAACCAACAGCCTACTTCCTCCTACCCCCCACCAGAATTGCCTTATGTCTGTCCCATCCATTCTTGAATTCCCCCACTGTTTTTGACTCCACTACCTCCTCAGGAAGGCTGTTCCATGCATCCACAACCATCTCCATGAAAAAATACTTCCTCACGTTACCTCTGAGCCACCCCCATCTTCAAATTGTGCCCTAATGTTCTTGCACACCTCATTTTCTGAAAGATGCTACCATCTTGGACTCTGCTGCTTCCCTTGATGTACCTGAAAGTTTCTATCATGTCCCGCTCTCACCAATAACCAATACATCCTTATGAACCAATATGTCCTTATTTATATACAAACAGACAGGTAATGTGGGGAGAGGATATGAATTGTGGCTTAGACACAAAAATTAAGGATACATTCAAAGGAAAGTTTATTGTGACTTTAATGCTTTACAACATATAGTTCAGACAGTTAATTTAAGGGATGCATATAAAACATTACATGAAGAACCAGGGTACACTTATTACAAAAAGAGATTGATTACTAGGATAGATTTCATTTTTTGCTCCAGACTACTCAATCCACAAAGAGTTCAGTCGATTCCAAGTGAATTCTCAGATCATGTACTACTAGAATGCTTACTAAATCTTGCTAACATCCCTCTGACATTTTTATCCTCCCCGCAGCAGTGGGGAATGATCATTTCATTACTAGATCAGGAAGATGTCAAAACTAATATTCAATATCTTATAGAGGCTAGGAAGTCTGTCCTCTGCATGTATGAAAACTATTGGGAGTGGTGGAAAGACATGAAGTCTGATATTGAAATCTTATGTTCACAAATGGGCAGAGAAAAATCCAATACAGAATAGCTGACATATTTAAGTCATAGAAACAAATTATACAAGTTTATGTCTCTAGCTAATGAAGACAGGCCTCAACACCAGCAGGATATAACAGCCCTAAAAAACACTATGTTTCAGTATCAATATAACAGAGCAGCTACATTACAGGCAGAAATGAGATATGGGACTAAAAAACAACCTCATGCAGACCCATTTTCTGCATGTAAGTATAGGATGGATCATACTGTACTTTAATGATGGAATTAAAGGATGAAATGGGCAATACACATACCCGGGACATGGACATTCTAAAAATAGTACATGATCATATGTCTTGAACATTTGGCAGTGATTTTACACCATAAGAATCTCATGTGGATTTTATACAATCCAAAGGTGTTATCCTTACGGACACACAGAAGACAGACTTAAACAGCCCCATCACTGTGCAGGTGGTGGAATATGCCATAGGAAAACTTAATACTAGCTTTTCCCCAGGACCCGATAGCATTCCCAGCATTTTCTATAAAATGTTTGTTCAGGAATTGAAAGAGCCATTAACAACTTTATTCAACTCATTTCTGGATCCAGCTTCAAATACACAAGGATTTGGGGCAGTAATAATAGTTTCTTTATACAAAAAAGGCAACAAAACATTGCTATCCAGTTGGAGACCAATTAGTTTATTGAATACTGACTATAAAATCCTGTCATACATTTAAAGTTCAAGAATGCAAAATGTCTCTTGAACTGTTAATTCATTCTATACCAATCAAGGAAATTCTCTCCTGGCAGAAGGTCTTAAATAACTTCCTCTGGAACAAGGGTAGGCCACGCATTAAACAAGAGACTTTTTCAACCAGAATCTCATGGGGGGATTGCCCTACCTGCCCTGTCTCTATACTGGGCAGCCTCTCAGATGAGGATGGCTCTGCTATGGGACAACAAATGATACCAGCCATACTGGAAATCCATAGATTTATCAAGACAGCTCTCTTTCCCCCTCCAGGCAAGTCTTTTTAGTCCAACACTACTTAAGCAAGCTGTGCAAGTGTTGCCTCCAGTAGTGTCATCAATACTTGAGGGATGGTGGAAGAGGCACCCAATTCAGGGCTTTCACCCGGCACCCCTGGAAATATCAATGTTTCATAACAAATCTGAAGTTCTCCCCTGCACAACAGGACAACTGGTACAAAATCCAGGTGAAATGGGGGTTCATAGCACCATGGCAATTGTTGTGGGGGATACACTACTGACCTTTGAAGAAGTTAGGATATCGTTTAGATGGTCAGAGGTGGCTAGGCTTCACTATTTTCAGATAGCGGATTTTGTTCAGGCTTACCAGAGGGAGGGAAGACTTAAGATGCAACTAGATGAGGATAAAACCCCCTTTATTCAAATTTAGGGGTCCCCTACTGGAGAGAAGGCCATTTCAATAATATATAAATCAGTGATCCAATTTTCCTCCCCAAATATGGATAGGTTGAAGACCAATTGGGAAAGGGAGCTTAACCTTGTATTAAATGACAGGGACTGGGCCAAAGTTTGGAGAGGTATATGGTCCACCACTTCCTCCCCTACTTGGAAAGAATATGTTTGGAAAGTCAGGGCTAGGTTCTTCAGGGTACCCACGCACCTGGCTAAATGAGGACTAGGGGCTGCACCTGAATGTTGGAAGAAATGCTGTTCTAATGAGGCTACACTGACACATGTCTTTTTGGAGTGTCCTAAACTGTTCTCCTTCTGGACTTCCCTCTCTCATGACTTGCAAAAGTTATTTGATCTAGCCCCCCCCCCCAGTCCAGAGCCAGTTGGTGTTGGGTATCCCCTCCAGTCCCTACAGGGAAAAGATGCACTTTACTTGTGGGTGATAGCCCTCTGTGCCACCTATAAATCTATAACTAAGAGATAGGTGAATGGAAAGCTTTGATTTTGAATATTCAGAACAATGAAAAGATGGCCTATTCTTTACAAAATAAGCTTCCTCTTTTTGCCCAGAGATGGACCAGATGGGAACTTTATCAATCCCAGATAATAGTATGAGGCATTACAAAATTGTGATGCTTGAATACTAACCCCCATTGACCCCCTCTTAAGATATTCTGTCATTTTTATTTTAACTGATTTGTTTTCCTCCCAGCATGGACTTCAGTATGACAGGACAAAAAGAGTATCTATACACCTTACATTTCCAGCTATTTTTATGGTATTATAGTGCTTGGCCCTATGTTTCTGTTAGTTTTTAAAGTTGAATGAAATTATAAAAGTTTGTTTAAGGATGTGTTCATGCAATTTCATAAGTGACAGTACAAGGAATTTTATCTGTATTGTTGTTCTTGACAATTAATAAAGATGCGTATAAAAAAATGAACTGTTAATTCATCCAGAACAAACATGTTCCATAAGAGGGAGGAATATAGCATCCAGTCTGGCCTTTTTATGGGACATATTTGAATTTGGCAAACAGAATAGATTACAAGGGTTCATACTGTCTATACATCAAGCCAAAGCAGTCAATAACATTTCACACAAATATTTATTCCACACCTTAGAACATTATGGAATTACAGGGAATATTCTGAATGGGCTGAAAAGCCTATACAAGGAGACAATTGTAATCCCCTCAGTAAATGACATTTTAGGTACACCAGTTCCTATGAAGGCTGCCCGATTAGCCCCTTATTATACACCTATGAACTAGATCCAATAATCAGACACATCCATAACTGTCAAAATATTGCAGGAATCACACCTGATAAAAGTCTTTCAGCACAAAAAGTGGCAGCTTACGCAGATGACTTGTGCATCTTTCTAAATAATAGGAATTGAGGTGAAGAAGTGCAAAGATCTCTTTTGAAATATTCACAACTCTCAGAGGAAAATATAAATCATGTCAAAAGTATAGCCATACAGACTGGATCTCATAATGATCGGGGGTGGACCAAACCACAGCAGGTATTGCCATAACACAGAATCCCATTCAGATTTTAGGTATGGCATTAGGTCAAGGAGACATACAATTGTTAAACTGGGAACAGAAAGTCATTATAGGTGATCAAAAGTTCAGGTCTGGAAATCCTGCAAATTTTCAAATAGAAAGAGAATACTAACTATTAAAATGTTTTTCTTCCTGTATTCACATATCTCAGTCTCATATATCCACCCCACTCTGTCTAGATACCAGGGGTAGGATTCACAATGAGATTTTTTAAAAGTTCCACTCCACAACTGCTGTCGTGGACTAGATTAGCCTGCAGTTGTGTAGCGGCCAATCCACAGCAGCAGTTGCGGAGGATGCTATGGCAGGTTCCTTCCGATGCCCGTAGCAGCCTCCTGCAGCCGTGGTGCTGTCCATGGCAATAGCACCCACAAGCTGTCATATTCCATGGAGCCGGTCATACTCCAGCTCCATTTTAGTGAATACCCACAGTTGTGGGTGACCTGCAGCTTCACAAGTGGATTCCTACTAGCGCCAAGGTTTTCCTGCAGTTGCAGGTCCTACTGCCATATTCGTGAATCATGCCCCAGGCTTTTAGCTGCTTTTTCCAGATGGTATGGGGCAGTTGCCTTAAACTAGTAAAAAGAGAATTCACATACATTACAGAAAAACTGGGAGGGATAGGAATTATTAATCTGATAATATTCTTCCATTGTTTTTTTACAATATCTACAATCAGAGTAGGGTGGGAGGTACCTAAACCAAACAACAGAGACACTCTAGATGTGGGGGTTGATACCAGCCCATTCACAGAAGAAAGGGTTACATGGGAACATATAAACATAGAATTTGATTGCTGATAAGGACCTCTTGGCCCACCCAGTCTGCCCATTTCCCTACCTAATGGATAAGTTGCAGATCCTAGCAACCAACAGCCTACTTCTTCCAACCTCCACCTCCGAGAATTGCCTTATGTCTGTCACATGCATTCTTGAATTCCACCACTGTTTTTGACTCCACAACCTCCTCAGAAAGGCTGTTCCATGCATCTACAACCCTCTCCATGAAAATATACTTCCTCACATTACCTCTGAGCCATCCACCCCTCTAGCTTCAGATTGTGCCTCCTTGTTCTTGCACACCTCTTTTTCTGAAAGATGCTAACCTCTTGGACTTTGTTGATTCCCTTGAGGTTTTTGAAAGTTTTCAATTATGTCTCCCCTCTCCCTCCTCTCCTCAAGGCTATGTATATTAAGATCCTTAAGTTTCTCTTGATATGTCTTCTGGTGCAGACCCTGCACCATTTTAGTTGCCCTCCTCTGGACTGCCTCCATCCTGTCTATGTCTTTGCAGAGATTTGGTCTCCAGAACTGCATGGATTACTCCAGATGGGGTCTCACCAGCAGTCTGTACAGAAGGATAACAACTTCTTGTTTTCTACTGGTGATGCCTCTCCCTATGCATTCCAGTATCCCCCCAGCCCTCCTTACTGCCCTCTCAAATTGCTTGCCCACCTTTAGGTCATCTGCTATGACTACCCCTAGGTCCCTTTCCATTTGTGTTATCGTTAGTATCTCACACCCCCATTGTGTACTCTCCCCTGGGTTTTTGTTTCCCTGATGCATTACTTTGCACTTCTTAGCATTGAATCTAAGCTGCTATACATTTGACCATTCCTCCAACCTTGCCAAGTCCCTTCTCATCCTTTCTACCCCACCTTGTGCATCAATTCTGTTGCAGATCTTTGTGTCTGCAAAGAGATATACTTTTTCTTCTAGTCACTCTGCAATGTTGCTTATAAAGACATTAAAGAGGACGGGTCCTAGTACTGAACCCTGCGGTACCCCAATAGTAACCCCCCTTTCTTCAGAGTGGACTCCATTTACTGTTACCCTCTGTGTTCTGTTCTCCATCCAATTCTTTACCCAGGCTACCATCTTGGGACCCACTCCCAGACTGGCTAACTTGTATATTAATCTTTTGTGTGGGACTGTGTCAAATGCCTTGCTAAAGTCTAGGTAGGCCATGTCCACAGCCCCTCCCTGATCTACTACTTTGGTCACTCAGTCAAAGAAATCTATTAGATTTGTCTGACTTGACCTTCCCACTGTGAATCCATGCTGGACTTAGATGTAGAAGATGATATTCTCTTATCAGAGAATGAGGAAGATGCCCAGAGAGAAATGTTGCTTATTATTCAGGCAGAAGAAAGAGACATGCTAAATGCAGTATCCAGCTGTAGACTAAACTGAGCGCACTGCGTGAAGAAAGTGGCCCAGTCAAACCAGCAGGCCTGGCTCTCAGTACTCCCACATCTGAAGCAGATGTGGAAGCATCAAAGAGTTTCAGTGCTCCAGTGAACACAACCTAACATAGAAACATAGAAGTTGATGGCACATAAGGACCGCAAGGCCCATTCAGTCTGTCCATTTCTTTTTCTACCTTATGAATGTGCCATTGGCCTTTACTCTGTCAATGGCCTATCTATTCATACTCATCTGTATTGCTCCCTTATGCCTATCCCATGCCTGTTTGAAGCCCTGCACTGTATTCATATCCACCACTTCCTGAGGTAGGCTGTTCCATGCATCCACCACCCTTTCTGTGAAAAAGAACTTCTTCACATTACACATTAATCGGCCTCCCTCTAATCTCATGCTGTGTCCTCTTGTCCTGCTAGTTTTCTTATATTGAAACATGTTAGACTCTTTCACCTTGTTAATGCCCTTAAGGTGTTTGAATGTTTCACTCATATAACCTCTCTCTCCCTCCTTTGCTCTAGGGTATACACATTGAGCTCAGTTACTCTGTCCTCATATGTTTTCTGATGCAGTCCCTGTACCATTTTGGTTGCCCTTCTCTGGACGGCCTCAATTTTGTTAATGTCTTTGTGAAGGTGTGGCCTCCAGTACTGCATGCAGTACTCCAGATGGGGCCTAACCAGTGTCTTGTAAAGAGGGATTATTACCTCCCTCTTCTCACTTGTGATACCCCTTCTAAAACACCCCAACATCCCTCTAGCCTTACCTACTGCTTTAGAGGTCTGCTTGGATGATTTTGGGTCATCGGTGGTGAAGACAACCAAGTCTTTCTTCTTTTGTGACTGCCAGCAACTCCCCTCCAAGGCTATAAGTGGCTTCAGGGTTTCTCTTCCCTATGTGCATGATATTGCACTTCTTTGTGTTAAACCTTAGTTGCAACTCTTCTGACCATTTTTCTAGTTTATCCAGATCTCTTCTCATTCTGCCCACCCCATCTGGATCATCTACTCTGTTGCAGATCTTGGTATCATCTGCAAACAGACAAACCTTACTCTTCAGTCCATCTGCAATATCACTGATGAAGATATTGAAGAGGACTGGTCCCAGGACTGATCCCTGAGGTACCCCACTTGTGACTTGCATCTTTTCTGACTGTATACCGTTTACCACTACTCTCTGTTTTCTGCCCATCAACCAGTTTGCCACTCAGTTGACCAATGTCTGACCCACCCCAAGCCTACCCAGCTTATTAATCAATCTTCTATGTGGAACAGTATCGAAAGCTTTGCTGAAGTCAAGGTAGGCAACATCAACTGCTCCCCCTTGGTCAACCACTCTGGTTACCTAGTCAAGTAAATCTATGAGATTAGTTTGACAGGACCTTTCTTTTGTAAACCCAGGAACCTCTGTTGCACCTTAGGTAATAGCTTCCCCTCTGATGTTTCATGTCAATAAAACAGCTGGCAGTGTTAGTGCTAAGTGCAGTGACTGTTGAGAGCTGCAGGAGAAAGGTCCTTGGCGGAAAATGAATGAATAGAATGTTAATGCAAAAACGGTTGTTCTACAGACAGGGGTTGAGGGGCAGTGTAATAGTTAAATGACCTCTAATCATGATAAAGTCCTTCAAGATGAACAGGCTGAGGATACAGGGAACCTATTACAGATTTTTCCAGACAAACCTAAACATCTTTGCAGACTGCACTTTAAATTTGTTATCAGACTGGGATTATGGATCAAACAGGGGCTACAGAGTTTTCTTTCTCTGCTAGAAACCCAGGATCAAAGAAAACTTTGAAAGAAGACTCAAAAAATAAAACAGCTGCCATAACCTGTGCTAAGAGAAATATCCCAATACAGCAACAAAACAGTGTAAATGTGAAAACTGGGGGAATACATCCCAGAAATATACAGAACCTACAGACCCCAGCAGAAATAACTCAAACTGCTTTTACTTTAAAACCTATAAATGCTGACTCGTTCATGGAATGGACTACCGAAACAGCTCTCTTAGAGGCTGGATGGAAAAAGATGCCACATGGAAAGTGGTTGCTGGATGATAATTGGAATGCTACTCCTATTTTTAAGCAGGACTCACCAAAATGGCACCCAACTCAGGTACCCGCTACTCAAGAAACCTTTCACTCTGCAAACTCAGGAACTGGTAATATGGTCCAGGAGGCAATTGCCCCTGGCTCAAACAGTGATATGCAGCAGGAGGGACTTGAACCCCAACCCCCATTAAGACAAAACTTTCAGTTTCTTAGACTATAGGCCAAGAACCCTTTAACAGTTGGAGGGGGGGGGCCTCCCTCAGAGACTTCTATTACCAAAATTGTTTTCTAATAACAAAAAAGAAGCAGCTCCTAGGAGAAACACTCTACATATTAGGTACAAAGGTGAAATGGAGGTTAGGCCTGACAGGCAATATGTAGGTAGGAGACTGTTAAAGGAATCACTGCATTTTTCCCCAAAGGAGGTTTTTGCATTCATCAATATAACTGGTGAAGATAATTTTGATGGGAGCTTTAGGTCACCATCTGCACTTGAACTCTTCTGGCAGAAGTATAACCAGGTGATATTTTCCTCCTTTTGGTCACCCTTTCTGGTAATCCCCCTAACAAAGCCACTGACCAAATGTGCTATGACAATGTTCAGGAATGAAGGGGTACATGTTGAAGATATCACCTACTGACTCTCACAGAAATGTGAGGTCTTAAGCAGTCCTGAAGCTATACTTGACTCAAAACTTTTTTGGACAGGTGGTAGGAAGTATAAAGTAAAAGTGAGGCAAAATAAACAAGAAATAGAGCACATCCCTAATTCCTTCCTGTTAGAGAGATGTAGGGGAGTATGTTTCTACTTGAGGGCAGCCAAGGGCCTGCTATAGATGTACTAAGGTTCATACTAAGGTTGGTTAGGGAGCGAGAAGAACAAGGCCCATAACGCTCCCATACTAAACCAGGGAAAAACAGGTCAACTTATAACCAGCACTGATTAATGTATCCAGTCGATACTTAAATATACTTTTGGTCTCACTAATAACCACATGAAGTGGCAGTTTGTTCCAAGGACCAATCACTCTAATGGTGTAAAAATATTTCCTATGAGTATGAATAAATGGCTTCCTGATCAATTGCAGAGGGTGACCCCTAATCTCATGTGAATAGTTTTTGAATTCCAGTCCCATTTCACACATCAGGTATGGCTCTTGAATAATATCATATAAAATCATGAGAGCACCTCTAAGATAACGGTGGAAAGGGACATGAGTTTAAGGGAGTCTACTCACTCACAGTATGGCACCTTTTCAAACCCTAATTTTTTTTTTGTAAATTTCCTTTGAACACCTTCTAACAGGTGACATTCTGATTTCTTATAAGGGTTCCAAAGCTGAGAAGCATATTTCAGGTGAGGCCTGACATATGCTCTAAACAAAGGTAGCCTCACGTCTTGATTTCTAGATTTAATATTCTGAAGAATAGACCAGATTACCTTGCTTGACTTATTTATAATATCATGTTCATGTTCACTGTGTGATAAATCATCAGAAATTGTACTTTCCAGATCCTTTTCATCCGATGTTTGAACCAGCATCGCACCAGCCAATAAATATTGGTGGTGTATGTTAATTTATTTATTTATTAGATCATCGGTTTACAGACCTTTGAGTCAAAGACTCATTTACAAAGGCACCTCATCAAGATAGCAATACATCAGAGTAAACAAAACTGTACATTACATAACTCTTAGATTAAAAAAGCAACCAGTGTTACAGGCATTCACTGGTGGTGCAAGCTTGGTAATAGGTAGATCATAGTAGTCATAATATAGGTACACAAGTACCACGTCAGGTAGCAACCAGAGATATTTTATTACATTAGTCAGCAGATGTTACCTGAGACCCCAAGCATATAGAGCAAAAGCTGACAGGGCAAACCCAGCCTAGGGGTGGGGGTAACGAGCAGGAGGGGGATTATGTGCAGTTGCAGCAGCGAGTGCTTGTTAGATGGCTTCTGAGGGAGACCGTGAAAGGACCAAGCTTAGTGGAGTCAGTTATGTTGGCTGGAATGGAACTGAACCAGAAGGGAGCCCGATAGCAAAAGGATCTTTGGGCCATAGAGATCCTTACCCTGGGGACAATAAGGGAGGTTTTGACAGTGCTGCAGGTGGAGGCTGAGGGGGAGGCATACTGCAGGGAGGTGGCAACCCCAGGGAGGGAAAGCCCTAGTAAGGTCTTTTTTTACAAGAAGGCAGGTTTGGAAGCGGAGTCTTCTTCAAGGTTGAGCAAGTTGGTGATGGAGTACAGCAGGCACATATGGGTGTGCCTAGGGGCTCCCAGCATTAGCCTGCAGGCCTTGTTTATAGAGAGCTGGATTCTTGCAAGCGCAGTGTTGTCGGCTGCAGCATAGATGGGCAGCCCATAGTCAATTGGCGACAGGACAGAGGAGGTGATAACCAATCTAAGGGACTCTTGTAGTAGGCAGTACCTATGGTGGTATAACAGTCCAGTCCTGACACAGGTGGCAGGAGAAAGGGCATTGATATGGGAATGGAAGGAGAGTGCTGAATCAAAGTGTATGTCCAGATACTTGTAGGAGGAAACCTGCTCAATGGGGTTTAGTGTGCTAGACAGTATCACAAGAGGGGCACCACTGGCTTTGCTTTGGTGATGCGAGAAGAGCATAGCTTTGGTCTTTTTTAAGTCTGGACTAGCCTTTGTGATGTGAACCAATGCTCAGCTCTATCAAAAGCTTGTTGGAGGTAGGTCTGGAGTGTGTTGGGGTTGGGGTTGGGGTCAGAGGCAATGAGAACAGCGTCATCCGCATAGAGGAGGATCTTATTTGGGCAGGATGAGGGGAGGGAGTTGAGGTAGACACTGAAGAGGAGAGGGCCTAAAATGGAGCCCTGAGTGAACAGGTCATAATAAGACCCAGGTGCATAACTTTACACTTCAAAATATTCAGTTTCATTCCCCATCTATTCACCTATTCAGAAATACTGTCTAGGTCTTTCTGTGTGATTAGTACATCAGAAACCAATGCACAAGACCCCCCTATTTTAATGTTATCGGCGTACTTAGTAGTAATGGATAAACATTCCATTGTCAAATCAGCAATGGACAATTGAAAGAGACCATGCCCCAAAATGGATCCTTGTGATACACCACTTGACATGGAACAATTATCTGATTTGCAACCATTAATCGTAACTTGCTGAGTCCTGTTACATAACCAATTGGTTATCCAATTGACATGAAAATAATTAATATTCAGTTTGTGAAGTTTTTGGATTAAGGAACAGTGTGGCATAACATCAAAGGCCTTACTAAAGTCTATGAAAATGATGTCACAGGGAATTCTCTTATCTAAGAAGGAACTAATATTTTCATAGAAACACATCAGGTTGGTAATATAACTCCGACCACTTCTAAAACCGTGTTGCTCAGTTTCATAATTATTAAGAACTAGTTTAATCATGTCTTTTATAAGACTCTCAGGAATCTTGCAAACTGAAGATGTCAAACTTATGGACCAATAGTTTTACCACATGTTCTTTAGCTCTTTTTTTGTAAATAGAAATAACTTTGGCTTCTTTCCAATCTTATGGGACAAAGCCTTCGGCAAGAAAATAATCAAACATTATTTTTATCAGTTCCACTAGAATGTCTGCCAGTAGAAATAATAAATGGCCTGGTATATTAACAGGATCTGGGCTGTATTTACCCTTTTGAGTCAAAAGTTTATTATAAATTACATCCTTAGACAGACGAATAGATGCCTCACTACTAGAAATAGATGGATTTGGAGTAAGGTTATCATCAGGTCTGTTAGTGAAAATTTTACAAAATTCAGTATTAAGGAAATCTGCAATTGCTTTGGAATAATGAATAAGGGTGTTATTGTGTAGCAAAGGCACTACTTGACATTTTGTTTTTCAAGGAATTTATGTATGAATAAAATTCTTTATTGTTAGGTTTTTATTTTTGCATTTCTCGCTTAATTATATTGCCACCTAGATTTTAACAGTTAAAGATTTTATTTTATTGAAGGAGAGGCACCACGAGATCAGGAAAAAAAAAGGTACATACAGGATCCGGAGGCTTACCGCAACGTTTGGTACGACCAGATCTCCATAGCAGATGACAAAAGAGTACTAACACAGGGCACATTCACATTCTTGAAATCAGTAAACAGTCTTTGGAAAAAGTAAACACATGGCTGGTCGGATCCAAAGAAGAGTAAATAGCCAGTGACCAATGCAAGCCATAAGAGAGCTCATAAAAGAACCATAACATGACCTCTAGGTTAACAAGAGGTGCAGTAAAAAAAAAGAAAACTGAGGCATATACTTATATATTGTGGTGCACGATGGTAAAACAAGTAAAAGAGCACCTACTAATAAGAACTATATACAAAAGGCAATCTAATCTAAGGGGAAGGGGAGTCAGCACGCAAAAATACTATGACCTATGTGAAGAGGCAGAGTTTAGAGGTGTGGAAGTTGAGAGGCCCATTCTCGCATCACATGGAGGGTCCTTTACCACCGCATGTATGGAAGTGTCATGGCAATAGTCTGAGTTAAGGTAGGGTCCCCAACATACCTCATACAGCGAGATTGAAGTCTCCAGCATAGCCCCTTGGCCAACTGTCAGAAGGAAATCCTGAAAGGACGGAACAGCAGGGGATCTCCATTTCAACAGGATTAATCTTTTGGCTATGGCTCCTATACTGGTAATCCACTTAGCCCCAGGAGAATGTTTAGGGGTGGATATGGTCCCACACCCCAGGAGAAGGAGAGACGGGTCTGGTATAATCTTGGGAAAACTGTGTTGGCACATACTCTGAATGGAGAACCAGAAGAGACGAAGAGAGGGGCAGGACCAGAGGATATGGAAAAGGTTTTCCTCTTGGTTGCCACATCTCCAACAGTTGTCAGTGGGGGTGAGGCCCATCTGCTTAAGTTTAGCAGGGTCTCGGTACCATCTATAGAGTTTTGTTCATGATAAGGCAGGAACGGCCATCCCTGCAGACATGGTGAATCCTTATCCAGCCATGAGACCATTGCCTATCAGAAATGTGACTATGTAAATCTGCTTCCTATTGGATTTTAGCAGAGTGAGTAGGGTCTTCGGAGGCATCCCTAAGTGCCATGTAGATCTTGCTGGCTCTATTTTTTTGAAGTTGATCGCATAGAGTGATGGGGTGGGGAACCAAAGGGGCCTGCGTCCTGATCCAGGCGCTGGGCAAGTGGATGGTGGCATCCCTGATTTGGAGATATCTCCAAAAGTGTGATGTGGGAAGATAAAAGTGAATTTTCAGAACTTTGAAGGAGTCGAGAATACTGGAGCCTGGGAGTAACAGGTCCCGTACCCAGCTAATACCCTGACATTCCCAAAATCTCCAATGAATCATGTGCTGTCCTACTTGCAGGATAGGGTTGTTCCAAAGGGGTGTAAATTCCCATGGGGTCAGGTTATAACCCAAACGGGCAAGAGATTTCTTCCAGGACTGAACTGAAACCCTTATGGTGGAAGAGGACCCGGAGGGGAGGGACGTTTTACTGTATAGGGCTACTGCGGGAGAGGGTGCCCTCACCAGTGAAGCTTCCAATTGAAGCCATGAAGGGGAGGCCTGACCAATCTTAGAGAACCATTTAGTCATTTGAGATGAAGCATATGCCATGTGGTACCCTTGTAGCCAGGGGAGGCCCCAACCACCCTTGTTCTAATGTTGCCTCAGCTTAAGTTTACTAAACCTAGAAAGAGATCTTTCCCACAGGAAATTACCCATTAGGCCTTACAATTTCTTAAACCAGTTCTGCAGGATAAGCACTGGTAAATGAGCCAAAATATATAGCATTTTTGGGTCTGCCATCAATTTAATAGAGTCAATTTTCCCACCTAGCGACAGTCTTAGAGCTCTCTATCTTTCAAAATCAGGTCTGAGTGATTCTAGGAGGCTCAGAAAGTTACTAGAGATCATTTTGTCTAGGTTGGGGTGCAAAATAATGTCCAAATATTTAATACCATTAGGAGACCAATTTAGACCTAGGGTAACGAAGATAACCTGTGTGGCGGCCGAATTTAATGGTAGGACCTCTGTTTTAAACTAGTTCAGTTTAAGGCCTGATACCTGGGTAAACTCAGCTAGGATATTAAAAATACCATGAATCACTTGAGGAGTGTATTCTTTGGTAATAAGAAGGTTATCCACATAAAGAAAAGTTTTGAAAACCGAATCCCCCCCTCGTAAACCGGGTATCTGGGCAGATTCTCGGAGGGCGATGGCAAGGGGCTCTATAGCTAAGACAAATAGGAGTGGGGAGAAGGGGCAACCTTGTCTTGTACCTTTCTGTAATAGAAAGGGTGCTGACATGATCCCTTTAGTTAAGACAGAGGCCATGGGAGAGGCATATAGGAGTTTAATCCAGGAAATAAAGGAGAGACCTATACCCATAGTGGAGAGTGTATGAAAAAGAAAGGGCCATTCTACCAAATCAAATGTCTTTTTGAAGTCAAAGGCCAGGGCTACAGAGGGCATAGGGGATGTTCTAGCTAGATAAATCAATGTAATTTAGGTTCTGTGGTGGTCAGTCCCGAGACAGCCTGTAACAAATTCAGCCTGCGATGGATGGATTAGTCCTGGGAGGAGGGGGTTCAAGCCTAGAGGCTAGAGCCTTGGCCAGGATTTTAGTATTGGCATTAATGAGTGAGATAGGATGATAACTGCTAGGAAACAGTGGGTTTTTCCCTTTTTTTGGGATAACTGTGAAGGTAGCTTCCCTCAAGGTAAGGGGTAGCGTGCCAGCTAGAAGGGAATGATGGAAAGCGCATACTAAATATGGGGTCAAATTAAGGCCTGGGGATCTGTAGAAGTCTATGGGCAGACCATCCTTACCAGGAGCCTTATGGAGGTTCACGGATCAAATCGCAGCATCTATCTCTGCCTCTGAGAGTTGGGATTCCAGGGCAATGGAATCCGTTTGAGGAAGTTGGGGAATCGTCAACGCAGCCAAGAAGCCTTGAATCTTAGTTGTATCCGGTGGATGAGAGGATGAATAAAGATGCTCATAAAACCTGGTCATGATCTCATTAATGCCTTTTTGAGAATGGCAACACCCCATTTATCTATGAGAGCATGTATTGTACGGGAAGCTTGCTGATGTTTCAAGCGATAGGCTAGAAATTCACTGGATTTTTCCCCTCCCTCCCAGAAAGCATGTCTTATCCTCCGTAGGTTCAGCTCAGCTTGACGAGTGAGGTAGGCATTGAGAGAAATTCTGGTGCTGTTTAGTTGAGATAGTAGGGTCTGGGAAGGGACTTGAGAATTAAGCGCTTTATATTGAGCGTCTAGGGAATATAGTCATTTTTCCAGGGCCCGTTGGTCCGTTTCCCAGCAGTGTCTCCTGGCAGAGGCAAATGCAATTATCTTACCCCAATAGTGGCCTTGAAGGCCTCCCAGAGTGTGGAGTCCGAGACCTCAGCATTATCATTATATTCCCAATATTCTGCCACTTCAGGTCTTATCCATTTCTGGAATTCCTGATCCTCTAACAGAAGGGGATCTAAACACCACGTGGAGGTTGGGGGGATACCTGCCCTTGTCTAATCATAAATTCTAGGGGTGCATGGTCAGAGATGATGATTGAGTGTAAATGGGAAAGGACCACTGATTCGTAAAGCTGAAAGGAGATAAGCCAGAGGTCAATCCTACTAGAAGATCCATGAGCTGTAGAGAAAAAGGTGAAATCATGGTCCCTTGGGTGCTGCACCCTCCAGGCATCCAGGAATGCATGCTCATTCATGAATTTCAAAACAGCCAACTTCGCTTGTCTATGGGTTTCGGGGGACTTATTACTCCTATCTTGTAGGTGGTCCAGTGTCAAATTAAAATCTACCCCCGTTAGTATTGGATCTTGTTTGGTATTGAATTCGGAGAGGGTCTGGTTCAGGGTATGGAAAAACTGAGGACAGTCTTGATTGGGGGCATATAAATTAACAAGGATCAGGGGGCCCTACGGAGTATCCATTTCAGCCATGAGCCATCTGCCGTCCCTGTCATGAATATGTCTACTCAGTTTCCAACTCAAGTTTTTATGGAACAATATGGAAACTCCTCGCTTATGCGAGTTTGCCACACTGTGGATCTCATCACCGACCCACCCTCATTTAAGTTTCCTAGCCTCTACAGCAGAAAGCTTCTTCTCTTGGAGGAATACAATAAGAGGGCTTAATTTTTTGAGATGCAAAAGAACCTTTTTCCTTTTCACTGGGGAGTTAAGCCCTCTAACGTTCCAGGAAATCAATTTAGTTTCCATCTTTCTGGGATGTATCATGTCTAAACAAATCCAAAAGAAAAAGGTCACTAGTATCAGGGTTAAACCCAAGATAAATCGGTAGCCAACCTCTAAGCGCTTTACCCCTGCGTGAGAGCCTCACCCCTTACAACGGATTGCCATACATGAGAAAAACACTAGGTGGAGCCAACTTAATAACAGGAACTTTGTAAACATACCAATTACAAAAAACACTGCGGAACTAACAGTAGAGTATTTCACAAAACCCCCCCTCCCTTACCCACCCACCAGTAGAAAACCCATCCACAGGTGACAAGCAGCTGCTGTGTATATCGCTAAAACCCAGCCCAGATAACAACAGCAGTCGCTGGGGGGTAAAAACCCTGCAACATACATCAAAGGTGAAGAAAAAAAAAGAGAGAGAAAAGAAGGTGCGTATAGCACTGGCTTCCTCCAGCTCTCCCCACTTAGGTCAGAAACTGTGGGACTTTCCATGCATTGTAAAATAAGTGGCAATTCTAGGCCAAGGATAGAGCCTAGGGGCTAGCAAATGAGCCTTAGCCTTAGCCCACCCTCCACGTAAGTGGGGAGGATGAACCAGACAAAGGAAATGAAAGACCACCCAGACCTGCAAGAAAGTTTCAGGTCTTAGCTAGACTTATTTGTCAGAGATCTCAGGAGATAGATCTGGTAGGTTATATATAGGGCACACAAAATGGTATTACCCGAGTAACAGCTTATACAGCCCCAAAAAGCAGCCTCCATTATTAATAAAGCTTATAATGCTCCCATATAGGGGTATACACAGCATGTTACGCAGTAACAAACCAGGTATAATCACCAGGCACAAATCCTGGACAGGAAAAAAACAAGCTGATGGCAAGGGAGATGAATTCAATTTCCGCTCACATCGTTAGTATCTGGATTTGCTTCAACGCGATCATCCCCATCAGCTGCTGGAGTAGTGATTGTAGCAGCCACCAGAGAGGTGACCCCCTGATACCCGCGCCCAGAAAGCTTCTTGCTGCAATGCTTGACAACACCATTGAGGGTCAATGTCAGATCCATTAACACACGGAATTTGTTATTGCTCAGGTCCAGCAGGCTGCATGAAGAGGCCAAATCCAGACTCTCACTGTGGCTCCTGGAGCGAAGTCGGGGAGTTTTGTCGATGTGAGCCCCTTCCAGCCTTGCTCTACATCTGTATGTCCGTCTGCTGCCAGGAGGTTTCTTAGATTGAGTATGGCTGGGCGGCTGCAGTTGCGAGGGGGATGGGGTCCCTGGGTCAGTTGTCTGTCGTCCAGTCTCCATTGGCTAAGGTAAGGTGGTCTCAGCTCTAGAAGTCACCCTCTCCTTGAATTTACCCCAGTTAAGTTTAGGGGCTTGGGCAGCCAGAAAAGTCTCAGCAGAGGCCGGGCTATTGAACAACTGTGTGGTGCCGTTGAAGATTACTCTGAGAGAGGCAGGGTATCGGAGCGAGTATTCCAGCCCAAGTTCAGTGCAGGTTCTATGTGCAGGGGTGAAGGCCTTTCATCTCATAATGACCTCCTGTGAGTAGTCTGCGAATATTTGTATGCGGTGTCCTTGCCATACAAGTTCTTTTTTTTCTCTAGTGAGCTAAGTAATAAGCTCCTTATCCTGAAAGCATAGAAAATGGGCAAGAATGATGTGAGGATGAGCCTCAGTGGTTGGACAAGGAGCCAGCAACCTATGGGCCCAATCTATCTCGGGGGGGGGCCCGGTCACGCCATTCCAAAATGAGAGGGAGCACCTTCTGGAGAAAAAAAATAGTATCAGGCCCCTCACAACCCTCAGGGAAGCCAACATAAACTGTAAGTTATTCCATTGGCTACGGTTCTCCAAGTCCTCCACCATGGACCATAGAAGATTGATTGTCTTCTCTTGCTCCCGTAGTTTGGCACCCTGTCTTCAGTTTCAGCCAGCTGGTGCTCTATAACGCTGACCTGCTGGGAGAGATCAATAATGTCTGAGGAGTTCTGCTTCGTGGCCAGGTCCAAATTAGTAATTTTGTCCAGGATTTCAGTAAACATTTGTTTAATTTCAGCTAGGTTCCCCTCCTCTCCAGCTGACATGTGGCAGGCTCCATCCTGAGGCACGGAGAGATTTGCAAGGCTACCCCAGTCAAGGAAGGAAAGAGTCAAATTGCGCTAGATAAAACACCCGATCGGGGGACAGTCACCAGATCTCTAGATGGGCAAGTATTCCCAAAGCTGTTATATTCATAGGAATCGTGCCAAGACTACGAAGCATCCGGATAATGAAGGGTTTGTGTGGGGATCAGCTGGGAGCTCAGCACTCAGGCATCCATTCAGGATGGTAGCAGGCCACGTCCCCCTGCCACCTAGAGTTTACTTTTCTAATCATACTTTTCCACTTTTTTGGAATAGATGTATAGGACTCCCAAAGCAATGGGGACCTGTTTTATTTTCTTCGAAAGCATTGCATTTTTGTTTCTTTTTTTTTTTTTTGATTAGTCTTTTTTATAGTTTGTTTCATCCATTTCGCTGCCTTTTTATGGTTGGGGATTTTTTGTTTGGATGGGTTGTACAACTCTCTTAAATGGTAAATAATGATCTTAAATTTCTTCCAACAATATTGGGGAGAGGAATGTAACAGTACTGCCTTCCAATTTAAAACTTTAACAGCCTGCCTTATATTAATTAAGTTAGCTTTATCATATAAGTATATGATTGTTGTGTTAGGGTTAAAAACATGATCTTTCCAACTACTGAATGTAATGGTGTTATGATCACTGTTTCCAATTGGGTCACTGATTTTGAGGTTGTCAATTGTTAAATCATTATCTGATAAAATAAGATTTAATACATTGTCATCTCTTGTTGGAGCCAGAACGCTCTGTTTAAGTTCCAATAGGGAACATGAGTTTAATATTTTTTTCCCCAGGCTACTGTTTGCTGTACTATTGGACCAAACAATGACACCCAAATTAAAATCCCCAGTAATAACAGTATTCCCCAAAGCTTTTGCCATTTCTATTTCATACAAGATAGCTTCTGAAGTGCCCACTGTTGAACCTGGTGGGTAATAACAAGAGCCAGTAATTAGAAAGTCAGATGCTGAAAGAATCACCTTTACCTAGTTGGTTTTGGTTTGAGTGTTATGACGTTTTGTATTATTAGAAATGTAAATTGAATTTAAACTGCTGTTAATATACAGGGCAATACCGCCACCTCTCCTGTTCGGTCTGTTGTGTTTATGTAAAGTGAAGCCAGGTATATTAGTGTCTCAAGATGATTTGTTATCACCCCAGGTTTCACAAATGTGGCTGTAGAATACACCTGTCTAACATATGTGACAAGGACCGATGTGACATTTGTGAAGAAATAGGTCACATAAGCCTCCAGTGTGCTAACCAGACCAAATGTGATCTTTATAAAGAGTCAGGTCATAGGCCTTCAGACTGTCCCTGGACTGCCAAGAACAAGGTGTATGTTATCAGCCCAGAACTCCTCATACAGAAAGTCCTGGAGGCAACAGAAGCCCCTTCCAGAATCCCTACTGAGAATCCCCCTCCCCCTCCCCCCATTACAGGAACCAGACCAAAAGATAGTGAGGAATGATAAACCCCCTCCCATTAGATAGTGTTTCAGGATCCTCCAAGTGTGAATAATAGCCAGGACTTTCCTCCAGTGTGCTACCAAGACCCCCCCCGAACCCCTTAAAGTGGAAGGCATCCCCCCAAACTCCCAGTTGTGGTATCGGACCCCCTTACCTAGAAGATGCGTAACAAGAAATTCCAAGGTCAAAGCAGCAATCACTGACATCCCTGCTATTGAATCGAAAAAATCCCTCTGAGGTTTTTGTTACCTCTTGGGGTGAATCAGATATGAAGATAGGAGAAGGAGATTCTCTACCCCAGACTACTGAACCCACTCCTTGTAGTAAGGAGGTTGCAGATTACAAAGGGAAAAAGAAAAAAAAGGAGGAAACAGAACCCATAGTCTGCACTCCCCAAGTTTGAATGAAGGAACTATTTATGTATAGGCTCAACAATCTCTTGTAGTCTGCTGAATAATAACAGGAGACAAGCCATCTTTCAGCTGGTACATGATGATAATATAGACATCTGTTTCCTGCAAGAAACGTGGATATAGTCTTTAGATCAAGTTCACCTCTTTCAGTCAGAATGGATTTGGGATCCTTCCTATTGGTCATTTGGGGCTGATAGGGTAGTTTGGGTTGCAATATTGTTTAATTTATTTTCATTTACACTAACAAAATGTGTTGATTTAATACCAGGATGACTGACATTAGTAGATGGCTTAATGATGAATACAGCTTTCAGATTTATTACAGTTTATGGCCCCAGACTAAGGCTAAAAGGGTTTCACTCCTCTTGGTGGTTCAACCATACTTAATGACCTCTTCCAATATTATGATAATAGGAGACTTTAATTGTGAATTGCCTAAGGGAGAAAAAAAGCTACTGTAACTGCAATGCATTAAAAAAGTGCATTAGAGTAGAAGACCCATTAAACTGTATAGAATTTAAAATGGGGGGGGGGCACACTACACCTATCAGAGAGAGAAATTAACCTCTCATATTGACCATTTTTGATCTCAAAAAATCTGCCCCCCCTTGCTAGAGACTAGGGGGCAGGATTCACAAGGAAGGCCAAAACCCCTGCTGCTGAAGGAAAAAACCTGCAGCACTGAGGAAACGCAGTTGCGCAATATTCTCAAAGATAACTTGTGCAGGTGCAGAATTCTGCAAAAATCCCACAGTTGTGGAAATTCAGCAGCTGTGGAAATTGAGCAAGTGCTAAAAATTTGCAACTGCGGAAATGGCTCATGAGGCACAACAACAGTGAACCTAATTAGCTGGAGCAGCAGACTTTAACAGTTCTGCCATAGCATGAAGCTGAAAGCACCCACAGAGTGACCAGCAACCAGTCTCTCAACTGGGACCACTGCCACACCACAGCAATACCATGGCACCACAGTGGCTGCCTGTCACTGCTGGTCATCCCTCCCTGGAGTGTTCTGGTTGTCTGCGGAAGTAACACTCACTACAGGCTGCTCAGGTCCTACTGCCTGTGGGGCTCCTTCATGGGCTGCACTGGGTCTGGTGGTTGTTGTATGTTACCATTTAATGGCAATGTGTGCTACTGTTGCTGTAATGCCAGACACTAATATACCCACTGTAATGCTATTACCTGTGCCTGACCTCCACTTTAATTGTATTTCAATTGTTGGGGCTCTACTACAGTTTGTTGAGGGAGTGTTAACGCCTCACTCCAATGTGTGTAACATTTTTTCTACAACTGCAGAAAACACTGACTGAGAATAGACTTTGAGGGGCTGTATCATACTTATCAATTACCTTTTTCCTCAAGAACTTCCGCAGCTGCACTTTTTTCCACAGTCTGTGGTGTATTTTTCCTGCAGCTGCGGAGGTTTTTGTGAATAGCACTCAGAGCAATTTCCCCTTTTTTCCATAGATATGGAAGTTTTGGGGACTTTGGAAAGGTTTTGCACCTTCAGAAAGCTTTGTGAATCCTGCTCTAGACCTCTGAAATGCTCAGACCACCTTTTAATATTATTAAGGTTTCCAGACTCTCCCACTCAAAACTATAAAAATAAACTCTGGTCAGTGACGATATGGCTGGGAGAGCTTTTGGGATGCTTCTACCTATTATTTCTAATGAATTTGCACAATGTAGATCTGTGGAGAGGCAGTTTCAATGTGGTCATCCTTTTTACATATTTTTACAATGTGTTTTCCTAGAATATGCCTGCTGATTGCTATATATTTAGCCTGGACTGTTCACAGAAGAAATGGTATCTTATTTTCAGTGGGGCTCTATATCTACACAATATTATTTATTTATTTTATTTATTTACTAGATCATCGGTTTATAGACCTTTGAGTCAAAGACTAATTTACAAAGGCACCTCATCAAGAGAGCAATACATCACAGCAAAAAAACAGTACAGTACATAACGCTTAGATTAAAAAAGCAACCAGTGTTACAGGCATTCACTGGTGGGACAAGCTTGGTAATAGGTAGATTACAGTTGTCATAATATTTGTACACGAGTACCATGTCAGGTAGCAACCAGAGATATTTTATTACATTAGTCAGCAGATGTTGCCTAAGACTCCAGGCATATACAGCAAAAGTAGACAGGGCAGACCCAGCCTAGGGGTGAGGGTAAGGAGCAGGTGGGGAATTATGTGCAGTTGCAGCAGCGAGTGCTTGTTAGATGGCTTCTGACATTGTGCTGCATTGTGTAAAATCAGAATGCACTAAAAACAATATTTTACATCTGGGGTGATATATTAAGTGCCGGATTGATGCACGAGCAGAAAGATGCGTTGCACAAAGAGGGTGTGCCATTTGGCACTGATACAACATTCAAAGAGAATGCACCACTGGTACAGGGTATCCATACAGTGAAACTCACCAGGATGAAGTGCAGCACTGAAGAATTCTGCAGTAGAGTTACTGCAGCAAGCAATGCAATTTCAAAGGGAGTTAATCCCTTTTTACATACAGTAAACCTGTGACACTGCACTTCACCCTGGCTGGCTTCATCGTTCCTGTTGAAAGTGTGACCATGGATGGGAGTCACAGTGTAGGTGGCTGCCAAGTCAGGTGCATCCAGAGTGACCCTGACTGAATACCTTCCAGGAGGAATGTGTGGCACATACTGGCATGCATCGCAGCCCTCTTGGGCAATATTCAGGCCCAGGAATGCAAATGAACTAATTGAGCATGCAGGTTGCAAAGGGGCCTTATGCATGCTCATTACCAGGACATTTGCATGTTGGCATGAGGATGAACAGACCCGAACAGATCTCTCCCCAATCCCTGACCCTGATCTCTCCCATGTGGGACAGACCCCGAGGTCTCTGGTGGTATAGTAGCACCCCCCATTCCACCAGCCCCAATCATACCGGAGTCCAGTCTCTATTGGTTCCATATTGTAGTGACCCCAATGCCATCCTTGACTGAACCTGAATACACCCACAGTCCATGTCCATAGTGTAGTGGCCCCCGCTCCCACTTAATGGTGCACAGACAGCCCCACTATGCCCCCCCAGCACATCCAATTCTGACGACTGGCTCGTTAATGGGATCATACCACTCTATTATGGGTGTCAGAGCACTCACAATAGGATGCTGGAATGTGTTATATGTAGGCATGAGTTGTGTGTGGGTGATAACACCCAGTGGCCATAATCCTCAGGCATTCACATGTGGATCCATCATCCTGGTGCCATTGCATTGCTCAGTGTGAGTAACAGCCTATATTTTACCCACTCACACAGGTCCCAAAACAGGCATGTTACAGCTGATCTCCCATTCATTTGTACAATTGGGGAACTGTGGATGAACTATCTATAGCCTGAAGTGTACACTGCAAATGGCATTACAGGATACCGTACCCCATGGCACCCAGAATACGTCAGAAGTCCAGAGGGTGGCATGTTACACAAGGGAACAGGAGAGATTGTGGACTTGCAGTAGTGTATGACAGCAGAAACATGCAGCATTGACAAGGCATGCATTGGAGGTATCTAAAGTCCTTCTTCAGTTTGCCAGGGACATACACACAGCTGCATACACTGGTGGATCCACAGCTGGCATGGTGCCCCAATTCACAGTACAGACAGTTGGGTCATTCCAGAGTGCAGGTCCCCAGCCCGGGTTCAGTGCAGTCAATGGCTGGCCATAGTAGCATGTGTAGGGCAGTGCCAGTCTTTGGAACAGGTTGGATATGGAGGTGTGAGGGTGTCTGTGTACAGGGGTGGTGGATGAGAGTCCTCTAGACTTTGGATATGAATCATGGTTTCTTCTGTTGCAATCAGGTCTGGGGGGAGGCCCTACACTATGGAGCTCTTCAGGGATGGAGTTGGCTAGACTGGGGATGGAAAGGGGGAACATCTAGTCTACCTGGGCTGCCAGGCTGCTGTGCACCTGGGTGCATATCTGCAGCCTGCCTGTGGGTGGCTAGCTGGGTTAGGCCAGCTATTCATGGCCTAACTATAAGCCATGGTCCTCTGGACTGTGAGGGGCACATTCCAACTGAATATGCTGCAGCATGGCATATGCATGGGATTGTCTCCTCGACTTGAATGACATACCATTTGCGTGTGTTCTGGCCCTTTCCCTTGCAGCCAGCACATTGCACACATATGAATATCATGCTGTTGCACACTGTCGGAGCTGTGCAGCACATCTCCCTTTTCCACTGGGATGCACTGCAAATCTCCTTTGAATACAGGGGCCCTGGACTAAGTAACCTGAATACATTATAAAAATGGTAAAATCATGACCCCACTGAAAACACAATATTACATCTAATCTGGGACAGCCTGAGTAAATACAGTGCAAGAATGTGTAAATGAAGATCCCTATGACAATGAGATGTAGCATCTACCCTGACCGATCCAGGACACAAAATACACAATAAGAAATATTCAGTGCTCCCAGATCCAAATAACCATTACTCTGTAAGAAGCCCTCATTTTTCTTGTGTTTTTTCCACAAAGGCAGAATCAAATTCCTGTATAAATCCCAATAAATGTTTCCATAAGCCACTGGTTCCTTATGACTTTGTTCTTTATTTATTATATCAGCAGCCTTTTATTAGGAAAAGAACTCTGCTCTGCTGTTCAGTATTAACATAATATGTCACGATGGCCTTGAAATTATTTGGATTTATATGCCATTCATAAGGCATAATGGGGGACTATATGAAATAACAAATATCAAGCTCATTATTTCATGAGCTATAATCAAAACTAGTAATCACAAGTCAGATAATCTTTCAAAAGATACTAGTAATGCCTGTAAGCAAATTTATTGCAAACAGAGACATTTCCATATATGCATATATGTGTATATATATACACACATTTCCTATCTGTTAGTAGTAAAACTTTATTTTTATACAGCTAATGGTGTTATAACATCATTGGGTCCATGACCGTTTTTCAAGATGGACCTGTTTCACACATAACATCAAATTGCACACAGACATTTTTAAAAACATATCACATACATCACTGTAAAATATCATAATTAAACTTACATCCACATGTAATGACTAAGCTGCATGTTTCAATATACAAGTTTATCAGTCCATCCACTTCTATACACATCAGCCATTGCACTTACACATATTCATACACACACACAAATGCTATTTTTGCATGTTACGGTTGTTAATTTTCAGACAAATTGTCATAGGCTTTTTTTCTGTCCACCTGATGGAATCTTGAATGAGTTAAGTAAATGTTATTATACAATAGGTAGTAAAAATCCTTTAATTTCATTGGTCAGCTGGCACCCTGAGCCTGTTATAAATGTTAACATTACCAACAGGAAGAAGTGCCAGCTGTGCTAAGGTTTGAACCCCTAAAAAGGAAACAATCCAATCCCTAATTTAACTTTCAAACGTGTCCCACCACATTACTGGCAAATGCAGTTTGACTACCAAAAAAAAATTAAAATGGTAGTACCCCACAGAGTTAGATGTTAAAATCGCTACCTTTGCTTTACTGTGCACGTGGGCTTCATCTCTGCTGTCTCTGCACCTCCTTCCTACTCTCTCACCACCTCTCGTCTTCAACTACTTTTATTAACTCCAGTGGCAAACTCACTCTCTCCAGCCTCCACAACAGCCATTCCGCCTTTCACTCCCACTGCCATTTTGTCCCTGGTTTATATATTCCACCCATGGCCTGTAACTTCCACATCCCTACACAGAATTGAAATAATAATAAAAAAAACTTTAAGTACAATTTCTTACTGTTCAGTTCTCATGTGATACACTGCAAGGCATATACACTGTAAGCAAAAACTAACCAGTGCTCCATATTAGAAACGCGTCTGTAACAAATTTCAAAACCCAGCTTATGAAAACAAAAACAGAACTTGACTACAGTGAACTCAGTTCTGGGAATCACAGACTCAAACCTAGGTCTGTTTCATTTACCAAGCTCATATACAGTTTGTTACTCTAACTATAGACTATACTACCAGCTCCTTAGCAACACCCTAGCAACACAGTACTACTCTTTTTGGCACAGCAATAATTTCACCAAAAAGACATATAAAATTGGGAAAAAAATATTTTGTCTTCATTTTTTTCTATTCCAATAAAAGGAAAACATATAATAGCAATACACCACTCCAGGGTGTTGGTGATGCTGGGATTTATTCATGCCTGGCAAGGTTCAGTCACTTGGCCTGTGGCCTTGTGAATGAACCACAACAGGCGTGGGTAAACCCAGCATCACCAACATCCTGTCGTGGTTTATTGCTTAATTATTTTATCAAGGCCCTGATCCAACAACTCAGTAAATACACACTCAGTATATCATATTATAAAATGACAACATCAGTCTTCTGTTTGCAGTTGCTTGATCAGGAATTTGACAAACAGTATAAGTTCTTTATGTCACATCTATGTTGGTCCAATAAAAGGTATCAGATCATTTGCTTCTGTATGACTCATGGTTTGTCAGCAGTTAATTCATTAGATGAGGTCTCCCTTGCCTAGAGTTTGACTGTTTATCCACCCTTCCCCCAATCACACACACACACAAACTCTTACTATAAGAGATCTCAGTAGCTCTTATTTGTTATGCTTAGGAAGCAGACCCTTTTCTGTCAAAAATAAATTTAAGTATGGATTGTTCACCGAAGACCTGGCATTTTATCAAATAGGTCTTGAGAGGTTAAAAAACAGTGTAAATCTCTACAACATTTGCTGGGAAAGAGTAACATTTATAGGGTGTGGTTCTTTCTTGAAAGATATTCATCCCCAACTGAATTAGTAGTAAAACATGTTAACATGCTAATCATTTATATGTGCAAGCTGTTGCATTTCAAAGGGGATGAACAAATCTCCAGTTTAAAAGGCAACCATCATTTAATAAGTTGTTTCAGTTTCCTAATGGCCATCAGATAAGCAGCTTGGAGTTATGTCTCCAAAATGCTAAAGAGAAAGAAGGGATTACTTAATTTTAGTTGTCATAGTGATTTGTAGATGTGGAAGAATACATTGAAATGTCCAACATGAGTTCCACGGAACTCTATTTTCAAGCTACAAGTAGCAAAATGGCTGTAGGCTCTGCCCACAGCCATAAAAATAGGAGGAAGTTAAACTCCTCAGTTCTTTCTGACATGACTGTCCAGTGGAAAAGCTCTCAGTTGTTTTGGGCAAGAGCTTCTGTAAGTGATTTATATGATGATATAGGAGATTGGTGGTCTGACACTAAAGAGGATATCTTTAGATGGTTAAACATTTTTGGGAAACACCAGCAGACACATTCTTTAAATATCTACAGCTAAGGAAACACTTACAATACTTGTATACTCTTGAGTCTACTACCAGATACAGTTACTCTTCTTAGATTGAGAAACTAAAACTGTAAAAGAAAGAGTACCAATATGATAGGGCTAAGACTCTTTGGGCATAACTACAGTACGGTACTCAGAAATCCTCCATAGGAGAACCTGTTGAAGCCTTTAAGGCAAGAAAAGATAACGCGGCCCTTCAAAGTCTGTTTAATGACCAAGACAGAATAGTAGAAGATGATGAAGGAATACACTCCATTATCTCAAAACACATACATTCACATGCTATAAGTAGTGCCCCCCCCTATATCTAGGATAAATGCTTTTTTTTCAGACAGTACATACACTGCCTCTACCAGACACTGTCCAAACTCTTACTCTCCCCATCTCAAGTACAGAAATTGAAACAACCATAACAAATTAAAAACAGGAACTTCTCCTGCATTTGATGGCCTACCAAATGAGTTTTATAAACTATTTGTAAAAGAAATAGCAGCTTGTCTAGAAAGGATCTTTTCTTTCTTTTTTCTATACAATAAAATCCCTTCCTATTTTTCACAAGGTCTATTAGTGTTTCTATATAAGTCAGGAGACAGACAGTAGATAACCAATTGGAGACCAATCACAATACTAAATTCTGATTTTAAAATATCTCAACTCCTAAATACTAGACTAAGGAAAATAGCAGAAAAGATGATCCATCCAGCCCAATTGTGTGGCCTACCAGATCGAAAGATCCAACATGCCCTTTCTGTTATAAGAGATGTAGTAGAATTTTACTCCACTAAGAAAAAAGAGGAAGTAATTATTTCTTTAGTCTAATTTTAAGCTTTTTATAGGGTTTCCAGAACTTTTTTATTTTACAACATAGACCAGTATGGGATGCCCCAAAATTTTGTTAAATGGATTAAACTTCTTTATTCCAGGACAGATCTCTTTCTAGTTGTTAAAGGACAGATAATGGGCAGCATACACACCAGAACTGGAGTCAGGCAAGGCTGTCAATTAAGACCATTAAAAACATACATACATATATATATATATATATATATATATATATATATATACCTTATAACCCCTTATTAGGAAAATACATAATTCCCCTAGATTCCAAGGGACCACAGGCACTAGCAAGATGGACGTATACATTCATGCATATGCTGATGACATATGCCTATTTCTTACTGACTACTTACAAGTACCTGGAGTATTGTCTATATTTCAAGAATATTCAGAAATATCCAATTCCAAACTGAATATTAATAAGAGTAGAGGTTTATTTATAGGCCCTCTGCAACATGGTACAACAGGGGGATCCTCTTGCCCACCTGGGCACCTTGAGTAATGTTATTGCTGATCGGGGTGGGGGGCAGCTAGCCTTCCAGGGAAATTAAAATACTATTATTGGAGATCAGGGCCTCGGCGGGCACTTGTGTTCTTCTCCTGTACACTGCTGCAGGGTTGCGGCAACCTGTCTGGGATGTGCCCTCTGTTTGGTGCACTGCTAGGGTTGCTGCAAGCCATGGGACTTAGCCGCTGGGACCCTGCCCAATAGAAAACCGGGCACAAGGTCCCTGGTGCATTGGCAATCAGCACAAACTGCCTTGGTGTGGCTTGCACTAACCCTTTAAGAATTGACCTCAATATGTTTAAAATAAAAATAAAAAAAAAACAGTAGTTTAGAAACTTTGTGTCACAACGTTTAACTGGAGGGAGATTTTAGTACAGAAAAAAAGCAACATTTCTTTAACCAGAGAGTGGTTAAAATGTAAAAACTGCTATCACAGCATGCATTGCTAGTAGCTCTGCAGGCTTTTTAAACCAGATGTGGACTTACACAGGGATGACAAGGGAATTCATGGCTATAAGCAATGAGTAACCATTGATGAACTAGATAAAACGGTTAGGTTTCCTTTCACCTGTAATTACCAATAAACCTATGAAAATTAGCTATAGCCTAGGCATTTTCAGCAGGGGCTATTTGAGATTATAAAAGAGTTCCCAATAGTTCTGAGGGCTTTGCATTTACATTCAGACAATACAGTACATTATTCTAAAATGTAAACATGTTTGGAATAGTAATTTGACAATATCCAGCACTTGTACAGATGCCACAGTCAAACTCTAAATGTTGCTGTGCTACTGTGTCATTTTGTGTCATATGTACTGTGGATAGTCTTCAAGTACTTACTGATCATCTCCGGTATAGTGATATGACACGTACTGGCAAAAGGAATCATTGGTACATGTTTCAAGGCGTAATTCAAAGTTGTCTCTGTAAACCATTTGCTGGTCATGCCACGGAAAATCGAGGTAATAGTAGACCTTTCTCACACACACTAAAAGAAAGCACATATAGTTATAGTTACACAGTGTTTTCACTTACTGTGTAGTATCATGAATTGCTGAGACATTTGTGGTATACTTAGAAAGAGGTAACAAACAGCAGGGTGTGCAGTCATGCTGTGATATACTCACACCTTGGGCGCATTGTAGAGATGGGCGAACCTCAAAAGCTTTGGAAGTTCTAAAAGGTTTGGATAAGTGAAAAAAAGATTCTGATGCTTATCCATTCCTTATCTGAACATTTTAGAATCTTATGCAGCGTTATAAAAAAATAAAATGTAAATCTGTCCCTGGTGTCTAGCGGCCCCCACCCATCCCTGACTGATCCTCTGTAATAAAAAAAAAGCTTACTGTTCAATTTCCATGATGACTAGTGACTCCCTCCCAATCCCTGATCCCATGTGATAAAAAAGTGTCTCCTTGTTAATTTCCTGGTGTCTAGCAGACCCTACACTACCAGTGTTTAGTTTCCCAGGTGTCTAGTGGAACCCCTCCCTATCGTCAATCGATCCCCTGTAATTAAAAAGAAAACAGTCCCAAAGATTATCGTTCATTTTCTCTGGTGTCTAGTGGAACCCCTTCCTGATCCCCTGCGATTAAAAAAAGTGTCCCATATTTCCTGGTGTCTAGCAGACCCCCAACCCCCCACCCTAGCAAGTACTGCCCCTCACCCACTCCCCGGACCCTGAGCAGACACTCGGAACAGCGCTCCTCTCTCTCTGCCATGGCCAGCTGCCCATGCAATTGAGCTTACAATGGATGAACGCGTACTTGTACAAGCATGTGCCCATTCATTGCCAGCTCCTGCTCATTCCCTGAGGTCCGCGGTGCAGCAGCGATGAGCAGAGGGATGTTTCGGTCACATCTGGGGGGCATGGGATGGGAGAGAATGGCATTGTGCACCCCCCCCGATGTGACCGAAACATTCCTCTGATCATAACTGCATCCAGGACCTCAGGGAATGAGTGAGGACCTGGGTGCATTCTCTGAGGTCCTGGGTGCAGCAGAGATGAGCAAAGGGATGTTTCTGTCACATCGGGGGGTGCACAATGCCATTCTCTCACAACCCATACCCTCCCTGACATGACCAAAACATCCCTCGTCTCATCTCTGCTGTACCCAGGACCTCAGGGAATGAGTGGGAGCTGGCACTGAATGAGCATGTGCTTGTACAGGTATGCACTCATTCATTGTCAGCTCAGTCAGGCAGGCAGCCAGCCATGGTGGAGAAAGAAGAGCTGTGCAAGTTGCCTACTGGGGGTTGGGGGGGATAGCGATGTGGGGGCAGTGCTTGCCAGAATGGAGGGGGTGGGTCTGCTAGACACCAAGGAATATGGGGACATGTTTTTTTATCACAGGTGATCTGGGGGGTAGGAAGGGGAGCCCATTAGACACCAGGGAAACTGAACAATAAACTTTGGGAACAGAGTCTGTTTTTTTAATTATAGGGGATTGATCAGTGAAAGGGAAGGGGCTCACTAGACACCTGGGAAAAGGAAAACTGGGTGTGGGGGGGGTTTGCTAGACACCAGCGAAGGACCATGGGGACACTTTTTTTATCACAGGGATCGGGGGAAGGGAAGGGGTTACTAGACACCAGGAAAATTGAGCAATAAGGATTGTTTTTTTTTTTATTACAGGGAATCAATAAGGGATAGGGAGGGGGTGGCTAGACACCAGGGAAAGGCAAAACTGGTGGTGGGGGGTCTGCTAGACACCAGGAAAAGGAAAAATGAAACTTTTTAAAACCTATCAGAACAGCCAAAAGTGTTCAGAAGCTGTTCATTTCTGAATACTTCAGCTTGTTCAGGTCAGTTTATATTTTTGACAAACTGGTTAACACATCTACAGTGCATTTTGAGGCACAAGGCCACAGGCTAAGTGCATTTCCGGGGCTAAGAGTGCTGCACACAGAATAGGACAAAAAATCTGATGGACAAACCATCAAGATAAGCAGAGTAAATGTAAAGAGTATAAACCTTGGTGCAGGCAAACACCACATAACTAGGCAGCCATCCAGGTACCCTGGTACTTTGCTAACTAGGCTTCATCAGGGGGCCCCAGCCTTGCATTATATACTGAGTAAATGTGGTATTAGTGCTGTGCAAAAAAAAATTTCCGCAGGCAGGATTTGCATGAAAGTCAGACTTGTGCATCCCAGAAGGTTTGGAAATCATTTTGGCATCTTTCACAGACATTCTGACATGGAATGGAAGGATAAATGTATTTACCTCAGATTTATGTATTAAACTGCTGAAGAAAATTCTGCAGAACTGATCAATGTCAGGGGTCCGTTCTGTGTAAATTCTTTTGGCAGTTTAAAACTAGAATACAGAATTCATACATTCATTTTGCAGTTTAGTGAGTCACTGCAGAATTAATTTATGAATTGTGATCACCTTCACAGGCCCCCACATTAATGCATATTTCCCTCCCTGGTGTCTAGTGGTACCCTCTGCCCTTTATTTGCTGGCTACCTACCAAATAGGTAGGGGGGTGAGGATATAGCATGCACCAAGCAGGAAAGGGATCTTGGGGTTATCATCTCTGATGACCTCAAGGTAGGGAAACAGTGTGACGAGGCAGCAGGTAAAGCAAATAGGATGCTGGGATGTATAGGCAGGGGCATCACCAGCAGGAAAAGGGAGGTCATAATTCCGCTATACAAGACACTAGTGAGGCCCCACCTGGGAGTACAGTGTACAGTTCTGGAGACCATACCCACGTAAGGACACATAGACAGGATAGAGAAGGTTCAGAGGAGGGCAACAAAGATGGTGCATGGATTGCATCACAAGTCCTATGAAGACAGGTTGAAGGAACTGAACATGTACTCCCTGGAGGAGAGGAGGGAGAGAGGGGATATGATAGAGGCATACAAGTATCTTACAGGGAGGAACAGGGTGCAGGAAAACACTATTTTTAAGCGAAAAAGATGTTCCAGGACTAGAGGGCATGTGATGAAGTTGGAGGGAGGACGATTCAGAGGAAAAGTGAGAAAGAATTTCTTCACAGAACGGGTGGTGGACAAGTGGAACACCCTGCCAGAGGAAGTGGTGGGGGCTGAAACAATCACGGGATTTAAGAATGCATGGGATAGACGTAAAGGAATTCTAGAGGTCAGGGGTAAGGGGAAATAGACTTCTAGGAAAACAAACTGAACTTACAAGTTCAAATGGGCAGACTGGTTGGGCCATAGGCCCTTATCTGCCGACACTGTCTATGTATCTATGTATCTATGTAAATAAATGTTTCCCTGGTGTTTAATGTCATTCCCCATCCTCCGATTGTTACCCCCCCATTATTAAATGTTTCCCTGGTGTCTAGTGGCACCCTTCACCCTCCTTTCCCCATTCTCCTATGAAATATGTATGTCCGTGGTGTCTAATGGAACCCACCACCCTTTGATTGCCATCCTCCTATCATTAAATGCTTCCCTGGTCTCTAGTGGCACCCTCACCCTCCAATCACCATCCCCCTATCATTATATGTCTCCCTGGTGTCTAGTGGCACTGTCACCCTTCAATCATCATACCCCTATAATTAAATCTTCCCCTGGTGTCTAGTGGCACCCTCACCCTTCAATCATCATCCCCCTATCATTAAATGTTTCCCTGGTGTCTAGTGGCCCCCACAGTACCCACACCAGGCTGATTACAGCAATTTGGAACCCCCCTCCACAGTATTTTCAGGCCACTGCTGCACTGCCGCAATGAACCCATAGGATGGCTGGCTTCAATTTTCTTCAATTTAAAGTTTATTGAGATTCATAAAAAAGAATACATGAGAATATATTTTACATATTGCAAGTATCAGAAGCAGATTAGTTCAATCATACCGATATATCACTTTAGTAAACATCAGTGATCATGTATATTCTGGAAAGAGACAGAAGGTAAACTCTAATGTGAAAAAGGACCAAAAAAAAAGAATGAACATGCCTAAATGATCTGCGGCCTATCCTCTAGGTACGGAACTGGGCAGACTAGATGGGCCAAGTGGTCCTTATCTGCGGTCAAAGTCTATGTTTCTATGTTTCTAAATGTACCATCAAAGCCATTCATATTTCTATAAAATTAACATTCATACATATATAGTGTAGTGTCACCTCCTAGACACATAAGGCTAGGAAAGGACCCCATATACTCAAAAAGCCATCATTCTTATTCATAAGAGAGTAGCAAATTATTTCATTATATGCAATAACTGTCAGATTGTTAAGCCATTGTTGTATGGGAGGGGCATTCTTATCCTTCCAGTTTTGAAGGAGCAATCTTTTAAAAGCTAGAGCACAAGTCAAGAGCTAAAGTATCCCTTGCTTTTGAATATTTGGGATAGAATTAGTATCCCCAAGGATAAAAACTAAAGGGGAAAACAGGATGAGTGATCCTAGAGTAGACTGGCATATGGCATGAATTTGCATCCAGTGAGAAGTAATCACCTTACGGTGTCACAACATACTGTATGTGCCAGGCCTGCATTGGATTCCTCACAACGCCGGTTGTTGTCAGCCCCAAATCCTATGCAGAACAGTTGTTTGGGGTAATAATAATAATGATAATAATAATAATAATAATAATATTAATGCAATATCTTAAATTGTACAAGTCTCCCCTGCATTCCCCTGGAAGATCTGACAGCATTCTCCCAAGTCCTGTCCTAAGTTTCTTTGGAAATGACAAGGCCTAGGTCTTCCTGCCATTTCAGCCTAGCACGTTCTGTGAAATGAATATCTGCTTCATTCAAAAAGGCATATAGAAACATAGAAACATAGAATTTGACAGCAGATAAGGACTGCTTGGCCCACCCAGTCTGCCCATTTCCCTATCTGATGGATAAGCTGCAGGTCCTAGTTAACCAGCAGCCTACTTCTTCCTACCCCCACCCCCTAGAATTGCCTTATGACTGTCCCATGCATGCTTGAATTCCACCACTGTTTTTGACTCCACAACCTCCTCTGGAAGGCCGTTCCATACATCCACAACCCTCTCTGTGAAAAAATACTTCCTTAAATTACCTCTGAGCCCCCCTTCTATCTTCAAATTGTGCCCCCTTGTTCTTGCACACCTCTTTTTTTGAAAGATGCTACCCTCTTGGACGTTGTTGATTCCTTTGAGGTACTTGAAAGTTTCTATCATGTCTCCCCTCTCCCTCCTTTCCTCGAGGCTATACATATTAAGCTCCTTAAGTCTCTCTTCATATGTCTTCCGGTGCAGACCCTGCACCATTTTAGTTGCCCTCCTCTGGACAGCTTCCATCCTGTCTATGTCTTTGTGGAGATTGGGTCTCCAGAACTGCACGCAGTACTCCAGATGGGGTCTCACTAGCTGTCTGTACAGAGGAATAATAACTTCCTGTTTTCTACTGGTGATGCCTCTTCCTATGCATCCCAGTATCCCCCCAGCCCTCCTTGCTGCCCTCTCACATTGCTTTCCCACCTTTAGGTCATCTGATATGACTACCCTGAGGTCCCTTTCCATTTTTGTTGTTGTTAGTATCTCACCCCCCATTGTGTACTCTTCCCCTGGGTTTTTGTTTCCCAGGTGCATTACCTTGCACTTCTTAGCATTGAATCTAAGCTGCCATACATTTGACCATTCCTCTAACCTTGCCAAGTCCTTCTCATCCTTTCCACTCCACCTTGTGCATCAACTCTGTTGCAGATCTTTGTGTCATCTGCAAAGAGACATACTTTTCCTTCCAGTCCCTCTGCAATGTCGCTTATAAAGACATTGAAGAGGACCGGTCCTAATACTGAACCCTGCGGTACCCCACTACTAACCCCCTTTTTCAGAGTGGACTCCATTTACTATTACTCTTTGTGTCCTATTCTCCAGCCAATTCTTTACCCAGGCTGTCATCTTGGGACCCACTCCCAGGCTGGCTAACTTGGCATATTAATCTTTTGTGTGGGACTGCGTCAAATGCCTTGCTAAAAGTCTAGGTAGGCCATGTCCACAGCCCCTCCCTGATCAACTACTTGGTCACCCAGTCAAAGAAATCTATCAGATTTGTCTGGCATGACCTTCCGCTGTGAATCCATGCTGCCTTGGGTCCTGTGCCCTCTGGCCTCTAGATATTCAACAATTCTTTCCTTCAGAGCGATTCCATCATTTTCCCTACCACTGAGGTTAAACTAACAGGTCTGTAGTTTCCTGCTTCTGCCTTGCTCCCACTTTTGTGAAGGGAATTACATCTGCCCTCCTCCAGTCCTCGGGTACCACCCCATCCTCCCATGATTTGTTAAAAAGGGTAGTCAGTGGTGTCACTAGTTCTACCCTTAGTTCTTTTAGAATTCTGAGATGAATCCCATCAGGCCCCATTGCTTTGTCCACCTTCAGTTTTAAGAGTTCTTTTAGAACCCTTTCTTCTGTAAATGGGCTGGTATCAACTTCTGTATCCGGAGTGTTTCTACTGTTTGTTTTAGGTACTTCCCCCTCTAAAGGCTAAAGCCTTTAGCAGATAACACATTTTAAAGAAATTCTCCCAAGCTATGGAAGAGACAACTTTATAAGATGTATCCAAAAACTTGTTAAGGAGAAAATTCCTGCTTTGTTGATAGAAACAGAAATCACATTCAAGCAAACAGAATTTTCTTTGGAGATCTGTGAAGGAGAGCAACTTGTCCTGATCATCCAACAGGTCTCCCGACACCACAATGCCTTTGTGCTTCCACCCAATATCCCTAAGAGGTTTATTACCTGGGGTCATCCTAGGATTATCCCAGATGGGCATAAATTGCAGAGGGACAGATTCCACCTTTTTGAGACAATTAAATTTCCTACAGACCATTACTGAGATTTGAAGAACGGGTTGATTTAATAAGTGACAATGTGTCTTACAGAAAAACTTATCTGTCAGATTTAAAGGGGATATGGTCTCTTTTTCTATTCTTACCCATAGTGGAGTGCTTTAAGTGTAACTTAGCAAAAACCAGCTGGCACAGCTCTCCTCTCACAACCTTGCCAGCCACTGAATGCAATAGGTGGTCCATGTCGATAGCTGTAGCGACCATATAGTGAGCAAAGCAACCAGAAGGGGAAGGATAGGGAGGTGGAGGGGAGGGATAGGAGAGAGGGTTTGTATGGGTGGTGGTATCCTGCTGCTGCTGAGCCAGCCCTGTGGTGTGGTGGTGAGGGTGCCCTGGCTATGGTGCAGCAGGAAATGGGTTCGGGACCTGTTGGGAACTGTTGTTTTGTCGCTGCTTGTGGCTGGTTTTTTTTTTCCCCATGTTTCTCCCCTCCTCAACATGCACCCCCCTGGAGTTGACAATCTTTAGTCGGGGGGGAGACAGGGTGGTGCAGCCTCCCCCCCATATAAACACTCTTGTGTTGTCCGGAAGTCAGGTCACTGCTAGTTGTATGTCGCCAAAATGTTTTTTGGCAACATACATTCTCAATGATAGCGATCACTGTTTTTCGATCGTTGTCATCATGTGGAACCTAAGCAATGCAATGATGTTAATCCACTAATCGCACCACCCCATGTATGTGTCAGAATTATGTCACTTGGGCCATTGTCTGTGGGACTGACATGGGTGACAAATTTCTGTCACCAATGGGATCCAACACAGTGTGATGGTATATTATTGGGCTAAGATGTATAGTCCACTTGGATTCACTATGGAATTCTGACATTCAAAATACCTAGTGTCAGGATCCTGAGAATAAGTTCCTGAAACTTGGTCTCCCAACACTCTGCATTTGCCCTCAGTTGAGGTTTTCAGAGGGCCTAGCCCACCAGCACCCCCCCTTATTATTTATAATCAACTCTGCCACGAGCAAATACCAAGTGTCGGGAGATCGAGTTCTGGGAACTTAGTCTCAGGATCCCGACACTCAGTATTTTAAATGCCGGGATTCTGTTATACTCCTGTCCTTGTACAAAGGACAATGCCATGCATATAGCAAGTACAATATACATTATGAGCATTTTGGTAGCAGTTACAAAATCACATTTGATACAGACAACAGTCTGTATTACTAAGGAAGAAGAGTGCTGCCCAGTCTGCCAGGGCAAAGGCAATTATAGCAGTATTGTTTGTGACACCAATGCCCAAGGCTTGTAAGCAAACTCACCCTGCAGGATGGTTGGCTGGTGGGAAGGAGGATTAAGCAGACTATGGAATGCTCTCCTCTTCTGGGATTGTGGTTGCGTAGAGCTCATCATTAGCATAGCCTATGGCAGTGGCTAGAAATGTGGTGCTAGGACTGTTCTAAAAAGGGAATTGAGCTTCAGAAAGTCTGACATTATATGCATGGGATCAGGAGTGGTGCCATCAGTTACTCCACTGAATACCAGTCCTTGAGGTGTGAAGAGAATACAATGAAAAACACTGGTTGGCAGAATGACTACCAAATGCCCACTGGCCCTATACTTTTCTTTTTACTCACTGTATGGACAGGCCCCTATTGGCCAATTCCCCTGCATGGCCCCATATCTGGGGACTAAGAACTGCTGCAGAACTAGATCCATCTTGCAGTGTGGATGGGGGAGCCCTGCAGTCCCCACCAGGGTAATGTCAGCCATGGAGGAACACACTTACATACTTAGTCCTACAGATGTGGGGATGATGGGGCTGGAGTGTTCGGAATGCAGTGAACTGTCCTGTGACCAGGGGATAAAAATCACCAACTGCAAAGAAGAAATATGTGACAGTGACCACTGTGACAAATGATCACCCAGCCCTACCCCACTAGCACCTCATGCACCATGGTGACCCATTTGCCAGATGCAGTGACACTGTTGAAATCCCACCATTATTGTAATATGGGTAACATTATTATATAGTGGCGGAAGGTAAACATCCATGAGGGAAACGATTGTGCCCATAGCATGGAGTGTGTTGCTGGAACCTGCACGCTTAGCTGATTTTGGCAAATTATTTCTGTATGGAGAGTAATTGTATTATCCTCTACGTAACGAATGTGTTAGTATTTATAGAGATTGTAAAGTTATGTGTTACTGCAACAGTAGTACATACATTACCATGTTAACAATTTACAGACACTTGCACTATATGAATGCATTATGTAACACTACAAATTATTCCATGAAATGACATCTGATGAAGGCCATCCCCACATGAAAATGTGCTTTGAGAGAGGGACTATGTGTAATACCACCTACTAGATTATGTAAAACATTGTACATTGGCAAGCAAGTGTACAATTTACATCTCTAGTAAAAATATGCAGCAACAGATATCCTTCAGTTGCTGTAACACAGATGCAAGAAGATCATTCATCTTTACCAGCTGAAACCCCTTCAAGAAATCCAATGTTATATGTTTAAAAATGTCAAACTTAGTGAGATAGGACTACTATAAAAAATATGAGACAGGCATACACATTGCATCTACACTGTGGTTTGTGATTGAGTCTTGAAGCTTGTATAGTTAACTTTTTATTCCATTGTAGTATTCAACACCTCAAATGTATACTCTAATCTGAATTATATAGCTTTTCGGAGTACAGTCTCACTTTTCTGTATGCATCACGGGATCAGTAAATGTTGCCAAAGGTTTGTGATACTGCACAAACCACCTATGTTATAACAATTGCGATAGCTAATGTGATATTTCAAATATGATGATCATAGCGATATCGAGAAAGACAATAGACAAGATCACTGTTTCACTCCTGCAATTGTTCTGAGTGTGTGTGTGTGTCTCTGTAAGTGTGTGTGTGTCTCTGTAAGTGTGTGTGTGTGTGTGTGTGTGTGTGTGTGTGTGTGTATATGTGTGGTCATGGTTGGAGAGGGGTTGAAAACTGTATTACTTGGCAGAGTGGGTTACAAGAAGACAATGTGCCCATCGAGAGTATCCCCCACAATTTTGTGGATCATTATTTGTTAGCAGTTTCTAACGATAAATCTAGTTTAGTTTTAAATGTTTGAAATTTGGTGGTGTTAACAAGGTCATTGGGTAATTTGTTCCGTGTTCTGGGAGCCCTAATTGTGAAAAAGTGTAATCTTTTATTGGTATTTGCTTTGGGGACAGTTAGTTGTTTAGTGTGTAATCTAGGAACTAGTTTCCTTGTTGTGTAATTTAGTACACATTGTTGCATCAGGTTTGGTTGTTTTAAGATTTTATGAAGAAACATAAGATCTCCCCTCAACCGCCTAGTTTCTAGTGAGTGTAGTTTTAGATTTTTTAACCTGTCTTCAAACGGTAAGTGTGCTAAATATGATATCATCCTTGTTGCTGTTCTTTGGATGCTCTCAATGGTAGCTATATCCTTATTAAGATATGGGCTCCAAAATGGTAACCCATAGTCAGAATATGGTCTGACATATGTCCTGCACAGAGGAATAATACAATTTTTGGGTTTTGAAACAAATGTATTATTTATTCTTCTGAGTAATCTATTTTAATTTTTGGCTAATTTGTTACAATGATCACTAGAGGATAATTTGTTGTTAACAGTAATCCAAGGTCTTTTTCACAATTGTTTTGAGTAGTGTATTATTTAATTTATAGGATTGATGTGGATTGTTATTACCGAGATGAAGTACAGTGCATTTATTGTTGTTAAATTCCATGCCATTTAGCAATGCCCATTCCTCGATTTTGAGTAAGTCTGTGCACAGTAGGTTCATATTATCCGGTGTGTCAACCCTTCCTCCCAGTTTAGTATCATCAACAAATTTCGATAAATAGGTGTTTAAACTAGTCTGCATGTCAGAAATAAACATGTTAAACAAGACAGGTACGCACATAGAACCCTGCAGTACCCCACTAGTCACCCCACCCATGTCAGACAGGATTCCATGAATCCTTACTCGTTGGGTCCTATTAGTTAACCAGTTATCCACCCAGTTAGTTGGGCATGGTGAGATTCCTAATAGTGTCAGTTTATTGATTAATTTCATGTGGGGTACATGATCGAAAGCTTTACTGTAGTGACTACAGTGTAGTCTAAAAGAATAATGTCCATGGGGGTCCTTACATCCAGTTCATGAAGAATTTGATTGTAGAAAGCATTCAAATTCACAGTTGTTGAATGTCCCTGTTTAAAATCATACTGTGTGGTGTCTTGAAGGTTTAGATTCAAAATTTCTTCTTCCACTAGGGTTTTAATAATTTTTTCCATTACTTTACATGACACAGAGGTTAGACTTATAGGTTGATAGTTTTCTGGATTCGATCTATCCCCCCTTTTAAAAATGGGCGTTACATGTGCTATCAACCAGTCAGTGGGAACTGTTGTTCACTGAGAGATTTATTAAAAATAATAGTCAATGGAATAGATACTGTGTCAATAGTTTCTGTCAAAAATCTGGGATTAATCATATCCAGTCCAGGGATTCCTTTTTTATTTAGTGTCTTCAGTGCCTGCTTCGTTTTATTAATAGTTATCAGATAGTTGTGATTGTTAAGTTGTTTTAATGTTTGAAACTGATGTGTGCCCACATGTGAGCTGTATTAATTTGGAAATTACCAGTCTAGTGTGTTTCCCTATAGTTCAAGCATCCACGGCCTAACTCCTGACTGGCTGTCATGGGGGGTGAGGTGAACCACATCTCAGCCTATCACTGCTCCATGGTCCCCTGCAGTTGACAGCAACAAGGCATGTCTGGTTGCTCTATTTTACAAAAATGAGAATTCAGTTTTAGATCTATTCAGATTCTTAGCTACATGTACATTCCCCACCTCACTTGATTTCATCAATTGGGTTGAAGCCCCCCCCCCCCAACACGCTGTTTTTTTCTTGGCATAGGTTACCAATGACCTGGGTATATGAGCAGGTGCCAAACTGGTTTGGAGGGAATGTGCAGCTATGCTAATTTGAGAACTGTCAGAATAAAACTACAAATAATTAAAAAAAATGAGAGAATCAGCAATATCTGTATACTATCAAGAGTCAAGTGAATCTAGAGGTAATGTATTGGACAAAATTTGAATTGGATCATAATGTCTGAAAATAACAATGGAATTAGGGGTACCAGATTTTGTGATGCCAAAAAGAGGACACAGTCCTTCCCCCAATGAACCCTTGTACCAGTCCCAAGTAAATAGGTTTAAAGTCTCCACCACCTTTGCAGGTCATTTACAAGGAGGTCCTGGGTAGGAGAGAGTAAAAAAATTATAAAAATAATAATAATACAACAGGATGGAGACAGTACATGAAGAATATTTGGCAGCTGGAAAAGAGGACATGTCCTCATAAAAAAGAACATCTGATAACCCTAAATGGAATGTCTATTTACTACTTATGTGGTATAACTGAGGAACATAAATCAGTCCAAAGTAATAAGGTAGACTACAATTTGACAATGTTTTTCTCCTGCCTGCTCTAGTAGTCTGCCTTTAAACTGCGTTCTGTGATGTTTCTAAGATATTGTACTGTGTTTGCTAGTATGGGGTCTGTTTAGAGGGGGTTTATTGTATTGGGACTTTACTCTGCAACCTGAGCTCTTTTCCTACCTGCTCCTTGGAGGAATTCCAGCTGAGGCCCACTGCATAGTTGTGGCGTCTCTCTGGAATTTCAGAAGATACATGTTTTTTGCCTTGAGCCATCTGATTTCACTGCTGTCCCAGCTCCTCTTGCCATGCATGTGCACTGGGCTTCCCACCCAATACCTGAATTCAGAGTCACACTCCCACTGCATATTTAATTAGTTCCTTTGACTTTGTGTTCTACATAGGCCTTTGGGATCCCATCCCCTGCAAAGTTCACCAGCTGCCAGCAACACTATCTACAAGGGGAACTAGGGCCCCCGCTAAAGGTAATGGAAGCAGCCTCCCTGCACAGCCTGCTTAAGGAGTGTTAGCCCATCAACTACCTCATGTTGATGGCCCCACCCGCCCCCAGTCACCCGAGGGCATCCCTTAATTTAAGAACCTCCTCCAGTCACATGACCTGCCGCTTATACCCAAGTGTTCATTTCTCCCTTAGCAGGTTATCACAAGTCACCACTAGATGGTAGCAGCTAGCCTCCTGCAATGCTCCTTGTTGACCATCTCCACTCATACACTTCCTCCTCACCTTTCCTCCTAACTATTCCCCCTTATTTCTCCCCTCTCTCCTTGGCCACTAGGAGTAACTGCTTTTCACCATACTCCACCTCTCTCACCCCCCATGGCCCTTTGCCTTGCTCTCAGTTCTCTTCCCCCACATTTACCCTCCTAACTCCATCCCCCCCCAGTTCTGAACCTTGTACCCTTGAAACCGCAGTCTGGTATCCTACTGCTGGGCCATCCTGACTGCCTCATTTCTTGGTGCTTTTAGCATTCCCTTATTGCTCATTCCTGCCCTGCTGTCTAGCTACCCCTGCCATGTATTTTCCTTGCACTGCCCAGCTGCACGCCGCCCTCACCTCTTTGGCCCTTTTTCTCCTTATCTGGTATTCCCCCCTACCCCCAGTCCCCACCTCCCCATCATCCTAAGTCCCTGCCCACTCTGTGCTCTTCTCACTTGTGCCCCCCTCTATTTTCACCCTTCCTCTACTTTCTCCTCCCTCCCACCCCAGCTACCCCTTCTGTCTCATCTGCCTTCCCACCTCCCTCCCTTGCTTCCCCACCTCTCCTATTCCTGGCTTTTCCCACCCTTCACTCTCTTCCCATCCAGGTTCACCCTACGGAATGCACCTGCACCTCTGCCATTGTCTCACCCCACTGCAGGCCCCACCTGGTGCTCCTTAGAATGATTTCACTTCTCCTCCTATTGTCAGTTAAAATTCACCCCAACCGGGGGCCCCCCCGACCCCCCCCACACAGACACCCTTCACCTAGGCTTTCTACTTCCACACACCTACTTGGTGCCATGGCTTGGAGGGACAGGAAGTGCATCCTTAGGATCACGAGAACAGTTGCACGGGAGTCTGAGCTGGACGTCATTGTCCACCTAGGGACAAATGACTTGGCTCATCATGAGATTAGAGCAGTGCAGAATTATTTTGTAGAGTTGGGGAGGGGCTTAAGACAAGTAGCACACACAGTATCCTTCTCAGAGGTGCTGCCTGTCAGTGGCATGGGTGAGGCGAGGGTACTTTTGCACCAGGCAGTTTAATGAATGGTTGAAAAAATGGTGTGGAGCAAAGGGTTTACATAGAAACATAGCAGTTGACAGCAGATAAAGACCGCAAGGCCCATCCAGTCTGCCCATTTCTTTTTCTACCTTATAAATGTTCCATCGGCCTTTGCTCTCTCAGTGGCCTATCTATTCATAGTCATTTGTATTGCTCCCTTATGCCTATCCCATGCCTGTTTGAAGCCCTGCACTGTATTCATAGCCACCACTTCTTGTGGTAAGCCATTCCATGCATCCACCACCCTTTCTGTGAAAAAGAATTTCCTCACATTCCCCCTTAATCGGCCCCCCCCTCTAATCTCATGCTGTGTCCTCTTGTCCTGCTATTTTTCTTATATTTAAACATGTTAGACTCTTCCACCTTGTTAATGCCCTTAAGGTGTTTGAATGCCTCGATCATATCACCTCTCTCCCTCCTTTGCTCAAGGGTATACATATTGAGCTCTGTTAATCTGTCCTCATATGTCTTCTGATGCAGTCCCTGCACCATTTTGGTTGCCTTCTCTGGACTGCCTCAATTTGGTTAATGTCCTTGTGAAGGTGTGGCCTCCAATACCACATGAGTACTCAGATGGGGCCTAACCAGTGTCTTGTAAAGAGGGATTATTACCTCCCTCTTACGACTTGTGATACCCTACTAATACACTCTAACACCCCTAGCCTTACCTACTGCTTTAGAGGTCTGCTTGGATGATTTCAGGTCATCAGTGATGATGATGCCCAAGTCTCTTTCTTCCTTTGTGACTGCTAGCAACTCCTCCCAGCCTATAGGTGGCTTCATGGTTTCTCTTCCCTATGTGCATGATTTTGCACTTCTTTGCATTAAATCCCAGTTGTCACTCTTCTGACCATTTTGCTAGTTTATCCAGATCTCTTCTCATTCTGCCCTCCCCATCTGGATCATCTACTCTGTTGCAGATCTTGGTGTCATCTGCAAACAGACAAGCCTTAGCCTCTAGTCCATCTGCAAGGTCACTAATGAAGATGTTGAAGAGGACTGGCCCCAGGACTGATCCCTGAGGTTTGGCTTCATTGGGGACTGGAGTTCCACCTGGAGGGACACCAGCCTATACTTGCAGGATAGTCTGCATCTGTCCAGGAAGGGAACAAGTCTTTTGGGCAATTGGTTTAAATGCTTCATTGGCAAGCTTCTAAACTAGTCAAGGGGGGAGGCACTGATAAGCAGCAGGAAAATCCCAGCCTCCCCCTACAAAACAGGGTACTAAATGAGAAAAAGACCAAGGTACAAAGGTCAGTGGGGGATGCTGCAACAGAAGGTAAAGCCATCAAAAAATGGAGAGCAATGAGTACCAATGCCTGTAGTCTGGGTAACAAGCTTCCTGAATTAGTGGCCTTGATGGAGGAGGAACATCTGGATATCGTGGCAGTCACAGAAACATGGTAGAGACAGAACCATGACTGGGATGTAAACATACCAGGATACAATATCTAGAGGAGGGACAGGGAGGGTAAAAGAGGAGGAGGAGGAGTAGCTCTCTACATAAGAGAAGGAATCAAAGCAACAGAACAAAAGGGTAAACAGGGAGGAGAAGAAGCACTGTGGGTCAATTTGGAGGCAGGCAATGGCACCACAATCCCCACAGGGGTTGTATACAGACCCCCTCTCAGGGGAGGAAATGGACAAGGAAATGATAGAAAGTATACTTAGAATGGCAGATAAAGGGGAGCTATTGCTGATGGGTGATCTGAATATGCCAGATGTTAACTGGAGTGCAGTTGCAGCAGCCACTTCTAAGAGTGGTGTTATTCTAGATGCCGTACAGAGGGCATGCCTTAGACAACTATTATTGAAACCCACTCGAGAGGGAGCACTCTTAGACCTGGTCCTCTCAAATGGAGATGGAGAGAGGATCACAGATGTAGAAGTGGGTAGCCATCTGGGAACTAGTGACCATTGAACAGTATGGTCCACAATAAACACAGCAATAGAGTCAAGCCATACAAAGACAAAAGTAATGGACTTCAGGAGGGCTGACTTTGCCAAAATGGGTGCGTGCCTAAGGAATGCACTAGCAAATGGCAGGAAGGAGGGGTGGAAGAACAATGGGGAATAATAAAAACTGCCATCACAGAGGTAACAAGCCTTTGTGTGAAGCAAATAAACAAAACAAAATGAAGTAAGAAACCACTGTGGTTCTCAAAGGAGGTGGCAGTGAAGGTTCAAGAGAAAAAGAAAGCATTCAGAAAGCACAAGGAATCACAGAAGGAGCAGGACAGAGAATTGTATCAGTTAAAGCAAAAGGAAGCTGGGAAGACAGTCAGAACAGCAAAGGCCCGAACTGAGAAAAAGATAGCCAACTCAGTTAAGAAGGGGGATAAAACCTTTTTTAGGTACATCAGGGAGCAAAGGAAGACTAAGGGAGGGATAGTGAGGCTTAATAAAGGGAAGGGGGGTGGGCAGAGGGTGACCGTGAAAGGGCAGAGATACTAAACAATTATTTTTGCTCAGTATTTACAAATGAAGAGGGGGGTACCAAAAACAAACAGTAGAAACACTCTGGATACAGAAGTTGATACCAGTCCATTTACAGAAGAAAGGGTTCTGAAAGAACTCTTAAAACTGAAGGTGGACAAAGCAATGGGGCCTGATGGGATTCATCCCAGAATTCTAAAAGAACTAAGGGTAGAACTAGTGACACCACTGACTACCCTCTTTAACAAATCTTGGGGAGGATGGGGTGGTACCTGAGGACTGGAGGAGGGTCGATGTGATTCCCCTTCACAAAAGTGGGAGCAGGGCAGAAGCAGGAAACTACAGACCAGTTAGTTTAACCTCAGTGATAGGGAAAATGATGGAATCACTTCTGAAGGAAAGAATTGTTGAGTACCTAGAGGCCAGAGGGGCACAGGACCCAAGGCAGCATGGATTCACAGCAGGAAGGTCATGCCAGATGAATCTAATAGATTTCTTTGACTGGGTGACCAAAGTAGTAGATCAGGGAGGGGCTGTGGACATGGTCTACCTAGACTTTAGCAAGACATTTGACTCAGTCCCACACAAAAGATTAATATACAAGTTAGCCAGCCTGGGAGTGGGTCCCAAGATGATAGCCTGGGTAAAGAATTGGCTGGAGAATAGGACACAGAGGGTAATAGTAAATGGAGTCCACTCTGAAGAAAGGGGGGTTACTAGTGGGGTACCGCAGGGTTCAGTATTAGGACCGGTCCTCTTCATTGTCTTTGTAAGTGACATTGCAGAAGGACTGGAAGGAAAAGTATGTCTCTTTGCAGATGACACAAAGATCTGCAACAGAGTTGATGCACAAGATGGGGTGGAAAGGATGAGAAGGGACTTGGCAAGGTTAGAGGAATGGTCAAATGTATGGCAGCTTAGATTTAATGCTAAGAAGTGCAAGGTAATGCATCTGGGAAACAAAAACCCAGGGGAAGAGTACACAATGGGGGGTGAGATACTAACAACTACAAAAATGGAAAGGGACCGGGGGGGTAGTCATATCAGATGACTTAAAGGCGGGCAAGCAATGTGAGAGTGCAGTAAGGAAGGCTGGGGGGATACTGGGATGCATAGGGAGAGGCATCACCAGTAGAAAACAGGAAGTTGTTATCCCTCTGTACAGACAGTTGGTGAGACCCCATCTGGAGTACTGTGTGCAGTTCTGAAGACCCAATCTCTGCAAGGACATAGACAAGATAGAAGCTGTCCAGAGGAGGGCAACTAAAATGGTGCAGGGTCTGCACTGGAAGACATATGAAGAGAGACTAAAGGAGCTTAATATGTATAGCCTCGAGGAAAGGAGGGAGAGGGGGGACATGATAGAAACATTAAAGTACCTCAAGGGAATCAACAAAGTCCAAGAGGGTAGCATCTTTCAAAAAAAGAGGTGTGCAAGAACAAGGGGGCACAATTTGAAGATAGAGGGGGCGGCTCAGAGGTAATGTAAGGAAGTATTTTTTCACAGAGAGGGTTGTGGATGCATGGAACGGCCTTCCAGAGGAGGTTGTGGAGTCAAAAACAGTGATTGAATTCAAGCATGCATGGGACAGCCATAAGGCAATTCTAGGGGGTGGGGATAGAAAGAAGTAGGCTGCTGGTTAACTAGGATCTGCAGCTTATCCATTAGGTATGGAAATGGGCAGACTGGGTGGGTCAAGCGGTCCTTATCTGATGTCAAATTCTATGTTTCTATATAACCCTACCTCCTGAAAGTCCTTAATGGCCCCAGCCACAGTAATGGCTCGCTTGATCTCAAATTGCTCGGCCAGGTTCTGGATGTACTGCTCTCCACCCTTACTAACATCCTTAACTGCTCCCTCTGCCTTGGCCAGTTCCCCTCCACCTGGAAGGTAGTGGTCATCACCCTCACACACAAGAGCAGAGACCGCACCACCCCAGGGAAATATCGCCCAATCTCAATCCTTCCCCCCTCTCCAAAGCCTTAGAAAAAATAGTCATGGACCAGCTCTCAGAATACCTCTCCTCCCACAACCTTCTTTGAGTGGAACAGCATGGCCTCTGCCCAGGCCATAGTACCACTACAGCCCTCCTGGAATTCTCCAGCTATCTACACTCTGCCCTTGACAGGGGGTACCTAGTGGGTGTGGTCTTCATAGACTTGTCACAGGTCTTCAACACTGTTAGCCACCTGATCCTCTTGTCCACCCTTGCCTAGCTTGGCCTCTTCAAGGGCGTCACCGTCACCACCTGGTTCACAATTTACCTTTCCCTCTCTTTTCCAAATGTGTCAAAATCAATGAAATTATCTCTTGCTGTCAGCCAGTTTTCTCTGGTGTACCTCAAGGATGAATCTTGAGTCCTCTTCTTTTCAGTCTCTAGCTCAACATCCTTCCCACTGTCTGTCCTGAGCAGGTCTTCCTTTACCCCAATGATGTGGTACTCTTTACCTCACACCCTGACCCACTCGCACTACAAGGCATCCTTCAAATATCTTTCAGCCTGGCAGAAGCATGGTTTATTGACCACAGGCTCATTCTCAACTATAAAAAGATGAAGTCCACAACCACAGCAGGTACCATGATTCCCAGCTGCAAACTGTGTCTAATGGTAATGGTCCTCACCCAAACCAACAAGTTCACAGTATCAGATACCTGGGCATAACTTTCAACCCGGTGCTATCCTTCCATGACCACATCCATCTCCTTGTCAAAGTTTACACACACCACCCCCAAGGTTAGTTGCTTTTAATAAACCCCTCAAGCTTCGCTCTTGGGGTTTATGTAGCATCTAACTCCTCGGGTGTGTGTAAACTTCTCGTTACACACCCCGACCCATACTTTATCCTAAATGTAATCAGGACCTTGTGAAAGGGGACTTCATTAAGCAGAACTGTCAATGTTCACACTATCGGCACTATACATTCCAACGATGGGATTTCGCAGAAATATTTAGCTTTTTTTGGATAAAGTAATCAAAACAGCTGACTGTCAAAATCTGACTCAACAACAGGTTGTAGCTGCTGCAATTCTAATTTCTGCATGCTCACTGCTGATTGTTGCTTGCGTTATGACCTGAGTGGCTCAAAAGCTTGTGGCATCTTCAGCCAAGATAGATTATTTCAATAGTAAACAGCTGGCGGAAAAATTTGAAATAAAAAAAAAAACATAAAGGTATAACTATTGTGAAAACAGGTACTGAGACTTTGTTGAGTATATAAACCTTTATTAATGACTGTAATTAAAATGTGGATATGTGAAAATCAGCATTACAGCAAACTGCTGTATTTGTGATTGATCTTTAACTATGCATTCTGAGTTCTATATTTTCCACAAGACTTCAACTTATGTCTATACATGCCCACTAATTCGGATGCACATGAACTACACATGGTATTATACTGTTGTTACAACCATTTATTAAAAGTAAACTTTGTGCTGCAACTGCCTCTGATTTTCTGCATTTACAATTGGTGTGGACAGTTCACCTTGAAGGTATTTTGAATATCTCTATAAAGCTACCTTTTGCAGTGCAATGTCATTTACTCCACATCTACAGCTGCTTCTGTATGAGTTGTGGTAGAGGTGGTGTGCATATGTGTAAGAGTGTATGTGTGTGTGTGCGTGTGTGTGTGTGGGGGTTATATCAATCTGTGATCCAAATAAACAACAAAAGTAATGAGAGACACTTAATTTAATAGAACCACAGAGAAACAGTGGCTCAGTACAAACACAAAAAAATGGACAGTACACGCTGCATTGTCAATCACTAGGAAACTCAAATGGCAAAACATTAAGTAAGCACAAGCAGAATGAATGAACATTTTAAAAAGCTGAATCAAAAGATTGGGGATACTACTGACTGCATGCTAATAAAAACAGCACCATTCATATGATCATAAATACTGAACGAGCATATCCCAGTCAGCCATCTGCCAGCATATAGACTGCACCAAGTAGACATCACAGACAGAAGTGAAAGCAAGGACACAGATTTTGTTCCCCCAATATATGACTTTGGTTTCTCCCCTTTGGATGGCATTCTCCACCTCTGACTATACAGACTAACAGTAAATCATAAAAATAAAGACAACCCCCTTAACGGATACTTGAAATAACATCGGGACATGAATGCTATATCAGTTGTTACGTTGGTAGTGACTGCTGACTCTAAAAGCACTAAAATGATCCACTACTAGGTCTTTAATCCACAATTCATATCCATTCTGCAGTTTAGTGAGTCACTGAACTGTGGAATGAATGTATGAGTTGGGGACTGATGAATTATACTGCAGAAAGAAATTCTGCAGAAAGGGACACTAAACTGTGGAATAATTAAATGTATTGCAGAATAATCCATTAAACTGTGGAATAAAATTCCTCTAAACTGTCATTCTGCAGTTCATGTATATTATTTCGCAGTTCAGCCAAAAAAGTCTGCAGAACAGGGTGAAAATCTTCCAGAACACATTTGGAAGATTCTGATCTCACCAATGGCAGATGTTCAGAAAATTTCACAACATTTCTGCAAAAGCAGAATTTACAACTTTCTCCAAACTCTGTTTAGTGTGAATATCTAGACAGTTTGTGTACCTGATTTTGTGTCCTACTCAGTATGAACCGCTTCTAGCCCATCGCACTTGTGTCTAGGGGTAGACTTCCCCCATGGTAGCACTGCTTTGCCTGTACCATAAGCATAGTCCCCTCTGTTGGTGTGTAAGTCCATTTACCCCCTGAGGTATGTGTATATCAGAGCATGACAACACACCCTGAAGTGTGTAATTCCACTTACTGTATAAAATGGCAGAAGAATGTCATTTTCATGTGTGCTTTCTGTCACTACTGTGGTTTAATATGCACAGGTAATCATTTTTTATTGGACAAATCTACTTCTGGAGAGGACACTGCCACACTTAATTGAAGTACCAAAGGTATTAAAAGGTATCAGTTGTGTAAACTATTAGTTGATGGCATTAATGGAGAAATGTCCTGTTTCCTGGATACAGACCCTGTAGATTTCTTAAAAAGCTGTGGCACACACACATCCCACTGATAAAATTGAACACAGAGCTACTAAAAAATAATACTTTATTGCACCAACACCAGATACCTGACGTGTTTTGAATGGCAGCTTGGAGCATATAACAACGTGTTGCCATTTGTCTCTTTTCTAAAAAGATCTGTGCTGACCCGTCCCTCATTTTCCTTAATAATAGTAACATCCAGGTAGTTAATCTGTTCGTTACTTGCAGCAAATGTAAATCTGAGGTTCTTATTCATCCCATGTAAATATTCAACAAACTCCTACAACATATTTGAGCTGCCTTTCCATATAAATATGACATCATCAATAAACCATTTCCATAGCAGCATATTATAAAAATAAGGGTGGCTATGGTGGTTGTGGATGACAACATATTCCCATTTGCCTACTTATGGGCTAGCACCTGATGGAGCACATGTGGCTCCGACAGAAGTCCCCTTTATTTGGTGGAACAAATTACCATCAGAGGTGAAAATATTTTTTGTCAATACATGTTCTAGGAGTTTCAAAATAACCTCAGCTGGCACATCTACTGTTTCTTCACTTCAATTTAAAAAGCATGCTACAGCGTCTAACGCCCCCTCGTGGGGTACATTCGTATACAATGACTCTATATCTAACGTTATTAACAGGCAATCATTTCCTATCACTACATTATGAGTTTTGTAAGAATTCTTATGTATGAATGTTTATATAAGCTGTAATTTCTGCATTTTTATGTTGTATTTAAGTATATTCAATGTGTGTTTTCTCGAATTTGTGTAATAAGTATGGTGCCCAATGAAATGTGAATATGTCATAATGACATCATGTCTGGATCAATATTTAACTGGTATCCTTTGGAGTACTTGTTTAACCTTTGATAAAGGACTTCATGTCTGAAACACGTCAGGTATCCGGTGTTGGTGCAATAAACTATTATTTTTTAGTAGCTCCGTGTTCAATTTTGTCAATGGGATGTGTGTGTGCCACAGCTTTTTGAGAAATCATGCCATGATAGCTGAGAACACTACATTTACCTTGTGCATGTTTCTTAGAAGAAAAGATCCTGTAGATTGTTAGCCATCCAGCAGTGCACCCCTCTAGTACAATTCCCTCACCATACCACAGTTGGTACTGTGTTGGAACATCGCTGACCAGAACAGCACGGTCAAGAACCATGCAGCAAAAATGCCATCTTTTTGGTTTTTGCAGGGGACTGTGCCCCCCACACCCTCTAACACAGGTGGGCTCTGCCCCCCTGCACCCTCCAGACTAAATAATTCTCACTGTGGGGGGGGGGAGTGGATCACAGTGCAAGATGAAATTTGTGAGGCCGTGGAATACTGTTTCCACAGCCTCTTGTAAAAAAACAAAATCCTGATCACCAAAATCTAAGGAAATCAGGATCAGAACCCTGGCCTACCTGCTCTATGCCTCAGCCCTCCACACCACAGAAGCAGCTTGGCTAACCTCATGGATTCTGGTGCCCTTGTCCACTGTCAGCACCATGGACAGTGACTTGGGAAGCACTTACTGCAAGCACTGTACATCCCCTCTCATTGTCTGTGGTAGCACTATCCAGACTAGCTCTCAGTTGACCGGTGCTATTCTGGTAACACTATTCTAGGGGGTTACCACCATTGCCTCCCTCCCCCACCACATCACTTCCTTCCCACCAGGATCAGATAGCAGTATTTTATTTGAAAGGTGTATTAATGAAAGTTGGCTCCTATTCACCTGGGTAAATAAAAAAAAATGAGTTTTACTCACAACACATACCATGGTGGGGGGGGGTGACAGTCCTGTATGGCTTGCCCTGCTGTTTGGGAATTTCTCATAGAATATCCAACCATTCATGCTATTTACAAACACCTTATAAAATTCCGTTTGGTGCCAGCCATGGTACCTTTGGTCATTTTATTCTATTTGGTTTCTAGGTAACAGTGTGTGGAGAAAGTGTGTAAGAGACTCGCACTTCCACACAGTGATACATTGTCAGACAGAAAGACACATGCTTGAGGCTTTCACAGAAAGCCACACTTGTACACAGAGATGCAACCCTAAAAAGTAGATGCACAGTTGCTCACAGAGATGCATGGTGCCAAGCACAGATGCACTGTTGTTCAGAGACTGCTTGCAAAGAGAAACACTTCTGCAGACAAGTATACACTTGTAGACACTAACACTTGCAAAAAACCATACACACACACACACACACACACACACACACACACACACACTGATCCATTGGACAGCTAAACACACACACACACACACACACACACACACGCACACACTTACGTATGGGTGCAAGTATGCAAGTGCACAAATACTCTTATGACCACACACAAATACATGCATGCCAACAGCTCCACACACATAGATGCAAAGCTACAGACACACAAACTTATGTTCAAGCATGCAGAAACACATGTGCTTGCTGACACATAAACGCTTATGCTCCCAGATTCATGCAAGCCCATAACACACACACACACACACACACACACACACACACACACACACACACACTACTGATACATGATGCCCCTAATTATATCCCTTGGAAGCCCTCTGTCCCAAATGGAAAAAAAAATTCTGTCAATCATTGCTCTCCAAGGCACTGATCTGTGCATGTATGTGTGCAGATAAAGATACAGATACAGGTACACAGAACCTTCAGTCAGTAAATGGACCATTTTTTTACATGATGTAATTGGGAAGTAAATATTTTTGCTGTTTGTCTGCATTTACACTGCTCACTGGTTGACTGTCAATAAAAGCTGAATTCCTAAATCTAAGTGTGTCACTTCTGATGAGCGGAACTGGAAGCTGACCCACTTCCCTGATGGGAACTTCAAAGGGTCCCCCTCATGAGTGGGATGAGGAGCTGACCCACCACTCCAGATGCATCATCAGTGGGTTCCCTCTCTGATGAGAGGGACTGGTCAGCCAAGAAATCTGACACAAGTTTCAAGAAGAACAGATACTCCAGTATGGCAGCTGCATGCTGTGAGGGCACAACTATTAATACGCTGAGTCAGAAAACGTGAAAATTAATATTAATTTGTAAATGGGGTATGATCATGGACAGACACAAGTTTTGTGTGGTATGCACATCTGTAGAATACATGTTTTCTTTCTTCTGTCAATGCAAGTTACGAATCATAATTTACATTTACAGAAGAAAAAGATACACATTAGGTAATTGTCAACTCCTCACAGAACCGGTACCTGTCCCCAGTCAGAGCCCTCCATCTATAAATCAAATCAACATCAAAGTACATCAGTCATCAGCATTACAGAATTAATTTATTTTTCAGAAAAGCATTCAGTAAGGAGTTTTAGTTGCAATGGTAATTCGGTGCCTGCCCAATAATCTGATAATCTCTCTCATTATGCCCACTGTGACCTGTCTCATGCAATCCTGTCTCTTCTCTTACACACTTAAACTAAGCCAGCCAACTAAGATCTGCTCATTTGCCCACCCAATGGTGTATCTCACTGTGTGGTGCAGGCCTGTCTTCTCTCAGACTCATGGTATGGCCGCCCAATGTTGGAATTACATTTAATGAGTTTAGGAAACTGTGGGGCACATGATGGTCCTATCTTTAAACCGAGCTCCCCTTCCATTTAAAGCCAATTGCAGTGAAGTGTGTGTGAGCTACTGGGACTCACTTCAGAGCCATGGGGACTGAACCATGACAAGCCCTCCTGCAATTCCAACACTGGCCAACCAGCCATAATCCACCAGGGCCATACACAGTCCAGTTTCCACACTTTAGGTATACTGCATAGTCGTCAAGCCACCTTAGCCTCTGGCATGTTTACAACAATTCCCCTCCAAACCAGTGTAGAGGTGTCTTCAAACAAAGATACATGTTCCAATAGTTTCTGGCAGTCAATTCACTGAGGAAAAAAAAAAACAAATAAGTCATTGCTAGACATATTGCTGTGCTGGTACAGCTGCATGCAAAGTCTGTGGAGCAAAGCTGGGTAAATTACATGACTGTCGTGGTGTAAATGGGGAACAGTTCCCTACTTTCCCCAGCTCAGAAAATCTAAAAGACTAAATAATTACACTGACAGTGACAACAGGCTCTAATCTTCACTTTGTGTCTATAAAGTAAAGGTCAAAATTCTTATCACTAGCATACGAAAATGCCAGCAGAAGCAGGCCTTGTGGCTTACCGTGTCTGCTTGATTATGCAGCTAGCCCCTCAACTTGCAGCTGCCTCACCCTCCCCACCCTTCTTCATCATAACACCCCCTTACCCTGTCCCAACCCCTCTTAAATCCGCCCACCATTCTACAGGATACCGCCTCCTTGGGCAGAGTAATCCACCTGTCCACCACCCGTTCTGTGAACAAATGTCTCCTGAATTTCCTCCTGAATCTTCCCCCCTTCCAGTCACAGCTGATGTCCTCTTGTATCCTTCCCTCTTCTAATCTGGAAAATCCCTTCTGTATTAGCCTTGTTCATCCCCTTAAGGTATTTAAAGGTTTCAATCATGTGCCCCTTATCCCTCCTCTCCTCCAGGAAGTACATGTTCAGCTCACTCAATCTATCCTTGTGGACTTTCCCTCCAATCTCTGTATCATATTTGTCATCCTACATTGCACACCCTCAAACAATTTGATGTCCTTCTTCAGGAATGGGTGCCAGTACTGCATGCAGTAATCAAGGTCCAGCCGACCAGAGACCTGTACAGAGGAAGGATCACCTTCCTACAGTAGTAGCCAGAGACATTGCCAGCTATTTTCAGATATTTCGTGAAATTTCTGAAGAGTTTCTCTCTGCTGCCCCTACTGTGGAAATGCAGAAAGCAGGAGATATTTCTGGAAATATCACAGAAATTTTGGGAAATATCTGGCAGTGTCTGTGGCTGCTATTGTATTTCTGGAGGAGATTCCCTTCACTATACACCCTAGTATCCTGTTGGCTTTTGCTGCCACCTTGCTGCACTGGACTGAGTTGTTCATGCTGACCGTTATAAGCATCCCAGATCCTTTTCCTCCTAAGTGCTTTCCAGCTGTACCCCTCCTAGCTGATAGCTTCTTCCCTGGTTCATAGCTCTGACATGCAGCACCTTGCACATCTTGGTGTTGAACCCCAGCTGCCATGTTTTCAACCACTCCTGTAGTTTGGTCAGGCCCTCCTGTAGCCCCTTCTACCCTTTGATGTCATCTACCACAGTTCCCATCTTCATATCATCAGCAAACAGACTGATCCTATTCCAGATCCCTTGTGAGATATCTGCTATGAATATTCCAAACAGCATTGGTCCCAGTACCGATCCCTGTGGCACCCCGCTTGTCACTTCCCTTGGTGATGAGAGTCCCCCCACCACTACCCTTTGCTGCCTCCCATTCAGCAAGTTGATGATCTATTTGACCATCTTTGTTCCCACCCCTATGTATTCCAGCTTTCCACCCAGCCTCCCATGCAGCACGGAATTGAAGGCCTTGCTGAAGTCCAAATATAGGACATCCACCGCATGGCCCCTGTCTAGCTCCCTGGCCACCCAGTCATAATACTCAATTAGATTGGTCTGGCAGAATCTGCCCAAGACAATCCCATGCAGTTGACCATCCTGCAGACCACTGTCTTCCAAAAAAGCCACCAGCCTCTCTTTAAGAATTGTTTCCATGAGCTTCCCCACAATTGATGTGAGGCTTACTGATCTGTAGTTGCCTGGTTCATCCCTAGAGCCACTTTCGTGAATGGGCATCACATGGGCCATCCTCCAGTCTTGTGGTATGCATCCTGTATCCAGGGAGGTATTGAACAGGTTAGCCAGTGTTTCTGCCAGTATCTCTGCTAGTTCACTGAGTACCCTAGGGTGAATGCCGTCTGGTGCCCTTAATCCTTGCAGAACCCAGTCTTCTGTGATCCCTACATCAGTCATCCCTCCCCCCACCACCCACTCCACCCCCCATGAAGTACCTATCCCTCTTTCTCCTTCGTGAACAGAGAACAGAAGTATTCATTTAATGCCTCTGCCTGATCCACCCCTTTCTCCACCCACCCTCCGTCCTTCCTAATCCTCACTATCTGGTCTTTGTTCTTCCTTCTTTCTCTAATGTATCTGAAGAAGACCTTTTCTCCCTCCTTAATATCCTGTGCCAGTCTCAGCTGTATTGAAGACTTGGCTGCTCTGACTAGCCTGGTAACCTCTAGAGGTGTGTGAAAAAAGCCTTCCGCTGCCAGAATTTCTGCTAAAGTTGGAATTTCACTTCTGCAAAAGTGTGTAAATTAAAATAGCAACTTTTGTGGAAATTCTGACTTAGAACAGTGGAATAAATGTATAAATTGTAGATTATTCTACTAAACTGTGGGGAAAAAGTCCCCAGAACTGATAACTGAACTGTGGAATAATTACCTGTATTGTGGAATAATTCATTAAACTACAGGAAAAAATTAATCAGAACTATTATTCCGCAGTTCTTGCATAATATTCTGCATTTCAGCCAATAAATTCTGCAGAACAGGGCAAAAATCCAACAAACACATTCGGAAGATTCCTATCTCGGTAACGGCAGAAGTTCGGAAAATCGTTAAATTTCAAGTAATTGCGAGAGTTCCGGGCAAAGAATTCACAACTTTCACCCGCCTCTAGTAACATCCCTGGACTTCTTCATATACCCTTCCTTGTCAACCCTCTTCCCGATTTCTTGAGTTTCTGAAATGCATTTCTCTTGGCTGTCACCCCCTCCGTAACCTCTCGAGTCAACCAACTGGGCTTCTTTGCCCATCCCTTCTTACTCCGTGTCGTTGTACAACTCCCAGTGGCCTCTGTCAGACCTTTTTCAATAATTTCCCATTTCTGACTAGCATCCATGTTTGTCTGAATTCCCACCAGACACCCACCCAGAATTTCCCCCCATCCTTTTAAAGTCCGCCAATTTAAAGTCAGTCACCCTGGTTCCCATATCCCCTGTTTCCTTACCCATATTGAGCGTGAACCACACTGAGCGGTGGTCACTCCCAGCCAGAGGGTCCTCCATCCCCAGGTCTCTTACAGCCTCTCCATTTGAAAGCACAAGGTCTAGAGTCCTCTGCAATCTAGTCTACTCATGTAACAACTGCACTGTGAGAGAGCACTAGTACCCTTCCATAATTCTGCTCACTTTGTATGTGTGAAGCCTACTGCAGTAGCATATGTGTGTGACCTTGCTATTCTTTTTACTTCTGGTCTATCCCTCGTTCCTTATTTCAGACTGGCCACCTGGAAAGGGACATCTCCTTCTTTCTTGCTAAATCCTTCACTGTCTTTCTGCAGATGTGGAATTGTGGTGCTCGACCCCCCCCCCAAGAGCAACAAACCATAAATAATGCTGGTGCAGCAGTCTGCAGCCTTAAAACATTTATTTATTGAGGCACAAGAATGTCTGCTGCTATTTTGTTTTTGTTTTTTCAGTTTGTTTATATTCCTTGTTTCTATAAAGAAGAAAGGTATAAGATGTAGTGCACTAACAGTTTAGTAACAAACTAGGTTGGTTGTCCAATACAAAAAGGTTTTGCTGCTAAGTCCAGTGCTTTTCATAGCAATGCTAGTAAGCAAACAAATGCAGCATTAAGTTTTTTCTTTAATAATGTAAATTAATATATTGTGACTGAGGCTGAGTGAGGTGAGCCATGTAACAACTGCTGTGTGTGCTACTTGCTAGCCTTGCCCTGCCCTCTTTACTAGTTCAAGTTAGAAATTCTGACAATTGTAAACAGAAGTTCAAACATGTTGAAAATGTGTAAGTCACCTACCTTAGTAACAAGTGTTTGGTCTCATTTCTAATACATGAAGTAAGCAGTTCTTACCCAAATAATGAGAAATCCAAGCCTGGTAACAGAGGTGGGTCTGTTTGGGACCTGTTCAGATCCCTGCTATGTTCTGCTAGGAGCCAGCCATCCCTCTCCCCTCCATTTTTATGCTGTGTGTAAGTGGAGGGAGGGGCTAGTCCAGAGATAATGATGTTAAAATTGTTCAGGCTTGCTTCTTTTTGATTCTATGAATATGTTAGATGTATAAATATGCAAGGTAGTGTGTGCACACTTTTGGACCTAACAAAAGAAAGGTATATTTAAAAAAATATGTTTAAGGTTTAAAAGGGGCGGAGTCTGATGTGGTCACCTGATGGGTTCCTAGTATAAAAGGGAACTCATCCTGTGGAACATTCAGATTTCATTGGAGGATCAGTAGGTGCTGGTCCAAAGTGTTAGTCTGCAACTCTTCAGACTAAGATTCTTTTTGAATCCAGGACAGCTCATTGCTGGAATAGTCCTTGGAAGACTGGAGTATTGTTTTGTTTTTTGTATCTTTTGTATTTCTTTTGATGTTGCAAGTTCGCAAGTTTTATTTGGTTATTTACTTGTCTCTACTTAATAAAAGATTTGGCTTGGTAACATTAAGCCTTGCCACCTTACTGTGGTCTCAGTGTCCATCATTGCACCCGCACCCTTTGACATGCACCAGAATGCTCTCCTGAAATGCTTCTGGTATGACCTGCTCCTTTGCACTTGAGGTGGTTGGAGTGCTCCAATCCACCTCAAGTAGGCTGAAGTTCCCTACCACCACTGTGTTCCCCTTCCTATAGACTCTTCTGATTTTCTCAGCTAACTCTTTGTCCAAGTCATCCCCTTGTGCTGGTGGTCTGTATACTACCCCCATCCTCAGTGCCCTACCTTTTAAGTCCTGAAACTGCATCCATAGAGCCTCTGTCCTACTTTCCTCCCCTTCCTCCCTTATACACCTTATCCCTTCCAGTACATAGATTGCCATGCCCCCCCTTTTCCCTTAGCCCTATCCTTCCTGAACATTCTGTACCCTGGAATCATCATATCCAAGTCCTGGTAATGGGTGGCCCACATTTCTGTGATGGCCACAATATCTACCACTCCCACTGTCAAGAGAGCCTGTAAACTCAGCTGACTTATTGCCTAGGCTCCTCTCATTCCGTGTGCCTACCCTCCACCCCATTTATTTCCTTATCTTTCCCTGGTTTCCCCACTTCTCCCCCTCATGCCACTCCCCTGACTCCTTCCCTGTTAACTTGGGGAGTAAGCTCTTTTGGCATGCCTCTCTGGGATCTCTGCATACCAGCTGTCCACTCACCACCACCCCACCAAATTTAAACCCACCTTTGTTGCTAAGTACCCCTCTATCCCCTGCTTTAATACTCCCTTACCCTCCCATGCTCAAGTGTAGCCTGTCCCCTGCATATAGATCGCTATTGTCTAAGGTTCTTCCCTAACCACACACCAACCCACACCCTTTGGATTGACACCATTCCCTTAGCCATGTATTTAATTTTCTAATCCTCACTTTCTTCACCATACTTGTGAAGGGCACTGGGAGCATCTCTGAGAAGGGCACTGATTCCCATAGCTCCTCACACAACCTTCCCAGATCCTCTAACCTCTCCCTTACAACTTCTATACATCCCTCCCACCAGGTCGTTCACACCCATGTGCACCATAGGATGCGGTTTCTTTCTACCTGTCCTTGCGCACTTCAGAATTGACTGCCCTGCCTTGCCAGCCATTCACCCAGGTACAACTTTACCCATATACAACTATGCCTTTCCCCCTTACTGCCCCATCTTATTCCTTTTAGTATGAAATCCCCCCGCACTAGTATCACCCTCATCATTCCTCATCCCTGCCCCCACCACCACCCTATTACCAAGGTACCTATCTCTAGAGTTGCCACATTTGTAGCTCTGCCCTTCCCCCCATGACTCCCACCTACCCACCCCTGAGCTGTCTCCCCTCTCTCTCACTGCTCCTTCGCTACATCCCGCCAACCTCCCTGGACCCCGTCAACCTCCCTGGACCCCCCAACCCATCTTGTCCTCCCTACCAGCAATGTTCCTCTACCCTTCCACCTGCTCCCTTCGACTGTCCCTCCAGTTGTGCCTCTCCCCCTTTACCCATGTCTCCCTCCTCTGACTGACTAATGTCCCTTGTGTACTCCCCCCTTCCCTCTCCTGCCCCTCTTGGAGATCCCCCCCATCCTCCACCAATGTTGCCAGCATCCCAAACCTATTACCTGCCCCCTCTGCACTGCTGTGCATCAGCTCCTCCTCTTGATTTTGGCCTTCCGTACAGTGCAAGGTCTCTTGTTCAGTTTACTCCCACACCCCTCCCTCCCATCCCCACCCATGAACCAATGTTCCTCCCACGTGGTACCCTTGTGTTACCCCTTGGGGGAGGTCTTCCTGCCCCAGTATCTCCGTTCCCTCCTCCCATCCTCTCCAACTCTCTACCAAGCAACATCACTTCCTCCATGAGCCTTCTCAGCCTGTGACAGATTGGACACTCTCCAAGCTTTCACAATATGTTCATCCAAACTGCTGCCCTGCATTCATTACAGCCTACTATTCTACCCATGTTGAAGCAGTACTAATTAATGGAAAAGGAGAAAAAAAAAGAATACAGTACTATCCTAAGTTTTATCAACTAGTATAATCTGTAAGCTTTCAACTAGTCCTGTCCCTAAAGAAACAAAAATAAACAAAAAATACAGTATCCTCTACCAAAATACAACTTAGGACACTACTGCTTTGGTCATCCCCCCTCCACAGGCAATAATGCAAGCCAGTCTACCTTCCCAACTTTACTTGCCAAGATGCATACAATATTACTATCTAGATAAGCAAAACAGTACTAACTAAAAAAATACAGTGTCATATATCAAAGTACAGCTTAAGATGCTACACTCTTGCCCTTACCCCCTCTAGACAATAATGCAAAACAGGCTTACCATCTGCACCCAGCCTGAGTCCAAGAAATCTAAGTAGTGATCAGCTCCTTCCTGTCCCTCTCCTGTGTAATGTACCTCCCCCTAGAGAACAACGTCTTTCACTGCTCTCCAGCCCTTGGCTCTGTACTGCTGCATGAAGCTGGCTCCTCCCACCATGACCATTTAATTGAGGTTGGGCCAGGGAGGGTGGGTGGGACAAACCTCCTCCTCCTCCTGGTTTTCACCCTGGCTTCTTCATCGTCTTCTGCCACTCACTTCAAGCCATGGATGCAGCTCTCACAGAGACCCCAGTTCCCACAATGGCTCCCACCACACAGTCTGGTGCCCACTTGACCACCCGAGAGAATAGCAGCTGGGACCAGCCCTTTATAGCCCAGATGCTTGTTTGAATCAGGTGCTGCTCAGCCCGATTTGCTCCTGAGCTCATGGCATGATTGGTTTCCCAAGTGTTGCCCGACTGACTCTCCAAGAGCTGGGAAAACCTCCTCCAGGTCTTCAACCCCTGGCTTCTTCAGTGGCTTCTGCCACACACTTCAAACTGTAGATGTGGCTCTCTCAGGGCTCCTGATTCCCACAACAGCTTCTGCCACATGACCTAGTGCCCAGTCGACCACCAGATAGGATAGCAGCTGGGCCAAGCCCTTCATAGCCCAGCCATTCATTTGAATCAGGCACTGATCTGTCTGACTGGCTCTCCAAGCACTGGGAAAACTTTCTTCTCCTTCTGGTCTTCACCCCCAGATTCTTTAGTGGCTCCTGCCATGCACTTCAAGCCACAGATGTGGCTTTCTCGGGGCCCTCAATTCTAACAATGACTCCTGCCAAATGACCCAGCACCCACTTGACCATGCACTGAACTGCTGCTTTAAATGAAACAGATTGCCTAACTAGGAACAGGCATGGTATTCTTTGTCTGTGTTTGTGTGGGGGGCACTAAACCTTATTGCCTTGCTACCACTGAGTTATGATCTAGTCCCTCACACTAGTAAGTTACTGTCCCACTCTCTTACTTAGGAGGCAGTATGGCACAGTGGGTTAAGGCTCTGAGCTGCAAATTTGGAGACCTGGGTTTGAATCCCACAGCCCCCTAGGCACATACTGTGTGACCCTGAGCAAGTCACTTAACTTTCTGGTGCTCCCAGGTTGCACCTGCAAACAAGCTTTCAGCTTAGTGTGTCTCACCTGGTAAAATAATTGGTAAAAAAAAAGGGGGAAGGTAATAGTTCTCTTTACACGTACAATCAATAATTCTATTGTTTGGAATCTCATACTGAATACTGGGCTTTATTTATTTATTTATTTGTTTTTGATAACCAACTAGTGCGATAGACATTGAAAAAAATCTATTTTCAGGCATGACCCAGGAGAGTACAAAACAGGTCCAGTCAGTACAGGGAATGAACAGTACAATAAAATACAGGATACATGATCAGAACATCATGAAATAAAACAGAAACTTTTTAAACAGTAAAACACATCAATAAGGTATAGTACATTGGGATAAATATTAAACAGCTGTAACATACAGTAAAATATTTACTGATCAGGTTACCTAGGTGGTCGATATTCATTAATACAAAATCAGTTGGTATTGTATACAATGGGTGTTTACTCACCTGGTAAAGGTGATTGTGTTGGTTGGCATCCATGGCACTCCCAGACATTACCTCATGGGTTATAGCCCACCTGATAGGCTAGAGATGCACATGACCCAGATCAGATTTCTAGGATATCCAGGTCCCAGGAACCCCTGCTCTCCAGTTTGAATCTTCCACAGCTGAAAATTAAGGTTAGTTGGAAAAACCAGACAGGATAGAGACAGAAACACATTCCTACATAGTGTGTCTAAACGAGCAATCAAGGAAGGCCTACCACGACATGCTTAAAATAGGCCAGAGGCCTGAGATTTATTTCCTATTATGTACAGACTAGGAAAGAAAAACCCCCAATCCAGGGATTTGGCTTGAACTAGAATAACAACCATAGCAATTAACAATAATAATAATGTGTAACTCCCTGAGAACTGGGGGAGTTGGTGAGACCCCTGCCTGCCTGTTGCGGGCACCCTGATCCTCCCGAGGGAGGGCCTTGGAGTGCCATGGATGCCAACCCAACACAATCACCTTTACCAGGTGAGTAAACGCATTGTGATTGGTTGGCATCCGCTGCTCCAGGCTGTACCTCATGGGAGATAGAAGCAGTTAACACTCGGGTGGGAGGAGAGTGAGTCGGGGTGGCCGGAAGAAAGAAGCTGTCAACAGGACTTGGTTTGCAAAGCAGGGGTCTGAAATCTGGAGCGCTCTAGCCTGTAGTGCCCTAGCGAGGTATGCAGGGAAGCTCCAGGTGGCAGCTCTGCAGATGTCCTCGGATGAGACCGAGGCCCTCTCGTAGAGGTGGCAGCAGCCCTGGTGGAGTGTGCCCTGATCCCTGTGGTGGGGTCATCTGATTTGCCGTATAGGCGTGCTGGATGACCTGCCTGAGCCACCCTGCTATTGTGGTCTTGGAGGCCGCCAGCCCCTGTCTCTGCCCCTTTGCCACAATGAATAGTCTCTCCATTTTTTGGATGTGGCGAGACCTTGCCTGGTTAGGTAGGCGAAGGACTGACCCGGCGATCTAGATGATGCGGGGTTCGCTATGGCCCTCGTGCTATCCGTGGTAGAGTGGGCAGATCGATGGGTTGTTCCCTGTGGAACTTAGTCGAGACTTTTGGCTGGAAGGCCGGAACTGTTCTCAGTCTGACCCCTTGGGGCGTGAAGACAGTGTATGGCTCCGAGCAAGATAGAGCACCCAATTCCCCGACCCTTCTGGCCGAACAGACGGCTACTAGGAAGGCAGTTTTCAGGCTGACCCAGAATAGGTCAGCCTCTAGGATCGGTTCGTACGGGGCCAACTTTAGGGATCCCAGTACCAGGGGGAGGTCCCACGGGGCGACCGTTGGCCTGGTCCTGGGTCGCTGGAGTTCTATCGCTCTCATGAAGTGCACTGCGTCCGGGTGAGCTCCCGGTGAATGTCCCTCCACAAGGCCCACTGCTGCGCCGATTGCTGCCAGTTGAACCCTTATGGAGGAAGGTGCCAGCCCTTGTTCACTCCTTCCTGGAGGAACAGGAGGATGGTGGCCAGGTTGGATTGTTCTGGTACCGACCCCCTCTTCTGGCACCATCGTGCAAAGATGGTCCATTGTCTCTCGTACGTAGTCGTAGTGGAGGCCCTTCTAGACCGAAGTAGCGTGCCCATGACTGACTCGTGGTACCCGGTTGCCGTCAATCTCCTCCTTTCAGGAGCCAGGCCGTGAGTTTCAGGGTCCGGGGGGATGGGTGGAGAACCGGTCCCTGGGACAGAATATCCGGACGGTCGGGTATCCAGAAGCTGGCCAGCGACATCCCTCTGATCATCGTGAACCATGATCTGCATGGCCAGTAAGGGGCCACCATGATGATCGTGACGTGAGATTCCCGGATCTTGGACAGTACCTGCGGGATTAGGGGGAGCGGTGGAAATACGTCACGTGCACTTCAGGCCCAGTCGTGTGACAGGGCATCCTGTGCCCTGAGCCCGGCATCCCTTGTACCGAGAGTAGTACGTGTCCACCTGGGCGTTGTCCTGTTGCCATGAGGTCTATGGACACGGGACCCCATGTTCTCTGGATTTTTGGAAGAGAGGGTGCAACCTCCATTCCCGGTGGATCTGCTGTCGGCTGAGCCAATCTGCTCTGATATTCAATTTGCCCGCAGGTGCACTGCTCCCAGGTGCGAGAGATGTGACTGTGCCCAATTTAGCACCTTTGCTGCCCTCTTGACATGGCCCTGCTCCTGGTCCCCTTGTTTGGCGATGTAGGCCACCGTCACCGGTTGTCGGACGGATCATGGCGGAGCGGCCTAGGATCAGCTTCCTGAAAGCCTTCAGGGCGTGGAAGACGGCTCTCATCTCCAGGACATTGATGGAGAGTTGGGTCTCCATTGGGGACCAAGTTCCTTGAGCTGATGCCTCCCCCAGACAGGCCCCCCAGCCCGAGAGGCTGGCGTCTGTCTCTATGGGGATTGGTCGTGGAGGTTCTAGTGGCACTCCCTTGTCCAGGTTGCTTGTGGTTGTCCACCAGACCAGGGAAGCTCTTACCAACCTCGGCAGGGGCACCACGCACTGGAGATTGTGTTCGTTTGGTGCCCCGCAGGACAGGGCGTAGTTTTGGAGTGGGCGCATGCGCCACCTTACCCAGGGCACGAGGTCGATGCAGGAAGCCATGCAGCCCAGCAGCTTGGCTATCTTCCCCATCGTGGTATGGCTGCGCACCTTTAGTTCGGAGGCCAGCTGCCGTAGGATCTGCCCGGGAGGGTTTGCCCAACCCTCGGCCGAGTCTATGATGAGCTCCGAGGTGTTCGATTTTCTGGGATGGTAAGAGGTGGCTCTTTTCGGTTTACCACCCAGCCGTGATCCTCGAGAGCCCGTAAAGGCCAGCTCGGTATGTGCCCGCGCCTGCCTTGGAGCCTGCCGGATGAGCCAATCGTCCAGGTAGGGGATAATGTCTAGGCCCTGTTCCTGAGCCTGGCTACCAAGGTTATGGAGACCTTGGTGAAGACTCTGGGGGCGAAGAGGCAGCAACGGAAGCGCCTTGTACTGGAAATGATGGCCTAGAATGTGAAATCGCAGAAACTGCCTGTGTTTTGACGATGGGAATGTGAGTAGGCGTCCTTCAGGTCGATGGGCGTCATGAAGTCGCCTACCTTATGCCCTGGGCGTTGACGAATGGTCTCCATCTTGAAACGATGGTGGACCACGTGCGGTTCAGCTGTTTTAAGTCCAGGATAGGCCTGAGTTCCCCCGATTTTTTTGGTACAAGGAAGAATATGGAGTACATGCCCCCTTCTTGTTCCTGAACCGGTACGGGCTGTATGGCCCTGTTTTGTACTAGTTCTGCTAGTATCTGTTGTACCTGGTGAGGGGACGCTCTCCTTCTGGACACCGGGGAGGACACGAACCTGTGAGGGACCGGCGTACGGGATAGCTCGATGGCGTATCCCTTTGACACTACATCTCGAACCCATCTGTCCGATGTAGTGTCCATCCAGCGGTGGGCAAACAGGGCTAACCTTTGCCCCACGGGTGGATACGGGTTCCGCCCGCAAGTCCTGGACCGCTGGCAGTCACTGCTTTCCCCTGAATCCTCTACTTTGGGTACTGGATCTCTGACCCCGAGCTCGGAAAGGGGCGGGCTGATAGCTCTGGAACGAGGGGCCGCGAGAGCTGGAGGGGGAACCTCTACTTCAAAAGGAATGGCTCTGTTGAAAGGACTCCCTGCGGGTCTGACCGAATTTGATTCCGCTCCGAAACTTCCGCCTTGTGGAGGGCGTGTAAGAGGGTCTGGACCTGATTTTGAGGAGGTCCCTACCTTCCTCCTTTTGCTTAAAGTAACTCTGCAGTCCCTCCCCAAAAATGTGGTTTCCCTTGAGAGGTAAATTTTGCAACAAATTCTTGGACTCCATGTCAGCGTCCCATAGCTTTAACCACAGAGCTCTGCGGGCCCGGTTGGTAATGGCGGTGACCTTCGCCTGAAGCCGGAGAGAGTCCACCGCCATATCAGCCAGATACTTGGCTGCGTCCAGGGTACACTCCAGCAGTTCCGCTTCTCTGGACTTAGGGATAGCCTGTTCCTGGAGTTCCTCGAGCCATCGTATCTGCGCTCGTGATGTGTAGATGGCTGTAGTCAGTGCCCTGGCAGTGGTACCCTCAATTTCAAAAGTCCTCTTGAGCATGTCCTCGATTTTTTTGTCTGTGGGGTCCTTGAGGGCTATGGTGCCGCAGGGTAGCACCGTCTTCTTGCTCAGCGCCGCCACCTGTGGGTCAATGGTGGGTGCCTTGCACCAGTTATCTGACTTTTCCCCCTGGACGGGGTACATCCTGTCCAAGTTCCTGCGGTTTGGCACTCTGCCCGGGTCGGGTGCTTGCCATTCCCTGTTAAAAATGTCTTCGATGGCGGGCAGACTGGGAGCGACTCCGTGACCATGGGTCTAAGCTGGATCATTGGATCGAGCTTCGACTCGGGCTTGCACTCCTTGGGGGCCTCCGTGCCCAACCCCATGGTGGCCTTAATCATCTTCATGAGTCCGGGAACTGTGTCGAATGAGCACAACTTCGAGGTTAAGGATGGAGCAGCCTGCAGGTCTATGTCCTCTGTATCTGAGTCCACCCCGTTTCTTCCTCCTCTTCTTCTTCATCCGCGTCGTCTCTCTCCCCTTCCTCCGGGGGGCCATCCCGTGGCGCAACCAGGCGAGGATCCTCGGGCGTGGGTGATTCGTCTGGTGGACCCCTGGGTTTTACTGGTTCCGGACTGGGTGGTCTCACCCTATTTTTGGTGAGGGCTTCCAACTTCTCCATGATCTTGATCATGAAGTTTTGTTGACTTTCCAACATGGCCACTGCTGTCTGTTGGTTCTGGATCAGTAAAGAGCCTGGGTCTACCCATGAGGAGTTGCTGGATCCGGGAATGGCAGGGGCCTGAGGAGGTGTCCTCTCCATTGAGGACAGGTCATCTTCAAGAAGGCAGGCCGCGCATAGGGGACCCGGGGTTTGGGGGAGGAGGTTGGCGTTGCAGGCAGAACACTTCTTGGCCTTAACCATCTGGAAAACGGAGAGAAAGGACACTCTTTAGGAAGGATAGAAGAAGAAAACGATCACCCCTCTATCTCCTCTCTCTTATCCTAACCCCTCTTCCCAATTTTTTCGTTATGATTATTTCTGTTATACACTTAGTTGATAGGAAAAAACTGTGGGACCATAGGGAATAAAGTCCTGAAGGTAGGGGTGCTGTGGGAGGACCCCTACCACAGGGTAAGTGGTGAGGAGAGAACAGGGTTCCGCAGCCCGCTATGGGAGGGGGCCGAGGACACCTTGCGGAGGGAGAAGAGACTCCGAATACATCCACTGGGACCGCTGTGGGAGGGACCTGAGTGGCAGAAAACCCCATAGGGCAGGTACTCCTCTGATCCTTTTTTTTTTTAAATATAATAGCCCGCTAACTGCATCCACGGGGGCTGCCCAGAGTATCTCTCAGCACAAAACAACAAGTCTCAACCCCAGGACCCAAGATGGCTGGTCCTGTGTGTTGCCCTCTATGGCCCAAACAAAAATCATTGTAGCAAGCGAATCTGCCTGAAAGGAGCTGCTGCTGCATCGTGGATCCCCCCCCCCACCTAGGGCCTGGATCAAAGGCAAGCAAGGGGCCATGCCACGCTGCTTCCTGGCCTAGGAGGCCCCGCAAGGAGAAGAAACGCCACGACCATGTGACCCGCAGTTGGATCGGCACGATCCGCCCGATTGGGAGTCTTTGTGCAGTGCCAGGAGCAGTCGGAGGCGTCGCTAGGCCGGGGAATGAAGAGGGAGGCCTGGGAGCTGCACGTGAGAAGTATGGATTCCCCCATCCCCCACGAGGCACTCTCGGTGGGTCCTCCGACCGGCGAGGCGGTCTACTCGCGTTCACTCTCCCCCCGATGCGATGGGAGAAGGAGTCGTGGGGCGAGGGGAGGAGCAGAGCGGCGGGCCGGAGGGGCAGAGGCCCAGGCGGCAGCAGCGAAGCAACGCCGGTAGGCGGGGGACAGGCCTATGGCCTGCATAGTCGCCTGGCGGGAGCGCGCCGGAGGGATTTTTCTGCCTGGAGGCCACCAGGCAGTGGAAACACTTTTTGTTTTTTTTTTAACCGGTGAGACACACTAAGCTGAATGCTTGTTTACAGGAGTAGTCTGACGCCGAGCACTGCAGGGGGGGCTGCAGAGGCTGGAAGGATGGGGAAAAACGGCCACCCTCGCAGCCACGAGGCTGGTAAAACAAATAATGGAATGCTTGGGGCTAGGTTAGGCAGGTAGCCACGCTGCCCCATTACCATAGCGCTTGGAAAGCTGATTAAGACAGATAAAACCAGCATATAAGGCATAAGGATATGCTTGGTGCACACAGCCCCAAAATGAAAGAAAAAAATGTTGATTTAGCCACTAAAAAGGCGAGAGCCAACTATTAAAGATACAGCTATGGATATTAAGCAACATTAAAGGAAAAAATATCATTGTTCCTACCTTGTAGAAGAGAATACAGGGATTCCTGGTATGCGTCTAACCTAACAGATGCACAATTCAAAACTGGAGAGCAGGGGTTCCTGGGACCTGGATATCCTAGAAATCTGATCTGGGTCATGTGCATCTCTAGCCTATCAGGTGGGCTATAACCCATGAGGTAATGTCTGGGAGTGCCATGGATGCCAACCAATCACAATGTTGGTTACCATTTTCTAAAACATAGTTTGAGTAAGATAGTCATATGTATTCTCTGACAATTTGCAAACTACATACTGTAATGGATAATGACTTTCATGGATCAGGATTTTCATTGAATCTGCATTTTTTCTAAGTCTCCAGCAAGTTAACAGAGACCACAAAGCAAGATCACCAGTACTCATTTTCATGTCCCATTAATTGTAGCTATTCTGAGTTAAAAAGAGAAATGTCATAGCCATGTTAGTCTAGTCAAAAACAAAAAAAAAAAAAAACAACAAATATGTTGTGGGTGATACCTTTCATTGGACTAACAAAATTATTTCTCAAACTAGCTCTCAAGAGATAAAACTCTCTTTTTCAGGTCAGAGTGAAAACAGCTGAATAGCATGACAGATATAGAGGTTGGAGATGGATTCAAGACATAGACTAGCAGTTTATACATCAAAACATTATAGTCAAGTCACATTCCTAACAAGCAGGAAGACACTAATTGTTATTTGAGTGTGTCTGTTGAAGAGCTCAACTTATAAGAGCAAAAAGCAACTACATTTTAGTCTGGACCATCAATTCACATTAGTAAAAAACCAAGACAGGAAAAAAAATTCCATTGTTTTTAGAAGGTACAGTACCTGTTAAAAGAGTCCAAGGGTGCTGATGTGGTGGTTCAAGGAGAAACTCTGAAGCATTGTTTTAAGTATTATCACTGGTAATGTGCTAAAAAGACATCATCTTTATTAAGTCATTTTTCTTTAGTGTCAACAAATTGTGTAATTTTTAGTTCAAACATTTGCCATTCCTGACTGTTTTTGAAATTACCTTTTACCACTCTGACAGTAAAATCACTGATGGAGTGGGCTGGTCTTGAGACATGTTCCCCTACTGGTGCATTTTTATTTTTCATGGGTAACTGTGACTCTGTGGCAGTGTTCCCATTAAGGCTGCAGATATGGGGGTTCACTGTACCTTCTCCAAAACTTTCCAGGGGTAGAAATTAAATTATAAGGGTTCATTCGACCATTTGTACAACATTTTTGTTGGGTACAGATACTGCAAACAGAATTATGGGGGAACAGTGTACCCCTTCACACAAAAAATCTACTTGAATTTCATAATTTGTACATGAATCACGTACATTTGGTGGTAAATGGGAACTCTGCTCTATGGTGATTCATTCTTGCTTTGAGTTCCTGTCCAGTTTCACCAATATAGCAGCCATCCTTGCACTGTCTACATTGTATCATATATACTACGTTGCTAGAAGAATAGGAATACGAGTTTTGGATTTTAAATGTGTTTCCATTATGAATGACACATGTCTCAAGAGATAAATGTGTACATAGTTTGCACTCAAGTGCTTTGCATGGCTTTGTACATTTGTCACCTAACTGGAGCTCTGTGGGAAGTTTGCTTTGCTCCAGTTTCTGCTTCAGGTTTGGTGTTTGGTAGAAGGCAAGCACTGGAGGCATGGGACATACATTTTTTAAGAGTCTTATCTTCAGACAGTAGTGGCTGTAGATTTAATTATTTTCTGTAGTTTTTCCAGTTTAGGATTGTAGATTTCTACCAGAGGTGTGCGTTCAGATTTTACTGCCTTGTACCTTAGTAGTTCTTCCTTAGGCCTACATAGTGCAGAATGGATACTTCCATCAATGGTGCTGGTTTTATATTTCCTCTTCCTGAAAGATTATTTTAGTGTACTAAAACATCTGCCCGTGTCCTCTTTGAACAAATGCAGTGGTACCGGATGTATGTAATGTGTATAATGGATGTTTTGGTGTGTGAGGGATGGTAGCTCAAGCTGTGAAGGTAACTGCATCTATCTGTAGGTTTTCTGTATACAGATGTTTGCAATGTTCCATATTTGTAGTGCAACTGTGGTATCCAGGAAATGCACACAGTTTGAGTAATTTATTTGGAATTTTATGGAGGGGTGGAATTTATTGAAACTGTCAAAAAAATGTTTTAAGTTTTCCTCTCCTGCTGTTCATATCATAAAGATATCATTAATATATTGATATTTTAATGGCTTATGGTATTGTGTACTAAGGAATTTTTCTTCTAGATTGGCCATGAAGAGGATGGCGTACTGTGGTAGCATCCTGGAGCCCATAGCTGTCCCCATATTCTGAAGGTAAATATTAGTGTTGAAACTGAAATAACTCTGTGTAAGGATGTAGTCAATAAGTTTGTCTATCGCAGCCGGTGGATATTTGCTGTCTATGGTTGCTTTTTGCAAGTATTCATATCATGCCATTATACCATCTCTGTGAGGAATGTTGCTGTATAAGGATTCAACATCCATTGTAACCAGAACAGTGTCAGGTGGTAGCCAATCAATACTGTGCAGTTTGTTTGAAAAGTCTCTTGTACCCTGTATGAAGATGTTTGTGTGTTGCACTAGCCCCCACAAATAAAAATATATATTGTGGCTGTTTTCAGTAATGGAGTAAGTGACCTTCACTATTTGCAATGGCCGCTTTAGTGTTAGTCACCCTTTTGACGTTGGGTTGTCTTTGTGGTGGTCTTTATGTTTGGCAAAAACATAGTAACCCTTATCACATAAAACCATGGTCAAGGGTATGGCGCATGGGTTTCAATGTGAAAAAGTACAAAAGTATGCACTTAGGGCACAGCAACCCAGGCATGGAATACAAAATATATGGACTGGTACTGATGACCATCAAGCAGGAGGAGATACTTGGTGGTAATCATAACAGATGACTTAACAGTGGCCATGAAGTGTGACAATTCACTAAGGCGGGCAAGTGGGATGCTGCGGTTTATAGGCAGGGGTATCACCAGAAGAAATAGGGAGGTGATGTTGCCTCTGCATAGATCACTGATAAGACCCAAATGAGAGTATTATGTCCAGTTCTGGAAACCACATCTCTGTAAGGACATAAACAGAGTGGAGGTGGTCTAGAGAAGGTCAACTAAAATGGTTCAAGGTTTGCATCAAAAGCCCTGGGAGGAGCGACTAAAGCACCTATACATACAGACTGGAACCGAAGAGGGAGAAGGGACATATAACAGAGACCTTTAAATATCTCATGGGGGGGGTAAATAAGGTAGAGGAGGAGAATATTTGTTTCAGAGGAAAAGGTGCTCAAGAACAAGGGAAAATGCTGCGAAGCTGGAGTGGGTGGATTCAGGATAGATGTGCAGAAGTACTCCTTCACAGCATCAGTGGTGGATTCCTGAAAAACCTTCCAAAGGAGGTTGTGGGGGCAATCATAAACCACAAATGGCAGCAGCAAAAACAATACGGACTGGAACAAAAAAAGCAAAAGGTACTCACAAGGAAGGCAGACAGGCTCAGCTTCTCAGGCACCACTTGAACAACAATTTACCAGCAGCTTTGCATCAGGATAAAAAGAAAAACCTTTCTATTGTTAAAAGCTAGCAGCAGAGATACACATGCCCCTGCCACAAGAACAGCCAAACCTTTTCATACATGACTAATACTTTCTCAAGGCTAAATCACTAAGTTAAAGGGACAGTACAGAATGCTTAATAAAGATATGCAGCAAATATATGTGAACACAACTCACTACCAAACAACAGGCTAAGTACATGAAATATAAATATAGATACAAGCCTAAAAATGTATCTTGGGAAAAAACAAGAAGCCCAAAAAGGGTAGGGAAAAAAACACAAGGGGGAGGAAAATACAAACATATGAACATACGAATGTGCCAGCAGAAACAGACCACCCAGTCTATCTAAGTCTGCTGGAGTGTGCAGCCGACACCCCTAGTTTGCAGCTGCTGCACCCCCCTTCCATTTGTCATCCCACTGCCATCCCCCCACCCTCACTCTCCCCTGTTCCCTGTCCCGTGCCCTTTTGAAGCTGTTCACAGAGTTACATGATAACACCCATTCTGGTAGGGCATTCCATTTTGCTACCACCCTCTCTGTGAAATAGTGTTTAATCATTTCCTTCCTAAATCCACACCCTCTATTCTTAGCCCATGCCCCCTGGTGATCTGCCCCATCCTTATTGATTCCCCTCTGATACTTGAATGTCTCTATCATGTCCCCCCTGTCCCTTCTATCCTCCGGAGTGTACATATTGAGTTCTCTCAGCCTGCTGTCATAGTCTCTCCCCTCCATTCCACATATCATCTTTGTTGCCCTCCTCTGGACTGCTCCAGTAGCCTGATATCAGGCTTTAGGTATGGCCTCCAAAACGGCACACAGTACTCTAAGTGCAGCCTTACCAGTGAACAGAAGATAAGGAAAGTGGGAAGGAAGAGAAGGGATGACAGGTGAGAGAGGGCGGGCCCAGCATCAGCACTTGGGCCCTCTGAGCAATTACCTGGGGCTCTGACACCAGAGGAAGGCCCACCAGGAGCGCAAAAAAAGGTTTACTTAAAGTTTTAGTAGCTTTGACTTGGCTGGCAGCATGATTTAACAGTGCTGTGCTGACTATACTGTTGCTGCGGTACAGCCCAATGAATTGAGTGGTAGAAAAGAATTAGAAAACTGTGGTCTGCAGAATGCTGGAACAGAATTACCTCTAAGCTGCCTGTAAGCCTTACTTGTTGACCATTGACCCAATCAAATGGCAGGGCGCTGATCCAGAGAGACTGCTTTTCAACTCCCATCTCACCCTCCAGTCATCTCCTAGGCCGCCATAGTAGCTTCTAAGTCACTGCCGACTGGCAGTTCTTCGGGGATTGAGAACACAGCCTCTGGGGCCCAAATGCAAGTAGATGACACAGTCACTAATGGATCTGCAGGTTAAACGAGTCTGTGTCTTACAAACTGTTTGAAATGGACTCTCTCAAATGACCTAACTGGTAAATGTGAGTTGTTTTCTGCTTCAGGGGTTGCAGGCTCCAGCAGGCTCTATTCTTGTGTATAACCATATCTGCAGCTTGAAATGGTTATCTCTGTATTTTGATTATGTATGGTTGGTCTTTCTAGGTTTTAAGGAAGGGGGTCTAACGTCCCACTACATTGGAGATAAGCATCAACTTACTGGTGCCAATAGGCCCACACTCCTTTGCTTTGGTGCACTATGTCAGGGGTTATTTTTAACATTCTCCATTATTTATACCAGCATTCCCGGTTTTGCGGACAGATGGTTTGGAAGCAGGGAAGATGGGTGTCACAGAGCCCAGTGCTTTCACTAAGCTGGGTTCCATTCTTGTGTCGACCCATCCTTGACCTTGCTTCCTGTCCTTCAGTACTTCCAGTCTGCTGGTGGTGAGATTGATATGCAGCTAGCAGGCCAATAGCTGGGAGGAGAGTGGTGGAGGGGGTGGGCCTGAGCAACACAGCCAGCCAGCTTAGCAGCTGTTTGTGATGTCATGTCACGGTCGGACTTCATTGTTGTGAAGGGAGAAGGCACCACAGTGGAATGCAATGGCAAGCAGTTTCACAAAGGTGGGACAGTTCAAATTGGCCAGGAGTCAGCAGGACTGTAGAGGCTTAGAGTGATCGGTTTGGGTTCAGTTCAGACAGAGAGTGCATCCACAGTCTGCCATCCATCCATGTCAGGCCTGGGTTGTGCTCTCTGGCACCTGATGAGTGAGTCAGCAACAGACAGCAATGGAGCAGATGTGAGTGATAAAGCTTCCTAGTTCCTATGTTACCCCCACACCAAACCAGGTAGGACAGGGTAGGGTAGGGAGTGGCCCTGACACTGGCCCTAGTAGCCCCCAGGAGAGAGGGGGAAAGGAGGCTCAGGCTGTGGCCCATTGAACCATACAAAATAATCTGCTGCTGTCTCTGTAACTATGCCAAATTGTGGGGTGCAGGAGTCTGTCTTTACACTGAGTTTAGGTGTAGTGTGGGTTGTGGTTTTTTTGAAATTTGTTTTCAATGGACAGGTCTGAGGGGGGCCTTCTTGAGGCTGGTTGCAGTCTGACTCTGAGCGTGAGCACTGAGTTGCTTGGCCTGCTGGGTTGGTGTAGATTTTTGTCAACAGAATGAATAACTGCACTGCTGCTGTCCTGTTGTGTGGAGGAGAGGGTTGGACGGTGATGACACGCTGGCTGGTGGTGCTGTGGCACTGGTTTCATTTATTTATTAATTTTTAACATACAGAAGGGTCTGACTCTGAAGGGTTGGGGGGCTGCTAGAGGTCCATTGGCTGGGGCCCACTAAAACCTGACGCTGGCCCTCAGAGAGGGCTACAAAAAGAAAGAAAGAAGCAAAAAATGAAAACAAGACTAAGAAAGGAAAAGAGGGTGAGTGTTAAAAAAGAAAGAGTTAATTGATAAGGTGTGTATTAGATATGAATAGATAGATCATTGACAGAGCAAAGGCCAATGGCACATTCATAAGGCAGAAAAAGAAATGGGCAGACTGGATGGGCCTTGCGGTCCTTATCTGCTGTCAGCTTCTATGTTTCTATGTTACCGAGGATAAACAATTATGTTAGGACTCCTAATACCACAAAGTTATATAAAAGTGTGCAACACTTTATGTAATGCATAAAATATAAAATGAACAATTCTAGTAAAGATATGGAGAGAGCTGAAAAAATTCATTAAGTCCTGGAGTAACATAAGATTGCAATTTATAGTGCCATTGGTGGGAGCAAAAACAGTGACGGGGTTCAAGAATGCATAGGATCAGCACAAAGGAATCATAGTGGAAGGAAAGGAGGGAAGGAGAAAGAACTGTAGACTGATCATGGTCTGAAGTAATAGTTTAGGTAAGGAGAAGTGGGCATACTGGATGGGCCTATTGGTCCTTATCTGCCATAAAAGTATATGTTCTATAGTTCCATAGCACCACACTGCTTCTACACCTGTAATGCCATCTCCTTAAATGTACTCTGATGATGTTTCATAATTTTATTCCCCTCTTACCTGTGTTACACCTGGAAATGATCTTTGATTTAGTGTGCCTTTCCCAGTTACCAATTTTTAAATAAATAAAATTAGTTTATCGTTCAACAATAGGCTTGGTCCCTAGTCCACCAAGAGCATATACATGGTCATATGAAAGAAGCAGGACAACTAAAATGTATCTGTAAGATTATCAACAAATGTTCAATAAATTCATACTTTTATTTTTAATTCAAAATAATTGCAAATGGATCACTTCTGCCTTAGTGTTCCAAAAACATATGTGCCATGATTACTATTAACTGCATGCAGCGGACTGTTAGTTTGTTGAAAGTGCCAAACTAGTTTTGTTTCTTTGCAAACTAAACTATTTCTACACTTTCAAAAAGTGATCCATTTGGAACCAATTTGCAAGTAAACATAATGATCAATTTTAATTTAATATTTAGTAATACTCAGCATTCACAATTTCTGGCTTTTATTGGATTTATATTAGAAAATGGGCAGAGAGCTTTCCCAGCCTCTGACTGGCTGAACCTCTTGCCAAGGGGTACCTTTATGTGTACTAGAGACTGGGAAATAAAAAGTGCCAGTCTGCCATGCCTCAATGCCAAATTAGTATGACTATGCCAGCTTGAATATAAAATTGAGTAGCCGCCCTTTTTATTCAGCTTGTTAAGTGAGACATGTGAGTAAGTCACCATGTGTCACAACTAAACTGCAGTACCACATAACTAAAAGAACTTTAGCTCAAACAATATCGTTTCTCTTTTTCTTGTTGAGCTTGAAGGACTAGCAGAGTGCACTGCAAACTTTTGACTGGTACTCAAGCCCCTTCCTCTGGTTGCTGGTCGACATTACTGCCACAGGCTGGCATCATGTCTCCAACTGGGAGAGATGATTTGAAGAAAACACCAGCACTCTCATACTGCAGCCAGTGCTGCAGTATCATGTTCTTTCTCCTGACGCTCCACTACCAACAGGATAGACTGTGCTCACTCATACTTACCGATGGTATGAAAACAAACAACCAGGAGGGGATCAGTCATTTTAGTATAAACCATTAGTTCTCAAACTTTGTCATAGTGAGCCTCCCCAAAGCCATGGAAAAGATCTTGAGTGCCCCCCAAACATTGAAATAGTTTTGGGCCTCCCCATAAAAAAAAATCTTAGCACAGTACCTCAGTAATAAAATGAAACTCCTTTGAGTAGTTAGCTTCCATTATATACAGCTTATTGTAAAACATAGAAACATAGAATTTGATAGCAGATAAGGACCGCTTGGCCAACCCAGTCTGCCCGTTTCCCTGCCTACTGGATAAGCTGCAGATCCTAGTTAACCAGCAGCCTACTTCTTACTACCCGCACCCCCTAGAATTGCCTTATGACTGTCCCATGCATGCTTGAATTCCACCACTGTTTTTGACTCCACGGCCTCCTCCGGAAGGCTGTTCCATGCATCCACAACCCTGTCTGTGAAAAAATACTTCCTTAAATTACCTCTGAGTCCCCCCCCATCCTTGTAACCCCACCTCCCCAGGGCAGCCTTACTTGCTCCACTGTTTTTACTCTCAAACCATTGTCACCCCTTGCTGCAGTGCCTTCATCGGTCAGACTGTTTTCTCTGTCTGTTTCCCCTCTATCTGGAATAACATTCATACCCACCTGTCTCCCTTTTCCCCTGCTCTTAAGCATCCTCTCAGAGATCACGTTCATTCCTCCTGTTCTTGCTGTACAACATCTCTGATTAAGCTCTGTATTTGGGTTGTTCTGCCACCAGTCCAAATGATCAGTTGTTACATCTCATTATTTGTTCATTGTTCCTATTTGTTTGCACTATTATTCATTTTGTATTGTTTTGTTTTGTAGTTGCCTTTTGATTTTTATTCACTCCCTACCCTTCCCAATGTACACTTGAAATGAGCCTTGACTCAGAGTGTCTTCCCTGGTCACCAATTTGTAAATAAATACACAAATACACCTACTATTATCCTTTTTCAGATTGCCTCATCCCTTCATACACAATACCTAAAACTCAAAATGTAAATATAGTTCTTTTTTAGACTTGGTTGGGCCTCCTCTGGAATAGGTTGGAGCCTCCCCATTTGAGAAACCCTGGTATAAACAAATGTACACTTTCTAACCAACTGGGAGGGGAGATGAGTAATTTTACTTTTAAGAAGTGGTACCTCTTATTTTTTGAAGCTAAACATTTTATTGTTTGAGTATAAAAAGTAGGAACATGCATACATACATCTGACATCAGCTCCGGATATACATGAATTATCTTACTTACCATACAGTTTACTGCTGGTAGAAAACAAGGTAAAGCATTTCATATCACATGACAGTCTGACTTTGGATGGAGACAGCCAGCATGCTGTTGTGCAAGTTAATTCAGGTTTTGTTACATCCTATGGTAGTATTCTTATTATTGTGATAGAGCTATCATTGTATTTGTGTGGTATCTTATAACTTAAACCCTTTAATCATCTTTTTGCATCTGTTTGTATATGCGCTATTCTTATTGCACTGTTTCTCAATATACAATCAATTAAACAATAAAAGAAACTCTGACCCTTCTAACTTGTGTCCTTGTGTCCTAGTTATTGCTTAAGCATTTCTTTTTAAGGTTTAAGGTTTTTAGGTTTTGGGTACTAGGTGCTCATTTCATTTTATTTAAGTAGGGTCAAAATTCTACCTTTACATAAATTGTGGGCCTTATACATTTTCTATGTCTATAGGTGGGAAGGGTATTGTCGGCAGCAGCCCCTAAACTGTGGATTAAACTGACTGCTGAGCTCTGCTCCACTGACACACACAGTAGGTTTAAATCCCTCCTCAAACTTTGGCTCCTGGCAAATCCTCCTGCCACTGTTACCCTGGGTAGTCCACCTTATCTGACTACAAACTCTCCTTCTGAATCTCGTGCCTCCACAACCTCCTGTTTTGTTTATTCCTTTAACATACCACAGCTCCACCTCCTTCCCCTCTCCTACCCCCCATTTTTCCCATTTCTTTTCCACTCACTACAAATGTATGTTTGGTTGCATGTTATGCTATCCTGCAGTTACCAACCATATACTGTATAGTTATGCATATACCATGTATATGTATACCGTGTAACTGACTCATGTATTTCATTAACCTGTACCTTGTGTGCTGTTGTATGTACTGCACTATTTAACCCTGTGCCATTATAAGTGGCCCGGGTCATGCCTGGAAATGGCCCCTGAGATCAGTGGACCTACCCAGTTATAAAAGTTATAAATACATAAATAAATAAAATAAATAGTGTCCACTGTAAGTAGCACCTATCAAACGTCAGAATTATTACATTCTAATGTTAAGCAACATAAACTATTTACAGTTGATGCAGGTGGCTATGTGTGAGTCTAGGTGCCTCATGGGGAGACTATTATAAGCTCTGTTATGAAGCCTGTAGGGTTGTTGTACTACGGTTGTGGTTGTTGTGGGGGGGAGTGTATATTAGATGCCCTGTTCCCAACACTCTGCAGGTAATAAAGTGCATCTTAAGCATCTTATGTTTAGCCTATGCCAGTTCTTGGGTGCTTCAAGTGGTATCTCTTAAAATAGTGGAGAGCTTTAAATGGGGGTCGGATAGGGTTAAGGGCAAGATATTGTAGTGGGAAGATGAGGGGGGGAAGAGATGGAGCAAGGGGTGGGGGGAGTAGTAGGAATCTAACCTCTGTGCTGAACAATCGAGCAGATGTGATAGACTATTTGGCCTGTATCTGCTTGCAGTTTTGTATGTTTGTAAATATGGACTCTGTATCTAGAGCGCTTACTGTACGTAGAAGGTAGTGGCATAGTACAAAACAAAACAGTACCCACTACTGCCAGTGTCACCAGTAGAGGGACTACTTTGCAGAAAATATTTTTAGTAATTTAAATTAACTGCTTAAACTAATTTTTTATTTTATAATGTTTCTCCCTAAAAAATAGCTGACATTCCATTTTCTAAGCACAATAATACCTTCCAGGACGGATGGTATGGGCTATTTCAGATCTTCCATTGGCTATAAGACCCTCTGTCAGTGATGTCAGGCTTCATTACACCCCTGGGGTGGCCCAGCATAGCCCAATACCACCCACCCTGTTGGGTATTATTGCTAGATGAATAATCCCTCACACACACACTTTCTGCCATGTGTCACAAACGCACAATGTCATGCACTTGGTTAAAACGATTATTATTCTTCTTAGTTTTATTTGGTTCACCCATGCCACAGTGACATACATTTTTCCAACGCTGATTACAGAGCAGGCAAAATACCACCTGGCACTACAGCTCAAGCATACCTTTCAACCTCAGCATTAAAAATCATAGCACGGGAATTCGGAAATCATAGCAAATGGCCAGAATGTGTAGCACTTTCTTATTTTAAGTAATTATATGTCTACAAATAGTGGACCCCATGTAGTTAGTGATAATGAATGTTTCTATCGACTTAGTTCAATGGCTTAATAATTTGTGTGTCCAGAAATAGCTCTAACAATATTATGAACATCAGTAGACCTATGCGGAGCAAGGGTAAATTTCAGGGTAAAAATCATACTGCTGTGCAACATTTAAAGCAGTTGACAGATATGAGCATACAGCATTTCATTCCAGGAGTTATAGCACCAAAGCACCCTCCCTGGAATGATAGCTTTACAGGGGGTTTCTCCCACTGTACCCCCAAGCTAAATATAACCTCCTCTGTGGTGGGCATGCCGGGAGGAGATAGAAACTGTGTTAGCATAAAGGCTATCACTACAGTCCAACAGGAGTGGCAGCTCCTAGCACTGATGTGCCTTAGTAAAACGAAGTAATCCAAGAGGCAGAAGAAACTGGGCGCCATCCACCACAAATCCAAAACATATGCCTGTATAAGTGATGTAACAGTTTAAATGCCAAATGTAGAAAGCACAAAAAACATGAAAGCTGCCCAGGGGAGGGCATCTAAAATGGTGCAGGGTCTGCACCGGAAGACATATGAAGAGAGATTAAAGGAGCTTAATATGGATAGCCTCGAGGAAAGGAGGGAGAAGGGGGACATGATAGAAATTTTCAAGTACCTCAAGGGAGTCAACAAAGTCCAAGAGGGTAGCATCTTTCAAAAAAAGAGGTGTGCAAGAACAAGGGGGCACAATTTGAATATAGAAGGGGGGCAGTTCAGAGGTAATTTAAGGAAGTATTTTTTCACAGAGAGGGTTGTGGATACATGGAACGACCTTCCGGAGGAGATGACGGCCTTACACAGAAAACTAACATGTATTAAATAGTTGTAAAATTAGAGGTGCATTGGCAAAATAAAATAGATATGTGTAAAGAAATGGGTGAAGGTTAAAAAGTAGCAATGCCATGTACATAGTACTGTATCACTAATTATTACTGTAGTTAATAAACCGCTCAGGCCTTGTGGTAGGGGTTTCCTACACCTACATGACACACTGCTGTTTTAAGTTTTTTTTTGTGCTTTCTACATTCAGCATTAAAACTATTACAACACTTACTGTATACATTCGTATGTTTCGAATTTGTGATGGATGGTGCCCAGTTTCTTCTGTCTCTTGGACTGGCATAAAGGGACATGTGAGTGAGGAGTGATCTAAAATCAAGATTGCCCATTTCACTGTCACACCTGTTGTGGCACTGTATTTGCTGAAACTAAAATGAGTTGGCAACTTGATGGATTATGGTTTTATTCTGATTTTTTTTTTATTTATTAAATTTCAGATTCTACTCCTTTGAGACAGAAGCTCTTTTACAAAGGTTCCATGTCAGAGTACATAGATAGCATTGAAAGCTTGAATACAATGTAGTAAAGTAGTAAATACCAGTTACAGTGCAATGAGGTGACAGCAAAAACACAAGGACACAGTATAGATATTCTGGGTTAAGACCCAGTGAAAGTGAGTAAAACAGTGGGAAACAGTTTAATGCAGCCTATATGGCATTGTCTGGTAGAAACTAGCACAGTATTACCTAGGCACTAACTTTAAGTAGAACAGGGCAGGCAGGGCCTATCGGAGAGATTATGGAGAGGATAGGGAGGACGGTAGAGGAGGGAGGGAGGAATAAGGGGAACTGTCCAGAGGGAATAAGTGAAAAATCCAGAAGAACAGAGTGGTTGGGAGGGGGAGGTAGCCTATGTGAGGGGAGAGATGGAGAACAGGATGTGTGTGAGGAATAGGGGTGTAGGAGGGTGGGTGGGGAGAGGGAGGAATAGGGTGGAATGTAGATGAAAGTGTTAGACTAAGTGAAACAGTTGCACTCAGTTCTGGCTATAAGTGTCTGCCATAGCTTATGTTTAAAGAGGTGAAGGGTACATGAATTGGTGGTATCACTGCTCAGGGAGTTAAACATCTTCGGGGCTCTTCCAGCAAAGGACATCTGGCCATGGGAGGTGCAAGATTGGGGAACCAGTAGTGTGCAATTTTCTGAGCTTCTGGTGTTGTGAATGCTGATGGCTGGGCTGAGGAGATTCTGGACCACAGGGGGCATGAGACCAATGGATGCCTTTTTTACTATGAGGCAAGTTTGGTACGTGATTCTTCCATGTAGATGTGTGTAGTGGGCCATTCCAGTTAGCAATCGGCAGGCCTTATTCAGTGCTAATGAAATTCGTTGTAGTGCTGTAGCCATGGTCGCTCTATATATGAAAAGCTTGTAGTCTGTGATGAAGATATTGGAGATCTGGACTGCTAGGTTAAGGGCTTCAGGTGTCATGCTGTGCTTATGTTTATAGAGAAGGCCGGTGCGGATATTCATTGATTTAGCGATCGTGTTGATACAACTGGACTGGAGCAGGGTACTGTCCATGGTCACACCGAGGTATTTGAAAGTTTGCATCTGTTCCAGATAGACACCAGAGCAGTTTTTGATCGCTAGTTGTTTGTTTTTATATTTGATGTGTGTGCCATAGAATAGCATAGTCTTAGTTTTTCTGTACTTTAGTGCAAGTTTCTATGCTGCAAACCAGGTCTCAACTTCCGTAAAACTTGTCTGGAGTTGGTGTTCCAAGTGAGTGGGGCCAGGGTTGAGTGCAAGAGTCACTAAATCATCTGCATATAGGATGATCCGTTCTTTGCTGGCAGCAGGGTGGTTATTCAGAATTATACCATGGACCACGGACACTGACCAATGAGAACGGCAGGCTGGCACCTTACCTCCATTGTAAATCCTCTGATAATCACCGCAAAAGGTGCCAGCCAGCCACATCTTGTAAAAAAAGCAATCCAATGGTGGAATCGTGGAACTCCAACTGCCATCTTGTTTCCCCACTAAGCGGAGACCGTAATACAGCAGCTCTCTACAGCAGGGGAAACAAAACAAAAACACTGACTGCTGTACTATTGAGTCACTTATTTAAGCATTATACCAACTACTGTTTTTTTTTTAAATAATAAAAAAGCAGTACTTGGCATAATCGCAATAAGCCACTCGGGGGATCTGGGTTATTGGGGGATTTACCACGGCTGGCGTGGATTTACCCACTCAGCTTCGCCTCATGGGAAAACCACTCCAGCCGTGGTAAATCCCCCGATAAGCCACCCTCGTGGCTTATTGCTTAAATATACTGAAGAGTGATTAACCTCTAGTTAGCAGCACACATAACTAGACTGCACACATGTGGCACAGTGAAAACATCATAAGCAGTATTTTGCATTGGGTCTTAGGAACAACAAACAGTTATGACTAAAAATGGATAACAATTTCAGGTAGTAGATCAGGGAAGGGCTTTGGACATGGCCTACCTAGACTTTAGCAAGGCATTTGACTCAGTCCCACACAAAAGATTAATATACAAGTTAGCCAGCCTGGGAGTGGGTCCCAAGATGATAGCCTGGGTAAAGAATTGGCTGGAGAATAGGACACAGAGGGTAATAGTAAATGGAGTCCACTCTGAAGAAAGAGGGTTACTAGTGGGTACTGCAGGGTTCAGTATTAGGACTCGTCCTCTCAATGTCTTTATGTACATTGCAGAGGGACTGGAAGGAAAGTATGTCTCTTTGCAGATGACACAAAGATCTGCAACAGAGTTGATGCACAAGTGCGGTGGAAAGGATGAGAAGGGACTTGCAAGGTTAGAGGAATGGTCAAATGTATGGCAGCTTAGAGTCAATGCTAAGAAGTGCAAGGTAATGCACTTGGGAAACAAAAACCCAGGGGAAGAGTACACAATGGGGGTGAGATACCAACAACAACAAAAATGGAAAGGGACCTGGGGGTAGTCATATCAGATGACTTAAAGGTGGGCAAGCAATGTGAGAGGGCAGTAAGGAGGGCTGGGGGATACTAGGATGCATAGGGAGAGGCATCACCAGTAGAAAACAGGAAGTTGTTATCCCTCTGAACAGACAGCTGGTGAGACCTCATCTGGAGTACTTTGTGCAGTTCTGGAGACCCAATCTCTGCAAGGACATAGACAAGATGGAAGCTGTCCAGAGGAGGGCAACTAAAATGGTGCAGGGTCTGCACCGGAAGACATATGAAGAGAGACTAAAGGAGCTTAATATGTATAGCCTCGAGGAAAGCAAGGAGAGGGGGGACATGATAGAAACTTTCAAGTACCTCAAGGGAATCAACAAAGTCCAAGAGGGTAGCATCTTTCAAAAAAAGAGATGTGCAAGAACAAGGGGGTACAATTTGAAGATAGAGTGGGGGCAGCTCACAGGTAATGTAAGGAAGTATTTTTTCACAGAGAGGGTTGTGGATGCATGGAACGGCCTTCCGGAGGAGGTTGTGGAGTCAAAAACAGTATTTGAATTCACGCATGCATGAGACAGTCATAAGACAATTCTAGGGGTTGGGGGTAGAAAGAAGTAGGCTGCTGGTTAACTAGGATCTGCCTTATCCATTAGGTAGGGAAATGGGCAGACTGGGTGGGCCAAGCTGTCCTTATCTGCCATCAAATTCTGTTTCTAGGCAAGTGCTCTTATGAATTCATCCACCCAATACAGCCAAATTAGCTTGCATTAGTCTCATTTTTGTAAAATTAAAAATGAGTAGAGCTTATACTTTTATGTGCCCAGTGCGTTCTCAATAAACCAGCCAAATTTAAAGGGACACCGTCAACCTGTTTTGCATCACATTATTTCTAGTTAAAACTCCACACTTTGTGAGTGCTTACCTTGTCCCAATTTTCACCTTTTCCCCCACAAAAGACAAACCACTTATATGTTGTTGTGCTCAGATTGGCAATTAATTTATTGTATATCATCTTTCCATTTCTATTTCCATCATCATTTATTAATGTCTTTTTACAGTTGTATTATTATTGCATCCACATATCAATTTTTTGATCCTCTCTCTCTCTTTTCTTCTCGCTTCCCCAGGTGAAAACTGTGACCGCTTTTTGTCCTTCCATATCCTCTTCTTCTCATCATATTTCTTTTTTATTCCCCCCTCCCCATCTCCCCCCCATTTTTCCCTCCTGCCATCCACCTCTGACAAACCAAGTCGTTCCCTTCTCCTTTTACCACTTTTTCTTTCTCTTTCATCGGGTGGGTGGGTGGTAGCAAAACTATAGCAAAAGTGGCTGAACCACCACTGCGTTGGTCTTTTTGTACCCCCTTTCGCCCCTCCCCTTCCTGTTTGCTTGTCTATTGTCCTGTCTCCCTGGCCCCTCCCCCTGCCTTCCCCTTGCCTGAGCAAACCAATTCTGGCCCAGGATAAGGGGTGCACCAGGACAACTTGGTCTGCCCCTTAAAGGGCAAACTCCATTGTCCCAGATTTTCCCCTTTTCCCCCACGAATGAAAACCACTTATATGGTGTTGTGCTCAGATTGGCAATTAATTTATTGTATATCATCTTTCCATTTCTATTTCCATCATCATTTATTAATGTCTTTTTACAATTGTTTTATTATTGCATACACATATCAATTTTTTTATCCTCTCTCTCTCTTTTCTTCTCCCTTCCCCAGGCGAAAACCTGGGTGCCTTCTTCTTCTTTTTTCTGGTAGGCAATGGTGAGAACCGAGACCGCTTTTTGTCCTTCTGTATCCTCTTCTTCTCATCATATTTCTTTTTTATTCCCCTTCCCTCCTCCCCCATTTTCCCCGTAGTCTGTCTCCAGCTTGCATTGGATGACTGCTTTCCCTTAGGATCACCCCTTCTTTTTTTTTTTTATCTCCTTCCTGTCTCTCCATGCCTCGATAAATCCCATCATTTCAGTATTAAACACATCTATCACTAAGTCTGACAGGTGCACCCCATCTGATCTGTAAAAATCATCTACCCATTCCTCCACCCTGTGTAGAATTATGTGGCCCTCTATGCTCCTTATCAATGTGCCTACCCTTCAGTTCATCTTTCTCCTGGCCCTGTCCACTGCTGCATGGCTGTACGCATGCCTCCATACCCTCCTTGGTATCATGTCGGACCAGGCTATGCCCACTCTTAGCCACCACTCCCAAATCTTCCACAGGTCTTGCTTCACTTGCATATATGTGTCTTTTTTTTTTTTTAAACATAAATTGATGTGTTAATCTCAGTCTTATAGTAACCGAATATACCTTCTGTAACTGGCCGACTGCCAGCGCCCCTTTTTTAAAGTACTGTCCACTGTCTGTCCTGTAGCTGCCCACTTTGAAGCAGCCCCTATTCAGAAGGAGTGAGAAGAATAATTGCCTGGGTCCTTGCCCAGAAACTCCATGCCTTTTTTTAGCATGGCCGTTACTTGGTAACTCGTCATTTCTTCCCATCCCCGTGCACAAACAATCTCCCTGTTTTTATCCCCCCCGCTCTGCGGCGTATGCCCACAAAGCCTTTATCTAGCATACTGCCCTGTCTATGTGCGCCTTAATGGTTACTGCACACCCATTCCCCACCTGATCTGTTTTTGACCTCTTGATCATAACTTGTATCTCCTTCTGCCCTCAAGTTATGTCCCTCCATTCAAGCCCCCTGTCCTCCTCCCCCCAGCCATGTCCCACTATGTCACTCACTCGTAGGGCCCCTGCAAATATTACTGAATAGATTGTGTGAAACAGCTGAGCCTTGTCTCTGGACCTGCAAATTGCCGGGAGTATGCCCCTTAACTTTGCTAGCCAATGTTCCGCTATTGGATGCCTACCACCCATGGGCCTCTTGTTCAACCTACTCCAGCCTTGCATCACTCTCCTGATCAGCATTGGTTTCGCTGGGTCCTTCCACCACGTCAGGCTGCACGCCAAACTAATCCCCGCTAGGTAAACCCCATCATGGTGTGGGCCGTTCCTCTCTGCCATTGGTCCACTGTAAACTTCCCTAGCTGCTCCTCAGTAAGTGGCCCACTTACCTCCATAATATGTTTTTCCCTAAATGCTTGCAACACTCGTCATGACCCTTCCTAGGCCCTCAAGGTCCGTGGTGCCCAGGAGTTGTGAAATAGCATTTTGGCTCCCTCTTGCCCACGTCCCAGATGTTCATTGGTATGGGTGTTTTCTGCTCCTCTGCTACCGGTGCCAGCATCCGGAAATGATCCAGCTGCAGACGGGAAAGGCTGTCAGCTAAGATATTCTTAACCCCTTCTATATGCTTGGCCCTAAATGACATCTTCAATTGTAAAGCTCTCAACACCAACTGCCTCAATACCCGCATGACCGTCTCAGATCTGGCCCCCCTGTTGTTCAAAACCTCTACCACTGCCTTGTTGTCACACCAAAGTGTGACTCTCTGATTCCGCAACTCCTCTCCCCACACTAGGGTACAGACCCAAATAGGCATAATTTCCAATAGTGTAATGTCCTTTACCCATCCATCTCTCACCCAGTCTGCTGGCCATGGTTCCGAGAACCAATTTCCCCTAAAATAGCCCCCCATCACAAAACCTCCCACCGTATCTGTATATAAGTCCAAATCAGTGTTGTAAACCCATTCATCCTGCCAGAATGAGCAGCCATTGTAGTTGCTAAGGAATTCTTCCCACACTTTGAAATCTTCTTTTACCTCCTTCGTTACATCCACCCAGTGGTGTGGTCCGGTTACTCCTGCTGTTGCTCTCGCTAAATGCTTAGTGAAAGCCCGCCCTGGTCCAATTGCCCTACAGGAAAAGTTCAGATGCCCCAGCGCTTGCTGTACCTGATGTAATTGTACCCACCTCCTGCTCGTATGTACCCGGATGAGGTCCTTTAGCTTTGTTACCTTGTTGTCTGGTAACCGAAACACCTCACTCAGTGTGTCTATCTCAATTCCCAGGAATTCTAACACCTCACTGGGACCTACGGTTTTATCCGATGCTAATGGTACCTCCAGCTCTGTACACAGTTCCTGAAAAAGGGCCAGCATCCTCTCTGTCTCTCTCCTTCCACTGCCTAGCAATAGAAGGTCATCCAGATAGTGCATGACCACCTTGAAACCGATTTTCTCCTGAAATATCCACTGCAAACAGGTGCTGAATGCTTCAAAAGTGGCACAGGCTACCGAACATCCCATGGGCATCACTTTGTCAAAATAGTATTGGCCCCCCACTTTAAAACCCAATAGATCCCAATCCTCCTTTCTAACTGGCAGCAATCAGAATCCAGACTCTATGTCTGTCTTGGCCATCTATGCATCGGGTGTTGCCCATATAATCTGCACTGCCTCTTCTAATGTGGAGTAGGTAACCCTGCTGTGCTCCTCACTTATGAAATCATTCCCAGAGTCCCCCTGTGGGAATGATAGATGGTGAATCACCCTGTATTCACCACTTTGTTTCTTGGGCACCAGGCCCAGTGATGAAATTCTCATATTCCATAATGGGGGGGTTGGGTACAGCCCTTCGACTCTGCCTGCCACCCTTTCCTTCTCTATCTTTTCTGTCAAAATGTCCTCTTTCCCTTTTACAGACCCCAGATTGTTAGCCTCTCTTGCCCTTCTTGGGCCTTCTCACTGCAACGAAAAACCTGTCTTAAAGCCATTATTAATCATTTTTGCTAATTCCCTGTCTGGGTAATCTTTTAGCCATTTTTCCCATGCCTCGATCTTGATGGGAGTTCTGGCTTTCTTAAATTGCTCCCCCCAATCCCCCTTTTTTGACTCCTCTTGCCCCCTACCCAGTCTCGTTCCCCCTTCTGATCAGTATGTTTGGTGACCCCTACCCCCATATCCTCGACCTCTTGACCCTTTATTCCATGCCTGGCCCCTGTAGTCCTGGCCTTCCCGAAAGGGCTGCTGGTCTGCTACCTGTCCCCCCTCCCTCTCTGGGTCCCCTGTGGCCATGCTGTCCTGCATCTATTCGCAGGGTGGGTTCCCCCACATTTTCATCATGCATGCCAGAACCGACATTGAGGCCATGAGAAAAATGCCCTGTTTTATTCCCAGCAACACTTCTGGGATATTCCCCCTCTTTTTCCCATCTCCCCCTCTTGCGTGGATTGATCCATTACATAGTCCGTCCACAAGTCTAACTGCTTTGTGTCCCACCTCACATCCCCATATGTTGCCATTCTTTGCCAGAAGAACTCGTCATAATATATCCAACCTACCCCCCCTTTTGCCTTCGCCCTTCTGATAATCAGCGAATATGTAATAAGGGGTATGCTCAATTCTGGCTTTCTTTTCCAACACTATCGCTGAGTACGGCGTAAACTCACGAACCAGCCATCCCATGTCTTCCCTTTTGTAAATTTGTCCTCATCTTTCTTGCCCAATAGAACCACTGCTGCCGCTATCTCACTTTTCCCAATACTTTCCGTTTCCTCATATTTGGCTGCCACCTCCCTACTCACTAATGCAAAAATGTCCACATACTCCCCTTTCCATATTTTCTCTTTCGTAGCCAGTGGTACATGCTCTCCTATCCGCATCCCAGGGGTTCCTATTTCTCTTGTTCCTTTTCCTATGTTTTCCATCCCCTTATCAGCTTCCTTTGATGTTTTGTTATCTGATCTAATCTCTGCTAATGCTGATTCCATCTGCCCCAAACCCCTGTCCCAAGAGCCGTAATAATTTGTCCTATGTATTCCTTAATACTATCTCCTACTGTCCCTGATACATTACCTGGGGGCCTTCCATTTTCCTGTAGCCTGTTGTCATCGAGATGCCCCGGCCTAGTTTCCTGTGGCAAGGTGGCTGGTTGGGGCATTATCTGCAGCGGAACCATCATGGTAGGGGGATCCAGTCTGGATTCCACTGGCGGGAACACCACTTGCTCCTGGGGAGGTACTGATGGCTCTGGTACACGGGGCTACGGCAGTACTGGGCTGACTGGTTGGGGTGGCACTGCTGGTGGTTTCCCCGCTGGTCGTTTCCCGCCACCCCCTTTTCCCTTTCCTGCTTTCTGTTTCTCCCCGGATCTCCCTGGTTCCTCCCCTTCCACCATCTCCACATCTTGTTGGCCTTCTCCGCCAGCTTCACAATAGCCTTGTAGGCATCTTTCTTTGAGGGCCTGTTCCATTTTGGTGCCATCCTTTCTCTTGTGCCTGTATAAATTCTGTAAAAACTGACAAAACATTTTTAATAATAAATCACCCCACTCATCCCCTCTCTCCTCTCCCCCCTTTTTTTGTGTGCCATCCTCTGTATGAGGCCTGCTTCATCATCGTAGGCCATCTGAAACCATGCCGCATGGCTCGGGGCCTTGCCTAGGGCCATCCTTCCCCTGGCCTCTTCTCTCCTTCCATTGATATCTCCTTGAAACGGCCCTCCAGTTTGTTGGTTTTTTAGTGTGTATATATATATATATATATTTTTTTTTAACTTCTCTCTGGCCCCCATTGGCCTCTCCCCCAACATGACACCCTTTGCGCCAATCACCGCCTCTCATGGCCTTCTAGGCCTATTCATGCCTTCTCATACATGCTCCCACATGGTACAGGCTCCTGGCTCACAGGTCTGTTCGCCTTTTTGCCCTCATAGCCTCCAGCTGCCTGTGTGGCCTCTCGGCCTTACCCACCTTTTCTCTCCTTGAGGGCCTTGTGTGTCTGCCATCTTTCGGCGTGTCGACCACTTCATGGCCCCACCATCCTGCTTCCCCCTCCAGCTGCTTTTTTTAAAGGAACCCCCCAATCCCCTTCCTGTAATTGTCCAGCCACGTGGCACCCTCCGGCATCTGATGTCACCATGCAGCAATCTCACATTGCACTCTCTCTCCTCCCCTCCTGTCCCGATAGACCTCCCAATCTGTCCCTTCTACATCCCACTGCCACCAGGATTAAATGCCTACTGCCGTGCCTAATTAAAACAGAAACTCCACAAGGCCCTACTTTTTCAGCGAGAAAGCACTAAACTTCTTGTTCACTAGGCTGCATTGTACCTGCGGCCTCTGATGTCACTCCATGTGTACGCTTAGGCTGATCGCCCCGGCCCTACCATTCAAGCTCTCCATTTTCTCCCCCTTAAGCTTGTATCAGCTCGATTCTTCCTCCCTAAATGCCCCAAAACAACACAACAGTAATCAAAAGGGGGGGTACCTTTTTTCGGGTAACCAGTATGTTTTGCTCGGTCCACAGCTTGTTTCCCAAAAATACCTGCCTATTGCCATGCCTAATATAACGAGAAAATGCCACAAAGTGCTGCTTTTTCAGTGAGAATGCACTAAACCTTTTATACACTAGGCTGTATTGTACCCTCAGCATCTGACGTCACGCCACATGTCCGCTTAGGCTGATTGCCCCGGTCCCATATTCCAAGCTTGCATCAGCTCGATTCTGCCTCCCTAAACATCCCAAAACAATGAAAGGACAGCAATAAAGAGGGATGTAGCCTTTTCCCGGGTAACCAGCATATTTTACTCACTCCAACGCTTGATTCTCTCCAAAGTGCACTCATGTAGCATTATGCGCTCATCGCGTGCTGTACTGTGAGCATCTCTGCCCCTCCAGCTCCCCCCGATGCAAGCGGCCACACTTCTCTAAGCCTGGCCTTACTTGCCACAATTCATTCTCTGAACATATCTGTCCTACTGAGCCACCCAGACAGATGCCAATGGCCACAATTCACTAAACCTGGTGCTACTTGGTCCCCACAACTCATTCTTTAAAACATATCTGCTCCTACTGAGCCACCCAGACAGATGAAAGCTGGCCATGAATCTCTAAGCCTGGCATTGCTTGCTCATCACAATTCATTCTTTTAAACTTAGCTGTTCCTACTGAGCCACCCAGACAGTATTATTACTCTTAAAGTACCACATTCTGCTTTTTTTATATTGCCTTAAGTCTTACCTTCTTGTAACTCAATGCACAAACCTCAGCTTCACTCCACGTTCCCAATTCGACCAATCTGGCATGCTGCAGTGTCAATGTATAACAAAACTACAGCAAAAGTGGCTGAGCCACCACTGCGTTGGTCTTTTTGTACCCCCTTTCACCCCTCCCCTCCCCTTCCTGTTTGCTTGTCTATTGTCCTGTCTCCCTGGCCCCTTCCCCTACCTTCCCCCCTCCTTGCCTGAGCAAACCAATTCTGGCCCAGGGGAAGGGGTGCTCCAGGACAACTTGGTCTGCCCCTTAAAGAGCAAACTCCATTTTCCAAAAATCCTCGATATTGCTGTTTGTTTTGTCTGTCTGCTTGTTTTGTAGAACTGAAATGCATGTTAATGTATATTTATAAACAACGTTGTTTTATTTCAGATCCTGTAACTATTCTTATTGGATACTTCCTGAACATTAGAAACACCTCTTAACAGTGCAGTCAATTATGGTGCAACAGCCTCCAAAACTCCAACTGAATCATGATAGGCTAGACTTTGTTGGGGATGTTCCCAAGTCCTGGAAAGATACAGCGGGAGTTGAGCAAGGAATGTAAACAAACCTATTTTTGTGTGGTAACACCAGTACAGTGGGCAGTCTGTTTCTCACTTTTTAAAGGAAAAAAAAGAATCAAAATCAAACTACCAGCTACATCAGCAATCTTTACAGAATGTTGGCAATCATAAAATGTGTTTTTTAAACTAGGAACATTTTGAGGCCTAAGGTGGTTGACAGTATCCTAAATTTAATCTCTTGACCAACATTAAAGTGAAACAAAAAATCTTCTAAAGGAAGAATACCATTTAACAATTAATACCCAAATGGAAAAGAGTTTCGGGTAATTCTGAACACTCAGTTTACACTTACTTTCTTGTTGTTCTTCTTGAGAAGATTTCTGTTATTTGTAGTACAGCAGAAGCCACTTAATCAGGGTGCGCTTTAAGGGGAAAGTTTGGTTTAAGGGGATGTTCATCTAGTCACCAATTAAGTGGCTATGTTATCCTATTAGGATAGCTTCTTTTATAGGGGATGGCAGTTTCATTTAAAAGGGATGATTTGTGGATGATTTGTGGTTTCACCTGCCCTTACTTGCTGAGTGAATCCACCATTCACAACTAATTAGCAACTAATCATGGCTCATTTGCACCTTTTGTGTCCAGTAGCACTGAACCAAACCTGTAAACTCAGCTCTGTAACAGCTAACAGCTCACTCATTCATATGCTGGATGTCCATTTACTTATGCAGGAAGTCTATTCTTCTTTTTCTTACAGTTCTGTGCTCCTTACCTCCCTGCCATGGATAACAATAGGGTTGATCTGCCTCTCGTTGAGAAAATCAAAGTCTTTGAGGAACTGAAACAACCCGTGCATCCATGGCTAAAGCTGTGGCCTAGTTTCAATTTTCTAAAAGCCAGGTCAGATGAACAGGCACAAAAAAAAAGATGACATTGTGTCTGACTGGCTTGCCAACACAAACACTTCCCACAAAAGAAAACAAGATGGAAAGGGCACACAGGTGGAAGACACCCATCAACTGTTGTTCACTAATGCACTAACTAAAGATGCCTGTATCTCTAGCTCGATCAAGAAGAAGAAGGCAAATGAGATAGCCACCCATCTACACTGTGAGGATTTAGAAGCAACAGGTGGATGTCTGTCTCATTGAAAGGTGCACCAGAATATTGTTTGCAAGAAGAAACAAGGAGAAAGAATGGATGCAGATGATGCCTCCACTGATCAATTGGTTAAAAATGTCCTCCCTGTTCTGATTGCTGACTATGCCCCTTCAGACATTTTTATTGCTGATGAGACTGATGTCTTTTACAGGGGATATCCAGACAGATGGCACATTCAGAAAGATCTTCAGCTGCTTGGCAGCAAAAAAGCCAAAGATAGCGTATCCCTACTGTGCTGTTGTGGCATGCTAGGCACAGAAAAATTGCCACTGTTTGTTGTTGGGAAGAGCAAGTGCCCCTCCTGCCTCCCAAAGGATCTTACCACCCTGCCTGTCACACATGTTAGCTCTGCTAATGCATTGATGACCTCTTACCTGTTTAATGGGTGGCTGGACACATGGAATCAGAGGCTACAGTGCAGCAGGTGGAAGGTGCTGCTGCTGGATGACAGTTACAGTGCCCAACCTGCCAGCATTGTTGGCAAGTTTAGCCACATTAATATCCACTTCCTGCCATTGAACACTAAGAATTTGAGTCAGCCCCCTTGATAGGGGGTCATAAAGAATTTTAAAGGTCACTACAGGTTCTTATTTTCTGAACAAATTGTTGGCATCATTGACAGCAGACCATGTCCCTGGCAACAGAGGTCACACCCCGAGGAAATCTGCTTTACACAATTTTTGTGTTCTGTAAGGTGTGGACCTCTGTCAAAGCCACCATAATAGGCAGCCTCTTCAGGAAACCTGGCTTTGATCCTGCAAAGGAACAAGAGGAGCCAGCAGAGGGAGCTGAGGCTATGGACAATCCCCTGGCTGATGTATGACCAGCTAACTTCACTGAGGAGGAGTTCCTTTATTTTGTGGAAATTGATGACCAGGAGGAAACAGAGGGAGAGATCACAGTCAGTGCCATTTGTGACACCCTGTCACAAGAAGAACAGGATGAAACAGAAATAAAAGAGTACCCAAATTATGCCAATAACATCCCCCCCTGCATCCATCACAAATAAAGAAGCACTTGCCCACATTGCATCCCTTCATGACTGGTGTTTATAAAACAGGGAAATACACCAGTGGGAGCATCTATCTGGAGGGGTAACATCCTGAGCCGTATATCTGCAGATGCAAAGCAAGAGAAAATTGCTGACTTTTTCCTGTAATCGGCAGACCTCCTGACTTCCTGGCCTCAAGCTAAGATAAGATAAGTGTAAGTTTTACTGATGTTTTAATCATATCTTCAAATAAAGTTTAACAGTGGAGACAACCAGCACTAGTTTACGAAAGAGCTGTAATCATGAACTGTGCGGTATCTGCTGCATGTCTACTGTATGTCTGCAGCATTTTACATTTTACTGTGCGCCCATAGCAAAGTTATTTTTTTCACCTCCGGTAGCTTTTCTGTTAAAGGAGATGCCCACTTTAAGGCGACGAATAGTCCACCATGGAGCCATCCCCTTAAAGTGGCTTCTACTGTACTGCTAGTACTAGCAGTGGTGGATATAGCTGTCCTGTGGATCCTGCAGGAGCAGGACCCTTCTTGGCTGGTCACAGAAAAAAAATCAGTGTGCACTGCTGAAGTACTTTAACCCCTCACACTTAAGAAAAAGTGACTTTTGAAACTAACTTCGCATGGACTATATGTCATTCAGATGTGAAGAGGTTAAATTGGACAAAAAAGGACAGCCTGCTTGCACACTTAATCAGCAAGCAGTTTGTTCTGTGGCAGCAGTTCACTCAGATTTACAGCAACCTTGACTTAAGTATGTAGATGTTTAAAAAACCTGCAATTCCTTTATAGATCTGAATTTGCTACTCCCTTTGTTCTGAATTCTAGTTGGGTTTCTTGATATCAGATGTCAGCTGAGGGTTCAGACTGTGCTCAACAAAGCCTGCAGACTCACCCTTGATGTTGAGAGTGGCACTCACAACTGTACTCTGTACAAATATGCAAATTGGCTGTCATTAAAAAGCTGTCAAATTCCAGATTTGCATCCTAAGGAAGAAGGTGCTATTGGGTAAAACACCACCTTGTGTAGGCAATTTGATCAAGGTGGCCAACTCATCACAGGTCACCAGAGGGAGGACTAGAGGGGCCTTGGCTATCCCCTTTCTTCGCACCTCACTTGGGCAATGTGCATTTCCCTACCGGGCCCACCCATGAATGAATGAACTCCCTGGTCACCTCTTGGCCACCAGTTGTCTAGCACAGTTCAAAACTGACCTCAAACAGCACCTAATAATACTCTTTAAGTGCACCTGCCCCTGGGTCCAGCCATAACTGCTCTCTCTGCCCCCTAGCCACATAGAAACATAGAATTTGATGGCAGATAAGGACCGCTTGGCCCACCTAGTCTGCCCATTTCCCTACCTGATGGATAAACTGCAGATTCTAGTTAATCAACAGCTTACTTCCTCCTGCCCCCCACTAGAATTGCCTTATGCCTGTCCCATGCATTCTTGAATTCTCCCACTGTTCCTGACTCCACAACCTCCTCAGGAAGGCTGTTCCATGCATCCACAACTCTCGTGAAAAAATACTTTTAACATTACTTTGCCGCCGCCCCCTCTATCCTCAAATTGTGCCCCCTTGTTCTTGCACATCTCTTCTCTGAAAGATACTACCCTCTTGTACCTTGTTAATTCCTTGAGATACTTGAAAGTTTCTATCATGTCCGCCCTCTCCTTCCTTTCCTCAAGGGTATACTTATTAAGCTGCTTTAGTCTCTCCTCATATGTCTTCTGGTGCAGACCTTGCACCATTTTGGTTGCCCTCCTCTGAACAGCCTCCACTCTGTCTATGTCTTTACGGAGATGGGGTCTCCAGAATTACATGCAGTACTCCAGATGGGGTCTCACTAACTGTCTGTAGAGGGGGAAAAAAACTTCCTGTTTTCTACTGTTGATACCTCTCCCTATGCATCCCAGTATCACGCCCAGCCCTCCTTACTGCCTTCTCACATTGCTTCCCCACCTTTAGGTCATCTGATGTAATTACTCCTAGGTCTCTTTCAATTTTTGCTGTTTTTATTAACTCACACCCAGTGTGTACTCTTCCCCTGGGTTTTTGTTTCCCAGATGCATTACCTTGCACTTCTTTGCACTGAATCTGAGCTGCCACGTATTTGACCATTCCTCCAACCTTGCCAAGTCCCTTTTCATTCTTTCCACCCCACTTGTGTATCAACCCTGTTGCAGAGTAGCAAACACTAGACAGGTCTCAGGTACCCCTTCCCTTTGTCCCTTCTCATGACTTGCCTCAGCAATCAGTTTGCATCATGCTCCTTCAACACCCGCCACCCCCTTCCCCAACTCACAATCCCATCAGTTTCCCTAACAGTCACTACTAATGCAGGCTGCCTGACCATGCCCCCTCACTCCACACCATTTTACTCTAGCATGTCTTCTCTGCTCAGCCTCTCCCCACCATTTCTCCCTATATCTTATCGCCCTTCTTCCCACACCCTTCACCTCCATCACAGTACATACCTCTCTCTCGTACCTCCTTTCTTCACCCCACTGCCAGCTATCCCCATGTCTCTGAACTACTGACAAGGTACTTTGTGGCTGCTTATCCCCCCCACCCTTATAAAGTATTTTTCTTGTTATTTTAGCTTGTACCTATGTTTGAGTGATTCTGTAAGTTCTGAATTCAAGCTGTATCGTTCATTGTAATGTACCTTTGCTTTCTCCTATTGTACTTTGTTTTGCTATCTACTGTATGACATGGAACCTTTGTAAAAAAGCTGGCGCTTAAAGTTCTTTTCCGAATCACTAAATAAATATATAAAAACATTTTTTAAAGGGAATGCAGTTCAGCTCTACAATTTTTGCAATTATATGATCTAAGGCTGTTGCAGTTTTATAGTTTGTTTTACTCAGTCTGTAACTGAATTAGGGTCAGTGTTCACAGAAGACAGGGAGAAAGCTATTGATATATCAGTTGTTCACTATGCCTTACAGCTGTGCAGACTGAAACTGATATTATGATGTTTAGTTGATTGTGTTGTGGTTGTACAAGGAAGTGAAAGACAAGAAGAAGGTAATTATAAAAAAGTAGTAGCAAAGTTACATGTATTGTATTTGCCTATTCCTTATGTCTTTAGATATTTTCAAAACTGAAATGTTTTAGAAATATGTTGCATATAAACAATGAAACTGGCTAATGTGTTTTGGTGTTTATATCGGTATTGTGTACATACTGTACTGTGTGTGTGTATATATATATATATATCTTAGGGCTGTGCGAGTAATGAATATGATTTTCTGAATACCATGAATAATGAGCTATTCATTATTTGGAATCCGAATAAAGAATAGCTCATTATTCATCAATATTCAGTGAATAATATAACTCCCCTTCCCCCACCCTCAGAGATCATCCAAACCCCCCAAATTCCCCAACCACTATTACAAAATTTAAACAAACAAACAAAATAAAAGGGCAGCAAATTCTTTTTGGGGTGGCGGCCACAACCCCACCCACCTCCATGGCTGGACGCCAGTTTTCATTACTAAATTAAAAGTTAACAGTCTTCCCTATGGTCCTCCTCCATCCCCCAGTAGCCAGCATCAGCCCTTTCTCCCCCTCCCACACCCTGTCTGCATCTAAACAAGATATATAAATGTAAGAAAAAGGTAGCCAGCAAAACCTGCCCTTCTTCATGGCCAGCTGCCTTCTTGTGAATCCAGAGGGACTGGAAGGAAACGTATACCTCTTTGCAGATGACACAAAGATCTGCAACATGGTTGATATACAAGGAGGTAAGGAGGTGTGGAAGGGACTTGGCAAGGTTGGAGGAATGGTCAGAAGTATGGCAGCTTGGATGCAATGCAAAAAAGTGCAATATAATGCTCCTGGGAAACAAAAACCCAGGGGAAGATTACACAATGCGGGGGTATTAACAATAACAAAAATGGACAGGAACCTGGGGATAATTATATCAGATGACCTTAAGGTTGGCAAGCAATGTGAGAAGGCAATAGGGAGGGCTGGGGGGATACTGGAAAGTATAGGAAGAGACATCACCAGTAGAAAACAGGAAGTTGTTATTCCTCTGTACAGACAGTTGGTGAGACCCCAACTGGAGTACTGCATGCAGTTCTGGAGACCCCATCTCCCCAAGGACATAGACAGGATGGAGGCAGTCTAGAGGAGGGCAACTAAAATGGTGCAGGGTCTGCAAGGCAAACCATATGAGGAGAGACTAAAGGAGCATAATATGTATACCTTTGAGGAAAGGAGGAAGATGGGGGACATGGTAGAGCTTTTAAGTACCTCAGTGGAATCAACAAAGTCCAAGAGGGTAGCATCTTTCAGAAAAGAAGATGTGCAAGAACAAGGGGACTCAATTTGAAGATAGAGGAAGGGACAGCTCAGGAGCAATGTGAGGAAGTATTTTTTCACAGAGGGTGGTGGACACATGGAACAGTCTTCCTGAGGAGATTGGAGGGTCTAAAACTGTGGGAGAATTCAAGCATGCTTGGGACAGTCATAAGGCAATTCTTGTGGGGAGTAGGAAGAAATAGGCTGTTGGTTAACTAGGATCTGCATATATCCTGAAGGTAGGGAAATGGGCAGACTAGGTGGGCCAAGCGGTCCTTATCTGCCATGAAAGTCTATGTTTCTAAGAAGGAGGGGTTGCTTTCAGGGATACTGTTGAATTGCTTCTCTGTTGTCTCTTGGGTTCCAGGGCCAGAACTCAAATCAGGTCTGTGCCTGCAGCAGACAAAAAAGTGTATCTCTCTGGTAATTGATCCATTTTAAAGGAAATTTCAAGTACTTCCAGATATAATAAGAGGTGCAAAAACTGTGTGCAGTAAAATGTAAGGTGGAGAAAAGGATTTTGTTAGTTTTAATTGAAGATCTTGATGGTGCTCCGAAGTCAAACTGCTACTCTGAACCTTATATCACGTGACTCCATGCATGTTGGATTTAGCTGATTGACTGCTTCTCAAGACACCAGGTCTACATTGTGTGTTGCACATCTCTAATTTGCATGTCATGGTAGCTGTACAGGTGAATGACTTGTAATATGATGTTATCGACTTGGTGTGGCATTATCCCTTTTTTGATAGATTGAAGCCTATCTTAGAGCACTATAGGGATGCCTTTGAAAAACACAAATATAACTGAGGAAGTATGGACACTCTTATATGGGTTACTAGTGAAGATCTGCATCATCAGAAGCAATACCCCTTCCCAGCAGAGGCAATGCCTCCCTTAGGGCTACTATTGCATTGCTTTTAAAACAAGAGGTCATCAGATCTTGTGTCTTCACAGTCAGTTCTCTGATTTGACCTGTGAGAAAACCCAATAATTTGTTTATTTTATTTATATCTTTGGTAACAGTACCAGAGGACCATTTTTAGTCACGAGCTGAGCCATAAACATGATACATTAAGCAATGCCAATACAGGTAAACACACAGGCTTCAAACATGAGTGTAGAAGTTACAGTACAAGGAGTCTTTATGTAAAGACATTATGTAAGATACATGGTGCAATGTAAGGCCAACATACAGGTAAAATGCATGGTCACAAAAACACAGAGGTTATACATATGATGTCAAATTATTGGATACAATAAAAATAAAGTGCAATTGCATTCAGATAAACAGTCAGCATTCAGGGAAACTATAGAAAAGAGATCAGCAGGCAGATAGCTACTTATAATACAGTGCAACAAAAAGCCTTAAAATAAGTGCAGTGGTGAAGAACAGTAGGGCGACAATACCCTTAACCATGCTGGGGGAAGGTGGAGAGCAGGAGATGGAGGGGAGTTTCTGGAGAGGGTGTGAACCAGCCATAGATGGAGGGGAGGATGAGGTTGCCCCAGATTACCCGGGTGCACAGTGGCATCTGGCTTCAGACTGTAGCCAGGCTTTGAAATTGTTTTTGAAAGAGAAATGGGAGGTGGACAAGCAGAGCATTGTAAGGAGTCTGTTCCAGAGAGAGGGGGTGGAGACAGAGAAAGCTTTGCTGCCCATGGTAGTGGAGATTCTAGGGACTACTGGGGGGAACTGATAACTCATGGAGGCTCCTAAATGCTACTCTGCCCATGAGGAGAGATGAGTACAGGGACAGGAGGCCGCTTCTCAGGGTGTTGTCAACTAGGCAGCCAAGGACATAATCAAATTGGCCTTACAGTGGGAGCCAACCAAGTGACTGGTACAACACACAATGAAGGGGTTGAGAGGGGAGCATTGAGGACAAAGCAACAGATGCTATTGTAGCCTGAGTTCATTCTAGAGTGTAGGGCTGATGATATGGGGGAATAGATGGGAGAGCAGTAATCAGTGAGGGAGGGGAGAAAGTTGCCTTGCACAATTGCTAGGCATACCTCAGTAGTCAGGAATTGTTTTGATGGTAGGCAGCCCCTAGCCTCTGGTTAAGTCTGGGTGCAGAGTTGGTGACATATTCAGTGAAAGTAAGAGAGGGGTCCAGGGTAACACCTAAGTATTTGAAACTGGGGACATTTTCAAGGAGGCCTACAGGTAAGTACAAGGAAAGAGGAGTTAGCCTTGGCAACCATAGTAAGGAACAGTTTGGAGCCAAGTAGCAGGAATTTAGTTTTCTTTTCATTTACCAGGAACATGTTAGAGAGAAAACAATTGAACGCAGCACCATAGTTAAGTGTAAGAGTAGAGATATTCACAAGTGACTTGCTGCTGTGGTAAAGAACAAGGTTGTCTGCATAGAGAAATGCCTCACAGGATATACTTTCAGCCAGGCTAATACCTGGAGAATACCTGGAGGCTAACAATTGGTTACAGGAAGCTTTATCAGGAGACACCTAGCTATACACTGACTGTGGCTTAGGACCTGGATGTGTTCAGGCTTTTAAAGACTGAAGAGAAGAGGTTCAGTACTTTGAACATTTCCAATGGGTTCTGGGCATTGTCATTGGCCCCAAAGAGCCAATACAAGTTTGTCTTCCCTGTTGAGGGATGTCAGTTCACTTGGATGTGCCTCCCCCAAAGATTTCATAATAGCTCCTGCCTCTTTCACATTCAGTTGTGGGATGCCCTCCAGGTCTTCCCACTTCTGAATGTCTCCTACAATATGTGGATGATTTTCTCTTGGCCACTGTAGAACAGGAGCAACACCTGCAGTTGCATGCATAATTCCTTGTTCTCCTGCAATGTGCTGGTCCAAAATGCAACCCTGCAAAACTTCATATTTGCCACTCAGAAGTATTCTTTTTGGGTCTATGAGTTACTGAAGAAAGGAGGAGCCCCACCCTTGAAAAGGTATAAGGTATTCAGAACATAGCACTGCCCACCAGTGCATCCACTCTTAGATGTTTCCTGGGCATGGTAAATTACTCAAGGGAGTTCATTCCCAATTTTGCACAAAAAGCTGCACCACCATATGACTTGCTGAAAAGGAATGTCCCTTGGTGTTGGGGCCTGGAAAATACAGTGGCAGTTACTGCCTCAAAATAGGCCTTAGCCTCAGCCCCTGCTTTGGTTAACCCAAACCCAGACCTGCCCTTTCATTTGGAGACTGTCATCTCTGATATGACCACATCTACTGTCTTGGCACAGAAGGTTCATGATTTCCTTAAACCTATCATCTATGTATCCCAAAAGCTTTCATCGGTGGAACAGAAATACTCTCTTTGTGAGAGAAATTTTTTGGGTATAGCTTGGGCACTTTTGTTGCATCATTAGACTCAGTCCCATTGTGTTGCACACCAACTACACCCCTACTAACTTCTTGTTATCAGATTGAGTAAAGGATGGTAATGTTTCCAGTGAAAGACTTACCAATGGGTCACACCTCCAATAGAATTGGGAGATCATGTTGTACCCCGCAAAATGTCCCTTCATTCTGCCTCATGTCCTCCTTTATAATGAAGACCCACATGAGTCTGGATTGGAACTGCCCTCCTTACCAGAATCCAATCCATTACTGCCTGCCATGGACATTGTCTTGGCAGTCCTCCAGGCACACTGTGTTTTCACAGATGGTTCCACTTTTTACCATGAGGGACACCAGGTTGAAGGATTTGGAATCTTGGTGCTCTTCCGGGGGGGGGGTAGACAGTGTACAGTCAGATCCTTACAGTATGCTGAACTGGCAGCTATTGCACATGCAGTGGAACTGATAAAGGAGGACCAGGAGGTGGCACTATAATTTGTGTTGATTCTTATTGGGTGTGCTACTTCCTTGCAGAGTTTCTTCCCTTTTGGAAGATCTACTGGTATGTTTCTTCAGAAGGTTCCCCCTGTCAAGCACTGAGACCTGTTCCAATACATTAACACTATGGCAGAAAAAGTACTGCATAGATAAAGCCACACTAGGGTACCGGGTGCTCTGTGTCTAATAAATACTTGAATTGTAAACTTCAGTCATTGCACTCCCCAGCCACCTCCAAATAACAGACCTAAGGCTGACAGTTCATGCAAATTGCTTTAGCCTTTTCTCAAGCAGCAGCAGCATACAAAAGCATACAGACTTTGCTGTGTCTGTATGCTTTTGTATGATGCTGCTACTGCTTGAGTAAAGGCTAAAGCAATTTGCATGAACTATCAGCCTCAGGTCTGTTATTTGGAGGTGGTTGGGGAGTGCAGTGATGAAAGTTTACAAATCAGCAAAAAAGTACCTTTCAAGCTCTGTGTCCACAATGTAAAAGCCCACTATATAACAGCCCCTTTTCATGAGCAGAATGACAAAGCAGATACACTGGCCAAACAAGGTGTGTTAGAGGGAGAAGTATGGGTAATGCCCACACTTGCAAAGACACAGCCAGTGGCCACACAAAGGAGAAAACAAGCTGTCCTGTTGGACTTGGCTGCAGTACAAATGGGAGACACCTGAAATAAAAGAGGTATGCAACCCCCTTTGCAGCAAAAAGAGGCCTCTGGTGAAAAACCCCTGAAGAGATACCTCATTCACCTCTCCCTCTCCCTTTCCCCAGATCAATAGCGTGTTTTTTATAACCAGAGGGGAACCACACTGTGGGTGGTTCCTAAAGATATTTGGTCCAGTTTCATTCACCAGGTGCATGACACACCTACAGATGGACATCAGTGTGTAGACAAGACCCTGCAGAGACTAAGAACAATAGAGTAGTAGTGTGGTAAAACAGTAGACATCCAAAGTTAAGTAGACAATTGCATCACCTATGCTCAAAACAACTCAATACCTGGCAATAAAAATGTCAGATTGTTACCACAGAGACAATCAGACCCTTGGAATGCAATCCAGATGGATTTCATTGGGCCCTTGCTTATGACTAGCAGAGACAACATGTGTGCATTGATCATCATTGAGCAGTTTTCCAAATGGGTTTTGGCCTTCCCTTGTAAGGCTATTTCTGCCAAAGCTACTGCAAAGATTCTGATAGAAACATAGAATTTGACGGCAGATAAGGACCACTTGGCCCACCCAGTCTGCCCATTTCCCTACCTACTGGATAAGCTGCAGATCCTAGTTAACCAGCAGCCTACTTCTTTCTACCCCCACCCCCCAGAATTGCCTTATGACTATCCCATGCATGCTTGAATTCCACCACTGATTTTGACTCTACAACCTCCTCTGGAAGGCCATTCCATGCATCCACAACCCTCTCTGTGAAAAAATACGTCCTTAAATTACCTCTGAGCGCCTCTATCTTCAAATTGTGCCCTCTTGTTCTTGCACACCTCTTTTTTTGAAAGATGCTACCCTCTTGGACTTTGTTGATTCCCTTGAGGTACTTGAAAGTTTCTATCATGTCCCCCCTCTCCCTCCTTTCCTCGAGGCTATACATATTAAGCTCCTTAAGTCTCTCTTCATATGTCCTCCGGTGCAGACCCTGCACCATTTTAGTTGCCCACCCACAGTGTGGTGCCCCTCTGGGTATAAAAAACACGCTATTGATCTGGGGAAAGGGAGAGGGACAAGTATTCACCAGATGGACCTACCTCTTAAAATAGGCTCTGATAAGGGGATGAGCTTTACTGGCCAAGTCGTGCAAAAAGTTCTTCACATGCTAAAGACAACTGGCAGAAGTTCCACATAGCTTACCATCCTCACTCCCCTGATGCTGTAGAAAGAATAAATGGACTGATAAAAGCAATGTTGTCAAAGTTTGTCAATGAGAATGCAAAGAATCGGGACACTCTTTGTTCTTACTCCTAATGGCAATCAAATCTACTCTTTCAACAACTACTCAGTGCACACCCATTGAGGTGATGACTGGCTGGCAAATGAGATTGCCAGAACATTTATGGGTGGATGTCCATGCCCTTACCATGGATAGAGTGTTGGATGATACCTATGTGGAACAGTTACAGAAAAATATGGTTGAAATTCACCGTTTTGCTGCTCAAAGCATGGGCAGTACCCAACAAAAGTCCAGAATGTACTTTGACAAAAATGTCAAAGAGGTCAATTGGCAAGTGGGTGACAGAATCATGAGTTTAAAGTATTCAATACCCACCCACTCTCTATCCAGCAAATGTGCTGGTCCCTTCAAGACAGTGAACAAACTCAGCCCATCTGCCTATCAGGTGCAATTATCAAACAACAAGAAGTCTATTGACAAGTGGTTTTATGCCAATCTGCTTAAACTGCTCAAGGGCTCAGATGGCTCTGAGTAAGTAATTAAAATTGTGCTGGGGGTGTACTACAACTATTTATTTTCTCTTGTTCTCTTGTTACAGAATGTTGTTACGTGTGGTGGTGCTGTACTGACCTGTACTGACCTGTTTTGGGTGTTGCAGAAGTTTTCCTGTTTCTCAAAGGAAAATGGTCACTGACAACTTAATCAAAAACATATGCCTATGCAGGCATGGACAAGCTAATTAAGATAATCCATCTTCGGGGTACTATGGTTCCAAATGGTGTATCCTGGGTGGGACTGCCTGAACCAGATCATCATGCATGGCAGAAGAGACAGCCAGGCCCTTCTGCAGTCTACAAAGACATAGTAGTGGGATTCCTAAATGGTTCCTTCTTAATAAAGAACATATGACAACAAGATCAAGGGACTTGGAGTTTGAAAATCATTATGCAACTTCCTGAATGTAAAAAAAAAACTATACCAGTGGTTGCTTCCACAAGCTTAATTTTGTACCCACCTTCTACTACATGCCCCACTACTGTGCCCAACATGACTGTTTTCATGATCCCTGAGACCACCATTTCCCTACCATAGCCTTTACAGTGCCCTACCTTGGCGCTAGGCCCACCTAGTGGCCTGACTGCCACCTCCATTCCTGGGACACTTATTAACAATGTTCAATTTATTAATGATTCTGCTGTTTTAAATATGTCACATTGGAACATGACAGAATATGGTCATTGTTCAACAACTAATGTATCTAGGTTTCATGTTACTTTGCTGTTAGACATTGTTGCAGCTTTCAAGTACAAGCTAAAGACACTGTTGCTGAGCAGGAGACTGCTTCATACCAAGAGATTATCCACCCTAGGCACCCAAAATGGGATCTGAGTGTAACAGACCTGGTAGGAAGTATGGTTCCACCACGCCGCAGAGACATGAATTGTGTTGAATAGCATTATAGCGACAGCACAATGTCGACAGTCAGTATTGTGCCGTCTGGGAAAGCATATGTTTTTTTGAGGGGGGCTTTTCCCCCACACCCCCCACAGTACAGATAATGAACTCTGAGTCTGAGTTGATTCGGGAAGGGGGCGATATCCCCGGACACAGCAGTGTTGGGAATACCTGGGACCATTTCAGTGAACTGCCGATTTTGTTGCTGTAATGGTCTTCACTGTATTCCTATCACTATCCAAACATAATACTGGGAAGTTTACCAGGTTTATTTTGATCAGATATGTCAATCTGGAATAGGGGAGACACTGAACAAATAAAAAAAACATATTGGCTATTTTGCAAATAAGCAAGCTGTAAATGTGCTCAAGCCTATGTTACATGATACAGTATGCACCACTTATATTGACTGCTTTTAATAAGGATGGTCATTATTTGCAGGCAGAATTTGAATACTAATTGCAATTTCCATTAATGTCATTGTAAAAGACAGTTCTTATAACAGACGTTGTCTGCCTGCTGTTTTGGTCATTTCTGGGGCTGTCATGTGTCACAATCAGCTAATTGAGTTGTCTTAATAAGCTGATTGACACCACAGCATTTAAAAGGCAGTGGCAACAGGGAGTTTTAATTTGTGACACAATTAGCTTCTGGAAGTAAACACAAAGGTATGTCCTTATCAGAGAAAGTGGAACTTCAAAAAGGAAAAAACAATGAACTGTCAAGTATGAGCCAGTGTGATCTTTCTCAGTGCTTCTCAATCCCAAAATCAACAATTGCTGATCAGATGCAGCAGTGGGACCAGATTCTGTCTAAATGGCACACAAAATGTAACCCCAACCACAAAAGATACAAAGATGGGAAGGATTTTGAAGTGGAGGAAGTCCTGCTTAGGTGGTTCAAAGCCGAAAGGGTTTGTGACACTTTCATTAGTGGGCCACTCCTACAGTATCTAAGAAGACAGAGCAGCTGACAGCAGCCATAGAGAGGCCTGATTTTACTTCCTCAGATGGTTGGCTGGGGCATTGGAAATCAAGGCACAGCATCGGCTTGGTGACATTAACCAAGAGCTACCTAGTGATAACATCAAGGAAGTGGTCTCCACAATGCAGCCCAACAGTCAAGAAGATCAGGAAGCAGAATGAGATGATGAGGGGGGTTGAGAAAGAACTGGAAGAAATTGCATTGACCACCAAGCATGTTCATGATGCGCTGCTAACATTATATACAGCCATGGAAAAAAACAATGCCCTTATGCCTGACTTAGAAGCTCTGACTGTAACAGAGAGGATCTGGAAGTCATACTGTCAATCGAGTACTGTGCAGAGGAAGACCATGGACATCTTTCAGTAGGAAACTTAAGTGCTGACTAACTTTTTTTTCCCACCATGTTTCAGACCATACGCAAAGTAAGATGCTGTAGTCATTTGGAGTTGGAGTTAAAGTTTAATTTTAATGTCTCTTTTTTTGTTGTGCTATATTAACATACTATGCACTACTGAATGAAAGCACCTACAGTAGCCTCAAACTTCATTGCAGATTGTAGATTATGGATTGGTGGTTACCAATCTGCATGCTGTGTAAATAAGCTGACCACTCTGTATTGCACCCGCTATAAGTGGCTTTTACTGTATTGAAGGTTTAGTCACAGAGGAAAGGTTCACAATGTATAGCATGCATGATATTGCATTCTTATTTAATAAAACAAAGGACAAGATTAATGAACTAATCACTGCCAATAATGTGGAGACCAAACCGTAACACATAGTCAGGGAAATTATATGTGCCGCCTATGGTGACTATGTTTTAACCACTGTCACTAACTTCTTCTAAGACCTGGAAGCAGGGCATATCCCTGACATTATCAAGGATTCATGTATGTCCAAATGGAATTGTCCTTATTTTTAGACATCCTCCTCTACCTCCAAATGTATGGCCAAATCCCTCATTTTTTCTCTTACAATTGCCAGAAATTTAGGTTATATCACACCACATCCGAATCAAGGAGCTTGCTACTCCGCACACTACCGCTCAGTCAAGGATACCGTGTACATCTCATTTACAGGATCATTGCCAGTGTTCAAGAAGGATTCTTTGGTCTTCAACAGAAAGGCACATGTTCACTCTGCGGGATACCTTGAGGGAGATATCTACAAGGAGTGTGTCAATCTTCCTCCACTGCTGGTATTCCATCCTCCACTGTAAGCCTGGCTGGCACCACAGACAGACTGTTGTTCAGTAAAGAGCTATCAATATCTGTGCAGGTGTTTTTTTTTTTCTTTCATTCTTTACTCTTTATTAGAATATCATTAAATAACTAAAGCAACAAAACAACCACAATAACAAATCAAAGCACGTGGTGTGGAATAAGGTATACATACTTAACTGAGTAAATATGGAACAAACATTATTATAACAATAACATCCCTCGATCTGCCCTTCCCCCATTACTCCCTTAAACCTTTAGAACTGGGCTTCATAAATTAAACTAGTTAAACATAATGGTACAGGCTGCTTAGTATCTCCAAACATATTACATTAGAGCAAGCCATTGTTGCAACTGCAGCAATGCGCCCTGGTGCGATACTGAACAGGGGTACCTGTGGTGTGCCATGTCCTGATGCGCCGGGGTGCAAAGTTAATGTATGTAGCACAAATGCAGGGGGTGTGCCTATGCATATGCGGCACATCCCGATATTCAGCCTGGGATATGCAGCACATATGCAGTCACAACCCTGAGTTGCGCCGCATAAGGGGGCTCACAACTGAGCCAGAAAAAAAAAGCTCAAATCCAGGCCACCCACAAATGGCTGCTGTATTGCAGGGCACAACACAACACCTGCCAGCCATGGGTGACCACCCGCCCAGCAGGGTCACCAACCATAGGTTCCCACACCCTTCCCAGTGGCATTGTGTACCCCCCTCCTGTTTGCCTGATTGCGGGCAGTACAACTGTAGATATAGTATCTGGTGGGACAGTGGTTCTCCCCTCCCTCCCATCCCTATGCCCAATCACATGCATGTACATAGTACCACTCAACCTGGTGATCTATTGGTTCCCCCCTGGTAGCATGCCTGATCACGGGAAGTTGAATACTGACACCCAACCTGGTGGTCTATGGTCCCCCTCCCTCACTTCCATAACCCCAATTGTGGGCATTAGTAATGCAGAACCATACCTCGTGGTCGGTGGTTTCTCCCCTCCCACCCACAAGGACCCGCGCACTTAGCTCCCCAGTTATCAGTGGTGCTGCACCCCACCAGTCACCACCTGGCTGCCCCTCCGAATGACAGTGAGCATATGATCTGTAAGTTCATTGGCACATTGTGCACCAACAGGCTTACAGATCATTCACTGTACACTGTTATTTGGTGGTCAGCCAGGCGATATGCAGGTGGCGCAGCCGCCCGCCATTGACGGGGGAGCTGGGGTGACCAGGGTCCTGAGGGTAGGAGGGGAGTGGGGTACTACTGGACCACCAGGTATGATTTGGCATTACTAATGCCCATGATTGGTCTTACAGAAGGGAGGAAGGGGGACCACTAGATCACTGGGTTGGGGTCAGAAAGTGACTGCCCATGATCTGGCATGCAGTGGGGGGAACCACTAGGCCACTGGGCCTACCTCACAACCTCTTGCCTCATGTATCAGGGACAAGACTTAAAAGGATCAGGAGCAAGGACTCCATATCATGGACACATCTTACAAAGTGATACTATTCAGTCAGAAGGCTGATAGAATAAGGGTATATATGTTAAGATGCATTTACTTAACAAGGACAAGTCTGTAACATTAATGTCTGGCATTATGATGTGATATTAAGCCCAATGTTCTGTCACATGAACACATATTTTACTAGGGACGGAGAAGGATTCTGACGCAAATTCAGGGATGTCCCAGTATATCAGGGACAGTTGAGAGGTATGCCACCAGGTTGGATGGTACTATGCACATGCCCACAATCGGGCATATGGCTGGGAGGGAGGGGGTAACCACCAGGTACTACTTCTCAGCTGGTACTGCCTGCAATCAGGCAACCAGGAGGGGGGTCCACTGGCCTACCTGAGACTAACCGTACTATGGCAGCAGCTATGCTGGGCACTAGGCGCATTGCACTTGACCGCCCTGTGCACCGCATGCAAATGGGGCCATAATGACATGCAAATAGCCTCATTTACACCATGCTACATTATGGTCTCATTTGCATGCACACTTCTTAATATCAATGGTGATGCACCCAGAGCAACTGCATTTGCACTGGAGCATTCCTGGACCTCCCTGTCTGGTGGATGCACCGGCACATTGTACTTACGCATGGTGCATTGCATGCCATATTCAACGGTGATGTGCCTTGGAATAAGAGTGTCCAAATACTCAGTTGTTCTGGTCCCAAATGGTGCGGTGACAACAGGGGTTCCATCACTGGACTCTATCGGGATTGAAAGGGTGTGAGGGCTGATCAACATGGCAATGAGAGGGGTTATGGAATTGCTTGATGGCTGGGTGGTGCAGCATGACTGCATCCAGGCGAGAGTTTTGTATTTATATTCAAGGGATGATGCACATTTATCGGAGGTAGGAAATGATAGATTTCTCAGAGATATGCGGCATGGCTTGGAGGAGGTTTGGGCATGAGGTGCTTGGTTGGGGATGAGAGCCCACTGCAGTGGAGCTCCCATCATGTGGTGGCATTGTAGTCATGCAGTAACATAAAGGGGGGTCAACAGGGTCATAGCTCCTTTTCAGGTGGGCCCTGAGGCTGGGGAGTGGTGAGACCTTGGTGACTGGGGTCAGGGGGTGCCAACCATCGATAGAAGATAACTCTCTGATGCAAAAGATGTCAGATTGAATGGCCTGTTTAGAGCTACCCCTTAGGCTTTGGGGGTCTAATGGACCTCTCAAGGTGGGTAGTAAACGGATTGAATTCCTCCAACTGGGGGAGGGTTGGCTGATTATGTTTTGGGTAAATCCAAACGTTTTTATGAGCTGTTACTTCTTTGCAGTACACGTCATGCCAATATGAGAATATATATTGATGATGAATAACATTCCATGCAGTTCTAATTGGCATATTAATAAATGGACGGTTGTGGCCATTTCCTCCAAACATGTTGTTGGTCTCATTTGTCTGGGTGAAGAAAGGGGTGTAACCTGTAAGGCAAGGGGAGAGCCTGCAGTGAATAGCAGAAGGCAGAGTTCTTTCTCTGGGAATGCCCAGGATCACACTACTGTAGGTATGGGTTCTACCTTGGGGGTAGGGTTAGGAAAGGCAAATAGGAGATGGGAGGAATAGGTTATGTAGGAGGCAGGACTGGCAGCTGCTGCAGGGGGGGAAAATTAGGTTATTTAAGTGGTGATCTCAGGGGTCTGTGCATTCTTTCACCCCTTCTTGCAGCAGATACCCTCCCAATCCCTTCCCATGTAAAAGTAGGAGCAAGGAACTGGAGGTTAGGGAACCCACTGTTCCACTACGGGGGAGCACCATAGGGGATCAGAAGGAATTTTCCATTCTTTTTCCAACTGGGTTTTCCAGTTTTTAACCTTCTCCAGTGGGGCTTAGGGCTCTAGGCAGTTGATAGGTTTGTCACAGTCACGTGGGAGTGACAGCTGCAGGGTGGATAGCAGAGTGGCAGCATGGTAGTCATGCAGTAACATACATGGATTGTTAGCAGAGTCATAGCTCCTTTTTAGGCAGGCCCTGAGGTTGTGGAGAAGTAAGGCCTTGATGGCAGGGACCAGAGGGGTGCCAACCATAGGCATAGGATAAGTCTCTCATGCAAGTCACCAGTGGTGGATGCCCTCTGAAAGGGGAAGAGGATCAGAGGGGCTGGTCCATTTAGAGGCACCACTTATACCTCAGAGGTCTGCAGGTCTTGTGAGGTGGGTAATTACTAGATCAGACCCCTCCAACTAAGGGATGGGGGGCCAATCGTGTTTTAGGTGAACCAAAGAGTGTTCATGAGCTGTGACTACTGTGTTGCACATGTCACACTGGTGTGAAAATTTATATTAATGTTAAATATCATTTTGATGCAATTCTGATATTCTATTGGGCACATTAATTAACACATGGCTATGGCAATTTTCTCCAAGTGCGTTGTTGGTCTTGTTTGTCCGGGTGAAGGAAGGGATGTGACTTGTCAGACACCATGATGTCTAAATTATTTACATCATGTTAAGAATGTAAATGACTTTAGAAAGGTTTGGCAAAAAAAGTCTTGTACAACAATGTTTAAAATGATGAATAAACACACATTGAGTGGCTTAGCATTAACAAGTTAGGTTTAAAAGAATGAAGACTCAGAGATAAATGGAAACTGTATGTTACAAGGTAAAGAAGTGCTTTACAGAAAATATTTTTAGCGTACTTTATATAGGAAGCTAAAAAGTAATAAGCTTATGATAAGAAGTATAAGATTGGTGAAATTATGGTCAAAGGAATAATAGATTTGGTAATTGAGGGACATAGAAAGTCTAAAGTGAAAGCAGTACGCACTTGCGATGAAAATAAAAGATTATAGAGATGTCATGGATGTTTTGAGTTTCTTTTTTTTTTAATTTTTGTGAAGTACTGACATCAATTATAGTAATATTGATGTTGTTATAAATAATGTTTAGGAATACATGTGGCATACAAATTTTAATCGGTTGTTTTATATTAGAATCATCAGAAGTATAAAGCAATTAAATATATGGTAATGCTAAAGTTAGAAATTGAATTAAAAAAAATCACTGTATTAATTTGTATATAAGGAAGCAAGTAGGGTAATGAATGTTAAAACATTTTTTATAAAAAATAAAATTTGGTTTAAAAGCTGTCTAGTGTTGGTATATATAAACATACAATATGAAATTGTGAATGTATGTAATTATGTCATTGCTGAAAGAGTTTTTTAAGGAGGGCTATCTACCTGTTTTCTAAAACTGTGATGTGCAGAACACACAAAAGGCTGAATAAGGTAAAAACAGTATAGGTTCTGAATTTTAACAGAATCATCAGTGGATTTTTGTTATAGAATAGTACAGAATATATTTAAGATACAGTGAACTTTTAAAGAGAAAGTATAATATTTGAGAAGTGAATAGTAATATTAATGTAACATCTGTTTCCATTTTAGAAACAACATTGACCGCAATATGTCTAAGTGAACAAAATTGGCCTGTATATAGGAATAGAAGTGAGTGACCAATTAACAAACTAGCTTTTATGTATATATAAGAGGAGTGATGTAGATAGACATTTAAATATATTTATATGTTTTTAATAAGGAATGTTTAAGAGGCATCTCCTGAGGAAGCCAATGACATATTGGTGAAACGTAGAGGATATGCGCTATATTCATAATAAAGGAAATAAATGTTCAAGAGGATCTGTCTACGTATGAATTCTTCTGATTTGTGCCCTTCATCTTTCCTTTCCCCTGAAGCTGTGGGGGAACCACTGAAAGCTGATCATACAACACATAGGAAGAGGCAGCAACTTTAAGAACTTGAGGTTTTATATTAATATAATTACATTTCCCGTGGTTTTTTCCAGAATAAGTTTCTGGAAAATGTTCTCGGAATGGTTCCTGTTATGCCAGTTGATGCCGTAGGAAAGGAAAGTCAGCAGTGGGGCCAGTAATGTGAATCCTTTGCAGTCGAGCCACACTTTAAAACAAACAGCAATGCAGCAGCAATGTTTATGATATCCAAATCACAGGAAATGTTATTAGAAAACTCAGCTGCACAATACCACACCCTGAGCTGCACTTCATTATTGCTACTGAAAAATGTTTATTATGTCAAAACTGAAAAAAAGTGTTTTTTTACAGGGACAAATGCCAGAAAAATGTAACAAAAAAAAAATAATCACAACCAATTGTTCTTATTCAAAGCAACAATAAGAAATGCCTGCCTTAAATGCATGTGTGTTGTGTCGGCCCAGTGGTGAGGAGGGCTGAGACACTGGATGACTTACCTCATGCTGCAACAATGACCAGGGGTTGGTAATGACCTCAGGTTGTTGAGGAGCTGGTGTGGGGGGGGGAATGGGACTGAGCAGCTGCAAGGCAGCTCTCCCCTCCCAGGGTGGTTGGCTGCATCACCTGTAGTTCCGCTCTCACTCAGCAGAGATCCTGTATGGAGACTAGGAATGAGGAGGTGGTGGCGATAGCCATGGGTGGGGTGGAAAGGGCCAAGCCTGAACCCGGCATGCATGTGCACCTCCACGCATGAGCACATACATGTCTGCTGGAGTCCCATGTCTAAGGAAAAAACAGGGATAAAAAATTAAAAAACTACTAATTAAGAAAAAAATGCATGCGTTTTACCACACTAGCAGTCAACTCAGCCCTTCTCTCTGTGAGACTCTGGGCTGAATTTTTTAAAGCTCGGAGTATGACACAAGGTGCCTGGATAAAGATGAGAGATGCAAGTGGCACCTTGTGTCCTAAAATGTGGCAATCCCTATTTTCAAACATAATCTGGGTTGAAAAGGAGAGCTGTTGTGCAAAAGTAACACTGCTCCAGTTTTGTGGCTGAAACTGGGGTGCACCAGGTCCCAGGGGTGACTGCACCATAGTGAGGCTGCAACATCCCATTTTTTTGCAAGTTTTTAAGTCCTGCTGTGTATGCAACAAGGGGCTCCAGTTAGATCAGCCAGGAAATGGTCTAAGGAATGCATGCAAGGGCCACACAGTGTGTGAAGGAGGTGGGGTCTGAAAGTCTGTTGCCAGGGGCAGAAGGGGCACAGAGGTACCAAATGAGGTATCAGGAAGACAGTAGGCATGAGAGGGAGTTATGTGGCACCCAATGGGGGTACTATTTGTAATCCATAAAATCAATAGGATGGGGCTGCCTGTGGGGGGTTTCAGAGACATACAGTGCCAAGGCTGTGCCCACCTGGGGCCTTAGCACTATCTGTCCCTAGAACCCCTCAGGTGGTTCTATCGCATTGGCTGTATGGATAAGCAGACAGCAATGCTAGTGAGTGCCACATCACTACCTCTCATGCTAACTGTCTCCCTGATACCCTCTATGTCACCTTCCTGTCAAGCAAATTCACCACTCCCCAACCATCCTGGCCCCTCTAGTTTTCCAGCAGGTGGTGGAACTGGATCCCTGCAGCAATTCCCATCAGTGCACCAAATATCTGGCACTAGTCTGCAGCTGTGGCCACTCCTGGGTTCCTGAAACAGGGACCCCCCTTTTAAAAAATTGGTTGCAGGGTCCCTGATGCACCCAGAGTTCATTGCATCCCTAGAGCAGTGCAGCTTGAGTCACTGTAAGGGCCCTTTGAAAATTGAGCCCTCTGTCTACCAATAAATCACTCTGCTTTCAATTTTTCTCTGCCTGCAGCTAGTGCAGAGCAACGTCCATCCCCCAAGGACTGGGAAAATACACCTGAAACTAAACTAGTCAAAACAGCACAAAACAATACTAAAACAAATACAAAAATACCACCAACACCATCACAACTTGTACTACTGTACAGACCTGTAGGAATAGTACTAGACAAAAGCACTTTTTTTGAGGTTTATATCAGGTTTCTGATGTAAGCAACAACAGAGCAGGTCCTTTTCCCTCAAATGCCCATAAGGTCTGTGGCCCAGTGACACAGAGAGTTGAGACACTGGACGCCTTACTTCGCACTACACTGGTGACCCAGGTTTGGGAATGATATTGGGTCATCAGGGTGCAGCATGGGAGGTAGGGCAGACCAGGATTGAGCATGCCAGTGGTCAGCTCTCCTCTGCTGAGGGTGGTGAGGGTGGAATGGTGCCCCCCCATAGTTCCACTCCCACTGGGTGGAGGTCCGGTAGGTAGCACAGGCAGAAAGGAGGTGGCAAAGTATGGAAAGGTGGGAGGGGCTGAGCTGGTGCAAGGGAGTGCGAAGTGTGCCTCCACGTGCTTTCATGGCTATTTACCAGGGCCTCAGGGGGGTTGGGGAGAAAAAATGTAAAAAATACATATGTGTCCACGTCACCAGTTGACAGGAGGGGGCGACAAGACCAAAAAGCTAAATAAAAAAAAAATTAATTAAAAAAAAAAAAAAAAACCTTAAGATCTAAACTGAGACCAGGAAGTCAAATAGATTACATTTGCTCTGAAATGCAGAACTGTGCGATCATGGGTTTACCGGTCACATTAATTGCAAAATTTTGTTCTGCACATAAGCAATTCAGCAGAATTATAATGCACGGATGATGATGCACTTATGGATGTTTAAATAACAAATCACAACATTAATTAAAAATGAATTGAACACAATTAATGATCAGGTTGTATAATTAGTAGTCTTCTATTTTTTACCACACCTGCCTACTATAGCAGCCATTAAAAAATGACAGTCACAAAATTAAAGTAAAACTATTCTTGATACTTACTGTTTAAATCTTTACAGGACTGCAGTGGATACCCTGAGACAACATTGGACATATTCATAACTTGCACAGGAATCCTGTCTGTGCTGTTCTTTAGGTAACAAAGGAATCCGTAACAGAAGACAAGAAAATAATGTATTCTAGTAAAGACAATATGTAATTCAGCTGTGGATCTACAGAACTTATTTTTAATGCTACTTTTTTAATTTGTATTTTATTTGATTATTTTTGGCCAGGAAGGGCACATTGAGCTGATGCACATGTCCATGTATGTACCTGGCTCATATATAAGGGGCATACATTATGTAATAAAAATATTCTCTGAAGACATTTAACATAAAGTACTACTGTTAAAGGTTGATGAAGGATGCTATCATCTCTTGAACGTTAATTGTTACCTACATTGTTCAGTCTTGGTAAATGATGCATTTATTTTGAAAAATCAAAAATATTCTGCCTTTTTATACTTTGTTTGCATTTTTTTCTACATCACTGGTGGGAATTAACATTTCAAGATGCATGTGATATCTATGTTGACCATGTACTGAACCTCATGTTATATATGAGATATGTCAAGGGCAGCATTAAAATATTACATGTAGTATTTCTGCAGGTTTTGGCCTCAATTACCTTATAAGTGGTAGAGCCATGCTTGAGATCTATGGAGGTCATGTTCAGCAGATAAAATAAATTTGATATTGTTATAGTCAGTCCATAGTGTATGTCATTTGTACAATGGCAATGCCTCTCCGTCATGGCTCGATCTTTAAATAATGATTGAACGGTGTCTGTTTGATTTTATGGCTTTGTTTTTAATTTTCGACCTTGACCATTGTGATGTCATCAGGCAATGGGAATGCTGTTCTCCCATTGATTAAGAACCCAACTGTGACTTGCCTAAAGTGGAAATAAATGCAGATAACCCACCTAACATTGAAATCATATCATATCATGGTGAAATAAATAATTTCCTCTTTAGTCCTGTTGGACATGAGATTTTAAAATAAATGCATTTATTTGCAAATGTTAATTCTCAGTCATTGCATAAGTGTGGGATATACAATGGGCTGACTCACTCTAAACCATTCACCTTCACATGTGAGGGGGCAGAACAATAACATACAAGTGGCAGTGTCATGTGTGAGTTATATTAAATCTTTCTCCCTTTCAAATGGGGTTAAATGGCTTGTTCTGATTCAAGTAGTTATGTGTCCAATTAATACTGTGCATCATTAACTGCAAAACTTTAGTTATATTGGTTCAGAAAGATGTAATTATTTCACTTTGATTTTGATGGTCTGTTCTGAGTGAAACAAGGGCTATTGTGATGTCATCAGACATGATTCATGCAGCTTTCCCATTGGTGTTGGGTTCTTTATGACCTGCCTAAAGTGGGTATATATGTTCAAAATGATAAATAATTATTTATTCTGATTCTAAATGTTTTAGTGCGTAACATAAATCATTTATCCATCAGTTTTAAGTTTCACATGCATTGTATAATATGATTAGTCCAACACCAGTCAAGAAAAAGATGGCAAGGCAACAAGTGATACTGTATCATTGTTGATGATGAATCTTGCCTCAGTATGATACTGTTGCTGTTATAATCAAAATCTTGAAAGTTATCAATGTCACAAATGAAAGGGAAACCATTTAGAGATCAGCTCTCACAATGCTGATGACATCATATAAGCCGTGTACAGCACTGAATCCACCAGTTAATATTAAAGAAAAATTGCTGTATCTTCACAAAAACTGCAGATTTAAAAGTTATAACTTAAAAGTGATGCTGCAGATAAATTGAATACCTCATAGCCTGGATATATGGCAGCTTAGATTCAATGCAAAGAAGTGCAAAGCAATGCACCTGGGAAACAAAAATGCAAGGAAAGAATACACGGTGGGGGGGACACTAACAACAGCAAAAATGGAAAGGGACCTGGAGGTAGTCATATCAGATTACCTTAAGGTGGGCAAGTAATGTGAGAAGGCAGTAAGAAGGGCTGGTGGGATACTGGGATGCATAAGGAGAAGCATCACTAGTAGAAAACAAAAAGTTGTTATCCCTCTGTACAGACAGTTGGTGAGACCCCATCTGGAGTACTGCGTACAGTTCTGGAGACTTCATCTCTGCAAACACATAGGCAGGATGGAGGCTGTCCAGAGGAGGGCAACTAAAATGGTGCAGGGTCTGCACAAGAAGACATACAAAGTGAGAGAGATTAAAGGAGCTTAATATGTATACCCTCGAGGAAACAAGGGAGAGGGGTACATGATAAAAACTTTCAAGTACATCAAGGAAATCAACAGAGTCCAAGAGGGTAGCATCTTTTAGGAAAAGAGCTGTGCAAGAACAAGGGGGCACAATTTGAAGATTGAGTGGGGACAGCTAAGAGGTAATCTGAGAAAGTATTTTTTCATAGAGAGGGTTGTGGATACATGGAGCAGCCTTCCTGAGGAGGTTGTGGAGTCAAAAACAAAGGTGGAATTCAAGAATTCATGGGACAGATAAAAGGCAATTTTAGTGGGGGGTTAGAGCAAGCAGGCTGTTGGTCAACTAGGATCTGCAGCTTATCCACTAGGTAGGGAAATGGGCAGACTAGGTGAGCCAAGCGGCCCTTATCTGCCGTCATATTCTGTGTTTCGATAGCCCGCTTCAAAATATTCTGTCCCAGACATGAAAGGTATCACGTGATTGTTAAAGAGACACATTCCTATTCCTTTTTTAATTTAATACACTTTACTGGTTTAAAAAATACACAAAACAGACATACAGCACAAGAAGCAACAATATGCAGAACAACAAAGAAGAACAAACCACCAAACCCCTCAAATTCCTACATTTCTATGAAACTCGCAGTCTCCTCTCTCCTGCCCAATCATATTTGTACTAATCCAGCAATAGAAAGATCAACATGTTTTAATGACATTCCTTGTAAGCTCCATTACTTTTGAGAATTCCTACCAGTGCATGGCGTATAAAAGTAATCTATCAGAATACAGAGTACCTCCATGGCAATCATTCCAAGTGTATTTTCCTCTTACTGCACTTTATCTTTCAATTCATAAACTGCAAAGGGGCTACTCTGAGAAACAGGACATACCTCTTATGCAATGCAATACCATTTACTGCAGGCAAAACAACAGACACTCAGAGCAGAACAACATAGAGGCTCCCCAGTGCTTTGATTTGCTCTGAGACTTCATTAGTGAGTGGTATGACAAGCTCACATAACCATTTCTGTCCCCACTGGAAGGTTAATGTTGTCACCCTTACTGGCACAGATTCATTAGAATTTTTTTTTTTATTTATTTCCTGGCATCTGATTGGCTCCTTCCCCTGCCAGGGGGTACATTAACTTTCAAACAGAGGCCCAGGAAATAAAACTTACTAGCCCAAGTGCCCCTTCACCCACTTAGATATCTCTGTGCCCACCCTGCTTACTCATTGGCTGAAAACACTCACTTCAGTCTGAAATCAGTGCCATTTTTTTCTCTCACTTAGCGAGTAGTACTGCTTCCCAATGCTAGCTGCTAAACCAGTTGGCCCACAACCTCAGATGGGCTCATTTCTAGTATCTTTTCTTTGTAGTTTTTATTATGATTATTACAGTACCTCGTGTATCTGACAGTCGACCGTGGTCTCTCTCCTTCGTCCTCCAGCTGGCCACCCACCTGCTCACTCCCAAAAAATGTTCCTGGAAGTCATGGCAACCAAGTGACACATCAAGACAGCCACCACTGCCACCAGCAAGAAATGTATCCTCCCCAGCAGCCTGCCCTACTTTTTTTAAAAATATAAAAAAAGTAGCCATTAATAGAAAAAAAAAACCTGGATAGAAAAAGTGAAGCTGTAACACCGATTGGCTCATGGAACTATCTGCTGTTACTGCATTTGGAACATGCAGCACGAGACCCCTCACAGCAGCTGAGAAAAGAAATACTTCTTGTCTCACCTTCCTTTCACACACTCCCTACCTCTGAGAAAAACATAAAACAACTACCAAAACCTATCTAAAGTGCCTCAATGTACCAAACTGCCAGCACCTGAAAATCTTTCACTTCACTCACATTTTAACAGGGAGCACAGCTTACCATGGTCGCCGATTGGGTGCTCCACTAATGGCTTTTCTCTTTCTATTCAGCAACACTCCCCTTTTGCGTCCACTGAAAGAACTTCATAAAAAATAAATAAATTCCATCAATGGGGTACAAGAACAAAAGAAAGAAGGGGACACACTAATGGGGGAGGATCAGCACAGTAACAAACATAACAGCTCCCTGTACTGTCAGTAGTTGAGGGACTGCTTTACCAAGAAAGAACAAACAATTGATTTGTAGTCATTTTCATAGAATTACTTGCCTTTTTTTCATAATCCTATAAAAAATTACACTGTGCTCATTTGCTAAGTGCAAAAATACCCTTCAGGGTGGGCAGTATGAGCACTACTGGACCTTCAAGGGGCTGTAAGGTTCTCCACCTGTGGCACTGAGCCTCATTAAGCCCCTGGGCAGTCCAGTATTGCCCAATACCACCCACCCTGTCAGGTATTTTTGCTTGCCTATTGTCCTTAGATTTATGAATCCATGTAAATTAGTTGCTGACTTTATTTTTCAAACATATTCCAACACATACCAGGTTCTGACTAGAGGATTTGCAAATGGTCTTCAGTACACTGATAATTTTGTTGTTCTTGTTATCTAAAATCAGTTACTATGCTCTATTTTGGTGTTGTCTATACTTGGAGTTCTTGTTTGGTTTGCAGAGCTCAGAGACTGGGATGACTGGGGTGTCCAGGAGAGCCCCAAACCCCCTGGTGGGTTTTCCAAAACAATGTGGAATCTTGAGCCTAGAGACAGTGGAGAGGAAAAGAAGCATAGAAGTGGAGAACTGCAGCTGTTGTTGAAGATAGAAATGGACTTGAGCAGAGACTGGGAAATATTTGTCTTTGCCTTTTGGTGTTGAGTGGGGATCTGAACTGACCATTTGGAGGGAAAACTGGGGAGATAGGAGATTTAGTATAGACATTAGCTTGACATATACCCCTTGCTCTGTATTTTATTTTACTTCATTTTTTGTTGATCTTTTTATTAGCTGTTTCTCTTGTTTTGCCTTGATAATGTACATTAGATGTTAGGGGTATTGATCTCTACAGTTATGGTAGTGCGTGCTGTAGTCATATTGGCCCCTAGAGTATCACTGCATAGTTACATTTTGATAGTGGCTTTTGCACTGGCCCTAAAGAGCTCCCTTTTAGTGCAAAAAAAGTGTGAATTTGTTTTATTACAAATGGACATTTTCTGGCTCCTACTGTTGGAACCAAGACACAGTTGTGTAACCCAAGGGAAAACGAATTGCAGCTGGTGCATAATCGGCCCAGGAGTTAAATTTCTACATTTTTTCTTTGGTTTTTGTGCTTTTTATGAGGCTGTTTTTGTTCTCAGTACTGGGTATCTAGTTGGTTTTGTGTATTCAATGTTTTTGTGTAGTGCATTTTTATGTTGGTGTGCTTGCACAGCCAGCATCGTGGGAAAGTGCAGCTTTAGAGATGGGGTCACTATTGGGCGAATGCAGGGCATGCATCAGTAGGTGCGTCCTGCATTCCTCAATCAGCCTGTATGCCGGTGCCACACCATACATACATAATGGGGCAAGCACATCTGAGAAAAGGTCCACTGCAATCCGAGCAAAGCTTGTCAGATGCAGCGGGCCTTTTCTTGCTGTGCTCGCCGCCATTATGTACATGGTGGGACACTGGCTCCTGAACTGCTGACTTCGGGGGAGCCCAATCCCCCTGTCGGCTGCCCCTGTACCCTGTGAAAGTGCCGATGGGGGAGCACACTACCCATCAGCATAAAGCACCCCCCAATTGTTTAATGCCGAGAGGGTGCCCAATCCCCCTCGGCTCTGCACCCCCCCACTCTTCTTTGTGTGCCAATGGGTGTGCCCAATCCCCATCGGCATAAAGCACCCCAATTGTTTAATGCCAAGGGGGTGCCCAATCCCCCTCGGCTCTGCACCCATCCCACCCATTTTTGTGTGCCAATGGGGGTGCCCAATCCCTGTTGGCATAAATCCCCCCTTTGTTTGCCAATGAGGGTGCCCAATCCCTTGTCGGCTACAGACCACCCCAAACAGTTAGGTGGCACCCTGGGAGCCCACCCCAAAGTACCAAATCCCCTGCAAAACAAAAACTGTCCCTCAATGTCTTTTCTGTTTTATTAGCCTGTAAAACGAAAACGGTCCCTCTTGGTCTCGATGCCCCTTCCCCCCACCCACTCACTGCGCACCCTGCCTCCCCTCACCCCCCTCACCCCATACTTACCTCCGGAGTCTGGCGCAATGATCTTCGGTGGACCAGGAACACGTCTGCACTCTTCAAAGCCGACCGCAAGCTGAGGAAATGCCGTTAAGCTGTATTAATGGAATGAATAGGGGGTTTTCAACTTTAACGCATATCTTGGGCATTTTTGTGAATTTTGGCCCAAAATTTTCAACATGGGGTTTTTGGGACCCCTTCTCATGAATTCTTGCACTGTCATGGTGTTATTCAGTCCCAAAAGGTGATTTTGCAGTCACTGCGTGGAATCACCATTGAGGACCGAGTAACAAAATGACAGTGCCACTGTTCATTGCAGGGGCTCTCAAAAAGCCTATGTTCCAAGTTTGGTGGGAAAAATCCAAAAAATTACTTTTACGAGCATGCGTAGCAACTGTGCAATGCACGCTCATAAGTTAGTGCATTTGCGATATTTTCATGCCAGATTCTCAACATTGGCATTTTACCACACCTTCTTGTGAACTGTATAGCTGTCATTTTTCACATCCTGCCCGAAATGTGTTTTCGCACTTCCGGCGCAGAATAGCATGGTTGCTGAGCGAAATCAGTGTTTGGGACACATTACAAAAATGACAGTGACACTGTTCATGAGCAGAGGTCCTAAAATGCCTGTGTTGAAAATTTGGAGACAATACTCCATAAAATTACTATTTTATGAGCATGCGTTGCAACTGCGCAACTCACGCTTGTAAGTTAGCGCATTTGCAATATTTTCACACCACATTCTCAACATTGGCATTTTACCACACCTTCTTGTGAACTATATAGCTGTCATTTTTCATATCCTGCCAAAATGTGTTTTCTCACTTTTGGCGTAGAATAGCGGGTTCGCTATGCGAAATCAGTGTTTGGGACACATTATGAAAATGACAGTGACACTGTTCATGAGCAGAGGTTCTAAAATGCATGTGTTGAAAATTTGGTGACAATACTCCATAAAATGACTGCTTTGCGCAGTTTGCATGCATGCTCATACGTTCGCAAACTTCTAATATTCTCACTCCAGATTTTCTACAGTACCACTGTTCTGCACCTCCTAATGAACAGTACAGCTGTCATTTTTCACATCCTGACCAAAATCTGTTTTCGCAGTTCTGGCGCAGAATAGTGTGGTCGCTGTGAAAAGTACGTGTTCGAGACACATGATGAAAATGACAGTGACACTGTTCATTAGCAGATGCCCTAAAATGCCTATGTTGAAAATTTGGGAACGAAAAGTCAATAAAATGAGTGTTATGAGCGTGCGTTGCACAGTTTGCATGCACGCTCATGACTTTGTGAATTTGTAATACTTTCACTCCAGCTGTTCATTATTGGCATTTTTCCATACTTCCTTATGAACACTGCGACTGCCTGAAATGTGTTTTCGCACGTCCTGCACAGAATTGCTTGGCCGCTGTGCAAAATCAGTTTTTGGGACAGTTTGAGGAAATGACGGTGACACTATTCATGAGCAGAGGTCCTAAAATGCCTATGTTGAAAACTTGGTGCCCGAAACTCCATTCAATGACTGTGTTGCAAGAGTGCATTTTGCAGTTTCCACGCACCCTTGTAACTTAGTCAGTCTGCCATATTTTCATGCCACATTTTCACCACTGGCATTTGTGCACATCTCTTTATCAACAGTCCAGCTGGCATTTTTCACAGCCTTCCCAAAACGTGTTTCCACATCTGTGGCGCACAATGGCATGATCGCTGTGCAAAATCACCTTTTGAGACACATTCACAAAATCACAGCACTATGCGTCTCTAGCTATGCCACTCCCAGTGCCAATGCCAGTGCGACAACATTCGGCATTGACAAATGCTTGTTATTTGTGGGGACTAGTCATGTGTTGGCTAGTATAGTGACTAAGTGATTGAAACAATTTAAACTTGATGTAACTTGGAGATAACTGATTTGTCCATCCCATTATTTGTCAGCATAAGTTAATGAGGCAGCACAGTTTAACAATGGCAGAACTTGTCCTGATTGGATCTGCCCATTAACATAGTTATTAATTTACTATAGCTAGCAGCTGTCTTAAATTATCCTATCAGTGCTGGGTAACCTTTGGCTTGTCATGCAGTCAGGTTGAACTTTTGCATGACCTAATTTATTTTTCTGTCCATGTCTCAGGCTATAACTAATTGATTGATGTTTATTGGCACTTTTATTAAGAGTATAAAAAGTGCCAGAAATATTTAGACCTCAGAGCCTGATAACTTCCTTTAAGGTAGCTGCTGTATGGAACTCTGCTGGTGAAAGGGAGACTTTGGACCCAATTCTTGAGGTCTCCCAGATAGCACAAGTGGCTTGCACCATACGGAATGGCACAAGGCCCTGCTTCTACCAAAAGATGCTCTGGGAGTAATTTTCAGATGCAGACTGCATCAAATGCAGATTACATGTGCCAAAAGGGGGCATGTGCCATTACTGTGGCAAAAATTGGGATGCGGAATCTGCTAGGGGGCTTGAGTCAGATGCAAGATGACATATCCACTAATTTGAGATTCTCTAACCCCCTCCAAGGGCAAAAGTCTAAGTACCATTAGACCAGCCAGGATACTTAGAAGTGTATCCTGTGGGAAAGTTAGAACACTTGCACCCCACCGGAGCCCTCCCTGGGCAGGAGAGAACATGTGCCATGGCACCCCTCCCTGTTCTTGATCTCCCTTTAAATCAACTGATACCACTCACTGCTGGTTTGGCAGACTGCCCTCCCAGCCCCTATCTGTTTATATCATAAAATATATAACTTTCTTTGGTGGCTAGTTAACCCCCAACCCTTCCACCCCAGCAGACAGTGCCCAACCACCCCACTACCCCATCCCATCTCCAAGCTTGCAACCAGCACAGCCCTCTGCTCTCTACTATGGTGGGAAGCCAACTGAGTTGTCAATGAATACATACTCTATATAGTAAATGTTCACTGATTGACAACTGAGCTCAGCTGTCAATCAACTGGCATGTACTGTATACAGTATGCACTCACTGAAAGCTCAGTCAGCAGCTAGTCATGGTGGAAAGCAGAGGGCTGTGCCAGTCACTGGATCAGGGATGAGGGGAGTGGGATGGTGGGGCACTGCTGCTGAGGTTGGGAGTCCACTAGTCCACCAGGGAAAGTTATATATTTTACTACTGTATATTGGCATATCAGGGATGGGAGGAAGGGTCTGCTAGATCACCAGGGACAGTTACATACTGTATTTTTCAGACGGGCAGATCAGGGAAGGGATGGTGGGGCTGCTAGACAACCAGGGAATGTTATACATTCACAGTATGGGCAGATTAATACTGTACATTGGGAATAGGGAGGGGAGTCCGCTAGACCACCAGAGAGGGGATGTATGTATGTTGATTTATTTTGCTGGTCGCTGTCTATGGGTGCAGCTGCTGCCCGACCACCATGTGACTTGTGACAAACCTGCAGATGTGCCATCTGTTTGGTGAATGGCAACAGTTGCCACAGTTGAAGAACTTTGCTCCCAGGACCCTACCAGTTAGAACATCAGGCACAGGGTCTCTGGTGTACCGCCATTTGGCACAAGCTGCCACTGGTGCAGCTTATGCTGAACTTTGACAATCGAGCCCTTTATCTCCTGTTTACATATAAAGCTGTGTTAATTGGTGAGGCTGCAGGGAGGGACCACTGGATATCAGGGAAAAAGAATTCCATATTGGGCATGGGAGTGGGTGGGGGGGACCACTGAGCACCAGGGACACGTCTGTGTAATATACTAGCTGGAAATCAGCAATCAAGTGGGGGGCCACTAGCACCAGGGATAATGTGTTTCTGTACATGGGCTGTTAGTCAGCAATCATGGGGGCACTTGCACCAGGGATAATGTGTTTCTGTACATGGGCTGTTAGTCAGCAATCATGGGGGACCATTGGATGCCAAGTGAACTATTAATTCCATAATGGGCTTGCAATTAAGGGAGGGGGAATCACTGCCACCAGGGAAAATTTTGTAATGGGCCAGTGATCAATGTGGGGGTTACCATTAGACCACTAGAAGACAGGGTTTCATATTTATGTACATTCAGACATTCAGGATGGTGATCAGCAATTGGGGGGGCACTAGCACCAGGGAAACATTGGATTATTATACCTGGGACAGTGATCAGGGGAGGGGTGGTGGTGGTGTGCTGCAGTATCTCCATCAAGTACTAGAGTTGCATGGAATTAAAGCAAGATCTTGGTCAGTGGTATTTGCTCTGTGCTAGGGAACCCTGCAAAACGCTCTTATGCAGAGCAAATGCTTTGTAAATGGGAATGTGCTGATATGCATGTCCACCCCCCCCTGCATTTGCATTGCAGCACTCTCCATACTTTGTCCCAGTGCAAACACATTTAGAGCATGCAGACTGGGCTTTTGTGAATACCAACTCAGCACAAAAATTGTGTATTTATCAGGCAAGGTTTTGTGAATATCTAAAGTAGCAAAGGACTTGATAAAGTGTTGAGTTAGATGTGAAATGACAGTGTTGGAGGGGGTGCTACCACGTACAGTAATGTACTTGGACATTTCATGTCTTTTTAACTGAGTTTTTTAACAAATAAAAGCCAGTATTTATAATTTCCAAACAAATGGACTGTCATTTCCTTTGACTGTCTGAGCTGGCTGATCTTGTTGTTCTCTGAATACTTTGTAAATCGAGCCCCAGGACCTTTATTTCGGACTTGTATTTAAGTGAGAAGTCTTTGTCTAGTTAATTGGATTTATTATAGAGGCACAATAACGCCTCTATAATTAGTGTTGAGTTGCAGTTTCTATGTTAAACCTCACATTTTGTACTTTAATAGCTTGAAACTGATAAATGGATTTGCACAGAATTTGGTATGAGATGTCCTGTGGGGGTAGATCTCTTGCTGTGGCAAGTTTCATTCTGGTCGGATGTGTGGATTCTGAGATATGGATAGTGAAAAAGGTAAAAAAAATGCATTTCTTTCAGTTTTTTCTCATTGCCTTGCGAACAGATGGCTTGAGATTTCTGCATAATTTTTGTAGGTTATAATGACTGTTGGGAGCAGAACAGACAGTAAAAATTTGGTGCAAATATATTAATTTGTTTAAAAGCTATTATGTTTTTTTAGTGCCCATTTTATCCTTTGGGACTTTTCCGAACATTATAATCTTTAGTATAGATGTCTTTTTTTAAAAAAAAAACAGGATTTGATCTTGTGAAACAGGATTTAGTCTTATGAGAGAGATCCTGCTCCATGAAAACACAAATCCTTTTTCATGAGGAAAATCCTTTTTTGCAAGCCATCTTGTTTTTTTTTCCATTAAATAAAAACCTGTGAAATACATACAGATTTTGTCAGTTTGAAAAACAAACAGAATATAGCTTAACTATAGCTTAACTGTAATGTTTGGCTAGATTTTGACCTTTGTTTTGCTTAAATAATGGCCAGAAATTCCTTTTCTGGTCACCCAAAACCCTGTACGACCAGCTTAGCATGAGGAGCCTTCAGACCCATAATCCCTGGTATCTAGTGGAACACTTCACTTCCTGATCACTGTCCCCAATCCATTCTCTGGTGTCCAGTGACCACCCACCCTCTGATCATTGTCCCCTGCTCACTTTGGTATTTAATATATTCCAACACCAGGATGGCCAGCCTCGGTGTTGAATATCCCCTGCCCCCACAACCTGTTATTTTATTGATATTCCAACTTCTGGGGGGCCTAATCCCCAAATTGGCATTTAACCCCAAACCCTTCAATAGTTTGGGACACTAAGAAACCCACCCCTAGTGTCCAAAATCCTTATTTTATATAGGTGTCTCTAAAAAAAAAGAAAACAGACCACAGACATTTTTTAACCTGAAAAAAGAAAACTGTCCCTCATCAGCCCCAGTACCCCCTCTTCCATCCTAACCCTTCCACTAAGCATCCCCACCACCCCATACCCCCTTACCCTATATTTACTACCCGAGGTCTAGGGCTGTCATCTTCTGCGGACTGGGGCACATCGCCACTCTTCAAAGCTGAAAAATGGACTGAAGAATCATGGTAAGTGCTGTATAATGACTGTCAATGGCATTTTGAACTTAGGTACATAACTTTTCAAAATAGCCTTTTTGGGATACCACCTCATGAACACTGTCACTCTCGTCAATTGGTCCCGAAAGGAGATTTCATAGTAACTGCACAGAATCACCTTTCAGGACTGATTAGTGAAACGACAGTGCCAGTGTTCAAGAGGTGAGATTCCAAAAAGCCCATGTTGAAATTTTGGTGCAATAATACCAAAAAAATGCCTGAGTTATGCATGGTCGTTGAAGTTTTGCTATGCACACACATAACTATCAATTTTTAATATTTACACCCCAAATGTTCAATTTAGTGATTTTTTTCACACCACCACGTGAATGATACAGCTGTAATTTCTCACATCCTGCCTGAAATGTGTTTATGCAGCTGTAGTGTGGCATGGCATGGTTGCTGCATGAAATCCCCTTTTGGGACTGAGTAATAAAATGACAGTTCCAGTGTTCATGAGCTTGGGTCCCAAAAAGGCCATGTTGAAAATCTGTTGCAAAAATCTCAAAATGCCTGAGTTATGCGAGGTCATTGACATTTTTCTAAGCATGTCCGTAAGTTTGGCAATTTGTCACTCCAAACTTTCAACATTGTCATTTTTTCACACCACCTCATGAACTGTACAGCTGTCATTTTTCAAATCCTGCCAAAAATATTTTTCCAAGCCTATGGTGTAAAATGGCAATACAGTTGTGCAGAATTACATTTCTACTGGGATTTGAAAATTGTTTGCACTAGGTATATGTGGTGAGGTGATAAGAAGGTTATATTGAACATTTGGAGTGAAAATTATTTAAGATGGCACAGTTATGACTATTTGTTGTAATTTTGCTACTTCTGCTCATAAATTTATTTATGGAAAACTGGGGCAAGAGGCCCCTGCATTTCCACAGCTAGATACATGTGTACATCAGTGGAGGTTCAGACTCTACAGTCCCATAGTAAAATAAAGCTGCTATCATACTATCTCAAAAAGTAAGGGAATAAATTAAAAACAAACTTAATTAATGCATCAGTTATTAAAATGATAAAAGTAGGGAAATATGGTGTTAGGGTTTCCAACCCTAATACCCCAACCCCACCTTGCACCAGTGAAAAGAGATCTGGGGGTAGCATTAACTTCTCTAGCCCCAACACTCACCCCATTCTCTTAAGCTGTGCCTGCGCAGCTTATTTCCTAATGGAATGTGGTGAACATTAAGGCTGGAGAATCAATGCCACCCTAAACCTCTTGCCTGTGTAGGGTGTGGTGGGGAAGAAGGAAAACCTAATGCCACATTTCCCACTTTGTTGCTTTTAACTCTTACTGATGCATACACACTATTTTTGTTTGCAATTTATATTTGATAAATTTGATATTTTAAGAGATATTGTTTCTAATATTCTATTTATTGTATTAAGATTGCGAAAATTACTACCATATTTTTTAGACTTTGTATAATGTGATTGTAAGGCCCACCTCTCTTTTAAGATGGTTATAACTAGTAATAGTGGGAACAAAGATTTATCAAGCTTGCATTTTCCATTAACTTCAAACAAGAAAAAGAAGGGTACAGGGGGGTAGTTGACATTGATATCTGTTACTGGGACAACAGTAAGTCATGCATCAGCCACTCAGGTTAATACTAGTCTGAAGAGTAGGGGTTGGATGTGGCTCAGCAGAATATTTCAGAGTTAATAGACTGCACTACTTCCATACCCAATATCAATACCGACATAGAGGCACATGGCCGTGGCCCTTCTTCTATGGCAAAGGCCACAACACACTTAATAAATCTATACCGGAAACAGACATTTCTAAAAGTATATCTTTGTTTCCTGCTGATCTGGATATAGCACTGGTCAATATCTACTCTACTTCCCATCTTATAATTGCAAGCAAAAGTGATGTAGTCCAATACAGCTTCACATTGGGGTGATTCTATATTATAAATCTCCTGATTTAATCTCGATGAGCACAAACAAATAAATTGCCTTTTTTCTGGATTTTACAAAGGCATTTAACAAAGTCCTACACTGGACAATTACAGACAAAATAAATGTGTGTCTAAAAAAATGCTTTGTAAGCTAGATAAGGTAATGGCTGCAAGGTCAGACACATAGAGTCGGTATACAGGGCCATTTTTTTGAGATATGGCAAGTGAAGAGTGGAGTAGCACAGTGAGCTGTTATCAGAACTGTACTTTTCCAAATTTTTGTATCAGTCATGTTTGACAATGTCCAGAACTGGGCCACCAAATATGTAGATGATAGAAAACTAGGTGGGGCAGTCTGCAATATATTGCAAATTGAGTAAATACAATCATATCTAGATTATATGACTAGATGGGCATTTACTGTAGATGGGGAATGTGTTTTAACATAGATAGGTGTTGAGTTATACAGTTTGTGCATCAATCCATTCCTCACACATACACATTATGTAATAAAAAAGTTGATAACAAAAAGCCCTTAGAGGTCCTAATTGATAAAAAAAACTAGAGTTCAATAGTCAATGTACGTTGGTTATTGTTAAAGCTAATAGGATTCTATGGACTATTAAAAAACTTAATAGTAGAAAGAATGAGGTGGTGCTGTCCCTTTACAGGGTCTATATAAGATGTCACTAGGTGATAATAGTGTCATAATAGTGCAACCAATAACAGTGAGGAGAAAACAATGAGCACCATTACAGCGATGGTACAGAACAGTGAACAGTAAAACTGTGAGACAAGTAAAGACAACGAATAAGAGCAAGTGCCACATATAATGCTAGGGGCTTCACACCTCCATCCTAAAGTATAAGCATAATCTATGTCAAATTTGAGGCAGTATAGCACAGTGGTCTAAGGCTCTGAGCTACAAATCTGGTGACATCTAGCAGATCAGACCTGGGTTTGAATCCTACAGCTTCTACTTGCATACTGTGTGACCCTGAGCAAGTCACTTAACCTCCTTGTGCTTCCAGGTCACTCCTATAAAAAAGCTTTCAGCTTAGTGTGCTATACCTGGTTAAACAACTAAATAAAAAAAAACTTATAACAGCAGCTAATGTCACAAACAGTGCAATTTCTGTCCTGTTGCATCTGCTATTTTTCCTCATGCTGTTATGCCCATGCGATTATTACCACACTGTTATTACAGTGTTATTTTTAAGCAACACCATTTAAGGTCCATGTTTGACTATGGGAGTCATCTGTGGCGCCCCTACAAAAAGAAGGCTGTCCTGAAGATGCAAAGCATCCAGCAGCAAGCAACAGAGTGGTTTACAGTGAAAAAAGAAACTTCCTAGGATTGTCTAAACAAATCAAAAGCCCATGTCCCTTGAAACCAGTAGGCTCAGGGGAAATGTGTTGCTTGTGTACAATATCTATAGTGATCCATACTTGATTAATGAACAACAATTCGAATTTAAGAATGATAACAAAGGAACTAGAGGGCATCCTTTGCAATTCACAAAATGGAAGTTTAATACAAATAGTCAGAAATATTACTGTACACAATGTGTTATTAACCCATGGAATAGACTGCTACTGGATATTATTCTGAACAAAAATAAAGACTGCCACTGGATATTATTCTGAACAAATATTTTTATTTAAGCAACTGGATGTATACCTTTGAGCAGACTTACTCATTTACAAAGGTTCCTCATCATAAACTAAATCTCTACAATAAGCTTAGGTACATTAAAAAAGGTACATAAAACAGAAGATTACAATGGATCTCAGTTGACCAGAAGTAACAATCAGTGTGGGCATAGTCAGAGCAATCAGGGTAAAAAAAAATAGGAGCAAGGCATTGCATGAATCTGACAAAAAATAAAGCAAAATTAAAAATAAAGACCAGACAGCTGTACCATTAATGGGGCATGGTTACAGTATTATTGTTAACATACAGGAGCCAAAATGGGCTAATGCCTCCTTTGCTCCTCATTCTTTAGTATAAACCATAGTATATATATGAATCTAAATGTATTTATCTGCTCAAAGTCCTATATCAACTTGGTCTAAAATGACACCAATGATATACTGCCCTTCCTATTAATAGATACTCATAATTTTGAGTCCATTACAGGAATTGTATCAATACTCGAGAGGGAGCAATGTTAGACTTGATTCTCTCAAATGGAGATGGAGAGAGGATTACAGATGTAGAAGTGGGTAGCCATCTGGGAACTAGCGACCATCGAACAATATGGTTCACAATAAACACAGCAATAGAGTCAAGCCATACAAAGACAAAAGTACTGGACTTTAGGAGGGCTGACTGCGCCAAAATGGGTGAGTGCCTAAGGAATGCACTAGCAAATGGGCAGGAAGGAGGGGTGGAAGAACAATGGGGAATAATAAAAACTGCCATCACAGAGGTAACGAGCCTTTGTGTGAAGCAAATAAACAAAACAAGACGATGTAAGAAACCACTATGGTTCTCAAAAGGAAGTGGCAGTGAAGGTTCAAGAGAAAAAGAAAGCATTCAGGAAGTACAAGGAATCGCAGAAGGAGCAGGACAGAGAACTGTATCAGTTAAAGCAAAAGGAAGCTGGGAAGGCAGTCAGAACAGCAAAGGCCCAAACCGAGGAAAAGATAGCCAACTCAGTTAAGAAGGGGATAAAACCTTTTATAGGTACATCAGGGAGCGAAGGAAGACCAAGGGAGGGATAGTGAGGCTTAATAAAGGGGGAGGGGGTGAGGAGACTGTGAAAGGCAGAGATACTAAACAAATATTTTTGCTCAGTATTTACAAAGGAAGAGGGGGAGGTACATAAAACCAACAGTAGTAACACGCTGGATACAGAAGTTGATACCGCCCATTTACAGAAGAAAGGGTTCTGAAAGAACTCTTAAAACTGAAGGTGGACAAAACAATGGGGCCTGATGGGATTCATCCCAGAATTTAAAGAACTAAGGTAGAACTAGTGACACCACTGACTACCCTTTTAACAAATCATGGAGGATGGGGTGAGCCCGAGGACTGGAGGGAGGGGATGTGATTCCCCTTCACAAAAGTGGGAGCAAGGCAGAAGCAGGAAACTATAGACCTGTTAGTTTAACCTTAGTGATAGGGAAAATGATGGAATCACTTCTAAAGGAAAGAATTGTCGAGTATCTAGATGCCAGAGGGGCACAGGACCCTAGGCAGCATGGATTCACAGTGGGAAGGTCATGCCAGATGAATCTGATAGATTTCTTTGACTGGGTGACCAATGTAGTAGATCAGGGAGGGGCTGTGGACATGGCCTACCTAGACTTTAGCAAGGCATTTGACACAGTCCCACACAAAAGATTAATATACAAGTTAGCCAGCCTGGGTGTGGGTCCCAAGATGACAGCCTGGGTAAAGAATTGGCTGGAGAATAGGACACAGAGTAATAGTAAATGGAGTCCACTCAGAAGAAGAGGGGTTACTAGTGGGCATCAAGAGGTTCAGTATTAGAATTGTCCCAGTCGTCTTTAGGTTGACATTGCAGAAGTGACTGGAAGGAGTATGTCTTTGCAGATGACACTAAGATCTGCAACAGAGTTGATGCACAGGTGGGGTGGAAAGGATGAGAAGGGACTTGGCAAGGTTAAATGAATGGTCAAATGTATGGCAGCTTAGATTCATGCTATGAGTGCAAGGTAAAATGCACTTGGGAAACAAAACCCAGGGGAAGAGTAGATAATGGGGGGTGAGATACTAACAACAACAAAATGGAGAGGGACCTGGGGTAGTCATATCAGATGACCTAACGATGGGCAAGACAATGTGAGAGGGGCAGCAAGAGAGGGTCAGGATACTGGATGCATAGAGAGGCATCACCAGTAGAAAACAGGAAGTTATTATCCCTCTATACAGACAGCTGGTGAGACCCCATCTGGAGTACTGTGTGCACTCCTGGGAGACCTAATTCTCCGGAAAGACATAGACAGGATGGAAGCTGTCCAGAGGAGGGCAACTAAAATGGTGCAGGGTCTGCACCAGAAGACATATGAAGAGAGACTTAAGGAGCTAAATATGTATAGCCTCAATGAAAGGAGGCGAGGGGGTACATGATAGAAACTTTCAAGTACCTCAAGGGAATCAACAACGTCCAAGAGGGTAGCATCTTTCAAAAAAAGAGGTGTGCAAGAACAAGAGGGCACAATTTGAAGATGGGGGGGTGGCTCAGAGGTAATTTAAGGAAGTATTTTTTCACAGAGAGGGTTGTGGATGCATGGAAAGCCTTCTGGAGGAGGTTGTGGAGTCAAAATCAGTGGTGGAATTCAAGCATGCATGGGATAGTCATAAGGCAGTTCTGGGGGGTGGGGGTAGGAAGAAGTAGGCTGCTGGTTAACTAGGATCTGCAGCTTATCCAGTAGGTAGGGAATTGGGCAGACTGGGTGGGCCAAGCGGTCCTTATCTGCCGTCAAATTCTATGTTTCTATGTTTCTAATACTGCCACCCTTCCCTAACTTGTCGTAATTTATTTTATTTATTTATTAGAAAAGTTGGATTTACAACCTTTGAGTCATGGACTCCTTTACAAAGGCACTCCATCACAGGGGGGTAGGCAGAGTTACATAGTGTGGTTACAGCAGTGATAACAGTACAGGTGTAGAACATTAAACATAGTGTACACATAGGTTACATAATAATCTTACTTATAATAGGTTGCAGTCATATACAGGGTACCCAAGGGTTGCTTTGGGGGGTACAGCCCTGGACATACCTAGATAATACCTGGAGAGGGTGGAGTTAGGGATGGGGATTGGGGTGGCAGGGAGAAGGAGAGGATAGGCTGTCCAGATGATGTTGTCAAGTCAGGGATGTCTGACAGGAGGATCCCACAGTGGATTTACTTAGGTGTCTGTACAGCAATAAGCATCAAAGAGATGGTTCCTGAGGGCGATTTTGAAGGACCAATTTTGGCAATGTCTGTAATGCAGGGTGGAAGGGAGTTGAACCAAGCAGGGATTCAGTAATGAAAGAACCTCTGGGCTAGTGAGGTCTTGGTTCTGGGCACCAGAAAGGTGGCCTTCACAGAGTTACAGGTGGCAACAAACGAGGATGCATGCCGTAGGGAAGCAGAGAACCCAGGGGGGAGAGCCCTAGAAGAGATTTTTTGGTGAGTAGGCAGATCTGGTAGTGCAGACACTCCTCAAAGGTGAGCTGGTTGACAGTGGAGTAGAGCAGGCAAATGTGAGTGCGGCTAGGGGCTCCAGTCAGGAGCCTGCAGGCCATATTGATTGAGAGCTGCAGTGTAAATGGGCAAGCATTAGTCCACTAATGACAGGATGGAGGAGATAATGGCCAGCTGGAGGGCAACATGGGAGAGGCAATCTCTATGACGGTATAGTAGGCCTGTCTGAGAATTTATGGCAGAGGATAGGGCATTGATGTGGGTGTGGAAGGTGAGAGCCGAGTCAAAAGTGATGCCTAGATATTTGTAAGAGATCACTTGCTCCAGCAGGTGCAGAATGCCGGGGAGAATGAAGAGGGGGCATTCTTGGCCTTGTTTTGGTGATGGGAGAAGGGCATTGACTTAGTCTTCTTTTGGTTAATGACAAGTCGGTGGTCAAGGAACCACTTTTGAGCTTGGTTGTAGGTGTGCTTGAGGGACACATGGAGAGAAGAGGGATCGGGTGGGAGTCAAAGAGAACCACATTGTCAGCATAGAAGAGCATTTTTCCTGTGCAGGAGCTGGGGAGAGTGCTGATGTAGAGGCTGAAAAGTACAGGGCCCAGAATAGAGCCCTAGGGTACCCTGGAATGAACAGGCTGGGTATTGGATAGGAAGCCATTTATCTTCACACGCTGGGATCTAGAAGAGAGGTAGCTGGAGAACCAGGCAAGAAGACCAGCAGAAAAGTCGAGCTAGTGGAGGGAGTCAAGCAGGACGGGGTGACAAAGAGTATCAAAAGCCTTGGAAAGGTCTATGAACACTGCGCCGGCAAGGTTGCCAGAGTCAAGAGCAGAGTGCAGGTACTGAGAGAACTCCAGGAGAGCAGTAGTGGTACTGTGTCCTGGACCAAAACCATGTTGTTCTGGTCACATTATGTCATATTTAGCCAGGTACTCAGGGGAGTTCAATAAACATTATTTCTTCTAGGGCTTTAGAGAGTGGGGGGAGGATAGAGATTGGCCAGTAGTTAGGTGCAGACCAATCTCCACTCTTATGTACAGGGGTGATTTCAGCTGATTTCCAAGCACTGGGAAACTGAATGAGTCATAAAGACCAGTTTAGTAGGTCTGTAAGGGGGACTAGGATGACATCCAAGACCAGGCAGAGGATCCTGGAGTCTGGGGAGGGGGGCCACAGCTGGGGTTGTTGCTACCAAGGGCTTTTAGCAGGTGTAGCCTGTCTATGTGGGGGGATATAGTGTGCAGGTAGGAAGGAGGGCGATCCAAGGCGGGGGGATACAGGCGGGGATTGGGTCAAAAAAGTTGTCTGGGAGGACAGAGTTTAGGTCAGGGGAGGTAGTATTGAGTAAATCAGCTATGCGAGTTGGGTCTGTAGTGATGGTGCCATCGATGGAGAGCTGGGATGGTGGGGGGAGAGTGGGTCTTCCCATTAAGCTCTTTCATGTTGTTCCAGAAAGTCCGGGCGGAACCCCAGGTGGATGCGAGGGTGGTCTGATAGTGCTCTGCCTTTGCCCATCTAATGGCCCAAGTGCACTGATTATGCACCACGTTGTAGGCTTGTCTATCAGCCAACTTGCCTGATTCGATAGTGATGTGCTAGAGATTATGCCTAAGCTTAAGTTTTTGGATAAGGGATGGGGAGATCCATGCAGCATTTTGTTTTTTAATACTGATTCTGGTGTGGATGGTGGAAAGTTCACAGGCTTTGCTGAAGGCATTGGTGAAGAGATCTAGGGCAGAGTTAATAACAGGGGCATGATTGATGGGGGACCAGTCCAGCTGTGGTAGATGCAATTTTAGCTTTCTGAGACCCCCAGGCATAGGCACTGGCACAAGGTTGCCAGGGACACAGGTTTCAGTATGGAGGATGACCAGAGACAAAGGACAGGTGAGTGATCACTAAGTGAGTCAGGGAGGATGTTGATTTCTCAGACTTTATGAGGACAGTTGAATAGTATTACATCTAGTAGGGTGCTGGAGCAATTTTTCCGGTTGAATCTAGTGGACTATGTGACTAACAGGGACATATCCTGGGCAGCAAAGGAGACCCAGGTATGGGAGGCAGTGATATGAAGCCAATTGATGTTATGGTCACCTAGGATGAGTTGCTCAGCTTTGTATGGTAGGGAGGTGAGGTAGTCAATGAGAGACCGGGCCACTGGGTTCTTGTTCCTTGGGCGTATGCAGGAGACCGTGAGGAAGAGTGGGCCCTTGGATGGGTCAGGGGTAATTTTTAGAGTGAGGGCTTGGGTGCCATAGTCAAGCTTGGGGGTAAGGAGTGCTTGGCTTATGAGGGTGTCCTGCATGTAGACTGCACACCCACCACCGAGTTTACCAACTCAGTCTTCCCTGAACAGGGTGTATCCAGGGATGGAAATAACAAAGTCATGGATTGTTTTGGAGAGCCATGTCTCTACTAACACAATAATATCGGGTTGGTGTCGCACAACCCAGCACAGGAGTGTGGCAGATTTCTTTAGAAGGCTGCATATGTTCAGAGATGTAACGTGGAGGCTGGCTCCAGAGTGGGGTATGGGAGGGCTAGTTGGCATAGGTCCAGGGTTTGGGTGTATATTCCCAGAGAGAAGTAAGAGCAGAGTGATTAATCTAATTAGGGGATGGTGGCAGCAAGGACACTTAGTATGGTGCCGATTTGAGATCCTGATCATAGGGGTACAGAGGATGGGTAAGGCATGGAGGCTAGGTATGGCAAGGAAGATCTGGGTCCAGGATGGACTCGGGAGGGCAGAGTGAGTGGGGATGTTGGTAGGTGGTGGATGCAGAGGAGTTGGGGGGTCCAAGGTGCGAGGGGGGGCTGAGCTGTTTGGGGGTGCCTTAGGGGAAAAATGCTCGGGATGGAGGGTGGGTGCACCATATGGGAGGGTGGTCTGAGCCAGACTGGTAAATGTGAGCAGGCCTAGTAGAAGAGCAATGGTGCGGATTGTTATGTAGTAGGTAGCTGGGGGTAAAACTGAGCCATCAACGGTGTGCCAGCTGTGAAATTAGCCAAAGCACCGGGCAATTTTGGTAAAACGCCTGGAAAGGGTCTCTGTAATATTGCTTTACTGTTCTAGTTAATAAGGTTACAATGTAGTTTTTACTATATTGTTACCTTTGACATTTTGTATGTTTGTATTCAACTTCTAACCTTGTTTGATCTCAGTTATTATTTTTTCTAAAAATCATTTATGTCTAAGTTTAATTTACATGCTGTTTTCTTCTCTTTTTGTTTTTCCACGTGTCTTAAAACTGGACAGTGGAATCGAGTAATGAAAAATTCCTGTATGGTGTTTTAGGGGGGACACTGGGTCCATATTTGCAGCAATGCACACTTGTTTATGGTGTAGCAACTTAAGTTTTCTATTGTGTTCCTCTCACCCCACTGCAGTTACTTTTTGCCAGATAGGAATATTAAGTGCCACTTTACTGGTATTCTTTTCCACCACCACATGTGCCCCCCAACCACCAGCATTCTTCCTCAGTTTTACTAGGTGGCTATTCTTCCATTCTGGTCTTTGTGTTTGGGTCCCCCTTTAAAGGCTAATTTTTCTCCCCTTCCTACCCCTTTCACTGCACTATCCATTATTATTAATTTTGAATTATAACCCTCACTCACGATGTTTTAATCTTTTTTGTTTTCTCACTTGGCATTATTTTAGTGTTTGACCTTTAGCATTCACTATAATGTGCTATAACTGCAATCAGACCTTATTTTAGGTATTAACACTTTCATAACAGAAGTATATAACTTTACATGCTTTACATCAATAAACATGTCTGTGTAAGTAGGCTCCACTGTTTGATGAAACTTGAAATTTCACACACAAAGTGCTGGGGCACCTAGTGCTGCACATTCAGCAGTTTACTGTTAAAAGTACATTGCCACATTTGCATTAAATTTGGCTCCAGCAGTTTTTTTTCTCAGGGTTGTAGTACCATTTGTGTGCTTTTCTCAATATGGAGACAGACATCCAGCTAGCAAGGGAGTGAAACAAAGAGAAAAGGCATTCTTTTGGTACATCTGCAACATGTGAAAGGGTAAAATGGGAATGCCAAGGCTGAAGACAGCGGAAGGATGGGAGGAGAGGAACAAAGGAAAGCAGAGATACAGAATAAAAAAAATTGTTCAGTATTTACTGGGGAGAAGGAAGATCCAAGGCCAGAATATGTGCTGAGGAGGAAAAGAAAGGGAACTGGTACACAAGCATTGTCTGGTAGGCCTCTATTTCCCTGCCACTGAACAAACGCTTACTACACAATCATGTGGAAGAAATGGCTGCAGCCACGCATTTATTGAGCAATATTACAGCACCTGAAGTGGTGTGTGCATCCTGGATGTCTCATCAAGTGGACCTCAATACCTCTGTACCTCTTGGCTGAAGGGCCTAGTGGACTGAGGAAACAATGCCCCTCCCTGTAGGAGGAGATGGAAAAGGAGAACAGCGAAACATTATGGCTTCAGCTCTAGAGCAATAGGGGTAGGAAGATTAGGTTAGGGTTCATTTCTAGGCCACCAAACCAGGGCGAGGAGATGGACAAGGTGCTATGTTTACAGTTGACAGAAATAGCAGGGAGGTGTAGAGTAGTGGTGACAGGGAACTTAAACCTGCCCAAAACAGACTGGGACACTCACGCCATGTCCTGTGCCAGAAACCAAGTAATTCTGAACGCAATACAGAATGGCTTCATAACGCAGTGTGTGAGGAGTCCAACCAGAAGGGAAACAATCTTGGATCTGGTGCTTACTAATAAGAGCATGTTCAGGAAATTGACATCAGAGAACCCTTAGGTGGACGTGACCATAGTTCAGTGTGATTCAAGATAGACATGTGCAAGGAAGATATCCCAACAAAGACTAGGGCACTGGACCTCAGAACAGCGGACTTTAACAAAATGAGGGACGTGATTAAGGAGTGACTAGGGAGCATAGATGATGGAATGGCGATGAAAACACCATGAAAAACTATTAATGGAGCCATTCAAAATGCTACAAGCAGTTTCATAAAAATGAGGAGGAATAAAAAGGGGGCAAGTAGGGAGGTTGCTAGAACAATAAGGGAAAGAAGAGAAGCCTACAGGAAAAGCAGAAGAACAGTTAATGTAGAGGATGAAGAGAATTCCAAAGGCTGCCCAAGCTAGCAAAAAAAGGAGTTACAGCAGGCCAAGGCACAGAAAGAGCTCCAGATAGCAAAGGGAGAAACAGGGGAGAAAAGGCATTCTTTAGCTACATAATAGAAAAAAAGAGACAGGAAGGATGGCATTGTCAGACTAAAGAAAGGGGATTAATGGGTAATAGAAGACAGGCCAAAAGCAGAAGTATTAAACTAATACTTCTGCTCTATCTTTATGAAAGAAAAGGATGAACCAATGCCACAGGCAGGGGTAAGAAAGGAGGGGAACTGGGGTAGATCCAATAGGGGTCATTGGGATAGATAGAAAGAATGAGGGAGTGACTGAGGGCACTGAGGGTGGATAAATCCACAGGGCCAGATGAGTTACACCCCATGGTACTCAAGGAATTGGCTGATGAACTGGCAGGTCCAATGACAACTCTATTTAATAGTTCACTGAATTTAGGACTAGTGCCAGATGAATGGAGAATAGCAAATGTCATGCCACTCCACAAAAATGGTCCAAAGGAGGATCTGGGCAACTACAGTCCAGTCAGCCTGACCTCGATAGCATGAAAACTTATGGACACAATACTGAAGGAGGGGCTGGAGAGGCACATGGAGGACAGTGGTCTGCAGGATAGTAAGCAACACGGTTTTGTGGCAGGCAGATCATGTCAAATGAATTTAGTAGAGTTCTTTGACTGTGTCACAAAGGGTCAGGCAATAGACGACATTTATCTGGACTTAAGTAAAACCTACGATCCAGTGCCGTACAGAAGGCTGGTAGCAAAACTGAGGGGGCTAGGATGAAGGAGAAATTAGTAAGATGGGTTGATAACTGCTTGGGGGCAGGACACAGAGAGTGGTGGTGGTGGGGGGGGGTAGCCTCCAGTACAAAGGAAGTCGTAAGTGGAGTTCCACAGGGGTCAGTGTTGGGCCCAGTACTGTTTAATATATTTATAAGTAACATTGGGTAGGGCACTCAAGGCAAAATGTACATCTTTGCTGACAACACCAAACTCCGTGGGAGGGTGGCCATACAAGAGGGGATACAAGACTTAAGGGAGGACCTAGCCAGACTGAAGAAATGATCAGGGATTTAGCAGTTGGGGTTTAATGTCAAGAAGTACAAGGTGATGCACATCAGGCAAGAAACCCAAGAACAGAGAACTAGATAGGAAAGCTACAGGTAGCTGCTTCTGAAGAGGAAAAAGACCTAGGGGTAATAATTATTAGCAATTAGAAGCAATCCACTCAATGCAAAAAGGCAGTGGCAAAATCCAACCAGATGTTGGGATGCATTGCAAGGGGTTTCCTAAGCGGGAACAGTGAGGTTATTTTGCCGTTATAGACAGTAGGTCACTGGTAAGGCCTCACTTGGAATATGGAGTGAGGTATTGGCACCTATACCTAAACAAGCATTTGTCAATGCCAAATGTTGTAACGCTGGCATTGGCTTTGGTAGTGCAATGCGGAAAAGCATTTTGGGCAGGATGTGAAAAGTGACAGCTGTACTGTTCATAAGGAGGTGTAAAGAAATGGCAGTGTTGAAAATGTGGCATCTAGATATTGCAAACTTGCCAAGTTACAAGGGTGTGTTGGAAATGCACAACACAGGCTTGTAACACAGTAATTTTATGGACTTTCAGCACCAAAGTTTCAACATAGGCATTTTAGTACCTCTGCTCATGAACAGTGTCACTGTCATTTCCTTTCACTGTCCCAAAAAGTGATTTCACACAGCAATTGCGCTATTCTGCGCCGGGTGTGCAAAAACACATTTCAGGCAGGATATGTAAAATGACAGCTGTACTGTTCATCAAGAGGTGTCGAAAAATGCCAATGGTAAAAATCCAGAGTGAAAATAATACAAATACACAATGTTACGAGTGTGTGCAAGCTGCACAACGCACACTTGTAACACCGTCATTTTAAGAAGTACCGTCACCAAATTTTCAACATAGGCATTTTAGGACCTCTGTTCATGAACAGTGTCACTGTAATTGTCATAATCTGCCCCAAACACTGATTTCCCATAGTGATCACACTATTGTGCGCTGGAAGTGCGGAAACACATTTTGGCCAGGATGTGAAAAATGACAGCTGTACTGTTCACAAGAAAGTGAAAAAAAATGACAATGTTGAAAATCTGGCACGAAAATATTGTGAATTCATGAAGTTATGATCATGTGTAGCAACTGCGCAATTTTATGGAGTATTGTCACCAAATTTTCAGCACAGGCATTTTAGGACCTCTGCTCATGAACTGTATCACTGTCATGTTCATAATCTGCCTTGAACACTGATTTCCCACAGCAACTGCACTATTGTGAGCCAGAACTGTGGAAACACATTTCAGCCAGGATGAGAAAAATGAATGACAGCTGTACTGTTCACAAGAAAGTGTAGAAAAATGACAATGTTGAAAATCTGATGTGAAAATATTGAGAATTCGGGAAGTTATGAGCATGCATAGCAACTGTGCAATGCATGCTCATAAAACAACCATGTTTTGAATTTTTGCCACCAAATTTGCAACAAAGGCTTTTTGACAGCCTATCTCATGAACACTGCCACTATCCTTGTATTAATCGGTCCCAAAAGTGATTCCATGCAGTGACTGAGAAATCACCTTCCGGGACATATTAACGTCATAACAGTTACAGAATTCATGAAACGGGGTCCCAAAAACCCCAGGTTGAAAACTGGGTGCAAGAATTCTAACAAATGCCTGAGATATGCATCAAAGTTGAAAAAACCCTGTTTATTACATTTTATAGCTTACCGGCATTTCCTCAGTTCGCGGTCAGCTTTGAAGAGTGCAGGCATGTTCTCAGTCCACCGAAGATCATCACGCCAAGCTACAGAGGTAAGTATGGGGTGAGGGGTGTGTGGGGAGGTAGGCACAATGGGTGGGTGCGGTGGTGGAAGGAGACTCACGAGGGACCGCTTTTCTGTTTATAGGGCAAAAAACATATATTGTAGACGGCTTTCTTTTGTTACAGGTGTTTTTTTTGTGGGGGGGTACAGTACCTGATGGTGGATTTTGCACCCCCATCAGCAAATAGGGAGTGGGGGATGGATGGCAATGGGGATTGGGCACTCAGTTGGCAAACAATGAAAGTGGTAGGGTGCATGAGCCGAAGCGGATTGGGCACCTCCTCGGCAAGCAAGAAAGGAGGGGGGGAACACAGTATACCGACAGGGAATGGGCTCCCCCATTGGCACATTGATGATGGGTAGGGGAAGCCGACCAGGGGATTGGGCACCCCTGAAGTCAGCAGTTTAGCAGCCATTGTGCTGCCATGTTTGTAGCGGCGAAGCACGTAGGAAGGTCCACTGTGTGTGATGAGCTTTGCTCGCATTGCAGCGGACCTTTCCTTAGATGTGCTCGCCACATTAACTATGCATGGTGTGGTGCTGGCATGCTGGCTGATTGGGGATTGAGGGACGCACCTACTGGTATATGCCCTGCATTCACCCAACAGCGACCGCGCCTCCAAATCTCCACTGCCGCAAGATGTTGGCTGCGCAAGTGCACCAACATGAAAAAGACATTAAATTGCTGGAAAGGGTGCAAAGGAGAGCGAAAGAATTGCAAGACAAGTCATACGAGGAGAGGCTTGAAGCCCTGAGGATGTACTCCTTGGAGGAGAGGAGGAAAAGAGGGAGTATGACAAAGATCTTCAAGTACCTGAAGGGAGTAAAGAAAGTAAAGTGTGTGGGTCTCTTTAGCAAAAGAGACAACACAGTGTAACGCTGGTTGGGGAAAATACAGGAGGGAGGCGAGGAAGTACTTCTTCACAGAAAAGGTGGCGTCGACCTAGAATGAGTTACCAGAGGAGGTGATGGTAGCTAGGACAGTGGGATCATTCAAATGATCATGGGACAAACACAGAGGGAAGTTGTAGGATCAAGGAAGAGGGAGGGGAGAGGAAGAGGGGAAGTCAGGGACACTTTGGCAAGGGTAAAATACAAAACCCTGTACCAAATAGGGCAGACTAGCTAGACCAGAAGGTCTCCTTCTGCTGGCTACTGTCTTAAGTTCTTATGAGTTGAACCTCAGTTCTCAACAAGTAGGGTGGTCAACTGGCCTGGTGTCAAGCTTCCTGCCACATCTGGTGATGCAACACCTGCAGGCAAGCTCACGGAGATTTGGAACAGCTGTCCACATGTGGTCCAGGAAATGTATCCTTTCAGAAGAATGCAACTTCATTCCCTTGCACTATCCTCTTGCGGGAGTCCCAGGCCACTGCCCATGCAATGACTATGACAATGTCAAAGTAATAAATTGCTACTTTTTTGTCCTTGTGGGGGTGATGAAAAACCTGGAAAAAGAACCTTTTTGGTAAAACCAGGAAAATTCCTGCCAGACTCCTAACCATCAATCTCCTAGTAGAGACAAGAGGTTCCCTGAGTAGCGTCTCCCCTGAACCTTGTTCATATGATTGTAGGCAGGTGTGCAATCTTCTGACAGAATGGGAAGAAGTGAGGTGGAGCCCCAGACCTGGTACTTTTTAACCCATCACTTTCCTCCCCTACCAGAAAGAGGCCTTGCCCTGTGGGCAGCCTTGAAGGTCCATCTCCTGAAGGTTTGGCTGTTCAAGCCAAACCCCACCCCAGGTGGTAGGGACTTTCCCCTACCTGACTATCAGGAGGCTGGGGGAGAGGTCCCAGATAACAGAACATCTGCTGCCAAACTTAGCAGACTTATTTAATATGGGCAAAATAATGGGAAAACAATGCGATATATACATGGGAAGACTGCAAAGGCATCGGCTCTAGCATCCCTTGAGTGGATGGATCAAACTCAACAACCTGGCAAGCCAGAAATTAGTATACCTGTTCTTGTACAAGGAAAGAAGAGTCAAGGTCTTCCATGCCATACAAATAGAGGCCCTATATAGGTTAGCGATAGAAAACCATTGTGTTTCTGCCCTAGCAATAAAGCTGAAGACTTGTGTCAGTATATGCTACCCTATACCATTGCCAAACTTGACTTGGGTAAGCCTTCAGTGGAGGCCATAGTGACCCCAAGGAGGGGGTTGGCAGCAGTACAAGCAATTATGACATGCTGTTTGCACAAAACAAGTGACTGCCATGGTGGGAGGGCCATGTATACATCTTATGGGCACAACATAATGAAGTCCTCTTGGGGTGCCAACACCCTGGGGGTTGCAACTTACCCCTGGGAAAAGAAAAAGGAAAGGTGAGGAATGGTATGTCCTCAGCATCCCCACCCCATGCTCCTATAAACTGCTGGAGAACTCTGGGTGGTTGACATGCATGTGGGATATTAGAAGCCTGGGTGTATCAATTAGTGCCATTAATAGTGCAGCTGGCATGGCCTGGGGATATTTAGCAGGTGTGATGGGTGAGAAATGGAAGGTGTTGACCTCAGTTGAAGCCCTGCCACAAACAGGGCAGTTTGGATCATTAATAAAAGAAGATTTCAGTATGACCTAACAGGGTGACAGTCATCCCTCAAGGGGTCCTGCAGTTATTGAGCAGGTGTGTCTCTCAGCATCACCTTATATTTAGTCGGAAGGAAGGAGTAGGGAAACAGCCATTAGTTGATAATGGGAAAAAATCCCCCCTTTCACACACGTATTATATGCGAGCAGTACATACAGGGAGGCCATGTATTAGCAGATATCCCAAAATAAATCAGTCAGCCTGTGGTGTGAAAGTGCCATGTGAAAGTTGGGGGGAGGGGGGGCAGACTTCAGTTAGTAATTCAAGCAACAGTACTCATTATTAAACCCATGTTAAATATAGGAGCATCCCACACAAACTGACTTTCTAATGACAGTAGACCCAGATAACAGCAGTGAATTAAAGATATGAGACGTGCTGCAGTAGGGGAAACAGGATATTATGGCAGCTGCTGCAGGTAGTCAGTCTTTAACACAGCATTAGCACTGTGTTCCTGAGGTTCAGGAGGGCCATCTGAATGGGGGGAGGTGGGGCACCTGTTGCAGGGACTGAAGTAGCAGCCATCTTGTAGTTATTTTCCACAGTCCAGTCCCACAGAGGAGTCAGTGAGTCATCAGCATCTGGAGTAGCAAAACATTAGTGGTATCTATGAGGTCTTGGAATAAACAGGATGCTGTCATCTCCTCAGGGTATGCTGCAGGTGAATCGATGTTAGCTTTAATAGGTGGAGGATAAGGTGTGGAGTGATCTAGTTGTATCCTTCTCTTGTGGCTGTGGATCTGGAGTTGACTCCAGTCACCCTTGATCCTCTCTGCTGCATGGTGGCCATTATCCTGGTGCCTGATTTCTCTCTGCTTCACAGTTGCGTATCCCAGTCCTCCTGCTCACTGTGTGGTGCCATGTTGTCCTGTGGTGATGAGGAGCTGTGTTGCTCCCACGGCCATGGGGAAGAGCACTGCAATTTCCTGTGCTTCCCTGGTTTTGGTGTCCCAGCTGTGTTCCGGATCCTCCCACTCCCCCAGTCTCTGGAGGAGCAATGACTATTTTCAAGGAGGGCCACCAGTGATTGATAAGAACCCTAGGGCAGGATTCACAGACTCTCACATAGCACATTGGAAAAGTTTGCTCTGAGCTTTGCAGTAGTGCAGGTGTGAAATCTTACTATTCACAGTTGGATAACTCACCATGCTATCTAACTGTGAACAGGGTCAGGACAATGCAGTGCTAACCCAGGAAAGCCACTGCTAACCAGAGAAGAGAATGACACAGCAATGAGCAGTGCAAGTGCACTATTTCCTGTTCACTAAAACTCCCATGTAAATGAGCCCATTGGATATGCAAGGCACTAGGTGGACATTTGCGTACCCCTTATGGGCCCATTTGCACAGGCTGCAGGTGACTAAGTGCACCTGCTCAGCCCATGGCCAACACCCAGCCACAGTCCATGGTGGCTAGTGCCCCCCCCCCGCCATTGCCAATCACCAGTCTGAGAAAAAAGAAAGCTGTCTCCCTGGTAGTCTAGTCTTACCTCCTCCCTTCCCATTCTCTGATCACCATCTCCATATAATAAAAGAAATTCCCTGGCAGACCAGTGGTCCCTCCACCATTCACCATTGGTTTTGAGAAGGGGGAGCAGAGTGGTGGTGCACTATCTGTCAAGATAGGGTGTCCATGAGACACCAGGGAGAATTATATCCTTTCTACAGCACATTGGGGATGGGTGGGGGGACTGCTAGACCACTGGGATTATTCTTCACATTGTGGCAGGGAGAGATTATATATAGGTTTGGGGGATCACTGGACTACCAAGCAATTGATGTTATTCTCACCAGGATGGAATTCAGCCAAAAAGGAAGGGAGGTGAGACCACTGAGCTGCCAGGAAATTATTTTTTTTTTATATGGGAAGGCAATCAATCAATCTGGAGGGGGGAGGGGCCAATGGGCTGCCAAGGAATTAATTTTATTATATAGAAGGTGATAGGTAAACAGGGAAGGGTAGGAACTGCAAGGGACTTACTTTTATTATACAGGGAAGGTGATTAGTAAATAAGAGAAGTTGCCGGGACTACTAGAATACCAGATCATTTTTTATATTATATGGAAATGGTGATCAGAGAATGGGGGAGAGAGAGGTATCACTAAAACACCGGGAAAATAGTGTTCCTATAATGGGACAGGGATTGGAGAATGGGGAGGTGCAGGGACCACTAGACTACAAGGGAATTACTTTTATTTTATGGGGATGGTGATTGGAGAACAGGGAAGCGGGGAGAGACAAGTAGTCTAACAGAGAAATATTGTTCCTATAACATGACAGCAAACAGACAACAGGGAGGAGGGAGTGACCACTACACTACCAGGGACATTTAACTACATAACGGGTGGGGAGGGACTGCAAGATTACCATGAACTCAGTGCTGAGGGACAGGGGGCCACCTTGCACTACCTCTGTCAAACAGTAGTGTTGTGCAGAGTTAAGAGGAAGTTTCCTTGGCAGTATTTGCTTGACACAAGGGAATCCCATAAAAGGCCTTTGCACAGAGCAAATACTTTGTGAAGGGGAGTGCACTGATATGAAGGTTCCCTCCCCCTTATTTGCATTGCGGCCTCTCCCCTTGCAAATCCAGTGTGCAGGTACAAACTGGGCTTTTGAGAATACCACTTCTGTGCAAAACCCATTTTGCACCAGGACAAAGCTTTATGAATCTGGCCCCTGGTTTCTTGCTGGCTCATGCACTCATGTTCTTGCCTATTTCTTGTTATGAAAAACTTAATAAACCCCCTGTATCTGCACATAATCCCTGCATCTCTCAGTGCAGAGCTGATTAATGTGTACTCTTTCACCTGCTGCACAGCCTCTGCAGAGTACTCCTGCTGTAGAGAAAGAAATGTTCACCCCTCTGTAGACAAGGCTGTCTTTTTTATTGTGCCAGCTGATGCAGCCTTTCTTTGACCAAGAAACACTAAAGGTATAAGATGATAGACTGGCCTGGAGCCTTGTTGCTGAGGCAGCCCTCATGTGCCGTGTGCTTACTGCACTTCTTCCAATCGCTGCTTGCTGGTGCCACAAGCTGGGGGAGCATACTGGCAATGAAGCGCTACATTCAAGGATCTTCTGCTTCTTTGGGAGATGCCAACAATTCTGATATTGTTTTGGCATCCCCAGTTTTCTGGATCCTCCACTCACTCCCAGAGGTGTCCAAGCTGCTGCTCCTGATTGTCCAGCCTCCAAGGATTTGCTGTTGAACATCATTCAAGTCCCCCAAGTGCTGTTCAGCTGCCTTGGTGCTATCATTCAGGACATGGATATCTCCCAGTTTTGTGGACACAGATGTTTTAAAACAGCCAAGTCTATGACCAGATTTTTAAGGAGGGTGGCAATGTATCCCAGAGATGGTCTGTTTTCATCAGAAGACTGAGCCATAGCAGTTCCCATTATAGTGACTTAATAGGTAAAGCCTCATTGGCCACATTCCAGGGTGTTGAAGGAAATGGTCGAGATCCTGGCTGGCCCACTGGCAGAACTATTCAATACCTCCATGGACACAGGGTGTATACCGCATGACTAGAGGATGGCCCACATGGTACCCATCCATAAAAGTGACCAAAGGATGAGCCAGGTAATTACAGGATGGTAAGCTTAACTTCCAACATGGGGAAATGGAGACAACACTTAAGGAAAGGCTGGTGACCTTTATGGAAGACAATGGGCTCCAGGACAGTCACTGGCATGGGTTTGTCTCTGGTAAATTCTGCCATACGAACCTAACTTGAGTATTGTGACTGGATCATGAGGGAAATGGACACGGGTCATGTGGTGGATGTCACATATTTGGCTTCAGTAAGGCCTTTGATTTAGTGACACATGGGAGGTTGGAAGGGAAGTTGAGATACGTGGAGGTGGGGACTAATATGGTTAAATGAATTGAGAATTGGCTGCAGGGGAGACAGAAGAGGGTAGTGGTGGGGGGGGGCTCTCATCTCCAAGGGCTATAATGAGTGATGTGCCACTGGGATTGGTACTGGGGCCAGTGCAGTTTGGAATATTCATGGCAGTTAACCCGTAGGGTTTCAGGAATAAGATCAATCCATTTGTTCACAATACCAAATTGGGGGGGCAGTGGTGGACAATATAGCAGGTTGACAGGGGCTTCATGATGACCTGACCAAACTGGTGGAGTGGTCAGAAGCATGGCAGTTGGAGTTCAATGCAAAAAAGTGCAGTCCTGCAATTTGGAGCAAAGAACCCAGGGAGGGGTTGAAAGCTGGGAGAGGTGCAGCTAGGTTCCGCTAAGGAGGAAAAGGATCTAGACGTGGTTGTAATGGGGAAAATGAACAATACATAGCAGTGTATGAGGGTGGGCAGCAAAAGCCAACAGGATGCTGGGTTGTATCATGAAAGGAAGCTCCTCCAAGAGCAGGGAGGTGATCCTGACTCTCTAGAGGGCACTGGTCCAGTCGCACCTGGAATAGTGTGTGCAATTCTGGCACCCATATCTGAAAAAGGATGTGAAATTATTGGAAGGGGTACAATGAAGGGCAAACAGGATGATCCAGGAGTTGGAGGACAAACCATACAAAGAGAGGCTGGGAAAGCTGAACATGTACTCCTTGGAGGAGAGAAAGACTCAGAGGGATATGACTGAGACCTTTAAGTACAAAAAGGGGAATAAAAACGCAAGCACTGAAGGGATACCCAGGCTGAGGAGGTGGAGGGACATAAGGGCATGGCCTTTGATTGGAGGGGAGAAGGTTAAGGATGGAAATGAGGAGACACTTTTTCACAGAGAGGGTCGCGACAGAGTGGAATGCTCTACCGGAGGAGGTGGTAGCCTGTAAGACAGTGGGTAATTTAAAATTGGGATGGGACATGGTGAGAGGGAGGGTAATTGGGAAGGGGGCAGGGCAGTTGCAAGGTGAGGGTGCTAGATGAACACTAGAGCAGACTTGGTGGCCTATTTCTGCTGGCAAATTCATATGTTTGCATGAATAACAGTGGCAGAGATTACATTTGTAGCACAAAGTACCAAAGCATAAAAGACCTGATTGGGATGTAACCAGCAGTACCAGATGACCAAATCTGTCAAAGGAGACACATTTGAACAAGCTGGTAGGAGTAAATGTTGTAGGATATGGCAGAGTGAAAGTTAAATGGCCATCTTTGTTGGGTTTCAAGCCAAGCCCCATGCCACCATTTTCTTGTGTATTATAAATATTTTTGCAATTTGCTATTGCTACGTTGTTGCATTTCTATATATGTGTGTTTCTATATTTATTTAAGTATTTGCATTTTTAGTATGGCTTTGGATTGGCGATGCAGCTGCGTTTAACTACACTAGCGTAGAAGAGGCAAAGTGGCCCACTCCGCCTCAACATACAGCTACATGAAGCGCCCATTGAAATGCAAAAAAATGTTGTAGGTCCTTTTAAGAACAGATCCAGAAACAAATGATTTGATACCTTTTATTGGACCAACATGGATGTTACAGATTAGAACAAAGTGCTCTAGCTTTGGCCATAAAGCTTCTTAAGAAGGACTGGGTAGGTTTGAAAGCTAGAACACTTTATTCTATTCTGTAACATCCATGTTGGTCCAATAAAAGGTATCAAATCATTTGTTTCTGGATCCATTGAAATGCAGTAATTTGCCACTTTGCGTCATAATGACTTTGCATTATGATGACTCTACATTACTTCACTGTATTTTTTTTAAAGGCTGAGTGAGTGAGCATGTTTTTTTTTGTTGGTTTGTTTTTAACTTTATTTATCTCTCTATCCCTGAATCTATCTCGGGAGAGGTCACTCAGTGTCAGCCATGATCCCACCCGCCTAAACCTTCCCTCTCGTTCTCCCCATCCGTACTCCCCCGACCACCCAGCCCCTTGGCTCTGAGTCCCCCTAGGTGGGACCGCCAGATCACTCCTCTTGGTGCTCTATCTAGAATGGGTGGCTGTGGTGTGGAGAAGAGGGCTGGAGAAATGAGAGGAGATGCCCAACATTGGGTGCAGTTGGCTGGCACCCCTGTACCCTCTGTCACCTATCGGGAGGCAGAGGGTTTTTATAGCTTTGTTATGCCCTCCCACAACCCCCTAGGCAGAGCTTGAATGTGCAGTGATGCCAGGGACACCCATTGTGGCTCTGCATCCCACTATTGGTGCCCTGAAGCATTACAGTGTCTCCCGTCTCCACTGGGGGCTGCTGCAATGCCGGCAGGCCATGGACCCCCCCCCAAGAAAGGAGAGGAGAGCAGTCCTTTGGACACTCAGTCATCTCTCTCCCCTGTAGACTCCCAATGGCCTGGGCTCATTCCTGAACCCAAGTGGCCGGTATGACGCGAGGTATGGCGTCAAGCTCTTCAACCCACAGCGCCACCGGGCCAGCTGTGAGTGAGCATTGTAACAGCCCACAGATCTAATGGCTCACAGTCTGCAGGTCACATGCTTCAGGCATGAAGTTAATCACTCAAGAGAGTGAAAGACTCTCACTTCTGCCTTACCTAGTGTGGGAGAAAGAGCTATGTTTGAGAGAAGACAGAGAGATAGCAAAAAATATGAACCCTGCTTTGAGAGGAGACAGAGAAAGACAGCAAAAACTATAAACCCCACATCTGAACTGGAGCACCTTTTGGACTAGTGGTCCCCTCCTTAAGCAGGAGGTAGTGGTGTCATGGAAGTACCACCTCTGGTGGCACCTTCCAGTGCCCCCCAACCAGTGCCACCACCTGCCATGGCCCCTGTGCCAGTGGCTCAGCAGGAAGTGAGGGAGGAGCCACAGCAATCACAGCTGCAGCAGCAGATTTCCCAACCCCTGGCCCCAATTGAGCACTGGCAGCAGCTGGCAACAACATCTGGGCCCCCCCTGCCTGTGCATGGTGTTCCTCACAGCTCATTAGTGTGGGAGTTCTTCACTAAAAAACTGCCTTTGGACACCAGTGTAGTGAAGTGCAATCTGTGTGGTGGGGTGATGTGACGTCATCTGGGCACAGGTGGTCAGTGCATCCAACTGTACAACCATTACCATGCAGATTGGCAGGCCAAGTTTGTGGAACAGGGCAGGTATGCACCTGCTGGCCCTGCTGGGTAACAGGTGGCAGCACGGCCTCCACCTGCATGTGGTGTCAAACAGGGGTGGGCCATAGATCAAGCTGCTAATCCACAACCTGCAAGTGATGGTGGCAACCCTGATGAATTCCTGCCACATATGTTGATTTGGGCCTGATGTGGAGTGAGTTGGACCATGTGAACCACTGGACTATCAATGTGGAGCAATGGTTGGAGTGCATGGAGGTGCACCAACTCCAAATAATGGGCATGCTTTAATTGTTGCTCTCTCACTATAACACTGATCATTAGTTTTTGTTTGTCCTTGCACCCACCACCCTCTGCATAAAAAAATAGTTCCTGATGTTACCCCTGATCTGTCCCCCCGTCTTCAAACTTTGTCCTCTTGTTAATGCACATCTCTTTTTCTGAAAGATGTTACCCTCTTATACATTGTTGATTCCCTTCCAGTACTTGATAGTTTTTATCATGCCCCCCACCTTTCCTTGTGGTTATACATATTAAGCTTCAGATGCCACAATATTTGGGAACCTGGTTAACTTGTTGTAATGAGTTGAACTTGGGGCAATACTTATGCCATCAGTTACTTTTTTACCACCAGTGGGGTCAACAGCATCCCCAACCATGACTGACACTACTGATTGCTCTGTGAAAAACATAGTCAGAAAAATCCCTTTACTGGCATCAGCTATGCACTTCTACTGCTTACATCCAAGCCCATGGCTATGCTTGGCACTGGCAGCAGTGCCATGGTGAGAAGCATCTTTGCATGCACATCTCCTTGCAGACATATTTGGGGATTACTCAGAAAATTCACAACAAATTGAGATTTCTGAAATTTGGGGTGGATGGGAAGCCAACAAACAACAACTGTGGCTTACAGATGCAGACTGGGCACTAAACAGATGCAAACGCACAGACACAGATTGTACACTATAAAGAGATGCAGTCGCAGAGGCATATAATTAAACAGTGGTCTCACAAATCCCAAACTGGAAAAATAAAGTATACCTTTTGCAGGTGGGGGGGAGGCACTGCAGTAGCAGTAGCAGTCCACTAGCTAAACACAAGGAAGCGGTAAAAAATACCATAGACAGATAACTGATTCAGAGTGCGGCAATTACAGTGGGGCACAATAAAATGTCTAGCTTGTTGGCACACACACACACACACTCACACACTACAGATAATGAGCAGAAAATTTAACTCTGCAGTGCACTATGTAAACAAATCTTTTAAACAGAATGAAAATATGAACTGCGCCACAACAGAAAATAATTTTTGAAAATTACTTCAAGTATTACCGTGTGTACATAAACACACAAATACGAACACACACTGCTAGTACAAAACAATTAGAAAGACTGCCTTTCTTGTGTGAATCTCACTCCACCACAGATACGCCCCTCCCACAAAGCACACTTCAACAGTGTTTGTCAATACAAAGGCTAAATGTTCTAAATTAAATTAATTCAAAATGATCACAAAAACAATCAATACTCAATGATCTATGCACAGGAGGGTTTCCTATAGTTGATTTACTACATTTGGAACACAATAATTGGATCAAAAGTGATTTTTGAAAGCTTTTTTGATGGTTTGAGACTCAGAGCTCTGACAGCAAACTTTCTCCAGCATTCCACTATACATACTATGCAGAACTGAGGCAGTGCAAGACAATATGGAGCCCATGTGACCTGCCATCTCATGAATCAATGCAGAATTTGCCACAAATAGCAACAAACAGGCGAAGCAAAGCAAAGTCCATCAAAATCAATGGCACTTCACATTAAAATTAAGGGGAAGACTGTAATACAAGGCAAAGTAGGGTCAAGTCCATTGGAAACAATATACTTCACATTCCAATTTATAGGTGGAGTAATTTGCTTCACATTGTGGAGCACTACGTAGATTGGGGAATAATATGAGAAGTTTTCCACGTAGCGAAGTGGGACCACTTTGCCAGCCTCTGCTTTGGATAGCACTTTGAGAATATATGTATCTGTATGTTTCTTTTCCTTTTTAAGTTGAACTATGCACACTTTCATCACTCTGAAGCAGAGTTTGGGTACTAGCATCAAAACGTAAGTGATGTTTGCAAGACTGTGGCAGCAAGTTATCTGTGATGGTCAGCAGGTTAAAGTTAAAGCTTTCAAATTAAATAAAGCTGCTTGCTTCAATTTATGACTGTGCTAGCATCCTTCACAAGAACAGGACTTGAATGTTCAGATCACCCATTCCTGCTTTGTTTGATGTGTCAAGCTTTTTACGACATGTGGATGAACAAAAAAGACAACTAAACAAACTATGGACCAGTAATCAGGTTTATTCCAGAGTGCTGACCTTCTGTTCAGCAGAAACTTAATTTAATGTGGAAAGGATGTTGAAAAAACTAGAAGGGCTAGATCAGATAACTCTGTGAGATGGCTTGTACCCTAGAATGCCCATGAGGCCATTGGAGTGATAGCAGTGTCACTGGCGGACATATCCAACTGCTGGCTGGTCACAGTGGTGGTGACTAGGGACAGGAGGACAGCAGATGTGGTCCCTATGCACAAGAGCAAAAGATGAGCCAGGGCACTATAGACCAGTCAGCCTTATGTCTCTAATGACAAAGATAATGGAACCCATACTGAGAGAGGAACTGGTGGACTTCCTTGAGGGTAATGGTTTAGAGGACCTAAGGCTTACAGGATTCATGATGGGAAGAGATTGACACATTAATCTAACTGACTTCCTTAGCTTGTTGAAAAAGCTGGCCAGTAAGGAACAGGATGTTGATACTATTCTTTGATTTCAGTAAGGACTTTGACTCAGTCCTCCACAGGACGCTGGTCAGAAAGCTAACGGATCTGAGTGTGGAAGAAAAATTGGTGAATTTTGTAGAATACTGGCTGAGGGGGAGGTCATAAAGTGTCATACTAAATGGGGAGTTCTCAGAAATAAGGGGGGTTATAAGTGGAGTACTGCACGAATTGGTGTAAGCCCCCAGCATTTTTCAACATGTTTATTTCTGACACAGAGAACGGCAGTAAGGGAAAGGTTTGCCTCTTCACAGATGACACAAAGTTTGCAAAAGGGTTTACACAAAGGAAGGAATAAAAAACCTCAGGAAGGACATCTGAAGGATGGAGCACTGAATGAAGATCTGTCAGTCCTCTGTCATTGCAAAAAAGTGTAAGGCGATGCACAATTGAAAACCAAATCCAAGAGTGCAGTACAAAATGGATGAGGTGGTGCTGGAAAGCACCATGGAAAACCTAAACTCTACAGCACACTGTAAGAGAGCTGTGGAAAAGGTAACCTGAATGTTGGGATGTGTAGAGAAGGGGATAGACAACAGAAGTCAGGAGGTGACTCATCCATTATACAGGTCATTAGTAATACCACAGCTTGAGTACTGCTTAAGAACAACTGAAAAAAGACCATGACAAAGTGGAAGCAGTACAGTGTAGGGCAACCAAGATGGTCCAGGGACTACTGGACAAGTCATATGAGGAGAGGCTGCAGTACTTTGAAATGTATACCCTGGAGAAGAGAAGGGAAAGAGATGGCATAATAGAAATGTACACATATCTGCATGGGATGAACAGAGTGGATACCACACATTTTGCCTCCTTGAGTTTATATAAAGGGACAAGAGGGAATTCATTTAAAGTAGCAGCAGGGAGATTCAAAAAAGACATTTGCAAAAATATTTTCACAGGAAGAGTGGCAGACAAGTAGAACGGGCTACCAGAAAAAGTCCTAAAGGCCAAATCTGCAAGCAGTTTTAAGCAGTGATGGGCTAGACATATGGTCAGAGCCAAAAGATGGGGAGTGGCAGATATTAAGCTGTGGCATGGCCACTAAGACCAGTGAAGAGAAGTTTGGTAGGTAGTTAGGTGGGCAGACTGGATGGGCCAGTATGCCATTTTCTGCTAAGTCAATTTATGTTGCTATGTATGTATTTAGTAATCAACAAGTCTCTGCAGCTGGGCTGCTTCCTGCTCAAGTTGCATGCAAGCCTATATACAAGCCTCAGCCAGAACTAATTTTGGACTGACCGTCTGATACATATGGCTAACAGTTCTGTGGTCTGAAAACCTGCACCAACACCTATAACTGACATCAGCACTGAATCAGTAAATCAAAAACACACTGAAGACACTCAGCTAAGTGCAAGGTACGCATTCTTGAGGGGGTTAGCACTGTAGAAAAACCCTAATGGCAGTCTGTAGACTGACAGAGATGAGTCAGCACCTTCGCTTCACAATACAAAGTTTAAACAATAGTTCAAGCCACAACTCAATTTGCTTTTGCCTTTATTCAAAGTTCTTAAAACAACATACCACTCTCTTAATAGCAAACAGTTGGCTGGCTGGTCCCAAGAATCACAAATATCCTGCAGGTTTCACAGCATTATCCTATTTTGAGTAACCATCAACCAGTGATGGCATCTTGGCTCAGCTATGCAGCTTTACATAAACTACAAATAAAGCAGCTAACCCATTTTTCTGACCACATGTACTCTTCTGTCCATGCACAGCCACGCTCTTAAAATTTTGACGTCATACTAATGTCTTTGTCAGAAGTGGCATACTGAATATCCATACTACTTATAAGGCAAACCCTGAAAGTCACAGGACAGCATTAAAACATGCACATGTGTGTAGTGCCAACCATGATCCTAGTAAGTATGCTTTGTGGTCCTATGCCACTGAGCTGAGTTCGATGGTGAGATCAGTGACCCAACTGGATGGGGTAAGGGTGGGGGATGGTGCTGTTATGTGACATCCACCCAGCTAAGAATGAAAGGTGCAGGGTTGCACACCTGAAACACAACTACCGTGTAGTGCAGACAACCAGTCTCTTGCCATAGGGCCCTGCACCTCTTCCCCCTTGGGTGACAGAAGACCCTATGCGTTGGTCAACAGATGCACTTTTTACCCTGTGCATCTGTAGCTGTGGCTACATTATATAAAGTCCAGATTAGACTGGTTTTCCAAACCAGATCTCAAGACATAAAGAAAGAGATTTGAGTCTATGATGTCAGCATGACATACTGGATAACATGTCATGAGGAACAGCTGGAGGTTCTTAAGGTCTGGCAGAAACTGAAAGAGGCAGTCAGCTTTGGGACTACAAACAAGATACCACCTAAGGGTTCTAGTCTAACCTGATTCACCTGAGCATTTTGTGAGGTAAGCCATCCACCTTGTTACAGAGAGAGAGAGAGATGGAGATAGTGTTTTCTGCATGTGACCCGCTTTTCAAATATTTTTTTTAATGACAGTAGAATAACAGCTCCCTACAGTCATTCTGTAATATCATGTATCGTATGTGTAAACACTTTAAAGTATTAAAGCAGCAGTACTAGGTATCCAGCAAAAAAAATGTTGTCCTACCTTTTTTTAGAAGTAATATATTCCTGATGATCTTAGAGTCTTCATTGGGGTATTTTAAATTAAATTAGATATTTTTAAGATTATGTTTAATAACTTTTGTAATTTCTATGGCTCGATTATAAAGATGGCCATCACCAGTAACATTCAAAAATGTTCTCCCCAGAGAACACACACTAACAACACCCACTGTATTTATAATGCAAATGCAGTACGTCAGCGTGTTGCCAGCACGTTTGATAATGGCACTACTCCTGATTTGCTTGCATTCATGGATTGTTTCCATGATTGTTTACATGGCAAAAGACCAAAACTTTAAGAACTTCAAAATCCTTTTTCTTGTCAAGGGAATGAAATAAAGCAAAATGAAAATCATAGATACTGATGTTTTGGTATGTACTAACTGTCCACCAAGTTATTGGAAATCTTGTTAAATAGTACTACTGCTTTAAAGCATTATTTTTATATATGACATGTTTCAGTGACTGAGTCCTTTGAGATGCAGATAACTGATTTATGCTTGAAAAAAACTGAGTTTCTATTCTGAAGCGAAGGCACTGTTACCATATTGTGTTTCTACAGTATGGAGCTCTCAGCTGTGACATAGATGGGTGTATCTGTTGCCCTTAAGCAAGGAGTGCTATACTGTGTGAGCAGTGGCTTTGGAGGTCTCAAGACCTAGAGATACTCCAAAAGAGTGTGTATGCTGAGTGGTGGCTACTACTGAGTACACTTGCAGGTATCTGAAGGCTTCACAAAGCTGGTAGCACTTGCAGGTTGCATCTCAGAGAGACTAGTTTGCCACATTTGAGTACTTTGTTTATTTAGATCTAGGATTACAATTACCTTTGAGCCAAGGCTCTTTTACAAAGGTTCCATGTCAGGAAAGTACATACATGTTAAACATGTTAAACAAGGGCATACAACAACCATATTCATCAGTTCAGGTATGGTATCAAGATAAATAGGGTACATGAATAACACATGCAAGGAATCATTTCAGAAACCTATAAGAAATCAGGGGGGAAGGGTGAGAGGATAGGGAGGTGGCAGCCGAAAAAGAGACTAGAGCAGCTCACAGCATTGTCAAAGAACATCAGAGGAGGGTGGCTGATCTCAATGGGGAAGGGGAAGTTAGGGGTGGCAGTCCTATGAGCTAGAGACTGTGAGATGATGATGATGGAGGCATGATTTGAATATGCCCAGTGAGGAGGTGGAGGTGATGTCAGTGCTGAGGGCATTCATCCAGCTGGCTGCACTACGTGCAAAGGATCTTTGGCCCAGAGTGGTGCGGCATTGGGGGACCTGTAGAAGCTGACATTCAGATCCTCTGGTGTTATGAGGATTAGTGTTTGGGCATAGAAGGGCTTGGACACTAGGTGGAGTAAGGCCCAAAGTAGTTTTTTTGACCATCAAGCAGGTAAGGTACTTTATGTGGTTAGCGAGTTGAAGCCATCCCATTTGAGCGTAAAGCTCACATGTATGTGTGAGTCAGTGGGATCCAGTAAGCAGTCAACTGGCCTTGTTTAGGGAGCTCGTTATGCACCTGATAGCGGTAGTGGAGGCAGAGCGATAGATTATGAGGCTGCAGTCTATGATGGAGACCACAGCACTCTGGATAGCAATCTTCAGTGCTGCCTGGGTAAGATGCTGTCTATTTTGGTAGAGAATTCCAATGCGTGAGTTTACCACTCTGGTAACACTATCAATGTGAGTCTCATAAGATAGGCAAGGGACAAGTGAGATTCCAAGGTATTTAAAAGATGACACTTGTTTGAGGGTGTTACCAGTGCTTGCATTGATATCAAGGGGGTATCGCCTGTGTTTGTTTTGCGAGCTGCGGAAAAGCATAGATTTAGTCTTTTTGTGGTTTAGAACCAGTTTATGTTTTACAAACCAGTTTTCAACAGCAGAGAAAGCAAGCTGTAGGTTGTGAAGTAAGGGTTGTGGGTCCTTATGGGGGGTGAGAAGCACAGCATCATCGGTATAGAAAATCATTTGTTATGGGCAGGATAGTGGAAGGGAGTTCAGGAAAAGGCTGAAAAGTAGTCGGTCCAGTATGGATCCCTGTCGGATGCCTGAGCAAACAGGTTTGGAGTCAGAGAGTACTTCTGGGATTTTTGCTCTTTGTGAGCGCTGGTCCAGGTAGCTGTTAAACCATACAGTGGAGTCCTGGGAGAGCCCGGCATTCAGCAGCTGTTTGGTAAGCAGACCATGGTGATCAGTGTCAAATGCCTTAGTTAAGTTGATGAATACAACTCCAGTTAGATGGCCTTTGTCCAATGAGTTGTGAAGGACTCCAGTGAATTCCAGGAGGGCTGTTGATGTGCTATGCCCTTGCCTGAACCCGTGCTGCTGTGCACATAGGATGTTATATTTGTCCAGGTAGTCTGTAAGCTGGTCAGCAACAATGCGCTCAAGGGCCATGGGGGGGTAATATTGAGATTGGCCAGTAGTTCCCCTGTATGGACTTGTTGCTGCTTTTTAAAGACCAGAGTGACAATAGCAGATTTCCATTTGCTTGGGAACTGACTGAGGCTGAGGGAGAGGTCGAAGATTCTAGTAAGTGGGCACAATACCTCTTCAAGGGTGAGGGATAGCAGTTTAATGTCCAGTGAATCACCACTGGCTCTGGACTTGGAGATAGCCTTTGTTATGTATTTGCAGACATCATTTGCCATGACTTTTTTGAAGTGGAACAGCAGATGATTTGAGGTGGTAGGAAAGGAATTTGTAGCAGGGGAGTCAGTTTCGGAGAAAAGGTCTGGGGGGAGAACAGCACTAAGGTCAGTGAAGGCTGCATTGAAAGTATTGGCAATGACCTTTAGTCAAGGGTGGTGGCTCCGTCAGCCATCAGTAGGGTTGGGGAGGATTTGGACTGCTTCCCTGTGACTTCTCTAATATTATCCCAAAAAGCTCTCCCATCTCCCTAGGTGTTGGCGAGGGCCAACTAACCACACTAACCAGATGGGGGGGGCAAGGGGCGAGGATCTGAGGTAGGTAATACAAAGGTGAGGGGAACAGGTCTGTCTCCTTTACATCCCTATCTACAGTAGTTTGAAATTATTGCTAAAGGATTGCTGCTTTAAACAGAGTTTTTTTTTTTTCTGGATGAACATATCTTTTTCTCTCTTTCATTCACTGGTCTCCAACGAAATCAGTTGAGGGTTCCATCTAGTCTGGTTTTCTTGAAAAGTGCCTTGCAGCACATCTTTGGTGAGCTTGTGGTCCTTTCTTCTTAAATTTATTTCTTTCTTTCTTAGACCTCTTGGCTGTTGCAATAAGTACTGTATGTTGTAAATATTATCTACATTGTTGGTAAGTGAATGTCTTGTTGCCCTCTGCCCAGTCTTCTAATCTTTCTTCATCTCCAATCTACAACCCCTCAGTTCCCTTGGTCAACTTCACAACTACAGCTTGCCCCCTCGTTCCCTTCCACTTTTTTTTTATTTTTATTATTACAATCTAGAAAAAAAACTTTGAGTCAGTGACTCATTTACAGAGGTTCCAGGTCAAACTACAGAGTAAGGAAACATACAACAAAACAAGCATTTGTCAATGCCGAATGTTTGCTTGGGGGTATTGGCATTGGTAGTGCAGGAGTTAAAGAGATGCATAACAGGAAAGGCAGTGAAGTACTGAAGTAACACCAACCCCCACCCTACAAAGTCTGACAGGTATTGGAGGTGTGCCTTTGGGACATTGGCCATTACACTTATGTCATGCCACCTCACCCCACCCTACAGACACCAACAGGTGTTGGTTACAGTTGCCTTGAGGTCTTCAGCCCTTATGCTCACCACATTCCATAAGGATATAAGCTAAAATGGGTGCAGTATAGGAGAATAGGGTGAATGTCAGGGCTGAAGACCCCAAGGCACACCTCGATGCCTGTCAGTGGCTGCAGGGTTGGGATAGAATTGTTGTGAACATTACGGCCGACAACCCCAAGTCACAGCCCGATGCCTGTCAGTCTGTACAGGGTGAGTGTTATGGCTGGAAACCCTAACACCCCAGGTGTTTGTTTGTATTTTTGCTACAAATTTTCAACATGGGCTTTTTGGGACCCTACCTCATGAACTGTGGCAGTAGCATTTTGTTACTTAATTCCAAAAGGTGATTTTGCACAGCAAGTGTGCAATTCGGTGCCACAGGTGCAAAAACACACTTCGGGCAGGATGTGAAAAATTACAGCTCTACTGTTCATGAGGAGGTGAGAAGAAATGGCATTGTTGAGAATCTGGAGCGAAAATATGAAAAGTGGTGAAGTTACGAGTGTGCGAAGAAACTGCATTGCTCACTCTCAATGCTAGTCAGTGTCAGTGGCTCAGCAGGTAGTACACTCTCCTATGAGCCCAGAAGATCAGAAGGCTGTGGGTTCTATCCCCACACCAAGCACTTGGGTTAATATCTCAATACTGACACTGTAGTGCAGCATGAGGAGATGCTGCACTCCTGAGGTGCTGTCTTTCAGATGAGATGTTAAACCGAGGTCTCATCTGCCTATTCTGGTGGTAGTGTTCAGGTGAATGTTAAAGATCTCATGGCACTTCTCAAAAGAGTAGGGGAGCATTTTATTCAAAACTCAAAACAAAAATATAAAATTGTATTACATCATACAAAATCATAATGGAAAGCAAATCAAAATCTAAATAAGTATTACATCATGCAGTAACTGTAACCCCAAAGCAATTTGTAATTATGCAAAAAAACTCTCTCCCTCCCCCCACTAAAACAGTAGGGTATTTTTTTATTCATAACTTAAAAGAACATACAAACAAATCAGTATTTCATCATACAAAATCATAACAAGGAGAAAACAAACACAAAAGCGTAATACTTCATACTTTAAGCCCAAAACACAACTAAAATTACTATCAACATATGCCTCCCCCAATGGAAAGAGTAGAGAAACATTTTTATTCACAACTTATAGAAACAGACAAAACCAAGTCAGTATCCCATCATACAAAACAAAGGGAAGCATAAACACCACACAAAATTACTTCATACTTGGTGAAAAACATGTCTTAGGTTGCTGTCAGCTTACTCTCTCTCCCTCCCCATATGAAAAATGTAAAGCAAACTTTTTCTATTCACTCCTGGAAAAAAAAAAAACTCTTTATGGACACTAAAAATGTAATTCATCTTAACATCTGGGGGAAAGATAACTAAAGCTCTAACCCATCTGAATTATCCTTTGCCTTTATACTTTACCCATCTCCTTATTGATTTATTTTATTTATTTATTGTTTATTTATTTGTTCTAGGATTACAAATACCTTTGAGCCGAGGCTCTTTTACAAAGGTTCCACGTCATTGGTACAATTTAGACAATAATCATAAGCAAAGATAACAGTTTATAAAATAAAAAAAACACACATAGTCTTGTAGATGAAAAAAGAACAATAAGGTGAAACTTTGGGGAGGAAAGGGAAAGGAGGAGGGTGAAATCAGGGCAACTAAGTGGATGGGAGAAAAGGGGAGGTAGGTTGGGGGGACAGAGAGAGGAGAGGTGGAAGGCGGATAAGAATAGAGGTAATGCAGCCAGGTGGCATTTGTCATTGGCCTGTAGGGGAGGTGAAGATAGGAGGGGGGAGTGCTGGCAAAGTGCAGTAGATGTGGATCCAAAAATGGCATCTTCATCTATGGAACCAAAATACATGTTTAGCCACAACAGTCACAGAGGTTGGAGGCAGTGAGTGTTAGCCGGAGACAAGTCTTAAAAGTGTTGAGTGATAGTGAGGATGAGATGTCGCTGGGAAGACCATTGCACCAACTAGTGGCCTGGTAAGCAAAGGATCTTTGGCCTTGTGTTGTGTGGCAATGTGGGACTTGCAGAAGCTGAGGTTTCGATCTCCTGGTATGTTGGGTGTGGATTCTCAGTTGTATGAGGGCACAGACTCCAGGGGAGGCAAGGCACAACAAGGTTTTCTTAGTAGTAATACAAGTTTGGTGTTTTATTCGATTGGCAAGATTCAACCATCCAGTTTGAGAATAGAGGTCACAGGTGTGAGTTAGGCGTTGGGAGCCAGTGACAAGTCAACAGGCCTTGTTGAGGGTGGTGGATACATGTTTGAGTGCGGTGGTTGTAGCAGAGCCGTAAATAATAATGCCATAATCAATGATGGATATGATGGAGCTCTGGACAGTGACAGCGAGGGCTTCGGGTGTCAGGTGTTTCCTATGACAGAATAGCAGGCCTAGCCGGGAGTTAGCGGCTTTGGCAACATGGTCGATGTGGGCAGTGTAGGAGAGGTGAGGGTCAAGGGTGATCCCGAGGTATTTAAAGTTTTTGACCTGTTCCAGTGAAGCACCTTGTCTGGTGATAACGGAGAGTTGGAAGTGCCTATGTTTCTTATGGGAGCTGCTGAAGATCACGGCCTTTGGGTTTTTTTTGATTAAGGATCAGTTTGTGCTTTGTGAGCCAATTCTCAACTCAAGGGAAGCCAAGTTGGAGATTTTCTTGCAATTTCTTCGGGTCCTGGTGTGTGGTAAGGATTACTGCATCATTGGCATACAGGGTGATATGTTCAGTGCAGGAGTCCGGTAGGGTGTTAAGGAACAGACTGAAGAGTAGGGGGCCCAGTATTGAACTCTGGGGGATTCCAGAGAGGACAGGTTTGGAATCAGAGTGCACATCTCCAATTTTTACATGCTGGGTGCAGTTTTCAAGATAGCTTTTGAACCAAGAAATCGAATCATTGGAGAGACCAGCATTTTTTAATTGGCTCAGCAGGAGGGAGTGGTGGACAGTATTGAAGGCTTTGGTCAGGTCAATGAAAATAGCACTAGTTAGTTGTCTATTGTCAAGGGAGCTGTGAATGGAGCTGGTGAATCTGGTAAAGGCAGAGGATGATGATGACCTTTCTAAAGCCATGTTGCTGTTTAAGAGAATATTATAATTGTCCAGATGCTCGGGAAGTTGGTCCACTACTATACGTTCCAGTGCTTTCGATAGGGGAGGCAGAATGGAGATGTATTTATTTATTTATTTAAGAGTTTAACCAGGCAGGCATACTGAGTGGCTAACCACTCGTTTCCAGATGTGACCTGGGGGAAACAAGGGGGGGGGAACATGCGGGGAAAACAAACACACAAGTATTTGTACAGTTGAGAAGGCACAATATGAAAGACTATATACGTTGGTAGCTACGACAGCCATGCAACTTAAAGACTAGGCAGGCACAGAGACTATGCATAGGAAAAGACATTGCATTGTACATATAAATTAAAATAGCTAGTGATTCGTAGACTCTAAAGAGGAATGCGTACTTAGTTCACATAACATGGTATGAAGGCCCAGTAGGGCTTGAGGCCTACTAATGTGTAGGCCCGGTGCAGGAGCAGACAGTGAGAAAATGTTCATGGAGGCGGGAGTTGAGGTGTCTAGGATTAGCGATATGGTGGATATCTGTCGGGAGGTTGTTTCATAGTTTAAGGAAGCGGTAACTATGCGCAGCCTGACCCATAGAGGTACGCATACAAGGGATATGGAAATGCCTAGTATCCAAGTGTTGCAGCTAGTAAGCCGCCAGGGGTTGAGAAGTTAAGGTGGAATTCAGGTAGGGTGGGAGGGTATGGGAACAGTATTTAGCATCAACTCGTGAGCAGTGGATTTGTCTGTGGGCTGAGATTGAGGGAAAGGCCAGGGAGCTATAACGGTCACAGTGGTGCGTAAGTTTAGGACATTCCAGTATGAAGCGGCAGCAGGAATGAAAGAGTGTGTCCAGGCTGGTCAGAGTGGGAGGTGAGGCGGTGCCATAGACTACATCTCCGTAATCAAAAATTGGAAGTATCATTTTTTGCACGAGTTCACGCCTGACCGGGGTAGGCAGGCGGCCTTTGTTAGGATAGAGGGCCCCCAGTTTAGGAAGCAATTTTTTGTGAAGGGTGTTTATGTGAATTGAGAAGTCTAGATATTGGTTGAGCCATACGCTGAGGTAGCGGAACGAGGTACAGAATTCTAAGGGGGTAAGGTCCAGGGTTAGGAAAGGGGGGTGGATAGTGAGTCGGCAGAGCCGAGGTTGTGAGCCAAAGGTTAGTGAGATTGTCTTTTTTGCATTTAAGAAAAGCTGATTCGATCTGAGCCAAAGTTGAACAGCATTGAAATCCTGCTGCAGTTGGTCATGCGCTGTATCTGCAGATGGGCCAGTGTTGTAAAGCACAGTATCATCTGCATACATTTGCATAGCAGAATGGGAGCATACTTGTGGTAGTTCATTCAGGAAAACTGAGAATAGGATTGGGCCCAGGACTGAACCTTGAGGAACTCCCATGGTGATAGGGAGGGGGGATGTGATGTGCGGGGGCCGATTCTCAAAGATTGTTGTCTGCCATGCAAGTACACCTGAAACCAATTAGTGGCAAGGTCAGATAGGCCAGCAGCCTTTAGTTTGTCCAGTAGGATTGTGTGGGAGACAGTATCAAAGGCTTTGGCCAGATCAATGAAAATGGCCGAGGTGATATGGCCTTTATCCATACCTGAGAGGATATCATTCGTAACTCTTAATAGGGAGGTGACAGTAGAATTAGATTTTCAGAAGCCTGATTGGTAAGGGGTGAAGAAAGAGGACTCGACTAAGTATTGGGAGAACTAAGCAAGGACAAATTGTTCTTGCATTTTTGCCAGAATTGGGAGAAGGGAGATGGGACGGTAATTCCCAGGGGAGGAGGGGTCCCCCACTTTTGGTAGTGGGATGACAGTTGCCATCTTCCATGCTGTGGGAATTGTTGACGTAGAGAAGGAGAGGTTGAGCAAGTCGGCTATTGGGGTGGCAATAGCAGGGGCCGGGAGCTGGTAGTCTGGAGTCCATGCCTGAGGGACATTTACCTTGTTGGGGCTTAGATTACAGCCGTCATGGTAGACTTTGGTCGGGAAGACAGGTTGGAAGGAGAAGGAGGGAGGGGTGTGCTGGAAGTTAGAAGCGGTAGTTGCCTTGAGTGGGGAAAGAGGAAGGCTCTGAACCAGGGAGGAAGCGCTGTTGGTGAAGAAGGTGTTGAAAGTCGAGGCAACTTCAAAGGGGTCGGAGACAGCTGAGCCTAGGATGGATAGGGCCAGGGTAGGTGGTTGTACAGGTGTGGATATGAGTGATTTAATAGTTTTCCAGAATTTGGTCGGGTGGTTAAGATTTGTGGTAAGGGCCAGTGAAAAATAGTTCTGTTTAGCTTGTTGGATCAATTTCGTGCAAGAGTTACGAAGGGCTTGATAAGATTGGAAGGCTTGATGGGAGCTAGTTGTTTTGTACTTTTTCCATGCCTGGTCCCTGGTGCAGCATTTGCTGATGATATCAGCGGAGATCCATGGGAGGCGAGAGCCCCTTACTCTAGTTTTTTTTTTGCGGAGCATGAAGGTTCCAGACATGCAGGAAGATTCCAGACATGCAGGAGATAGGGCGGAAGTTTGCATGGTCAGTCTTATCACCACTTTTGTGAATCGGGGTAACAGTGGCTATTTTCCATTTGTCTGGGAATTGACTAGAGGAAAGAAAGAGATTAAAGACCTTGGTGAGGGGCCCAAGTACCTAGTCAAGCATTAGGGCCAGTAGCTTGAGGTCAATTGTGTCATTGCTTGTTCTAGATTTGCTGATGGCTTTGGCAATGTAGTTTCAGACTTGATGTTTTTTTAGTGCTTTAAAGTAGAAAGGTGGGTGACAGGCATGGGTGGAGGAGTTGGGGGGATGGGAGTTGACACATCTTGGAAGAAGTCTGAGGGGAGAACACTGCTAAGGTCAGTGAAAGCCGTGTTAAAAGTGTTCTCAATAGTTTTAGAGTCGAGTGTAGTGTGCCCATTTATGTTGAGTATGTTCAGCAAAGATTTTGACTGCTTCCCAGTGACATCTTTAATGTTTTTCTAGAAATCCCTCCCATTTCCCCAGGAGTTAGTGAGGGCATTTTTATAGTAGTCAGATTTCTGTTGCTGAATGGATTTGGTGCAGTCGTTCTGTGCCCATTTATAATTCTGGATGTAGAATTGCTTACCGGAGTTTCTAGTCAGTTCCCAGAGGTGGTCTCTGGATTAAGTGTGTTTAGGAGGTCTCCTGACAGCCAAGGGTTACTGATCAATTTAACTTTACGCTTTTTGAGGGGGGCAAATTTATTACAGGCTTCATTGAAAATGTGAATAAATTGCTCCAGTGCAGTTTTAGTATCTATTGCCTTGAAGACGGGGGACCAGTACTGCAGACTGAGGTGCGATTTGAGGTGGGGTAGCTGACCACGGCGTAGGACTCTGCTGGTGATGATTTTTGGAGGGGGCTTATATAATTTGTTTGACCAGGTACAGCTGATGGGAGAGTGGTCACTGAGTGAGTCAGGGAGGACTAAAGTTTTCATGATCTGAGAGGGGTGGTTGGTTAGGATCCAGTCGAGTAGGGTGCAGGTCCCAGTTCTGTAGTTCTTTCAGGTTGCATAGTCAACTGCATAGTCGATTGTTCACTTGGGAACATAAGCAGGAGGCTGGTAAGGACAGAGGTCTGGGGTTATATTCTGTTTTAACTGAAATATTTGAATAGTTTTGTACATGAAATTAGTTCTATGTGTTAAAAATTACTACCTTGAGTTAGAACTGTTACTTGGGCTGTGATATTGTAACTTTTGAGGCTTGGGAACACTTGTTTGGCAGTGATAATTAGAGTGGAATTTAAATGTGTTGTTTGCCTGGTGTTAGGGGAGGGGGCATTAACAGGAATTACTTTGTCTTTCATTGTTCACTTGGGAACATAAGCAGGAGGCTGGTAAGGACAGAGGTCTGGGGTTATATTCTGTTTTAACTGAAATATTTGAATAGTTTTGCATGTGAAATTAGTTCTATGTGTTAAAAATTATTACTTTGAGTTAGAACTGTTACTTGGGCTGTGATATTGTAACTTTTGAGGCTTGGGAACACTTGTTTGGCAGTGATAATTAAAGTGAAATTTAAATGTGTTGTTTGCCTGGTGTTAGGGGAGGGACATTAACAGGAATTACCTTGTCTTTCATTGTTCACTTGGGAACATAAGCAGGAGGCTGGTAAAGACAGAGGTCTGGGGTTATATTCTGTTTTAACTGAAATATTTGAATAGTTTTGCATGTGAAATTAGTTCTATGTGTTAAAAATTATTACTTTGAGTTAGAACTGTTACTTGGGCTGTGATATTGTAACTTTTGAGGCTTGGGAACACTTGTTTGGCAGTGATAATTAGAGTGGAATTTAAATGTGTTGTTTGCCTGGTGTTAGGGGAGGGGGCATTAACAGGAATTACTTTGTCTTTCATTGTTCACTTGGGAACATAAGCAGGAGGCTGGTAAGGACAGAGGTCTGGGGTTATATTCTGTTTTAACTGAAATATTTGAATAGTTTTGCATGTGAAATTAGTTCTATGTGTTAAAAATTGTTACTTTGAGTTAGAACTGTTACTTGGGCTGTGATATTGTAACTTTTGAGGCTTGGGAACACTTGTTTGGCAGTGATAATTAAAGTGAAATTTAAATGTGTTGTTTGCCTGGTGTTAGGGGGAGGGGACATTAACAGGAATTACCATGTCTTTCATTGTTCACTTGGGAACATAAGCAGGAGGCTGGTAAAGACAGAGGTCTGGGGTTATATTCTGTTTTAACTGAAATATTTGAATAGTTTTGTATGTGAAATTAGTTCTATGTGTTAAGAATTTGTTAATTTGTTAATAGAATCAATACCTACATATGTAAGAGATACAACACACTTTATAGAAATGTTAAAGGACACTAAATGGACACAAGACAGTACAAGAAGAAGTTTTACTGGTAACGATGGATGTTTCTGATCTGTATACCAGTATTCCACATGATGAGGGAATTGCAGCTATGGGATAACTATTGGATCAAAGGAATCATAAGACAACATCCCAATACCAGAACATTACCGATGTTGGGGGAATTTATATTAACAAAAAACTATTTAAGATTTGAAAATGACTTTTATGAACAAAGAAAGGGAACAGCAATGGGATCAACTATGACCCCTGCTTACGCTAATGCATTCACGCATATATTTGAGAAAGAATATGTGACTGATCCAGAAAAAAATCCCTCTTTCAAGTGGATTATACTGTATAAGAGATACATAGATGATTTGTTCCTAGTTTGGACTAGTACAGTGGAAAAACTTAAGAAATTTTATGCATATTTGAACTCTTGTTCACAATGCATAAAATTCACAATAGACTATAATGAACAATGTATCCCATATTTGGATGTGAATGTAATAAAGGGAGAATATGGTTTATATACTTCTTTATATAGAAAAGAAACAGCTCATAATATGATCCTGCATGCTAAAAGATATCATTCAGAAGAACTGATTAAGAGTATACCATATTCACAGTTTCTTTAGTCCGTAGAAACTGTGGCTCAGAAATGCATTTTAAGAAAGAAATTAATGAGGTGACGTTTATATTTTCACAGAGGGGATATGAGAAAAAAACACTTTTAAAGGCTAAGAAAAGGATAGAAACAGTAACCCAGGAATGAGTGTTACAAGGAAAGCAAGGTGTAGAAAAGCAAGAAAGGATAGTGTTTAGTTTTAAACACAATCATAAAACTAGGGAAATCAGACAAATAATAAACAAACATTGGACAATACTACAGAATTATCCATCAGACAATAATGTATTTCAGCAACCTCCACTAATTGCCAAAAAAAAGTAAAAACTTTGAGAGATAAACTAGTACATACAAATCATTTACAAGGGAGACAAGATACTAGTATACAATTACTGTTAGAACCATTGAATCCAGGTATGACACAATGTGGACATTGTTCAGTGTGTGGGCATACCAGTAAAAAATTAGTCTATATACATCCATGGACAAATAAGGAATACTCTATCAGACAATTTATAACCTGTGAAACTAAAGGAGTCATATATATATATATATATATATATATATATTTACAATGTCCATGTGACAAAATATATATAGGAATGACAACACGTCAACTTAAACAAAGAATCCAGGAGCACAAGTCCAATATCAGAAATAAATTAAAGGCACCAGTAGTGGAACACTTTGTAATAGCTGGTCATATGGGGGCATCCCTTAGATTTTGAGGCTTAGAGGTTATACAAAAACCAAACAGAGGTGGAGACGATACTAAAATTTTAGAAAAAGCAGAAACTAAGCGGATTTATGAAATGGGAACATTAAATCCTAGGGTAGGAAAGAACAAGGACATTAACTGGAATTGCTGTAGTAGATGAGGAGATAAGAAAATACAAAATAAGTGTGTTTTAGAAAACAAATAAATGTAACTGAGGAAAGAAAAATTAATAATAATGAAGTACAAGGATTTAAATAACATGTTTCAATTATTCAATATAAAAACAATAAAGCTGTGACAGAAGAAAGGCAAATTTCAAACAATAGACAATAGAGAGTTCAGAAAAAGATGGGGTATAATGAAAACAAAAAATACATATAAATATAAAAAAATATGGTTTGAAAATACAATATGTAAATAATCATCATTGCAGTCATTTTTAGACTGCATTAAAAGTAGTTTATATGCATTCTATATATTTCTGTAAATTTGAAGTAAAAGAGTATATACAAAAAATTTGAGACAATAGAATGGTGAAATTAGTAATAGCAGGATTTAAACAGAGTAAACTGTAAATAAATCTATATCATAGAATTGTTAATTTCATTTGAAAAATGCCACCATAATTGTGACATGTATATGAGTGAGTAGCAATAGGCTTTGATAGACAGTATAGTGACATTATGTCAGAGAAATACATTAAAACATAAATAGTTTTTGGGTTTCAGTAATCATTAGTTTGATTTGGAACTAATACCACGATAAAGTATAGATAAGTCCTACCAAAAAAATATATGATCGCGTTTGGTGAAGAGTAGAAGATTAATGAGTTTTGAGATACATGAAGGTGCTATGATGAACTTTAAATGTTACCCATAGCAGAATGAATAAATATAAGAAGCTGCAGAATAAAATATTAATGAAACTTGAAAAGCAAAGCATGTCTCTAATCCAACTAACATTATTATGGGTAGGAGCTAGAAAGGATCATAGGAACGAGTGATTTATAAATAGAAAGTGGTGGGACTTGAAATAAGGATGGAATAATACACATATAAGTTAAATCAAAAATAAACTACCATTAGTAGTATAGAATAAAATACAAGCAAGATGTGTGCAGATGCCACTATGTGTGTGTAACTGCTCTGGTAGCTTTTTTTTTATAGTATAACAATTTGAGACAAGAACTAATGATTCCATCTTATATAGAGTGATTTGCAACAGGGATGTCTTAAGATGCTATGCTGTATCAGTGGTAGGATCTGAAGTCAATAATGGCGGGATAAAATACTGATAAGCTAAATCAAGAATACATAATTAGCTTTTGAGCACAGTAATATTTAGAGGGACCTATGAGGACACTATCATACATTGGTGGTAGCGCTGTTAATTAATTTTCTCTATTATAGAACATATAGAGCTAGACTAGAGACTTTATAACTAAAGATTAATGGGACCAGAATAGGAAAACAGGGTTTCAATGTCCGTAATCCAGCTTACATCATTTTTTTTATAAATATAGGAAAAATAACAGGGTTATGTGATTTGAAACTAAAAAGTAGTGGGATTCGAATATGAAGTTCAGCATCATGAGAGGATGTGCAAAGAAATTTATTCGAGCATGTCAACTGATTTGGAGGCATCAATTACTCCATAAGTAGTAGTACAAACTTCAAGGTCCCGGAATCTGAAATATCATGGTAGAGGGATTCAAAAAGAGATACATCGGAAAATTTATACTCAACAAAGAACACTATGGAATTGACTATAATCCATTAAGTGTTCCATAAGGAATGAAACATAAAAATATACAAAATCGGGACATTTACTATAAGAAAAACATATACAAATATCATAGATAGTCGGGTCTCTTCAAGGAGAGATTAAGCAAACAACAATGACTTAATCGATAACGTCAACTAAATTGCATAGGGGGATAAAAACAGGGAGAAAACCTGTTTGAACTCATTTAGCATTACCCGAGTTGCAGCGTGGATGGACATGAGAAAAGTCAAGGTAGGCTCTTATTACATTTAAACTTGTTGAAAGAAAAGGAGTACATCTAATCTAGAGGAGTTCAAAAGTTTTTAATTTTCAGGGCTCCACAATGGCGTAAGAATTATAGCGAGAGCTAATGGGATAGTTAGTAATAGAAGTCAATATGAATTGACTGACTAGGATGATTTGTAAGGCTTGCAGCTTGCAGGAGTAGAATTTTGGTGGAAACAGCTCGAGTTTGTTAAGGAACAGCCGTATTAGAAGACACAGGTAAGTAAAGTAAATGTTAATAGCTCGAATTTGTCAGGGAAAGCCGCATTAGAAGAAGTGGCCAAGTAAAGTTTACAGCAGTGATTTGATACATAAATCGATGCTAGTAAAAAGCCCTGATATGTTGGAATTTAAAAAAAAAGTTCAGAACTGACATTGAGTTTGTAAAGGAGAATTTATTTTAGAAGACCTGCAAATCATAGCGATTAAATGATACGAAGTAGTAGGGCATTAGGATGTCCTTTTGGAAGGTGGTTTTGTACAAATAGGGGTTAAAGCAACTGAAATAAAATGAGTGATAGATTCTGACATGCTTTTGGGACAATAACATGCTTCTAAAGCAACAGTAATTAGTGATTGATAAAATAGCATGAGGTAGATGAATTCATGACTGTTTTATGCTTAAAAAGCAAGTAAAAGATACAGAAAGAAATTAAATACTGTTGTTTGAAAAGAAAAAAGTAATTGTTTAAAGCATTTAAATATAAACAAATGGAAGGATTCTATGTAGGATGAAAAATACTGTAGTAATCCCAACAAGAGTGACTCTATTTAGTATGTATAAAGACCAGTATGTAAAGTTATGATGTATGAAAAACAACATTGTTGGTGTTAAGTATTTGCGATTATGTTTTTACAGAATTGCCAATAGAAGGGCCTTTTTAGAAGTATTATAAATAAAGATGTGCTGAAAAATCAGAATGTGAATAAGGTAAAGTACATTGAGAAATATATTGTGATAAATGTATATTGAATAATCTAGCTTGTTATAAAAGTAATACATTATGACCAATTTAAGGGCTTTGAACAATTACAAATGTATGGATCAGTCTTATTTTTTTTTGTTTCTATTTTAGAAAATAAATTGTTTCTGGCAAATTCAAAGTGAACAATATGTACTTAGATTCATGAAAGGATGTAAGTGACCTAATATTATCAAATATATGGGGAGTCATTTGAATTGTAAGATATGAGATGTAGACAGATAACTTATGTATATTTATGTCTTTTTAAGGTTCTTTTAAAAGGCACCTCCTGATGAAGCCAATAGTGTATTAGCGAAACGTAGAGGAATTGGGCCAATATTTATAATAAAAGATTCAGATACTTGAAATACAGAAGAACTGTCTACAAGTGTGAATTCTTCTTGTTTGCGCCCTTCCTTAACCCCCCCCCCAGACTTGTGTAGGGCTCATAGAATTCAGTCAGACAACACATCGGAAGAGGCAGCTGAATTAAGGACTTAAATTGTTGTGTAAATATTCACCTTTCCCATGGTTTCCCAGGTCATCTTCCTGGACAACTTTTATTGGAAAAAAAACACAAGAAAATGTGTGTTTTTTTTTTTAAAACTGATAAGGACCTTAACCACACTCTAAGTTAAGAAGCAAAGACAGAATATATTATTCACTGAACGGCCGGTTCAGGTGAACCGGTCAAAAAATCAATTTTTACAATTTCCACAAGTTTACTATGTCTAGTTCACTACCTAGTACTTACTGTACCACAGACAGAGATCTGAACCGAAACTTGCGAAAAATAATCGGTATAACTGAGGACTTTAACCGACTTTAGAACTGCGAGCAAAGGAGTAGCCTCCAGAGTGACCATTCAGTGAGGCGGAGTAAAGAATCTGACAGTTGCACTTCAAAGTGCAGCAGACATAGGTCTGAACCGAGCTTGAGCTCGACATTCTATGCTCTGCATAGAAATTAACTCTCTACTTTCTGGGCAGTTTGAATGCTGGCACTAACTGCAATAGTCAGAATACAGCAAGACTTCATGTTCTTTGAATCAAAGATTCTTTGATCCCAAGGGAGGGCCTAGATGGCCAGATTTGAAGGGGTCAGATAGCCCAATTTAACAACATTTAAAATTAAACATCTCAGAAATGCTTTGGTCTTTTAACTTGAAATTTGGAGGGTGTTGACGGGATGTCCTGTAGATTTGAATTATGGTGCTTAGGTGTCAGAAAATATATTCGTTGGGGAGATATGATGTGGCGCAGTTTACATTTTGTGGATGGCATTTTGCATTGTGGTAGTGGCTTGAAATTTATAGGGTAACTAGCCTTACTGCCATGGACATACTTGAAGTCATTAGGTGTGTAAAGTGTAAACAGGCATGGAATTCTGCCAGTCTGATCAATAAAAATCTAAAATTTTAAAATGTTATATCTCGGACACGGTTTGGTCTTTTAAATTGAAATTTGCAGGGTGTTGAGGGGATGTCCTGTACATGTGAATTATCATGTTTAGGCATTGAAAAAATTAAGTTGCAGCAGAGATATTGTGTGACGCACTTTACATTTTGCATATAGCGTTTTGCATTGTGGTAGGCACTTTTAATGTTAAACCTCACATTTTGCACGTTAATAACTTTGCAACCATTCAACAGATTTGAACAAAATTAGGAATGCACAGTCTGGTGTGGTAGTTCTCTTGATTTACTAAATTGTGTTTAAGTTGGACATATGGTGATTGTGCAGCAAAGTGCCAAATAATGCACTTTTCTCCACTTTTGCGCATTGTTTGTCTGTGATGCTGTGCAGACACTGTGTGGGTTATTGGTCCAAATCTTGGGACATACAAAGAGCTTGGGCCAAAGAATATGCCAATTTTTGTTTGGTGAAAAAATATTCATTTGTTCAAAACTTATTACAATTTGAAATGCCCATTATATCCTATGGGAAAATGTATATGTATTTTTGGAATGTTAATGAGAAAGACCAGATGGCCCAAGTTGTGATGACCATATCTCAATAACTGTTTGGTCTTTGTAATAGAAATTTGCAGGGTGTTGAGGGGATGTCATAGAGATGTGAACTATGCTGATTAGGTATTGGGGAAATAATTTGATGCAGAGATATTCAATGACGTAATTGGCATTTTTCCAATAGGATTACATTGCAGTCTGTGTCATGATTTTAGGCACCATTATCTTGGAAACGAAGCGAGATACAGACATTTTGCTAGAGGTGGTATAGCTCACTAAGCTAGCCACTGAAAAGATTTGAAACTGCGGAGTAAGCCTGTAGTGGAATTTTGTTAGTACGTTGCATGGTTCATGAGATATTGTGAAATTACTGTCACAAGGATTGAAAGAGTTCCTGTCCAGTGCTTTTCGGTGACCATATCTCAGAAACAGTGAGAGATATGGGTACAGTCTTTCCAATGATGTGTGAAGTACTTGCTGTCACAGTTACTGTGATGCTAGATTTTTTTTTCTAGCTCTTATGGTTCCCAAGATATGCGCAAATTACTGTTACAACAAATTACTGGCACTGAAAAGGAGCAGGGAAATCCCAGCTTCCCCCAACAAAACACAGTAGTTAGAGAGGTAAATACCAAGGCTGAGAAGTCAGTAGGGAGCAGGACAGGGATACATGCAGAAAAAGGTGGTAAGGACAGGGATGGGGCTAAAAGGGGTAAAGCCATAAAAAAATAAATGGTAGGTGATGAGTACCAAAGCCCACAGTCTGTGCAACAAGCTCCCTGAACTAGTGGCCTTGATGGAAGAGGGATGCCTAGATATTGTGGCAGTCACTGAAACATGACACACAGAGAACCATGAGTGGGATGTCAACATGCCAGGATACACAGTCTACAGGAGGGACAGGGTGGGTAAAAGAGGAGGAGGAGCAGCTCTCTATATAAGGGAAGAGATTAAAGCAACAGAACTAAAGAGTAAACAGGAAGTTGGTGAGTCACTATGGGTCACCCTGGAGACAGGAAATGGTACCACAATCTGCATGGGGTTGTGTACAGACCCCCATCTCAGGGGGAGGAAACTGACAAGGAAATGATAGAAGGCATCCTTAAAATGGCAGAAAAAGGGGAGATATTGTTGATGGGGGACCTGAATATGCCAGATGTTAACTGTAGTATCTTTGCTGCAGGCACATCCAAGAGCAGGGTCATTCTTGATGCCCTACAGAGGGCATGCCTCAGACAGCTAGTGTTGGAACCCACTCGAGAGGGAGAAATCCTAGACCTGGTACTCTTAAATGGGGAAGGAGAAAGGATCTCAGATTTAAAAGAGGGTAGCCATCTGTCACAAGTGACCACCAAACAGTATGGTTCACAGTAAACACAGTCTTAGAGTCAAGCCATACAAAAACAAGAGTATTGGACTTTAGGGAGACTGACTTTGGGAAAATGAGAGAGAGTGCCTCAGAAAAGCACTAGCAAATGGGCAAGAAGGAGGGTGGAGAAACAATGGGGAATAATCAAAACAGCCACCACAGAGGCAACAATCCTTTGTGTGAAGCAAATCAACAGAATAAAGCAAAGGAAAAAACACTATGGTTCTCAAAAGAGGTGGCAGGGAAGTTTAATGTTAGACCACAAAAGCATGCACCTCCCGGCACTGTGGAACAGCCTCATTCTCCACACCCATCTCTCTTCCTGCACACTCACATACTGTTGTTACTGATGTACTTTATAAAAGTATGCAGCCTCTGGCACTGTGGAACAACCTCCTTCTCTACATCCATTTCTCTTTCTGCACACTCACATACTGTTGTTACTGACATACTTTATAAAAGCATGCACCTTCCAGCACTGTGGAACAACCTCCTTCTCTACATCCATCTCTCTTTCTGTACACTCTCATACTATTGTTACTAACATGCTTTATAAAAGCATGCACCTTCGGGCACTGTGGAACAGCATCTTTCTGCACATCAATCTCTCTTCCTGCATCCTCTCATACTATTGTTACTAACATACTTTATAAAAGCATGGAGCCTCTGGCACTGTGGAACAGCCTCCTTCTTCACATGGAAAGCACCTAGAAAGAAAAGTATGTCTCTTTGCAGATGACACAAAGATCTGCAAGAGGGTTTATACAGAAGGTGGGGTGGAAAGGATGAAAAGGGACTTGGCAAGGTTGGAGGAATGGTTAAATATATGGCAGCTCAGATTCAGTGCAAAGAAGTGCAAGGTAAGGCATCTGGGAAACAAAAAGCCAGGGTAAGAGTATACGATGGGGGGGGTGAGTTAATAACAACAACAAAAATCGAAAGAGACCTAGGAGTAATTATATCAGATAACCTAAAGGTGGGAAAGCAATGTGAGAAAGCAGTAAGGAGAGCTGTGTGGATACTGGGATGCACAGGGAGAAGCATCAACAGTAGAAAACAAGAAGTTGTTGTCCCTCTGTACAGACAGTTGGTGAGACCCCATCTGGAGTACTGTGTGCAGTTCTGGAGACCCAGTCTCCGCAAAGACATAGACAGAGTGGAGGCTGTTCAGAGGAGGGCAACCAAAATGGTGCAAGGTCTGCACCAGAAGACATATGAGGAGAGACTAAAGCAGCTTAATTTGTATATTTTTGAGGAAAGGAGAGAGAGGAGGGACATGATAGAAACTTTCAAGTATCTCAAGGAAATTAACAAAGTACAAGAGGGTAGTATCTTTCAGAAGAAAAGATGTGCAAGAACAAGGGGGCACAATTTAAAGATAGAGGGGGACAGCTCAGAGGTAATATTAGAAAGTAGAAAGTATTTTTTCACATAGATGGTTGTGTATGCATGGAACAGCCTTCCTGAGGAGGTTGTGGAGTCAGAAACAGTGGGAGAATTCTAGAATGTATGGAACTGTCACAAGACAATTCTAGTAGGGATAGGAGAAAGTAAGCTGTTGATTAACTAGAAACTGCAGCTTATCCATCAGGTAGGGGAAATGTGCAGACTAGATGGACCAAGCGGTCCTTATCTGCTGTCAAATTCTATGTTTCTATGTTTCTGCAAGGGTTTGGTGCCCTGTAGTGCTGCTGCATGACTCTGTAGCTTTGTGTCAGTGAGAGCGTGGGCCCAGATGCATATTGTTGTGCAGAAATTGGCAAGTTGGTGGGGGTTGGGCTCCACACTCCCACCAATATGTGTTTTTTTCTACTCATATTACACTTTTTTCAAAAAGTAAGGAAATTCTATGCAAAAAACTGTTAATGCTTCATTTAGGGTTAAAGCAAAAAAAAGTGAGGAAATGAGACATTAGGGTTGAACCCCTAACCCCCCTCACACATGCCATCTGATCCTCCACAGTCTGACAGATGCTAGGGTGTGTCATTGGGGTCGTGATGCCTAAATCTCACCCTATTCTCCTTTACTGTAGCATGGCAACATGCTCAGACATGGAATATATTATAGGGGTGCAGTCGTGCCCCCATATTTAGGGTCATGAAGCCACTTCAATGTTAAACTCAACATTTTGTGTGTTAATTACTTTAGACCCATGCAATGGATTTGTATAAACTTTGGTATGCGCAGTGGGGCATGGTAGGTCTCTTTATCTGCCAAATTTCATTTCAGTCAGATGTATGGTTGTTACGCAGCAAAATGCTGAAAAATGCTCTTTTCCACAGTTATGTGGGCGGTTTTTTTGATTTTATCCATGGTGCTGCATGGCCATGTGGCATGCTGCTCTGTGACATGGCTCATCTAAAAGAGCTTGTGTCAAGGAATATGCCACTTTTCATTTGCTGAAAAAATATTAATCTATTCAAAAGTTATTAAACTTTTAATTTCCCATTCTAAGTCAATGGGAACATTTATATGGTTGTTTTGCAAAAGAAGAATGGGGTTTTGACTATCTAGACCTGCCTCACAATCAAAGAATTTTCAGGCTTGCGATCACAGAATCTTTGATCACAAGGAATTCTTTGATCTCAATGACCGCCATCTTGTTTTCACCTTGCAGTCAGAAAAATTAAAATATCTCGACCCGGGGGGACATCTTAGTTGAAACTATGGTGGGTTTTGCTCAGTGGTCTTCCCTCTATCAAGCTATGCATGTGGTTTCTTTCAAATGGTCAAAAATTGAGTTTTTTACTTTTTTATTCTTTGATTGTGGCTCGCTAAAGATATTTGACCGCGATCATGCAATTTCTTTGATCGCGAGATTCTTTGACCGAGATCTTTGATCGTGAGGGTGTGACTAGATGGCCACTTGAAAAAAATCTATTTTCTTAGCTCAGGGTGCCTTATTAAGCTAAATGAGGGTGTGTTTTGCACAGGGGCTTTGTTATTTTGAGGCATGGCTGTGGTTACATGTAATTCAGCCTAAAAATTGACTTTTAATATTTTTTATTGTTTGATCACGGTCCTGCAAATTTTTTTATTGGGAGATTCTTTGACCATGATCTTTGATCATGAGGGTGCAACTAGATGGCCTCATGAAAAATTACATTTTCTCAGCATGGGGTGACTTCTAAAGGCAAACTAGGGTGGGATCTGCTCAGGGGCCTTCGTTATGTTGAGTCATGGCTGTGGTTTCATGTATTTTTCTCTAAAAATTGAGCTTTAAAATGTTTTATTCTTTGATTGTGAGCCTGAAAATTCTTTAATCATGAGATTCTTTGATTGCTATCTGTGATTGCAAGGGAAGGATTAGATAGCCAGATTTGGAGGGACCAGATAGTACAATTTTAACAATTTTTCAAATTAAATATCTTGGAAATGGTTTGATCTTTTAACTTGAAATTTGGAGGGTGTTGATGGCATGTCCTGTAGATGTGAACTGTAGTCTTTAGGGGTTGCCCCTTCCCCCCATAGACTCTCCTATCATCCGGAGATTGACAGCTGACGGGGTGTGTCATTGCGGTTGTAAGGCCTAAATGTCACTCCATTCTTGTTTACTGTGGCTTGTAAATATGATTACAGATGGAATGGGGTGACATTTAGGCCTCACAACCGCAATGACACACCCCATCAGCTGTCAATCTTGGGATGATAGGCAGGTCCATGAGGGGATGGGGCAACCCTAAAGGTCTCATTTCCTGACTTTTTTGTGATTTAACCCTAAATGATGCATTAACAAAGTTTTTTGTATAGAATATATATGTGTGTGTGTATATATATATATATATGGCAAAAAACTCAGTTTAATTTATTAGTTAGGGTTATTCCACAGTGACAAAAGTGAGGAAATTCAGTGTTAGGGTTGAAAGCCCCCTTGGACCCCCCACCTACACCCCCAACTGGCATCAGGGTGCGTATTGGGGTCATCGACCCTAACTCTCACCCCATCAGGTGTGTGAAGAAGCAGAGGTATAGGAGAATGGGGTAAGAGTTAGAACCAACAACCCCAATGCGCACCCCAATGCTGGTTGGGGGTGTGGGTGGGGGAGTCCAAGGGGGCTTTCAACCTTAACACAACATTTCCTCACTTTTGCTGCTGTGGAACAACCCTAACTAATGCATTAAATTGTTTTTTTTTGCCTCTAATTTTCCTACTTTTTGAGAAGTATAATGAGAAATAGTGAATGTAATGTGCATGGTGACACAAAGCGAAACAGAAAGATAAACAGTACTGTAGACAGAAATGGTTAAAATAACACAAACGCAAGTGCAAATGGAAACACAAAGGGTAATGCACATGGTACCGTAGACGGGAACAGTAAGTGAACGGTTACGGAACCGCAAGCAGAAGCGGTAAGGGTAACAGTAATGTAAGCACACAGGCTAGTTTTCCCCAAAAGCTGCATAGAGAAAAACAGTGAGTACAAAGAATGTATGCATAATAATGGCTCTCGGAGCAGAAAATGAAGAGTTGGAATAGTAAATTGCTTATATCTCAGGAACCGTATGACGTAGAAAAAAATTTCAAAGTCATATGATTTATGAATTTCCTGGCTAGTTTTGTACTTAGACCCTGCTAGGGGGATAAGTGTTTTTCTGACGTAAAGTCCGTATCTCACACTGTTTCCGAGATTCGGGTCCTGGAAGGCACGGCGAAACCGTATTATCCTATGGTGAAAAAAAGAAGTTCGAGTGCCATAACTTTTGCTCCCTTTAATATTTTTTCACCAAACCAGTACAAGGCATACCTGTGGGATTTGGATTTCTGCTCCCCAAATTTCAGCCCAAAAGACCAAACCATTATTTTGCAGCAGGGTGGCAAAGAATTCCTGTAATACGCCGGATGCCATAATGTTATTCTATGGAGTGCCGTAAGTTTTCTGCCCTGTAATATTTTTTCACTGAAATACTGAAAGGCACATCTGTGAGATGTTGGCTGTGTTCCCTCCAAATTTCAGCCCAAAAGACCAAACTGTTCTTTTGCAGCAGGGTGCCAAAGAATTGCTGTCATTTTCACACAGCCTGGAAAAGTACTGTCGAACTTTGTGAAACTTTTCACAAATTTATTCGACACTGTCGCAAATGCGAAAGTACTTTGTGAAAGTACTTTTTCCAGAAATCTGAAAACATATTTCTGGGGTGTTTTACCCCCAAATAAAGACATGCCTAGCATCTTCAGGGTCCGACTAGGTGAATACAAAATGAATTAGGTTGCTAGAGGGCCCCAAATTTAAATGGCAAGCATTTTTCTGATGACCAACTGAAAACAAAATGGTGGATTTGTGACAGTAAAAGGGCCATTTGCGAAAATAAAAACTGCATTTGCGACACTGTTGAACTTTTTAACTTATCCCATTGACTTATAATGGGAACTTGTTTTTTGAATAACTTTTGAACCGTTTAATATTTTTTCATGAAATCTTCAAAAGACATGTCGGGGACCCTGGCTGCATGTTCCCTGAAGATTTTGGACTGGTCACGCAAACCATGCAACCTCTAGTGATGACCAAAGAATTCTGCAAAAAGCTTAAATGGGCGTGCAGATTATGCATAATAACTCCGCAGCTGTATACCCAAACAGTACAAAAGTTGGCAGATCCCAAGATATACTGTTCTTGATCGTGTATTCCAAATTTCAGGCAAATCTGTTTAACAGTTGCAAAGTTATTAAGGTGCAGCATTTTAGGTTTAACATGTAAATGCTCCTCAACCTTAACTATGGTAGCACTACCCTGCTACCATATATATATATATAAGAGAGAGAGAGAGATAGATATAGATATATACATTTATTAGAGGCAAACAACTCCATTTACTGCACCAGTTAGGGTTGCTTCACAGCATCAAAAGCGAGGAAATTCAGTGTTAGGGTTGAAAATCCCCCATGGACCCCCCAGCCCACCCCGGCAATTGGCATTGGGGGGCGTGTTGGGGTCATCAGCCCAAACTCTCACCCCATCACATGTGTAAAGAAGTAGAGGTATAGGAGAATGGGGTGAGAGTTAGGACCGGTGACTCCAATGTGCACCCTGATGCCAGTTACGGGGGTGATCTGAGGTGTCCAAGGGAGTTTTCAACCTAACACAAATTCCCTCACTTTTGTTGCTGTAGAACAACCTAACTGATGCATTAAATGGAGTTTTTGCCTCTAATTTCCCTTCTTTTTGAGAATGATGACAACAAATAGTGAAAATAATGCAGTGGTGGGAGCGTGGGGCCCATTGAGCCCTGCGCTCCCGCCACATGATGTCTTGTGACATAGTGACAGGAACAGCAACACAAACAGAAGTGCCAATAGTGGCACACATGGTAACAGAAACATAAATGGTAAAGGAAACATTAATAGAAACGCAAGCGCAAAGTGACGCCAAAGCAAACAGTGATGCAAACGGACATTGAAACACGTACGAAAACACAACTAGTAACATGAACAGTGATGGAAGTGGTATTTTAATTGGAAATGTTAAATATCACAGCAAAAACAACTCGAAAGGGAACAGAAAAGGAAACGCGAATGCAAGCACACATGTAAACACAACCGGTAACACGCACAGCCATGGTACCACAATAGTAAACACAAATAGTAAAGTTAACATGAAGAATAATGCCAAAGGAAACAGAAATGGAAATGGGAATGGAGACACGTACGGAAACACAAACCGTAACACGCAAGGTCACGGAACTGCAATTGTTAATGCAAATGGTAACAATAACAGCAAAAAGAACACCAAAGGAAACAGAAACGAAAGAGAAAAACAAACGCGTACGGAAACACAAACCGTAATGCACGTGGATGGTACCGCAATTGCAAAGGAAACTGTTATGGTAACAGCAACAATAATGCCAAACGACAAAGAAACGCAAACACAAGCACAAGTGAAAATACAAACTGTAATGCACACGGTGATGTAAATGGTTACAGTGCCACAAACGGTAATGGAAATGCAACTGGAAATGCTAACTGGCACAGTAATGAAAGGACACACCCGTCTTTTCCCCAAAAATGCATTGGAAAACATAGTGTGCGCAAAGAATGTATGCATAACAATGGGCCTCGGAGCATAAAATGAGGACTTGGAATACTAAGTTGCTTATATCTCAGGAACCGTACAATGTAGAAAAATAATTTAAATTTCATAGGAATTATGACTTTCCTGGCTAGTTTTGCATTTAGCCCCCTGGTGGGGGGGCTAAGCATTTTTGTGATGAAAAGTCCATATCTCGCACCGTTTCCGATGGATATGAGAAAGGTGCGACCAGTCCGAAATCTTCAGGGAACCTGCAGCTGTGGGTCCCGATGTGCCTTTTGAAGATTTCGTGAAAAAATATTAAATGGTTCAAAAGTTATTCAAAAACCAAGTTCCCATTATAAGTCAATGGGAAAAGTTAACAAAAAGTTTGACAGTGTCGCAAATGCAGTTTTTACTTTCGCAAATGGTCCTTTTACTGTCACAAATCCGCCATTTTGTTTTCAGTTGGTCATCAGAAAAATGCTTGGCATTTAAATCTGGGACCCTCTAGCAACCTAATTCTTTTTGTATTTACCTAGTCGAACACTGAGGATGCTAGGCATGTCTTTATTTTGGGATAAAACACCCCAAAAATATATTTTTCGGATTTCTGGAAAAAGTACTTTTGCACTTGCGACAGTGTCGAATGAATTTGCGAAAGCTTTTGCAAAGTTCGACAGTATGTTTCCAGGCTGTGTGAAAATGACAGCAATTCTTTGGCACCCTGCTGCAAAAGAACGGTTTGGTATTTTGGGCTAAAATTTGGAGAGAACACAGCCAACATCTCACAGATGTGCCTTTCAGTGTTTCAGGGCAGAAAAGTTACGGCATTCCAAATTTGATGCTTTTTCCCATAGGATAACTTCTGCTGCAAAATAATGGTTTTGTCTTTTGGGCTGAAATTTGGAGAGAAGAAAGCCAACATGCCACAGATGTGCCTTTTACTGGTTTGTTGAAAAAATATTACAGGGAGCAAAAGTTATGGCACTCCAAACTTCTCTTTTTTCCCATAGGATAACATTATGACATTTGCCACGCCTTTCAGGGCCCTTATCTCAGAAACGGTGCAAGATACGGACTTTTCGTCAGAAAAATGCTTAGCCCCCTAGAAGGGGCTAAGTACAAAACTAGCAAGGAAAGTCATAAATCATATGACTTTTAAATGTCTTTTCTACGTCGTATGGTTCCTGAGATATAAGTAATTTACTATTCCAACTCCTCATTTTCTGCTCCGAGACCCATTATTATGCATACATTCTTTGTACTCACTGTCTTTCTCTATGCAGCTTTTGGGGAAAACTAGCTTGTGTGCTTATATTACTGTTACCCTTACCGCTTCTGCTTGCGGTTCCATAACCATTTCACTTACTATTCCAGTCTACGGCACCATGTCCGTTACCCTTCGCATTTCCATTTGCGCTTGCGTTTGTGTTATTTTAACCATTTCTGTCTACAGTACTGTTTATCTTTCTGTTTTGCTTTGCGTCATCATGCCCATTACCATTTGCGTTTGCAGGCACCGTGTTACTATGTGACAAGACATCACATGGCAGGAGCTTGGGGCCCAAAGGGCCCCACACTCCCGCCACTGCATTACATTCACTATTTCCCATTATACTTCTCAAAAAGAAGGGAAATTAGAGGCAAAAAAACTCTGTTTAATGCATTAGTTAGGGTTGTTCCACAGTGACAAAAACAAGAAAAGTGGGGACACATCGGGGACCTGAGTCACATGTTCTCTGAAGTTTTGGACTGGTCCGTAAACGTCACAGAGCCTGTAGGCAAGAGCAAAGAATTCGCAAAAAAAGCGTAATTACTCATTTTGCTGTTGCTTAATAACTCCGCAGCCGTACATTCAGCTGGTAAAAATCTTGGCAGAATCCAAGATCTACTGTGCCCCATTGTGCATAACAAATTTCAGGCAAATCCGTTGAATGCTGGCAAAGTTATTAAGGTGCAAAATTTGACCCTTTAACCTTAAAAGTGCTACTTAACCCTAACTATGGTAGCACTACCGTGCTACCAAAAAATATATATATGTAATAGATAATCCACTTTGAGGTGTGCGGTCGCGCTTTGATATATGCATGCCTTGGTGTGCGTCAACCACCCAAGGCGTGTGTATATCAGAGGATGACCACATATCCTAGAGTGGGTTATCTATCTTATAAAATGGCAAAATTGCTTTTTATGGGGTATAAGTGGAGGTGTGCGGTCGTGCTCTGATATACGCACGGTCTCCTGATGGGCTTTTATGGATGCTGATCTCCTTTATTTCCTAGCCATTTTATAAATATATATATATATATATATATATATATATATATATATATATATATATATACACACACACTATGGTAGCACAGTAGTGTTATCATAGTTAGGGTGGAGTTGCACTTTTAAGGTTAAAGGGTGAAATTTTGCACCGTAATAACTTTGCCACTGTTTAACAGATTTGCCTGAAATTTGGCAGGGATGGGGGGGCACCGTAGATCTTAGGATCTGCCAGCTTTCGTACCAGTCAAATATACAGCTGTGGAGTTAAGTGACATCCATGTGCAAAATTATGCTTTTTTGCTAATTCTTTGCTCGTACTTACAGGTTACGCAGTTTGTATGACTGATCCAAAAACTTCAGGGAACATGCAGCCACAGTCACTGATGTGCCTTTTGAAGATTTCATGAGTAAATATTAAATGGTTCAAAAGTTATTCAGAAAACAAGTTCCCATTATAAGTCAATGGGAAAAGTTAACAAAAAGTTAGAAAGTGTCGCAAATGCACTTTTTAGTGTCGCAAATGGCCCTAGTAGTTTCACAAATCCGCCATTTTGTTTTCAGTTGGTGATCAGAAAAATGTTTGCCATTTAAAATTGGGACCATCTAGGTACACAATTCTTTCTGTGTTTACCTAGTCGAGCCCTGAGAATGCTATGTATGTCTTTATTTTGGGGTTAAACACACCAGAAACATGTTTTTCAAATTTCTTGAAAAAGTAGTGTTGCAAGTAGTGTTGCACCTGCGACACATTCGCAAATTGCAACACTGCTTTTCCAGGCTATGGCCAAAATGACAGCAGTTCTTTGCCATCCTGCTGCAAAAGAACAATTTGGTCTTTTGGGCTCACATTTGAAGGGAAAGTAGCCAACATATCACAGATCTGGCATTTGGTGATTTAGTGACAAAATATTGCATGGATGCCAAGTTATGGTACTCCAAATTTGATGTTTTTTCCCATAGACTAACACGGTGGCATCCACCGCACTTTTCGGGGCTTGTATCTCAGAAATGGTGGAAGATAAGGAATTTTCATTGAAAACCTAACCATGAAACTGATGAATCATGGGAAATTTAAATTTTGTTTCTACGTTGTAGGGTTCCTGAGATATAAGCAATTTAGTATTCCAACTACTCGTTTTCTGCTCCCTGGCCCATTGTTATGCATACATTCTTTGTACACACTGTGTTTCTTAATGCAGCTGTTGGGCACAAACAGGGTGTGTGCTTCTCTTACTGTTACAGTTACCATTTCCACTTGTGTTTCCATGACCATTTGCTTTACCATTCCGCACGCCAACGCGGTCCATTACAGTTTATGCCTCTGCTTATGCAGTTAACTTGCATTGCCGCTTCCAATTTCTTTGGTGTTATTTCTGCTGTTAACATTACCATTTGCATTTCCAACTGTGGTACCATCACCGTGAGTGTCATGGTTTGCATTTTCCTACTTACGTGCTTGCGTCTCCTTTTGCGTCACTGTTCGCTTTGGTGTCACTTTGCACTTGTGTTTCTACTAACGTTTGCTTTTACATTTACGTTTCAGTCACCATATGCACAACCATTAGCAGTTGTGTTTCCCTTGCACTTACTGTTACTATGTCACTCAAAATCACATGGTGCTCCCACCACCCCATTCCATTCACAATTTCTACTGCCCATTCTCAAAATGAAGGGAAATTAGAGGCAAAAAAATCCATTTAATGCATCAGTTAGGGTTGTTCTACAGTGACAAATGTGAGGAAATTCACTGTTAGGGATGAAAGCCCCCTCTTGTACCCCCCAGCCCACCCCCAACCGGCATCGGGGTGCACATTGGAGTCGTTGGTCCTAACTCTCACCCCATTCTCCTATGTCTATGCTTCTTTATACATATGATGGGATAAGAGTTAGGGCCGACGACCACAATGCGCACCCCAGTGCCGATTGAGGGTAGGCTGGGGGGGTCCAAGGGGTTTCAACCCTAACACCAAATTTCCTCACTTTTGTCACTGTGGAACAGCCCTAACTGATGCATTAAACTGAGTTTTTGTCTCTTAAAATAAATATATATATATATATATATATATATATATGAAATATGTTGTATTAGCTATATTAGTTTATATTGTACAAGAATAATAAGATATATTTTTATATAACTTCTAGGTTGCCATATGCTAAATGTATTATCAATCATTAGAATGCTCTTTTTGGAATGCTGTAGGTTGATACAAAAATCCTGAGCTAATTCTTCCATGTTTCTCATGGTATATAAGGCAGCCTTGAGACTTAGCCAAATGCTCCTAAGGAGTAAATAATATTAAAGCCTATTGTTCTGACAGATGTCCCACTAGTGTTCCCTCAATAATGGAGCATGTGGGGTAAAAATCAGTGCTATCAAAGTAGGTATTAGCATTTTCAGAAGTCCTCATGTAGACCACCCTTGTGGACAGCTTAAGGATTTCACAGTTTTATTTTATTGTTTTAATTTAGCATTCCTCAGTGCTTATCTGTAAGAATAATGCCCCATACAGGAATGTACAGATATTGATTCTCATTTTCCTATAAACAATCGAATACAATTTTACATATGATTTATATATGATACAAAGCAGTCCTGGATGGTAAAATATTTAGGCATATTTTAATTATATATGTTTTAAAAGCAGAATATTTTGGAAGATCAGACACTTAGGTTTACATGCGTGCTTGACAGTCATGGAACTTAGGGAACTGCTACATCATGTGCTTCTCTTGACAATGAACTGAAGTTCCCATGGAGTAATAGTAGTGTTACATTACAAATATGCATACAAGAATACCGTTGTTGCACAGATCACATGGATTACATAATGAAATACTTGAATTGTTACAGTAGAAGGAACCATGAAAGAAGCTCATCATATTAAACTACCTTTCAGAGTTAACACTCCAGTCCTTTGTATAGAAGGCGAAGAAGTGACATAGGGGGTGGTGGGTGCAGATCATCTGGCAGTACTCAGCTTCTGGTGCAACAACACTAGTGACATCATCTCCAGAAAAACTAGCATTTTGGAAAAGCTGAGGCTCACAGTCTTTGGAGAGTACTGAAAAAACAATAATCAGTTGGTTAATCGTTACATGCTCAGAAACATATATTCCTATTCAATGCTTTGGAATCATACAACTATCCCATAAATGGTTTATAAATGTATTAGTTGAGCAACGAGAAGCAGTAACTTATGAATCAATTACCCATTAGGCAAGTGAGCATGTGTAGAGTTCTCCTGGTTATACAATGTGCAATATTTTACTGAACTGTATTATAGAATAATAGTTTGCAATGATCATTATAACTACTAATCAAGATAAACAGTGTGCACTTTGTATGTTTGTTTGCATGCATGTGCAAGAAACATTAAGTGGTAGCTTAGGAGAGAAGTGGGTTGTGGAGGCGTGGCACTGTGGCAGCCAACAGAGACACTGCCAGTTAGGGGCTTAGCACTTGTGGACCAGTGAAGACATAACGTGCTGATGACACTGGCTTCCAAAAGTGCCACCAACATGTAACATTTTCACCGCAGCAATCAAGGGCTGCCTCGTCATTGCAGCATCAGCCATTCCACTGCAATGAGGGAGCGACCCGTCATTGCTGAGTGGAAAGTTGCCTGGTGCAATATTGGTTGTGAATGCAATGGCAAGCCACTGCCATGTTTATAAACAATATTAGATGCTCCTAGTGCCAAGGGGGGTGCCCAATCCCCCTCGGCATCATGTGCCACCCCAAAACAGTTTTTGTTTGCCGACAGGGGCCCCAATCCCTACTGGCTTCATTTCCCCCCAGTTTAATTTGCCAATGGGGAGTCTACTTCCCATCGGCATAATGTCCTCCCCCCAAAAAAAACATTGGTTTTGTGCCAAGAGAGTATCTGATCCCCCTCAGCTCTTGCCCCCCTGTATATGCAGAGGGGGTGCCCAATCCCTGTTGGCTACAGCACTCTCCAACAAAAACACTTGTGTGGCATGCTGGGAGCCCTCTCCGGTGTGCCAAATGTCCCTATGAAGAAAAAAACTGTCCTGTGAGTTTCTTCCCTCTGTAAATCAGAAAATGGTCCCTCGTTGAGTTCAGTGGCCCAGCCTCCCAACCCGTGCCCACCCTCTGTGCACCCTGCCTCCCCACACCCCCCTGACCAATTACTTACCTCCGGAGTCCAGCGTGATGATCTTTGGTGGACCGGGAACATGTCTGCACTCTTTAAACCAGCCATGAACTGAAGAAATGCCAGTAACCTGTATAATGGCATAAATAGGCAAGTTTTCAACTTTGTTGCATATCTCAGGCATTTTTGGGACTCTCGACATCACATTTTCAACATGGGGTTATTAGGACCTCTCCTCATGAATTCAGCCACTGTCATGGCGTTATTCAGTCTCAAAAGGTATTTCATGGTCACTGCATGGAATCACCTTTCAGGACTGATTAATGAAATGACAGTGCTAGTGTTCATGAGGTGGCCTCTCAAAAAGTCTATGTTGCAAATTTGGTGGAAATAATCCAAGAAATTACTGTTTTACGAGCATACATTGTGCAGTTGCTACACATGCTCATTACTTAGCAAATTTACAATATTTTCACTCCAGATTTTCAACATTGCCATTTGTCCACACCTCCTTGTGAACAGTACAGCTGTCATTTTTCACATCCTGGTCAAAATGTGTTTTCGCAATTCCAGTGCAGAATTGCACGGTCGCTGTGGGAAATCAGTGTTTAGGACAAATTTAAAAAAAATCACAGTGACACTGTTTACTAGCAGAGGTTCTAAAATGCTTATGTTTAAAATATTGTGATGAAAGTCCATAAAATGACTGTTACGAGCATTTGTTGTGCAGTTTCCATGCACGCTCATAACTTCGCACATTTATAATATTTAACTCCAGATTTTCAACATTGCTATTTTTCAACACCTCCATATGAACAGTACAGCTGTCATTTTTCATATCCTGCCTGAAATGTATTTTCACACTTCTGGTGCAGAATAGCATGATCTCTGTGGGAAATCAGTGTTCAGGACACATTAAGAAAATCACAATGACACTGTTCATTAGCATAAAATGCCTATGTTGAAAATGTTGCGACGAAAGTCCATAAAATGACTGTATTATGAGCCTGCATTGCACAGTTTCCAGGCACGCTCATACCTTCACACAAATGTAATATTTTCATTCCAGATTTTCAACATTGTCATTTTTCCACACCTAATTATGAACAGTACAGCTGTCATTTTTTACATCCTGGCGGAAATGTGTTTTTGCACTTCCAGCATAGAATAGCACGGTTGCTGTGGGAAATCAGTGTTTGGGATACATTAAGAAAATCACAGTGACACTGTTCATTAGAAGATGTCCTAAAATGCCTATGTTGAAAATTTGGTGACAAAAGTCCATAAAATGACTGTGTTACGCACATGCATTGTGCAGTTTCCACATATGCTTGGAAGTGCGAGCATTTTTAATATTACCACTATAGATTTGAAACATTGCCATCTCTTCACACCTCCCTATGGATAGTGCAGCTATCATTCTTCACATCCTGCCCAATCTGTGTTTTCATACATGTGGTGCAGAATGGCATGGTCACTGTTGGAACTCAAAGTTCTGGACACATTGACAAAATCTCACTGCCACTCTTCATGAGAAGAGGTCCCAAATGCTTTCATGAGATGGGGTCACAAAAAGGCCATGTTCAAAATTTGTTGTGCAAATACTAACAAATGCCGGGGGCATTAGGGTTTCTAACCATAACATCCCACCCTGTACAGATTGACAGGCATCAGGGTGTGCTTTGCATTGCCGACTGTACTGCTAATGCCATCCCACCCCACCCACCAGCTACTGACAGGCATCGAGGTGTACCTTGGACTCTTCGGCCCCAGACTTCACACCATTGTTCTATGCTGCACCCATTTCAGCGTATGTCCTTGTGGAATGGGATGACTGTAAAGCCAAACACCCCAAGGCACACCTCAGTACGTGTCGGTGTCTGCAGAATAGAGTGAGGTGACATGGCATGACCATCATGGGCGATGACCCAAACACTTACCCTAATGCCTGTCCATCTCATCAGTATGGAGATGGGGATGACGTGAAATTCAGTACTTCACTGCCATTCCTATTCTGCATCTGTCTAACTCCTGCATTTCCAATGCTAATACCAGAAAGCAAACATTTGGCATTGACAAATGCTTGTTTTTACTTGTTCCACTGCAAAGCTCAGTACCACACTCCTTTATGTCCACACAAATATTCCCACTGCTAGCAAGACTCACCTTTTATTGCCAGTCATCAAATCCAGACTTCCCTGGTTCTCCAACATGCTCTGATGGTTTAAGCTAATCCCTGCCTCCATGTTATGGATGTGCCAGTGGAAAGCTGAAAGTGTCATGCTCTAGTTAAAGAAATAAGCTGGTGGATTCCAGCAGTGCACCAGGATACTGGAGGCAAGGGGGAGGTATGGTAGCTATCCTCCAGAAAGCTGAGGTGCACACATGCCTCATGCAACTTGTGGCAGAACCCACCAGAGAAGGAGCAATATTGGATCTGGTACTCACCAATGGAGACAGAGTTTTTTGTTTTGTTTTTTAACCAGGAGAGAGACACTAAGCTGAAGCTTGTTTACAGGTGTGGCCTGGGAGCACAAGGAATTTAAGTGACATGCTCAGGGTCACACAGTATGCAAGTGGGAGTAATGGGATTCAAACCAATGTATTGGTGGGTAGTTACCAGGGGTCCAATGATCATCGTATGGTGTGGTTCAATGTGAGAACAGTGGATCATATGAAAGCAAGGGTCCTGGATTTCAGACAGATTGACATTGCAAAAATGGGGGAATGTCTCAAGGAAGCCCTGTCAGGGGAAGAAGAATGGAGGTGTAGAGAAGCAATGAGTTAACCTTCACAGAGTCATAGCAAAGGCAGTATAATAAGCCTTTGTGTTAGGCAAGTAAACAAAACAAAGAGAAAGAAAAAAACACTATGGTTCTCAAAGGATGTGGCCAGGAAGGTAAGAGAAAAAAGACTAGCTTTCAGCAGGTACAAAGAAACACAAGGGGGGCAGGGAACTATATCTGGAAAAGCAGAGTGAGGTAGAGATAGCAGTCAGGAGTACAAAGGCACACACAGAGGGAAAAATAGCCCACGCAATTAAGAAAGGAAATACGACCTTTTTCATGTACATTAGTGATAGAAAGAAGACCAGAGGTGGGATTATGAGGTTAAAAAAAGAGGTAGGGTGTGTGTGGAGGGGGACCTAGTAAACATAACAATCCTGAACAAAATTTTTTATTCAGTATTCACTGAAGAAGGGGAAGGAGAAGGACCACTACTGGGGGATAGGAGCACCAGTGAGAGAGAGGCAGACACCAGCCTGTTTAGTGAAGAAAGAGTCCTAAAGGAACTTGAGAATCTGAAAGGGGACACGGCTATAAGGCCAAATGGGATACATCCCAGAATATTAAAAGAACTTAGACAGATGCTGGCAGAGCCACTAACAGCCCTATTAAACAAATTGATAGAGGCAGGGGTGGTTCCAGGGGACCGGAGGAGGACAAATGTAGTCACTCTCAATAAAAGTGGGAACAGGGAGGAGGCTGGAAACTACAAGCCAATCAGCCTGACTTCAGTGGTGGGGGAATTAATGGAGTCACTACTCAAGGAAAGAATTGTGATATTTCTAGAATCCAGCAGAGCACAGGACCCAAGGCAACATGGATTCACAAAGGGAAGGTCTTGTTGAACAAATCTGATAGATTTATTTGACTGGGTGACCAGGGAGATAGATATGGGAGGGGTGGTGGATGTGGTCTACCTAGATTTCAGCAAGACCTTTGACACCATCCCGCATAGGAGGTTGATAAATAAGTTGGGCTGCCTGGGAGTGAGCCATAAGGTGGTAAACTGGGTCAGAAACTGGTTGAGTGGCAGGACACTAAGTGTGGTGATAAATGGCATTCAATCCAATGAGAGAGGGGTAACAAGTGGGGTGCCACAGGGATCCATACTGGGGCTGGTCCTCTTTAATGTCTTCAAAAGTGATATTGCAGAGGGGCTGGAGGGGAAGGTATGCCTCTTTGCAAATGATACTAAGATCTGCAACACGGTTGACACTCCTAGGGAGGGGGAGGATGGAAAAAATTAGAACAGACCTAAACATGCTAGAGGAATAAAGAGTTTGGTAGCTAAGATTCAGTGCAAAGAAGTATAAAATCATGCACTTTGGGCACAAAAGTCCAAGGGAGGAATACAAAATGGGGGAGGTACTGAGAGTCACCAGTCAAGAAAGTGACCTGGGGGTAATCATATCTGATGGCCTAAAGGTAACCAAACAATGTGAGAAGGCTGCAGAAATTGATAGAGCCACAGAAAGGCACTGGGTGCTCTGTGACCAAAATGAAACTAAGTAGAAAAAAGACAGGGCAATCCCCACCCACCCCAATGGAAGTCCAGAGATGAAACCGCTGGTAAAAATCACTTTACTAAAACATCAGCAGCAGAAGTAGGAACAAGGCACACAAAACTTTTCACGTTTCACCCAGTTGTGGGCTTTATCTTTGATAAAGTCCATGATCGGGTGAAACATGAGGTGTTTTGTGTGTCTTGTTCCTACTTCTGCTGCTGATGGTTTAGTAAAGTGATTTTGACCAGCCATTTCTTCTCCGGACTTTCATTGGGGTTGGTGGGGAGTGCTATGACTTTTTTTCTACTTAATGAGAGAAGGCTGTGTGGAGAGCCAGTGGGATGCTAGGGTGCATAGGGAGAGGTATCACCAGCAGAAAAAAGGAAGTGGTTATGCCACTGTATAGATCACTAGTGAGATCTCATTTGGAGTACTGTATCCAGTTCTGGAAGCCTCACCCCCAGAAGAAGATAGACAAAATAGAAGCAGTCCAGAGATGGGCAACAAAAATGGTGCAAGGAATGCACCAAAAGTCATATGAGCAAAGACTAGAGGACCTCAATGTGTATTCCCTGGAGGAGAGGAGAGAGAGGGGGATATGATAAAGACATTCAAGTACATCAGGTGGATAAACATGGTACTGGAGGGTAACGTCTTTCAGAAAAGAAAGTGTAAAAGGAGAAGGATGCATGGTATGAGGCTAGAGGGGGGTAGGCTATGGGGCAATGTGAGGAAGTACTTTTTCACAGAAGGAGTAGTGGATGCTTGGAACAGCCTCCCAGCAGAGGTGGTGGTGGGCAAAAACAGTAGGGGAATTCAACAAAACATGGGATAGACATAAGAGTACTCTAGCAAAAGGGAAGAGAGGGTAAGCCGCAGATCTACTGGGGTCTGCAATATTGCATTAGGTGAGTGAAATGGGCAGACTAGGTGGGCCATATTGTCCTTATCTGCGTTTACCTTCTGTGTATCTGTGAACAACAGACTGCATCAACCACATTTTCTGGCAATGCATTCAATTTCTTCACAATCCTTTTTGTAAAGAACTTTTCAGAGCCCCCTATGCCTGTTAAACCCTGTACAGTCGGGTTTCAGATCAAGGCATAGCACTGTATCTGCCCCATCCAAAGTATTCTGCGATTGGCAAGATGCACTGGAAGCAAAAAAACCTATATGCCTTGTTTTTGGACCTAAGCAAGGCTTTTGACACTGTCAACCATAATCTGCTGTTGAGTGTATTTGGTTGTCTCTGTTTTGACTGCAGTGCCCAGAAATGGTTTAGTTGCTACCTTACTGACAGGAAGTAAAAAAATTAAAGCTCAAGGGGACCACTCCTCACTCAAAATTCTACCTCAGAGAGTACTGCAAGGCTCTGGGCCCCATCCTCTCTGCAAACTATATCAACAATATAGATTCTCACATTCACAAGACAATTGTTCATCTGTTTACAGTTGATATAGTGCTATACACAACCAGTTCCACCCCTGAGATGGCTCATGAGGAGCTGTAACATGAATCTGACACCCTGCAAAACATCTGCTGCAGCTTAAACTGCTCTTAAATACCAAAAAGCGGAAAGCTATAATCATCTCACCACAAACACACAGTACACCAGCGGTCGTACATAACCTTAAAATCTGCATCCTACTCGGTGAACAACTTGATACTGTGGACACATTTATGTACTTGGGTTTCTGGTTGGATGATAAACTTAATTTTATGGTCCATTTGCACAAACTGGCTAAAACATTTAGTCAACTTCTGCATGTCTTTTATTACTTCGACACCTTCTTACATATGAGGCTAGGATGTAGCTAGTGCAAATTACCTTTTTGCCCTTAATGGACTATCTATGCTGACTTTCTCTATAGTCACTGCCCAAAGACAGCACTGTCTCAGCTTGCCATATTATACCATTGTGCTCTGTGACTTTTATCTGATGCTCCACTACGCACTCACCAGTGCTCACTTTATGGGTGCTCGTCTGGCCCTCCCTTACTAAGAGGTGGCAGAGGAATGCTGCTCTTTCATTCCACAGAGCAATTACTGATAAGCTTCCCTCCTTTATTTCAGATCTCTTTACACAAAGACAGGGGTCTTATGGTCTGAGGGGCCACTCCCTAATCATGTTCAATACACCTATGATCAAAACACACCAAGGTGCTGCAGCTATTAGCTTCTCTCTCCCATCCATCTGGAACTCCATGCAGAAGGCCCTTAAGGTTGTTACCATCCCAGGCATTTCTTTCTTCAAGACCTTGCTTACGTCTACCCTGAAGGAAATTTGTACCTGTTGCAGATAACTGTGCAAGTTCACAGTACTTCTTGCTGCATGCAGGCCTCCCAATGCATCCTTAGCACTTTTCCTTACCGCCTAACTTGCCCATCTCCTCCTTCCTACTCCCTTCCCTTTTCCCTGTCCGTCATCTTTCCTCCCTCTCCCCTTCTAACTATGACTACTCCCAGGCTTTTGTACATCTCCTCATGCATCCATCCCTGCTGCTGGGAATACCCCCTCTTTGTGTCCTACCTGTCACTGGATTTATATTGTAGTATTGATAGTTGAGTCCTCATGTATATAATTAAATGCCAAGTATTGTTCTTTTGATGTACTGTATCTTATTATGTATCATGTGTACCATATTAGCTGTTTAACCTCTTCTGTGTTTTTTTGCATTGTATATGCGTTGCCAAGGACTGTCTTACAAATGAGCTTGCTCAATGATGTACAGTATCACCTGGTTAAAAAAAGTTTGATTAATTGATTTAATGATTGCCTTCCCCATCCTGTCTCCAACCATGGCCTATTGTTACCTTGCCCTTGTTTCTTGTGAACTGGTCACTGCTTTCCCCTTTTATATAGCTTTTAGATAGTTTAAAGTCTACCATATAACCATCTCACTACTAGTCCCAACTGTGTACATACTGAGACACTCCCAGCATCTCCTCCTGTGTCTTCCCCTGCTGAACTCTGAGTCCTCTTGTTCTCCTCAGAACACTTTCCAAGAGGCCACTATCCAGCATCAGCTCCAAACTCTGGAACTGCATCCAGTAATCCAGGTAAGGGCTGATTAAGGAACTGGGTAAGGAAAGAATCTCCTCCTTCCTTCTGCTAGCATACAATGCAATCATAAACTGCTTCTCAATCAGAAAAAAAACAAGTCTATGGTCTTTTGCAGCCCCCACAACAAAAGCAAACAACTCCACCTCTCCATTGCAACCGAACAAGGAGCCATCCTAAAGCAAACACAATCGTTCAAGTACCTTGGCATCACCCTTGATCCCCACCTCTCATACGCTGTCCATATTAGCAATGTGGCAAAGTTCGCCAATGCGAGGTTAGATATTATTCCGCACAGGGAAACACTCTAACCCTGTGAAGCACTATCAGTGGCCATCCAAAGCTCCATTGTCAGCATCATAGACTATGGTTGTGAATTACATATGGGTCTGCAAATTACCACTGCTCTCAAATGTATTATGGACCTCCCTGACTAAGGCCTGCCGTCTCATCACTGGCTCACATCACCATACCCACACTTGTGACCTTTATTCCCAATCTGGATGGCTTCAACTGGACAAACGCATAAAATACCAAACCTGCATCATGGCGAAGAAAATCATAATGAGACTTGCCCCACCTGGTGTCTGTGCCCTCCTTAAGCCTAGACATAGGAATGTCACTATAAGGAGATCCAATTCCCATCTACTACATATCCCACGATGTCGCATGACCCAAGGACAAAGATCATTTGCCTATCGGGCATGCAACTGGCTCAACTCTCTTGGCAGTGACATAGTGACTGCTCCAACACTCGGCCTTTTCAAGTCCAAGCTGCGCCTCTCACTGCTTGTATCCTGTGATTGCCCATCTTAACATTTCCACCATTCCAGCTGCACATGCCCCAGCACCCAGCACTTACAATCTGTCTTTGCACCTTTATCACCTTACCTGGCGTATTCCCTTGACAAGGCCCCCTGACTGCACTGTCTCCCACCCTTGCCCACCTCCCCCCCATATCCCCACTTCTGACCCTGCCCCACCACCTCCCGTACTCCCCCTTACCCCCTGCACCTCCTACCCCCCTCGATCTCCTACCCTCACTTCTCCCCCATCGACCCCCCCTCCTCCCTTGTCTTACTCATAGCTCAAGTCTTTGTACTGGTTATTACATGTCTGTAAGTCAGTGACGTTATGTTTGTAACTAAAAATGATGACTGTTGCACACACTGACATGGAACCTTTGTAAAAGATCCTCAGCTCAAAGGTATTGTAATCCTAGATTGAAATAAATAAAAATAAAATAAAATAAAAATACAGTCTCCTGACATTAGATCTGGGACATTAGACTTTAATAATAATGATCCCCGGGTCCCTTTCTTCAGATACAGTATCTGTTTCACCCTCACTCCCTTCAACCAGTACTCTGTTTCTGGATTTATTATGTCAGTGTGCAAGATCTCACTCATTAAATCAATTTTTTGACCCACTTTTCCAGTCTGTTTAGACACCATGAAACAATACAGTTGCATCTTATTGTGGTTGATGGAAGTGTTGTCTACACAGGAGTGATATGAAAGACTTCTCATAAGTGAAAGGAGAGGGACAGGGAATTTATCAAGTACAGTAGATAAAAAAGGCAGCTCTGGAGGGTATGACATCTTGTAGCAGATTTCAAAATACCAGCTGTAGAGTGGAACATCACAGTGGCACTGAACACCAGGTGCCCAATTTTCAAAGAACCCGGCACAGCACAAGGGGTTTCCACCAGAAAGAATGGCACAATGTGTCCTTTGTGCCAAACAATACACCAGAAGCGATTCTCAAAGGCAGCCTGCATCAACCATAGGCTGTCTGCCCCAAAAGGGGTTGCACTGCCATGCACCACAAAATGGACTGCAGCATGGCACAAGGGGGCATGAGGCAGTCACAAACTGGCACATCCCTGAAAGTCGGACTCTCATAACTCTCCCAGACGGAGAATTTCTAAATGCCATTAGACCAGTCAGGACTGGTCTAAGGGTACTTAGAAATATCCCTCTGGCAGAGTTTAGCATATTGTGGCAGTGTGCTGCAGCCCCCCTCATGAGCCCTAATCCCCAAATATGGTCAATTACCATCACTGCTGGTGTAGGGGGCCACCCTCCCTGATGCCCGATATTGCCTGTATAGTGAGTTAATAAAACAGACCTTACCTCTGGTGTCTAGTAGACCCCCTCCCCAATCCCTGATATTGCACATATAGTGATTTAATAAAACAAACCCCATCTCTGGTGGTCTAGGATACCCCCCGCCTCGATCCCCAATATTGCCTGCACATATAATTAATAAATAAAACCAATCCCTGATAATTTAGCGAACCCCCTTCCCCAATCCCAGATCTCTCCCTTATATTTAATTAATAAATATTACCCATCCCTGGTTGTCTAGTGACTCCCCACCCCAGCAGGTAGTGCCCCCACCCCACTCACCCCCATCCTAAACCATCAGTCAGCAACTAGTGCAGCCCTCCTCTCACCACCACGGCTGTCTTCTAACCGACCTAATACAGAACTGCACTCAGTGACAGATCAGTTAGAAAGTGGTCATGATGGCAAGCAAAGGGCAGGACTGTGCTGGTTGCCAGCTCAGGGTATAGGATAGGGTTAGCGGGGTGCTGGGCACTACCTACCAGGATGTGGAGTAGGGGACCACTAGACCACCAGGGATGGGTGTGATTCATAGGCATAGATTGCGGGGGGGGGCAGAAGGGCAAGCTGCCCCCACTGAGTAATTAGACCAGGACTTTTTTTTAGGAGCCCAGCCACTGTTCTCCGGTTATCATTTTTTTTTTGTTTTAATTTTGAATGGGTTCAGGGCTATGCCCGGACTGCCAGCACCTCTCCGGGGGAGGGAGGGGAGGGTGGCGGCAGGGCTCTGTGTCTCTTAACCAAAAACTATCCCCTTTTCCAATTGGCTGCAAGCCTGCAACCATAGAAGCCTGCATGTTACAGCCAATCAGAGAGTGTGCAAGCTGGCGCCATCGCGTGAGCAGTACTCCGTTAGTGGTGCCATTTAGTTGTCTGTGTGCCTTCCATGAAGGAGCAGCAACAGCATCCATATAGCACAGGGCTGAAGAGAGATAGCTATTTGAGAATGTCGAGCAGCAGTTGTTGGTTGTTTGTCAGGTGTCACCAGTGTCTCAGTCAGTCTAGTGTTTTCACCCTCCTCCTATCCTGAACAGCCCAGTTTAAATATACCTCACCCGAGTCCTCTGACTACCTACTCTCTATTTCTCAGTGCAGCCAGCTGTGCTCTGGGCTCTCTCACTGCCACCTGAGCCTCCCATCCCCGAGAGCCTAGGAGGCCTGTGGCCACAAGGCCTCTACCACCAGACAGACCAGGCGGAGGAGCGAGTAGTACAATTACAGTGAGTCTGAGGCACAGCCAGGCTTGCCTGCACATCCAGCTCCTGTGTCCAGCAGGCCAGAAAAAAGATTTACCCTGTTGTTGGCGAGTCCCACACCACGCCCATTGCCCACCAGTTCCACGGTCCACCGAGAGGGATTATTCAGGTCAGTGAACAGCCAGGCCCAGAACAGTGAAGAAACCGTCAGTCATGCAGGCTATAGCAGACCCATAATGCAACACATTCATCTGGTGTGAGAAAAAATGAGTTACTGTCTCGTCAGGGGATTAATCGGGAGAGGAACGGGACTGTTGGGAGAGACTTGGCTACCTGACCTGCCTTCTTGTCCTTGCTGTGCCCTGCTGCATGCTGCCCTGTCTGTGCCCTTACTGATTTGGTGAGTAACTGTGCTGCAAGCTGGTTGTTGGAAATTAATACCATTAACATCCCAGAAATGTGTTTTTTGGGGTTGTCTTAGCCATGGCTGGGGGTGGGTGGAAGGTTTGCTGTCAGCTTGTGTTTCTTTGGGGGGGAGGGTTGCTGACTGTTGAGGCTGTCCATGTTGGTGAGGTGGGTGGGGGCCTATTTGTTTGGTATGGTGTGGACACTGGTCATATTGGTGGGGTGGGGACACTCAGTTACTGTGCTACTGGTGTGGTGGGGTTTGTTGGGGTAACTCACTGGACGGTCTGTGTTTGGTAGGGCTGGGGGATGGTCTGTTTTGTGGGGTTGGGGTCGGGAGACAGTCTGTGTGTTTTGGGGCTGACTGTGCTGGGGAGGGCCTGCTTTTGGTGGGGCTGGGGGGGACGATCAGTGTATGGGGCTGGGGTGGTTAGTGTTTGGGACTGGGAAGGCAGTCAGTGTTTGGTGGGGCTGGGAGGACAGTCTGTTTTCTATTCTGGGGTCTGGTGGGGTGGAGACACAGGCCATGGTGATGTGGGGACACTGGCTGTGATGGTGGGGTGGTGACACTAGCCATTGTTTGGTGGACTTGGCTGGCCATTTGTCTGGGGGGACTGTCCATAATAGTGGAAAAGGGGGACTGTCCATGTTTGCCTGCCGGGTGTCTTTAGGGAAGGGGGGAACTATTTGTTGGTCGGGTGTCTGGGGGATCTTTCCATGTTGACTTATGGGGGATGAATGTCGGTGATTGCTGATCAGGTGTCTAGGATGGACTATCAATGTTGTTGGGGAGGGAACTCTCGGTGTTTGCTAACCAGGTGTTTAGGGGATTGTTCATGTTGGTGGGGTGGTGAAATTCTGTTTGCTAGCTGTGTGTAAGGGGGTGGGGACTGTCCTTGGTGGGATATTTGGGGATCATCCATGTTTGCTGGCTGCCTGGGTGTCTGGTGGGACTGTCCTTGTCGGTTGGGAGGGGGGCATTCTATGCTCGCTGGCCCAGTGTCTGGTGGGAAGGGGGGGACTGTTCAGGTGTCTGGGAGGGACTGTCCTTGTAGGTGGGGTGAAAGGGGGACTGTCCATGTTTGCTGACTGGGTTTCTGGTGGACTGTCTGTGTTGGTTAGGAGGGGGGACATTCTGTGCTTGCTGACTGGGTGTTAGCATATAAACAAGTAAATGTTAAAATGTAATGCCCGCAGCTAGCATACGAACATTAGTAAATGTTGAAACATTTTTTCCCCCCTCATCCTTTACCTGGATGTAAAAGTAATCTTTCACATTTTTGATTTCTCCGATCGTCCACTGTGGAGGGGTGAAACAGACAGATTCCTTGGCCTTGTTGTCTCTGTTTTCATTGCCTGGCAAACACAACCAAAGGGGTAGCTTTTTGTGTTCTCCCCCGTACAGTGTTACAAGACTAGCAAAAACAATCTTGCACTAAAACATGCACCTTAAAGAAATGATTATACTACCACCTGGCTATTGTTATAGCGACTACTGACTGGCCATGATTTTTTGGGGGGGTTGGAACACTGGTCATGTGTGTGGGTGGGGTTGCGGACACTGCTGTGTGTGTGTGTGTGTGTGTGTGTGTGTGGTTGGGGACACTGCTGATCATGTGTGCATGGGGTTGGGGACACTGCTGGTCGTGTGTGTGTGTGGGGTTGGGGACACTGCTGGTCATGTGTGTGTGTGTGTGGTGTTGTGGACACTGGTCATTTGTGTTTTTGGGGTTGGGGATACAGGCATTGTGTGGGTGTGGTGGGGGCACTGTTGTGTGGGTGGGTGGAGGCACTGGCATTGTGTCGGTGGGCCGGGGTTGTAACTGTATACCAGGCAAACTGTGCTGACCGGTAGCTCAGCATCTCTCTTTCCAGACAAAGAGATATAAACAAAATGCAGTATAAAATGTGGTTTTATTTATTTTTGTGTGCCTGTGATGGGGAGGCACAGACCTGGATGCCTGGAGCGGATACCAGATAAATGGAGCTGGAAATGGTGTTGATTGGGTGGGATGGGGAGAGTGGCTGTGCTGGTGCGGTGGGGAGAGTGGCTGTGCTGGTGGGGTGGACACAGAGTGTGGAGAGTGGCTGTGCAAGTCCATCAGGGTGCAGAGAGTAGCTGAGCTGGACAGTCTGGGTGGAGATAGTGGCCTTGCAGGTCTGGGGTGGGGAGAGTGGGCTGTAGCTTTTTGCATGGACATTTAATTCACTGTTGCTTGCTGTACCTTCTGCTGCCCTGCCAGCTTTGTCTTGCTGTGCTGCCCAGGGCGGACTGGTACACATGCTGAAAAAAATGGTTCTGGCCACTGGTGATGGAGGAGGGAGGGGTGAATGGGCATACTGGCACAGAAATATTTTTTTCAACATGTATGCCAGTCTGCTGGGTCCATGCCATGCTTACCTCCCTCATACAAGGGGCTTCTGAGCACTAAAGATAAGTTTCTGTGTCAAAATTAGGAACTGTTGGAAAGTATGAAATCCTACAGTATAAAAATTGTGCATGTTTATGTAGTTTCACCTCACTGTGTGGTTCGATGAGATGTTCTGTGGTCTCTCCTCCTCATTTAGCACCCTGACCTGTGACCTAGCCAATCACCCCCCCCCAGGGCAGGGGCAAGGTCCGTTGTTTTGTGGTCTTTTGGTGGTTTATTGGGCATTGTAAAATGCATTGTTTCATTTACTGTGTTGTACTGTCTGGACCTGCTTTACCCTGTCTCTATCCTGAATGTAAACATGGTATAAAAATAGTTCATTTTTTGGTGGTGTGTGTGTCTGTCTGTGTCTGTGTGTAGAAGAATAGAGACACACGCTCGGACAAAAAAAACTGTATTAAACCACATCAAACTGAAGCAACCATGTTTCATTTGTGCCCTTAAAACTGTCAGATGAGACGATTTTGAAGTAGTCTGTGGAGGGGAGCATCCACGGCAACCTGGGCTACCACAACCAGCCCACACACACTGTCATAGGTGATGCTAATAAAACCACCAACCAAGTACTTACCTTTCAGGGTGGGTCCTGTGAGGCTGTGCACAGGTATCTGAGTTGTTGTTCCAACAAACTTCCTGTAGGCGTCTGTTCTCTTAGGTTATGTGATGCGACCACTTTTGTGCCAGGGCAGTCCATGTTTGCTTGGATGGGGTTGTGTAATCCTGGGCATGGACAGAGATGCATATTCCTTAGGAGCCCATGTGGAGGAGAGTGGTAGGGGTTGTGGTGTGACCACACCATGCCCATGATCATCTTGAACAATTAGGGGATTTACATTGTTCTGTTGCCCTGTCCCAGGTACATCAGCGTGCTTGTTAACAGCACCACCTGTGGGATATCAGCAAGTCCCATGCTTATGTACGCAATGCTTGCTTGCTTGAGGAGAGCATTATCCTCTTCGCTTACCTTACCTAACCAGATTCAGGCATGTGACATTGAATACTATGGGATGGGTTGGGAGACTAATAAATTAACTTGGTTATAACAAAGAAAAGTGTTAACAGTGGATGCAAGTAAGCAATAATGCCCGACAGAGCGTGTGTCATGCTGGGATAACATCATGCCTCAGGTGGTTGGGCATGAGTGCATCCAATACATAAGGCATGACATTATTGTACCATGACACACACCCTGGAGTGCATTATTGCTGTTATACAATGACGTGTTGTTATACAAAATTAAAAAAAAAATAATTTTAAAGATGTTTTATTTGGTGTGGAAAAATATTTTTAAGAGAAGATACAAAAAAAAACACACTAATGCTAACATTCATCAAGAGGTTCATGGAGAGGCTGAGACTAGACCTGCGATGAATCGGATGTACTGGGATAACATCATGGGTCTAGCTCAAGACTGACCAATCAGAGGCCAGCATTCATTCTTGTCATTGTATAATCGCATTTTTTTATGTAATCTATGTAAATAAGGGCTCATGCTGTGAGGATGCACGTGCTGGGATGTTTCCCATACCATCCATGTTTATAGGTATACTGAGGTGGCACAGCCATTTGCTGCACTTCCTTGAAACATGCTTTTTGTACTCCTCAAGGGTGGGAGGGCTAGCTCAAGCAGACATTTCAAGAAGAAGTTCAGGATCCACTATAAGGGCTGGACTTGGAAGGGTTATGTAAGCACCAAAGGGGGGTGAGAGACTAGTGAGCTATCCACCTGGAGGTTCAGGTGGGGGCAAAATTAGGTCAAGACTGATTTGAATTGAAGCTGCAGTGAGGTCCTGTCATCTTGAGAAGGAAGTTAAGTTCTTTACATATTTTCAACTTTACAAGTAAGTCCTCACTCCCAAGGCAGAAGAACGAAGAACTGAATACAAAACAGATCTCGGTCAGTTTTTTGACTCTGGTCTCAGGAGGACTTGGGCAGAGAGCAGGCTGCAGTAAAACTGGTGGGGTGGGGAAGTGCTCTGACTTGGCCTGGGCTTGTCCCTCCCAGGAGTTATTCAGCTGTAGTCTTAAATGTTTTTTGGGCATTATTTAATGCTGGTTGATTTGTTTGCATTACACAAGCCACCCGCCCTCTTCACTGTCTTGATACACGAAAATCAGGACTTTTTTGTTACTTTGCCCCCCCGTAAAAATAACAAACTACTCCCCTGGTGTGATTTATTAATTATATAGACAGGTGATATTAGGGATCAGGGAGGTTGTTGCCTAGACAACCAGAGATGGGATTTGTTTTTATTAAATCACTATACAGGTGACATCATGGGTCAGGGAAGGAAGTCCACTAGACCACCACAGATGGGTATTTTGTAGTAATTATATATTTGGGTGAAATCAGGGAAGGGGGTTCACTAGACCACCAGGGACATAATTAAACAAAGGGGGATCAGGGCTTGGGAGGTGGTCTGACAGCCCACCAGAGATTATTTAAATATATTAATGGGGGTTCAGGACTGGGGCAGTCCACTATTCTGCTATGGACATCTTCACTTTTATTAACAGGGGATTGGGAGGGCTATCCTAGATTGGTGCATGGCCACTCCACAACTTGCATCAACCTTCTGGATGCATTACATGTCTGGTGTGTGCCCAGGGTTGTCGCAAGCCAAGGGACTTTACCACCAGAACTGCCCAACAGAGAATCAGTGCAGGGTCCCTGACACGCTGGGCACTGACACAAGTTGCCTTTTGCTGCAGCTTGTGTCAATCTAAGGCCTGTTTTAGAATTGGGCCCCAGGAATCACATATTGGTGAAAAACTTGGGAGGATAAATTATAGGGCACACACAAGTCCCATAAACCTCAAACTTTTATTGTGCAAATGTAAAGAACAGACATAGGCAAGTAATCAGGATTCATGTGGCCTATCTCACTGCTGTGTATCCTGGCAAAAATACAGGAGAAACTAGTATATACCCAACTTAGGGAATACCTTGAGACACACATGGTGATGCCCCAGTCACAACACGGCTTTAGAGCCAAACATGGGACTGATACAGCCTTAACAAAATTCTCTACTGATGTACTTAGAGAATTAGACTCTGGATCCAACATAGGGGCGGTCTTTGTGGACCTCTCCAAGGCATTTGACCTTGTGGATCATAGACTTCTACTCCACAAACTCCTCCACATAGGCCTGGATACCCATACCCTCAAATGGGTGGAAAGCTGCCTTTCAGGTCGCACCCAAAGAGTCAGGTGGCAAGATAAACTTTCCAAACCACAATCCCTAAAGGAGGGCATCCCACAAGGGTTGATACTAAGGTCTTTAATGTTCTCACTATTCATTAATGAAATGCACAACCACTGTGGGAACAGCAAGGTAATCCAATATGAGGATGATGCTGTTATTTATAAATCCTCTGACAACCTGAATGACCTAGGCTCATCCCTCCAAAAGGATATCCATGTCATGGAGGAATGGCTCACTATGAACAAAATGGTCCTAAATACCAATAAGACTAAGGCCATGTTGTTTGGCCCAAAAACCCTCGGACTAGATAGATCACAATCACTCCAAATTATGTCCCTGGAGGGCAACAAACTGGAAGTAGTCTCCTCAACAAAGTACCTTGGCCTTACCCTTGACCAAGGTCTCACTTTTAAGCAACACATAGACCAAGTTACCAAAGTAATCTATGCCAAACTCAGATTACTGTATTGGCTCAAGGGACAGCTGACCCCTGAAGCTAGGACTGCAATAGCTACTAGTGTCCTACTCCCCACACTAACGTATGCTGCCCCGGTCCTGCAGGGAGTTGCTAAACTGGAATATGGTAGACTACAGACTCTATACCATAAGGTAGTCCTCTTTGCCTCCTCATCCTCTCAAGGAGCCACCACTGTGATGCCCTAGCGAGGCTCAATTGGCCATCCTTTGAAGCTCAGCTCAGGTACCCTGTACTCTGTCTGGCGAAAAAACTAATCAACCCAATGCCCCCCCGAGCCTCGATGGACTCATCACAGAAAAACTAAGTGTGCGGAACCTCATGTCCTCTGGTCAGATGCTACTAGAGGTCCCTAAGATCAGGACCAAGGCAGGTTGTAAATCCTTCCACACGCTGCCCCTCCTTTGGAACAACCTTCCTTTGAGGTGCTGGAAAACCCATCGGTACCGAGGCCCGTGACTAGACTCAAGACCTACCTGCTGTCAATGAGTAATTGCTCATGCTAGGTACCAACTCTAAAATAATGACCTCATGCTAGCTTTCTCACCATACTTTAAGCTCTACCCACTGCACAGTCTGCACTTACCCCCGCCTCACGCCTTAGAAAAATATCCTATGTATCTCAGAGGAATGTTACCTAGCGAACTCACTGTACTGTCTCATCAATTGTACGTCGCTGTAGCATGAGCAAATGCACAATAGGATAAGCAGTTAGACATTTATGACCCATAGATATGAAAGCTATACCTCATGGATCTGAAAGCTGTTGCTTACTGTAAACCCTCAGCCTGTATATTGCTTCATTGTTTTGTATGTCATGTACTGTTGCTTCCCGGGTCGCCCCTGGAAAAGGGACCTCCGGGGCCCAGTGGGACTACCCGGTCATCAAAATTCAATAAATAAATGTGCCTGGAGTGTACACTGTAATTTTTTCCATCTAGTGTTTCCCAACAAGCAGCAGCACACCTAAGAGAGAAGAATGCCTTTGGCCTCTCCACAGCTTTGGTGAACATCTTCCAGGACTGTTCAGGAACAAACTAGGAATGAGATAATTTAACCATATTAAACCCACCATGACAGCATTTGTGAACTAACAGTGGAGGATCATCTGGGGTCTAGTAACCAAAATACTGTGTGCTTTATACTGCAGCATAAAAATACAAAGACAGATGTCTTGGAAACTGGTGCTAGAACTGTGGATTGGCAGAGTTTGGGAGGATGGCAAGGGAGCTGAGGAAAATATATAGTGGAGTATCACCAATGGGATGGGAGAGATAACGTGGGAATATATCATAGAAGGGATCATTGCCATATAAAACAGGTTGCCTCAGTTAAGTGGGTTATGGGAAGAGGCATACAAGGTCAATATGTCTTCCAGGAAGGTTGGAGCAGAAGAGATGGCAAACAAGATGGCTATCAATGAGTATGTATCTAAACAGACTGACAGAAGCAAGCAGGGAGCTCTACCTCTTCAAAGAAATATGATTCCAGAAGGTAGTGTGCATACCCGAGGGGAGGCAGAAAATAAGATTGCTGAAGGAATAAAAGAAACTGATATGGTCTTCATTCGGTATGTCAGGATAAGGAGAAAGAATAAGGGAGAACAGAGGGGTTAAAAAAGGGTGAGACACAGAAGGATGAGGGTGAAAAGAAAGGTGAAATTCTGAACGTATCCTTCTGCATGGATGTCACAGTTTAGTGGGATGGGAGGCACTGCCAGAGTGCAGCATCCAGGTTGGTCAGAAAACAAATATTGCAATGGGTAGTATTACAGATTAAAGAATGCTGAAATATTTGAAATTATTACATGTGGGTCAATCCCCTGGACCAAATAGGTAGCACCGATGACTGCTCAGGGTGCTGAGAGAGGCTGTGGCAGTTCCTTTCACAGACCTCAACTTCTCAATTAAGACACGTGCAGTCCCTGAGGACTGAGTGCAGCAGATGTCATCCCCATTATACAGACACATTGAATTTGTCAGCAGAAAAGGACAATTTGGCCCATGCAGTCTGCCCAGATGTTCCCTGCCTACTCTATCTCCAGAGACACTAACTGGTCTCTGGCAACTCTACCCCTCCCTGCCTGTTTACTACTATTCCTTTATGTCTATCCACATATGTATTAAATCCCCCATTGTTTTTGCCTTTAGCTCCTCTGCTGACAGTCTGTTCCAAACATCCACCACTCTTTCAGTGAAGTAGTATTTCCTCACATCCTTCTTAAACTCCCCCCCTTCAACTTCATCATTTGCCCCCAGTCCTGGTGTTCTCTCCTGTTTTTGTTATATAGGTTTTGATTGCTGGCCAGGCAGCTATTCAGCCTTGTCCCTGGGTATCATTGGCCAGCCTAGTACCTCTCTCCACCTGAGGGTCACCCTGTGGAATTCCACCAGTGACAGGGCCATGTGATGAAGGACCATTTGTACCCAAGGGGACTTTCCTCCAGAAGTGCCCACTTACTCAATGAAGTGGCAGGGCAGGCTATGGGACTTTGGACAGGGCTTCATGATGCTTGGTTCCCATCCATTTTGCTCCTGTACTTTTTTCCCCACTGTACCAGACCTAAGGCTCAGTACAGAAGTGCATGTGCATGGAGGCACACAGGTGCTCTGGAGAAGTGCACCCCGTAGCATCAGTGCTACAACCAGGCCACCATCTGGTTCACACTACTATGGTGAAGTAAAGAGCCAGAGGACTATAACACCATATTGCTCTTATGCTAAGCCAAAGCATAGTAAAACAGAACACTGTCTGAATTTATTAATTTGTCAAGTTGATATTTAAATGTGTTTTTAGTCTTGCTTATGACAACGTTTAACGGTAGTCTATTCCATAGTTCAATAGTACTAAGGGTGAAAAAATATTTTCGGTTAGTAAGGTGAAGGGATTTGCCAACCAGTTGAAGGAGATGACCCCTAGTGTCACGTGAATGGTTTTTAAACTGCAGCCCCAATTCAAACATTTAAAAAGCATCATGAATTATATCATAGAGGAGCAGGAGATCTCCTCTAAGGTGACGAGTAGCAAGTAGCATCAATTTTAAGAATTTCAGTCTTTTATCATAGGAAACTGTTTGAAGTCCTGATATGCATTTAGTAAATTTCCTTTGGACGTTTTCAATCAAATTACAATCTGATTTACGATACCAGAGCTGAGAGGCAAACTCCAGGTGAGGCCTAGCATATGTCCTAAATAAAGGCATCATGATTTCTGGGGCCCGAGATGTAATGTTCCTTGAGACTGACCACAGAACTCTATTTGTTTTATTAATGGCCTCATGAAGATGTTTATTATATGACACATTGTCCAAAACAGTAGTCTCCAAATCTTTTTCATCAGAAGTTTTACTTAATATTGAGCCTGCCAGTGTATAAGTGTTATTTGGGTTATTAGTTCCCAGACGCAAGACTTTGCATTTGGAAAGGTTCAGTTTCATCCCCCAGGTTACTACCCAATTGGTAATAATATTCAGGTCATGCTGCATATCTTCCACATGAGATGAATTAGCATGTGGTCTCGTGATTTTAATGTCATCAACCTATTTCTTTGATATAGAGAAACATTCAGTAGTTAAGTCTGCAGTAAATGCCTGAAAGAGACAGGGGCCCTAAAGAAAACCTTGGGGCATACCGCTGCTAACTATCCCTTTGCTAGGTTTGGTTCCACTAATGACAACCTGTTGTGTACGGTTGTTGAGCCAATGTATGATCCAATCAATAATAAAGTATTAATTTTGAGTTAATGCAGTTTTTGGATCAAGGCCCAATGGGGCATTACATCAAACGCCTGAGTGAAGTAGAAGAAAACAACATCACAAGGTATTCTGCTGTCAAGTAGGGAGCTAATGCTTTTATATAAGCATAACAGATTGGGGAGGCAGCTTCTGTAACCTTTGAACCCATGTTGCTCAGGATCTTGGTTATTGAGGGTAGGAGTGATAACGTCTTTGATTAGATTCTCTAAATGATAGGCCTGTAATTCTCCCAGTTGTTTTTGGTACTGTTCTTATGAATGGGCATAACATATGCCTCCTTCCAATCATTGTTTGCCAGAAATATGTCAAACATTGTTTTTAGAGGGTAAATAAGAGTATCAGCTAACAAGAAAAGGAAGTGACCAGCTATGTTGTCTGGACCAGGGCTGTATTTTCCCTTTAAAGTCAGCAACTTATTTTTAATATTATCAGTACTGAAACTAATAAGTGGATCAGTACTTTCTATATCATGACAAGAAGTGTTTTGAATATTGCTGAAAAAGAATTACAAAATGTTGTATTGAATAAGTCAGCCATGGCAGTGGGATCGCAAATAAGCTGATTAGGTTCAAGTAAAGGGCCAACCTGGCAACAGTTTTTTTTTTGTTTAAGAGTTGATGTAGGAGAAAAAATGCTCACTATTAGATTTTTTAGCATTACTGGCCAGTCTGTATTCCCATCTACATTTAGCTTTTTTGATCATTGATTTACATTTTATTCATTTTTATTTTTTGTAGTCTTTGGTAACCAGATAAGGCCCACTAGGCGTAAGTGCCTGTTTTCAGAGGCAACCTGGGAGCACTGGGCAGTTAACTGACTTGCTCAGAGTCACACAATATGCAAGTGGAGGTTGTAAGAATCAAACTCAGGTCCGGACTACTGAATGTACCAAGCTCGTTCATACCTCGTTCCTCTAACCTCTAGGTTATACTGCCAGCCCAAATTAGAACTTTTTAAATGAATTCTAGTTGGAGCTAGACTTGTTTCTGAGATAGATATTATATTTTCTCCCTTTTAATCTGATAAGTTTTTTATGGAACTGTTTGTCCATTTTGGTGCCCATCTATGACTGGAGATTTTTAATTTAGATGGAATAAATGAATCTGTAACATGACAAAGTATATTCTTGAAAGTGTCCTGGCATTTTTCAGGAGATAAATTAGAGAAAATAGAGTCCCAATTAAGATTAGTCATATAGTTGTTGATTGCACTAAGGTCTGTCCTATCGTACTCATACATTACAGTCAGGTTAAAGTGATATACACTATCTTTATGAATAGTAAAAAGGATGGTATTATGGTCACTGTTGCCAATGGAATTACTAATTTTCACATTATTCATAACCAAATCTTCATGACAAATGACTAAGTGGAGGTTTTTGTCACCTCAGGAGGGAGGGAAAACACACTGTTTCAGATTTGAGGTTAAACAGTAAGACAAAAAGTTACTGCCATTACTGCTACCACAGTATAACTGTGCCAGTTAATGTCACCTAAAGTAAAGTCACTAGCGACAGTAATGTTTCCCAATGAGCTAGTTTGTTCTGTTTCCCAGAGTTTAGCATCCAGAATTTCTACAGGAGAACTAGGAGGGCGGTAACAAGACCCCAAAATCAGATACTCATTGGCAGACAGGTACAGTTTTACCCAGATAGTTTCGGTATTTTTGTCATGTTTTTTGACACAGCTGGAAACATCAATAGATTGTATTTGAGTATTGATAAATAATTCAACCCCACCACCTTTCCTGTTTTTCCTGTTTAGGTAGTATGTTGCATAACTAGGGATAATTACTTCCCATGATGACTTTTCATCTCCCCAGGTTTCAAAAGCAGAAATAATATCAATGCTGTCATTATGGGCCTTAATTTTTAGTTCATTGAATGTATGGGTCAGACATCTGCCGTTGAAGCTTAGATATGGTGACAGATGAGTAAAACATCTACTGATATTAGCAAAATATTTTAAAGATAACAGAGGGCTTCCCATCCCACTCACAGTGTTTAGTTTAAATGTTTTTGTATGACTGATACTGGGTAGCAGCCAAGAGTTGGGAAAGTGAACCACCATTTCCCAGGAGAGCAGAGCTGCCTGTCAGATGTTAACTTCATCTCCATCTCCCAGCCCTCCCACCATCGGTCACTGACAACCCAAATTTGTTCCTGTACTCAGGTCGCTTCCATGGCATGAGATAAGGTGCGTCACAGTGCCTCAGCCCTCCCTGCTACAGAACCAGCCTGGTGCTCTTCTTCATTTAAAAGAGACTTCCCTCCTGCACCCTGTTCATCTCTGTAAGGTACTTGAAAGTCTCTATCATACACCCCATCACTCTCCTCTCTTCCAGGTTGTACATGCGCGGAGATTCCTCAGTCTCTTGTCATACAGACAAGATGGACCAGTGGAGCATTCCCACTTCAAAACCACTCTTCACAACCACCTCTTCAATATCCGCTCCTGTAACTGCTACTAATATTTCACTTTCACACCCACTCTGATCCAAATTCTCTGACAAAGTCCATTATGGATTGCTACCTCTGCTCAATAACACCAAACTCATGAATAGGACTGACTACTATGTTAGATGCTTTCTCAAGCTTTAATGCCTTCTGCTGTTATGTTGTAAATCTCATCATCCAAATATTATAAATAATGTCTGAAAATATCTACATTGAAATGCTGCAAATAATGTCTGTGACAAAAGTCTGTAACACATGCTTAATGTAATTGTTGTTATACCGTGTTCTGTATTACAATCTGTCTTGCATGTGATGAGGTACCTTTGTAAATGAGCCTCTGGCTGAAAGGTTGTAAACCGATATATCAAATAAATAAAAAAAACCAAAAAGCACCTAAAAGGCCGTGGCACTCCCCAGCCCAAACCACACACTCACAGTGCCTGCAGATGGACCCACTGAGCACCTAAGAGGTAATTGCCAGCCTCCCCATGACCTGCATTCTTACTTGGGTGTTAACCCATATACACTGCACATCATCTGCCCTGCCTGCCCAAATCACCCTCCTGGGGTGGCCCTTAATTTAAGGACCTCTCCTGATAACATGAATTCCTGCCTTCCTCAGTGTTTTTTAAGTCCCTATTGTGATGCTTGGCCAGCTGGTTATGATAGTTCCATGATATATGTAATATCAAAAATAGCATGTGATTGTCTCACATAAGGCAGCTGTGCCATGGGTGCCCCCACCCCAGGTTTCAGTTACAGGAACTGACCAGGATATCTGTGTAATGTAATAAACTTCCTTGAGAAGTTGCATTTTATGGCCTTTTTATGACCGCCTGCCTCTGAAGTTGGGAAGCTAAATATGCATTTTATTACAGGACTGGACATAACTTAGCTGATTCATGTTGGCTATATTTGCACCTAAGTGACGTATGGCAGAGTTATAAAAACCTTTGATGTTCCTTGGGAAAATAAGAAACCAGCCTCCACTTCACAGGAAAGGCTTGATTAAAGACTGTCATAATTTGGGAAACTTGTTTTTGCTGAAGTCACATTATTTAAAATATCTCCTGACAGGAAATCATGTTTGTATATTTTTTTTGGTTCTAAAAGGAGGAGCTAGAAGACTCATAGAAGGGGTGTGGAGATAGGGAGCCAGATATTCAAAGGGTAGCACGGGGCACAAATGCATTACACTGGACCAGCGCCGAATTTGCACCCGACTACTATATTTAAAAGGACATTTAACACTAGTGCTGGGTGTTAGCATGGATGCTAAATTATAATGAATGCAGGGGAGTGAATGAGGGGAGGGCTCCAGAATGCCAGTGCACCGGCATATTCCAAGGTATAGCGCCAAGCTACAGGCATTAGTGCAGCCTGTAGCACGGTGCTGAATACCGCTGTGAAAAGGCCAGTGGTAATGTGGTGGCAGTGTCCCCCCAAAGCATGATTCCCAATCCCCGGTATCTGCCCTATGATGTTATTTCCCAGGTAGTCTAGAGGTCCCCCCACCCCCAAGCACATATCCTGACCCCCATAGAAAATAAATAGAATATCTTTTTCCCTGGTAGTCTAGCAGTCCCCCCACCCCAAGCACATATCCCGAACTCCACAGAATATAAACTCAAGTCCTTGCCCTGGTAGTCTAGTGGTCCCCCCACCCCCAGACACTTACCCTGACCCCCATAGAAAATAAATAGAATTTCTTGTCCCCAGGTAGTCTAGCAGTCACCCACCGCCAAACACATATCCCGACCCCCGTAGAAAATAAATAGAATTTCTTGTCCCCAGGTAGTCTAGCAGTTGCCTACCCCCAAACATGTATCCTGACCCCTGTAGAAAATAAATAGAATTTCTCTTTCCCTGGTAGTCTAGTGGTCCCCCCACCCCTGAATATGTATCCCGACCCCTGTAGTAATTAAATATATTTTCTTTTCCCTGGTAGTCTAGCGGTCCTCCTACCCGGCAGTGACACCCTGCTTATCCCATTACATTCAGAGAACAGAGTTGATGACCAGCTCAGCCCTCCTCTCACCACTACAGCCGGTGGCTGACTGAGGTAGGAAGGAGTGAAGGTGCTCCACAGGAGCAGAAAGGCAGCAGATGCCCAGAGCATTGAGTCACAGACTGTGACTGTAAAGGACTAAACCTTGGGCATGGAGGGGCTATCGGCCAGTGCAGTGTCCAGATCCAGTGAGGAGGGTGGCAGGGCCAAGTGCAAGTGAAGGGCCACAGCAGCAGGGGAAGGTCACTAACATTCTGGAGCCAGAAACAATCATGCTGCAGACTGAGTTGTGCAGAATGGAGCTGGAGTTTCAGAGAGACGTTGAGTGAAAGAAATGAGCCACAGAGGAGAAAAGGGAATAAGAACAGTGAGGAGCTGACCAGGAAGAGCGTGAGCACCATAGATGACATGAACTGGAGACGCTACAACTCCAGCCACCAGCACCAGAGCAGGTAAGTGGCTTGGGTTTAACTGGAGCTACAGGACTGGGTTACAAACTGAATTCCAAATTGATAGCTGAATTTAAAGAGGGGGAGGATATGGATGCCTTTTTAAATTCTTTTGAAAATGTTTGTATTCAGGATAAAATTCCTAGAGAGTCCTGGAGCTTCTAGCTATCCCCACTACTTACCGGGAAAGCTCGGGATGCATTGGGTGAAATGGACAATGAGGACAGTAATGATTACAGCAAACTTAAAGCTGCACTTTAAAAAAAGTTTGATTTAACTGCAGAAGCATACAGAGCTAAATTTTGTAAGCTCAGGAGAAGCCCTGACATGAGGTACAAGGAGTTAGCCACGAAACAAAGTCAGTGTTTAAAACATTGGTGGGAGTGAACTGAAGCAAACTCTGTAGATAAAATTGAAAATGCTATTTTGTTAGAACATTTTTGGGGGGCATTCCTAGCAGTGCTGAAAACCTGGCTGGAGGACCGAGATCCCAAAACAGTGCAAGAGGCTGTTGAACTCTTGGACCACTATGCCAAAAGCAGACCTGCTCTGAGAGTGAATGGGGCAGACATGGCAGCACAGAAAGGGAAAGGCATACCTTTAGGGCACCTAAAACCCTCACTGCCTCCACTGAAACCAGTTAGCCCCAGGTTTCAAAGAAAAGAGTTCTCTGTGAAAGAAAACGGATGTTGGATTTGTAAAGAAACTGAGCATATTGTCAAACAGTGTCCCAAAAGCACTAGTGTTACACGAGGTCCCTGCACCCTTATTGGTACCTTCAGAGGTACACCGTAGACAGCTAGTGCTTAGGTATATGTTGTACTAGCATATAGGGCTAAGGACATCTACCATATAAGAGTAGATGTCAGGATATGTACGCATGTTATTGTAATACACTTCACTTGCTAATACATATATATTCTTCTATGTATTTTCTGTATATTTCTTACTGTGTCCTTGTAATAATTATGATATATAAGTCGGCATTGCCACCTTTCGGTGATTTGTACCACTACAATGAGTTATGTAAGACTCGGTATAAGTACTCTTTTGTTTCACAAACTGATGATTACTATAAAATTGTATAATGTTATCTTGGACTGTGGAGCCTCCTCTAATTTAGCCAATAGGGCTCATTTCTGTAAGTAGAAATGTTTCTATCTTACAGTAACCATAATAATTATCATCGGCATATAATGTGATACACTAAGTCTTGCACCTAGTACATCCAAAGAGACACAAAGAAACCTCGATGTATAGGGAATGCTTAACACTGGCTCCCAGTTCGTATTGGTAAGAACTGCCTAGGGCAACTGTGATTTACTCTAATGCAACGTGTCTGTGATTACTTGCATTCCCAATATTGCCAAGAACCTGAGAGTGAGGTTTAGACCTCCTGACAACTGGCGACCGTGTGCAGGCAATATTTGGTGTTTGTAAGCTTTCACTAGTTGCTACAACCTTTCCCTTCCCAGCGGGACAGTAGGTGTACATTCCCGCATCACTTCTCCCGTTTTCAAACCAATTTGTAGTCACTTACAAAGTCTGGCTGTTTTTCTAAGGTGTGGTCGATGCCGACTTAACTCACTCCACAGCAGCTTTGAATTGTAAGCCTACAAATTCTACAGTAGCCCGACTGTGTATAACGTGCTCCTGCTGTGGATCAATACATAGCACGGCGCCTTTTTCACAGTTTGATTTTTCATTGCATCCCACACAATGGTCACCATATCAAATATCTGCGCAGAACTGTGACTTGATATCTTTAACTTTCTTGCCTCCCATGGAGGATAGGCTGACTTCACGTGGGACGTAAGTCAATCTGAAAACCCTATCATGGGAATTTCAACCTAGTACACAGAGACGAGACAATCAGCCAATAAGTGTCATGCCAAAGGGCTGATGGACGCAGCACTCTACGCTGCTCTGGAAGCCTCCAAAGTGAGGTTTTGAATCCTTGATCTGCATATTTCATCTCTTAAGCAAGAGATGGGTTTGCAGGAAACGGAATGTATTAGACTGCAGCAGAATTTGGAGTCTGAACTTCAAACACTGCAAAATTAAAAGGATTCACTTTTGCATCATTCAGCTCAGGCAGGAGAACAGAAACTTTGTATGTTGAAGCAGGAGTGTGAAAGTTTGAGACAGGATAAGGGGCAGGCATTGCATATGAATGACTTGTTAAGTACAGTGAACGCACAGTTGAGTGAGGAGATGGGAAAGCTACAGGACAAGATAAACCAGGTACGTAATGACTTAGAAGTGGCTACTAGGGACAATCACAAGTTGAGCACCGTGTAGAGAGTGTTGCAAAAGCAAATGCAGGCTGAGGTTTATATGGATCTTGCAACTGTGAGTCATGCTGAATGTAAATCTAAAATGGCGAAACTGAGCCATCAGAGGGAGGTTCTGGCTGGACATGTTAAGGCAATGGGAGGTGTAGCCCCTGCCTTACACACATCATCTGAGGGGGAGGTATCAGATGATGACATTTCTCAGTACAATGCCCAGTCACACCCCTACTATGGCCAAGAAACCACACCCAGCCATTCACAACATGGCAGGTCCCCACTCCACCCACACCATGTCATATGTCGTCAACGTTGTGACTCCCATCATGGGAGACGCCAACATGGCGGCCCCCATGATGGGGGGAGCAGGCCCAGGCCTGGTCCTGACAGCACCACTGATAGCCATTATTAATGTGGAAGACAGGTAGGAGATAGAAACAATGATTGAAAATGCAATCAGAAATATACCTATTCCTGAGAGAAGTAAATGGGCCATTAAAACCCAAATCAGGCAGCTTCTACAAGAGGCTGGCACTCAGGATGGCACTGTCCATACTGCGTCTAAGGCTGCAGCCTGGGCTGCCCTAGACGGTGCCCGAGATAACCTACCTCCAACTGATCGGCTCAATAATCCCCTACAAATGGCCTACTCTGTTCAGCAAATAGCTGACAGTATTGGTCAGATGAACCCATCCAACAACCTCAGCTGCCACTTGGAAAAGGTGCATTCTTAATGCGAGATGCTTAGCCTCGCTGCAGAATATCAGGTCCAGATACTATGCCAGACCATTGATCCTAGTTTGTGGGCCAAACTCCCCGATACCATCTTCCAGGATGGCAATGCCACCTTTGATGAGGTTGCAGCTGAGCTCATTTCTGCACACAGCCCAGGTGTTATAGAAGTGATGCTTGCATACCCTGTAAAACAGAATGCAAAGGAAAGTCCAGCGACTTACCGCAAGAGACTCTGGATGGCGTACCGAGCAGGAAAGCATCTGGCACAAGAAGCTGCAGATGTAGATCTTATTAGGTACAAGACCCTGTTCCTTAGGAAGATGATTCCTGCAGTAAGAGAAAAGGTACAGCCAACCACTTATCCCAACATGGACAGGTTTGCCGACATCCTTCAGAAAACCAAGAGAGTCTACCAACTGTACATCCGTGATCTGGGCTCTGGTTCCAAGAGAGTAGCCACCGTGGAGCCTACTCAAGAGGCCACAACACTCTACATGGAGAAAGGGCAGGCCCAACACAAACAGCCCCTCCCCTCAGGCAACCAACCCCCCCCACAGGCCCAACAACAACAGCAACAACCACTACAGCAACAGCAGCAATGGGGTGGGAACCAAAACTATCATAAGAATAAGAAGCACAAGAATAAGGGCAGACAACAATAACAAAGAACAGGCCCTTCGTATAGTGAGATAGCCGAAGAAAATCAGAAATTCCGAGAGCTCCTGGGGCAAGTGCGCTCTGTGGCAGATGCTGTTCCTGCTCAGTCCCTTGCAGCTGTACAACCGGTGACCCAAATACCGATGGGGCCATGGCGACACTGGAAGTACAGGCCTTCAGGCCCATACTGGCCTGAACCCAGAAGCTCCTCCCTATATAGCATCAGTGCAGCATGGTGAAGTGGTTCAAAGGAGCCAGGCCCAAACTTTCCATGCTCCCAGCAGTACAGATTGATAATTACAGGCCCCAGTCCAGACTGTAAACAAGCTGGTCTTGGATACAAACAGAAGGCCTTGCACTGAGGCCAAGGTTGGGGGCCGCCTACTTACAGTGTAACTAGATAGAGGTGGGGCTGTGTCTGTGTTACATGATAACCACCTGGACACATCTCCTTGATCCACTGGATGGAGGACCAACATGTCAGGAGTAGATGGTACTAGATTACCTGTATATCGGTCTCTTCCCTTGCAGGTAGAGTCAGGCCACTTAAAGGCCTCACACACCTTCCAACTAATGGTATTGCATGATCATCCTAGTATCATAGGAATTGATTTTCTTGCACCACATGGCTGTGTGGTGGATTTAGCTAACATGCTATTGATACAAATTCAGGGTCAACACCACACTATTTTGATCCCTGATTCACACGTTATGGCAACAATATCTGCTAACAACAATGAGTCTGACGTCATAGATTTTTTCAAAGACCATGAGCTTTTCCCAAAGCTTCTCTCCATTTTGCAATGGCATTTGGAAGCATTTGCAATCAACAAACATGACTGTGGCAGAATGTGCACTATCATCAAAGTGCCAGGCCCAGCACATGAGAGGCAAAGGCAATATCCTTTCCAACTGAGGCCTTGCCTTCTCTCAGAGAAACAATAAAGTCACTTCTCAAGCAAGGGGTAATTAGAACATGCATTTCTACTGCTAACTCCCCAGTGTGGCCATTGAAAAAACCCACAGGCACCTGGAGACTTACTATTGACTACAAGAAATTGAACCAAGTCACCCCCAGTTATACTCCAACTGTGGCATCCGCACCTGATGTGCTAGGACTTTTGACACCGGACCTAAAATGGTTCAGTGCCCTTGATATCAACAATGGTTTTTGGTCACTACCATTAGCTCCCAAGAGTCAATATAAGTTTGCCTTCACCTTTGAAGGAAGACAGTATATGTGGACTTGCTTACCACAGGGATTCTATAACAGCCCGTCCCTGTTCCATCTGCACATGATGGATGCCCTTGAGGGTTCCTCTAATCCCTAGTGTCTCTTGCAGTATGTGGATGACCTGTTGCTGACAACCACCACACAGGAATAACACTTGGATCTCTTGGATGAGCTACTGACTCTCATTCAGAAAGCAGGCCTAAAATGCAATCCAGCAAATGCACAGCTATGTCAGAAAGCAGTTCTCTTTCTGGGTCTAAAAATAACTGACCAAGGCCAAAGCCCTACCTGGAAGAAGATACAAGGACTGCAAGACTTGCCATTGCCTACCAGTGTGGCAACTCTTTGATGGTTTCTAGCTATGGTGAACTATTCTAGAGATTTTAGCTATGATTTTGCTCAGAAAGCCGCTCATCTGTATGAGCTATTAGAAAAGGACATTCCATGGACTTGGGGCCCTATACATACCCAGGCTGTGACATCACTGAAGCAGGCATGCAACATGGGGCTAGGAAAGAAGTGGGTTGTTTGTATGTCCCTGGAAGCATGGCTGTGAACATGAGGGAACACATACACCCAGTCATGGTGAATTGGGTACAGACACAAGAGTTAAGGGACACAGGGGCATCCCTGACATTGGTAAAAGGGGATCAGGTAGAGCCTGGTCAGCTTATACCCAATAAATTTGTAACTGTCCAAGGGTTCACTGGTGAGGATAAAACATTGCCACTGGTTAGTGTTCTCCTAGACTGGAGTGAAACAGGGGGAACTGTGCAACAGGTGGCTGTAGCTAAAACTTAAGGAGTTGACGTCATCCTTGGCAACAATCTCAACCAGAGGATAGTGTGTGCATTTACCCATTGCCAAACAGCAAGGGAAAATTTTAGTTCTCTGTACCCCACAGAAGCCATTGTGGAAACCACTGGGAGGCTGGTTTCCCAGCCTGTGTCTCCTGATATGGAGACTAATGAAAAGGGGGTAGAATTTTTCCCAGTAGCAGTTAACTACACTGCTATGGAGGGTTACACCGAAGAAGGAGGGGAGACCCCTTGTCAGAGGGTTAGGGAAGACAGTGATCCTGAGTGCCCTGATGCTAGTGCTAGGGACCCTAGTTTAGAGACTGAAGGAGACCCGTCCCATGCATTGGAATGTGTAAGGAGTTTGCAGCTGCTCAGAAAAATGACCCTAGTCTAGAGAAGCTGAGGGCTTGGGCAGACTCTGATGGTGCACATTGCAGGTCTTGTCACCGGTACCAAGAAATAGGGAAGGCAGGTAAGAAAATCCAAAACAAAATGGTTATATTAAATGCACGCTGAAAATAGAAAATAGAGTTAAAAATCTATGTTTCGACCTTAGGTCTTCTTCAGGAAATATCTAAAGGAGAAAAAAAAAACATGTTAGTGTAGAGGGGATGTAAAATAAGAGAGATATATATGTGGAGAAAGAAGAAACTGGAGACTCAGGGAGAAGAAGTGATAAATGGTAAGATTAAGAGAGAATCTGTGAAACAAAAAGGTGATGATGTGGGAAAGATAAAGCATAATGGGAGTGAAAGAGCTGGGGAAGTTCCCAGGTGGAGACTAATTAACAGGGCCTAGTAAGAAGGCTGAAAGGTGACAAATGTGTGGGAAGAAGACAGAAATGGAGACATATGGTGAAAATGAAAAATAAATTAAATGAGTGCAAAAACAAATAGACTTTAAGGAAAAAAAAGGGATGGCTGAAAGACGTTAGTGGAAAATAAGTCTAAGAAAACCCAAGCCACCCTAATTCCATTACTCATAGTGGAGGAGCTATTCCAGAGGGTGGAAATGGATATTGTGGGGCCTTTAAATACCCCCAGATCCTCCAGGAAGAAGTTCATCCTGACTGTGGTGAATTATGCCACCTGGTATCCAGAGGCAGTCACCCCATCCTCACTGAGGACAGACAAAGTGTCACATGCCTTGCTTGGGATTTTCTTCAATGCTGGGTTTCTGCAGGAGGTTATCACCAATTGAGGGGGTTTCTTCATGTCAGACCTGATGAAATGTTTGTGGGAGAAGTGCAGGGAGGTGCAGAGGCACACAAAACCTTATCACCCACAAGCCAATGGACTTGTGGAATGATTTAATGGTACCCTGAAGTCAATGCTCCAAGCATTTGCTGAACAGCATGGGAGGGACTGGGAGAAATACTTTCCCCACCTGTTGTTTGCATACAGGGAGGTGCCCCAAGAGATGACAGGATTTTCCCCCTTTGAGCTCTTATATGGACGCTGGGTACATTGGCCCCTAGACCTGATCTGGGAGGACTGGGAAGGCAAGCACGCCACCCCAGAAACTCCCACAGTGGATTACATCCTTAGGTTTAGGGAAAGGCAGAAAGAGCTTATGGGGACAGCCCAGAGCAACCTGGCAGCTGCCCAACAGAAACAAAAAGTGTGGTATGACCACAGAGCCAGAGCTCACTGGTACATGGTGGGTGAGGCAGTCATGGTCCTTATTCCTGTCCAGAAAGACAAGCTGCAGGCTGAGTGGGCTGGACCGTACAAAGTGGTTAGAAAGGTAAATGATGTGAACTATATCATAGAGTTAACTGTCAGAAGACAGACAGAAAGAATGTACCATGTCAACATGATGAAGCCTTATGCTAATAGGGGTGACATGGTGTTTGCAGTATGTAGTCCTGGGGAAGGGCAGACGAAAGAGACCCCCTTCTGGACCTGCTGGAAGAAAGCAAGTGGGATTCCTTTGTGGAGGTAGTTAAATTGTCTCTCCAGCTGGTCCGTACAAGATTCAGGAAGTAACGGAAGTTTTAGCAGACTTTGCCCTACTGTTTAGCACCAAGCCTGGACTAACCCTCTTAGCAATGCATGATATGGAGACTGGGACACAGACACCCATATGGCGGACAGTATATCGGGTGTCAGAGACTGTCTGAAAGGACATTAGGAGGGAGGTGGAGGAAATGCTGGATTTAGGGGTAATCCAGAGATCCTAGAGCCCCTGGGCCTCACCCATAGTCCTTGTGCCCAAGCTATATGGCTCTACTCATTTCTGTGTGGACTATCATGGACTGAATGCAGTCACAAAGTCAGACACCCACCCAATGCACCGGGTGGATGAACTCCTGGACAACTAAGGAGGGGCGAGCTACCTCACGACTATTGACCTGACCAAGGGGTACTGGCAGGTAGAGTTAACTGACAGAGCTAGGGAGAGGTTGGTCTTCATGTCTCTGATAGGCTTATTTGAATTTAAAGTAATACCTTTCAGAATGAAGAACGCCCCAACCACTTTCCAAAGGTTGGTGAACCAGGTGTTAAATTGTACTGAGGAGTATGCCATGGCATACCTGGATGACACTGCTATCTTTAGTGCCAGCTGGGAGGAACACATGTCCCACCTTAGGGAAGTTCTGGGCAGGAAACAGAGTGCTGGGCTCACTGTCAACTCTGAGAAGTGCCAGGTAGCCATGGCTGAAGTGGCATACCTTGGGAATGTTGTAGGCTGGGGACAGCTCGTCCTAACCAAGTAAAAATAGAAGTGATCAAGGCATGGCCCAGACCAGAATGCAGAAGCTGGTTAGGAGTTTGCTAGAGACAGCAGGGTACTATTGGACATTTGTACCCAATTACAGTGCACTGGCTGCTCCCCTATCTGACATGGTAAAGAAAAAGATGCCTAAGAAAATTACCTGCGAACCAGCCTGTGAAAAAGCCTTTGCCAGACTGAAGGAGGCAAAGTGCAGTGCTCCTGTACTGACTAGTTCTGACTATAACAGACCCTTTGTAGTCAAGACTGATGCCTCAGATGTGGGTATTGGGGCAGTACTGAGTCAGACATCCAACCAAGGGAAGGATCACCCTGTAGTGTACCTGAGTAAAAAGTTACTTTCCAGGGAGCAGGCTTACTCTACTGTGGAAAAAGAGTGTCTTGCCATAGTGTGGGCCCTAAATAAGTTAAAGCCATACTTATATGGGCAGAATTTTGTGGTATAAATGGATCACAACCCCCTGGTTTGGCCGATCCAAATGGGAAAAACTAATATTAGACTATTAAGATGGAGTCTTGCCTTGCAAGGGCATGACATGACGATCTTATATAGGGTTGGAGCGACCAGTCAGAATGCAGATGACTTATCACGTCTGTATGAGGAGTGAACTGACTTGGGGAGCTCATCCCATGCAGGGGGATAGAGCCCCCAAATTCAGTCTAGGTGGGAAGGATTGTGACCCTTGGCCAGCTGGTTATGATTGTTCTATGATATTTGTAAAATAAAAAAATAGTATGTGATTGTCTCACATAAGGCAGCTGTGCCATGGGTGCCCCCACCCCAGGTTTCAGTTACAGGAACTGACCAGGAGATCTCTGTAATGTAATTAACCTCCTGGAGAAGTTGAATTTTATGGTCTTTTTTATGATCTCCTGCCTCTGAAGTTGGGAAGCTAAATATGCATTTTATTACAGGACAGGACATAACCTAGCTGATTCATGTTGGCTATATTTGCACCGAAGTGACATATGGCAGAGTTGTAAAAACATTTGATGTTGACAATAAGAAACAGGTCTCCAGTTCAAAGGAAAGGCTTGATTAGAGACTGTCATAATTTGGGAAATTAGTTTTTGCTGAGATCACATTATTTAAAATATCCCCTAACAGGAAATCATGTTTGTATTTTTTTTGGTTCTAAAAGGAGGAGCTAGATGACTCATAGAAGGGGTGTGGAGACACAGAGTTTTAAACTGAATACTGTGTCTGAACTGTGTTGACATATCATTTTAGGACTCAAGAAACACAGATCTCTGATCTAACTATAAGCACTATAGAGGTAATACATTAGACAGAACAAGCATTTTTCAATGCCGAATGTTGATTGTGTTGGTCTGTTGAGCTTGCACAGTGGGCCTCTGTCAGTGGCTCAATCTGTTTGTCCCAGTGCTGCAGGCTGCTCTTTTGTACTGGCCTGCTGTGTGCATTGGCACCTTGTTCTGCCGAGGAAGAAATATGCAGCTGTCCCAACAGAGCTCCATTGAGGTGGCTCACTCCCCCTGTCTCACTCGCTCATTCTGTTTCTCCTGGCACTGCATGCTGCCCTTTTGCACCGGGCTGCTTCCTGTGTTGGTGGCTTTTCTACCCATGAAGAAATCCACAGCTGCCCCGGCAGAACTCCATTGAGGTCGCTCAGTCCACCTGTCTCATTCACTCATTCTGGTTCTCCTGGCGCTGCAGGCCCTTTTGTACTGGGCTCCTGCCTCTGTTGGCACCTTTTTCTGCCCACAAAGAAATCTGCAGCAGTCCCTACAAAGCTCCGTTGAGCTCGCTCACTCCGCTTCTCTCACTCGCTCATTCTGCTGTGCCAGCACTGCAGGCTGCCCTTTTCTACAGGGCTCCTGCCTGTGTTGCTGCCTTCTTATGCCCACAAAGAAATTTGCAGCAGTTACAATACAGCTCTGTTGAGCTCACTCACTCGCTCGTTCTGGTTTTCCTGCCACTGCAGGCTGCCCTTCTGTATTGGGCCCCTGCATGCATTGCTGCCTTTTTCTGCCCACAAACAAATCTGCAGCAGTCCCAACAAAGCCCCATTGAGCTCACCGACTCCACCTCCATCATGTGGTCATTCTGTGTCTCCTGGCACTGCAGGCTGCCCTTTTGTACTGGACTTCTGCCTGCATTGGCAGCTTTTTCTGGCCAGAAGGAAATCTGAAGCAGTCCCGACACAGCTCCCCTAAGTTCACTCACTCCCCCTCTGTCACTCTTGCATTCTGTTTCTGCTGGCACTGCAAGCTGGCCTTTTGTACTGGGCTTCTGCCTGCATTGCTGCATCTTCTGCCCACAAAGAAATCTGCAGCAGTCACACTACAGCTCCATTGAGCTCACTCACTACTGCTCTGTCACTCGCTCGTTCTGTTTCTCTTGGTGCTGCAGACTGCGCTTTTGCATGGAGCTCCTGGCTGTGTTGGCAACTTTGTCTGTCCACAAAGAAATCCACAGCTGTCCCAACAGAGCTCTCATTGCTCATTTTGTTTGTCCTTGCACTGCAAGCTGCCCTTTTGTATGGGGCTCCTGCCTGCATTGGTGCCTTTTTCTGCCCACAAAAAAATCTTAGCAGTTCTTACAGAGCTCCATTGAGCTCACTAAGTCCCCTTGTCTCACTCACTTGTACTGTTTCTCTCACTGCTGCAGGCTGGCCTTTTGTACTGGGCCCCATGCCTGTATCGATGCCTTTTTCTGCCCACAAAGAAATCCAAAGCAGTCCTGACAATGCTTCAGTGAGTTCGTTCACTCCCCCTCCCTCACTCGCTCTCTCATTCTGTTTCTCCCAGTGCTGCAGGCTGCCCTTTTGTACTGGGCTCTTGTATTGGGGCCTTTGTCTGCCACAAACAAATCTGCAGCAGTCCCGACAGAGCTCAGTTGAGCTCTGTCACTCCTCCCTCTCACTCGGTCGATCTTAATCTGTCCCAAATACTGATTTCCCAGAGTGACCGTGCTATTGTCCGCAGGAAAGCAAAAACATATTTTAGCCAGGATGTAAAAAATGACAGCTGTAGTGCTCATAAGGAGTTGTGAAAAAATGCCACTGTTGAAAATGTGGCGTGACGGTATTCAAAATTTGTGTAGTTACAAGGGTGCATGGAAACAGTTCAATGCACGCTTGTAACACAGTCATGCTATGGAGTTTCATCACCAAATTTTCAACATAGGGATTTTAGGACCTCTTCTCAGGAAAAGTGCCACTGTCATTTTCTTAATCTGTCATGAACCCTGATTTCCCTCAGTGACCACGTTATTCTGTGCCAGAACTGGGAAAACACATTTCGGTCAGGATGTGAAAAATGACAGCTGTACTGCTTATAAGGAGGTGTGAAAATATGGCACTGTTGAAAATCTGCTGTAACAATATTACAAATCTGCGAAGTTACAAGGGTGCGTGGAAAGTGCGCAATGCACACTTGTAACACAGTCAATTGATGGGCTATCATCACCAGGTTTTCAACATAGGCATTTTAGGATGTCTGCTCATGAACAATACCATTGTCATTTTCTTAATCTGTCCCGAACAGTGATTTCCCACAGCGGCCGCTCTATTCTGTGCCGGAAGCACGAAAACACATTTTGGCCAGGATGGGAGAAATGACTGCTGTACTGTTCATAAGTAGAGCTTGTAAAATGGCAATGTTGAACATCTGGAGTGAAAATATTAGAAATTCATGAGCTTATGAGCATGCGTGCCAACTGCACAATGCACGCTCGTAACAGTCATTTTATGGAGGATCGTAACCAAATTTTCAACATAGGCATTTTAGGACTTCTACTCCTGAACAGTGTCACTGTCATTTTCTTAATCTGTCCTGAACACTGATTTCCCACAGCGACCGTGCTATTCAACAGTCCCGACAGAGCTCCACTGAGGTAGCTCAGTCTCCCTCTCTCATCGTTCATTCTGTTTGTCCTGGCACTGCAAGCTGCCCTTTTTTACGGGGCTCCTGCTTACATTAGTGCCTTTTCCTGCCCACAAAGAAATCCCAGCAGTCCTGGCAGAGCTCTATTGAGCTCACTAAGTCCCCTTGTCTCACTTGCTCAGACTATTTCTCCTACCGCTGCAGGCTGGCCATTTGTACTGGCCCCCTGCCTGTACTGACGCCTTTTTCTGCCCACAAAGAAATCTGCAACAGTCCTGACAGCGCTTCAGTGGGTTCGCTCACTCCCCCTCCTTCACTCGCTCTCTCATTCTGTTTCTCCCAGTGCTGCAGGCTGCCCTTTTGTACTGGGCTCTTGTGTTGGGACCTTTGTCTGCCACAAACAAATCTGCAACAGTCCTGACAGAGCTCAGTTGAGCTCGGTCACTCCCCCCTCTCACTCGGTCGATCTTAATCTGTCCCAAACACTGATTTCCCACAATGACCGTGCTATTGTCCACAGGAGTACAAAAATATATTGTAGCCAGGATGTGAAAAATGACAGCTGTAGTCTTCATAAGGAGTTGAAAAAATGTCACTGTTGAAATGTGGCGTGGCAGTATTACAAATTTGCGAAGTTACGAGGGTGCATGGAAACAGTTCAACACACGCTTGTAACACAGTCATGTTATGGAGTTTCGTCACCAAATTTTCAACATAGGGATTTTTGGACCTCTGCTCATGAACAGTGCCACTGTCATTTTCTTAATCTGTCCCAGACAATGATTTCCCACAGTGACCAAGTTATTCTGTGCCAGAACTGGGAAAACACATTTTGTTCAGGATGTGAAAAATGACAGCTGTACTGCTTATAAGGAGGTGTGAAAAAATGGCACTGTTGAAAATGTGGTTTGACAATATCACAAATCTGTGAAGATACAAAGCTGCGTGGAAAGTGCGCAATGCACACTTGTAACACAGTCAGTTGAAGAGCTATCATCACCAAATTTTCAACATAGGCATTTTATGAACTTTGCTCATGAACAGTATTGTTGTCATTTTCTTAATCTGTCCCAAACAGTGATTTCCCACAGTGACTGCTCTTTTCTGCACCGGAAGCATGAAAACACATTTTGGCCAGGATGGGAAAAATGATAGCTGTACTGTTCATAAGTAGGGCTGGGAAAATGGCAATGTTGCAAATCTGGAGTGAAAATATTAGAAATTCGCGAAGTTACGAGTGTGAGTGCCAAGTACGCAATGCACGCTCATAACACAGTCATTTTACAGAGTATTGTAACCAAATTTTCAACATAGGCATTTTAGGACCTCTACTCATGAACAGTGTCACTGCCATTTTCTTAATCTGTCCTGAACACTGATTTCCCACAGTGACCATGCTATTCTGCGCCAGAAGTGTGAAAACACATTTTGCCCAGAATGTGAACAATGACAGCTGTACTGCTCACAAGGAGGTGTGACAAAATGCCAGTGTTGAAAATCTGGCATGAAAATACTGTAAATTCGCGAAGTTACAAGCATACGTAGCAACTGCGCAATGCATTCTCGTAAAACAGTCATTTTTGGGATTTTTTCCACCAAACTTGCAACATACTGTACACTTTTTGAAAGCCCACCTCATGAACACGGGCACTGTCGTTTTATTAATCAGCCCCAAAGGGTGATTCCGCGCAGTGACCGCGAAACCACCTTTTGGGGCCGATTAATGCTATGACAGTTCAAGAATTCATGAGGAGGGCTCCCAAAAACCTCATGTTGAAAATTTGGTGAAAAAATTCCCAAAAATGCCCAAGATATGCACTAAAGTTGAAAAAAACCCTATTCATTACATTATACAGCTTATCGGCATTTCCTCAGTTCGCGGTCAGCTTTGAAGAGTGCAGACGTGTTCCCGGTCCAGCGAAGATCGTCGCGCTGAGCTCCGGAGGTAAGTATGGTGTGAGGGGGATGTGGGGAGGCTGGTTGCACAGTGGGTGGGTGCGGGTTTTGGAATGGGGTACGGGGAGACTACGAGGGACTGTTTTCTTTCTTTCAGTACAAGAAAATGTTGCGACACTTTCAACATTTCAGGCATGGGGCACACTGGGTGGGCTCCAGTGTGCCACCAAAACTGGGGACAGCTGTAGCTGACAGGGGATTGGGTACCCCTGTCGGCAAACAACAGAAGAAGGGGGATTTATTTCTGCTGACGGGGACTAGGCATCCCCATTGGCAAACAACAAAATGTGGGGTTTCCTTTCTGCCAATGGGGATTGGGCACCCCATCGGCACACAATTAAACAGGGGGGGACATTATGTCAACGGGGAGTGGGCTCCCTCATCGGCAGATAAACACTGGGGGGTTTCATATTGTTTGTGAATACAGTGGCAAGCCACCGCCATGTTCACAAACAATATCACAGATCCTACATCCTGCCCTGCAATGATGGGTCACTCCCTCATTGCAGCGGATGGCTGATGCTGCACTGACGAGGCAGCCCCTGATTGCAGCGGCTGATTTTTTAGAAAGTTGTGGCATGCTGGCTGAACTAGTGTCAGCAGCAGCATGCCATGGCATTGGGAGATGGGGGACAAGCCTTTGCAGGCTGTGGGGGCATTGGGCACAACAGGGCCACACCTCCACAAGCTGCTTCTGCAGAAACCTGCTGCAACATGTTTCTTGTGCATGCACACAATCAACATAAAAAGGCTAACTGTATTGTGGTAGAAGTTTTTGTTTTGTACTTTTCCTTGTTTTCTTTATGCGATTGTATGCTCTTTGATATATTGTTCTGTTTTTACATTTTTCATGTTTTTATCATCTTTAAGAGAAGTACCCATTATTTTGAAAGACTGCCTGGTTTTGCCAGTTCTTTTTTGTGTGAGACGTATAGAGGGCTAAGACTGACAAAAAACATTCAGAAGCTTGATGGTGTTACTAAACTGGGAAAAGGTAAGAATATACCTAAGGTCTTTTATAGAGTTTTAAAATGTTCATTCTGGATACCTGGTTAGGTGCCCTTAAGCAAAAGATATATTGTATCCACCAAAGAGAATATTATCTGAACCTGTACACTGGGTATGCTAGCATAAGGTTCACAATTTGAATCCCCCCAGAACTTGAGACTAAAAGTGATTTGGATCCAAAAGCAGACAGGAGGGTAACCCTGTCTGTTACCTGTTCACACTATTGCGCTCAGAGGTTGGCACTATGGGAGCAGAGGGTATGACCTGCTGAGTGCTGGTACTGGTAGAGGGAGTAGAGTGGTAGGGCACTGATGGGTGGGGGTCTACTGGACAACCAGGACTAAGGTAGGGAATGTTTGTGCTACAAATATAACAGTTTTGTAAAACTGTGAATGATAATCAGGGATCAGGGATCATGGCTGGGGGGGCGTATTACCTTGTGGGCATTTACATATATTCAGATTATGTTTATTGTTCTTCCTAAAAAGTTTAAAATTTTGGACATTACAATCTTGTTAAATACAAATACAAAGAAAAAACAATAAATACAAAATGCAATAAATACAAATAAGGGTAATAAAGATTAAATAATCTTAAATATTGGTTATAAAAATATTTATAAATCTATAAACCCTTTTCCTTCTCTTTATTATTTTTTCCATCTTCTTCTATGTGCCCATTTCTTAAATCTAATTACTGAAGAAAATAAACTTGCACACAATAATGCGTCTCTGACTGTCCCAGGATGGAGCAATATGAAAACTGGATCATAGTCCAAGTTCAGATATTTCATTAGAAAGTTATATAGAGTCAAAAATCTGGATTTTTTATACAGGGGACATTGTACTATTATATGAAATAAAGTTTCACTGAACCCCTTATTGCAGCAATGTTCACTAATAGTATTATTAGCTGCAGAATCAGCACAGTTAAAATAAATGAACCTGGAAGTAATTAAACCAAATCTTGCCCAAGTTATTTTTTTTCTGATATTAGGGGCTAACGGCAGTAATAAATAATTCTCTATCCTTGAATCAATCTTGTTTTCCCCCAACCATAAAGATTGCTTCTGTAGTCTGACTAAACTTAGTTGTTTTTCAAAGGCTTTATCAAATATTTTTTTTTATTTTCATTCTATAAGAATCTTTTATTAAAATACCCTTCTGAGAATCCTTCCATAAGTAAAGAGAATTAATCTTTTGCAAATTAAAGATTACAGTTTTTAACCATGGAGAATTGAAGCCATTATCATACCATGTTTGTTTCTCATAAAGACAGAGTTTTAATAAATTGTTAACATTATTATTAAGGATCTTTAACCAGTATGAGAGGATTCTTAGATTGATTAATTCCAACAGTGGGATTCGACCTAATTCGACTCTTACAATTACATTGGCCATTGACTGGGGTACTTGAAGAATTGCTTTGTAAAAATAAGATAACGGGAGCTCAAGACTATAATTTTCCTAGATACCCCAAAATTTCAGCTCCATATAACAATAATGGGGTAATCTTGGCTACAGCAACTTTAATAGCAGGTTCTACCATAAGTCCTCCATATTTAATATTAAAACGTATAAGGGCCTTAGAAGCACAATTAGCCTTAGAAATTTGACTTTTACAGTGTGAACTCCAAGATCCATTTGAAGTAAAAATTATCCCAAGATAACAGTATGATGTCACTACCCCAAGAGTATGTTATCTAACTTAATTTTTGGTTTGGATGGCTTTGTACCAAAAACAACTACTTTAGTTTTATCAGGATTCATTTTAAGTTTTAATTCGTCACATATCTGCTTTAAGTGGTCAATTTTTATCTGAAGACCCTTTTGGGATAGGGAAAAAATGACTATGTCATCAGCATAAGCTAGACTATGAATATGTTGTTTACCTAATTTAGGGGAATCTAAAAATAATAATGAATCAAAATAAAAAAGGTATCAACATATAAATTAAAGAGGAGTGGGGCCAATGAGCACCCCTGCCTAACCCCTCTGTTTGATCTGAAATATTCAGAGATGTTTCCCATTTTATCATATCTAATTTCGGTGCATGTTTCAAAGTATAACAAAAAAATTGGAGTCAACAAGTTTATAGGTATACCTAGTTCTAAAAGATTTTTCCAAAGGATATTCCTTACTACAGAATCAAATGCTGCTGTTAAATCAATGAAAATAACATATAGTTTTATTTTTTTTCTAAACAGTTTATATTTTTCAATTAAGTGGGCTAAAACATAAATGTTATCAAGTGATGAGAAACCTGTACGAAATCCTGTCTGGAAATTTGAAAGAGGACTAAATTTGTTTACCCAATTTTGAAGCCTGTTTAATAAGACCCTGGAAAAAATTGTACTGCTTATATCAAGAAGACTAATGGGTTGATAATTTTTGGGATTTTGGTACAATCCTTTTTTGTGAATAGGAATAATAATATTTTTGCGCCAGGATGGAGGGATGTATCTCTCTCTCTTAAACAGATATTAAAAAAAAAACACAAAAAAGACCCCAATATGTAATATTTTCTTTGTATATCTCTCCTAGAATACAATGAGGCCCAGAGGCCTTATTATTGGCCAGTTTTGTAACTGCCTGTTCAACTTCTAACCATGAAAATTGTAAAGGTGCAGATGAATCTTCTAATAGTCATTGCAGCCCATTTCGGATGATAATTTATATCAGGATCATTCATAAAGAGTTTTGAGTAATAAGCTATCCAGATTTCTTTAGGCACACAGACAGTCAATGAGGGTTCAAATAATGTGACTCCTCTTGCAACCAGTAACCAGAAAGCCTTTGAATATTTTTTGATTATTACATCCAACGTGTGAGTCCATTGTTTTAAAGTGAACTCAAATTTTTTATATTTTAAAAATTGTTTATATTGTTTTCTTGCTTTATAATAGCTTGGCAGAAGACAACAGGAGAAAGGACTGCTGTGTGACTGAACTTCTCTGCTGGGACTAAAGTAGAAGAACTTTTGTATTTGGACCTTTAATTTAGGGTAAAAAAACTAATATACAAAAAAAAAGTGTGTGTTTGGGTTAACTGAACTGAATGGGTAACTGAAAAGTCATCTAGGTGTAAATCTCAGGTGACTGAAAGGACTTAACTGCTGTGAGGTTTAAATTACTTGTAGAAAGATCTGGTAAGTAGGGGGAGCGGCTTAGCTAGAAGGAAGCTACATTTAAAGACTGCCTTAGAAAGATTCTACTAAGAGCTTGGCAGAAGACAACAGGAGAAAGGACTGCTGTGTGACTGAACTTCTCTGCTGGGACTAAAGTAGAAGAACTTTTGTATTTGGACCTTTAATTTAGGGTAAAGAAAATAACATACAAAAAAAAAAAAAAAAAGTGTGTGTTTGGGTTAACTGAACTGAATGGGTAACTGAAAAGTCATCTAGGTGTAAATCTCAGGTGACTGAAAGGACTTAACTGCTGTGAGGTTTAAATTACATGTAGAAAGATCTGGTAAGTAGGGGGAGCGGCTTAGCTAGAAGGAAGCTACATTTAAAGTCTGCCTTAGAAAGATTCTACTAAGAGCTTGGCAGAAGACAACATGAGAAAGGACTGCTGTGTGACTGAACTTCTCTGCTGGGACTAAAGTAGAAGAACTTTTGTATTTGGACCTTTAATTTAGGTAAAGAAAATAACATACAAAAACAAAAAAAAAAGTGTGTGTTTGGGTTAACTGAACTGAATGGGTAACTGAAAAGTCATCTAGGTGTAAATCTCAGGTGACTGAAAGGACTTAACTGCTGTGAGGTTTAAATTACATGTAGAAAGATCTGGTAAGTAGGGGGAGTGGCTTAGCTAGAAGGAAGCTACATTTAAAGACTGCCTTAGAAAGATTCTGCTAAGAGCTTGGCAGAAGACATCAGGAGAAAGGACTGCTGTGTGACTGAACTTCTCTACTGGGACTATATTGCCCTCCTTCCCTCCCCTCCACCCCCTCACCCAAAGCTAGTTCTATTTTTATAGGCACAGGATTTGACTGACAACAGGGACTTCCTGTTTAGGGGCAGGAAGTGAGTGAGCACAGAATCACCAAGGACCAACCATTCTAGAAGGGCAAGAGTAGCTCTCTGGCCCCCTCTAGCTGCTGGAGGTCTGCTCTCGAACAAGTAAGTGGTCTACTGAGAAATATAGGAAATTCTTGTCTCAGAACAGGACAATCAGGAGCTTAAAGGGCACACAGGCAGAAAGTAAGGAGAGAGAGAAAAACAGAGGAAAGAGTAAGGATTGCAAACAGTTAAGGGCCAGAAATAAGACATGATTGGAGGTGCAGTGCAGTGGCTGTGGAGCAGCAGTCTTCCAGGAGATGTTCTGAAGGATGCGGTGTTGTCCCATCTGCAGGCACCTCTGGGCTGAGGGAGGAGGTTGCTCATCTCCAGGCTGAGTTGGCCAGGATTTGTGGGACCTCCTCTTCCATCCAGGGACCACCAGTGCTACTGCCATTGTCTCAGAGGTTGCCAAGAAAGAGGAGCAGTTGACCAGTGGGCCCAGGAGGGTGAGGGTGTGGTAGAACAGAGGCAATATCCCTCCAGATGCACCTCCACAATTCCTATGCCATTCTGGCAAAGTGTGGTTCCTTTATGGAGGCATCTACAGTGGAGACCAAGGAGGATGCTGGGAACCTCCATAAAGGAGACCCACAGGAGGGTGGCAGGGACCCTGCAGGGAAGGAAACAACTCCTGGTGGGGACCCATTGTTAGGAAGGTAGAACGGGCAAGGAAGGGAGAGGGAGGCAAGGTGCCTGCCTGGTGCCATGGCTTGGAGGGACAGGGAGTGACTCCTCAGGATTGCCAGAGCAGCTGCACAGGGGAGGGAGCTGGATGTCATTGTCCACCTAGGGACAAATGACCTGGCTAAGAAAGGGATTAGAGAAGTGCAGGAAGAGTTTGTGGAATTGGAGAGGAGCCTTAGTCAAGTAGCACGCACGGTAACCTTTTCGGAGGTGCTACCCATCTATGGCATAGGAGAGGCTAGGGTGTTCCGTACCATGGGATTCAATCAGTGGTTGAAAAACTGGTGTGGAGCTCAGAGATTTGGCTTCATTGGGGACTGGGGGTCCACCTGGAGTGATGCAAGCCTATACTGGCATGATGGGCCTCATCTGTCCTGGAGGGGAACCAGGATCCTAGGTGATAGGTTTAAATGCTTCATTGGCAAGCTTTTAAACTAGCCAAGGGAGGAGACACTGGAAAGGAGCAGGAAAATCCTAGCCCCCCCAAACAATCACGGTAGTAAGTGTGGCAAACACCAACATGGAGGTGTCGATAGGGAGAAGGGCAGGGGTAAATGGAGAAAGTGACAAAGGCAAAAAGGACAGGGATGGGGAAAAAGGGGGTAAGGCCATCAGGAAATGGAGGGTAATGAGTACCAATGCCCATAGTCTGGGCAACAAGCTCTCTGAGCTGGTGGCCTTAATGGAAGAGGGATGCCTGGATATTGTAGCAGTCACAGAAACATGGTACACAAAGAACCATGACTGGGATGTTAACATACCAGGGTACATAACTTACAGGACAGACAGGCAGGGGAGAAGAGTGGGAGGAGTAGCTCTCTATGTAAAGGAAGGGATAAAAGCAACTGAACAAATGAGTAAACAGGGAGGAGAGGAGGCACTGTGGGTCACCTTGGAGACTGGAAAGGGCACCACAATCCACACAGGGTTGTGTACAGCCCCATGTCAGGGGAAGGAATGGACAAGGATATGATGGAAGGCATTCTTAGAATGGCAGAGAAAGGGAGATATTGTTGATGGGAGACCTGAATATGCCAGATGTTAACTGAGCACATTTGCTGCAGCCACATCCAAGAGCAGGGCCATTCTTGATGCCCCACAGGTGGCAGGCATTAGACAGCTAGTTTCAGAACCCACTCGTGAGGGAGCAATCTTAGACCTCGTATCTCAAATGGGGGCAGTGAGAGGATCTCAGATCTAGAAGTGTTGCCATCTGGGGACAAGACCATCAAACAGTGTGGTTCATGTTAAACTGCTCACAGAGTCAAGCCATACAAAAGTGAGGGTACTGGACTTAAGAGGCTGACTTTGGCAAGATGGGAGAGTGCCTCAGAAAAGCACTAGCAAACAGGCTAGAAGGAGTGTGGAGCAACAATGGGAATTATCAAAACTGCCATCACAGAGGCAACAAGCTTTGTGTGAAGCAAATAAACGAATCAAATGAAAGAAAAAGCCACTATGGTTCTCAAGAGAGGTGGCTGTGAAAGTCAGGAAGAAAAAGATAGCATTCCAGAAGTATAGGAAACACAGAAGGAGCAGAACAGAGAGCTGTACCAGTTAAGGCAGAAAGAAGCAGGGAGGGAAGTCAGAATAGCAAAGGCCCAAACTGAGAAAAGATAGCCAACTCAGTTAAGAAGGGGATAAAACCTTTTATAGGTACATCAGTGAGCGAAAGACAAAAGGAGAGATAGTGAGGCTGAATAGAATGAACGGTGGTGGGCAGAGGGGGCAGTGAAAAAGCAGGAATACTGAATGAATATTTCTGCTCAGTATTCACAAAAGAGGAGGGGGAAGTGCCTAATCCAATTAACAGAAGCACTCTTGATAGGGGGGTCGATCCCAGTCCTTTCACAGAAGAAAGGGTTCTGCAAGAACTCCTAAAACTGAAGGTGGACAAAGCAATGGGTCCTGATGGAATTCACCCCAGAATTCTAAAAGAATTAAGGAAGGAACTAGTGAAACCACTGGCTACTCTTTTTAATAAATCATGGAGGATGGTGTGGTACCCGAGGACTGGGAGGAAGTGGATGTGATTTCCTTCACAACAGTGGGACCAAGACAGAGGCAGGAAACTACAGACCTGTCAGTCTGACCTCTGTGGTAGGGAAAGTGATGGAGTCACTTCTGAAGGAAAGAATAATTGAGTACCTAGAGGTCAGTGGAGCACAGGATCCAAGGCAGCATGGGTTCACAGTGGAAGGTCATGTCAGACTGAATCTAATAGATTTCTTGACTGGGTGACCAAAGTAGTAGACCAGGGAGGGGCTGTGGACATGGCTCACCTAGACTTTTAGCAAGGCATTTGACACAGTCCCACACAAAAGATTATTAGTCAAATTAACCAGCCTGGGAGTGGGTCCCAGGGTGGTAGCCTGGGTAAAACATTGGCTGGACAACAGGACACAGAAGGTAATTGTAAATGGAGTCCACTCTGAAGAAAGGGTGGTTACCAGTGGGGACCGTAGGGTTCAGTATTGGTCCAGTCCTTTTAATGTCTTCATCAGTGACATTGCAGAGGGACTGAAGGAAAGTATGCCTTTTGCAGATGACACAAAGATCTGCAACAGGTTGATACACAAGGAGGTGTGGAAAGGATGAAAAGGGACTTGGCAAGGTTGGAGGAATGGTCAGACGTATGGCAGCTAGGATTCAATGCAAAAAAGTGCAAAATAATGCATCTGGGAAACAAGAACCCAGGGGAAGAATACACAATGGGTGGGGAGGTAGTAACAATAACAAAACAGGAAAGAGACCTGGGGGTAATCATATCAGATGACCTTAAGGTTAGCAAGCAATGTGAGAAGGCAGTAGGGAGGGCCGGGGGTATACTGGGATGTATAGGAGAGGCATCAGCAGCAGAAAACAGGAAGTTGTTATCCCTCTGTACAGACAGTTAGTGAGACCCCATCTGGAATACTGTGTCCAGTTCTGGAGACCCCATCTCCGCAAGGACATAGACAGGATAGAGGCAGTCCAGAGGAGGGCAACTAAAATGCTGCAGGGTCTGCAAGAGAAGCCGTATGAGGAGAGACTTAATTAGCTTAATATGTATACCCTTGAGGAAAGAAGGGAGAGGGGGGACATGATAGAAACTTTCAAGTACCTCAAGGGAATCAACAAAGTCCAAGAGGGTAGCATCTTTCAGAAAAGAGACTTGCAGAACAAGGGAACGATTTAAAAGATAGAAGGAGGGCGGTTCAGGGGCAATGTGAGGAAGTATTATTTCACAGAGAGGGTAGTGGATGCATGGAACAGCCTTCCTGAGGAGGTTGTGGGGTCTAAAACTGTGGGAGAATTCAAGAATGCATGGGACAGACATAAGGCAATTCTTGTGGGGGGCAGGAAGATATAGGCTGTTGGTTAACTAGGATCTGCGGCCTATCCTGTAGGTAGGGAAATGGGCAGACTAGATGGGCCTAGCGGTCCTTATCTGCCATCAAAGTCTATGTTTCTATGTTTCTATGTTTCTTTTAAGTCTGGTTATATTTGTTCTGGTTGAAAATTTAGTAGTTTTTTTAATCAATAAGCCCAATTTATATTTTTCATCCTTACACTGCTGGTCAAACCAAGTTAGAGGGTAGTGACTTAAATTAGAATGAGGGTAGATAATTGTTCCAATCTTCTGATATCCCTCTTCCAAATACTTATTTATATGTTGTGGGGAGGAAGAATCCTGCGATAAAGTGAGCAATTAACTCATTTGAGAGGAAAATATAACCTCTGCCACTTTTTCTTTATTTTTATTATTCAATCTAAGTTTAAATTTACCTATAATAGAGAGGGAAGGTTGGGGTAAAGTCTCCAAATGACTCTCAAAATTATCTTTTATTGTATCGCTCTTCACTTGCAGAGCCACATGGTCACTTTCAGGTCTCATTACTATTTTGAAGTCCTGGAAGTGAGCGTAGGTCTCTGGGGAAATTATTAAGTAATCTATAATACTCTTCCCATTAGAAGAGAAAAAAAGTAAATGCTACATCCTAGTCTCCAGTTCCTCTTCCATTTAAAATGCAGTAATTACCTTTACTAAAAAACTCCATCATTTTCAAGCTAGCTTCATTCACAATAAGGTCTTCTGAATTCCTGGGTTCAAGATCCCCCATATAGATCTGAGACTGAAGTATTTTTAAATTATCAAATTTAACACTACGAGCATTTAGATCACCCCCTAATATGATAATGTCAATACAATGTTTTAAATACATTGAGTCTATCGCCAATGCTAACTTTTCCCAAGGATCAAAATCAACAGTGGAATGAAAACTATGTGGAAAATAAACATTAACTATCAAGCAAGTTAGAGAATCCCAACACAGTACGCAAAGCAAAATTTCCTTACTTCATATAATTTGTTCTGTTATTCGAATTCCCTTTCTTACTTTGACATAAATAGAAAGGCCCCCTTTCGGTCTGCCATATTTTTTGTCTTTTACCACAAGAACATAAATTGGTGTATAACCATTAAGGTTTATGTTTGAAAGGTTCCATGTCTCTTGAAATAAAATAATATCAGCTTGAGAGACATAGTCCTTCCAAGCAGAATCCATTATTTTTGATTTTAAACCAGAAATATTCGATGAAATGAATTTATAAGTAACCATATTAGTAATATTATCTAATGCACTGAGCTCTCGCTCATTCTCATCAGTCTCAGAATCAGATAGAGATATTTGTATAGTTGACTGTCATTTTTTAACCAAGTTCCCCAGTGATGCACAATCTGCACAAGAAATCAACCAGGTGTATACCATATCTATCTAGTTTACCAATATTTGATACTGTAAGAGGAAATCATAACATTTTATAGATTTAATTTCTATATCCACCTGGGAGTCCGAATTAGATTGATGTATTCTATTAACAGACCCAAAATCAGAGGAAAGAATTTCACATCCAAAGCAAAGGGCAAAAAGTCACTGAATGTAAGCAGCTAATCTATCGGTATTTTCACCTTCAAATTTGTGAATTCCAAACATGGACACTGTCTGTATGTTAAAATCTCTCTCAAAATTCCAGTATAACTTAATTAAGGTGGAAATTAGGTTATCCTTAGTGCATGTTTTAGGGGCAATAGTTCCATGTGCAAATTTCCAAATTGTAGTCCAGTTAACAGGAGATGATATCCTTATATCCAGTTTGTTGATTAAACATTGTTTAGCCCATATGGCTTTAGCAGTGTCCATATTCGAAAGTAATACATACACTGGTGTTGAGTTAACTGATACATCTCTATAAACTAATTTAATATCTTTAGCTGCTGCTTCTAAATTTAGCTCAGCTTTGAGTAAGTGATAAATCATATTAAATAAAGAGATATCTGAATCATAAGTTTTTAGAAAAATATTATTGAATTTGAACACCACCTATGATCCAGACATAGTTATATAATCAATCTGAGGAGAGAAGATTAAATCCGACTCCAAAGAAGTTTCCAAAATATAATTATTACTTTTTTTTATGCACATGGGCGACATATTCTTTTTTGACTGATCAAGCTTAATGGAAGCCTGAGTTATTTTTTTGCTCTGTCTATCTAATGACGTTTCTAAAGGGGTTATAAAAGTAATCTCCTCCTTCTCAGTTGAGAACAAAGGAGCTTCTTTGGTAGGAGTAATTAAAACTATATGTGAGTCTTTCTTATCCCCATAAGGTCCTCTAGGGGGTTTCTGAATTGCTTCAGGATTATTAAATCCAGTTTCAGGACCTTCTTTAATTTCCCCCGCCTTGATCTTATTTTTTTATTTGCTCATGTCTTAGCCTTTTTTTTAATTCTTCTTCATATTCTTTTTGTTCACTGCCCTTTTAGAAGACGACTGTATTATAATTTCTGAGAAAGAAGGTCTTTGCTTTTTCTTTTTTTCCCGTTTTTCAAACTTCTCTAATTTTTGGGTGATTTCAAACAGTTTATCACTAAAGAGACAGGTACGCTTTTCTATATGAGATTTGAGATCTTTCAGAGCCTCAAGAAGAACAATGTTGGCCATTATTGGATGTGCTAATGCCTTTATCATGTATTTAGAAATAGTATCAGGACAAGCTGATACAATTTCTGGCTCAATAGTTATTTTCCCAACCTCTTTATCCATTTTACTAAAAACTTCATTAGGTGATCCCTCCAAAATCCTGGAGAAAGCCTGATAACAAGTAGGGGAATCCAAAGAAGCATAGGATTCAGGGGGACTAAACAAGTCCAACCTCGATATCTCAGATTGGGGACCAGATATTGGCTTTTTAATATCTTCATACCCCTGGGTAGTCATACTAATTACTCCACCTTGTTTATTTTTACTTAGGTTCAATGATAGAGAATCCTTAGTGGGAACCATTGAAGAACTGGGTTTCCAAAAATCAGTAATTTTTTGCTGGAGTTTAAACTTTTGATTAAATTTAGAGGAAGTGGAACTACTACAGTTGCCTTTTTCCCTCATACTATGTTTCTCTTATTTTAGATAAGATGATGTTACTGTAGTGCTATTATCATAATGATTATCGTTGTTCAAAGTATTACTAATTATATTATCCACAGGTTGGATCAAGTTTGAGTTAAGTGAACTCAATGAGCCAGATGAACTAAGATGTCCTTGACTATATAATAATAAGCTTTTTTCTAAAAAATTGTGACCCACCTTCAAAGAATTAGATTCTGAATTACAGGGCATGGTAGAAGAGGATATTTCCGATACAAAATTAGATATAAAATCAGTGAAAAGATCTTCCTTAATTTGAGGAGAACTAGTAAGTATATCAGAGGGATCAGGAGAGGAAAAATTCTTAAAGGTCCCTTTTGAACCTTTGGTGTAGCTGCTGCTATAGAAACAAGGGACAAATTCTGTGTATAAACACAGCCATTTTTCTTTTTCCCCATGACCCCTAAATGAGAATTTAATTTTGCAGTGTTTATACCTGCAGGCTTCTTTTCCCTATATTTTACCAATTCTCTACCACTTCTAGTAAACATACTAAAAAAAAAAGTGTCAAAGAAGGGCCTGTAGATCTGGCAGTATATCCAGCCTTTCAAGTCCAAATTGCACTGTAGTGTTCCACTGACTGATTTCCACTTCCTATGCAGCTGTAATTCCCATGTAGCTGTGATTCTCACCCAGTCAATAGCGCAAATGTGATTTCAAATGATGACTGAAAATACTTAGACAAATTTTTTAAGTCATTGAAATCTTTTTAGTTCCTCAATACTCAGGTCACAGTTCGCAAAACATCAATCACAGTTCCCGATATCCTGAATGACCTCCTAGTCAGAATGCCCCCTTTCTTCTCGAGTCCCTGGCCCCGTATTTAAATAATTACAATGAGTGTTGTTTAATACCTATGGCCTCAAAAATGCTGTGACAGTCATCAACAAATGCACGAAGGTTAAAAGAGATGTAACTTCTCCAAAATATCTCTCTAAGAAGAAAGGAGAAAGATTACAGGGATCATCAAAACTTAATTATAATTGAACTACCAAATCTATTTTCTATTTTTCAGGATATAAAACACAAAAAGCCTAGTTAAAACAAATGCTTTTCTAAGTCCCAGCACCTTAATTGTAAGCTTCGGCTTCTAGCTACAGCTCTAGCCCTAGCTTCTTGTAACTCTTCAAAAAGAAAAGATCATTACAGGGCTAGCACTTACTTAATTATACATTATGTACGTGAGAAGCACAGGAATCCAGAAAGCGGTTAATATTTCTCGAGTAGCTTTTCTAGTGCCAGAACAAAAAACATACAAAATTTCCCTTGTGCTTGAAAAGATCGCACGCTGCTATCTGCTCACTTTCTTTCAGCAGCCGCTCTGTGCCCAAGCATCCTGGAAAACTGTGATTCTGATTCCCAGGACACTGCACCTGTGCACTAAATAGTAAGTCAGCTGACAAAAGCGCGTGAAAAGGAAAAACAGATATACAAAACTACAACAAAAAAGTTTAAAAATGTTAAAAATGCAGTTTGCACCTCCAAAATAAAAATAGCTAATCTACTGAACATTAGCTAAGAGATGCTCAGAAAGTACTCCTAAAACCGAAGTGTTTTTTAAAAAAAAATACAAGGTATAGATCAATAGCACTTAACACTTTACTTCCATTGAATGTGCAGTTTTGCACCTTTTCTCCTTTTGCTGAATCTTTTATTCTGTTTTCACCAACTGTTTACTGTCCTTGCCATCCAGTTCACCCACCAGGCTCAGCTACCCCACACTAGGCACTCCAAGCCTGGAAAAAAAAGAAGAGACAGAAGCACAGGGAAAACCCGGGGACGGCCGCACAGGGTGGCCTGGAAACAGTTATTCCTCAGGAAGGTATGGAATTACACTTAGGTGGCATACCTTTTCTGGATAAAAAGCTCACTTAAGAATAACTTCGGCTATGTTGACTACTCCTCAGTCTACCAGTGTGCAGCAGACCATCACCATTCCAGCACTCTCCTATAAACTTATGAAAAGCCATATATATCATTATGGATAAAGGCTTGTGGGGGTGCCCTGATAGCTCTGTGGGGCATTTACATTAGGGACTGGGCTGGGGGGGCTGATAGCCCAGCATTCAGTAATGTTATTTAATATTGGGGATCAGGACTTGGGGGGCCTATAGACTTGTGGGGCATTAAGGTTAGCCACATGATGGCTGCCTGAGTAGACATCTTTTGCTTTGCTCCCACACTTCTACCTGCTAAATAGTTATTTTGAGTTACTAACCTGATCAAAACTACAGTTTCGGGGGTACATTGGAAACTGACCTCCGTCGGGTATCTTCTGAACCATTGTCTGGACAGAACGGAGGCAGAAATGTGTAATGCACTCCCGTGGCATACTCCGATGAACACCCCGATGAAACAAAAAAGCTCTAAGTGGGTGAAGCCCCAGCCAGCCAGGTCTTCTAGTCAAGCGACCTCCCAGGCCACACTAACAGAAGATAAGTTCCTCTCCACTCACAAGGATCCTGGCCACCTTCAAAAGAATCTACAGTTTCCTTCACCTTGATTGAAACTTGGTTTAGTACATATAAATTGGTTCTCAACTATGAAAAAACAAGTCCACATTCTTCTGTAGCCTGCACAACAAACACAGACTCAATCTCATCATGATTAAAAACTGCCTTGGTGCAATCCTCGAACAGGTTCAATCCTTTAAATATCTAGGAGTTACCATCTATTGTAACCTATCATATGCTACTCACATTGACAACATTGCCAAGGCTGCCAACACTGTATTGGCCTACTCTTCAGGAACAGGCAATGCCTTACCTCAGATGCCTTAAGGATTGTAGTACAGAGCTCAGTAATCTCAATAATCTACTATGGCCTGATCATCTACTGCTCTGCCTCTGCCACCGCCCTCAGGTGCATATCCATTGCACTAATCAAAGCTTGCTGTCTCATAACCGGCACCCATCGCCTCAACCACATGTATGATCTCTACACACAGACTGGGTGGCTTCAACTTTCAAACTGGATCAATTACCAAACCTGCCTTATGGCAAAGAAAATAACACTAGGCCTTGATCCCACAGGTCTCCAAGCTCTCTTCTGCCCAGTGCAAACTATTTACATCACCAGGGGCTCTGAATCCTGACTGCTGTATATCCCACATTTCTACACCACACAAGGGTAAAGATAATTTGCACACAGAGCTCCCAGCTGGTTCAATGATCTCAACATTGACATTGCCTCAATGCCAAAGCTTGGTCCATTCAAATCCAGTCTCCATCACATCCTGTCTGCATCTAGCTCCTGTGACTGTCCTTCCTAGTTGTTCACTCTTCTCCTCTCCTCTTTGTTCTTTCCACCTAGCACTTAACCCTCTCCTCCTCTACTCCCTCTCTCATACGCCCACTCATCCTCCCCTCCTCCGACCCACCCATCTTCCCTACCCCCTTGTAGCACTTTAATTGATATTTAACAAGTGCCTATGGTCGCACCCTACTAGTGTGTCTCTCTTCCATACCATGTTAACCCTGTTACCAGGCCTCCTTCTAGCATTTTTGCCACTGTATTGAATGTATAAAACTGTATGTAGCTGCCCGTAACCCACTGTTATACTGTTATTCAATGTCTTGTTTGAATTGTACCTCATCTAATGTGGAACCTTTGTAAAAGAGCCTTGGCTCAAAGGTACTTGTCATCCTAGATTCAAATTAATAAAAAATAAAATTTCCTTGAGGGTCTGGCCCCACTATAAGAAATTTTGAGTACCTTGACACAAGATCTTTCAAAGGATGAATGTGACTGTCGAGCAACTTGCCACGTATACATCTGATAATGAAGTTAGAATTTAATCTCTGGATGACTGGTGAGCTCACATGCATCCTGACTTAGTGGCTCTTTGTCGCAGGGTTAAAAATGTTGAAGAGAAGCTTGAAGATCTTGAGGGTCGTTCCCACAGGAACAACCTTGTGATATTAGGGCTGCTGGAAAAGGAGGAAGGGGCTAATACGGTCACGTTTATAGAGAAGCTATATGTTAAAATAGCGGGCTCTTCTCTGAACTCCAATACGTATATAATTGAGAGAACTCATAGGTCACTCAGGTCGATACCCCCTCCAGGAGCTTCACTGAGGCCTCTAATATTTAGATTACTAAACTTCAGTGATAAACAACAATGTTTTGTAGAAAGACAAAGCTCCGAAGGAAGTGCTGTGGGAAGACAAACAGATCCTTATAGCACAAGACCTTCCATTTTCTGTGTGACTGAAGACGACAGCACTTCATCCAATAGTGTCTAAATTAATCATAGTGGGGGTTAAATTTTGAGTGAAATATCCGGCTACCCTTCAAGTTTGCAAAGGGGATAAATGGCACACCTTTGAATCGCATGACCAAGCTTCTGAGGCTCTTAAATCTCTACTGAGACCTGTTCAAGTAAGAAGAGTTATATTTACTGTTTGTGTATGTTATATGAATATTCAGTTCATCAGAGTTATCAGTTGTCTTAATGAGATTGCAGCCTTGCTACTACAGAGCATTTGTTCAGTACTGGTTATACTAAGACACTGGCTTTGGTGAACTTTGTATAACTGGCACTAGTTTACTCAATTCACCTATTTTCCCGACATGTTCTTATGTCTAGCATGTCTGTACTAAAATTTCCATCTGATGGCCAATGATAAGAACTGCAAGTCGACTGTACTGCCCAAGCAAGAAACTGATGCCAAAATTGAAATTAATTAATGTTTTTTCACACATTATTTGTATTTGGATTTATTCCCGAGTAAGGGACAATAATCTTTTTTAGTTAGCCTCAAATATGAACTATGAATAACAAGGAACTTGCTAAATCTGGTTAATCTACTATGCCAAGCCTGGATTTTATATAAATGTGCAGATTGCAAAATCTTTTTTTTTTTGATTTGAGAAACTTGTCCCTGTTTGCACCCATAGCATGTATTAATCCTGATCTCTGACTTTAAAGAGACCAAAACTATGTAACTTAAATGTGGCGCATTCTTATCTTTTCCTCCCCTTCTATTCAAGGTGTTTACCCTTTTGGTTTTTTCTCCTCTTCTTTTTTCTTTTGGTCTCCATGAGCTATAGGTAGTTATCATGTGTTAAAGGAAAAACAATTTTTTTGCAACCTTTGTATGTCTCGAGCTGATTTTGATTACTGGTTAAACCAATCACTGAGTTGGGTTAGTGGAGGTTCTACCTCTTAGGGATCTTTACTTGTTCTTGTAGGGTGGGGTGTGGAAGGGGTGGATGTTGTGGGAGAATTGATATTTTATCATGTCGAAAGAGTTTTAGAGTGTCAGTCGTAAGGACTGGGAAGGCTAATTTTCTTTGGTATTGTTCATGTTGGGGTGTGTTAAGGGGGGAGGGGTATGGGTTCCCCTTGATCACTTTAATTATACAATGACTAGTAATCTGTATCTATGCAATATATCATACATACCACCCATATTCCAGGTTGTTTTACATATTCAATTAGTTTAAGATGGCTCTGCAATTTATTACATGGAATGTAAAAGAAGCCCTAGAAACACAGAAACATAGACTTTGATGGCAGATAAGGACCGCTAGGCCCATCTAGTCTGCCCATTTCCCTACCTACAGGATAGGCCGCAGATCCTAGTTAACCAATAGCCTATTTCTTCCTAGCCCCCACAAGAATTGCCTTATGTCTGTCCCATGCATTCTTGAATTCTCCCACAGTTTTAGACCCCAAACCTCCTCAGGAAGGCTGTTCCATGCATCCACTACCCTCTCTGTGAAATAATACTTCCTCACATTTCCCTGAACGACCTCCTTCTATCTTTAAATTGTGTCCCCTTGTTCTTGCAAGTCTCTTTTTCTGAAAAATGCTACCCTCTTGGACTTTGTTGCTTCCATTGAGGTACTTAAAAGTTTCTATCATGTCTCCCCTATCCCTTCTTTCCTCAAGGGTATACATATTAAGCTCCTTTAGTCTCTCCTCATACGGCTTCTCTTGCAGACCCTGCACCATTTTAGTTGCCCTCCTCTGGACTTCCTTTATCCTGTCTATGTCCTTGCAGAGATGGGGTCTCCAGAACTGGACACAGTACTCCAGATGGGGTCTCACCAACTGTCTGTACAGAGGGATAACAACTTCCTGTTTTCTGCTGCTGATGCCTCTCCCTATGCATCCCAGTATACCCCCAGCCCTCCCTACTACCTTCTCACATTGCTTGCTAACCTTAAGGTCATCTGATATGATTACCCCCAGGTCCCTTTCCTTTTTTGTTGTTGTTACTACCTCCCACCCATTGTGTATTCTTCCCCTGGGTTCTTGTTTCCCAGGTGCATTATTTTGCACTGCTTTGCATTGAATCCTAGCTGCCATACTTCTGACCATTCCTCCAACCTTGCCAAGTCCCTTTTCATCCTTTCCACGCCTCCTTGTGTATCAACCCTGTTGCAGATTTTGTGTCATCTGCAAAAAGGCATACTTTTCCTTCCAGTCCCTCTGCAATGTCACTGATGAAGACATTAAAAAGGACTGGACCCAATACTGAACCCTGCGGTACCCCACTGGTAACCACCCTTTCTTCAGAATGGACTCCATTTACAATTACCTTCTGTGTCCTGTTGTCCAGCCAATGTTTTACCCAGGCTACCACCCTGGGTTCCACTCCCAGGCTGGTTAATTTGACTATTAATCTTTTGTGTGGGACTGTGTCAAATGCCTTGCTAAAGTCTAGGTAGGCCATGTCCACAGCCCTCCCTGGTCTACTACTTTGGTCACCCAGTCAAAGAAATCTATTAGATTTGTCTGACATGACCTTCCGGCTGTGAACCCATGCTGCCTTGGGTCCTGTGCTCCACTGGCCTCTAGGTACTGACTGTTCTTCCTTCAGAAGTGACTCCATCACTTTTCCTATCACAGAGGTCAGACTGACAGGTCTGTAGTTTCCTGCCTCTGTCTTGGACCCACTTTTGTGAAGGGAATCACATCCGCCTTCCTCCAGTCCTCGGTACCACACCATCCTCCCATGATTTATTAAAAGAGTAGCCAGTGGTTTCACTAGTTCTTCCCTTAATTCTTTTAGAATTCTGGGGTGAATTCCATCAGGACCCATTGCTTTGTCCACCTTCAGTTTTAGGAGTTCTTGCAGAACCCTTTCTTCTGTGAAAGGACTGGGATCGACCTCCTATCAAGAGTGCTTCTGTTAATTGGATTAGGCACTTCCTTGTCTTTAGAATACTGAGCAGAAATATTCGTTCAGTATTCCTGCTTTTTCACTGTCCCCCTCTGCCCACCCACTGTTCATTCTATTCAGCCTCACTATCCCTCCCTTTGTCTTTCTACGCTCGCTGATGTACCTATAGAAGGTTTTATCCCCCTTCTTAACTGAGTTGGCTATCTTTTCCTCAGTTTGGGCCTTTGCTATTCTGACTTCCCTCCCTGCTTCCTTCTGCCTTTCTCCCTTTCTAGGGTGAAATGCTATCAGATATTATGATATCTCCAGCTTTTGCAGTGTCAGGTAGCTTTCCTGCAGGAAACACATCTCCTATCCACAGAGGGTCTTCTTTTTCATTTACTGGCAGTGGCACAAGTCTTTGCTGCTGGGGACTCAAGGAACCAAAGCGGGGTTCTTATTTAAGTTTTTAAAGGCACTCATTTTCAAGTGGTGCAGACTACAGAAGATACCCAATAATGCTATCATCTGGTTCGTGGGGTATTAGCTTATTTTGAAACTGTATTGGGATGTATATATGGCCCAAATGGGGAGTATTAAAAAAATGTTTCAGACTTACCGACATGTCTGGCCCAGTTTGCCCACCTACCAATTATCCTTGCCAGAGACTGGAATCTCACCTTAAACCCAGACCTGGATAAAACAGGTCAAAAATTATCTGGTTTAACTCCTGTCCAATTATCTCTTCATGAGTTAGTTGATATGGGAGGCCTTTGTGACCCCTGGAGAGTGCTCCACCCCTTTGAAAAAACAGATACTTTCTTTTAGCAAGTCCATAAGTCCCTATCTCACTTGGACTATTTCTTAATTAGTAGAAGTCTCCTGTCAGTGGTTTCAAGGGGTGGGATGTCACCCAGAATGATATCTGACCACTCGCCCACATGGTTGAAGTGTACTTTGTCCCCCAACAGTAATACGGGACAACATCTGGAAGCTAGACAATCAGTTCCTTCAAGAAGAACCAGTGACTTCCAGCCTTAAAAAGCCCCTGACACCATTGTGACAACTTTGAGAAAATGTAATGTTTAGCACGAGTGAGCTTATATTTTAATATAGTTTCAGTATTTCTCATTCTTCTTTATTACTAAAGACATCTGCATGTAAACAGGATCACTGCCCTATCTGTTCTGGCTGCTTGCCTACATATGACATCACAGTTCTGTTTATCACATCACAATCTGTTGCTGTGGGGATAATTACAATGCCATAAACAAAGGATTGTTTATTTTATTTATTTACTTATTTAAAAGTTGTTAACCGGGAAAAGCACCACGACCAGAAGCTCATTGCCAGGTGTGACCCAGATTATGATGTCATATGTAGGATAGCAGAAAGGGCAGATAAAGTCTAAGGGACAGTAAGCTTCTTTCATACAGCTGTCTTCAGTAATAAAGAAAAAAGGTAAATAATTATAGAAAATACATGAAATATAAACTGAACTGTCTAAATCTTACATTTTTTCCAAGTTTTGCTAATGGTGTCAGGGGCTCTTTAAGAAATTTATTATGGAATACAATGAAGGATCCATATCTGATTATGGGAAACTATGGTGCTCTCTCAAATGTGCACTACACGGGGAGCTTATATGCCAGGCTTCCAGATAGAAGAAGCAACGTGAGGCTTCACTTCATAATACTATGGAATGCATTGAGGTACTAGAAGATAAGGACCTCCTAGGCACACAACAGGGATACTGGAAACAGCTGGTAACTTTGAGAGATCAATATGCAGAGAGTTTGAGAGAACGGGCAGAATATGCTATTCTAAAAACTCACTCCTACTACATAGATCAGGGTGATAAAGCTGGGTGCCTTCTCGCTCTTAGATTGCAGAACCAGAAAGCCCCTCACTTACTGCTTTCTGTTGAGTCTGAAAAAGATAACTCCCTGAAAACTACCCCAAGGAGATAGCAATCAGTTTGCCCTATACTACCAACATTTGTATACTATCTCGGATAATTCTCCCTCTATATCTGAAATATGGGAATTCTTGTCTTATATCCAACTCCCCTGCCTAACCCAAGACTAGCAAGCTTTTCTCCTTGGCTCAATATCCCCTCAGGAAATCCAAGTAGCATTAGTCTCTATCCCCTTAGACAAATCTCCAGGCTTTTCTCCCATTTTTTATAAAACCTTTGTTACTGAGCTCACCCCAATACTTCATAAATTATTCCTCTCCTTTTGTGAGATAGGAATCTCAGATCTTTCACTAGTGGAAGCACTAATAGTGGTGATACACAAACCCGGTAACCCCTCACAAAAAGCTGCCAATTACAGACCCATATCCCTTATGAATTATAACATCAAAATATTTGCCAAAATTCTAGCCAACAGAATCATGCAGATTTGGGAGGGGCTAATTGGTGCGGAACAAGTTGGCTTCACGAAGGATCATTGCTCAGTTGACCACTTAAGTAAACTGTCTCACATCTTTTCGGTGTCCAGGGAGGCCAGGCGACCTATGGCTCTGGTCTCCCTGGACATGGAAAAAGCTTTTGACAGGGTGAACTGGGTGTTCCTGTTCACGGTCATGGAGAAATTCAGTTTCCCCACATTATTTATAGAATGGATACAAGCTCTATACTCTCATCCTAGTGCAAGGGTTTACTGTAATGGGATACAGCCTTAAAAGATTGAACTTCACTCTGGCACCCGTCAGGGCTGCTCTCTCTCTCTCTCTCTCTCTCTCCTCCTATTTAATCTCTACCTTGAACCCTTGATTTCCCTCGTTAGGAACTCTTCATTGGTTAGGGGGTTCCCTGTTGCCTCGTTTGACCTCAGTCTCTCTGCATATGCAGACAACATATTGGTACATATCTCAGACCCTGAAGTCTCCATTAATGCAGCCTTCCAAATAATTCAAGATCTTGGCAAATGCTCTAACTACAAACTCAGTGTAGGAAAACTGGTGACAATGCCCTTAAATTCTCTGGTGTTTCTTCTGCTTTTACTCATTTAAGGTTGGAATGGGCTAGTAAACTCAAGTACTTGGGGGTCATTCTGGCACAATCCAAGGCAACAATGAAAAAGCTTAACCTGGATGAACTGGTTCAAGTTCTCCAACAAGATTTAAGAAAATGGGTCTCCCTTCCCTTTTGTTTGCAAGGCAGAGTAAATATTATTAAAATGAATGTCCTTCAATTATTTTATCCTCTTAATATGTTGAATACTTTGATCCTCCTATGCTAGTTTAAAAAAAATCACAAAACTATTTCTTCCTTTCTCTGGAAGGTGAAAACCCCATGCAGGGCCTATAATTGCCTGGGGCTCCCCAAAGACGTGGGAGGCCTCAAACTGCCTAATTTTCTTATATATTACTTCACAAGCCATATAGCAAAATATGCTAGATGGCCTAAGATAGAAACCAATTTGGCAGCCTCCAGATACTAACATACTAACATACTAATTGCCAGCAGATTAGGCCTTATGGTCTATCGAGTCTGCTCGAACCTCAGATCCCTAGTTGGGTGCCGAGGCCCTCCTCCCCTTGTGTTCCAGAAACCCCTATCATCCATCCCCACCCCCCTGGGACAGGCCATCATCTGATACATCCACTTTCTGTGTCTGTCCCACCCTCTCTTGAAGCCCTCCACTGTGTATCTTTGAACCAGCTCTCCAGGCAGTGCATTCCAAGGGTCCACCACCCTCTCAGTGAAAACCTCCTCTTTCCCCTCATCCTTCCACCTTCCAACTTCAAACCATGCCCTCTGGTGATACCTCCTGCTTTAGTCTAAAGATCCTCCGTGTTTTACCTATTTATTCCTTGAGGTACTTGAAGACCTCAATCATGTCCCCTGTCTCTCCTCTCCTCCAATGAAAACAGGCAGAGCTCCTCAAGTCTGTCCTCATACGTCAAATCCCCTAGTCCTCGTATCATCTTAGTTGCCATCCTCTGTACCCTCTCCAGGAGCTGTATGTCCCTCTTCAAGTGTGGTCTCCAGTACTGTACACAGTACTCAAGGTGTGGTCTAACCAGTCCATTGTACAGCAGCAGAATCACTTCCTTGCTCCTAGAGGTGATCCCCCTTACGATGCATCCCAACATCCTGTTTGCCTTGCTAGCCGCTCTCCTGCACTGCTCAAAGTTATTCATACATGTATCCACCATGACCCCTAGGTCTTTTTCCCTATTGAGGCCTCCAGCGCCCTCCCAGGGTGTACCTGTAGTTAGGGTTTCCCAGCCCAAGATGTAACACCTTGCACTTGGTGATATTGAAATTTAACTTCCATGTGAGCCCAGCTTCCAGAGTGTCCAGGTCCCTTGCAGGCCAACCTCCCTCTTCTCTTCAACTACTGCTCCCATCTTGGAGTCATCAGCTAAGAGACTCATTTCACACCCTATACCCTCCCTGATGTCCGATATGTATGCATTAAACAGGATCGGACCCAGGACCGGAGCTCCTGGTACCCCACTACCAACCTCTCTAGGTTCGAGAGCTCCCACTGACCACTACTCTCTGGGTGCATCCAGCTAGCCAGTTTTCAATCCATCTGACCATCAAAGGGCCTACTGCCAACCCCATCAGTTTCTCCACCAGACCATTGTGGGGGACAGAGTCAAACGCCTTGCTGAAGTCCAGGAATAATACATCCACAGGCTTTCCCCTGTCCAGTTCTGATGTTACCCATTCGTAGAACTCCACAGGGTTGCAGCCAGTATGCCTGCCAGTTCCCATAGTACTCTCGGATGAATGCCATCTGGCCCAGGAGATTTGTCTTTCTTTAGGGCCTTGAGGGCTAACCACACCCTTTCGGCAGAGATAGCATCATCCGTCCCCTCCACCTTACTGGCCTTTTTATCCTTATCCTGATGTGACACCCCTGGGGTACCTCTCCCTCCCTCTTGCTCCATTTCTGTTGCTCCCAGATCCCACTTCTGCTGCTTCTATCCCCATCGTGCCTTGCTTTGTAGATATCCCATCCCTCCCTAGTAAACACAGAGGGAAGTACCTATTAAATACTTCTGCCTGGTCCTCGCCTCTTCCACCCACCCTCCTTCTGATCTCAATCTGCTGAGATGGCCTTGCTTTTCTCCACTCCCAATGTACCAGAAGAACCCCTTTCCCTCCATGTATCCCTGTGCTCAGCTGCTCTTTACTGGACTTTGCCCCTCACTATCTGGGTGACTTTTCTAGATGCAAGATGGTACATTTCCTTATCCCTATCCCTCTTGTTGTTTTATATTTTTGTAGGCCGCCTTCTTTTCTCTGACTGCTACCTGAACCTCACTGGACCACCAGCATGGTTTATGTGACCTTGCTCCCTTACGTTTCACCTTAGCACAGGTCCTCGCTTTATGACCTCCTATCTCCTTTCCACATCTGTCATTGATGTAATCCCCTTCAAGTTATCCTTGAGAATATTTCCCATGCCCACAAAGTCTGCCCCCCTGAAGTCCACTGCCAGTGTCCTAGATCTCCCCCCACATGATTATTTGAAACCAGACAGTATTGTGGTCGCTCCCAGTCAGTGGATCCTCTACAACCAGGTCCCTTACCAGATCCCCATCTGCCAGAACCATGTCCAGGACATGCCCCTCCCTTGTGGGCTCCATCACATGCTGTGTTAAGAACACATACTGGAAGCTGTCCAGCAGCCTCGGCTCCTTGGCCACCTTGGAGGACATGATTCCCCAGTTTGTACCTGGCATATTAAGGTCCCCATCAACACCACTCCTTCCCCTTTTGGTCCACACTGGGCAATGATGTTGTCCAGCAAACCATCCTCCAGAACATCACCCATCCCGGGGGGCCTATATACTACACCCAGCTTGAACTTGCCTCCGGCTGGAGATCGTAAGGTGACCCATAGGACCTCCAAATTTCCCTCTGCCTCTTCTACCCTAGCAATTTCTATGTCATCCCTAATGAACATAGCCACTCCACCCCCTCTGCCCTCCTTTGTATCCTTCTGAAGCATAGTGTACCCCCGGACGTTTAGGTCCCAGTCATGGGTTTGTTGGCCCACATCTCGTGACCGCCTCACATCCACCCCGAACAGCATGGTCGGAACTCTAGCAACTTGTTTCCCAAGCTCCTGGCATTTAATAACACCAACCCCACCCTTATCTCTTGATCCCTTTGTCGGACCCCACCCAGGTTCCTTACTTCCATCCTCCCTCTGCTCCTCCTGAAACCTCCACCCCCAGTCTGTTTCCCCTCCCCTTGGGTTTGAAGGCTACTCTCTCATCTGAGAGGGTCACCAATTCCCTCCCTTATCCCTTCCCCTCACAAGTTTAAACCCCACCTGTCTTGAATGTAGTCAGCCATCCCCTGTTTAGGACCTTCCTTCCCTAATGGGGCAAGATGAAGCCTGTCCTTGGCATACAGTCCCTTATCCTCCCAAACTCCTTTCCAGTTCCCTAACACTCCCAACCCACTCTCTTCACCCCACTTCCTGAGCAAGTCATTAACCTCTGTGATCTTCATTTTCTTCTCCACTGAAGCCTTTGGTACTGGCAATATCTCTGAAAAGGAAATGTTGCATCCATTATCCCGACAGACTCTGGCAAGTTCTTGGAACCTTGCTTGGATTTCCAAAATGCTATTTCCCTCTAGATTGTCAGTCTCAAATGCACCAGGAAATCCGTTTCCTCCACAATCCCTAACCAGTTCGACACCATGAACTTTGCTCTGTGCACTGTCAACCCAGAGATACTCACTACCTCACCTGGCTATGGCATCCACCCCCCTGTCCCTCCCACTGGATACTCCTAATCATTGAATCTCCCAATAACAGAACCTTAACACTGCCATCATCCTTATGGTTACCTCCACTATGCACTGTCAGCCCCCCATCCCCCCCTTTATTCGTGATCTCAATTCCATGGGAGTCTTCCCCTTTATTAGAGACCCCTTGTCACCCTCCCTTTCTCCTCCTCGTTATTTTTCCCACTTAACTCAGACCCCTCTGAATAAGTGTCCCTTTAACCCTCTCTTATCTGAACCATTTATCCTGGCCCTGATGGTTTCCCTTCCCCACACCGCCATCCTCCCCTTGTAATAATACCCCTACCTCCAGAGGCTCTCTGGGTCCCTTTACCTAGGGCCTCATCCTTGGTACAGACCCCCCTGCTGAAGAGGGGCCCTCCCCACCTCCTTGTCTCCCAGTTTCTCTCCAGTCATGCTCTCCTCCCTCATGTCTGCAATATGTTGCATCTCCCCCATCTGCTTAACATTTATGTTTCCTCTTCTCCCTCTGGGACTATTTCTATCCTTTCCATAGCCGGTCTGTGATGCCCTATGGGTATCCGACTCCCTCCTCCAGGCCTCTATATCAGTTTTCTCATTTCCACCAACCCCTTCCTCCCCCTCTAGGTTGCTTAGTAGCTCAAATTTATTGTGACACTCTATGCCAGCCTCCATCAAGTAACCCGATTTTCCCCTGACTGCACCTCTAAACTGCCCCTCTTCCTCCCCTCTTGCTCTGTTCTCCTTAGGAGCTCCCTTCCCACTGTCTGCTGTTTTAGGCTTCCCCACAACAGCCCCTCCCTTCTCAATGTCTGCTCTACTAGGCTTTCCCACAACAGCCCCTCCTGACTCTTCTCCCTCCACTCTCTTTGTATTTAGAATGTTCACCCCGTACGCTTTCCCCTTAGCGTCAACATCCCTATCAAAGGGTCCTCTGTCCCCAATATCCCCCCTCCTGCTTGCTGTAACATAACGTCCTGTAATTTCAGAGCATTGCCCCAGCCTCCCCTCAGCCCCACCCTTCTGTGCCCATATCCACATCCCTTATCCATGGACAACCCCCCCAACTCCCCCAGCTTACTCCTTAACCAATATACTTCATTCCTGATACAAGATAGCTGTATACAGAATGGGCAGCCTCCCTCTCTCTCCAGGCCCAATTGAGAATTATTGCCATCCCACAGCCTGTGCAGCCTACAACCCTTCCGAAGATGCCTGCCATGGTGGAATATGGCCACCCTGTTTGTCCTCCTCTGTTTATAATGGCACACACCCCTTTTCTCAGTCCCTTCCCCTTGGAATACAGTTTCTCTCTATACTGACTACAGTTTTTTACAAACCCAATTTCAACCCCACCAATAAAGTTCCCAAGTCTCACAAACACATACAGTCCAGTGTGAGTGTCCAGTCCCACTAACAGTGTGTGTATGCAGAGATCAGGTACCGTATGATGTCACAGGCCCACCAGTTCCTGTTGCTTCAAATTTCAGTCACAAATAGAAATACTCAGCCCTTCAATCCCAGCCCCCAGTGGCTTTTCAGTATTTAAGAAGCCTACAAATCAGGGCGGGTGAAAGGGATCTTACCAACACCAGGCAAACATCACTTTTAAATTTCACTCTAATTATCACTGCTAAACAAGTGTTCCCAAGCCCCAAAAGTTACAATATCACAGCCCAAGTAACAGTTCTAACTCAAAGTAGTAATATTTTAACACACAGAACTAATTTCACACACAAAACTATTTAAATATTTCAGTTAAAACAGAATATAAACCCAGACCTCTGTCCTTACCAGCCTCCTGCTTATATTCCCTTATGGCTTCCAATTGAATGGCATTTGATAGAAGGGAATGGTATGTCCCTAAATAGTTTATACTATATATCCCCTAAACAGCTGCCCAAACCACTCTGGAACTCGGTTATCTTTACATCCCTGTGAGTACATCTACTGCTCTGTAGAGTGCTGTGTTATTCCACTACATTAGATGTCTCTCAACTGGTCTGCCAAAACCCAAATGTTAAGTTGGGCAGCATGATGTTGAATCCTAGGAGTACCCCTTTTTCTGAATAGTGCACAATTCTCGACTTTCTCTCTGATGGGCGTATTTTACAGAGCCAAGAACTACTGGCATGCTTCAAAGTTTCAGTTCAACACATTTTCAAAATTCGGCACATGATAACTGCATGGTTTGGCCTGACTCTGTAGACCACTAATCAGAAAGAACTCTTCCAGTTGATTAAAACACTAGATTGGCAACCTCATTCAGTATCCCAATTGTCTTCTGTTTTAATCAGCAGAATATTTTTGGAATTGACAGGTCAGTCCAGGTATTGGTCCACCTCCTTCCCTGACTCCGTTTTTGAATGGAAATGTATCTGGTCTGACCTATACTGTTTGTTGTCTAATGACAGGCTTCACCTAATTCAGTTTTATATTTTAAATGAGTGCTGCTATACCCCTGTCAAGCTGGTTAAAATGGGGAAGCTTCCATCTCCCTTGTGTACCAGATGTAGCCAATCAGAAGGAAATCTGAAGCATATATTTTGGGATTGTCGAAGAGTATTCCCTCTTTGGGAGGAAATCAGGCATAAGACAGACCCCCTTTTGGGGTCAGAGGAATTCTTTCTTCCTGAAATTTGTCTGGTGGGGGAGTATTACAGGGTTTCTGTTAAAGAGTGGAGGAGCTGGCTGGCCTTGATTTCTTTCTCTGTCAAAAAAGTGGTTCGGTGCCACTGGGAAGACCAAACCAAAATCACATATGCTGAATGGCTCAATGAGATACTTCATAATCTCAGAGTTAAGAAGATGATAGCTAGCCTTCACAATCATTTGCAGAGTTATAGGAAGAAATGGGAAAAGTTGCACACACTAATGTTAGCATCTCTTTCCTCCTGAATAATTTTATGAATTGTGCTAGATTAGAACTGAATGAATGGCTCTGATGGTTTTACGGGACAAGTGTTATATGTATATTTACTACTGCCTTTACTTGCCCTTTGATACCTCCTTTTACAGTATTTGCAGCTCCACCTAAGAAGACCGCCTGAAATCCAACATTGTCAACTTAAAGGATCATAACTTGGAAGGATTATGGACTCACTATAACTACCCCAGGGGGTTGGGATGGGATGGGAGGGAGGTGGGGGATGGGGGATCTTGGGTAATAGATAATGGTAGTATGTATTTGGTAATATTCTAGTATCTTTTTCTCTTTTTTTTTTTGTTTAGTTTTTTTAACTTGCTTTGTTGTTGTGTATTTTAAAACTTTAACAAAGTTTAATAAATTTAAAAAATATATATATTGGAATCAGATCTTGGGGGAATGATAGCCCTGTGGGGCTTTAAAGCTAATTGCTATTGGGGAATGGGGCTGGAGGGGAATGCCTGACCAATGGAGGTTAATTTGGGAGCACACTGGCGCAACCCCTGGTGTGCGGCAAAGTTCACCTACACCAGCTCATTGCTGGTGTAAATGTACTTTGATGGATGTCCTCTGGGGATTGTTTTAGAATCCCACATTAGGGGATGTGGCAGCTGCCCTTTCAGAATAGGGTGCAGCAGATGCCGTAAACCCCCTTGCGCCATGTCGCAGCTGAGGTTTTGGTGCAAACATGGCATAAGTCCACTTTGTCACAAACAGCCTGCATCATGTTGCAGGCTGCTTTTGTGAATCCCACTGGGTGTAACTAATGGCGCAAAGTGCTACTTGTATCATTTCTCATGGAACAAGTCACTTTGCACCATGCACAACTTTTTGAGAATCCAGCCCTTATTATCTAAATGATTGAAAGCAAGAACCTCCTGACGTGATCTTAATGATCACTCATGGAGCAAATCACAAACCTTGGCTTTAGTCAGCTGAGAAAACCAGAGTTTTGCCAAAACATGACCACCTATTCTAAAATTGAGATTATGAAATATAGGTTGAGAAATAACAGTAAAAAACTTGCTTGAGCTAGCATAGTTGCCCATGGACCCGCATCGAAGTGCCGATAACAGAACTTCAAAGATTCGCAGGAAGATACTTGTGGGAAGTAAAACATATAGCTGCAGGGGACATACCAGCTTCCCTAATCTGATCTCTTTGAAACAAGAGCCAAATAGGAGTATAGGGAGATTCACCATCTGAGGGATTCTGAACTGACCACTTTAAGTACTTACTAGTGTGAATAGCTAAATAGTAAACAGAAAAATGTGGTAGCCAAAGGCCACTAGACCCTCTTGGGAGCTGATAACTGATTGTATGCTCTTCTTGTTGTCTTATCCATCTAAATGAAATCAGAAACCATCCTATGGACCCATTCAAACCAAGATAAGGTGAAGAGAACATTAAGCATATTATGTGGCTACAATAAACAGGGACTCACATTCATTTTAATAATATTAATTCTTCCCCATAAGGTCAGCAGCAAAGACAGCTATTTTTTTAGGTCTTGTTCTATATTAGATATCACCTCATTGAGATTTAGCTTCTACAGCTGTGTCAAACTTCTCGAAAGGAAGATTTCCAAACATTTAAGCTGCTTTGGAGCCCACAATAGTCACATCTCTAAAACATCCAAATTAAAGAAAGCTGAATTTAAAGGCGTTACCTCTTATTTACTTATTTATTTATTATTATTTGGAAACTTTCACCATGAAAAACAACATGAGCTGTGAACAGTATGTTTCCAGAAGTGTCCCGTTGGGGGGGGGACAAAAGTTTGGAGAACAAGCAAACACATAGCAATACAAGTACAATTACTAAAACAAAACAGTGCAGTACAATTACAGAGCAGAAATAACCCAGACCAACAGGCCAAGGTAAACAAAGTCATATTCGTATATAGCATACATTGCAACAACCTAAGAGCAAGTGTTCCAGTAAGGTAAAGGTTAGAGGATGGATAACACATTTGAAGTGCTAGAAGTAGTAGGCTGAGCACATGATTCAAAGTGATATTGTATACCCAATGGAGAGCAGTTATAAGACAATTGGGGAAGAGGATGGGTGAGGGGAAGAGGGTGGAGGATGGAAGAGGGAGAGAGGGATAGCTAAGATCTATATCCATTCAGGTTGCTGAGAACCCTGCAGTAGGGTGGGTGGGGGAGGCTAACAGAGTAGAGGCACTGGAAGTAAAGTAGAAATTGAATTCTGCCGCTACTGTAGGATGGTTGGCAATGAGTTGGTTGTTTATTCTGAGCAGCGGAGGTGGGGGGTTAGCTTGTGGAGAGAAAACTGAGTGAATTACTTTCCAAAACTTTGATGGGTTGTTAATGTTAGTATTAAAGGTGGACCAGAAATATTCTGCTTTGGCCAGGTGAATGGCTTTGGTACAGGCATTTTCCAGTGTCTGGTAGATAGCGTAGTTATAAGGAAGTCTGGATGATTTGTGGGTTTTCCATGATTTATCCTGTGCTTGCTGACAGGCCAAAAGTTCAGGGGTTGCCCTTGGGAAGGTGACTACCTTACACTCTAACTTGCTCCAGGGGAGCATGTTTGTTCCAGACATTGATGAAATTATCTTTGAAATAAGCCAGGGCATGATTGATACTTTTGGCTGAGGATACAGGGACCAGATCAACGTGAGTTAAGTTATGATGTAGAGGGGAAGGTCTAAAGTTTTGTAAGAGTGGGTCATTAGTTGTTTGTGGGGTGCCTTAGGTCTGTGTACTTTACTTGCTATGTAGCTCATATGATGATCGCTAAAAGCGTCTGTCAGTTGGCTTGACTGGATTACCCTGTGAGGATGAGAGGTAGGGGCCCAGTCTACGAGAGTGTGGTTATGGGATTTCTGTTTAGGTGAGTAGATTCCATGATAAATTGGGACAGGTTAAGGGCAGCTATTTCACGGCGAGTCTTATCTAGGGTGGGCGACAACCAGTTCTGGTTTAGATCTCCTAACAAGTAGAGCTGACCTGAAGAGGTAAGGGACCCAATAGTGGTGATTAGATCAGTAGCTACACAGTGGTGTAGACCAGGATGGCAGTAGGCTTCTGCGATAAATATTGGTACAGAAGAGGGTAGAGATAATATAAAGATGAGGGCTTCGTAGGCACTGGGGTTGGTGGTCGATAGAACAGTAGTGGTTTGGAGAGAAGAGGATGAGTATATAGCTATGCCCCTTGTCCTACCAGTGCAGTCCGGTGGGTAACAACATATCCAGGAATTGTGATAGAGGTATCCGGGATTTTGTTTGTTAGCCAGGCCTCTGATGCAATGAGGATGTCTGGATTGAGGGATCCTACAAGTGGGAGTAGCAGGTCAAGTTTAAAGAGGAGACTCGAATGTTGAGGTGAAGGATTTTTAGGCCACGGGAGTGTAGGCTGGGGAGGGGGGAGTGGATGGGGTAGTTGCTTGATTGAGTGTTGGACCAGGGTTGGGATTTATGACACCTGCAGAGAGGTGTAAGAATGTTACATAATTTAGGGGAACAAGGTGAATAACTGAAAGTAGAAAGCTGAACTTGAAGGAGGCACAGTAAAGTATAAGACTAAGGAAAAGACATTACAGGGGCAGAAGGCCGTGTAGAGAAATGGGTCCAGGTATGTATCATAAAAAGGTGTTGGAACTGCAATGTGGTTGAAGCAGGGGGGTTAGCAGGGTAGTAAGGTTTACAACAGAAGAATGGTGGGGAGTGGAAGTATTTAACAATTGAAGGGTTGGAAGAGGAACCAGGGTGAAAAGTATGAGAAAGAGGCACAGGAGAGAGATACAAAAAGAGATCATGTTTCCTGTTTTAGAGTAGGGCTTAAATGGGGGGTGTAGAAAGGAGGAAGAAAGCTGGGAGCAGGGTGGATCAGTGCTGACCTCCAAAGGGAGGTATGTAATCTGTACTAAGTAAACAGACTACAATGGGACAGTGAAGTTTATGTTACCCCTAGTGGCCCAAAGCTTTAACGAGCAAATGGGTGAGAAAAAAAATTAAGCTTATAATTGGATAATCAGCTAAATTCTGTGATGGTGGATAAGGCAGCCAGAATAGACACATTGGGGTTGGTCACATGGAGTAATATGTCATCTGAATATGCAGATAACTGTAAATTCCATGCCCCAACTCATATACTGTACCAGTCAGATCAGAATTATTCTTGAGCTTCAATATCAAGTGCTCCACATACAAATTAAATAACAGGGGAGACAAGGTTCATCTTTACTGGGTCCCCAAAAACAAAGGAAAAATGGGGAAAAACTCCATTATAATAGATTCGGGCACACCAACATGAGTACAAAACCCTAATCCATTAACGAAAACCAGAGGGAAAACCAGTTGCCTCCAACATAGCAAACAAAAAATCCCAGCTGACCCTGTTGAAGGCTTTCACTGCATCCAGGGAAACCAGGGCTACAGGGACACTGAAATCAGTGGATGTGAAGAAAATGTGGGACAATTTACATAGATGATCATATGATGAGCAAGATGGCATAGAACCAACTTGCTCACTACTTATGAGCCCAGTCCAAACTGCACTAATTCTATAAGACAATATTTTAGCCAATATCTTAATGTCATAATATATGAGAGAGATAGGCCAGTAGCTTGCAACATCATTAGGGGACTTACGGGGCTTAAACAACAAAATGATCATGGCCTCCAGAAGAGTGCCATCTGAGATACCAGGATCATATAAAGAGAGGAAAAAGCAGTGCAATACAGGGATAAGTTCCTTGGCATATATTTAATAAAAATTGGGGTTAAGGCCATCATACCCCTGTGCTTTATCAAGTGGTAAGGCTTTAATTGCATTTAGAATTTGTTGCTGGGATAAAAGCTGAGTCAGACAAGCCTGTTGTGAATCTGTTAACAAGGGAAAAGGCATCCTGCTGAATATACTTGAAAATCTGAAGGCAAAGGATGGTTGGACAGGGGCCCATACAAAGCTTTATAAAGCATTTCAAACTCATATCAAATTTCAATAGGTGATGTTTTTTATAAAAATATAATTCACAGAGTTAATAGAAGCGATAATGCGTAATGCCTCTGCCTTCAAAGGTGCAAAGCCAGTAGGTGACGTTCTTTCTGTCCCTTGTCCACATAGGTGAAATGTGTCTTAAAAATAAAATACTCAGCCCTCTCATGCAAATAATCTGCATATTTATCACATAGAGATAATAACTCACTACTGTAATCCTCTGAAGACTTAGGATTCAGATGTTTCTCCATCTCCCTTAAATGATCCAAAATAACAGAGGATTCTGTTTCTCTCTGATGTTTCCTTTTAGCCACAAGACAAATAAATTCACCTCTGATAAATAACTGAAATGCACTAAATTCCATAGCCATTTCTCAATAGAAGCTGCGTTATGGGAGATGAAGACTTGCATCTGTTCCCTAAGTCTAGTAATTACAAATTCCTCCTTTAAGACTTGGTTGTTTAATTTCCATAGAGTATCTTTCAGGAAATCTGACACCAATCTATGCTTTAACCACACCATAGAGTGATCAGAGAGGACTTGTGGGGCTATCTCACCACTCAGCACTCCATCTATATTATTCTGACTGATCAGAATATAATTGATTCGGGAGAAAGAACCATGTGGTGAAGAACAGAATGAATATTCCCCAGCATTAGGTTATAAAATGTGCCTCGGGTCACATGATCCCAAGGAATCAGTCAGATCCCAGATGGAGAGATGAGCAGGAGATAGTCTCGCTTGATTTTTGCCTGTCTTGCCTAGATCCTGGGTAAAAGAAATGTTCCATCCTCCTCCTCCTATGATAAAGGGAACCATAAGAAATGGGGCTAAAAGACTGGCCAGTTCCATAAAAAAGGAGAGTGTCTCTACATTGGGCCAGTAGACACTACCCACCAAAACCTCTGTATGATCTGGGCTACCTTATGCAAAAATACACCAGCCCTGGGGATCTTCAAGACTTTGTGTACACCGAAAACTAAATTTGTTTGAGATTAAAATGGCAACTTCTTTATTATTAGTGCTATTACCAGCAGCATAGACTTGGCCAGTCCCTTGTCTTGTAAAAAGAGAGCCCTCAGTAGCTAACAGATGAGCTACCTGCAAATAATGTGATGTTACACTGCAATTGCTTCAGACGCCAAATAATTTGATACCTTTTAGTTCTGGAGCGAGCGCACTTCACATTCCATGAAGCATATACAATAATATTTGATGTATAAAACTCTCAGAAGGAAGAGTGGAATTTTACGTCCTTCTAAGTACTGATCCAAAAATTAAACCACAAAATAAACCATCCACCTCCTTCCCCTCCTAAGCCCAACTCACCACTCCCCCTAAAAGTATACCACTGTTTCATTTCCCTAGAAAAAAAGGAATATTACCACAGTTATGAACAAAATCCCCAACCCATAAGAGATTCTAGAATAAAACAGTGCAAGACAGCCTTAACAGAATAAAAACATCCCACCCCTCCCCATAATTCCAGCTAAAGCAGCCCACAAGAAAACCAGAACAACAAACCAAGAGACCCTGGGCCCAGTTGGCAATCCCTCCCCAAATTTCTGGGGCATGGTAAACGCACCGCTTATCAGGCTAATCCCCAGTTATGCTCTCAACCAAAATCAAGCACACTTCTAAAAGAAAAAACATCCTTATTCAAGAAAAAGCTTGCAGTACCCTACTCAAGTCCTGGCACTAAGTAAACATGTATACAATATGAACAGGTTTTCAAACAAACAAAAGCATCAGGTATATAAGTTATTGTAAACACAGTAATGCATAATTATTTTTTAATGCATAGTTTATTAAAAGATAACCACATAATAAAAATAGAACAATATGAATAACTCAGAAATACACAAAAAAGATACACTAACATATAAAAGATAATCAGCAACAACAGTAATTGCAAAAACAATAGCACTAACAAACTCAGCAAGCTCTGGCTCACTGGAGAAAAGAAAAACAAAAAGGGGGTTGTAGGTTTAAATACAATTTATGTTGGGTGGTGTGCTAATGGCGTCCCATCTTGACCAATGAGTAATGCATAATTCTGAGCATCAAAAACAAACTGCATACATGGTCTAATCAAGAGTGCAGTAAGAACACATGACCATCAAGTCATAGAATCGTAGAAACCTACTGGCAGAAAAAGACCATCCAGTCCATCCTGTCTGCCCAAAATAGATAGCCTACCCCCTCCTGCTCTCCAATCTCCCACCTCTCTGCCCTGTTTCTCCTCCTCTGCCTAGTCCCATGTAGTTGTCCCATGCTCTTTTGAATTAATCAACTATATCCACCCCCATGACCCATATTGGCAACCTGTTCCATGGATCTACATCCCTCTCTGAGAAGTAACACCCCCCTATGTCCCTGCAAAAACTCCCCCCTTCCAGCTTGAACACATGGCCTCTGGTAGTTTTGTTTCACTCAGCCTTAAGATGCTACTTACAGTACCTTTACTTTATTTATTCCCTTCATTTATTTGAAGGTGTCCACTGTAGCTCCCCCTTCCCTTCTCATCTCCAGAGTGTATACAGATCAAGCTCCTCCAGCCTCTCCCCATATTGCCTCCCCTGCATCATCTTGGTTGCCCTTGTCTGGACCTTCTCCAGTCTGTCACTGTTACCCTACAAGTGGGGACACCAGAATTGTATTCCATACTAGAGTGGCACATACATGGGATATCTTCCTCTTTACACAGGAGACTCCTGTTTTTTTTGACTGAACTCCTTCCCTCCATTCTGGGAAACAAAATCTCCTGCTTAAGTAAAATTCTGTCCAAAATATCCATGTTTTTTTGGCAGATAAAGACACATAAAAATTTAATCAGTGATGAACAATGTATCTGATAACGTTATATAACTAGTTGTTTGTTCTTTTTAGTGCTTATTCTTGACAAAATGAAATACATTAACTTTTTGTAATGACTTTTTTCTTATTTTTTTGATGCCATTTAAGGACAAACTCACGATATTGCGGCATCTCCCTACTAGCAGGCCATTCTCTCTCCTAATTTGACCCAAATCTCCCTCTTAAACAAGTTGGACATATCACGTGTATGGTGGCATGATCATCACCCTCTTCCTACTTGTGAAGCCCCTCCCCATGCACGCCAATATTCTTGTTGCTTTGCCTTCCACTTGATCACACCAATTCCTAACCTTTAAGGTGCCAGAAATCCAAATTCCCTAGGTCCTTTTCTTGACCTGCAGTGCCTTCCACCCAAGCCAGTATGTAACCCTTGGGTTATTAGGACTTGTATGCATTATTTTGCACTTTTTTGCATTGAATTGGAGTTGCTACCTTTCCAATCACTCCTCCAGCTTGAGTAAATCCTGTCCCATTTTCTCCACCCCACATGGAGTATCCACTCTGTTACAGACCTTCGTGTCATCTACAAACAGAATGTCTTCCTATTTAGACCTTCTGCCAAGTCCCCCACATATACATAAAACAATAAGGGACCCAGCACCAATCCCTGTGGAATCTCACTTATAACCTCTAGGTCCTTGGAATGCTTCCCAGTGACCACTACTCTCTGAGTCCTCCCTCTCCAGCCAATCCTCCACCCAATTTGTAAGCTTGGATCCCATTCCTAAACTGCTTAACTTGCTACCAGCTGCCTGTGTTGGACGGAGCAAATGCCTTCCTGAAATCCAGATAGGCCACATATACTGCTCCCCCTCCCGATCATACACCTCTGTTACATCCTCAAAGAATTCAATCTAGTTGGTCTGACATGACCTACCACCTGTAAACCCATGCTGGCTGTCATCAAATAGTCCTTCCTCCTCTAGGTGTCATACCAGTCTTTCTTTTATGAAAGCATCCATTAGTTTATCTACTACAGAGGTGAGACTGACTGGATGGTAGTTGCCTAGTTCATCCATAACTCCCCCCTTGTATAGTGGTAACACCTCAGCCTGCTTACACTCCTCCAGAACCCTCTCCAATTCGAGAGATAAATTAAACAATGAAGCAAGAGGCTCTGACAGTTCCTTCCTTAATTCCCCAAGTACCCCTGGATGCACTTGATCTGGCCCCATAGCTTTATCAATTTTTATTTTTTCCAGCTCTTTTAACACCCTAGCCACCATGAAGGGGCATATGTCCACCTTCTTACTCACTCTTCCTCTTCAGCTTTATACAGGCCCCCCTCCTTCTTTCTTGACCATGAATACTGATGAGAAGTAGTCATATGGAGATATGAACATATGAAATTGCCTGCAAATGAAGGTCTTAAGGTCTATTGAGTCTACTCAAGTGTACAGCTAACACCCTTATACTGCAGCTGCCCCTCCCTCCCTTCGTCTGATGCTCCCTCTTACCCTGCCCCACCCCCTTTTGAAGCAGCCTACTGTTCTACAGGATATCACTTCTGCAGGCAATGCATTCCACCCTGACACCACCATTTCCATAAAAAAGTGTCTTCTCATTTCTCTCCTGAACCTTACCCTTCCAATCTCAGTTCGTGACCGCAAGTGTCCCTACCCCCTTAACATAAATAACCCCTCTATGCCTGTTTTGTTAATGCCTTTCATGTACTTGAACATTTCAATCATATCCTCTGGCTCTCCTCTCCTCCAGCAAGTACATGTTCAATTCCCTCAGTCTGCTCCCGTAAGGCATGTCCCCTAGTCCCTAGATCATCTTTGTTGCTCTGTGCTGCACCCCATCCAGCAATGTAATGTCCCTCTTCAGGTATGGACACCAGCATTACATGCAGTACTCCAGGTGTGGCTGGACCAGCAACCTATAAAATGGAAGGATCGCATCCCCTCTCCTTGAAGATATACCCCTGGTAATACAACCCAGCATTTTGTTGGCCATTGCAGCTGCCTTCCTGCATTGCACTGAGTTGTTTATCGAGTCCCTTATGATCACCCTCAGGTCCTTCTCTTCTTCTGTCATGGTAAACTGCACCCCTCCCTCAACTGATAGCCCCTTCATGTTTTTTTTTTGTCCCGAAATGCAGCACCTTGCACTTTTTGGCATTGAACCCCAGCTGCCAGGTTTTTGACCAGGTCTCCAACTTTGCCAGATCATCCTGCAACCCCTTCCACCCATCCAAGATATTCACAACCACTCCCATCTTGGTGTCACCTGCAAACAAACTGATCTTGTGCTTGATGTCTTTCGAGATGTCTGACATTAATAGCCCAAGCAACACCGGTCCCAACACAGAGCTCTCCGTACCCTGCTTGTCACTGGTCTAGGAGATGAGAGCTCCCCACTTACCACCACCCTCTGATGTCTCAGTATTCATTTAGTACATTTGCCTTTTCCTCATCCCCTTCAACTAGTGCACCCTTCCCCTCCTGCAAATAAAAATGAGTGTCCCTACTAGAATAAGTAAAAGGAAAAAAGGTAGAAGTTCCAATACATACCAGCTGCAGTCCAACTAAAATTTACCATCATAATAAATCAAAGTGGACTATACAAAATGTTCCCTTTTTAAATGGTGGTAATTCAAACATTCACCTGCCTTTGAGGAAGTGCTGTTGAAGTGGGAAACATGTTAGGTGGTTTATGTTGGACTGGAGTTGGGGTCCAACAATCCAGCATAGCGTTCTTATATTCAGACAGCAAAGCTTGTGTTTCAAGGGATTTGCCACACACTTTGCGTGCATTAAGGACACCAGTACAGTTGCTGCACAAGGTAACCTACTCTTGCTTATGCAATTTTTTTGGATGGCCAAAATGTAAAACAGCGTATGTGTTTCTCACTGGTTTCAGCCACAACTTTTGTTTTACTAATTGACCTTTGTGGTTTAGGCACAGTGGTTACCAGTTGCAGCTCACATCTTTTACAGGACTGACTAGTAGTTCCTGTAGACTAATAAACTGTTCAGTCTGTGTGGGGACAGCCAGTTAATCTATACTGTCACTGTTCAGTTCATTGTAGGTGGAGTGACATCTTATTTAACTGTATCATTTCTGTGAGTTCAGTAGCACACCTGATCAGTCAGTGGGCAGCATTTTTATTGGATGCAGTTGTAGTGGACAGCTGCTTTATGTGGACAAATCTGAGCTGGCAAAACCACCTTTTATATAAACAATACAAAATTCAACAGTTTTTGGCAGACTTTGTAAGCTGCTTTAACTAACACTTCAGATGACTTACTGTGCTAAATAGCAGGGTTTCTCAAAGATGATAATCATGGCAATTAATGGTAATTAGAACTTCTACTTAAGACCCTGAAGCTCTGCCTTCTCAAGTTCATCTCTGTGCCTATCTCTGACTGTGCTGATCTGACATCCTTGCAAATATGGCTTCCAGGCATTCTGCCAAAAAAAGCAGAACTCATTAGCCCCCTTTGTGCTTTGTGCTGTACATCGTATGGCACAGGACACAAAGCTGCATGGCCATAAACACACATGTTGGAAAGGACACAAGGGCAGCATATCCTTTCTGTTCTTTCCCGGTATGATTCCGGGGTCTTTACCCAAGTGTGCCTACAATGTTACCAAATTCCCCATTTTTGAGGTTAGTCTTATACTGTGGACTGGAACTTCATAGAGTAGGTTAACTTCATGAATTGCAATGAATTTGCAAATTAATCTGCATAGCAAAGTTAGCCAACTTCACATGCCTCTACTCCTTGGGGAGTGGATTAACTAGTATGTCTGGGAGACGATGGCTATCCACCCATGAAGGGCCACCCTCAGGGTTGGGAGCAGATCCAGAGGAAGAAGGAGGGACACAGATGGTAATCCAGATGTGCTTACCCCTATTATGGTGCGTGCAAGGCCCTTGTCATCTCATTATAGCAGCTCAAAGGGCTTTCTCTTTTTTTTCTCCTTGGGCCGGTGCCAATGAAGGCTGCCACACCAGAACACATGCCAAGCACGCATGAGCTGCCCAAATCTGGATCCAGCCACCACCACCACTTATGGAAGGGGCCTCCTCCATACAATGCCAGCTGTGGTCACCTTGGTAGCAGTACTGTAGTAGAGTGTTGCCCACTTCCTGCTGGAGGAGGAGAGTAACTGCTGGGATGTACGATCGTCCTCCTTTCTTGCCAGCCCACAATGATCAGGGCCCGCTTTTGAACCTGGGTCACTGGCATTTCAAGTAGTAGTGCTTGCGCAGTGCTGATGGGCCACTGAATACTGAATTATAGGTGGTAGTTGGGAATTGAATCTTCCAACAGATAAGGCCTGTTGTACCCACCCAGTCTGCCCATTTTTTTAACTTTCTTTTTTTGCTGTAGACCCAAATTGATCTACGTTGCCATCTCTTTCCCTCCCTTCTTTACCTCTGTGATTCCCTTGTGCCTCACCCAGGCATTTTTGAACCCCACCACTGTTTTTGCCCCACTACATCAGTTGGAAGGCTGTTCCAGGCATCCACCACTCTTTCTGTGAAGAAGCACTTTCTCACATCCCTCCTGAGTTTCTACCCCTCTAGCTTCATAGCATGCCCCATTGCTCTAGAGCACCTTCCACTCTGTACCTTATTAATCCATGTAAGGTATTTAAAGGTCTCTATCATATCCCCCCTCTCCCTCCATCCATCCTTTCCTCAAGGGTGTACTTATTTAGCACCTTAATCCTCTGCTCATAGTGCTTTTCATACAGACCCTGCACCATTTTGGTATCCCACCTCTGGACCCCCTTCACTTTATCTCCTTACTAAGAAGTTGTCTCCAGAACTGGACACAGTACTCAAGGTGAGATCATACCAGTGATCTACATAAGAGAAGCACCACCTCCTTCTTCCTGCTGGCAATGCCCCTTCTTATGCACCCCAGTATCCCACTAGCCATTCCAAATGGCTTGCCACAGTGCCTGGTCACCAATGTGTCATCCAATATGATTACCCTTAGCTCTCTTTCCTGCTTAGCCTTTGCTAGTATCACTTTGTCCATTTTGTTCACCACTCTTGGTTTCTATGGCCCAAGCACTTTACTTTGCACTGTTTTGCATTAAATCCCAGCTGCCATACCCCTGGCCACTCTAGTTTTTTCAGATCCATATTCAGTCTTTACACACACACACACACACACACACACACACAGTGTAAACTCTGTTGCAGATCTCAGTTTCATCCACAGAGAGGCAGACCTTTCCTTCAGTTACTGTGCTCTGTCACTTATAAAGAAATTGAAGAAGACCAGTCCTAGAACTGATCCCTGAGGCAAACAACTGCTCACCCTCCCTTCCTCAGATCAAACGCCATTTACCACTACATTCTGTGACTTAACCCCTACCTGTTATATACCCAAGTTACCACCTTATTGTCCATTCCTAAGTTCCCAACTTGCTAATAAGTCTTCGATGTGAGACAGTGTTGAATGTCTTGCCGAAATACAAGTTGGCAACATTCACAGCTGTTCTCTGCTCTAACTCCTTGGACAACCAGTCAAAGAAATCTATCAGATTTGTTTGCCATGACCGTCCCGCTGTGAAGCCCTGTGGCTTGGATCCTCTAATCTACTGGATACAAGATATACCACAATCCTTTCTTTTACTAGTGTTTCCACCAATGTAAGGCTGACAGGCGAATTATTGCCCCTCTCTTCACTGCTACCACTTTTGTGAAGTGGGGCTACCTCTGCCCTTCTGCAATCCCCTGGGATCATGCCATTTTCATTGAAATGTTAAATAGGTCAGTCAAAGGTGCAGCTAGTACCTTCCTGAGCTTTGTCAGCACTCTTGGATGTACCCGTCAAGCCCCATAACTTTGTCCACCTTCAGGTTAGCAAGTGCTTTCCAAACTTTCTCTTTAGAGAATGGACTAGGGTCCATTTCCATCCCATCAAAACTCCTGGTGCCTTTTCTTGGTCCCTCCCCTTCCCCTTCTACTTTGAATACTAAGCAGAAGTATTTCTTCAAGATGTTTGCCTTTTCTTTGACCCTTTCCATACATTCACCCCCTTTTAAACATGCGATCCCTTCCTTTTCCTACTTTTCTCACTAACATACACAAAAAATGTATTGTCCCTTTTTGATTCTCCCTGAGCTTTCTTTCCTCAGTTTACACCTCTGCAATCTTTACTGCTTTGCCTGCCTCCCTCTGTTTTCCCAGATACACTTCTCTATCATTTTCTCTTGGGGTCCCCTTATAGGATATATAATGAAATCTAAAAACTCTGTGTCCCAACGCTGACAATCCTGATGCCGAGTGTCCAAAACATGGGTGCCTGACATCGGGATTTTACCCACAGCAAACATTGTTTTTTATTTTTCGGTGGACTTTACCCATCGCATCCCCCCTTCCCAATGTGGGTGACTTTATCACCACACTTCCATACTAAACAGAACCAACTCTGCTGCGGATAAAATCCAGACATTGGAAAACAATGTTTTGGGCAACTAGCACTGGGATTGTCAGCGTCGAGAAACAGAGTTTCAAGATTTTAAATGGATACTCCTTTATATCCTCAAAATAATACTTTTTTAGTCTTTACCTTTTCTGCTACCTCCTTTGAGATCCATAGTGGTCTCCTCTTTCTTTTTGTTTTGCTTACCTGCTTGGCACAGAGGTCCATTGCCTTCACTATGCCCTCTTTTAGTTTGGCCTGCTTTTCCTCCACCCATGGTCATCTCCCACTGCCAAGTCATTCCTGAGGCATTCACCCATCTCTGTAAAATTGCCCTTCTGAAGTCCAGGACACATGCCATTGTGTGGTTGGATTCCACAGCTGTTCTCACACTGAATCACACTGTATGAAGACTGCTAGTCCTTAGATGGCTCCCCACCATGAAATCCACAATACTATCTCTGTTACTAAGCACTAGATACAGTATTGTGCTATCAAAAGTGGGTTCACTGACTTGTAGCCTGAGCAGTGCCCACCTGCATGGAGTCCAGGAGTCCATGCTTCTATCTGAAGCTGCCACAGAGATGCTCCACACCACCTTCAAGATTGCTTTGCTACATGTAAAACCCTACATGGATTGGGCCTGTCTACATGAAAGTCCTTTTGGCTTTAAATGCTCTGAGCCAATGTGTCCACTCCTCCAGTCTGAAGCAACCTGGGGACAAGCCTTTTTCATTGGTGACAATCTCCATCTGGAACTCCTTGTCAGACCACCAAAGGAATTCCATCTTGACAGAGGTGTTTAAATGGGGCCTGAAAAGCCAGTTTTTTTAATTAGCATATGGATATGCTTCATCACCCATAGAAAGACTCCTGTTAGTGGCATGGAAGTGTAACCCTGACTGGTGTACCTAACTGTGTGTCACTATCTGACATTCCTTAGAATGTCAACATGTGTTGACTTTCATGGTTGGTAGGAAGGTGAGGAACCAGACCACAGAAAAATGGCCTCTGACTAGACATGCTGGATAATGGCCCACCTGCTCTGATGCCACCATTCTCCTCAATGTACAACTGCAATCCCCTGCAAACTAATGTGCTCCTCCATGACTGTAACAGGGCAACCCCACTCCACCAACTGATTACATCAAATGGGAGCTATTATAAGAACCAGCAGCCTGTAAACCTGACAACATGACTGGCAAGTGAGCCTTGCAGTTGCAGGGCCTGTTGTGCCCACAAAAGTGGGGTGTCTATGGATGTAACAGCTCAAGTGAAGAAACAAAAATATATAAATATATATTTTGGTGCATTGTTTCACACACCAAGTCTTGAACCTGCTTTGTATTCACAACTGCGCCTATGCACAGTGGGACAAACAACCCCTTGACTATACTGCCTCTTCTCTCTCTGGGTGGGCAGGGAGGGCTGGGGCAGTCATTCAGCCACTTGCTCATTGAATTTACAATTTCAGTTCCTGTACTGTCCCACAATCCCATGGTGTGTGCAGAGTAAGGGATCCACTATGGGACCAGGACTGGCATCTGACTGGATGCCTGCCTATGTCCTCTGATCCTGTCCCCATGTAGCAGCGCACTGGGAGGGGTACAGCCACAAGCAGGCAATTGGAAGTGGCCTGCATTTGTGAATGCCAGCCACCGTGTGCCTATCTGTGGGTGCAGAGCTGTGTGGGACAGGATCAAGCTTCTCATACATATGTAGCTCACATTAGTGCATAGTTTCCAACAAGATATTCCAGAGTGTGCATTGTGGTGGGATTAGAGCACATCTCAGGAGGCTTAAGGCACTTGGGTTTGACACGTGCATCACTACACATCATAAGTGTCTCTGTATCCCACCACAATGCACACCCCGTCATGTCTTATTGCTTAAGTGACATTCTACATGGAAATAAGTGCATTTCTGTATCTAACGAAATGGGCATTAAAAATGGGAAAAATGCTTCTTTAACATGTAGAAATAAAAACCATCTAATAAGTAATTAATAGCAACACTTACCCGTCACTGATTTTGCACAGTCCTTGAGGCTAAATCCAGATATGGTTGTTGACGTGAGAGTTACCACTAATGGGGACACTAATGTCAAACTGTATTTCCTATTACATGATTTCCTAAACAAACAAACAAGCAAATTGCTGTTAATAATCTGGAGAAGAAGGCTCTTTTTCAGTGTCTATTGCTTTTTCTGTCCCCAAATATAATTGCATATTATCTGTGTCTTCTATAAATTACAGCAAAACATTACCCTCCATCCAAAATGCCAGAAAATAATATCGTATAATATGTTGTATTTTTGAATCATAGGAAAGTCAGGTCAAATATTAATCTTCTTTTGCGAGCCTGTTTCATCCAACTTTGCTAATAGACAATATAGTAGGTGCTGTAAAGGTACTGGGAGACATACCTGTTGCAAAGCTAACACCTGCAATTTATAAATTTGTACATTTGCAGAAGAATTTAAATTGTTATGCAAAATGTTTACATTTAACAGTGCCATCAAATGTCTACCTGTAGCACAAAATGTGAGGTTGTGGAAATTGCAAGTCTACTTGTGGTTGATCTGTGCCAAACTGGAATCAGACATATTTGAGTCTTGTGCTCAAGAAACATTTAAGTTGTCAGATTCAGCTGCTAAGCATCATCTCATACTTAATAGCTCCTTGTGGCATGTTTCTCTATTAAAGGAAACTAAATACTGTACCAGTACACAGAAGGAGCTACTAAAACCTTTGGCAACTGGTTAAGTCCAACTAGGCACAGGTGCTTGTTTTCAGTAGCAAAATTAGCCAAACATGGTCCAACTTGTTTTGTTTATTTAATGTATTTGTTAATTCATTGGCATAACTGTTAAATAATCTTCACGCATTGCACTGACGTGTATTTTACAGATAATTCATGTTAATTTTTACTGCTCAGTTTTTTTCTCAGTATTCACAAAAGAAGAGGAGGGGGAGGTACTTAAACCAAACAACAGAAACACTCTGGATATGGGGATCGATATCAGTCTTTTCCCAGAAGAAAGGGTCCTGAAAGAACTCCTAAAACTGAATGTGGACAAAGTAATGGGACATGATACCATTCACTCCCAGAATTCTAAAAGAACTAAGTTGAGAACTAGTAACACCACTGAGTACCCTTTTTAACAAATCATGGGAGGATGGTGTAGTACCTGAGGACTGGAAGAGAGCAGATGTGATTCCCTTTCACAAAAATGGGAGCAAAGCAGAGGCAGAAAACTACAGAACTGTTAGTTTGACCTCAGTGGTAGGGAAAATCATGGAATCACTTCTGAAAGAAAGAATTGTTGAGCACCTAGAGGTCAGCAAGGCACAGGACCCAAGGCAGCATGGATTCATAGCGAGAAGGTCATGTCAGATGAATCTAACAGATTTCTTTGACTGGGTGTCCAAAGTAGTAGACCAGGGAGGGGCTGTGGATGTGACCTACTTACATTTTAGCAAGGCATTTGACACAGTACCAAAATATTAATATTCAAGTTAGCCAGCCTGGGAGTGGGTCCCAAGGTGGTAGTCTGTGTAACAAATTGGCTGGACAACAGGACACAGAGGATAATAGTAAACAGAGCACACTCTGGAGATAGGGGAGTTACTAGTGGGGTACCATAGGGTTCAGTATGTGGACCAGTACTCTTTAATGTCTTTATAGGTGACATTGCAGAGGGGTTGGAAGGAAAACTATGCATCTTTGCAGATGACACATAGATCTGCAACAGGGTTTATACACAAGGGGGGATGAGAAGGGACTTGGCAATGCTGGAGGAATGGACAAAAGTATGGCTGCTTAGATTCAATGCAAAACAGGACAAAGTAATGCACCTGGGAAACAAAAACCCAGGGGAAGAATTTACAATGAGGGATACTAACAACAAGAAAAATGGAAAGGGTCCTGGGAGTACTCACATCAGATGACCTTAAGGTAGGCAAGCAATGTGAGAAGGCAGTAAGGAGGGCTGAGGGGATTCTGGGATGCATAGGGAGAGTCATCACCAGTAAAAAGCAAGACTTTGTCATCCCTCAGTACAGACAGTTGATGAGGCCCCATCTAGAGTACTGTGTGCAGTTCTGGGAACCCCACCTCTGCAAGGACATAGACAGAATGGAGGAAGTCCAGAGGAGGGCAGCCAAAATGGTGCAGGGTCTGCACCAGAAGCCATATGAAGAAAGACTAAAAGAGCTTAACATGTATACTCTTGAGAAAAGTAGGGAGATAGGGAACATGATAGAAACCTTCAAGTACCTCAAGGAAATCAACAAAGTCCAAGAGGGTAACATATCTCAGAAAAAGAGATGCACAAGAACAAGGGGGCACAATTTGAAGATAGAGGGGGGACGGCTCAGGGGCAACGTGAGGAAGTATTTTTTCACAGAAAGGATTGTGGATGCATGGAACAGCCTTTCTGAGGAGGTTGTGGGGTCACAAATAGTGGGAGAATTCAAGAATGCATGAGACTGACATAAGGCAATTATAGTGGGGGGTAGCAGGGGGTAGGACGGGGGTAAGGTGGAAGTAGACTACTGGTAGATTAGGATCTGCAGCTTATCCAATAGGTAGGGAAATGAACAGACAAGAGGGGCCAAGCAGTTCCTTTCTGCCATCAAAGTCTATGTGTCTGTGTTTCTGCTGCTCTGTGAGCTGCCCTCCTTGATTATTTTACTCATTCTTTAAAATACAAATACGCTGCTACTAGTGACTGTTTCACAACTGTACTATTATCATCATGGTGTTTTGTACTGACTTTCTTCACCTTTTATTGGTGTCAGTAGCGACCTCTGGGGGTAGATGATTAAAAGGTCCTGGGCTCTAGCCCCAAACCAGGAACTTGGGGTATTACCCATAACGGATGCGGTAGTACAGTATAAGTGGGTACTGTACTCCTGAGGGGCCATCCTTTAGATGAGACATTAAACCGGGGTCCCTTCTGCCCATCTCTGGTCACTGTGCAGGTGGAAGTAGAAAAAGACCATGACTGTTATCGATGAAAAGTAGAGCAGTTTCCTCGATGTTGTGGCCAATATTCTCCCATAAATAAAATAGTTCCATATAACCCCCTTCCCCAGAAACATGCAGTTACAGTGGTGTGCCTTTCCTGGTCAAATAAATAAATTCATAAGTGTCTAAATTGTTGTAACCACTCTGTTCTTTGTATCTTGTGGTCCATTTGTTATACCCCAAAGTTGAGGTCCCCCAGTACCCCAGTAGTTCCCTGTAGTCCCCAGTCTCCCCAGCGTACTCCAGTATGGGTTCCCTGGAGCCCCATTTGTTTAGGTGACAGGGTGAGGGGGCCTAAATGAAGTGCTGGAGTCCCTGCAAAATAAACTACATCCCTGAAGTTTGAAATATTTGTTTTTCTGTTTTCTGCAGCCTGCCCAACTTTAGCATGAGCTTGTGCCATCTCAAGCCCTCCTCATGCTGAACAGCCCTGAATGCCAGGGAGGGTTCCTTGGTGGCTAGTAATGGCCTTTTTTAAGCACAGAGTTTTTATTCGGTGGCCAGTGGCAGCAACAGTTTGGTGAGTGCTCTTAGGCACCCCATGAAGAAAAGTAAAGAAAAGAAGAATCAAGGTTGTGGCAGAGGGCAAAGATAGAGGATGCAGGGAGATAACAGCAAAAAGGTAGAGTGTACCTGCAGTCCTCCTCTGGCACTGGCATGTTAGTCTGGCAGTTCAGCAGAGTTGTGGTAGTCATCCAGTGGTCAGGGGATTCCCCAGCAGCAGCAGTAGTCAGTGGCCATTGGGATCCACAGTGTGGGTTCAGTTTACCCCGCTAGTTTTTAATTTTTTCATTTAATTAAAACAAAGATTCCAGTCCCTCGTTGGCGGTGCCCACAAGTGGGGCTGCATCTCCAGAACCTGCATCAGGCCAGCAGAGGGGAATGTTGGGTGCAACAAGGCCCCCAAGTCATCCCTCCTACTGCCTGTCCACCTGCAGCCTGGCTCCAGCACCTTCCAGCCAGCCAGTGCATCTCCTCCCTCCACCTCCTTCTCCCTTCAGCTTCTCCCCGGGTCAGGGTGGTAAGTCAGTGGCAGCACCAGTGATAGGTGCAGAACACCAGGGCTTTAATTAAATACATCAGATCAAGTTCACTTCTTTTTTTAACTTTCTTTTATTTTATCATTATTGTTTAACAATAAAATAAAAGCTAAAAAACATGATAATCAAGCAACAAAAAAATGCAGTGTGGTATTCATTGCAGCCACCTATACGTATATATTCACATGTTCTTCCACAAGCAGATGCTTTAATCTCAATAAACAATACAAAAGCATCCAATGCTCATGAAAGAAAGAAGTTTTAAATGGAAGGGTGGTATATCATTCTTCTTAAAATAAGGCTAGCTTATGTGTCTCAGAGTCCAAAGTTTAGAAAATGGGGTGATTAAACTAATACAAAAATTTGATTTATGCCAAAAGCTTATATATTTTCCCCATTTGCTGTAAAATGTTCCCAAGTCATCACAAACTATATAAATTAATCTAGTAATTTGTAAATTGAGTATGACATTTGAGGTCCATTCATTAATGCTAAGGGCTGTTTGTCAAGCCAGTGAAGTACTGTAAGCTGTTTTGTGGAAATAGCAATCATAGATATTAATGCCTTGTCATTTGTCCCTTGAATCACATGTAAATTCCCCAAAATATAAGTATTAAAATTAAAGGTATATTGTATAAACATTTTACCATCTTGTTCCTTTCTAATTATATTCCGGAGGCACTATACCTTAGAGCAGTCCCAGAGGATATGCCATAATGTCCCTTCAGCCAAATTATATTTGAGACAGGTTTGTGATCCTACTAATCCAAAACTGAAAATTTTTGTGGGGTCACATATGCATTGTGCAAGATTTTATATTGTAGTAATCTTAAATTATCCGGTGGAATATACTGGTAAATATTTCACCTTAAATTGGACCATATTTGAGGACTATCATCAGTTTCACTACTCTAGTATGAAGGGATAACCGGATCAGGTGAAAATTTCAAAATCAATACAAATCTATAAAGACTGACAAAAGGGTGAGACTTGGAGGCATAATTTCCAGATTCTTTTATTAGAGCCTGGTGAACCCAAAAGCCAAGGCTTTGAACCACAAAAAGGCCTTTAAAACTATTTTAATCAGTAGAAGCTTGGGTATATATTTTTTACTTAATTTGTGATTTTCCAGCAAGAACAAGGGGGTACAATTTGAAGATAGAAGGAGGACTGCTCAGAGGTAATGTGAGGAAGTGCTGTTTCATTGAGAGGGTTGTGGATGTGTGGAACAGCCTTCCAGAGGAGGTTGTAGAGTCAAGAACAGTGGGGGAATTGAAGAATGCATGGAACAGACATAAGGCAATTCTAGGGGTTGGGGTAGGAGGAAGTAGACTGTTGCTCAACTAGGATCTGCAGTTTATCCATAAGGTAAGGAAATGGGCAGACTGAGTGGGCCAAGCTGTCCTTATCTGCTGTCAAATTCTATGTTTCTATGTAAGTTCTGAAGAGGTATTAAAGTCTCACTTTTATGAAAGAGGATACAGTGAGATTGATACCTTCGGGGAACCAGCTCAGAGGGATAATCTTTCCATTAATTTTGAAATTGGGATTATCTAAAACCATTTGATTGAAGCTACAGTAGCAGAAATATTTCAAAAAAGCAAGACTATGATGATGTACTTACTTATTTATGTACCCTTAGAGAAATTCCAGTTACAGTAGATTTTAATTTAAGAGGAATAAGACTGGGTGTGGCATATAGTATGGAGTCTGGGTGCATCTTGAACATCTTAAGTAGGCTTCGTTCTAGCTCTAACCAGACAGGAATGTAACTTCCATGATAATTACGTGAAAGTGACCATTGAATGTATTTATTAATATGAGAGGCCATATACTATAAAATACAATTTGGTATTTTAACCACTCCCTGGTCTTTAGCAAGATATAGTTTTTTGATGGCTATTCTAGGAGATTTCCTTCCCCAAATAAATTTAATAAATTCTGAATTTAGTTTTCTCAACCAGTCTAAGGGTATGAAAACATTAAGCATGTTTATAGGATAAAATAACCTAGGAAAAACATTAATTTTAATTATACTAATCCTGCCCCAGAATGAAAGAGGGAGATCTGACCATTTTATCAGGTCTTGTTTCTTGTTGAAATTAAATCCTCTAAGTTTAATTTATTAAGTTGGGATTTTTCTGGGGTAAGAGAAATGCCTAAGTATTTTAGTTTATAGGGAGATCATAGAAACATAGAAACATAGACTTTGACGGCAGATAAGGACCACTTGGCCCACCCAGTCTGCCCATTTCCCTACCCATTGGATAAGCTGCAGATTCTAGTTAACCGACAGCCTACTTCCTGCAAGCCCCCACTATAATTGCCTTATGTCTGTCCCATGCATGTTTGAATTCCCCCACTGTTTTAGACCCCACAACCTCTCCAGGAAGGCGGTTCCATGTGTCCACCACTCTCTCCGTGAAAAAGAATTTCCTCACATTACCCCTGAGCCATCCCCCCTCTAACTTTAAATTGTGCCCCCTCGTTCTTACACATCTCTTTTTCTGAAAGATGCTACCCTCCTGGACTTTGTTGATTCCCTTGAGGTACTTAAAAGTTTCTATCATGTCCCCCCATCCATCCTTTCATCAAGGGTATACATATTAAGCTCCCTCAGTCTCTCTTCATATGGTTTCTGATGTAGACCCTGCATCATTTTAGTTGCCCTCCTCTAGACTGCTTCCATCCTGTCTATGTCCTTGCGTAGATGAGGTCTCAAAACTGCACACAGTACTCCAGATGGTGTCTCACCAACTGTCTGTATAGCAGGATAACCACTTCCTTTTTCTACTTATGATGCCCCTCCTTATGCATCCCAGTTTTCCCTGGCTTCCTTACTGACTTCTCACATTGCATACCCACCTTTTAGGTCATCTGATATGACTACACCCAGATCCCTTCCATTACTGTTGTCATTAGTACCTCCCTGCTATTGTGTACTCTTCTCCTGGATTTTATTTCCCAGGTGCATTGCTTTGCACTTCTTTGCATTGAATCTAAGTTACCATATGTCTGACCATTCCTCCAACCTTGCCAAGTCCCTTCTCATCCTTTCTACCCCCCCTTGCGTATCAACTCTGTTACAGATTTTTGTGTCATCCACAAAGAGGCATACCTTTCCTTCCAGACCCTCTGCAATGTCACCTATAAAGACGTTAAAGAGGACTGGACCCAGTACTGAGCCCTGAGGTACTCAACTAGTAACCCCCCTTTCTTCAGAATGTGTTCCATTCACTATTACCTTCTGTGTCCTGTTGTGCAGCCAGTTTGCTACCCAGGCTACCACCCTGGGACCCACTCCCAGGCTGGCTAACTTGATTATTATTTTTTTGTGCAGGACTGTGTCAAATGCCTTGCTAAAGTCTAAGTAGGCCATATCCACAGCCCAACCCTGGTCTATTACTTTGGTCACCCAGTCAAAGAAATTGATTAGATTCGTCTGACGTGACCTTCCTGCTGTGAATCCATGCTGCTTCGGGGCCTGTGCCCCACTGGCCTCTAGATACTCAACAATTCTTTCTTTCAGAAGTGATTCCATCATTTTCCCCACCACTGAGGTTAAACTAACAGGTCTGTAGTTTCCTGCTTCTGCCTTGCTCCCACTTTGTGAAGGGGAATCACATCTGCCCTCCTCCAGTCCTCAGGTACCACCCCATCTTCCCATGATTTGTTAAAAAGTGTGGTTAGTGGTGTCACTATGTCCTCCCTTAGCTCTTTTAGGATTCTAGGGTGAATTCCGTCAGGCCCCATTGCTTTGTCCACCTTGAGTTTTAAGAGTTCTTTTCAGTACTCTTTCTTCTGTAAATGGACTGGTATCAACCCCACTATCCAGAGTGCTTCTACTGTTTGGTTTAGGTAACTTCTCCTCTTCCTCTTTGTGAATACTGAGCAAAAGTATTCATTCTGTATCTCTGCCTTTTCACTGTCTCCTCTGCCCACCTCCCTCTCCTTTTATTAATCTTCACTATCCCTCCCTTAACCTTTCTATGCTCTAATGTACCTATAAAAGGTTTTATCCTTCTAACTGAGTTGGCTATCTTTCCTCAGTTTGGCTTTTGCTTTTCTGATTGCCTTCCCACTTCTTTTCTGCTTTAATTGATACAATTCCTGTCATGCTCCGGCCTGTGATTCCTTATACTTTTTGAATGCAGCCTTTTCTCCTTAACCTTCCCTGACACCTCTTTGAGAGCCATAGTGTTTTTATTCCGCTTTGTTTTCTTTGTTTGTTTCACACAAGGCTTGTTGCCTCCATGATGGCAGTTTTGATTTTCTCCATTGTTCTTCCACCCTCCTTTCTGGCCATTTGCTAATGCATTCCTCAAGTATTCACGCATTATGCCAAAGTCAGCCCTTCTAAAGTCCAGTATCCTTGTCTTTGTATGGCTTGTCTCTATGGTTGTGTTTATTGTGAAGCACACTGTGCAGTGGTCGCTTCTTCCCAGATGTCTACTGACTTCCTAGTTTGTGATCCTCTCTCCATTTGAGAGCACCAGGTCTAATATTGCCCCCTCCCGAGTGAGTTCCACCACTAGCTGTCTAAGGCATGCTCCCTGTAGGGCATCGAGAATGACCCTGCTCTTGGATGTGGCTGCAGTCCATGTCACCCAGTTAACATCTGGCATATTCAGGTCCCCCATCAACAGTATCTCCCCTTTGTCAGCCATTTTGAGAATGTCCTCTATCATTTTCTTGTCCATTTCCTCCCCTTGAGATGGGGGTCTGTATACAAACCCTGTGCGGATTGCGATTCCATTCCCTGTCTCCAAGGTGACCCAGAGTTCCTCTTGTCCTCCCCCTTTACTTTTTAGTTCTGTAGCTTTGATCCCTTCCCTTATGTAGAGAGCTACTCTACCTCCTCTTTTACCCTCCCTGTCCCTTCTGTAGATTGTGTACCCTGGTATGTTGACATCCCAGTCATGGTTCTCCATGCACCATGTTTCTGTGACTGCGACAATATCCAAGTGTTCCTCTTCCATCACGGCTACTAGCTCTGGAAGCTTGTTTCCCAGACTACGGGCATTGGTACTCATTGCCCTCCATTTAATGTTGGCTTTATCCTTTTTTACCCCATCCCTGTTCTTATTGCCCTTGTCCATCTTTCCATTTGCCCCTGTTCTGCCCTCTGTCAAGCTCTGTACCTCAGTGTTTACCCTACTACCTGCCATGTTTTGTGTGGGGAGGCTTGAACTTTCCTGTTTCCTATCATGAAAAGCCCAAGTCCACCATTTTATTCTTAATTGAAATGGAGTTGAGTGGCACAACTTCCATTTTTTCTGTACTCAGTTTATAGTTGGAAAAAGCACTGTATTCATGTATAGTATGTAGGGCAGCCTTTATTGATGAGACTGGATTAGTTACATGGAGCACTATGTCATCTGTGAAAGTGGAAATTTTTAGATGATGTTGTTTCTCACAAGCAATGCATTCAATTGATTGATTGCAATTTTAGAAAAATAATAAGGGTTCTAAATATTGTTACACAGGAGAGGAGATGGGGGCAGCCCTGACAGGTTCCAAAAGACAACTTAATTGGATCCACGATAAGCCCATTACAACTCTGTCTAGCCATAGGGGAAGAGTAAAGGATGTTATGCCAATTAACAAAAGGAGGTGGGGAACCATATCTGAGCAAAGTTAAAATGAGAAAGCCATGATGCACCCTGTCAAATGCTTTCTCTGTGTCTAATGACACCAGAGTCATAGGATCTCTGGAGCCATCAGATGCAGAGAAAATGTGAGAGAACTTTCTAATATGATTGGATGTATGTCTATTAGAAATAAAACACACTTGTTCACTGGAAACTAAAGGGTGCCATGCTTTCTTAATTCTTTGGGCCAGTACAGAGTTAAGGCTTTTAATATCATAGTTAATTAAAGGGATCAGTCTGTAACTTTCTACCTTATTCTTTGGTTTATTGGGTTTGGGGATCTAAATTAAAAGGGCTTCAAGCAAAGAGTTATCTCCTAGTTTTTTTTCCAATATAAAGTTGTAAAATGTTTGTAACAGTGGAGTAAGGGAGTTTTTAAAAGTTTTATAAAGGTTAGTGGTGAATCCGTCTGGGTCAGGAAATTTTTAAATGCTAGCCTGTCTATAGCATCCTGAATTTCCAGCAGACTTATATAATTAGTTAAAGTTTTGGCTTGGTCCAGGGTCAATGTTGTACAAGTAAATCTGCCTAGGTGTTCTTGGATCTGCACTTTAGAGGCACAGTTATTCATTAATCCATATAGTTGTGAATAGTACTTGTAAATTTCTGTTAAAATGTCTTTTGGATCAATTATCACCTCTTCCGAGTCTGAAGCTATTATAGATTCTATAACTCTGAATTGTTCCTGGTGTGTAAGCCTATTGGCTAATAGTTTGCTGGGTTTATCCTCTAGGTCTGTATATCTGGCCTTAGTTTTCAGTATAATAAATTCTGCTTTTTCTTTAGTAAGTGAAAAGAACTCAGTTTTACACTGTTTTAATTCCTGTCTCTCAAACTCCAACAGTAAGTTTTGAGCCTTGTTCTCTAAAATACAAATTATACAGGAAAGAGTTTCAGTGTTCTCTAATGTTTGTTTCTTCTTTTTGGATGCAAGCCTTATAAAGTCTCCTCTGATATAACATTTGAGGGAAGCCCAAGTAATATCAATTCTTTCAACAGTATCAAGGTTTTCAGTCCAGAAATGTTTAATTGAATGATTCATATAATTAATAATAATATACTCTTGTCTAAGAAGAGTATTATTCAATCTAAAGACAGACTGTCTGGGATAAGGCCAGGATAGTAGTATACAAAGATCAATCAAAGAATGGCCTGAGAGTGATCTGCCAAGTATTTTGGAACTTTGAACATCATTGATCCATGATTTCAAAATTAGGAAAAACTGTATGTGTGAATAAGAATTATAGACTAGTGAGGAAAAGGAAAACTTTTTGATATCCAGATACAAGGTTCTCCATGGGTCTGCCAATTCATCAATATCAATAAATTCTTGAAGTGCACATATGTCTGCTTGAAGACAAATATTTGTAGGGTTCAACCTATCTAATGAAGAATCTAAGAGTATATTCCAATCACTGCCAAGGAAAATTTTTTGTTGCAAAAAAGGAGTTAGGGCCGTTAACAATCTTAATAGAAAAAGAGGTGGTTTAACAGTATGGCCATATATAGAACCTATTACTAAAAGTGAGTGATTACGTTTCTCTAAAACTATACTGAATCTGCCTTCAGGGTTCTGTACCATCTGTAAAGGAGTAAAATGTAGTGATTTATTAATAAGAATAGCTACCCCTCCTTTGGAGGTATGACATCCCGCCCCAGAAATCTGGGTAAAATTTAGTTTTCTTAAAATATCTAATTCTAAAGTTAATAGGTGGGTCTCTGGTAGTAAAACTAAGTGATAACATAGGTAGTTAACATTGTTAAGAACCTGCATTCTTTTGACTTTAAGACGGAGACCTTTAACATTCCAAGAGGCAACTTTAAGCATGGTCATCATAAAAGGCAAAGTAAAAAGAATATTTAAACAGCAAATAATATCTGTGTTCATTACAAAATTCTTTTCAAACTCCTTAAGGATAGGGCATAACCTTCCCCCAACAAAGTAGCTCCCCTCACCCAAGAAACAACTGTAATCACAATCTAACGTTGAAATATATTTGAAGTAAAAGTCACAATAGTTAAACTAAAACAGTCATTCCCACACACAATGTCTGAAGATAATGATTCTCCCAGGTAATACCCCCCCCCCAAATAAATACTACCTCCCAACATACAGCATCTTGACAACTAAGTAATGTGATAAATAGTAAATATAAAAAATTATCAGATTCCTAACAACCCCAGTCCCATAGACTGGACACAAACCCACATTTGAATCCTGATGCTCTCTGCATTGGTCCCCCCCCCAACCCTTTATAAGAAAATAGAAATTTGCCCTACTTATTCAGATAGCTATTAACACCTTAATTATAAACCAAGCAATAAAGATGTTCTAATAGTTAACAACAGTATAGCATGAGATGAGGTGTAGCCTATCTCACTCTCCCTCCCCCCCCATCTAAAGCCCTGGAACAAATAGTTTTGGACAATTAGTCAAATTCCTAGATAAGTATGAAGTCCAATGCCCAGAACAGCATGGCTTCAGAAAAGGGCATAGTACCACCACAGCACTGTTGGAATTTATGAGTTTCATCCATACCATGCTTGACCAAGGAAACTGTGCAGGGGCAGTATTTATTGACCTAACGAAAGCATCCGACACTTTAAATCATCCACTCTTACTAAGGCAACTGCCTACTATCAGGCTTTCCAATGATGTACTGCCATGGTTTGCTAGCTACCTTGTGGGCAGGGTCCAACATGTTAGGATTGCCGGTGTCATCTCTGATGAAAAGCCAGTCTTCTCCAGAGTCCCCAAGGGGTCTATACTAGGACCATTACTCTTTTTTTTTTCCTGAACAGTCTCCCTAGTGTCCCCCACCAAAAAGTACTACTCTACATAGATGACACAGTCCTGTTCACTAGTCACCATGACACTAAACTCTTGGAAAGTCAGTTGCAGCTTGACTTCAAGCATGCTGAAGAGTTGTTTAGCACACATAAACTCATCCTGAACTATAGCAAGACTAAAGTCATGACATTCTGTAACACATGGAACAAGTACAAATCTCTGTCCCTTGCCATCAAGAACCACTTGGGGACTTCACTCAGACATGTTCCTGAATTTAAGTACCTTGGTATCACACTGGACAGTACCCTCTCTTATGCTCAGCACATAGACAATGTAGCAAAGGCTGCCAACATATGAATTGGCCTGCTTCACAAGCACTGTATGAATGCTGATGCCTTTAGACTGGCTATCTACAGTTCTGTCACTTCTGTCATTGAGTACGGTCTTGCCATCTATGGCTCTGCTCCTACAACTGCCCTCCGCAGGGTCTCAGTGTTGCTCAACAAAGCTTGCAGGTTACTGAGGGGAGATGCCCACCTAACACACTCCTGTGACCTGTATGCCTAGGCTGGTTGGCTTCCACTCCATAGTCGAATACAATACCAGACCTGCCTGCTAACCAAAAAGGTTCTTCTCAGGCTCATGCCTCCAGGTGTTAAAAAGCTCCTTACTGCCCATAACAGTACCCAGCATACATGTAATGCACAACATCAAACCTTCCAGGTTCTCAGATGCCAGACAACAATGGGACAGTGGGCATTCACACACAGGGCTCCTCAGTGGTACAACACCCTCAACAAAGAAGTGCTTTCTTCTACTACACTTGGACCCTTTAAAAGCAATCTCAAACTCCATCTCACTTCAACCACGCAATGTGACTGCTTCTCCTAAAGGGACCGCCTCTCCATCCACCTGGTCCTTTCTGACCTGCGACCTGTAACCTCTCAAACTACACTAGTGGCACCTGCTCTTTCTGCTTCACCCTGCCCTTCTCCCCCCACCTTTCTCACCCCCTTCCCCCACTACTGCACTTTACAAACATCGGTGCCTTCATCTCCAGTGCTACTTGCACTATTTCTAGCCACCCCTCCCTCTGACAGAGGCCACTCAGCCTGCCTACTTCTTCCTTACCCCCTCCTACTCTACTAACACCAACCATCCTTTACTGCATAATTCTTACTCTGAGACATGACTTCAGCTTGCCTTTGAACTCCCCCTACATTTATGACTGTAATTCTAAAGTGTGTTAAGACTGTAAATCATTGTCAACTTTGTATGTATGTTACCCTCCATCCTTTGACGTGGAACCTTTGTAAATGAGCAGTTCTTGCTCACAGGTATTTGTAATTCTAGAGTTTAATAATTAAAATAAAAATAAATAAATAAATCTAATAAAAAAGTAGACTTTATAGATAGCAGCATCCTCCAGACAATGTTATAAATAAAATAAACAAGCATTTTAAAAACACAAAAGAAGCCAGATGGGTAATATGTAAAGAGGCAAAGGAGACTGAATTACCATTTCAGTATTTAAATAGAACTATATATGCCACTGTCTGATGAACCTAACCTAAGACGTATTAGTTAAAGTGATCTTTTATCAACTAGATATGGTTAAAGTAGTTCAAAACCAAAAAGGGAAACACCCATTAAAAAAAAAACTGTGAAGAGATTAACATGGTGCAAGTACCTTTTTGTGGGAGTAAAATAAACCCTCTAATACAATATTAGGGAAAGGCTTATCATGGGGGGGGGGTAGGCCGTGGTGGGTGAGAAAGTAAAAGTCTCGCATTGGCTCTAAAATAAAATAAGATTCTAGCTGTGGAAGTCCTTTTTGTTCATCTGGCTATTCCCTCAGTCTACCAATATTTCCACTGAGAAAGTATGTGAGTTATTCCACTACTGAGCGGAAAACATGTAAACATACTAAATATCTAGGATAACAATGTGTGGACCTTTCCAATTACACATGATCCCAGTCTACTTGATTAGCTAAAGAAAGAAGAAGTAAGGAATCAGAAGCCTAAAAGCTTTCCCCACTATATGGACAGAGCCCCTTTGCCAACTGCATTCACTCAATACAGTTAATAACCCTTTAAAATGTCGGGGAGCAGGGTGGATTGTAAGACTTCCATTTAGTGAGGGGGGAGATAAGAAAGTGGGAGAGAGACACAGCACAGAAGTTGGATCTCAGCATCAGTGTTGCCTTCACTCCCTCACTAATGTAGCAATCTTTAATTAGTTGTTGGAAGGGGTCTCAGTATCTCGTAAACAGGGCTGGCAGATCTGAAATGATCATGAGGAAAGATCCAGCGTAAAGACCAAGATGACATTTAAAAAGAAGCCGGGAATGTATATTAAAATAGTTTTACATTTTGATCTGACCCCTATTTAATAGGAGTACCAAATCAACTGGATGCCACAGCTCAGATCATTAAAGGAAATGTAAGGAAGCCGTCATCTAGCAGATTGTAATGTCCAGGTGCTAAATTGAAAGTGTGCAAAGTAATTACATTCCAGACCCCCCCCCCGAGGCACCCATTCCGGCAAACACCCTTTCTGTATGAACATGAGTTATTCCCCAAAGGAAAGAATATGTATAGTGTAAATATTGAGAGAAAAAAGGGACTAGAGATAGAAATATCTCTATACCCCTTTGGAAGCCCCGAATTCCGAATATTGGCAAGGAATTGGTTAAATATAAGGGGAAAATATGTCAGACTAGAAAGAGTAAACCTTGTTCAATGTAGCAGAAGCAGTTTTAGTCAGTGTCAGTGGCTCAGCAGGTAGCACACTCGCCTCTGAGGCTGGGAGATTGGAAGGCTGTGGGTTTTAACCCTATACTAGGCACTTGGATTAATATCCCAATACTGACACTGCAGTGCAGCATGAGGGGGTTTACTGCACTCCTGAGGTGTTGTCTTTTGGATGAGATGTTAAACTGAGGTCCCATCTGCCTGTTCTGGTGGTAGTTCAGGGGGATGTTGATACCATGGCACTTCTCAAAAAGAGTAGTGGTGTTTATTAAAGAAAACATTAAACAATAATACAAACACATTTTCTGTTACATAGTCATAAGATCTGAAAACCACAGATGTTTAGACATTCGGGGGAAAGAGAAAAGAAACAATAAATAACATGTAAACCTGTTAATAGTCACAGGAATACTGCCTTATCAGACCCATTAAATTCCAAACAAAATATCTTGGTCATAAACAGTTTGTTCAATACCATAATCATACTCAATCAATCAATCAATCAATCAAATCTTTATTTATCCAGGCGATCACCGTTGAGCAAGCTCATTTACAAGGTGGACCTGCAGTTAGTCAGAGATGGGTACACATACATATATTACATAAAAGGTAGGATTTGGGAATACAGATTTACATGTGAAAGGTACCGAAAAAAAACCCAAAAAAACCATTCCATCACACTAGTGGGGAACAGGTAAGTATCATCACATACGTTAATTGTACAAAGTACATTTTTCTTATACATGTTTGAGGGTGTTGATTAACACTAGTATTTGCCAAGGGGAGGCAGGTCACAACCATTACATCCCCCAGGAACTAAATCTAACTTATACGGGGTCGCTGGCTAGGAGATTAGCCATGGCTTAGGGATGACCCAAAGATCCAAAAACAAACAGAACAGCTAATTAAGTATCATGTAGGATTAGGTAGGAGTGTTGGAGGTTCGAATGCCAAGCAAGACTGTTGGCTACTTAACATGATGGGGGATTTACAGGGTAGGTATGAGAAAGGCAGATTTAGAGAAGAGACCACTAATAGAACCACTAGAAGCTATGGTAACATTTACAGAGTTCAGTAAAGGTTTTGTCGAAAGATGCCTGAACATAGCAAAACTGACAGGAGTGCTGAGTTTCAAAGAGCTTTGGATCCTTCTCCATAGTGTGGGCAAAGCATGACTTATGGCAGCCCTACCAAAGTGGTTGTTAATCCTGGGAATTTTAAGGGAAATTATTGAGTGACTTCTTGTGCCGTAGCTACTAGGTGGACATAAGGGAAGGCAGGCAGCAATATAGTCTGGAAGTTTGTTGGAGAGAGCTCGAAAAGTCCAGATGGCTGCATTTCTATGCCTTCTGAATTGAAGCGATGACCACCCCACTGCAGTATATAGCTCACAGTGGTGCGTGGAGGATGGAAGGCCAGTTATAAATCTTAGGGCTCTGTGGTACAATACGTCCAATTTAGCAAGATGAGAGGCAGGACATTGGCCATATATAATGTCAGCATAGTCAATTAATGATAGGAATGTAGAATTAACAAGCTGTCTTTTTGCCGTCTCAGTAAGAAGATGTTTAATTCTGAAGACAAGGCCAAGCCTTTGCCTAAGTTTTTTCAGTAATTCTTCAATATGCGCTTTAAAAGAGAGTTTGTTATCCAGCCAAATACCCAGGTATTTGAAGTGTAGACGAACTCAAGATTTTCACCAAGTAGAGTGGATACAGGAGGAACATTGTTATGGACTGTAGAGATGACCCCGGTGTTAGATGGGGCAAACAGCATTGCCTTGGTTTTTTTTGCATTTAGCAAAAGCTTTTTGTCGATGAGCTGGTTTTGCAGTTTATTGAATTCATCTTGTATAGCAGCACATGCGGCTCCAGGGGAGTCTCGGCTTAGGTAGAGCACTGTGTCATCAGCGAATAAATGGATTTTGGCTTCTGTGATTCCTAGGTTCAGATTGTTAATATAGATGTTGAACAGTAGTGGACCCAGAATAGAACCCTGTGGGACTCCTCTCTTGATTGATTTAAGTGGTGAAAGCTCTCCTTCTGCCTTTATTTGTTGCTGTCTGTCTGTGAGGTAGTTCTGGAACTACCTCACAAATACTGCCATTATTTCAAAGAAAAACTTAAAGGAAAAAGAAAAAAATATACCTGTATATAATTTGCTGAAATTTACAAAACTTAGCACAGTATAATATTAAACATTATTACATAATTCCAGAGTTTTATCAAGATTAAAGAAAGCTTGATTTATGTTACTAGGGTATCAGAATCTGTGATTCATGGCATAGGGGAATTTATTAAAGGAGAAAAACATATAATACAATATAATGCAAACATGAGAATAATATAATCCTTAATACTAATAATATAATCTTGTACGGCCAATGTGGGTGCCCAATCCACATCAGGTTCACTCCCCCAAGGACAAACATCCAGGTGGCATGCTGGGAGTCCACCCCAGCATGCCAAAAGCTTCCACATTTCCTTTTTCTTTTAAAACCCTGTAAAAAAAGAAAACAGTCCCTCATTCTGTCCAGTACACACTCCCCCAACCCGCACCTACCTTCGGCGCACCACACCTCCCCACACCCCCTTCACCCCATACTTACCTCCAGATCTCCATCTGACAATCTTTCATAGACCAAAAACATGTCTGCGCTCTTCAAAGCCAATCGCAAACTGAAGAAATGCTGGTAAGCTCTACAATGGCATAATCAGGGCCCCTACTTTTCTGCGGCACAGTGGGACCAAGTTCTGCGGCAAGACTATCATTTGCCGCAGAACTTCTGCGGCGGTGGTTTGTAATTTCTTCGAAAGTTCTGCAGCACTAATAAACTACCACATCAGAGCGTCACCTTGCCATCCTGACTTCACTTTCATGGCAGTGGTTATAGCAATCAGGATGGTGGAAAGCACAGTAACACTAGTTCAAAAAATAGCAGACTTATAGAAATAATTTTATGCCTAAAAAATCAAAACAAATGTCTCTCCCTTAAGGTCCTAGCCTATTGCATAAATGACATATGCAGAGGGGACCTTTTGTGATAAATAAGGTATTTCTATACGCATGTTATCTATCCCACTAATGAGGTCTCTACTGTCTATCACATATATTTGTATGTGCTTTCTACACCACTCATGAGGTTCCCACTGTGTATCACTTATATATTTATATGCAATCTGTAACATACATACAAATATGTGTGTGTGTGTGTGTGTGTGTGTGTGTGTGAGTGAGACAGAGATACTGTATGTGTGCGTGTATAGATTATATATATATTTTTTTTTTTAATTTCCATGAAATTGCATCCTCATTCATACAGGTCTCATTGGAAATGGAATAAATGGAATAGAGGAGTTATTGCAAAACTCATTTTTCATGTCAACCTGCTTCCCCCCATACACTACGTAACACCATCAGGCCATGACATACATGTGAACCGATTGTGAGAAAGAGCTCTTCAGCCCATCGCAATGTGTCCACCGTGTAACAGAACACTGCATTATACCTTCCCAGACTCCGAGCAGTGATGTGTTCCACAAATCCTTGTGCTGCCCAGCCAGCTCCCAGAGCTAATCTCTGAACCTGAGTTGCCAGCACAGAAACACAGCATGCTACCTTCTGGCCCAACAGCTGTCCCTGCACACAACATTTCTCCATAACCTTTAGGTGATTCTATCAACCAATGACAATATGTAAATAATAACCCTGGCAAAAATGCGTACAGTGCAATTATTTAACAGGTCTATTCTTTCAACAGGTCTACACATTATTATATTCCACTTTTCTGGGCATAATCATTTTATTTTTCTTAAAAATGACAGTTAAATTCATTTTACCAGTTATTCATATCATATGGCATCTCTATACCTTAAAGGCACAAATAAGTTTGTACAAAATGAGGTATGGACTTACCAGGTCTGTGGTACAGACAAGGTTTTGTTTAAGTTGGCCCTAGTACAATAATGTAAGACTGAAAACTGTATTAGGGCTGTAGTGCAGGTTGAGCAAATATCACCATGCCTGATGTGCTGTGCTACAGTCTCTGGCAGTGGGAGCTGTGGTAGATAAGTGACAGCCATTTCATTAGCTAATGTATGATGTTATAGCAATGATAACATCACATTCTGAGCATACAGCGGGGTTTGGATATAAAAAGAGGGGATGGAAACCAGATTCTATGGATAAACAGAAATATTAATAAAAAATCACCAAGAAGAGTGAATTCTGCGGCACCGCAGAAGTTCTGCGGTAGATTGCAAGTTCCGCGCAAAATTCTGCGGCAGCAGAATTCTAGGGGCCTTGGGCATAAAGTTTTTTTTTTAACTTATGTGGACATCTCAGCAACAGGGTGACCAATCCCCTTGTTGGCATGTTTACCCCCCCACCACCACATTGGCAATTTCCTGCCACCACCCCACCCCCATTGTGTACCACACTGGGAGCCCACCCCAGAGTGGCTAACATGATCCCTAACTCATGGGACACACTGACAGCCCACCCAAGTGTGCCCAACCTTTTCCTTGTACCTGTGAAAACCTTTTTTTTTATTACCTGTAACAAAGAAAATGGTTCCTTGCTGTCGGGTCCCCTCTCAAAATCCGCACCCACTCTCTGTGCACCCCACCTCCCCCACACACACCCTCATCCCATACTTACCTCCGGAGACCGGCTTGATGATCTTCGGTGGAGTGGGAACATGTCTGCACTCTTCAAAGCTGACCGCGAACTGAAGAAATTCCAGAAAGCTGTATAATGGCATAAATGGTGGTGGAGGGTCAACTTAGATGGATATCTCAGCCATTTTTGTGACTTTTGGCCCCACATTTTTAACATGGGGTTCTTGGGACCCCACCTCATGAACTCAGTCACTGTCATGTCATTATTTGGTCCTGAAAGGTGATTTCTCAGTCATTGCATTGAATCACCTTCAGGGACTGATTAACAAAATGACATTGACACTGTTCATGAGGTGGGCTCCCAAAAAGCCTACGTTGTAAATTTGGTGAAAAATTCCAAAAAATGACTGGGTTAAAACAGTGATTTGCGTAGTTCTTACGCACACTCATAACTTTGAGAATTTTTAATATTTTCTCTCCAGATTTTCAACATTGCCATTTTAACACACCTCCTTATAAACAGTACAGCTGTCATTTTTCCCATCCTGCCCGAAATGTGTTTTCTCACATCTGGTGCACAATGGCATGGTCACTGTGTGAAATCAATGTTCAGAACAGATTAAGAAAATCACAGTGACAGTGTTCATAAGGAGAGATCCCAAAAAGTCTGTGTTGCAAATATGGTGAACAAATTCCAAAATGTGACTGCATTAACAGCGTGCATTGGGCAGTTTCTATGCACTCTCATAACTTCAACAATTTTTTATATTTTTACTCCAGATTTTCAATATTGTCAGTTTTCCACACCGCTTTATGAACAGCAAAGTCATCATATTTCACATCTTGCCCAAAACACGTTTTCACACCTGTGGCACACAATGGGCTTGGTCGCTGTGCAAAATCAATGTTTGGGACAGATTAAGAAAATCATAGTGCCACTGTTCATGAGTGGAGGTCCCAAAATGCCTATGTTGAAAATCTGGTGCAAAAATTCCCTCAAATAATTGCATTACAGATGTGCATTACGCAGTTTCTACGCAAGCCCATGACTTCACCATTTTTTTCACTCCAGATTTACAACATTACCATTTTTTACACCTCCTCATGAACAGTTCAGCTATCATTTTTCACATCTTGCCTGAAATGTGTTTTCACACTTGTGGCACCAAGTGATGCAGTCGCTGTCTAAAATCACTTTTTGGCTAATGAACTGATAGTGTCAATTTTTATATGCAGGGGTCACAAAAAGACCATGTTGAAAACTTGGAGTAAAGATTCTTTACCTCTTTGCCAATATTCCTTTAGTTTTACCATCCTCCTTTTTTGCTAAAATTGATAAATTAATAGGCAACTTTACCTGGGATAGGAAACCACCGAGATTTAACCACAACAAACTTCGATCACATTGGAAAAAGGGGGATTCAGACTCCCCTGGTTCAAAGAATACCTCTGGGCTTTTTGAATGGCACAAGCCATTGAATGGTTTCAGAAACCCTCCCCTCACTCACCACTATGGGTTGCAATGGAATCCGCATTGTGCCCGGAAGGAGTTCCTACTTCCTTCATTTTTAATCCTATTTCCTGTAAATTAAAATCTCACCTGACTATATCATCCTCTGTTCTTTGTTGGAAACTAATGCACAAATTCTTGAAATCCAATCCAACACCCTGGTTTTATGCCCCCTTATGGGGCAATCCACAGCTCACTGTAGAAGATCACCCAATTTTCTGTCATATGTGGTGGAACAAAGGCATTTTCTTTCTCAGAGATATCCTGTACCAGAATTCACTCACTCTTAGATCATTCACGGACTTGCAGGCCACATGGAAACTTCCTAAATAGGACTTATGGAAGTTTTTACAAACTCAGGCAGCTTATAACTCTCTCTCTAGTTTAGTGTATAAGCATACTCTTCTAAACCCATACATCTCGCACTGGACTATTTTGTCAGTGAAACTGAAACGCTCCATTTACAACAACATTATTGATAATCTTTCTAATCAGTCTATACAGGGCAAAAATAAATGGAGTACTCTTCTTACCTACAATATTTCAGACACACAATGGAGTAATTGTTGGGGTCTTGCACATAATACCTTTAAAGATGCCTGTAGTTCTTTAATACAAACTGAAATCCTACATCTTTGGTATAGAACCCCCTCTGTGCTTCAGTGAATGGGCCTATTAAATAATAATAACTGCTGGTGCTGTAATTTGGCCAACAGGGATCTACTTCATATCTTGTGGTCTTGCGCTCCCATTAATAAGCTCTGGCATAAAGTCTGTTTACTTGCCTCCAGAGTAACAGGACAAAAACTACCTTTTGACCCGAAGCTATTCCTTCTAGGCATCCTTATCCCCAATAGCTCTCTCCTCCTCTCACATGCACATTTTAGATGGCTAAACATGCTTTCTATGCTGGTCAAATGACTGATTCTTATGAAATGGAAATCAACTCTGGTGCCTTCTCTTTCATATGTTCTTCAAAACCTCTCTCAGTATGCCTCCCTAGACCAATTATCTCATGTTACTCATAACCCACTCACTGTACATGACAGATGTTGGCAGGATTCGTTCAAGTACATCAAACCTAGTTCTTCTAGATCCTAATTCTTAGAGATAGTTATCCCTTCTTCTTATTTTGCTGTCAGATTAGGTTTTCTAGAAACTTTTTTGCACAGATATCTCTTTTTCCCTCCTTCTCTATTTTCTTCCTCTCTTCTTTCTTTCTTCCTTGCTTTTTTTCTCTCTTTGCACACTTTTCTATTATCTTCACCTCTCCATTACTGAACATTGTTCATATTACCACATTTATCACTTTTTGCAATTTACTGAATGCCTTGCCATAGCCTGCCTTAGCATGTATTTTGTACATGGTTGCTATTTCTGATCCTATAATACCATATTGATTGTAACCCTTCTGCTCTCCACTTACATCCAGTCTAGGTTTGTGTTTTATTATCAATACATGTATATAAGGCTTCTCCAATATGTTTACCCTAAATACTGTGCTTGTTAAGTGATATTTTATACCTTATGTGGAGGATATTCTTCTATTGTATAAGATGTGTGCTTTCTTGTATACTCAAATTTCAATAAAAAGATAAAAAAAAAAAAAAACTAGGAGTAAAAATACCAAGAAATGCCCAGGGTGTTAGGGTTTCTGACCATCACGCCCTACCCTTTAGGGACTGACAAGTGTTAGGGCTGTGACTTGGGATTGCTGACAGTAATGCTCACGCCAATCCACCACCCTGCAGTCAGTGGCAGGCATTGAGGTATGCTTTTCTACTCTTTGGTCCCAAAGTTCACTCCATTCTCCTATATTGCATCCATTTCAGGATATTTCCTTATGGAATGGGGTGAGTGTAAAGCCCAAAAACCCCACGGCACACCTCAACACTTGTCGGTGTCTGCAGGGTAGGGTGAGGTGAAATGGCATAAGCATTATGGGTGATGACCCAAAGGCACACCCCAATGCCTGTCCATCTCTGCAGGGTGGGGGTGGAGTTGGCATCAGTTCAGTACTTCAATGCCATCCCTATTCTGCATCTGTCTAACTCCTGCAATTCCAATGGTAATGCCAGCAAGCAAACATGCGGCATTGACAAATGCTTGTTTAACTTATGTTAAATGAACATTAGAGTACTGATGTTGTGTTCTTGTGAACTAAGAAAGAATAAGACAATTCAATGGTTTAGAATTATGTAAAGTTAAAAAAATGACTTTTGGCTTTACAGAGAAATAGGAACGTTTGATTGGCTGTTTTTGTTTGGCTTCGTATTGACATAGGAGATGGGAATATTGACACAGTAACATCAAAGAAGGCAATGTAGTGCAGTGGTAAAGGCTCAGGGCAATGTTCCTAGAGATCAAGGTTTGCATTCCACAGCCCCCAATTAATATGGTCAAGGTTTTTGGTTTTTTTATGTAGTACAGAAAAGGTACTATCTCATAAAGTATGGAAATTAATTGCAAAAAAATGTTAATGCATTAGTTAGGCTTAAAGCAACAAAAGTAGGGGAATGTAGCAATAGGGTTTCCAACTCTAACACCCCACTGCTACTCTGCAGGCAGTAACAGGTGAAGGGGGTTATCAACCATAATGCTCACTCTGTTCTCATAGAAACATAGACTTTGATGGCAGATAAGGACCACTTGGCCCACCCAGTCTGCTCATTTCCTTACCTATTGGATAAGCTGCAGATTCTAGTTAACCAACAGCATACTTCCTCCTACTATAATTGCCTTATGTCTGTCCCATTCATGTTTGAATTACCCCACTGCTTTAGACCCCACATCCTCCCCAGGAAGGTGGTTCCATACATCCACCACTCTCTCTCATATACTATACTAATGTCAGCATAGTTACTCATGGAATGGAGTGAACATTAGGGATGACAACCCCAAATAGACCTCACACCTGTTGCTGCCTGCAGGGTGTAGGTGGGATGTTAGGGTTGGAAACTGTAACAGCACATTTCCCTACTTTTGTTGATCTAACCATAACTAGTACATTAACAAAATTGTTTTTTTTAATGAATATACTATATGCATCTATATATGATACAAAGACAAACTACATGCACAAACATCAAACATGGAGGCTTGTGGCTTTGAAATTCTGTTCCCATATATTTATAGGGTATGCATATGCACCTGAACAAAAACAAATTGCAGTTGTCAGTTAAAACGCATAGTGACGCATTGGGTTATGAAACCAAGCTCAATATTGAGTCCTTTATTTTTAGTGTTATGAAGATTAATGTCTGAGCTGAGAAGCACCCCTTTCTTGTGTATTTTTTGATTGCCCCATGACACCTAGGACAGAGATGTCAGATATGGAGCGATCAGATTGAGAGAAATGCTGTCCTACTGGTGTTTCAGTCTATTCCTCCTATAGGATGTGCCTGTGTGAGTTGATTCAGGTTTGAAGGGGTTGCTTGGTTTAACACACATTTTATTTATTTTTTTATGATTTTGATTACCAGGTAACTGCACTGGTCCAATGGACCATTTACAGGCATGACCCGAGCCAAAAGACACATATCAGAAATCATTACAGAGTAAAGGTACAAGCAGAAAAGTAGCATTGGGAAAACATCAGTGGTCAAAAACAGCGGCAGGACATGACAGTAAATAATGGCAGTTACAGAGGGTAAAAAAATCTTAGCCCCTGTGACCCTGGTACCTCCCCACTCCTCCCTTCCTCTGCTAACCATGTTACTCCCCCCACTCAGTCTCAGCAATCCACCTGAAACAGCCCGGCCTTTGCCAAAGTTAAGAGCCAGGTAGCTTTATCCGTTTTTCCCTATTATCATGTAATTGCACTGTATGTACTGTATTTTGCCCAAAGTGTAAGTAAACAATGTTATTTTGTTTTGATGTGTATGTACCCAATGTTATATCTGTTCTCATCCTGTAATTGTCATATGACATGGAGTTTTTGCAAATGAGTCCCTGACTCAAAGGTTATAATTCTGAAATGATCAATAAATAAATAAATAAACATTGCAGAAAAGCACAAGCAGAAAGATAGCATTGGTATAAAAATAGAAAACATCAACGGTCAAAACAGTGATAGGACATAACAATAAATAATAGCTGGTTACAGAAAGGTAAAATGTTGCAAGGACACAAGTAAAAAAATGGTTGTTTGTCAGTGTGCACTTTCAAAAACAAGCAGGCAGGAGTAACACAACCCAGGGAACTAGAAATAAGCCCAACCAAACCAAATGAGTCATCAGACACAGGAAGGATGGGAATGAGATTCAAACAGAATTGAGTGGGAAGGAACAAAGCTAGGGAGAGAGGTACTACCTCTGCAAGCAATTGCAGGTGTCTCTGACAAGGAGACAGGATTTAAGGTTTTGCTTGAAGGTATGATGTGTATTATTTATTTAGTTGTTTAATCAGGAGCAGCACACTAAGCTGAAAGCTTTTTTACAGGTGCGACCTGGGAGCACAGGGAAGTTAAGTGACTTGCTCAGGGTCACACAGTATGCAAGTGGAAGCTGTGGGATTCAAATCCAGGTCTGGTCTGATGGATGTCACCAGATTTTCAGCTCAGAGCCTTAAACCACTGCGCTATACTGCCTCAGTTATTAGATGATCTGAGGGTAGCAGGAAGCATATTCCACAGGGAGGGGGCCGCAACTGATAGGGAGTGGTCACCCATTTTGGTAGAGGTTCTCAGAATCACCAGGGGAGAGACAACCGAGGATTGGAGGATCTTCAGGGTTGTGTGGTGCTCGCAAAGAGAAAAAAGGGGGGAAGCAGGCCGGCTATGAATCACAGAATATGTGAGGCATCCAAGGGTATACTCAAACTTGCCTTGCAATGAGAACCATCTGGGGGAGTTATATAGGTTGCAGTGGTGCAGGGAATAGGGAAGGGAAGGGAATATTGTTTAACCAGAAGTAGCACACTACGCCAAAGCTTGTTTCCAGATGCAACCTGGGAGCACATGGAAGTTAAGAGACTTGCTCAAGGTGACACAATATGCACCTAGGTGGCTGTGAGATTCAAACCCAGGTCTCCAAATCTGCAGCTCACAGCCACTGCGTTATACTGCTTCCTTACTAGGGGAAAGACAGGTCAAAGCAGCAAATACAGTTATAAGTAGATAAGAGTCTGGCACAAAGGATTGTGGAGATGTGAGAGTAACTAGAGGAGCAGTAGTCCAGGACAAGGAACAGGTTGCCACAAGCTAAGGCAAGATGTGCCTCAGCAGTCAAGTAGAGTTTGACACAATAGGCAGCACTGAGTTTCTGATTTGTCCTATGGACTATGAGAGCAATATGTTCAGTAAAGGAGAGGGTGGGATTGAGTTTAACCTCCAAGAATTAAAAAGTTGGAATGACTTCAAGAGCAAGGCCATCGGAAGGGAGTTGGCTTTAAGGGTTCTGGCTAGGTAAGGTTTAATACCAAACAGCACAGTATTGGTTTTTTTTTTGCATTAACCAGCATCAGATTGGAGGAGAATCAATTTTGGGTGGTGCAGTAATTCTGGGTGAGGATGGAGGATATGAGTAAAAGGGATTTGTCACTGTGGAGTATAGCAAGATCATCCGTGTAAAGTAGGGATTCACAGAAGAAGCAGTCAGAGGAGAAGGTATTAACAAATATCATAAACAGAAGGGGGCCCAGGATGGAGCCTTAGAGTTCCCCAGAGGAGAAAGGCAGGGCAGGAGATATGACAGAGCCAATGCACACAGACTGGGAGCAATTGTAGAGGTAGCTCTGGAACCAGTTAGTGATTCATATGGAGCAGCTGATATTATGTAGCTTGGAGAGGAGGAGTGGATGGTTTACAAGATTGAAGGCTTTATATACTATAGGTCCATGAAAAGTACACCAGTGGCACACTCTTAGTCCCTGTTCATGAGGATGTGGACAGCAAATAAATCCAGGGCAGTAGTGGTGCTATGGGGCCTATGGAAGCCATGCTGCTGGTTGCATAAGATGTAGTTACCAAGGCACTCAGATAGCTGCTGGTGAGATACCCACTCAAGGAGCTTACCAAGGTGAGGGGAGATGGATACAGGGTGATAGTTATAAGGTGAGAGGTGGGGGTCACCAGATTTAAAACTAGAAACCACCTTTGCTGACTTCCAAGGGAGCAGCATGCAGGAAATAGTCAGGGCAAGATTAATGATAAAGGAGAGAGCTTTAGCTATTACTGATGAAACAAGTTTAAGAAAAATAGGGGAGAGACCATCAGAGCCCAGACTCCCCAATTGGGTAAGCCTCTTTATATGTTTAAAGGTATCCTTGGGGGAGATGGTATTGAAACAGAAAGGGGGCGAGGAGGGGTAGCAGTCAAAAGGGAGGTGGAGGACAGTGGGGTGGGGCAAGACTGTGGATCAAGGGACTGACTAAATAGAGGGTGTGCAGAGCGGGGAGAAAGGGAGGGGAAGTAGCAGGAAGCACAAGGCCACTGGCTAGGGGGGACTGCTAGAGGTGAGTTTGCTGAGGAGGGCTGACAGATCTGAGAATTTTTAATTAAGTGCCATGACTACCTTGGCTGGGTCTATCAAAGTGCCTGAAGGGGAAGTTAGTTGAATATTAGTGCTGCCAGAGCAAAGAGCAAGAAGTGAGTTAATGGAGACCCAGAATTTGATGGGATTTCCAAAACTCTATCTCTGCAGGTCAGTGTATAAATTTTGTTGGTCATAATCTTGCATCAATTGCGAAGATGCAGAAATTCATTCCACAGGATGGGGGAAGGGGTCAGTTTGTGGGCAGACTACTTTCAGTCCCTCTCTTTCATGAGGGAGAGGAGTTCTTTGGTGATCTAATGGATGCGGCTACCTCTAACTCTCCGAGCAGTGAGAGGGAAGTGGTGGTCCTGGATGTCCAAGAGAACTTCTGTGAAGTGAGTGACGACAGGAGACACATCCATAAGAGTATACAGGCCCTGCCAGTTAATAGCCTGAAGCTCTTCAGGTATTAGGGAAGTGACACGGTAGTTAAAGTTGTGGTAGGTTAGATATTTGGGAGGGGGGAGGAGGGCCTTTGAGGAACAAATGGCAAAGGTAGAGGAGTGGTCACTAAGGGAGTCATACAGTGTGCCAACTTATAAAACATGGGCACCACAGTAGGTAATCACCCAGTCAATTAGGGAGTGAGTACAAGTATGAGGGTTAAGTCGAGTAGGGAGAGTGATGTTTTGAGACAGGTTATGCTTTTTAAGCAGGTTAGCATAGTCAATTTATTGGACGTCCAACCAATTGAGGTTGAAGTCACCTAGGAGGATAGTTTCCTTGGCAGGGGACAGAGACCCAAAACCAGCGAGCAGACTTTGGAGGCTGGCTACACCCCTTCAGGTGACTGTGCCAGCTGCCCAGATAGAGTTTCTTAGTTCCACTCAATATAAGCTCGACAATGAGCCATTCGCTGGTTGAATCCCTATCAGCACAGAGGGAGGTAGAGGCAGAAGACAGGTTCCCTGACAAGGATGGCAACACCACCACTTTTTTTTCCACAGGCCTCTCTTTGCACAAAATGGAGTAGCCAGCAGGTAGGAATGTAACATCTGCATAATGAGGCTTAAGCCAGGTTTCCAAGAGACAGAGAACATGGTGTTTATGTAGAACAAGCCAGGCTTCAAGGTCAGTTAATTTTGCAGGGAGACTGCATACATTCATATAGGTGATTTTTATTCCAGGAGTAGTGACCCATGTGATACTGGTAGATGAGATAGGGGTGTTAGAGGGGCCAGGGTTGAATTCAATGTCATCATCCAGTAGAAGTAGGGAAAAAAGGCAGAAATAAGAGTACAGTGTGCCAGTAAATGAAGTGGGGAAAGAGAGGGAGTGGAGAAAAAAGCCTAGACGGTGATGCTTGCAGTTGAGGAAGAAGGCCTGAGTGTGAGGTCCAATAAGGGTACTTTCACATCTTAGATGAAGGGGGGGGTACAGGGTGGACAGGATTCCAATGACATGTTTGAGGTCAGCCTGATTGGATGCTAGAGTAAATGCAGTGAAGTCGACTGACAGGAAGGTGCCTAGGAGAGAGGCAGCTACAAGGGGCTAGAGTATAGGGACGTCTTGTTAAGAAAAAAAGGAAGATAATCCAGTAAAGATATAGCCAAGAGAAGATGAGAAGCTAAGCTGGGCTAGAATGGAAAATAGTGCACATGGTTGCATAGCCTGTACATGGGCATTTGATGCACTGAATGTAATAGTTAACTTCTGGGATGTACATGTACTGTGCCCTTGTTAGGGATGTTTGAAGCCGAGAAAACTTCAGTTCAAAAGAAGTTTACAAAGTTGGCAAATTTCACAAAATTCAAAGTGCTAACTTCACAATAGCAAAGTGGCACTTTTCACTGCAAAGTGACAGAACCTTGCCAGCAAAGTTGCAACTTCATAGGAAAAAAGTGCAACGTCACCTGAAAATGCTGCAAGGTCTGCAAAGTTGAATATGGTGCAAACAATGGGAACTTCACAAAGTCACATTTTCACAACTCGTGGCAAGTTCAGCAATGAGGTTTAACTTCACTGCACCCCTAGCCCTCATATGTTGAATTACTTGTTTTGATGGAAGAGAAAATATTATTGTGTGGTGGCATTTAATAATTCTGTAGAGTGTAGAACCTACTAATGTTCTGCTGTTCTGTTCAGGTGTAAGTATTCACCTGACAATCAGATTGGATTAGGTTGATGGGTGATTAAAAGAGAGTACAGGCACTTCCTGGAAAATACATTTTAGGGTGTTATTCTAATGGAATATTGGTTGCAGGCCTTTAATAGTTTTCCGTTATGCTCATGTGAATTTCACATCACTTGGCTAAGTTTCACATTTCCTGCAGTTTTTCTTTGTGGAATAGGCCTATTTTACCGCAGCTGAAATTCTGCATCATTACACAGGATTTCTGAAATTTCACTGATTTCCAGTAATAGCAGAATTTCCAGATTACATACAGCACAGCACTATTAAACATTGCAGTGCATTGCAGCTTTTAAAGTAAATATCCAGGAAGATGTTGAGAGTCAGCTATCCTGTAGGCTTTAGTTGTATTGTACAGTATGCATGACATGAACATTCCTTCTGATGTGCATACAGTGTGCTGACTCTTGGCAGTCCACTCTACTGAATATGTGACACTCTACTGAATATGTGACAATTGTCTTAGAGGTTGTAAAACCCATTGCCCATGGGAAAAAAATAAAAATTATCATTACCTTCCCAATTAGATAGGACAGCAAAATGCCAGTTTGTTCAACAACAAGACTTGCCCTATGAGAGGTATTTTCATATCTGCAAATGCATCATTTTCTGTATTACTTACGTGCTTGTTGTATATGAGAAAAATTGGCAGAATCTATCCTTTGTACAAGCTGCCTGGCAAGCCTCATAGCTTTCCATCAAGCTCTGTTTATAGTCACTTCCAGGAAAACTGACGTTAATGTATGGACTTCTGAAACAACCTAAAACACACAAGACAGAAAGAGTAACTAGATTTTGCATCATTTGAGTTTACCATTTCTCACCTTTTGTTTTCCATGGAGACCTGTTTGTGCCAATATCGCAATATACATTTGTATATGAGTATGCTGACATGTTTACACAGATAAGCACATTTTAAAGCTCACATACAAATGACCCACAATGTGAAATAACTAGTAGATAGCACAGGCAGCCCTGGAATAATTCTGAGAATTAATTAGATGTAATGGGAGGCTAACAGCATATATCTCAGAAAAAGTAATAGCTTGTAAGTTGCAAATATCCATATGAAAGTAATGACATGCAGACAGCAACATTTTCAAGGAAAGCAATAACCTGTGGCACCAGTCAAACATTGGTCAGAATCCCAACTCTGCCTATTTTCTCCACCTTGGATGACACCCTCTAGAAGTGGTTTGGTTTTTCAACTAACTTGATGTTTGTCTGCACAGCAAATGTGACTTCTCTGCCCACATTGATATCTTCCATGTCAAGCTCTACCATAAACATGGTGCCTTGTACTGCAATAGACTGTCTGTCTCTGCAGGTATGCCATTTGCACGTGACCAAACTGGTGGTCCAGGACTTTAACTATGCAGGCATGGACTATGGTATATCATTCCTTCTACCTCACTGTCTAGATTGGAGACACTCTGCAACTCCTAGTGTTGCTTTGCTGCCAGGTCCCCTTCTAGTACTCACCATTGCTCATTCAACTCCTCTGTATCCATTATTCTTCTACCTTCACATCACCAGAACCACTGTGCCTCATTCACATACAAATTCACAGCAACTAAATATGATAGTGCATCAGTTATGGTTGATTTCCACACCACCACACCAACAAAAGTGTGGAAATTCAACATTAGGGTTTTCAACCCTACAACCCACTCACCTTGTTTTTTTATCAGAGATCAGCTGTGCTTGGAGCAGGTTGGAACAGGCAAGACACTAGACTGTTGTGGAGAAGCGTCTATAGCAGGAGTCAGCAAAAGGTGTTTTATTTTTTAATTAAAGGTATGCCACCGTTGCCACACTTAAGATTTTAAATTTGCTGACCATTCAGTCTAACTTTTAAAGCCTGCTCTAGCAAGACAGCAAGAGAGTGGGAGAGGCTCCAGGCCTCTGAACATCCCACTGCTAGGTTGAGCTTTCGGTGGTAGAGAGGAGCTGCCAGCAGAGTGGACAGTTTCAGTGGGTTCTGCAGAGAACTATTGGCCTGGCAGGCCCTCAACACTGTACTACCCTTAATTTAAAACCCCTCTGCTTGACAAGACATATTGGAGCTATTGGAGGGAGCTGTTACAGAAAATCTTCCTGTTATAGAAAATTAGCTATATTGAAACTGTTGAGTTTTTGAGTTTTTATGCTTTTATATTATATTTTTATATCTGTGTATATTTCGTAACACTCTCTTGGGATCTTTGAAACTCCCGACAAATGGATGATATTTGTCTGTTGCTTCCACATACTCAGACAGAAGTATTAGATTCTTTTAGCTTTGTGATATTTTTGCACCACTTTTTGAGTTTAGAATTGGAGTTACCACATTTGGCTTATTAGACTTGGCCTGCTTGTGCATTTCAATTTATTTAGCCTTACACCTTATGTCGTGGAGATACTTTATGCACAGACTGTATATATTGTATTTATGTCGATGTACAAATTTGTGGAATTTTAAAAAGTTAAGAGACCAAGAAGTAGTGATTTGATTGAAAGGACATCAACATGTGATTAAGAGGCTTAAAGCACAGGTGCTTGCATACTCAGAATAGAGTCACCATTACAAAGCAACTAAGAGGAAACAGGCAAACAGATGTACGTTTTATATATACTTTATGCCTTATTTATATTTTAAGAAAATACAAAATCACACATGCCCCCACAATGCAAAGCATCATGGGCTGCATATGCAAATCACCACAGAATGTTATGCTGGTCCAACTTTAAGCAGAATTGCATGGTGCCAAAAGGCCTCTCACACAGTTTGCAAAGGGATTATTTATATTTTGATACTTTGTTTTTTGAACTTCTGGCTTTTTTTTTTAATCACTAACTCAAGGGCCAGAACAAGAGCTTAAACCTAGCTTAAACTTGGGTTGTGGCTACATCTCACTCAAGTGCAATATACTACTTTAACTACCTTCATAGTTTCATAGCTTGTTTGCTTGCCACTAGCAGGAGTGGAGTTTTCTCTTGGCAGAGTCTACAGCCCTTCTGTCATTGATCAGACTATTGCTTTAAAATGGCTTTTTGTGGTACTCCCTATTCAGACATTTGGATGTATTCCTCCACAGCTACAAAGTAGTGTACTCACCCTCTGATTTTTGCTTGTTGCTACATATAAAATAAGTTTTAAGCATAACTCCTGAATGTTTGGTCCTGCACTCATGAAACTTGGTAAGCTTATTTATTATACTAATATCCAATAACTGTCCACTTTTTGTAGCGGCAGTACATTGCATCTTTAAACTATGAATAAAACATCTTATTCTAATGTAAAGTAATGGGACTCTCAGACTCACTTTTTTTAAAACAAGTCCATGCTATAATAGTCACATGACCTCCTATTTGATTGTTGTCATGGATACACAGCTCTGGCTAGCTTAGATATTCCAAGAATGTGAGCTAGGCTGCCCATACACATGGATTTGAGTAAAAGAAGTGTCTAATATCACATTAAAGATACTAAAATGGAGTATCATCTTTATTTCCACATAAATCTCATTTGCCATATAGTGTGGGCAAAGAGATGCTCAGGAAACAGAGATTTTTGTCTTAAGATTTAATTAACACTTTTTGTTTTGCTATTAGGAAATTGTGCAAACAGTACTCTTAACCAGAAATTAGTCCCATATAAAAATCACATCAAATAATAATGATATTAATAATTAAGAATCAATTCTTGATAATAAAAATAAAATGTTTGGAGTAGGAAGGTTGGTTATTGCATGGATCTGGAATCTGTATAATGGAGTTTGTTTGTTTACAGTTTATAAATGTAATTTAATAAATATATATATATATATTTTCTTTTGGTAACCAGGTAAGGTCAACTAGGCGTAGGTGCTTGTTTCTAGTGACAACCCAGGAACACTGGGGAGATTAAGTTATTTAATCAGATCCACACAGTATCGAAATGGACGGTGTGGGAATCAAACCCATGTCTGAATGCTAGATGTACAAAGCCCAATTTTAGCTCATTAATCTAACCTCTGGGCTATTCTGCCAGCCCCATAAATAGTGAACAATTTAGAAGGGGCTGTTAATATCTCAAAGGAGAACTGCCTTGAATCAACAAACATTCATTTTTGTAGACATAGATGTTATTTTTTAAAATACCAGTTCTCATTTTGTTACTGCTTAATCTTAACTGGCCTTTTGGTAAATTCAGTGAGTGTTTCTGATTTACACACTAATGGCATTGACCATTTTAGAACACTATGATCTTGTCAAGAACTTACATTGTTGGTACAATGCATCTCATTCTAATTTAGAATTCTTAGGTTCACGGGGACATAAACAACACCATACATTTCTCAGATGGCACTTTGCAGCAGTGTGTAACCCATAAATATCCAATGGGTTAACTAAAAGGCCAGCAAAAATGGAACAGAAACAGAAAGGAACCCTCTATATGAAAAAAAGTTTCCACAGGAAACATTATTCACAAGTTCAGTGTAATTTCCTTTAACTAAGCTTCTAGGGAATGTCAGGTATAATATCTAAATGGTAAGGAACTCCGTTTACAGGGATTTGGAATCATCTACAGGGAAATTCTTCCCATAGACTTGCATTAGTTATACGGGAAAACAGAGGAATCTGACTTCCATTGGAAATAATGTAATCTACAGGAAAACATAGGAAAATTGCCCTGCAGTTACAGGAAAAAGGCAAACTTAATCTGAGAGCACTGACACACACACACACACACACACACACACACACACACACACACACCAGCAGCATTTACTCTGACTAAATAAATTCAAGAGGACTGATTTAGCAGCATGGCAGTTTTTGATGATTGTAACTAAAAGCACAATATGACACCAACAAGAAAATAACTTTGGCAATTTGGTAACTTTTTACAGCCATATCGAATCTGGTTAGAACATGTTACAAGTTTGGATTCTCTTTAACCAAATTAGTTACCGATACTAAAATGGTTATGCGGTTAAAATAACTAAGCAGGAGCTTTTGGTTATATGGTTTAACCAGAAGATAATGCAAAGCAGTAGTAGCAACAAGTGAGTAGCATCATGAAATACAGTGTGCACCAGCTGAGAAGTAAGTAACATTCTAAGGCATTAACACAGTTCTCATGCTGAGTGCAAACTAGCTGTATTCTAGGGGTAAATATTTATATATTTTAAATAAATATATATATATATTTATATATAAATATTAGGGAGCATAATTTATTGCTATCAGATTTTACTGGTTTTGCTTTTAGATATATTTTGTTATAGTGACATAAGTAAGAGAGGCAAGAAGAAAAAACTTGAAAAAAGAGATTGATAAAGATAAAGGGTGATAAAAGAGACACTGAGAATATTTAAGAGAGTCTGGCCACAATACTTGAAAGTAATTTGAAGTTACCCAAAGAGACCCAAAGTAACCCGAACTGTATTTGAAAATTGGGAGCAGAGGAATAACAGTACCTGCTCATGAATACAAAATGAGGATTTCATCATAAGAAGAACAAAAGAACTGAAACAAGCTAGGGTGCAACACGGCAGCTGCCACCTGTGGGTGGCCACCCGAGCACCAGCTGCACCTTCCTGGTGGCCTCCCCCATGCCCGATCGTTGGCATACATAGAACAATAATAGTCCTACATCACTGGTGGTCCAGTGGACCGCTCGCACCCGATCGCAGGCATAAGTATGTTTCAAAATGTTAACACTCTCCCTGGTTGTCTGATCGCAAGCATTTGAAGTAGAATAAAAGTCCTATATCCCTGGTGGTCCACTGGACTGCTTGCAGCCTGATCGCGGGCATTTGTTATAGAAAATGACACTCCAATCCAACCATGGTAGTCCAGCGGAACCCCCTTCCCCACACGCCCACTGAGCCCCACTGCCCTGCTTCCCCCCCGGTCAGCGGTGGGTGGCAACTCCCCTTGCCCACCTGCTGCCCACTTACTTACACCACTTAGGTAGGGCTGTATCCCATTGGTCCACAGCATGAGCCAATGGGCGTGCAGCCCCATTATATCTACACAGTCAGATATGAATGGATCCATTCACATATCTGGACTGTGTAGTATGGTATGGGCTGCATGTTCATTGACTCACATTGTGGACCAATGGCGATAGTCTCACCATATGGTATCAGTCCAGCGGGCAGTGGTGGCAGCGGTAGAGCTGCCGCCCACCACTGACTGGGGAGCGGGGCGGTGGGGCTCAGGGGTGGGTGGGAGGGGACCCTGGATCACCAGTGTTGGATTTGGGTGTAATTTTTATAACAAATGCCTGCGATCGGCTGCAGTGGTCCACTGGACCACCAGGGAGAGAGTTCACTATTTTTAAATATACTTATGCCCATGATCGGGCTGCAAAAGGTGCTCTGGACCACCAGGGATATTGGACTTGTTGTGCACTATACACATGCCCATGATCGGGCATTGGGGCACTTTGCCCTGATGTGCAGGGGGCATCTGTCCCCGATGGCTGCTCCTTGGCAAGGCTCCAGGTGCAAGCCACTGGGGATCGGCGCATCTGTATGCAAATGGGGCATAATGACATGCAAATGGCCCCATTTGCACCTTGCATACATTATGGCTCCATTTGCATGTGCACTTTTGAATATCACGGTTGTTGCACCTAGCACAACGGAACTTGCGCTAGCGCATCCCCTTGCTCCACTCTGGCCACTTGCGCTGGTGCAGTGCCACTGCGCCATGCGCACTGCAGGTGGCCAAGGTGTGATATTCACGTTGCTGTGCCATGGCGCAGCTCTGTTGAAAATCACCCTGTCAACACCCCTGTGCAGCCCAGTTGCACTGCGCCCAGGCTTGCGCCACAGCCTGGTGTAGTCTGAATATCTGGCCCATAATATATAAGAAATAATGAACTTCCTGTAACATATGACACTATTAATATTGTTGTATATTAAGATATAAAATTGCACATTATTTTATTCTACGCTTCATTTTGTTGAATCTTGTTTAAAGGAATATTACCATATTATATAACTTGTGAGATATAGTGAGTTATGGAGGTACCAATATATTGAGATATAGTAAGCTACACGCAGTAATTGGTGATTTACTAGAGAGATGTTGATTTAACATGCCTGTGAAGACTAGAAGTGGAAAAGGATAACTGGATAGCAGTAACTTAATAAATCATACGGAAAAGTTATTGAATAAACTTTCTATGCTGACAATAAAAACAATAAGGGAAAAATCAAACTACAGAAAAAGAAACACTTAAAGGGTACAATAAAGGGCCCTCAGAATTACCTGTGGAAAATGACCAAGGGACAACATCCACATCAGAGGAATGACAAAAAGGCGGTAGAAAATATCAAAGTAAGCAAGGGGAGCAAAAACCTAAACTGATACAACCACTGATGAGAGATATTTTAGAAAAGAGTAAGGAACAGAAGATTGTAACACAGATGGAAACTGAGAAAATGACACTAACCGGTAAGGATCCATATGATTAGATACATGACTCGGCACAATTAAAAGATACAAAGGAGACAACTTTGCAAAACATGGATATTCTGAAGTTGGTGAACAAGGAAGTGAATAAGATAGTGGAGGAAATTAGGGAAACAATCCAGACTATTAAAAGAATGGAACAAAAAAAAATAAAAGAATACCAGCAAGGACTGAATGGTTATGTATTTACCTTTGAGGGAACTTAGGACCAAGCAAACCAACTAGACATGTCTGATTAAGACACACAATCGATAAGCCCAATTGAACCAGATAGATTAACTATGAAAAATATAGCAAAGGAGGTTGCAAATGCTCTTAGAGACCCTTTTTTAGGAAATATGATGATATATGAGCAACTCGTTTTCATCAGACAAAAATTGTCCTTTGTTAAAGGCATATTCGTAGAAAACAAGAAACAGATTGACTTATTTAATCTTAAGTAAAATAAGGAAATTAAACATCACATAGGTAAGGATGAAGTAAAGACAGACCATACAAATCTGTGACTAAAGAAGGAGAATAAAAGACATGACGGTAACAATATGTGTGATCCTTCAATAGACCTTATCAGGACAGTCATGTAAAGCAGTGCATTCAATACTGTTATAAATGAAAATGACTCGGAAACGAACTCAGATTCTGATAATGAACTTAATTTGTTGCCAGGTGAGAATGTTAGAAATTATAGCATTGAAATTTAATTAAAACACAGAAACCTTCAGTTGTGGGATGAAGGTGTAAGACAAGAGGAAAAGAAAAACCAAAAAAGGAAGAATAAAAAAAAAAGTGAGATTATAGATTGGAATACCCTGGCTAATGAAGCAAGGGTTGAAAGGGAAGACAGTAATATAGATCTAGAAATAACATAGAAACATAGAAGTTGATGGCACATAAGGTCTGCAAGGCCCATCCAGTCTGCCCATTTATTTTTCTATCTTATGAATGTGCCATTGGCCTTTGCTTTGTCAATGGCCTATCTATTCATACTCATCTGTATTGCTCCCTTATGCCTATCCCATGTCTATTTGAAGCCCTGCACTGTATTCATAGCCACCACTTCCTGAGGTAGGCTGTTCCATGCATCCACCACCCTTTCTGTCAAAAATAACTTCCTCACATTACCCCTTAATCAGTCTTTCTCTAATCTCACGCTGTGTCCTCTTGTCCTGCTATTTTTCTTATATTGAAACATTAGACTCTTTCACCTTGTTAATGCCTTTAAGGTGTTTGAATGTTTCGATCATATCACCTCTTTCCCTTCATAGCTGTAGGATATATATATATATATATATTGAGCTCCGTTAATCTGCCCTCATGTGTTTTCTGATGCAGTCCCTGCACCATTTTGGTTGCCCTTCTCTGGGCTGCCTCAATTTGGTTAATGGCCTTGTAAAGGTGTGGCCTCCAGTACTGCACACAGTACTCCAGATGGGGCCTAACCAGTCTTGTAAAGAGGGATTATTACCTCCCTCTTATGACTTGTGATATGCCTACTAATATACCCCAACATCCCCCTAGTCTTACCTACTGCTTTAGTGGTTTTCTTGGATGATTTCAGGTCATCGGTGATGATGATACCCAAGTCTCTTTCTTCCCTTGTGACTGCCAGAAACTCCCCTCCCAACCTATATGTGGCTTCAGGGTTTGTCTTCCCTATGTGCATGATCTTGCATTTCTTTGCATTAAATCCCAGTTGCCACTCTTTCCACCATGTTGCTAGTTTATCCAGATCTCTTCTCATTCTGCCCACCCCATCTGGATCATCTACACTGTTGCAGATCTTGGTGTCATCTGCAAACAGACAAACCTTACCCTCCAGTCCATCTGCAATGTCACTGATGAAGATATTGAAGAGGACTGGCCCCAGGACTGATCCCTGATATACCCCACTTGTGACTTGCATCTCTTCTGACTATGCCATTTACCACCACTCTCTGTTTTCTGCCCATCAATCAGTTTGCCACCCAGTTAACCAACTTCAGACCCACCCCAAGCCTACTCAGCTTATTAATCAATCTTCTATGTGGAACAGTATCGAAAGCTTTGCTGAAGTCCAGGTACATGACATCAACTGCTCCCCCTTGGTCCACCACTCTGGTTCCCCAGTCAAGGAAATCTATGAGATTAGTTTGACAGGACCTTCCTTTTGTAAACCCACGTAGTCTTGGATGCTGTGCTCCTATGGATTCCAGGTGTTGCACTATCCTTTCCTTAAGGAGTGCCCCCATAATCTTGCCCACTACTGAGGTAAGACTGCCTGGTCTGTAGTTCCCTGCCTCCCTGCTACCACTCTTGTGGAGTGGGATCATATGAGCCCTTCTCCAGTCTTCTGGGACCTCTCCTGTGCTCAGAGACTCACTAATCAGTTCTGATAATGGCTTTGCTAATTCCACCCTTAGCTCTTTTAGTACCCTGGGATGTATGCCATCAGGTCCCATTGCCTTGTCCACCCTGAGCTTATCGAGCTCTTGTAGGACCCTTTCTTTTGTGAAGGGACTAGTGCACACCTCCCTCCCCCCTGTGTCCATGGTGCTGAGCTGTGGGCCCCGCCCTACCTTTTCTTCAGTAAATACTGAGCAGAAGTATCGAGTTAGGATAGATGCTTTTACATGGTCCTCCTCCTTACATGCCCCCTTATCCCCCTTTGATCTTAGCAATACCCCCTCTGGACTTTCTCTTTTCACTAATGTATCTATAGAAAGTCTTGACACCTTCTTCTACTGTTTCTGATAGTGTTTCCTCAGTTTGGGCCTTTGCTTGCCTTACTATCTTCCCTGCTTCCCTTAGGGAAGTTAGGTATGCCTCCTTATCTTCATCCTGCTGCGTTCCCTTATATTTCCTGAAGGCCAGCCTTTTGGCTCTGACCTTTTCTGCTACTCTGTTTGGGAACCAAAGTGGTTTCCTTTTCCTTTTGCACTTCCTTTTCTCTCTAACACAATGGGGTGCTTCTTCAAGTATTGCATCCTTAATGCTTGCTCACTTTGCCTGTACCCCCTCACCTGTTTTTCTTTTTGCCAGGACTAGCTTAACTCTGTTGGCCATCTTATCAAAGTCGGCTCCTCTGAAGTCCCATATTTTTGCCTTGGAATGGGATGATTTAGTTCTAGCGGACAAATTGAACCATACCATGTGATGGTCACTGGCCCCCAAGCAAGGAACTACCAAAGAAGTAACATCTTACCAGAAAAGGCAATAGTGAGCCTAAGGACGGACAATTATCTAATAGAGAAAAGGAAACAACAAAAACAACAAAGTCACTGTCAGGGAAAAAGATAACATAGACACAAGGAGTTAACAGAAAAAAGTAAAAAGTAAAAAAAACACTAAGAGACAGAGTAAAACGAAGCGAACTATTAAAGGAAAGAAAAACTGTAATGACAAAAATAATAGGAAAGAAGATAAAACATTAACTGATTGTATTACAGAGGACACACAAAGCAAGAGCAGAAATTCAAATCAAAAGAACGTAATAGATACACTGAGTAAATCTTTAACTAGTACTATGCAGACACTCTCAAAAAGCTCCTTCTCTAGCACAGGGCAAGGGAAAGTGAAACTAGTTCACTGTCTTGCCTGATTAACTTCCTGCCTACATCATGTGACCTGCAGACTGTCAGACATGGGTTCTGCGGGCTGTTTCTCACAACCATCACCTTTCTCAAAATGTTACCAGAAGTTAACGCAAAGTTAATAACGTGAAGTCCATTAAGGGCACATTTTGAACTTCTAATGGAAACTTCGCAAAGCTAATCATGGATGTGAAGTTGGGAACTTTGCATTAACTTTGTGTGCATAGTAAAACTTTGTTGTTACTCTAATCAATACAGTAAGAACATATCAGTCCAATTCTTCACTTTGGAATTTTCTTCCTTCTTGATCTTCTTCGCCTTGTGTGCTGTGCTTCAGGGTCAGAACAATCTGATCTGTCCCCCCCCCATCACCAGAACCAGGTACCAACACTTACCCAGGTCTCACTATTCTATGTCCGGATACTGTCATCTGACCCCTAGTTTCTATCCCTTTCCCCTTTCCCAATTACTCCCACACCAGGGTTCTTTTGCCCCCAGCCCATGCTGCCTACTCCCTTCCCCCTTTCCTGCCTACCCCTTCCCCCTCCCGCTCCCCCTTTCCCCACTGACACAACTCCAGCTTGTGAAGGACAATGGGGCACCCCTCCTCGTGGACTAGTACCTTAGGCCCTTCTTTGCTATCTCCCCCACTAGTTCCCAAATAGGTCTCAGAAAGAGGCACATGCCAAACTCTGACAAGTGCATCCCATCCGATCTGTATACATCTGCCTGCTCAAGCAAAATGCCTCTTTGCTGGATGTGTACCCCCCATCTCTATCACTGCTCTGGCCACCTTCCTATTCAGATGTTTTCTCCCTTTTTCCACTGTCCTGACTTCCTTGTTATCCCTCCACACCTTGCGGGATGTGATCTCAGACCAGCCGATAACCACCCCTGACCACCAGCCTTTTACCCTCTCCAGGTCAGTCATTATGGCTTGCACCAGCTCCCCCCATGGTAAATCCCTTAAGTCATTGCCCCTCAAATGAATAATTATAAAGTACGGGCAGCCCCACTGCACCCTCAGCTCATCCAACAGAGGCAGCAGTTGGGCCCACCTTATGCCACTGATTCCTTTCCACTGCACTCTCGTGTGCTCCATGTCCTGGAGCAACTGCATCCCTCTACTCCTGGATGCAGCAAACCTCTCTTCCCAATAGATGAATGAGTGCCCCATGATCCACATCCTTCATTTCGACTGTTCCATGGGAATAAAAACAACAAAATGAGTTATTGGGCATTAATACCTCAAATACCTCTTGTAGCAACTGGATTAGCAGCTCCCCACCTGGTTCACCTCCAGTTCAGATTCCCCATTTGATGCAGCATATGATGCTGCTCCAATCTGAAACGAGTGCAGGGTGAACTCATCCGAGTCTTCCCCTATAAATGATAGGGCCTTCTTAAGGACCTCCCTGAACTGAAAACCTGTCACAGGGGAGCCATCCCCATGGTGGAACAATGCTCCCCAGCTGTCCCCTGAGACTCCAAAATTCCTCCAGAACTGTGACAGTGCAAACCCTGCCCTGCAGTGGTCTAAGCAGTGTCACAGAGGCCCCTTTCCCCCTCTGGTCTGTCTTGGACCTGGGCAGTTGAATGACCACCCTATCCCTACCCCACTCAATGATCTTGCTCTGCAGTGCATGGGTAGCTGCCGCATTCCTCAGGGCCACTACCTCCCCCACCCTGAAGCCTCCTCTGGCCATCACTGCAAAAACCACCCTGAACAAGTAGGCCTCTTTCACTGAGGTGCACACATGCTGCACTGCCCCTATCACCTTCTCCAGCAATTGCCCCATGATGGGTCACCTCCAGTCCCTTCTCTTACTCTGACCTCTCTGCCAACCTGTAGCCATCCACTTGACCGTCCTCCCCTTGGTAGCCCCCAGTCATCCCCTGTCCTGACACATCCAGCCTATGCCCACCAATTGAACCACCATGGTGCCGTGGGCCACCCCCTCCTCCTATCTCTCCACTACATATTGCCTCACCTGATCCTTCCAGGCTGGCTCCTCTATATTCCATCCCTATCTGGCCTGGAACACCTGAAATCCTGCCCACACACTTTCATTGGCCCTCAGGGTGTTGGCTGACTAGAATCTCTGATACAGCACCATGGCCATGTCCCTCCAATCTCCCATAGCCAGTCCAGGACCCTGGTCCTGTGTGCTGCTGCATGTGGCACCAGCTCCCAGAACCTTCCCAGCTGCAAATGGGAAAGACTGTCAGCTGCACCATTCTTGAGCCCTTCAATGTGCTGCGCTTTGAATGATAAATTCAATTGCAGCCAAAAGGAGCACCATGCGGCACACAATCCTGCCCACCAATTCCATACTCCCACTTTGCCTGTTCACCATCTTTACCACTCCTTTGTTATCACACCAGAAATGTATGCACTTCCCTTTCATTCTGTCACCCCACACCTCCAAAGCTACCCAAATGGGAAATATTTCCAAAAAGGTAATGTCTTTTAGAACCCCCCTTCTCTCCAATGATCCAGCCAAGCTTCTGACATCCAATCCCCTTTGAAATATGCCCCCATCCCTAACACACCAGAGGCATCAGTGTATAGTTTCAGCTCGGTATTGTACACCCACTCTTCCTGCCAAAATGTCACCCCTTTGTATATTTTGAGGAACTCCTCCCACACTCATAGGTCCTCCTGACACCCCTTGTGATAGCCACCCAATGGTGAGGTTGTTTCACCTTCCCTGTGGCCCTTCCTAACCTCCTGGTAAATGCCTTGCCTGGGCTTATGGCCTTGTAGGCAAAAATTAAGGTGCCCCAGCAGCTGCTGTTCCTGTACCAGTGGCACCCTCCTCCTCGCCATCTGCGGCAAAAGCTCTCTGAGCCAAGATACCTTGTCCCCCAGCTGGCGGAAGCATTCCTGTTCCTTGTCCACCTCAATTCCCAGGAATTCCAATCTGTGGGCCAAGCCCTCTGTTTTCCCTTTTGCTAATGGGATTCCCATGTGCCTACACAATTCCTTGAAATCCCCCAAAATTGCTTGTGTCTCTGTCTGGCTGGCCCCTATGAGGAAGAAGTCATCCAAGTAGTGGACCACCCTCCTGTGTCCATATCCAGCCCCAATACCCACCTCACCCAAGAGCTAAATGCTTGTTACCAGCCAGACCAGAGGATTGGGATCTGTTGGGTTTCCAATTCGAAGGCAGTCTGTATTTTGAGAAGGCCATTCCTATGGGTTGCTCAGTGTCCTGTGTGACCTTTGAGGCATTTAGCAAGTCTTCACCCCTGGGGCCTGATTGATCTTCTTACCATGGTCCCTAACCAGCCCGCTCGCTGGGCTGGAGAAAGTCCACAACCACAGGTTCGAATGAGTGCAGTCCCATCTCAGGTCCTGTTTCGCAGCCATCTGCTTCCGGAAAGCCTTGCATATTTTAACCACCCATACCCCTCCAGTCTCTGTTTCTTCCTTGCAGTCTGTATTCTGTCCAACAGAAACCCCAACCATCTGCACCTTACACAGCTCCATAGCACTCCTCCCACTTCTGGGTTGCAGTGCTCCTCTCAGGGACTCCCAAATCAGACTAGTCAGAAAACTCCAAGCTCCCCATCCATCCCTGCTGTGCGTTCGAAATACTGCTTTCCTGAGGCCTACAAAGTGGCCAAACAGCAGCCCTCACCTCGTCATATGCCCCATTCCAGTCCTACCAAGTCCCTTGGCAGCCAAAGAACAAATCCACCCATCCCACTGCTTAACAGAACAAATCCTCCCCCTCCCCCTCCCCATTTCATCCTCCCCCTTTCCCACCCTGTGATTGGAACACCTTGAACTGGGCATGGCTGCCCTCTGAGCAACCCCTTGCTCCACCCCACCCCCTGTGCCGGTGTCCCACCATACTTGCTGCCAGGCCCAGCTTCTCTCGAACCACCCCTGCCACTTACCATGTGGCCCTTGGTTCCACCTGCCTCCTATGCTCTTGGTGAGAGCCACGGCCCACAAGCCAGCCCACATTGTCCTCTCAGCTGCTCAGGACTTATGGCTCCCTCCTTGGATGCTCCCCCGCGCACCAAAACACCAGCAGAATCTCCCGCGCCTCCCCTGCCAAAATTTTCCACTCTCCTGACCAGCCCCCTGATGTCCAGACCTTCTGGCCCCCACTGCAGTCTCTGGTTTCCTTTCCCCTCCACAAGCAGTGCACTCAGGGCCTTCCTCTTGTCTCCGGCCATCAAAGCCTGGGCCAGAGCAACCATTTCACCCTCACAGCTCAGGAGAAATGCTCCGCCGCCAATGCCGGACACCATTACCGGCACTCCTTACCATCCACCCAAGTGGCCCTAGCAACTCTGCCAGTCACAATTAGTGGCATTCACACCAGGGGCCCACAAGGCACCCTCCTCTTGCAACACCCCTCACTGCTCACCGGATCGAACAGAAAAAAACACCCCCAGGGCAAATGGAGCTCTTAGCTGAGGAGCACATTCCAGAAAAGTGATCCACCTTTGAATCACACTTCCCCAGCTCAGGCCCATCTACTGAAAATACCTTAGCTCCTATGCTGTGGCCTACTACATGATTTCACATCACCATTCTGCAACCCTGACTCTTAAGCAAACCTTATCTACCATGCTGTAACATCACAACAAAACTTCCTTTCTAGGACTTCTTTTCTTTCTTTTTTTTTTTTTTGTTGATTTGCAACCAAGCCATAAAAGAAAACCTAGGGCTCCCTGTGGCCTGCAAGGCCTACGATTCCCCAGGTGGTGCCTTTCCTGAACCAAGATTGCCAACAAAGTAGTGAGATTCTAGTGAATTTTTCCCAGCAAAAAGAGGGCACTCAGAGAGTTGCCAGCCCTTAAGTACCCTAGACGAACCACTGTCTAGTACCCCTGCAAGCCCCTCCCACCAACCAATGGCCATCGAGCCCCTGGCTCCTGATCATTCTATACCCCCTGATGTCACTTTCCACCTTCCCCCTTCCACTCCCCTCCCCATTTCCCCTCCTTTGTCTCTTTCTGGAAAGGCCATGAGACAATCTGGCCTGCCTTTTAGTGGCAAGATTAATTAACAATTTTGACCTATACTGTTTTATTATATTTTCAATTGTCCCTTATCTACTGACTTGTATGATATCAATCGTTCCACAGGTCATGTGATTCTGCATTATAAAACATTCATTAATGAAAGGTCAAATGTGATGACTTGCCATTAGGCAAAAAGTATCACCTGACCATTCATCAATGTCCTGGTAGAGCAACAGTTGACATGCATGTAAAAAGCTGTTTATTATTTGATATTTACAGTTAGATAGCCAGTTTAATAAGTGCAATAACCCACTCCAGCCCATGGGTGCATCAGGACATTAATGCACTTCCCAGATAGTTTAAGTCACTTGGGCAAGCTCTCGTTCCTCACAACACACCCAGGGTGTGCATTAATATCCTGGTACACCCATTGTCTGTCATGGGTTATAGTGTACTTGCTCCCTATTTTTAGATATGAAATAATAAAAGTAGTGCTCCTTTTAATATTGCTCAGATCAGGTTTTCATCAGTATACCCAGTTGTTTGTGAACACATGCTGCTCCATAAGGACATGGTGGTGGACCATGTTCTGCTGGACTGCATGGTAGTTCATTTTAGTTATAATAGAAATTATTTTAAATAATAGATGTACAAAAACAGGTGGCAAAACTGATGAAAACTGTCTGCAAGCCAGATTGAAAGTAATGCTCTGTTTATTATTTCAGATGTGAAAAAAAGGAGTACAGCAGCCGTAAATTGTGGAAAGAAGGGTATCATATAGACAAGTCAGTAGATAAGTACCAACTGAAAATCAAATAGAAAAGTATAGGTAAAAATTGTCATCTGATTATTACACTGCTGCTGCATTTGTCATACTATGTTACATTTCTGTTACTGTTAATTGTGTTACGTTTTTGTAGCACACCCACAACTACACTTAAAATGCCCTAACATCTTAAACAATTACAACCCCACCAAGAAATTTCCTATCTTGCTATATCATTCAGCATGCAGTTTTAGTGTCCCAATGAAGTATAATCACATGAGAAACTAACTATTCAGAAATTCACAAGTTTTTCTTGATGCACGCTGCTAAAAATGTGCACCTACAGCCAGAACTCTGCAGAAGTGTCCCAAGTGAGATAAACTCTAGCCAGAGCCAATATGGCTGCAGAATAATGTTACTGATGTTGCTAGTAACATGGTAAAAAGAGATTGCAGGACAAAGCCAAAATATGGTTGGAATGCATAGCTGTTGAAGGAGTAGTAAATATTTATTTGGGTAGAAATCAGAGCTTGGCACATAAAACAATATACGAAAGCAAGATCGTTATCGACAGAAAGCAGGTTTCTATTGATTTGGCAAAAGACAGCATTTTAATGAGAAATAAGTATTTTTTTTGTTCATAGACTTTGTTATGCAGGGATAGTGCAAATATGAGTTTGTGGAACAAGTATGGGAAAAACTTGTTTTGTTCATTGTTTTTCAGTTCATGGGCATAGAAAAATACATGCCAAAGCACGATTGTTATTGACATATAGCAGCAGGTAGAGGGGATCACGTGATGCAGTGGTGCTGAGAGGCTGCCTGTTTCGGAGCTCCCATCTCTCCCTGCTTAAAACTCATTTCTGGTCACACTAAAGCTGCTAATCTGCCACCAAACACAGTCTAAACATCATTACTACCCCAAGAATTGACTTTGGGAAGAATTAGAAGTGTTTTTTGTCTTCTGGAACATCGTGATGTCAGAAGTGGAAATGAAGGCCTCAGGAGCCAGGCACACTCCACCCACGCCCAGAGAAAGCCTCTAAGCTAAAAATTCGAAGTAATGTTTCCACAAGCAGCAAAGCTTTAAATCCCGGAGGTCTTAATGTTGCAGGAGGTACTACTTTGACTGAAGAACGTTTTTGGAGGAACTTTCACCTTTTAAAAACACACTGCAAGAGATCTCCAGGAAATCAAATCAATGAGGCAAGATTATACAGAGTTGTCAAGACGGATGGGGACTCAGAAGCCAGAGTTCAATGGAGAGATGGCAAATTAAAATAGACCCAGAGATAATAAGATTACGTCAGCAAATACAAAAACTGCAATCAAAAACCGAAGATCTGGAAGGCCGCAGCAGAAGGAACAATGTTCTGATTTTGGGTCTTCCAGAATTAGAAGAGGGAGGGGACACTGTTAAGTTTGTCCAGCATTTTTTGCATAAGGTCATGGGTCCTTCTCCCGTCCATCAGCAATATCATGTGGAATGGGCTCATAGATCTCTCTGACCCAGGCCTCCCCCGAATGCTCCTCCCAGGCCTCTGATTATCAAGTTCTTGAGCTATCTGGATAGACAACATGTTTTGGACAAAGTTAAGCAATTAGAAGCAGTCCTATGGAATGGTGCCAAATTGAGGATCACCCAAGATTTACCTAAAGAGGTCCGTCTGAAACGTTCTGCCTTCCATCCGATAGTGAGCAAGTTAATTGCTGCTGGGAAGCCTTTCTGCATGATCTACCCTGCTAAACTCTCTGTGCAAATCGGAGAGGTCCGGCACTCTTATGAAGATCCAGAAGAAGCCCTAACCGAACTATTCACCTTGTTGCCTGACCTATTCAAGGGACTGATATCTAAATGACTGTTTTAGGGTTGTGTTCCGGTTGCAGAATAACAGTTCAAAATGTTAAATTGTTCATTTTATTGTTATTTGGTTGGTTATGTGGTTAATCTGAGCTAGCTCAGTACTTACAGGTCTCTCGCTAAGCTCTCAGAGGGCGATGGTTAATCCTGGGGCGGACTGTCCCTGCGTTTGGTGGGGGTTCCTCCGGGTCCCTCGTGGTGATGGATAGGGTGGTTTTAGGCTGTGAGGCCAAGTCAGCCTGCCTCGAGTGCTCCCTTAGGTCCCTGCCTCTCGTAGTAGTAGAAGGAACCATTAGAAGGGGTGCGGCTTCCGGAGGGCCTGGTTCCGGTTGGACCTTGGTCAGTCAACCGCTTGGTCACAGTTTCCCCTTCATTTCCTGGGTCTTTGGAGAGATGGCGTTGAGGACCGGGAAGATAAGAATTCCCCTCAGGTAAGGCTGTTTATGGCCTTTTCTTATGTTCCTTGTGAAGGGAGCGCGGTCTCTTAATTGATGGTGGCAGGTATCTACAATGGGCGGGGAGGGGCGGGGAGGCGGGTAGGCAGCTCACGATTGTACCATGCCTTGCTGCCAGGTTGGGAAGTTTGGGATACCTATTGGAGGCCTCATCGCTGAGTTGTACTTCTTATTACTGGGGGAAACAGCGATATGGTGGGCCAGTGTTTCGGGGTTAGGGGCTTGGAAGAGCTCGAGCAGTAAATGGTTCAGGGAGAGGTATTCCGGGGTGGAGGGGGGTTTGGCTGGATTCGGTTCGGTGCTCACTATTATTCTAACTGTTTTGTGGGACTGGGTATTATGGATATGTTGGGAGGCGGGGGGGGAGGAGGAGGGGGTAGGGGCTCTGTTCATATTTCTAATGAGGTCTGGATTTCTTACCTCTGGTTTTATGTTTGCATTCTCCAAAAGATTTGTTTGTGGGGGAACTATTCCTTTAGGGCAATAAGAATTGTTTGGGGGTTGCCTTTTGACCTTGCTGATTGGCTGGATCTGAAGCTGACAACTGGTGAAGGGCAGCTCATTAGGGTCACGGAGGCTGAGGTTTCATTGTTATTTTGTGGGGAATGGGGGGGATGCGGGAGGGCTTTGAGGATGTCGTCATTGCTGGGTTTGAAAGGAGAAGCATGGATTTCACGGATGCTATATTGCCTTTTGTCCTGAAATATGGCTGGTGGTATTGCTAAAATTATCAGCTGGAATGTGAGAGGGATGAGAGACGGTAACAAGAGAGCCCGTATTTTGACCAACTGCTCGATGTTGGGGGCTGACATATTGTGCTTGCAGGAAACCCACATTACTGTACCTGAAAGTAATCTGCTGTGAGTCAAAGGCTTTTCACAAGTGTTTGTGTCGGTGACCGCGGATGCTAGGGTAGCAGTTATGATCAAGAAAAACATACCGTTTAATCCAGTTAAGGTGGTTAGGGATGCAGAAGGCAGATATATTTTAGTGTTCGGCTCCCTCTATAACTCCCATATTGTCCTGGGTTCGGTTTATGGCCCAGTGGGTGGGAATGTGCCCTTTATTATGCGGCTCATTGATAAACTGGGTTCCCTCCTACCTGCCACCATGGTTCTTGGAGGAGACTGGAACGTTGCTCCAACTCAAGAACTAGATAGAACCTTTAGACCATTGAGACCGTTGTTTCCGCCGCAATTGGGGATGAGAGATATGGGTAACATGTTGGGGTTGGTAGACCCCTGGAGAACTCTTTACCCCCTCAGTAAAAGTTATACCTTTTTTTCGCCCTTACACAATTCTTGGTCACGGATAGATTACTTTTTAATATCCACCTCCCTTATGAATAAGGTCTCCATGGCAGGGATTGACCCGATAGTTATTTCGGATCATGCGCTTGTCTGGTTAAAAGTTTCTTTCCAATCTGTAGTCTCCCGGGATACAGTCTGGAAACTTAATACCCAATTATTAAAGGAGGAGAAATCTCTCGCTCAAATCAGATCCAGTATTCATTTTTTTCTGGATACCAATAGGAATTCGGTGAATAGAGTGGACATTTTCTGGTGCTCTTTAAAATGCTTTTTGAGGGGAGAGCTTATTAAGATTTCTTCTAGGAGAAAGAGGGTTAGACTGCAAAATCTTGTTAAGCTCTCAAATCAAATTAAGGCGGCAGAGAGTGCGCTGCTACTTGGCCTCGGTGGGGAAACGAGAACATCTCCATAAACTTAAAATGAATATGAAGGCTTGAACAGGAGAAGACGGAGTTTGCTCTATTGAAGACCAGGGCTAGATATCTGGATCAGGGGGATAAACCAGGTAGACTCTTAGCACTGAAGTTGAAGGAAATAGAAAATTCCAGGTTAATCCCCACTTTAAGGGATCAGGATGGGGCTATTAAAACAGAATCTAGGGATATAGCAGCAATTTTTAGAGAATATTATCAAAACCTATATTGCCCGGATGCACCCCCTCTCCCCCAGTGGAGATTGGAGGAGTTCTTCCAATCATTGATGCTTCCTTGTATCTCCGAGGATCAGATAGCCTTTCTCTCTTCTCCTTTGTCCCATGAGGAAGTGGTACAAGCTATCCACAGTTTGTCATCTGATAGAGCCCGGGTCCAGATGGTTCCCAGCTAATTTTTATAAGGTCTTCTGCCGGGAACTAGCCCCTCTGCTTCTGGAACTTTATAATTATTTGCTGTCTGTGGATGATTCAGATCCTTCCCTGTTGGAGGCCATTATTGTACTGATTCCCAAGACTGATGTACCCTCTCAGAACCCAACTAATTATAGGCCGATCTCGCTCCTTAATTGTGATATTAAGATTCTGTCCAAGATTTTAGCTTCCCGTGTCAAGCAGGTGTGGGTTCCGTTATTGAGTAAGGAGCAAGTGGGTTTTGTGCAGGGGAGATCGGTGATGGACCACATTAGATCGCTTTCTCATGTGTTCAGGGTAGCACGAACCTCTCAAATTCCGATGGCGTTGGTGGCCCTGGATGCGGAGAAGGCGTTCGACTGGGTTAACTGGGAATTTCTGTGGTACACCATGTCTCAGTTTGGCTTTCCGAAGGAGTTTATTAAGTGGATTAGAGTTTTATATCGATCACCTACGGCTGGGGTTTACTGCAATGGGGTCCTTTCACCCCTTATACTGGCTTCACTCTTGGAACCCGACAGGGTTGTCCCCTGTCTCCTTTTTTATTTAACCTATACTTAGAACCACTGTTGAGGAGTATTAAAGGGGCCTCTGAGATCCAGGGATGCCCAGTCCTTGGTCATACTCTTAAGATTTCAGTTTATGCGGATGATATTTTGTTACAATTGGCCAACCCGGTTGATTCTTTGCCGGTGGTAATGAAGTTAATTGCACAATTTGGGGAGTTATCCAATTATAAACTTAATTTAGCAAAGACTGAAATTTTTCCACTTAATCTACATTTTACTCAGGCTTCGGTATCCCACTTGGGCATGAAGTGGACTCGGATATTGAAATACCTCGGAGTCTACTTGCATAAGATTCTCCTTGGTCAGAAGCTTAATCGATGACTTACTGGATAGAGTTAAGGCTGATTTGCAAAGGTGGAAACTACCATTGTCTGTAGGAGCCGAATAAGTATTATCAAAATGAATATTCTTCCTAGATTATTTTATCCCTTGAACCTTTTAGATATTTGGCTGCCCAAGGTCTTTTTCCAAAAATCCACTTACCTTAACGGATTTTATTTTGGAACTACAAATCGCCAAGGCGGCCTTCAATAAAATGTGCCTTCCAGGGAGATGGGGGTCTTAGGTTGCGAATTTCGAATTTTATTACTGGGCCAGTCACCTTATTAAAGCAGGTAAATGGCTGGGGATGCGGAGGGGTCTGCCTTCCAACTTAGCTAGATTTGGATCTGGAGCTTATAACTTGCCATAATATCAATCCCTGTAGCCTATTTTACTGTGGTTTTGCATCTCTTCCTCAGGGAATTCAAGACTCGCCTGTGGGTATTACTGTTAGGGTGCTTAATCAGCTCTTTTCCTCTATAAGGATCCGTTGCAATAAGGATGCTGGTCAACCTCTGATGGGTAACCTAATATTCGGATTGGGGTAAGATGCTAGTCCCCAACTGGTTGCCTCCTATTCAGGAGTTGTTAGTGGAGGACTTCTATGTGCAGGGTAAACTAGGTCTAGTGGCGGACTTATTACTGGTTCTGAATATTCCCATTAAGGCCTTGTTTAAAATACTTCAAGTGAGGCACTTATTGGATAGAGAGTTTGGTTCAACAGCACCTCCCTCAGTAATCAAGCCGCTATTGGAGGAAGTTAAAGGGGGTGTGAGTAGGCCTCACGGGGTGTCCAAGTTGTATGCCTGTCTTATGAAGCTTGCCCATCCAACTCCGCTAACGGGTTCCAAAATTTGGGAATTAGTCTCTTCCAAACCCCAGGTCCCATGGGGTCAAATATGGAGGGATGTGTATGTCTATAATACTTTGGACAGAAACAGAATGACCCAGTATTTTATACTGAATAATATGTACTATACACCTATGAGAAGTCAAAATTTAGCTCGTCAGCCCCTCAGAATGTTTTAGGTGTGGGGAGGGGCAGGATCTTCCTCATATTTTTGGCATTGTCCTAAGGTAGCTCCTCTCTGGGAATCAATTAAGGACAAGTTAGACCCCTTGCTTGGTTTAACACAGCATCTGACGCTAGAATCCTGTATCATAGGGGATTATTCAGCTATTGAGGTCAAGAAAAGAAGTACCACATAGCACTTATTGCTATGGCGGTTAAAAGACTGGTCCTTCGGCACTGGACAGACAGTCTTGTGATTTCATATCAGGATTGGGTGGATGAGGTTTCCCAATGTTTTAAGGTGGAGAGACTGATTGCTAATTTCCGCTCCTCCCCCAGGACCTTTCAAAAGAAATGGGGCAAATTATATGCCTTGTATCTTCACTGATCAGGGTTTTTTTTTTTTACTTATAAGATATTGGGCGATAGAGCTTTATTTATGAGATCTGTATTTTCTTGCTTTTGGGTACCCTCAGGTGGCAATAATATAACCTCTCACACTGGGTTTTGTTGTCCACAGTCTACGGGTATGTCTCTTTTCTTATTCTTGCATGTCTAAAGTGAGTTGATTACTTAACTTTGCTTCTCTAACAGTGTCCTCAGTGACGTCATCCTCATGGGGGAGGAGGAGGGGTTGTTTTAGGTTCTTCAGAAGCTGTTTCGGGATTCTTGTTGGGGTTATTGTTTTATTTTCCTTCTTATGTTATGGAATGTGTTGTGTTAGGTTCTGTAATTACTGTCTCAATTCCCGTTTGTATACTGTAAAATGTTAATAAAAAGAAAATTTCAAAAAAAAAAAAATATAGCAGCAGGTAGGTGTTTGATAGGGTAAACATTTTGAAAATTACCAAAGTTACGAGGCTGCATACTCAAATTTCAACATACGCTCATAACTTTGTTGTTTTGTAATAGTTTTACACCAAAGTTTTAACATAGCACTCTTATGACCTTACCTCATGAGCAAGGAAAGAGAAAATGTTCAACTTTGGGCAAAAAGGTGATTTTGTACAGGGACCACAGACTCACCACAGACCTTTGTGCTGGCTCACTGCGCAGTCATTCGTTGCCCCTCATGAATAACAACTTGAGTGACAGGTCTGTTTAGCTGTGGAGAATGTCTGCAAGGAAATTGGTGCAGCCCCTACCTGGGTTGAGCTGAGGAAGCCGCTGCACCATTTGTCCATCTAGACTGAAGTTGATTAAAATAAATGCAATGGAAAACAGGAGAGGGACAGTGGGTGGGGAGATGGAAGGAAGGTGAGAGAGAGGGCAAGGGGGGTATATAGAAATTGATAGGATCTCTATGGGGGATAGAGGGGATGGTCAGGTATTGTGATTGATTGATTGATTGATTGAATGAGAGAAAAAGAGCTCAACATGCTTTTACATAGACTGATACAGCCTACGAACTTCTGAAGTGTTTTCTGGGTAATCAGTGCAAGTGTCTGACCCACTGGAGACATATAATACATTGATGGCCTTGTACAATTGGGAGTGGGGGTTAAGTCCCTATATAACTATATGGGATTTAAATGTTCTAAATGCATGGAGTGGGGTGTCTATTCATTACGAAAAGGCATCCCACCACTCAGGGTGTGTTTTGTACCTAATGTGTGTGTGTGTTTGGTTTTCTATATATATCTGTGTTTATTATATTGCATTTTATACCTAAGGTATGCATGTGCGTATGTGCATTTGTATGTTATATATACTGTATTGTGTGTTTTACGGATAATACATTTATGTGTGCATTGGTGTTTATGCTGATGTGTGTGCAATAAAATAGTGTGATGTGTTTTTGATTTTTTCATAGTTGCATTTACAGAGAACAGTCTTGATACAGATCATATTTCATTTCATACTTATTTTCTGTTATGACTAGAATACAACTGAGCATAACGTAAGTTGCACGTGTGTGTGTGTTTTAGAGAGAGGAAGACAGACAGCGCATTCCCGACCCGATGCTCAGTTATGAACATGATAAATTATGGTAAGTTGTTGCACCTGAGACTGGTAGTGGTGTCAATTTACTCTTTCATTCCATTGCTACTGTGCATTGGGGTACTGTTGGTACATTTGGGGATCGACGAGATTACATCAGTGTGTGATCGCTTGGCCTGACTTTAGTTTAAAGATGAGCAACTTTGGCAGTTGAGCTGATCCCTACTGAGAACATAATTGATGATTAATCAAATATCTCAGGTTGTAGGCCCATTTATCAACCAATTCAACCAGTTAAAGTTAATTGATTTCTGCCCAGTTAATACAATGGTGACAAAAGCATACATTCCGAGTGTGCATTCCATTATTTATCAGACTGGGGTCTCAAAGGGTGAAGTCACTCAAGTAAGTTGTTTCACTGTAAAAGGAATATTTTTGCAAAGGTAATCTCACTCTGTCCAAGAGCAGAGTGGAGCCATGATGTACTCAGTTCAAAAGTGTGTCTTGACTCAGGCAATTGCAATACCCTGGGGTCCTGATTTGAGTTCCCAGTCAGGCATTATCCCTGCAATCTAGATGAATCCTCAATGCACTGACAGTGTCACTGTTTGATTGAACCATTATTGTGAATATTGGATTAACTGAGTTTTGTGCAGGTAGAGCATGGTGTTTTTAAAAGAACGAAACTTTAAAAAAAAATCTACATTGCCAATCAGCAGCACTTTTATGAATGTGCTGGTGTATATTTGATTCCACAGAGGAGCTATATGCTTCTCATAAAATCAACTGTTTCATTTAAAAAAGGTACAGTTTTGAGAGAAAAAAACAATTTGAGGTTTTCTCAGGCACAGCTTCCCATTGATAGTTTGCAGTTTGCAGCAGTCAGGGACTCTATTTTGTTTTGTTTGATCTCTGCTGTAGCTGTGACAGCCTGACAGGAGCTACGCTTGCCAATGTCATTGCCCACTTCAAAAATTGTCAGTATAAGCCACCTCGGTTTTTAAAATTTCAATCTGAAATTAGGGTATTCCTTAAAATGGATTTTTCACATTGAATGAAACTGCAATTAAGGATCCTTAGAATGCCTCATTTTTCTTTGTGAGGTATCCCAAAAAAGTAAAAGAAATTCTCAGGAAGCTGGCTTGTGGGTGTCTTAGTCTCTGACACAAAACCTCCCTTGGACAGAAACAAGAATACTACTGCTTCTTAAAGAGTCCATAATCTCCATTCTTTACCCAAGTGCTCCCCTAAATATTGCTCTTGTCAGTAGTCTGATATATGTGCCTACAGGAGGATCCTCTCTAGTGCAGGAGTTTTATAAAGCCTTGTACTGCTTGCATTGTGCTGTTTTGGATTGTTCATCTCCCTTCCTGTAATTTTGGACAGCACAGTTATGTAAGAGGTGGAGGGGTGCAGTGGTCTTGTAGTCCCTGAGTAGGTTTGGCCCGGTTCAGAGGAACAGAAGGTAAGAAGCCATACCTACGTAAGGACATAGACAGGGTAGAGAAGGTTCAGAGGAGGGCAACAAAGATGGTGCATGGATTGCATCACAAGTCCTATGAAGACAGGTTGAAGGAACTGAACATGTACTCCCTGGAGGAGAGGAGGGAGAGAGAGGGGATATAATAGAGACATACAAGTATCTTACAGGGAGGAACAGGGTGCAGGAAAACACTATTTTTAAGCGAAAAAGATGTTTCAGGACTAGAGGGCATGGGATGAAGTTGGAGGGAGGACGATTCAGAGGAAACATGAGAAAGAATTTCTTCACAGAATGGGTGGTGGACAAGTGGAACACCCTGCCAGAGGAAGTGGTGGGGCTGAAACAATCACGGGATTTAAGAATGCATGGGACAGACATAAAGGAATTCTAGAGGTCAGGGGTAAGGGGAAATAGACTTCTAGGAAAACAAACTGAACTTACAAGCTCAAATGGGCAGACTAGGTGGGCCATAGGCCCTTATCTGCCGACAATGTCTATGTATCTATGTAAGCCACATTAGGTAACTTCCTCCTCTGGTTGTACTCCACAAAGTTCTGCTATGATTGCATGGAACAGTGGCAACTGGGGTTTAACACAAAGAAGTGCAAGATCATGCACATAGGGAAAAAAAACTCTGAAGCTACCTATAGGTTGGGAGGGGGAGTTGCTGGCAATCACAAGGGAAGAAAGGGACTTGGGCATCATCATCACCAAAGACCTGAAATCATCCAAGCAAAACACTAAAGCAGTAGGTAAGGCTAGGGAGATGTTAAGGTGTATTAGTAGGAGTATCACAAGTCACAAGAGGGAGGTAATAATCCATCTTTACAAGACACTGGTTAGGCCCCATCTGGAGTACTGCATGCAGTACTGGAGGCCACACCTTCACAAGGACATTAACAAAATGGAGGCAGTCCAGAGAAGGGCAACCAATATGGTGCAGGGACTGCATCAGAAAACATATGAGGACAGATTAACGGAGCTCAATATGTATACCCTAGAGCAAAGAAGGGAGGGATGTGATATGATCGAAACATTCAAACGCCTTAAAGGCATTGACAAGGTGAAAGAGTCTAACATGTTTCAATATAAGAAAAATAGCAGGACAAGAGGACACCGCATGAGATTAGAGGGAGGCCGATTAAGGGGTGATGTGTAGAAGTTCTTTTTCACAGAAAGGGTGGTGGATGCATGGAACAGCCTACCTCAGGAAGTGGTGGATATGAATACAGTGAAGTGCTTCAAACAGGCATGAGATAGGCATAAGGTAGAAGACTTGGTTTGCTGGCCAAGGCACCTAGCTTCACCTGAGCTCTTTCCTGCTAAGACTGCTTGAAAGGCAGAGTAGAGAAACTTACCAGAGCAAGGGAAAAGGATTAAGACTTATTTTGGCTAAGCAGATTTAATGTGTGGTGGTGTTTTTATTTTTTACTCATAGGGATTGCTACTGTTTGTTACTAACAGTTCATTGCTTTATTTTTCTCTGATTCAAATTGTTGTTGCTGGTATACCTTCTTCTGCATTATTACAAGGTGTGCCTACAGGTGTGTGCTAACAGATTACTGCTGTAATCTTCTGATTCAAATTGTCTTTTGCAAGGTGGATCTTCTGTTACTTCTTTATCTTTCTCTGTAGCAAAGTGTTTCTTACAGGGTATATCTTCTCTGAAATTACTGTATTACAGGTGGAGCTTACATTTTTGTGACTTTTTTATCATTGGGCTTAGCAAAATTACTGTTTGACACTGTGTTATTTTATTCTTGTTTTTTTTTTTTGTTTGTTGAAAAGGTTTGTTGTCTCAGAGGTGTTTCAGTCTCCTTCTCACATTGAAGGAGCTAATTGCTTTCCTCCCACAGCTTTTCCAAAGGATTAAGTGTGTATGTGGGGGGTGGAGCTGACAAACTGTCAGTAATTTCCAACAGAAAGAAGGGTTAAAAAGTCAGGTTAGTTGATATCTTGGAGGTAGAAGACTTGGTTTGCTGGCCAAGGCACCTAGCTTCACCTGAGCTCTTTCCTCCTAAGACTGCTTGAAAGGCAGGGTAGAGAAACTTACCAGAGCAAGGGAAAAGGATTAAGACTTATTTTGGCCAAGCAGATTTACTGTGTGGTGGTGTTTTTATTTTTTACTCACAGGGATTCTACTGTTTGTTGCTAACATTTCATTGTTTTATTTTTCTCTGTAGCAAAGTGTTTCTTACAGCGTATATCTTCTCTGAAATTATTACAGGTGATGCTTGGCAGGTTTTACAGTTTTATCTAACATTAGGATAGGCTTTCAGGGTTACTGCATTTGTTGTTGACTGATTGTTTCTGCTCTTACCTCCTTGTTCTTTCGTCCATGGTTCTTCTTTTTTGGCAGGGGAAGGGCCCAGCCACCCACCCTCATCCCCAACCACCCCACACTACACCCCTTTTATAGGGTACCACAGTTGTGACATTTCCTGTGGCAGAGCAGGAAGGGGTGGATCAATGGGGCCTCCACAAGGTGAGCTCATTTACAGGGGCACTAGTAATTTAACTTGCTATAACAAGTTAAAGAAAAACAAAACACAATCAAACCATTACTTGCATTTTTTCTCTTTTTGTTTCCTTCTAATTACTCTGACTAGGTTATAAACCCAGCAACTTTTCTGGAATGGATATCATTAACTGCAGGTACTGTGGAACAATTTTCAGAAGGACAGTCTTACAGGATTTAGGACACTGTCCTACATGCTGGGCCTTTGGAGATCTTAGGGCTCAGCTCCGGGCAGCATGGGCAGAGATTGCACACCTCAAATTTCATATTCAAGAGGAAATACATTATAAGAACCACCCGCCATTTCCCCAGCATCCAACAGAAAAACCTCGACTGCAGAGGGTAGTTGGTCCAGGAGGTTGGCAGGTGGTTAGAAGGGGCAAATTGGGTGTCCCATCACTCTCTGCTCTCCAACATATTACCTCCAAAAACCATATAAACACTACAAACAGGTATCTGCCTCTATCTCTTAAATCAAACAAAGAGGCAGAAGACACTGCAGAGCAGGACACTGCAGCACAGCAGCTAGCACAACAAAACTCACCCAAATCAGGAACCAAAACAAAAAGCAAAAAGGAAATCCAAAAACTTCTGATCATAGGAGACTCCATGATTCAGGAGTTGATACCCATCTCAGCCAGGGTAATGGTCAGATGTCTCCCAGGTACATCAGCATGGAGAGACACTGACCACATTACTAAAATTGTTCACAAAGCAGGAGAAAACATTGATGTCCTAGTACACATAGGGACTAATAGATCTAGCCAGCCGGTCAGTTGTGGAGACCAAGGAACACCTGACCAGGCTGGGTGACAAACTATCATCCATTTCATCCGGCATCTCCTTCTCTGAGATCCTGCCAGTCTGGGAGAGGGGAGCAGATGGACGGAAGGTCAGAGAAGGGGAGATAGGGGAGCTAAACACATGACTCAAGGGCTGGTGCCAGGAAAAAGGACACAGATTTGTAGATAACTGGCAACAGTTCTGGGAGTGAAAGTTCTTTAAATTTGATGGACTGCATCTGACTAAGGAGGGAGTCAGTGCATTGGGGCAGAAGTTTGACGTCTTTGCAGAATATTTAAACTAGCAAATGGGGAGAGGGTTGCAGCACCCCATACGTCGAATGGGAAGAACACCCTTCCCCCCTCAGCTAGTGGTCAAACAGGGATTCAGCATGTTTGCAGTTCATTTGCATCACCAGGTAAGAAAAAAGGTTTGTCTCCCCATACGATGCACTGGGGTAATGCCAAACCTCACCCAACAACTAACACACCAAAATCTGGCCAATGGAAAATCATGTACACAAATGCTCACAGCCTGGGAAATAAGATCCCAGACCTGCAGGCAATAGTGTCAGAGGCTAAACTGGACATAGTAGCAATTAGTGAGACGTGGTTTACCAGTAACCACACTTGGGAGACTTCAGTACCTGGCTATGTATTGTTCAGAAGAGACGGAGGAGCAAAAGGGGGAGGAGGGCCTGTATGTCAATGAAAATATCAAAGCTACAGAAATTCGGAATACACATAAGGAGCCAGAAGAACTGTGGGTCACCCTGGAAACAGGAAATGGGACAGCCATAAGAACTGGGGTTGTCTACAGGCCCCCAGACCTGGGGAAGGACATAGACACATTACTGTTAGAAGATACACAAAACATGACAGCTAAAGGGGAGGTTCTGATAATGGGAGACTTCAACATGCCGGATACAGATTGATCAATACCAGCAGGGACATCTGCCAGAATTAGACACATAGTGGATTCCCTGCAGGGGGAGGGCCTCAAACAACTGGTACAGCAACCCACAAGAGACAGAGCTATCCTAGATCTAGTACTGACTAACAGGAAGGGATCACAGATCTCCAGGTAGAAAGGTCACCTGGGGCCAGTGACCATCACATGGTATGGTTCAGTTTGGCTACTACATCTAAATCATCCCATTCAAGGCAAAAATATGGGACTTCAGAGGAGCTGACTTTGATAAGATGGCCAACAGAGTTAAGCTAGCCCTGGCTAAAAGAAACACAGGTGAGGGTACAGGCAAAGTGGGCAAGCATTAAGGATGCAATACTTGAAGCAACATCCATTGTGCTAGACAGAAAAGGAAGTGCAAAGAAGAAGAAACCACTTTGGTTCTCAAATACAGTAGCAGAAAGGTCAGAGCCAAAGGCTGGCCTTCAGGAAATATAAGAACACAGCGGGATGAAGATAGGAGGCATACCAAACTGCCCTAAGGGAAGCAGGTAAGGCAGTAAGGCAGGCAAAGTCCCAAACTGAGGAAACACTAGCACGAACAGTAAAAGAAGGTGACAAGACTTTCTATAGATACATTAGTGAAAGGAGAAAGTCCAGAGGGGGTATTGCTAAGCTTAATGGAGAAAAGGGAGCATGTGAGGAGGATGACCCTGTAAAGGCATCTATCCTAAATAGATACTTTTGCTCAGTATTTACTGAAGAGAAGGTAGGGCAGGGCCCACAGCTCAGCATCATGGACACAGGGGGGAGGGAGGTGAGCACTACTCCCTTCACAAAAGAAAGGGTCCTACAAGAGCTTGCTAAGCTTAGGGTGGATAAGGCAATGGGACCTGATGGCATACATCCCAGGGTACTTAAGGAGCTAAAATTGGAACTAGCAGAGCCATTAGCAGAACTGTTTAGTGAGTCTCTGAGCACAGGAGAGGTCCCAGAAGACTGGAGAAGGGCTCATGTGATCCCGCTCCACAAGAGTGGTAGCAGGGAGGAGGCGGGGAACTACAGACCAGTCAGTCTTACTTCAGTAGTGGGCAAGATTATGGAGGCACTCCTTAAGGAAAGGATAGTGCAACACCTGGAATCCATAGGGGCACAGGATCCAAGACAGCATGGGTTTACAAAAGGAAGGTCCTGTCAAACTAATCTCATAGATTTCTTTGACTGGGTAACCAGAGTGGTGGACCAAGGGGAGCAGTTGATGTCACCTACCTTGACTTCAGCAAAGCTTTTGACACTGTTCCACATAGAAGATTGATAAATAAGCTGGGTAGGCTCAGGGTGGGTCAAGTTGGTCAACTGGGTGGCAAACTGGTTGACGGGCAGAAAACAGAGAGTGGTGGTAAATGGTATACAGTCAGAAGAGATGCAGGTCACAAGTGGGGTACCTCAGGGATCAGTCCTGGAACCAGTCCTCTTCAACATCTTCATTAGTGACCTTGCAGATGGACTAGAGGGTAAGGCTTGTCTGTTTGCAGATGACACCAAGATCTGCAACAGAGTAGATGATCCAGATGAGGTGGGCAGAATGAGAAGAGATCTGGATAAACTAGCAAAACGTTCAGAAGAGTGGCAACTGGTATTTAATGCAAAGAAGTGCAAAATCTTGCACATAGGGAAGAGAAACCCTGAAGCCACCTATAGGCTGGGAGGGGAGTTGCTAGCAGTCACAAAGGAAGAAAGAGACTTGGGCATCATCATCATCACTGATGACCTGAAATCATCCAAGCAGACCTCTAAAACAGTAGGTAAGGCTAGGGGGGTGTTAGGGTGTATTAGTAGGGGTATCACAAGTCGTAAGAGGGAGGTAATAATCCCTCTTTACAAGACACTGGTTAGGCCCCATCTGGAGTACTGCGTGCAGTATTGGAAGCCACACCTTCACAAGGACATTAACCAAATTGAGGCAGTCCAGAGAGAGCAACTAAAATGGTGCAGGGACTGCATCAGAAGACATATGAGGACAGATTAACAGAGCTCAATATGTATACCCTTGAGCAAAGGAGGGAGAGGTGATATGATCGAGGCATTCAAACACCTTAAGGGCATTAACAAGGTGAAAGAGTCTAACATGTTTAAATATAAGAAAAATAGCAGGACAAGAGGACACAGCATGAGATTAGAGGAGGCGATTAAGGGGGAATGTGAGGACATTTTTTTTCACAGAAAGGGTGGTGGATGCATGGAATGGCTTACCACAAGAAGTGGTGGCTATGAATATAGTGCAGGGCTTCAAACAGGCATGGGATAGGCATAAGGGAGCAATACAAATGACTATGAATAGATAGGCCACTGACAGAGCAAAGGCCGATGGCACATTTATAAGGTAGAAAAAGAAATGGGCAGACTGGATGGGCCTTGCGGTCCTTATCTGCCGTCAACTTCTATGTTTCTATGTTTCTTTTTTTTTTTCCCTCCGGTCGTGTCTCCGGGTTTGCCACTCCTTCCGGCTGCACATTGCCCCTCGTGGCCTCCTCATCCTGTCCCCGCTCCCCTCACCTCACATCGCAGCCAACCCAGGGGTGGCCCGGCATATCCCTTTGCCGGGTGGGTCCCCCTCCTCCGAGGGGAAAGACACCGGGGTGGGAGGCGGGCCCCAGCGTACTAGGAGTCAGACCCTGGGTGCTGCTGAGGTGGGATTGGAGGGCACAGGACCCTCAGACCAGCGAGAGTGGGCAGCCATCAACCGGCGAACCCGGAGGCTGGTATTTCCGCTTTTCTGGGGGCGTGGTGTGCCCGCGAGCGTCAGGCGTGGCCGGCGTTCACCACGCCCTCCCAACGTCAGGCTCACTGTGACGCAGTTCCTTCTCCGCCGGGAGGTACCGCCGCGTTCCTGGTTACCCCCTCCCCCCTGGAGTAGGTGAGCAGTCGTGGGATGCTCTAACCTACTCCACCCCGGCCGGTTCTCCAGCGACCCGAGTCCGTTCCCAAACCCGGGTCACCGGCGTCGCAAGCGGAAATCCAACTGCTGCGCCGACGAGCCGGCCATGTTTCTATGTTTCTATAAGGGAGCAATACAGATGAGTATGAATAGATAGGTCATTGACAGAGTAATGTCCTATGGCACATTCATGAGGCAGAAAAAAGGGGCAGACTGGATGGGCCTTGAGGTTCTTATCTGCTGTCAGATTCTATGTTTCTATGTTTTCAGAGTCATTACCTTAGTTTTGCTTGTATTAAGGTAAAATTGGTAAAGTTATTTCCCTCCCCTCCTGTTATTGGGAATGGAGCCTAGTCATGGGTTACGTTAGCTTCTTTGGTCGGGAGGAGGGGCATAAGACTTCTATCCCATTCCCCATGTAAATGATATGCTTTCCCTCTTACACTGATCATGTCTAATCCTGAGACCCATATCAGTGTCCAATTACCTGCAGTGATATTTGTCACTTTTCACTACCAGAACGAGAGTTTAACCTGAGGCTGTCAGCTTAGGTTCTATCCCTTGTGCTTTCTATCCACTAATGTGCTACTAATATTAACAGGTGTTTTAAGGCATTGCTATCAAACAGCTTGCGCTCGTGATTCACTGTAACTGAGTCTCTCTATAGGAATGCTCCCCCTCCTCTTCTATCCATATGTATGCCGATGACATCATCTTGTTCACCTCTGACAATACCCTTGTCAATGTAGCAGCCACTCTACAGCATGACTTCCATCAGGTTCAGCTCTGGTTACCTCACATCAACTATTCCTAAATGCCAAAAAGACAGCCTCTGTGACCTTCAGTACTAGGCAGAGACTCTCTAGGCTCCACCCCTTACCCTCTTTCTACACCCTTGAAGGGACAATCCCTGAGGACACCCTCTCTTTCAGATACCTTGGGGTTTGGCTGGACCAACACCTCAGTTTCTTTGACAACATTGATGCCATTCTGAAAAAAATGTGCCCCAAGCTTACATGGACCGTAGTTGCATCCCTCCTGCGGCCTGGTGAGAACTTGTCCAGAAGATGATCCTCCCCATTTTTGACTACTACAGTGTAGTCTATGACGCCACTCCCATATCTTCCCTTACCAGATTAAACTCTATTTTCAACTCCTTCTGTCGATTCATTCTTGATGCCCCATCTAGAACCCATCATTGTGATCTTTACCATGCCCTGTATTTCCCCTTGCTTGCTAACAGACACCTGGCTCAATGTGCTAAGTTAATTTCCAAACTTTGGTTTGGTGTACTTTCTTCCTACCTCTCATGCTCCCTCCCTTCCCACCTGCCTTCCTCCCACTCCCTCAGATCCTCTGACACATGCATCCTGCTAGTCCCCATTGAACCACCCTTATAGGCCAGTCAGGCTTCTCCCTTCGCTTTCCCAAAATCTGGAACTCCCTCCCACCTCAAATACGACACTATTCCACCTCCCACTCCCTTGCCTCTGCCTTACATAACTTTCCCTCTGCTGGCTGCTTCTGCTACAATCCTCCTTAACTTGTTCCACTATGAGCCTGCTTCAGCTTCATACCCACCTCTTTACTGCAAAACCCACCCCCTAGATCCTCCCCCAGTGCTCCTTCCTTTACACCTTACCCCACCCCCCTGTTCCCCCTCTGTACACCACCTTACCCTCACTACCCACTCGCCGTTGCTTGGCCTAGGCCCCTGCTAGGGTTCTTTGCATCCTGGAGGGGTCCAGAACCTAGGCAAACACCTTCCTCACCTCCTAGTCCCACCCCATTCTTTGCTGAAAGGGCTGGGTCTCAGTCCCTCTTCTCTCCCACCTCCCTCTCTCTTGGTCCTTCTAATGCCTACTCCCCATCACTGTATACTTCCCTCCTGTCATGCTCTACCTCTGCTGCCCATAACCTGTTTCCCTCCTGTCGTGCTCTGCCTCTGCTTTGTGCAGGGAGTATCCACAGCATACTGGAGGGGCCAGGACCTGGCAGACCCTTCCCCCCTTTTCCTTCCTGATGTGCTCTAACTCCCATTGCCTACAACTTCTTTCCCTCCTCCCACTGCCTACAACCTGCTTCCCTCCTGTTCATGCTTGACCTCTGCCTGGTGCAGGCAGGATCCCCAGCATTCATGAGGGGTCAGGCCCTGGCAAATCCTTCTCCTCCACCCCTTGCCTTCACCTCCTCCAAATCCACCCTTTCTATCCCTCTTCTTTCTGCCTATATGCCCCCTACCCTCCCAAGCTGTAGTTATTGGCTAACCCCTAATCTGTAATGCACTTATAGTCAATCTTGCACTTTTGTTACACCTTGCAAATTTTATTCTATCTGTGTTTCTCCTTGCAGTCTTACCCTAGTTCATCCTTCTTGTACTCTATCCAGCCATTTTCTAACTACAGAGCTATGTCCCACCAAGTGTTTGCCAAAGATATTTGTGCTATCGTATCTATCTAGTTCAAGACTGTTAACATTGTATCCATCTAGTTCATACCTGTTAGCATTCCTCCTTTTCAGTACTTCTGTAGTCTGTTCACTTTATTGAATGTAATCGAATTGTATATCTATATTGTGTACCAAATCTCTATATACTATTCTCATGTTTCCTTACCATCCAGGTCGCACCTAACTATCCTCTATCTTTACAATGATTTGCTCCTAGATTTTCTGCTTATTTTAGGGATGATGTGTCAAAGAAATCTATGGTCAATTTCTTTGAGTGAGTACCAGGGAAATGAGATCATGGTGTATCAGAACATATAGAAAGTAAAGACCTAGAGAGCAACAGAGTGATGAATGAAAAGCTATACTGCATTTTGCATTCTATATAAGCACAAAACTGGGGAGAGAGACAGAGACAGAACACAGGAGATGCACAGTGAGTGGTTGTCACTATCTCTATCCAATAGCATTCAAGTGACACTTTTAATTAAGAAAATTCTTAGGATGCCACCATTATCTAGCATCATAACTGACTGAAAAACAAAACCTGCATGAAATAAATCATGCTTGCTGATTAGGATATGACAGTTTCTTCCTGGATTCCATCTCTTATATGTTGTAATATCATCACAGTGATATCACACTCACACTGGTTCTGTCTCTTAGCGTCTCTACTTGCTTTGTTGCAAACATAAAAAAACAGAGATGTCTTTCTCTCTCGCTGTCTTATTTTGTCTCTACTCTCAGATTAGTTCCAGTGTGTTTGTGTGTGGGGGTGGGGGTGTAGAAAAAGCCGTGTAACACAGCAAAAACAAATGAAATTCAAGGATAGGAAAATGATCAGAAACAGCAGGAGGGGTAGTGTTTATCATGGTACTGCAACAGGTGTCTTACTTTGTATTTTTTTTTTGCATGTTTTTATTATCTTTTCATTTTGATCAATCAATGTTGCACACTGAGCAACAGAGTGATAAGTACATGGGTTCCGTTGACTTTTTTTAAAACTTTCTGTTACTGTCTGGAATACAAACAGACAGCTTGAGAGAGAGACAGAGAAACAGAGAGACAGAGACAGAAACGCAGAGACAGAGAGACAGAGACAGAAATGCAGAGACAGAGAGATGTAGATGCACAGCCAGCAAGTGTTACCACTTCAAACATATTGAAATCTTGATTTTGTGTTTGCTATATTGGTCCTTGTAAGAACAGATCCAGAAGCAAATTGTTTGATACCTTTTAATGGACCAACATAGATGTAACAACAAAAACAAAGTGCTCTAACTTTTAGACCAACAAGTCTTTTGTCAGAAGAGTAATGACAGTTATTTAGAAAACACAATACTTTCAACACCCAGATCATGCAGAAAAAAACAGAAAAAATCCCCATTGGTTTAAAATACTCATTTAAAAAAAACAGAAGATGATGTCAAAGACGCTTAACAGCTCCACGTCACCTTCAGCTGGGAGAGTCTCAGGGTCAGAGGTCATACAAAGACCTCTACTGCATATAAATTAAGTTGACATATAACATTAACAACTACTTGGGTAGATGGCTCTTAAATCAAATAATGAGTGTCACAATGTGTATAAGAATCCAATTACTGAAAAACAACCCCCACTCAGATTAAAGACGTACTAAAATTGTCTTAGGACTACAAGAAGCATCTATGCATATATAACAGACGAAGAGTAACCAGTGCAGCTGTCTTAAAAGGATCAGTAGTTACACACCGTATGATGTGTTAAAGATAGCTGGACCCATTACCCAGCTATACTCTCCAGCTAGATAGTATGTCCTATAAACATACTCCATCAGAAGATGGCCACCAGGCTGGGCGTGCTGGAAAGGTTGTTTTAGTTTTTGCAGTTTGATTAGACTTTTACCAAGACTTTTACCAGGATTTAACTAAGATTCAACCTCACTTTGTTTTGGTTTTTTTAACAGGGTCTGCAAGAGAAGCCATATGAGGAGAGACTAAAGGAGCTTAATATGTATACCCTTAAGGAAAGGAGGGAGAGGGGGGACATGATAGAAACTTTTAAGTACCTCAGTGGAATCAACAAAATCTAAGAGGGTAGCATCTTTCAGAAAAAGAGACGTGCAAGAACAAGGGGACACAATTTAAAGATAGAGGGGGCGGTTGAGGGGAAATGTGAGGAAGTATTTTTTCACAGAGAAGGTGGTGGACGCATGGAACAGCCTTCCTGAGGAGGTTGTGGGGTCTAAAACTGTGGGAGAATTCAAGAATACATGGGACAGACAAAAGGAAATTCTTGTGGGGGGTAGGAAGAACTAGGCTGTTGGTTAACTAGAATCTGCGGCTTATCCTGTAGGTAGGGAAATGATCAGACTAGGTGGGCCAAGCGGTCCTTATCTGCTGTCAAAGTCTATGTTTCTATGTTTTATGTTTATTTGGTTGGCTGTTGGCCAGTTGGTTTTACTTGCCGTTAGTTTTGTGGAGTGATATCGGATTTGTCTAATGTTCTCTGTGCTTATCGGGGCCATTCACTTTGACCACCGAAATCCTTCTGTCATCTCATGAGGAACTTCGTAACTCTGTTATTTTATTCAGCAGAATTCATTGGATTATTGTCCCTGAATTTAGTAAATTTACTGTTTCTGTGGCCCGACTTGTATTGGGCTGTGTTCAGGCTGATGTGAGGAAAGGCGGCTCTGAGGAGGGTGAGAATCATTGGGAATCCTTTGCATGGGACTGATTCAGTGATACAGAGAGTAGGGCCGAAATAGCGAGGGAGAAGAGTTGTGGGGCCTTTGATTGGATTTCATCCTGTAGCAGTTGCTTTTACAACTGTGCACTCTTTAAGGGCACAGGAGCTGTTCTTACTGACTAGAGGAATTAAACTCTGCTGGGTGATTAGTGGCTGGATTCTGGGGCTGCTTGGGGAATTGGGCTGTAGTCTTGTTGGGTAACCAGCAGAATGGGCTGTCGATTCCCTAAGGTTCCCTAGTGGCCAGCCGGTGGGCTGGTGTTATCGGAGAATCAAGGAAGTGGCGGAGGACATTTTCTGGCTGCAGTCCCCTGTAATGGGTTTTTCGTCAGCTGTATGGTTGAAGTCCAGAGGTTTCTGAGCTAAAGACTTTCTGCCTTCCTGAACACGGTTTGATCTTAAATTTTTCTATTCTATTTGATTTGTACTGTTTATGCAGGCAGTGAGAGTGCCTGTATTTCATTTGGCTCTTTGGGTCGTGAGAGGGCCTTGGATCTGGAAATTATCTTCAGTATTATTCTCAGACAGACAGTGAGAGTGCCTGTATTCTGATAATTCCCCGAGGCAGTGAGAGGGCCTGGGGAGTTAATGATTTTCCTGAAGAACCCTTGACTGCTCATTTATTTGTTCTGTTTTGGATGTCATTATAACATTTGAGTTCATTATTTAATAATGATAACATACTGGACCAATTTATTTTAGTTCAAGTTATTGAATTATTTATATTTCATTTTCTTTTAGTATTTTTATATGGGAGGGTTTAGTGAAGATTTTTATGTTGTGAAAGGGGATAAGCGTTTTGGGTTATTCAATTTATTATATGTTGTGGGTTTATATATTGTGGTGTTTTTGTTATTTAGTTAATTAATTCTGATTGGGTTATTAGTTGAGTGAGAGTCGTCTGTTAAAGTGATTGCTAGAATGTGTTGGAGGCCTGCACCCATGGTAGTGCACTATTTACCCTCTGCTCTCCACGCTCTCTGCACCTTCCCCCCTCTGCAGTTTACAATATACCAGCGCTGTAGGGCACTGGGTATTGCTCGCAAGGGGAGGAGGGGTGTTGGTGGGCGTGAACAGTGGAGGGTGAGTGAGTGAGTGGGGCCATCACATTGGGGTTGTGAGATCCAGGAGACGCCCTGGAGTGAAATGAAACCAGGAACGTGGCTCACCATGTCTGGTTTCCATATCCAAGGGCACTACCAATATTGGTGGGCAAGTGGTTCAGCTGGCTCTGGAGGTTCATCCAGCTCTGGTGGCATTATGCAATGCCAGGTCCATTAAAAACAAGACTGCAATTATTGCAGATCTTGTAGGAATGGAGGACCTGGCCTGCATCACCGAGACCTGGCTGGATGAGAATTCTGGCCCCATTTTGGAGGCTTGAACTCCAGCCGGATACTTAGTGATTCATCGCCCAAGATTGGATCATGGGGGGGGAGTTGCAGTCTGTTTCAAGACTGAACTTAACCTTGTGAGTGTACCAGTTGAGGAGACTGAGTCACTCAAGTGTACTGTGGTAGCAGGTGTAGGTTGTAGGATTGCTGTCGTCTACCATCCACCCAGTGACGAGAAGTGTTTCCTTCAGGAAGTGGTGGACTTTGTCATCGACATGGTGTTCAAATCACCCAGACTGATGGTTCTGGGCGATATCGCCACCAGGATTGATGACAAACTCTCGCCATTTGGACAACACTTCCTCCAGTTAATATCATCTCTGGGCCTTACACAGATAGTTACTACTGTTACTCATAAACATGGTCACTCCCTTGACTTAGTCTTCCTCCTGGGGATCGAGGCCTCTGCCTTTAGGGTGGAACCAGTTGGATGGTCTGATCATTACACCGTGGGGTTTAGTTTTAGTGCCCCCCTTCATAGGCCTATCCCTGTGAAGATGGTCAGGTATCGCCCTTTACGAGATGTTAGCTCTGAAGGCCTGGCGGCGGTACTTGACATATCGTCTCTTCCAGTAGCAAACAATGACCCAGAGGCCCTCGTGGTAGCCTATAATATGGCTATATTGGCGGCTCTGGATCTCGTTGCTCCTGTCCATGTTCATCCTCTCTCCCTTTACCCTCAGTCCCCATGGTTTGATGGGACCTTGAGGGAGATACGGCGACTAGGAAAAAGGTTAAAGCGTTTCTGGCAGAGATCCTCCCCTGATGCCGACCACCTTAAATTGATGGAACATTATCAAGCCTATCAATCTGCGATCTCCTGTAAGAAGGCAGAATTCCTTTACAGGGAGATTGCTGTTGCTCAGAATCGACCAGCTCAGCTTTTTCGCACATTGGACAGACTGTGCAACCCAACCTGCCTACAAGTGCAAAAAGCCTTTTCGCAAGTAGAGTGCAATGAACTTGCTTGATTCTTTGCAAATAGGGTGGCCCACATCAGGGTGGCACTCCATCCAGCACACTCTAAGGGTGTTGCTGTGGACCAGCATGTGGCTGCTGCTTCTCAGTTTTCCTGGAGTACCTTCGACTGACCGGAGTTCATGAATGTCATGCGGATTGTCCAGGGTATGCACCCTACATGCTGTAGTTTGGATCCTAGACCAACTTCCCTGATTTTGGGTTGTATTGATTCCGTTGGTCCAGTCCTGACATGAATAGTCGGGTGCTCCTTGGAAACAGGTGAGTTTCCTAGCTCCCTGAAGGAGGCAATGGTAACACCCCTCTTGAAGAAAGCTTCTTTGGACCCCAGCTGCCATGTTAACAACAGACCAATCTCAAATCTTCCCTTTTTAGGGAAGTTGATTGAGAAAGTTGTGGCCATTCAGCTGGAGAACCATTTGACCATCCATGACATCTATGAACCCCACCAGTATGGTTTTCAAAAGAGGAATAGTACTGAGACAGCACTGGTTCAGGTGCTCAATGATCTCCTGATGGCTAGAGATCAGAAGAGCCATTCCATCTTGGTTTTCCTAGATCTCTCATCAGCATTTGACTCTGTGGACCATGGGGTGCTGCTGAACCATCTGAGGTGCATCTGTGGATTATCAAGTGTAGTCCTCAGGTGGTTTACATCTTACCTCAGTGGAAGAACACAGAGAGTGTTGTCTGGGTTTATTCCTCAGACCCAGTTTCCCTGTCATGTGGAGTTCCTCAGGGTTTGGTATTGTCCCCCATGTTGTTAACAGTGTACATGCTGCCCCTCGGAGACATTGTAAGAAGGTATGGGCTGAGGTTTCACTGCTATGCTGATGATACCCAGCTCTACCTTTCTTTTGCAGCTGACCAGGATGGATCTCTCTCGGTCTTCAATAACTGCCTCACAGAAATCCAGGAGTGGATGGATGCTAGTTGGCTAAAATTGAACTCTGATAAGACTGAGGTGCTGGTTATGGACCTGGCATGCCAGAAGGGGGGGTTTGGGTTGGTTTGCCCTCGGGGTTATACCATGGGGGCTTCTCTCTCCTGACCTCTGAGCAGGTGCAGACCCTGGGAGTAATTTTTGACAAAGGGGTTACTCTGCATTCGCAGGTGTCTGCCATCATCAAATCCTCTTTCTATCACCTGAGGAATATCTCCAGGATTAAGCACTTTGTTCCGTCTGGTGATCTTCCTATGTTGGTCCATACCTTTGTGTCCACATGCTTGGATTATTGCAATTCCTTGTAACTAGGGCTCCCTTGGGTGGAAATCCTCTAACTGCCTGCAGCTGGTGCAGAACGCAGCAGCCCAGCTTTTGACAGGAACTTCTCGGACAGGTCATATCTTGTTAGTGCTGCTTGGACTGCACTGGCTGCCAGTACGGTGGTGGATTACCTTTAAAGTAATTTTTTTGACTTTCAAAGCCCTACATGGACAGGAACAAGACTATCTGAAAGAGTTCCTGGTTCCTTACTGCCCTGGGTGATCACTCTGCTCAGCTGACGAGAGGTTGCTAGAGATCCAGAGGGTGCATTTAAAATCTGCTGGGGCCTAGGCATTTATGTTTGTAGCCCCTACCCTCTGGAATTCTCGACCCCATCAGTTATGAGAGTGCCTGACTGTGGAGGGATTTAAACAGGCCTTGAAAACTTATTTATGGAGGCAAGCATTTGGTGATTGAAGTCTTCCCCGACTGTATTAGTTGTTTTACTGTTGTTTTATATTTTTAAGGATATTGAGATATATGGTGTGTTTTAAATTGGTTCGGTGCCTTGGTTTTTGAAAGGAGCCTTAAAAATAAAGTTTATTATTATTATTATTATTAAACTTCAAAAGCTTATAGTGCAGTAACAGGACTTTACTTATTTATTTGGTAATTCAGAAACAGCCTTTGAGTATACACTCTTTTACAAAGGTTTCACGTCAGGATGTAAAACAGCAGAGACATAACAAAAACTTGACAGTTAACACAAAACATAAGATTGCTATGTAATACAGAATATAGATAAACAATACATTTGAGTAACCTAGACAACTGAACTTAAACAGTGGGAGGAAATTTCCAATTAGCAACGTATGGCATAGCTGCCCCAGGGGGGCCTGTCAAGGTAGAGTATCAGAAAGGGTAGGAGAAAGAAAGGGGGAGAGTGCAAACAAGGGTAGATTAGAGAAAGAGGGGAGAGAGAGAGAGAGTTAGAGAAAGGGACTGGGAGAAGGAGAATATTTGGGAGAGTGGGTAAAAGGGAGGTGTTGGGGTACGGAGGGGAGGAAGTTGGAGGGAGCTTGAGAGGGGGGGTGTGGCAAGGGATGGTAGGCAGGGGTCCAGGGTAGGTAAAACAGTAGGAAAGCTCAGAAAGACGAGGGGGGTACCCTGGTTGAGGATATGGACTCAGGTAAGGGAGTCAGAGGTGTTTAAGAGCAGATATCCACGTTGAAGATATGGATTCAGTTAAGGCAGTTTATAAATGATAATATAAATATAAAGCGACAGTATAAGTGTCAAACAAAAAACTATTTGTCAAGGACCATCAAGGAATTAAGACCATGTAGCCTGATATGTACAGATGTCAATAAATTCTCAGTGTATAATATAACAACTTGATGTACTGAAAATGTCTAAGAAATCTGAATAAGAAAGAAAAATGTAATTATCTCCTCCCCTCCACACACACAACACACCCCACCCCACACACTCATAACGTGGGGGGGGAGATAACTAGTTTTGAGGAGATACACACACACACACACACACACACACACACACACACATATACACATACACACACACACACACACACACACACACACCTTAATGCACCATGATTCACATCAGTCACTGCAATTGTTACCCAAAGGAATTCAACTTGTCATGAAATCCCAAGTAAAAGGTGTCATGTATGCCCCCAGGTATACTGTAGTGCACTGCCCCAGAGAGGATCGAAGGGGTGGTGGTGTAGCCATCTGTTTTAGATCTGACTTGGGCTTCACCGTGCACCCAGTGGGAACCCCAGATTATTTTGAATGGCCATTCGTGGGGGTCCAGGTGTAGGGTATAGAATTTTCGTAGTTTATCGCCCTCCTGGGATGGTGGGGAATTTTCTGCAGGAGATTGCCAAATTCATCATCAGTGAAACACTGGAGGCCGCCAGATGTATTATTCTGGGAGACTTCAATGTTTGGGCTGATGATGAAGTGTCTCAGCCTGGTTACAACCTCCTCCAAATTATGTCTTCTTTGGGCCTGTCACAAGCTGCTTCTGCTGCGACCCATCAGAGTGGCCACACATTGGATCTGGTGTTCTCAATGAGGCTTGAGATAGATAATCTCGGGATTTATCGGGTGGTTTGGTCCTATCATTGCACGGTGCAGTTCACGTTCAGAGCTTCTACTGGGTGCCCTCCCCCTACAGAGATGATGAGCTGCTGCTCTTTACGGGGTTTAACCCCAGAGGGTTTTCTGGCAGCAGCCAATCTATCTGACATGGGAAATGTATGCGTCGGAGACGTTGGTTCTATGGTTGACTCCTATAATAGGGTTTTATCTGACGCCATTGACTCCCTTGCACCTGTCTGTGTACATCCCAAATCTTCATACCTGAGATCTCCTTGGTTTGATAGGGACCTCAGGGAGATGAAGAGAAAGGGTCAGAGATTAGAGTGCTGCTGGAGGAAATCCAGCCTGGATGTGGATAAACTGGCCCTACGTGTGCATTATAATGCATACCAGGGGACAATCAACTATAAGAAGGCAGTATTTCTGTACAGGGAGATTGCTGCTGGGAAGATCCGACCAACTATACTTTTTCGGACTGTTGACAGGTTACTCCATCCTGCCTGTCTGCAGCCAAAGAAGGTTTTTTTCAGACCTTGAATATGAAGAGTTTGCTCAGTTCTTCTTGGAAAAAGTGTCCAGTATTCAGCAGGGTGTTCCTCCAGCCAGCAGTGTCATAGCTGGCAGTGGTCACCAGAAGTACTCTAAGTGCACTCCACCCAGTTGGGGGGAGTTTAAACCAGTGGAAGCCAGTGAGATTATTGAGGTGGCGACCAATCTGAAGCACACTTTTTGTGAACTGGATCCGGTGCCGATGCGTTTCTTGATGAGATGCATCGGCACCGTTGGCCCAGTGTTTGCCCTGATTGTCTGGTGCTCCTTATCTGAAGGGGTCTTTCCTGATGCCTTGAAGGAGGCACTGGTGAGACCACTCTTAAATAAACCATCTTTGGAACTGGAGATCAGGGCAAATTACTGACCTATCTCCAATCTTCCCTTTTTAGCGAAGGTTGTGGAGAAGGTAGTGGTGCTTCAGTTGGAGGAGCACCTCTTGACCCACGTGTTGTATGAACAAATTCCAGTCAGTGTTTTGGGTAAGGCATAGCACAGAAACCACGCTTGTTCTGGTACAGAATTACCTCCTCAGGGCTTGAGATCGGGGGGACAAGACAGTTCTTGTTCTCCTGGACCTCTTCACTTTTGACACTGTAGACCATGGTGTGTTGCTTGATCATCTCAGGGAGCTCTGTGGACTCACTGGCACTGTCATCTGCTGGTTTGAGTCCTTTTTATCCAATAGGAGGCTGGAAGTAGTCCACTGGACCACCAGGGATATGGGATGTGTATTTATTTATACTTATGCCCGTGGTCAGGCATTGGGGCACTTTGCCGAGATGTACAGGGGGCGTCGGTCTCCGACGGCTGCAGCCTGGCAGGGTGCCCTTTGCAAGTCACCGGGGATAGGGGCACCTGCATGCAAATGGAGCCATAATGACATGCTAATGGCCCCAGTTGCACCTTGCATGCATTATGGCCCCATTTGTATATCCACCACTGGATATCGTGGTTCCTGCACCTAGCACAATCGCACTTGCACTGGTGCATCCCCCTGCTCCTCCCTTGCCACTTGCACTGGCGCAGTGCCACTGCACCATGCACAATGCGGGAGGCCACATTGCCATTTTCAGTGGTGCTGAGCCATGGTGCAGCATCATTGAATATCACCCAGCTCACTCAATGGCGCATCCCAGTTGTGCTGCACCCCGGCTTGCGCAACTGCCTGGTGCACTCTGGATATCCCACCCAAGATGTATAACTGTATTATGTTATTTTATTGTTGCCTTTTGAATATGTTTTAATTTATTGTACGGTGCCCAGAGCCTCCAGGAATGGGCACCTTTAAATAAAATTTTACTTACTTGCTTACTAATAATAATAATAATAATCTTTATTTATTTATAGTGCATCTTTCAAAAATCAAGGCACAGTATATATTTAAAATCAATTCACAATAAAACATCATGATAAAATCACTAAAACAAATACCATCAATCCATGTCGGCACCATCCCCATATGCCTTATTCTATAAAAAAGACTTCAGTGCTTGTTTAAAACCCCCCACAGTCATGTACTCTCTAATCCAATGGGGTAGAGAATTCCAGAGGGTTGGTGCCATGAACATAAAAGCCCAGGCACCGGAAGATTTTAAAACTACCCTCGGAATCTCCAGCAACCCCTCATTGGCCGAGCAGAGCGGTCGCTCTGGGAGGTAAGGAACCAGAAGTTCTTTCAGGTAGTCAGGGCCCAAACCGTGTAGGGCTTTATAAGTCAGTAAACTGACTTTAAAGGTGATCCGCCACTGAACCGGTAGCCAGTGCAGTTCCCGCAGTGCCGGTGTAATGTGGGAAGAATGAGGAATCCCCATTAACAACCGGGCTGTGGAGTTCTGCACCAGCTGCAAGCAGTGGATGTCAACCCCTGGAAGCCCAAAGTAAAGGGAGTTGCAATAATTCAAATGCAAGGTCACAAATGCGTGGATCAGTGTAGGCAAGTCTCCAGACGGAACAAGGTGCTTGATCCTAGCGATGTTCCTCAGATGGTAAAAGGATAACTTAACGACAGCCAACATCTGAGCACGCAACGTCAGCCAACCGTTAAGAATCACCCCTAGGTCACGCACCTGTTCAGAGATAGGGAGCTCAACATCCCCCAGGAATAAACCTGTGGGATGATTTGCTCCCCACCCCCCATCCGGCGACCTACAGAGTAAAAATGTAACACTATTTAACCTTACTCCCATCTGTACAGTAACATCTCCAAGGAATATGGATAGAACCACAATGAAATAAAACTTCTACCCTCCCCATGGTATGGTAACTAGAAGTAAATATAAAGTATGTGTGTAAGACAGGAGTCCTAATTACCTACATTTACCAATACCTACATTTCCACAAATCACTACAATATTAGCCTAATGTAAATAGATCTGTCCAGGACCCCATGCAAATGAGATCTCGCACCTCAATATGTTCAGAGTTGAAAAATGGGACAGTCTATAATAACACCACTGTATGTACAGTAACAGGCTAGGGAATCTGAATATTGAGCAATGGAATCATCCCCTCTTCTAAATAGTAAAAAGGAATTAATATTCATCATGTGTGTGAATTAAGATTAATAACACACTGTGATTCCATGTATCTAAATAGAATCCTGCTTCAATGTGACTGCAAGTCCCACACCTGCCATATTCACATACCTCCCAAACACACACACACACACACACACACACACACACACACACACACACACACACACACACATACACACACACACACACACACACACACACACACACACACGCACACACATACACACACACATGCGCACACACACATATACACACACACACACACACACACACACACACACCCACCCACACACATGCTGAAGTCCTATAATATGTCAGTCCAACGAAGAAGAGGTCTGTGGATGTTAAATCCTGTAATGTCCCATGAAACCCAAATCTATGTTCATCCCATCTGCTACCATATTGAGATGTAAAATAAGTTTAATCTCAAAAGATCGTCTATGTTGTGTGCTTTTGAGATTTTCTTTTAAGATCATTATGGACATATCTGAAATTGAGTGGTAAGGCTGAGAGAAGTGTTGCCACTCTGGTTTTTCAGTCTGCTTCATTTTAATAGTATGTTCGCATGAGTTCATCCTAGTGCGGAGCTGTTGTCTTGTCTCTCCAACATAACCTATTTGTGGACATCTCTTGCACTGAATGAAATAAACAACATGTTGCGATGTACATGTATAACTCCCATGTACCTTGAATTGTCTGTTTTGTGATGTAACCACACAGTCCAAAGTGGAAATGAGCTCACAAGTCTTACAGGCTCGTTGATTGCAGGGTCGTGTACCATTTAGTGTCATGGTATTCTGTTCTGGTGAAAGCTTGCTCCTAATAATCAGGCTGGCTAAGTCTGGTGGTTGTTTGAAAGATAGTAGTGGTCGTTCCTTAAAAATACAATTAAGGGTCTCATCCTCACTAAATATTGGGTGGAGGTCTTTAATAATTTTACACAGAAGTTCAAGGTCTGGATGATATGTGACTACTAAGGGTATTCTGTTTGTAGCTGTCTTTTCTTTATACTAACATACTAAAATGACAGCAGATTAGGCCTAACGGTCTTTTGCGTCTGCTCGTTTGATCAGCCCCCACCCTGGGAGCTGACCTTGCTGCCCCCCTCGCCTTCTCTGTCTTCTCCCTTCCCAGTTCTGGATATTCTCGCTGCACTGGATTTTGCTTCTAGAACCCTTCCCCTGTACCTGTCCCAGCCCCTCTTGAACACCTCCACCGTCTCTGCCTCCACCAGCCCCCTAGGCAGCGCATTCCATGGCTCCACCACCCTCTCAGTGAAGTAGCACCTCCTCCTTTCTCCCCTGAATCTTTCCCCCTCCAGCTTCCACCCACGCCCTCTAGTGGCCCCTTCCTTCGAAGCACCCTGACCGTTCCTCCCCTATTTACCCCCTTCATGTACCTGAACACCTCTATCATGTCCCCACGGTCCATTCTCTCTTCCAGTGTGTACATATTTAGCTCTTCGAGCCTCTCCTCGTAGGTCCTGTCTCCCAAGCCCCAAATCATTTTGGTTGCCCTCCTCTGGACCCTCTCCTGGAGTTTAATGTCCCTCTGTAAGTGTGGCCTCCAAAACTGCAAGCATTACTCGAGGTGCGGCCTCACCAAGCAGTTATACAGAGGGAGTATCACTTCCCTCCTTCTGGAGGTGATCCCTCTATTGATGCATCCCAGCATCCTGTTGGCCTTGGCTGCTGCCCTCCTACAAGTCTCCGAGTTGTTCATCTTGACATCCACCATCACCCCCAGGTCCCTCTCAGCCATCGAGACTTGTAGCATTCCCCCTCCAAAGGGTGTACACTTGGCCGGGGTTTCTGGCCCCCAGGTGCAGTACCTTGCATTTCCCTGCATTAAACCTCAGCTTCCACTTTCTAGACCATCTTTCCAGAGCCTCCAGGTCTCCCTGTAGGGCCACCCTCTCCTCCTTCCCATCCACCACCACCCCCAGTTTTGAGTCATCCAGAAAGAGACTCATCTCACTCCTGATACCTGTCCGTATGTCAGAGATGTAGGCATTGAACAGGAGGGGCCCAAGGACTGATCCCTGTGGGACCCCACTAATGACCCTCCTTGGGGATGAGACTATCCCGCCAACTATGACCCTCTGGGTCCGGTCCTGGAGCCAATTGCCTATCCATCTGATCATCTGGTTCCCCACCCCCATTTCTCCCAGCTAATCCAACAGGCCCACGTGAGGAACAGAGTCAAATGCCTTGCTGAAGTCTAGAAAGAGGACGTCCACTGGTCTACCCAGGTCCAAGGCACTCATCACCCAGTCATAGAACTCCACAAGGTTTGTCTGATATGATTTCCCAGGACGAATCCATGCTGTCTATCGTCCAGGCACCTTGACTTTTCCAGGTCCCCCCAGCCTCTCCTTGACAATGCCTCCATCACCTTGCCCACCACCAATGTCAGGCTGACAGGCCTGTAGTTCCCTGCCACCTCCTCGATCCCCCTGTGGATAGGCACTATATGCACCACCTTCCAGTCCTGGGACACCCACCCTGTCCTCAGAGAGATGGTGAAAAGCTCCCAGGGTTTCCGCCAGGACATCCGCAAGTTCCTTCAGCACTCTGGGATGTAATTTATCCGGCCCCAGTGCTTTCTCCATCTTAAGGGACCTGAGGGCTTCCCTCACTCTCTCTGCTGTGATTTCCACTTCTGCTACCTCTTCTCCCTGCTTAGCCTTCCCCCCTCCTGCCAGTGATGCCTCCCCCTCTCCCCAGACCTGCCGATCGGTAAGGGTCCCCCACTCCTCAGTATCATTGTCTCCTCCCATGAAAGTAGTTGTTGTCTTGGTACTTGTGTTGCATGTTCTGTTGCCCTGTCAATTTCTCTGGAAGAGTGTCTCTGCTCATTAAAGGTGTTTTTCAACTTAACCAAATGTGTATCTCTTTCAGCAAGCAAGCAAACTTTATTTATATAGTCCCTTTCATAACCAAGGCATTGTACATAATATAAAATGACAGCATAAACCATGAACATTTTAAAACAATAGTTCAATTTAACAATTTGTGAGGGAATGCCATCGTAAATAAATAAGTTTTCAGCAGAGATGTAAAACTGCTGTCGGTCAGGCATTCTCTTAACCGATGAGGTAAAGAATTCCACAAGGTTGGCACTACAAATGCAAAAGCATGAGCTCCTGATGTTTTAAGACAAACCTTGGGAATTTCTAGCAATCCCTCATCAGCGGATTGGAGAAGGTGACCGGGGTAGTAAGGAGTCAGGAGATCTTTCAGGTAGTCCAGTCCCTGTTTATGTAGGGCTTTGAAGGTAAATAAACCTACCTTATAGGTGATCTGCTACTGAACTAGCAGCCAGTGCAGTTCGCATAGCACAGGTGTAATATGACTGATCCTAGAGGTACTAGTCAACAACCTGGCTGCAGCATTCTGCACTAGCTGCAGGAGGCAGATATCAATCTCAGGCAGGCCTAGGTAGAGGGCATTGCAGTAGTCAAGATGAGTGTTAATGAAGACATGGACCAATGTTGGAAGGTTGCCCGGTGGAATCAAGTGTTTCATCTGGGCGATAATCCTCAGATGGTAAAGTGAGGATTTGACCACAGCTGACACCTGAGACTTAAGGGTCAAGCCATCATCAAAAATAATGCCCAGGTTATGCACTTGATCTGAGGTAATTAGCCGGCCACCACTGAGCCACAGACCTGACATGAGCCCAGCTCCAAAACCCATCCCCAGGTGACCTGGGTCCACAACCAGCACCTCAGTCTTATCTGGGTTTAATCTCAACCAACTCGAGCTTGTCCAGTCTTTGATCTCAGAGAGGCAGATATTTAGCACAGAGATCGCATCAACCTGTCCAGGCACAAAGGACATATACAGTTGAGTATCATCTGTGTAGCAGTGAAAACTCAAGCCGTATTGCCTGATGATATCAGCTAATGGCAGCATGTACACTGCGAACAACATGGGCACCGATATGGAACCCTGCGGGACCCCACAGAACAGGGAGAGGGAGAGGGAGTCAGAGGAATAAATTCCAGTGACCACCCTCTGAGACCTATCTATGAGGAAAGATCTAAACCATTTGAAGACTGTACTAGACAGTCCAAAAATAACCGCAGGGTTTCCAAAAGCACCTTATGGTCCACAGTGTCAAAAGCTGCTGAGAGATCGAGAAGGACCAAGATGGTATGAGACTTTTGATCTCTAGCCATCAGGAGGTCATTTAATACCCAAACAAGGGCAGTCTCAGTGCTATGCTTCTTTCTGAAGCCAGACTGGAGTGTTTCATAGACATTATGAGTTACCAGATGATCATCCAGTTGCAACACAGCCACCTTCTCAATAACCTTCCCCACAAAGGGAAGGTTAGAGACAGTTCGGTAGTTAGCTGGCTTGACATGGTCCAAGGAAGGTTTTTTAAGGAGTGGTCAGATGACCACCTCCTTTAGGGGATCTGGAAAGATTCCCCTCTCCTAGGATCTCCATACAATTTCAGCTAGGATCGGGCAGATGACATCTACACAGCTCAATAAAAGGGAAGTAGGGCCCAGATCCAAACTACAACAGGTTAGGCGCAAGGTCTGGACAGTCTTCAAAATGTCCAAGAATGTCAGCTGAAATCCGTCCAGACAGACCGGATGTTCATCACCTCCCATCGACTTCCAGAAACCTCATAGAGAGAGCCGGGCCGATTCCGGACCTGATGCTGTCAACCTTATCTGCGAAAAACTGAGCTAGCTTGTCACACTCAATTTGTGAAAAAACTCTTCTGGACTTGAGACAGATTGGATTGCACAATCTGTTGACAGTTCGAAAAAGTTGAGCTGGTCGGGTCTGTACAGAAAAAATCTCCCTGGACAGGAACTCTGCCTTCTTATGGGTGATTTCTGATTGATAGCCCTTATAATGTTCCATCAATCTAAGCCTGTCAGCATTCAGGCCGGACTTCCGCCATGCTCTCTCCAGCCTTAGACCAACCTGCCTCAGCTCCTTCAAGGACCCATCAAACCAAGGGGACCTTGGGTGAAGAGTGAGTGGTCGAACATGAACAGGAGCAATCAAGTCTAAGGCCTCTCCAACTGCTTTATTACAGGATAGCATGAGATCCCTTGGACTCGTGCTTTCACCCAGCAATCCTGATAGGTCCAGTACTGCCAATAGACCATCTGAGGTAACTCCTCTTAAAGTGTGGTAACAGATCTTCTCCACAGGGGTAGGTCCATTTGGGGAGTCCCGAAACTAAACCCTATGGTGTGATGGTCAGACCAACCAACTGGTTCCACCCTCAGATTGGTGATCTCCATCCCCAGGAGGAACAGCAGATCCAATGAGTGACCTCTTTTATGGGTAGAAGAGGTGACTACCTGTGTAAGGCCCAGTGTTGTCATTAACTGAAGGATATTTTGATCAAACTGCGAGAGTTCATCATTGACCCAGGCATTGAAGTCCCCCAGAATTATCAATCTGGGAGACTCCAACACCATGTTAATGACAAAGTCTTCAATCTCCTGCAGGAATACACCCCCATCACCTGGTGGATGGTAAATGAGGCATATCCTGCAGCCTACACCCTCACCCATAACACACTCAAAGGATCTGGTGGTCCCCACTGGAACATCCGCAAGGCCTAGTTCAGTCTTAAGAAAGATGGCTACACCCCCACCCCTATGATCCACCATCGGGTGGTGAATCACCGAAAACCCAGCTGGAACTGCAGAAGCCAATACTGGGCCTGCATTTTCATCCAGTCAGGTCTCAGTGATACATGCCAGGTCCGTCGTTTCAATGAGAGCAGCTATAATAGCTGTCTTATTTTTGATGGACCTAGTATTACATAACACCACCCGGGTTGGATGAGATGCTGGGGAAGACCTCAACTCCTGAGCAGCTTAAATTTCTTGGCCCTTGGATATGGGGATAAGACAGGAACTACCCCTGTCATGACACCATTTTGCTCCATGGCATCGCCTGGTCCCCACCACCCCAACACGACCCACCCCTATTCCATTTCCCCACCAGGCCCAGCCCTGCCCCTCTTCCTACACCTCCTAGCAATACCGAGGGATTGACAATGTTTATAGGTCTCTATTGATAAAGAAGAGCAGTGAAAGGGGCTCAGTTCCCTGAGCCTGGGGGGGGAATACTGCCTGACCGTCATTGGACCCTCCCTACACATATTAAAACAACCTATTTACACACACCCCAAAAAATAAATTCAATTCAAAATAACAAAAATCACCAGCCCCCCCAAGGCCCTCTCACAGCCTAAGGGAGGCCAACAAAATACAGATACTTTACCCCCCTTCAAAAATCTCTCTGTTTCTCTCTCTCTCTCTCTCACTCACTCTCTCTCTCTCTATCCCCCTCACAGACTGTCACAAAAAGGCAAATTAGCCAGTACCACAGATGCCACAGAGAATTTGCTGATGAAAACGAGGATTCTCACCACCTCCTCTTCGTTGAAATGAATCCAACAAAGTATACCCTTCCATAGACAGTGTTCAGTCGAATAGTGATAGCCCCAATACTGGCTGACATTGTTAATCTTTCATTAAAAACTGGTACCTATCCATTAGCCTGGAAACAGGCAGAAGTGATACCAGTGTTTAAGGGAGGCCAGACAAATGATATGCGAAATTATAGACTAATATCATTGCTTTCGGTCACTTCTAAAGTGTTTGAAAAAATTGTGGTTACTCAATTAAATAGTTATCATGAAAAAAATATAAAATATAATAAATATCAATCAGGTTTTAGGGTACAACACAGTACCACTACTACACTTGTTAAGGTTGTGTCGGACATCCAGGTGGCCATGGATAGGGGCCTACTGGTTGGGGCCATATTTATTGATTTGTTGAAGGCTTTCGACACTCTGGGCCATCAGGTGTTGATGGAAAAACTGAGATCTGTTGGCCTCAGCCAGGGAGCCCTGGACTAGTTCCATGGCTACCTGGATGGCAGACAACGTATAGCATAATGGATAGGGAACTGTACACAACAAGGCTGTGTTTCCATGGAGGGGGATGATGACATCATAGACCTCGAGAGTGAAGCTCGAGAGGTCCCTATGATGTCATCAACCACCCGAGATGGAAACACACGGCCTTGTTGGTGCACAGTTCCCTATCTATTATTTTATATAGTATATGGTTCCCCCCAAAAATCTGGTCGGTTTAATCCACGAAGTTGAGGTCTAATTTCATACCTTGTATACACCTTCAGTCACACTGCGCATTTACCCAGTCCGCGTTGCCACGCCGCTCTGCTGCTGACCTGAGTATCTCCATTCTCACCGTTGTCCCGCTGTGCTGCCGACCACAAACATGAACTGAGGTAGTGTTGTTACAAACACTAAAAAGGACAAACTGAATGTTTGGAAACACGAAGCCAATTATGGCAGAGTCCGTGTCCAAAGAATCTTTTACCTGCTCTCCCAGCTGCTCGCTAAGTGGTGCCGCCATGTTGACTCATATGTTTTTTAAAAGTGCAATGTTTCAGCCAATCGGGAAACAGTTCAAGGTTAAAAAGTTGTTGTACTATCGATGTGATGTCAGAGCGATAGTACCACAACTTTTTTGACCTTTGAACTGTCCTACAACAAGATTTTGAAAGCCACGGCTTTCTATTCATAATAAACCCTAACCATATACTATAAAGGGTTAGGTTAGGTAGTAATTTTGTATCCAGTTATTTAAATATTAAATCTGGTGTGCCTCAGGGGTCAGTGCTAGGACCCATCCTATTCAATATATATACAAATAGTGTCGGACATCTGATGAATGAGGTCTGGCATCATTTGTATGCAGGTGATACAATATTGTATCTTGAAGAGAAATCTGTGGGACATAAACAGGAAAAATTAAAGAAATATTTCAATATATTACAAACATATTTTTCAGAACACGGTTTGGTTTTAAATCCACAAAAGTCACAGGTAATGTTGTTTTCAAATAAAAAAGTATCTATGGATTTGGACATTGAGACATTGGATGGGTGAAGCCTGGCCTCTGTGGACTGCTATAAATACTTGGGAGTCTGGTTGGACTCCCACTGTAGTTGGGATTTTCATATTGATAACTTGATACAGAAACTGAGTAAAAAGTTGGGGCACTGTATAAACATAGAAATTGTCTTTCATTCGATGCTAGGTTAAAGATTGTGAATTCGATGATAATTCCACATATTGATTATGGTGATGTTGTATATAAAGGGGCAGCCAGGGGCAATTTGGGAAAGCTTGATGTTATCTATAATAGATATGCGTGTTTTGTTTTGGATGCACCTTGGAAAACATACCATTGCACCCATTACAGGAACTTAAATTGGATATCCTTGACAGAACAGCGAAATATGCATGTGCAATGTTTAATCTATCGCTGTTATTTTAAAAAAGCACCAGGATATTTAGTGGAGTTCCTGGAGGAGTGGAATGTTAAGGAAGGGCTGAGATCTGCAGAGGAAATAAAATTTAGGGTACCATTTAAGAGAACAGTGAGGGGCCAACATTGTTAAGTATATGAGGGACCGAAATTGTGGAACTTATTGCCAGGACATCTGAGGTTATGTACAAATAAAATATCTTGGAATGTAATAAGATCATGGCTTGTAAAGGAAGCAATGTCCTTAAAAACTTGTTGTACTTGAGATATTTGCATATATGGTATATTGTTGTAATTTTTATTTTTTTCTTTCCTTGTTCATGTGTGTATTGTGTTGCATGTATGTATAATGTATGTATTGTATTTTCTTAACATGAAACTGATGTTTTTTTGTACAGTAGGATCCCATTGTAAATTAGCTGATGCTAAATTGGGTTTTATCCTGTTTCTGATATCAGAAATAAACTTTTTACTACTACTACTACTACTACTACATAAAATAAAATCTCCAAAGAAAGGCCCTCTCACTGCCTCCCCAAGGGAGTTAGAATTCGTAAGCTTACATGAAAGCAAGGTACAACTGCAAGAAAATCAGCAAACAGCCAAACTAGTCACATTTATAAAATGATAATGACAGGATTGTCTTGGTTCAAATGAGACCAAAAACCAAACCAACCCAGGGCAGGTCCAGGTATATGCAACTGCCCCCCACTTGGATCATCAGGGAAAGTCCAGTCTCCACCAAGCAACCTCTGCAATCCTGGAGGCCCTGTGAGTACCAACTCTCCAGAAAGCAGTCCTGACCCTCCCGAGGAAAAACAACTACCCCCGCACCCACCTCTAGGTTGGTCAGGCTGGCTGAACCTCTCGTCCTCCTTCTCCTCTTCCCTTCTTCAACCGCAACACAGCACTGAATAATTAAAATAATCCTCCAGCATCAAAACAAGTCCTCAATTTAATTATTCTTCTGGCTAGTTCCAGCAAACAAGTGGAATCCTCTATAACAGCACACATGACTCCAAAAGGTAGTGGCTAAGGAAGTCAATGCTAATACTGGCAAATAAATGGGAGCAGATACAAAAACCGCTCCTAAGCAGTTTCCCAAACACTTCAGTGCATTCTCCCATCCCAATGGGAAACTCCAATAGTCCTGTAAAGCACCGCTCCAAAGCTTCGTGTTCCCAAATGTCAATTTCCTCCTCATTTGAACAAATACAGTGAAATCGGAGTGCTTGACTGTACATGAGAAATTTTTTTGTGTGGTTTGGGTGATTACTTTTCTTGTGTAAGTATCTTTGTCTGTTGGATTCTTGTAAATATATGTAAGTAGTGTGATTAGCCTTTTCAATTATCTTTAAGGACTTGTGCTTGAGTACTTTGCAATCTGTTTTTTACCGCACTTACACTGAATGACAATTCGAATTCTGCCATGGCCACTGTGGTACCTTCAATGCATTTTGTTTTCTGGATGCCTTGCCGGTAGAGTATGAGAGGTTACTAGTTTGTTAAGCAATTTGAAGAGGGGGATTTCACTGTTTATTCAGGCAAATAAAATGAAAAACTCATGTTTGATTGTCTGCAACACGAGTTCTGTAATGCTCTTTCTGCTGTAACGTAATGACGTAGAGTCACAACAGATCATTTTTCAGGTGTGCTTTTTTAAACTATATTTCATCACAAGAAACCATAACACAATTATTGTACTGTAGGTCCTAAACAGTTTTGATCTATATTTTTTACAGGCCTGGAACATAAACTGTGTTATGGTTTGTTGTGATGATAAATAGTTTAAAACAGCACACTTTGAATTAGTTTGCTGTTTTTATATTTCCGTGTGAAAATGATCTGTTGTGGCTCTATGTCATTCAATGACAGGATATCTATGGCATTTATGACAGCTAAAGTGCTCACGGTTTTGAAGAGGTTTGTCCATGACAAGTGTACTTACATAACGACTTTTGCCCGATGCTCACTCTGCCTCTCAGCTTTGAGCGGAGGACAGATTAAAAACACACCCTCAGAATTGCTGGCATAAAAATATAAGTGTGTGATAAGCTGTGACACAACTGCTATTTAATTTAGAATTGATGCGTCCTACTTTTTGAGATGCGTGCCTTACAACTGGAAAATTGTGAATTTCACTTGTTCATCAATTGAATACGCTAATCACAAGCTCCCCAATCCGTTTTTATTACACAAGTGAATTTCACTCTAACTTCACCAGTTTTTTGAAACAACTTCTTCACTTGGTGCTTTCTTTACAATTTACAGGCAAATGTTTTGGTTTTCGGCGTCGGGGGTTGGATGTGTGGATTGGTCCTCACTGGGATCCCCTCTTCCCCACTTGGGACAAGGACTTACTACTGTGGCTAATTCTCTAACGGGGCTCCTTCAAAACGGAGTCGGATTGCAGAGAGCAAGAGATTCTGAAAAAAAAAAAAGACACCAAGTTTAAACTGCTGGCGCAGTTTAAATAAGAGGGCTTCAGCTCCGGTTTCAGCAGTTGGTTTTCGGCGTCAGTGGTTGGAGGTGTGGACTGGTCCTCGCTGGGACCTCTGCTTCCCCACTTGGGACAAGGACTTATTACTGTGGCTAATTTTCTCGCGGGGCTCCTTCAAAACGGAGTCAGACTGCGGAGAGCGAGAGATTCTGGAAAAAAAAAGACACTAAGTTTAAACTGCTGGTGCAGTTTAAATAGCAGGGCTTCAGCCCCAGCTGCAGCAGTGGGTTTTGGCATTGGAGGTTGGAGGTGTGGACTGGTCTCGCTGGGACCCCCTCCTTCCCCATTTGGGACAAGGACTTACTATTGTGGCTAATTCGTCCAGCCCACCCACCCCATTCCTCCTCCCTTAAATGCTTGTAAACCCTCCTTAATTGTTCAGAGACCCTATTAGCAGATTAGGTGTGGCAAAAATGAAAACAGCTTTAGTTTTGACTTTTCACTAGCTAATGATATTTCTCATTGCTTGGGTTTTCGCCCTCAAACTGCTTACATTTTCCTGTATCAGTTTATTTTTGAATACTCCTGTCTACTTTTTAAAGTTACCCTGTACTGTTGCAATAGTGTTCTCCAGGTTTCATGCTAGCATATACCCTGGCTGTATCTCCCTAGGATGTTGTCTTGGGTGATTGCTGGCCCAGATATATAAATAAGGTAGGATACTCAGGTTTCATGCTAGCATACACATAATCATTGGTGATAGATAATAACCAATGTCACTGTCTGCGTAACCTGTGCAGGACTAGCAATTTCCATATAACCAGTGCATGATTCACAATTTTCTTGAACCAGGAGCCATTGCTGTTTGGAATACCATAACTTTGAGACAATAACTTTGCATGCACACGCACCGCAATCCCAGGTAGACTGAAGCTACAACCAACCCACCTTCTGAAGTAGGGGGAGTGGCTTAGCTAGAAGGAAGCTACATTTAAAGACTGCCTTAGAAAGATTCTACTTGTAACTTGGCAGAAGACACCACGAGAAAGGACTGCTGTGTGACTGGACTTCTCTGCTGGGACTGTATTGGCCTCCTTCCCACCCAAAGCTAGTTCTACTTTTATTGGCACAGGATTTGACTGACAACAGGAACTTCCTGTTTGGGAGCAGGAAGTGAGTGATCACAGAGCCACCAAAGACCCACCATTCTAGAAGGGCAAGAGTAGCTGTCCGGCCCCCTCTAGCTGCTGGAGGTCTGCCTCTGAGCAAGTAAGGGGTCTACTGAGAAATATAGGATATTCTTTTCTCAGAACAGGACAATCAGGAGCTTAAAGGGCACACAGGCAGAAAGTAAGGAGAGAGAGAGAGAGAGAGAGAAACAGAGGAAAGAGTAAGGATTGCAAACAGTTAAGGGGCCAGAAATAAGACATGATGGGAGTGGTGCAGTGCAGTGGCTGTGGAGCAGCAGTCTTCCGGGAGATGTTCTGGAGGATGCAGTGTTTTCCCATCTGCAGGCACCTCTCTGGGCTGAGGGAGGAGGTTGCTCATCTCCAGGCTGAGTTGGCCAGGATTTGTGGGACCTTCTCTTCCATCCAGGGACTGCCAGTGCCACTGCCATTGCCTCAGAGGTTGCCAAGAAAGAGGAGCGGTTGAACCACAGTGGGCTCAGGGAGGGTGAGGATGGTGGGACAGAGGTGCATCCCTCCAGTTGTACCTTTCCACAATTCCTATGCCATTCTAGCAAAGTGTGGTTCCTCTATGGAGGTACCCACAGTGGAGACCAAGGAGGATGCTGGGAACCTCCATAAAGGAGACCCACAGGAGGGTGGCAGGGGGACCCCTCAGGGAAGGAAACAACTCCTGGTGGGGGACTCCATTGTTAGGAAGGTAGAACTGGGGGAGGAAGGGGAGAGGGAGGTAAGGTGCCTGCCTGGCGCCATGGCTTGGAGGGACAGGGAGTGAATCCTCAGGATTGCCAGAGCAGCTGCACAGGGGAGGGAGCTGGATGTAATTTTCCACCTAGAGACAAATGACCTGGTTAAGAAAGGGATTAGAGAAGTGCAGGAAGAGTTTGTGGAATTGTGGAGGGGCCTTAGACAAGTAGCATGCACGGTAACCTTCTCGGAGGTGCTGCCCATCTATTGTGTAGGAGAAGCTTGGGTATTCCACACCATGGGATTCAATAAGTAGTTGAAAAACTGGTGTGAAGCTCAGGGATTTGGTTTCATTGGGGACTGGGGATCCACCTGGAGTGATGCAAGCCTATACTGGTATGATGGGCTGCATCTATCCAGGAGGGGAACCAGGATCCTAGGTGATAGGTTTAAATGCTTCATTGGCAAGCATTTAAACTAGCCAAGGGGGAAGGCACTGGAAAGGAGCAGGGAAATCCTAGTCCCCCCAGAAAAATCTTGGTAGTAAGTGCGGTAAACACCAACATGGAGGTGTCGATAGGTAGAAGGGCCGGGGTAAATGGGGAAAGTGACAAAGGCAAGAAGGACAGGGATGGGGCAAAAAGGAGTAAGGCCATCAGGAAATGGAGGGTAATGAGTACCAGTGCCCGTAGTCTGGGAAACAAGCTCCCTGAGCTGGTGGCCTTGATGGAAGAGGGATGCCTGGATATCATAGCAGTCACAGAAACATGGTACACAGAGAACCATGACTGGGATGTTAACATACCAGGGTACATAACCTACAGGAGAGACAGGCAGGGGAAAAGAGGGGGAGGAGAATCTCTATGTAAAGGAAGGGATAAAAACAACTGAACAAAAGAGTAAACAGGGAGGAGAGGAGGCACTGTGGGTCATCTTGGAGACTGGAAAGGGCACCACAATCCACACAGGGGTTGTGTATAGACCCCCATGTCAGGGGAAGGGAATGGACAAGGATATGATGGAAGGCATTCTTAGAATGGCAGGAAAAAGGGAAGATACTGTTGATGGGAGACCTGAATATGCCAGATGTTAACTGGAGCACATTTGCTGCAGCCACTTCCAAGAGCTGGGCCATTCTTGATGCCCTACAGGTGGCAGGCCTCAGACAGCTAGTTTGGAACCCACTCATGAGGGAGCAATCTTAGACCTCATACTCTCAAATGCGGGCAGTGAGAGGATCTCAGATCTAGAAGTGGGTTGCCATCTGGGAACAAGTGACCATCAAACAGTGTGGTTCACATTAAACTCAGCTACAGAGTCAAGCCATACAAAAGTGAGGGTACTGGACTTCAGGAGGGCTGACTTTGGCAAGATGGGAGAGTGCCTCAGAAAAGCACTAGCAAACAGGCTAGAAGGAGGTGTGGAGCAACAATGGAAATCATCAAAACTGCCATCACAGAGGCAACAAGCCTTTGTGTGAAGCAAATAAACAAATCAAAATGAAAGAAAAAGCCACTATGTTCTCAAAAGAGGTGGCTGTGAAAGTCAGGAAGAAAAAGATAGCATTCCGGAAGTATAAGGAAACACAGAAGGAGCAGGACAGACAGCTGTACCAGTTAAGGCAGAAGGAAGCAGGGAGGGAAGTCAGAATAGCAAAGGCCCAAACTGAGGAAAAGATAGCCAACTCAGTTAAGAAGGGGGATAAAACCTATTATAGGTACATCAGTGAGCATAGAAAGACAAAGGGAGGGATAGTGAGGCTGAATAGAATGAACGGTGGGTGGGCAGAGGGGGACAGTGAAAAAGCAGGGATGCTGAATGAATATTTCTGCTCAGTACTCACAAAAGAGGAGGGGGAAGTGCCTAATCCAATTAACAGAAACACTCTTGATAGGGGGGTCGATCCCAGTCCTTTCACAGAAGAAAGGGTTCTGCAAGAACTCCTAAAACTGAAGGTGGACAAAGCAATGGGGCCTGATAGAATTCACCCCAGAATTCTAAAAGAATTAAGGGGAGAACTAGTGAAACCACTGGCTACTCTTTTTAATAAATCATGGGAGGATGGTGTGGTACCCGAGTACTGGAGGAAGGCGGATGTGATTCCCTTTCACAAAAGTGGGACCAAGACAGAAGCAGGAAACTACAGACCTGTCAGTTTGACTTCTGTGATATAGAAAGTGATGGAGTCACTTCCGAAGGAAAGAATAGTTGAGTACCTAGAGGCCAGTGGGGCACAGGACCAAAGGTAGTATGGGTTCACAGTGGGAAGGTCATGTCAGACAAATCTAATAGATTACTTTGATTGGGTGACCAAAGTAGTAGACCAGGGAGGGGCTGTGGACATGGCCTATCTAGACTTTAGCAAGGCATTTGACGCAGTCCCACACAAAAGATTAATAGTCAAATTAACCAGCCTGGGAGTGGGTCCCAGGGTGGTAGCCTGGGTAAAACATTGGCTGGACAACAGGACACAGAAGGTAATTGTAAATGGAGTCCACTCTGAAGAAAGAGGGTTACTACTGGGTACGCAGGAGGTTCAGTATTGGGTCCAGTCCTTTTAATATCTTCATAAGTGACATTGCAGAGGGACTGGAAGGAAAAGTATGCCTCTTGCAGATGACACAAAGATCTGCAACAGGGTTGATATACAAGGAGGCATGGAAAGGATGAGAAGGGACTTGGCAAGGTTGGAGGAATGGTCAGAAGTATGGCAGCTAGGATTCAATGCAAGGAAGTGCAAAATAATGCACCTGGAAAAAAAGAACCCAGGGGAAGAATACACAATGGGGAGGGAGGTAGCAACAACAACAAAAAAGAAAAGGGACCTGGGGGTAATCATATCAGATGACCTTAAGGTTAGCAAGCAATGTGAGAAGGCAGTAGGGAGGGCTGGGGGTATACTGGGATGCATAGGGAGAGGCATCAGCAGCAGAAAACAGGAAGTTGTTATCCCTCTGTACAGACAGTTGGTGAGACCCCATCTGGAGTACTGGTGCAGGGTCTGCAAGAGAAGCCATATGAGGAGAGGCTAAAGGAGCTTAATATGTATACCCTGGAGGAAAGAAGGGAGAGGGGGGACATGATAGAAACTTTTAAGTACCTCAGTGGAATCAACAAAGTCCAAGAGGGTAGCATCTTTCAGAAAAAGAGAAGTGCAAGAACAAGAGGACACAATTTAAAGATGGGGGCAGTTCAGGGGCAATGTGAGGAAGTATTATTTCACAGAGAGGGTAGTGGATGCATGGAACAGCCTTCCTGAGGAGGTTTCAGGGTCTAAAACTGTGAAAGAATTCAAGATTGCATGGGACAGACATAAGGCAATTCTTGTGGGGGGTAGGAAGAAATAGGCTGTTGGTTAACTAGGATCTGCGGCCTATCCTGTAGGTAGGGAAATGGGCAGACTAGATGGGCCAAGTGGTCCTTATCTGCCGTCAAAGTCTATGTTTCTATGTTTAGCCTGAGATAGGTCAATACTCCAGGGCCCCCTATCCCTGAATACTCTCTCCTCCCACCCACTAGGATAACCCTGCCAGGGGAGCTAGAGCCTGTTACTGCAGCCCTGAAGTAACTGCCCAAGGGCACTTACCTCACCCCTCCCCTGGCCACTACCCCCTGAGGTCTGACGGGATGCCGTCTCTGAGTAGCTGTTCCATGCTTCACGGTCTGGCTGGGACCCCAGCCCCAAATCACGGTCCACTGGTTGCCAAACCATCTCTGAAACTCCCTCCCCCTGACTGGAGATCTGCCAAACACTTGAGGGGTAGAAGACTTGATTTGCTGGCCTAGGCACCTAGCTTCACCTGAGCTCTTTCACTACTAGATTGCTTGAAAGGGCAGAGCAGAGAACCTTACCAGAGCAAGGGAAAGGATTAAGACTTCTTTTGGCTAAGCAGATTTACTGTGTGTTATTATTTTTATTTTGTACTCACAGGGATTGCTACTGTTTGTTGCTAACATTTCATTGCTTTATTTTTCTCTGATTCAGATTGTTGTTGCTGGTATACCTTCTTCTGCATTATTACAAGGTGTGCCCACAGATGTGTGCTAACAGATTACTGCTGTAATCTTCTGATTCAAATTGTCTTTTGCAAGATATATCTTCTGTTACTGCTTTATTTTTTTCTGTAGCAAAGTGTTTCTTACAGGGTATATCTTCTCTGAAATTATTACAGGTTGTGCTTTACAGGTTTTACAGTTTTATCTAACATTAGAATAAGTTTTCAGGGTTACTGCATTTGTTGTTGACTGTTTCTGCTCTTACCTCCTTGTTCTTTCATCCGTGGTTCTTCTTTTTTGGAAGGGGAAAGGCCCAGCCACCCTCCCCCCATCCCCAACCACCCCACGCTACACTCCTTTTATAGGGTATCACAGTTGTAACATTTCCTGTTGCAAAGCTGGAAGGGGTGGATCAGTGGGGCATCCACAAGGTAAGCTCATTTACAGAGGCGCTAGTAATTTAACTTGCTATAACAAGTTACACGAAAACGAAACACAAACTCAAACCATTACTTGCATTTTCTTCCTTCTAATTACTCTGACCAGGTTATAAACCAAGCAACATATCTGGAATGGATATCATTAACTGCAGGTACTGCGGAACTCCTTTCAGAAGGACAGTCTTACAGGATTTAGGACACTGTCCTACATGCTGAGCCATTGGAGATCTTAGGGCTCAGCTCCGGGCAGCATGGGCAGAGATTGCATGCCTCAAATTTCATATTCAAGAGAAAATACATTATAAGAACCACCCGCCATTTCCCCAACATCCAACAGAAAAACCTCGACTGCAGAGAGTAGTTGGTCGGAGAGGTTGGCAGGTGATAAGGAGGGGCAAATCGGGTGCCCCATCACTCCGTGCTCTCCAACATATTACCTCCAAAAACCATATAAACACTACAAACAGGTATCTGCCTCTATCTCCGAAATCAAACAAAGGGGCAGAGGACACTGCAGAGCAGGACACTGCAGCACAGGAGCTAGCACAACAAAACTCACCCAAATCAGGAACCTAAACAAAAAAAGCAAAAAGGAAATCCAAAAAAAACTTCTGATCATAGGAGACTCCATGATTCTGGGAGTTGATACCTATCTCCTGTCAGGGTTAATGGTCATATGTCTCCCACATACATCAGCATGGAGAGACACTGACCACATTGCTAAAATTGTTCAGGAAGCAGGAGAAAACATTGACATCCTGGTACACATAGGGACTAATGATCTCGCCAGGCGGTCAGTTGTGGAGACCAAGGAACACCTGACCAGGCTGGGTGACAAACTATCATCCATTTCGTCCAGCATTGCCTTCTCTGAGATCCTGCCAGTCTGGGAGAGGGTGGCAGATGGATGGAAGGTAAGAGAAGGGGAGATAGGGGAGCAAAACATGTGGCTCAAGGGCTGGTGCCAGGAAAAGGACACAGATTTGTAGGGAACTGGCAACAGTTCTGGGAGCAAAAGTTCTTTAAATTAGATGGACTGCATCTGACTAAGGACGGAGTCAGTGCATTGGGGCAGAAGTTTGACGTCTTTGCAGAATATTTAAACTAGCATATGGGGAGAGGGGCGCAGCACCGCATACGTCAAGAGGGAAGAACATCCTTCCCCCCTCAGCTAGTGGTCAAACAGGGATTCATCATGTTTGCAGTTCATTTGCATCACCAGGTAAGAAAAAAATGTCCATCTCCCCCTACGATGCACAGGGAAAATGCCAGACCTCACCCAACAATTAACAAACCGAAATCTGGTCAATGGAAAATCATGTACTCAAATGCTCACAGCTTGGGAAATAAGATCCCAGACCTGCATGAAATAATGTTAGAGGCTAAACTGGACATAGTAGCAATTACTGAGATGTGGTTTACCAGTAACCACACTTGGGAGACTTCAGTACCTGGCTATGTACTGTTCAGAAGAGACCAAGGTGCAAAAAGAGGGGGTGGAGTGGCCCTGTATGTCAAAGAAAATATCAAAGCTACAGAAATTCAGAATACAAATAAGGAGCCAGAACAACTGTGGGTCACCCTGGAAACAGGATATGGGACAGACATAAGAACTGAGGTTGTCTACAGGCCCCCAGACCAGGGAGAGGACATAGACACATTACTGTTAGAAGATATACAAAACATGACAGCTAAAGGGGAGGTTCTGATAATGGGGGACTTCAACATGCTGGATACAGATTGGTCAATACCAGCAGGAACATCTGCCAGAACTAGACACATGGAGGATTCCCTGCAGGGGGAGGGCCTCAAACAACTGGTACAACAACCCACAAGAGTCAGGGATATCCTAGATCTAGTATTGATTAACAGGAAAGGGATCACAGATCTCCAGGTAGAAGGTCTCCTGGGGGCCAGTGACCATCACATGGTATGGTTTAATTTGGCCACTACAACTAAATCATCTCATTTCAAGGCAAAAATATGGGACTTCAGAGGAGCTGACTTGGATAAGATGGCCAAAAGAGTTAAACTAGCCCTGGCAAAAAGAAACACAGGTGAGGGGGTACAGGCAAAGTGGGCAAGCATTAAGGATGCAATATTTGAAGTAACATCCCATTGTGATAGACAGAAAAGGAAGTGCAAACCACTTTTGTTCTCAAATACAGCAGCAGAAAAGGTCAGAGCCAAAAGGCTGGCCTTCAGTAAATATAAGGAACACAGCGGGATGAAGATAGGGAGGCATACCAAACTGCCCTAAGGGAAGCAGGGAAGGCAGTAAGGCAGGCAAAGTCCCAAACCGAGGAAAACACTAACATGAATAGTAAAAGAAGGTGACAAGACTTTCTATAGATACATTAGTGAAAGGAGAAAGTCCAGAGAGGCTACTGCTAAGCTCAAAGGAGAAAAGGGGCATGTGAGGAGGAGGACCCTGTAAAAGCATCTATCCTAAATAGATACTTTTGCTCAGTATTTACTGAGGAGAAGGTAGGGCAGGGCCCACAGCTCAGCACCATGGACACAGGGGGGAGGGAGGTGAGCACTACTCCCTTCACAAAAGAAAGGGTCCTACAAGAGCTAGCTAAGATCAGGGTGGACAAGGCAATGGGACCTGATGGCATACATCCCAGGGTACTTAAGGAGCTAAGGGTGGAACTAGCAGAGCCATTAGCAGAACTGTGTAGAGAGTCTCTGGGCACTGGAGAGGTCCCAGAAGACTGCAGAAGGGCTCATGAGATTCCGCTCCACAAGAGTGGTAGCAGGAAGACAGGAAACTACAGACCAGTCAGTCTTACCTCACTAGTGGGCAAGATTATGGAGGCACTCCTTAAGGAAAGGATAGTGCAACACCTGGAATCCATGGGGCACAGGATCCAAGACAGCATGGGTTCAAAAAAGGAAGGTTCTGTCAAACTAGTCTCATAGATTTCTTTGACTGGGTAACCAGAGTGGTTGATCTAGGTGGAGCAGTTGATGTTGCCTACCTTGACTTCAGCAAAGCGTTCGACACTGTTCCACATATAAGAGTGATAAATAAGCTGGGTAGGCTTGGGGTGGGTCAGAAGTTGGTCAACTGGGTGACAAACTAGTTGACGGGCAGAAAACAGAGTGGTGGTAAATGGTATACAGTCAGAAGAGATGCAGGTCACAAGTGGGGTACCTCAGGGATCAGTCCTGGGGCCAGTCCTCTTCAACATCTTTATTAGTGACATTGCAGATGGACTGGAGGGTAAGGCTTGTCTGTTTGCAGATGACACCAAGATCTGCAAGAGAGTAGATGATCCAGATGGTATGGGCAGAATGAGAAGAGATCTGGATAAACTAGCAAAATGGTCAGGAGAGTGGCAACTGGGATTTAATGCAAAGAAGTGCAAGATCATGCACATAGGGAAGAGAAACCTTGAAGCCACCTAAGACTGAGAGGGGAGTTGCTGTCAGTCACAAAGGAAGAAAGAGACTTGGGCATCATCATCACTGATGACCTGAAATCATCCAAGCAGACCGCTAAAGCAGTAGGTAAGGCTAGGGAGATGTTAGGGTGTATTAGTAGGGGTATCACAAGTCGTAAGAGTGAGGTAATAATCCCTCTTTACAAGACACTGGTTTGGCCCCATCTGGAGTACTGCGTGCAGTACTGAAGGCCACACCTTCACAAGGACATTAACCAAATTGAGGCAGTCCAGAGAAGGTTAATCAAAATGGTGCAGGGACTGCATTAGAAGACATATGAGGACAGATTAACGGAGCTCAATATGTATACCCTAGAGCAAAGGAGGGAGAGAGGTGATATGATCGAAACATTCAAACACCTTAAGGGCATTAACAAGGTGAAAGAGTCAACATGTTTCAATATAAGAAAATAGCAGGACAAGAGGACACAGCATGAGATTAGAGGAGGCCGATTAAGGGGTAATGTAGGAGTCCTTTTCATAGAAAGGGTAGTGGATGCATGGAACAACCTACCTCAGGAAGTGGTGGCTATGAATACAGTGCAGGGCTTCAAAAAGGCATGGGATAGGCATAAGGGAGCAATACAGATGAGTATGAATAGATAGGCCACTGACAGAGCAAAGGCCGATGGCACATTTATAAGGTAGAAAATGAAATGGGCAGACTGGATGGGCCTTGCTGTCCTTATCTGCCATCTGCTTCTATGTTTCTATGTTTCTATGATTGGTGCACCTAAACGTATGCAGCCTGCTGCCCAAGCTCGCCGAGCTTACAGCTTGGTTACGCTTTATAACCCTGACATTACTGGGGTTACAGAGACCTGGCTGAAGCTACATACTCCAGACTCTGCCTGTACCCTCCTGGGCTACAATCTCATTAGACAAGACAGGGCAGGGAACAAGAGAGGGAGCGGGGTACTCCTATACTATAAGACGCACCTAAACGTATCCGTCATAGGACATGTGCCACCTCCATACCATTCTTGTGAGTTCCTGCATGCCTTCTTCCTGCTAGGCAACACCAAGAAGGTACACCTAGTCTGTGCCTACAACCCTCCAAAGGGTGGTGTGCCAGGTTCTCCTCACTCCCTCCTTGACAGTCTTAGCCCCATGGTTGGCTTGAATGAGCTTCTAGTCCTAGGAGACTTCAACCTCAACTGGGTAGGCCTCAATGTCCAGCAATACGAGCCCCTGCTTACTGGTCTCTCCCTCAGCCAACTCATCTCTGAACCCACTAGGCTCTCCCCACATGGAGACAGGGGTTCCCTCATTGACTGGGTGCTGAGCAACAGACCAGAGAAAATTGTCTCCTCTGGCATTCTCCCAGATGCTATATCGGATCATTCTCCCACCTAATGCATATGGGGCATCTCCCCTCCTAAGATTCCCTGCAAGGTGATCCAAATGATGGACTTCTCCAAAAACAATGTTGGGGACTACCTTGCTGACCTGCGACACGCTGAATGGTCCCAGGTCACTGCCACAAATTACCCCTCAAGGGCCCTTGACAACTTCCTGACTGTCCTCACCCCACTGCAAGACAAACATGCTCCTCTCACAAAAAGGAGGGTGAGGAGAACTGTCACAAAGTGGCTCCATGGAGGCTTTTTTTCTCTAATGAAACAAAGGGATAAATGCTTGGTGAGATACAAGAACTCCCTCTCCAGTAAAGACGTCCTTGAGTACAGGCAGCTGAGAAACTCATGCAAAAGAGCCATCCGATCTGCAAAAAGTGAGTTCTGTCAATCTGCCCTACTCTCCATGGCTAAAAACCCAAGGAGTTTCTGGTAGAACATCAAGAACGTAGTTGGTGGGTCCGCCAGAGCTCAGGCTACTGATATGCACATTGGCGGGGTAAACTGCAACAACCCCCGTACAATTGCCAATGAGTTTAACCTCCTGTTCTCTAACCTGCCAGCTCTTCCCAACCAGACATAATACCCTAAGGATCACGCCCCCCCCTCCCAGGGGAGAAGCCATCCACCCACCTTCTTCCTCAGGGTCATCTCTGTCATGGAGACACAGAAGTTCCTTGCCGGTCTCTCCCCCCATACAAGAGCTGGGCACGACTGCCTTGAGCCCAAACTACTTCGGCTAGGGGTGTTCTACCTAGCCCGACCCATCACCCACATCTTCAATGCATCACTTACCTCTGGCATAGTCCCGGACATCTGGAAGATAACCAAAGTCATTCCGGTCCCCAAACAAGGTGACCCAAAAGACACAATGAATTACCACCCTATAGCAATCCTGTCAGTGATCAACAAACCCCTGGAAAAGGCTGTCGCCTCTCAGCTCAACCTCTTCCTACAGACCCACAATCTTCTCTCTCCAGCTCAGCACGGGTTTAGAAAAGTATAGCATCTGTTACCTCTGCTATCAGAACTGCTGCTGACCAAGGCAAACTGACTCGGGCCATCTTCGTGGACCTCTCAAAAGCCTTTGAATGGGTTGACCACGCTCTACTATGCTCTTCTCTCCTGTCCCTTGGCTTCTCCCCCCCTGCCCTTGCCTGGTTTAATAATTACCTCTCAGGCAGGCAGCAATACACAAAGTTCAACAAGGCCCTATCTGAGCCAGCTCTGGTTTGCTGCAGGGTCCCCCAGGGCTCTGTCCTGGGGCCTCTCATGTTCTCCCTCTTCTCAAATGAGCTACCCTTGGCCCCGGTGCATGGGCTCACTACTCTGTATGCAGACAATCTAGTCATCATGACTAGCTCCCAGGACATCTCTATCATCAGCGGAGAGCTAAACTACAACTTTGACTGATTCCAAACCAGGCTAAAGGCTCACAAGCTCACGATTAACCTGCAAAAGACGCAGGCCATGCTTGTCAGCTCAACAGCCAAGATAAAAGCTGTCCCAGGCCTGCTTAAGATCTTAGGTGCTGATGGGTCCTCACTGCTAGTTACAGATTCTGTCAAGTACCTGGAGGTGACGCTTGACCCTCAACTGGATCTGAATTTGCACATAAGCAATGCATGCAAGGCCTCAAATTGCAAGTTGGGCCTTGCATACAGAGCAAAAAACTGCCTCACCCCTGCTGCCCGACTCGCCTTAGCCAGGGGAGTCCTCCTACCCACGCTCTGCTATGGGCTTGTCACCTTCACCTACGTTGCTAAAAATAATCTCGCAAAATGGGACACTGCGTAAAACAACATATGTTGCTTTGCGCTCTCAGCACCCCTCCTTACCCACCGCTGTGAGCTCTACTCCCGGCTTGAGTGGCTCCTACTGGAAAAGAACTATTCCTATGTCTTGGGCAATTTCATAGATAATGTTGTCAGGTCTGCCACCCCCTTAGCCCTCACTGAATCTCTAGTTCCAGCTAACCCCAGCTACCTTCTGAGATCCAGCTACTCTCAGGCCCTCCTGGTGCCCAAGACTTGCACCCAAATTGGTGTCCGGGCCTTCGTTGCGTATGCACCCAGGTTGTGGAACTCCCTCCCCTCAAGCACTCGTTCCTCCCCCTCCCACTGTGGCTTTAAAGCCTCCCTCTGGGGCTTTCTCAAATCGGCCTCCACCTGCCTATGCACCAAATGAACCCACCTGACCTCGGTTGCTCTGACTGGCTGACTCGCCATCAAACTTATCTGGCTATGGCAGTGGTCCACCGCACCATTATTCCACTACCAAGCGAGAGACCAACTAATTAGATCAATCCACTTTAGGCCCAACCGCTCAATCAGTGTGTGCATAGTTAGTGTCCCACTTCTGGACTACGCATTGGGCCTCCTCCACCCTAGTTTGTTTCTTCTCTGCCTACCTACTAGTTTTTATTGAGTTGCTGCCTGACATGGTGACCCCTGCCTATCCTGAGACTACCCTAATGTTATACCACCTGCTGTCTGCATTGTTAAAATCCTGCTGTCTTCCTGTACTGACCTTGTTGTATGATGCACTTTAAATGTAACCTTACTTGTTTTGCCTGTCCAAGAATGTACCATTGTAATCTCCCGGGTCGCACCTAAAAATAGGCACTTGGTTGTCTGGTATGCTCACCTGGTTAATAAAAGCAAATAAATAAATTTTGCCAGTCCTCCCTACATTTGATGTGTCATGATTAATTAATTTAATTGACCTGCACTTTTCTCCATGTGCCATATGACCAAAAGACATTTCTTTCTCTGAAACAATTTGTGGATACAAGTGTTAGATGAGACAAATGTTTTTTTTTTTTCACTGGATAAAAAAAATAAGATGAAGCTCTGCATTAGTTTGAAAAAAACAGGAATAAATTCTAAAGAAAGAGTATCTATACGAATAAATATTTCATGTTTTGATATCTACCCTAGTTTGTTGCTGGCATTCTTTTCAGGCTAGTGGAGTGGTGAGGAACTTGTTTCCTGCTGCAAATGGTTCTGCCTCATATGTATTTGTGAAGGATTTGGGAGCAAACAGTATGCCTTAAGCACAATTGAGAATACAGTAGTATTCGGACATTCTTAAAAATATGCCTAAGGCCAGTTCAAAAGACAGTTGTAGAGGTAAAGGTAAAAGATTTAATTGCTACAACTCTCAGACTGTCAGTCTCCAAGATGAAGTAATTTCCAGCCTTCACAAGTCCTATGCATCTCATTCAACAAGTGTGAAATGAAGATCACCTCCAAACTGCTGACATTTAAATACTTTTTATGAAAAACTATTTCTGTTTCCTCCAGCACACTGTCAGAATATTTGTGAATGCAAAACATGTCTGATAGTTATTGTATTTTTTTAATTTAATAAAATGAGGAAAGAAAACAAATTGCAGATACCTTCTAAAACAATTCTGAGATACAGTACCACACTGTGTGTGTGTGTGTGTGTGTGTGTGTATATGTGTGTTTGTGTGTGTGTGTCCATCCAAAACAGGAAAATATATAGATAGATAAAAGTGGAGGTTCTAAATAAGTTATTCATTTCAGATGTGTTTAAGGATGGCTTAACAGTTTTTTGTTTTGTTTTTCAGTCTTTGGTAATCGGATAAGGCTCACTAGGCACAAGTGCCCGTTTTCAAGGGTGACCTGGGAGCACTGGATGGTTAAGTGACTTGCTCAGAGTCACACAGTATGCAAGTGGAGGTTGTGAGAATCAAACTCAGGTCTGGTCTGTTGGATTTATCAAGCTTGTTCACACCTCATTCCTTTAACCTCTAGGTTATACTGCCATCAGTTCATTTCAATATGTGAATACACCTCACCAAAAATGCCATTAAGAATTAAACAATCTTGTATGTATTTACTGAATAAAAAGGGCATTGTAATGACACGGAAAAAAACAGACTTATTAGCAGATTGTTGTTACTGTACTTGAGTGCGTGGATGGGGGATTTAATGCTATAAAGAAGCTGAGTCCTTATTAGAGCTTCACAACATTCTTGAAAGTCATTGTAAAGCTCTATTCTTCTTCTTCTTCTTCTTCTTCTTCTTCTTCTTCTTCTTCTTCTCATGGAGAGATAGTGTAGGGGTCTGAGTTCAATTCCCATTTAGGTCATACTGTTTTATTTAATTCTCATTACATCTGAAGCAATTTGTAGCTTTTTTCCAGTTAACAATTTTTATTGAACAGCTTCAACAAGATACAAATGATGCCACAGTGGTATAGTGTGAATCATCATATTAATCTTGAAAAAGTAACAAAATACAGCAGTCATAATGTAATCACTTTAGTGTCCAATCTTAAAATGTGCTTAAACTTTAAACCCACCCTAATGGCTTCCTGTGTCTTTGCATTGATAGGGTCAATTAAAGTGTGAGTCATGGATGATAAGGACACATGAAAGGACAAACTACTAGTAGTGGATTTAGTGCAAGAGCGGCTAATATCTGGTTGCTTATGGGCCCTTTACAGACATATTGCACATAATGTGTGTGCTCTGGTTAACCTGATTCTACACCTCAAAACATACATAATACAATTATTAAATTAACAGTTTTCCATCTGTCTTTCATATGTTTTTATTAATTTTTATTTATTTGAAAAACATTCACCAGGAAAGGCACACTGAGCTATAATAGCTCATTTCCAGATGCATCCTGGGGGGAAGGGAATAAAGAGGATAAAACACAACTTAAATACAGAGGGCCTGATATTCAAAGCTTAGCACCGCACATAAACCGTTTGCGCTGGGCTAGCGCCGGATTAGTGCAGGAGTGCAATATTCAAAAGGGCCATTAGTGCACACAAACTGCATTAGCACTGGGCTGACCAATAATGTATGTAAGGCGCAAACAGACAGGGTGGGCCAGCACAATGCGATATACAGCAGATAGCACCACTTTAGGCACCATTGCACGGCCTAGCGTGACACATTGTGTAGTGGAAAATGCTGCCTGGGAAAAGGTGGTCTTAACTCTAGGCAAATGCATTGCACTGCTTGCGTGCCATTAGTGCAGCTTTGCATGACTCTAGCCAATATGTAGGAAACACAGCAAGACAGTCATGGGGTCAGACAGAGGCGGCCTTCAGGGCAGCATGGGATAGGCATGATGCACTCTGGGGCTGTGGTAGGAGGCCGTAAGATGGTAGGAAACTGGACTCTGCAACCACTCCAGTAGGTATGGACTGGGCAGACTAGGTGGGCCAGGCAGTCCCCAACCACCATGTAATGCACTGTCAATGGTGCTGTGTATGTACTATATGCTGTTTCATACGGTATGGCTGCCTGCCGACTCCCCTGCCTAGTAATGCATATGTCACTGTGGGTAGCTTATGCCAGTTGTGCAGCATCTGAGAGTCGCACAACAGCAATATGGTACAGTCCACTGTTGGTACACACCAGCATGATGGGGCTGTCACTCAGTGTTGCAGGTAATGCTGCCCACCATGTCCTAGGCAGTGCTGTGTCACACACCCCACTGCCCCCCCATGCCACTGTATGGCATGACCTACAGTTGGACTATTGTAGCCAGCACCACCACCAGCATTTGTGCACTGCAGTTCCTTGGAGCACAGTATACCATGCAGTTGTACACATCTGTCACCTGCAGCTCCTACCATGCTCTTTCCAACTGACCTACAGGTGGAGGTTCGTCAGACCCTGCTGTCCCATGTACTTCAAGACTGACCTATAGGTGGAGCTTTGGGGCCTGCAGTAATGCTGGGCAAACTGCATGTAAATCAGAGCATAATGAGATGCAAATGTGTCTGTTTGCACACTGACTGGTTAGGTAGGCTCATTTGCATGTCATTTTTGAATATGACAGATTTTAGCCCTGGGCAAATGTGCTGGCGCTGGGCAAATGGCTTAGCGCCATGCTATACCTGTGCAAATGGCTTTGCACTGCGTAACCATCACAGCATCATTTTTAATTTCTGTTTATTGTACATGCACTGCTACCTGCAACTCTACTGTTACCACTCTGTTGCTGGCACACACTTTGGCCACATATTCCACCTCTACAGTATTTCTTCAGTCCTTCTCGTTGCTGTGCCCTGTGTTGCTGTTGTGGTTTGCACTTCCTGGTTGCTATATTCAGTGCTGTCTTATTCAAGGGCTAAGTTGGCTCCGCGCTCCCAACCCAGTTTGCCCAGCTTCATTTCCCTGCTATATTCACAAAGTTGTTTGCCCTGGGCTATTCCCTTTGAATATAGCTTGCTTTTTGCTCTGGGCTAAGTTTGCCCACCTGTCTGTGCTAATTTGTCACTGGGGCAAAGTTTTGAATATCTGACCCCGAGTTTCATAAATAAAACATAATAGGGTAAATAAAATATAGTGGAAGAGCTGTACAAGAAACATTTGGTCTAAGCAGAGAGAAAGAAAACATTAGGGTAGTTACATGCAATGTAGATTTGAAGACATAATACACACTTTGGAGATTAGGTGCAAATAAACAATATACATATACATGTGCAATAAACATATAATCATATATGTATATTATTTGTGCATATCCTAGTTGCATGTATATGGATTTACAGAATATGTTAAATATAGTCAGTATCATTCAGTTTGTCTTGTCTATCAATCTATCTATCTATCTATTGATCTATCTATCTATATTTTGTCATGGGGGTTAAGTTGACGCTCTAATTACCATGCTTGCCATTGGGAAAGCATATTCCTTGTTTAACTAATGGTAACGTGCTTTTCACTTTTTGGGGTACGCATAAGTTTGATAACGGGTGGCTGATAATATTATAGGCACTAATACTCAATGCATTTCATCAGGTCAGTACTCTTGAGATCTTGATGACATCCACCAGTCAAGTTCAAAGTTCTTTAATGTTATATGTTTTTACTCTGGCAAAACATGTGTCCAGGAACCAATGCCAGCAGTCACATAACAATTATAAATTAATTACCCAGAATAACTGAATAGATGTATTGAATACTGCACATATTTTATTCATTTATCCAGTATCTTTAGTAGGGACACTCAATGAAGCTAGATGGGGGGATGAGGGGAAACAAGGAGCTACTTCACTGAAAGAGTGGTAGAGCCCTGGAATGCACTGCCCAGGAAGCTTGTGGCTGCTACTACTGTGGAGGAGTTCAAGAAGGGCTGGGATAGGTGTAGGGGGAAGGTGCATCCAGGAGCCCCACTGGGAAATGAGGGACCTTGTAGGGAGGAAGGCTACAAACGGTGCCCTGAGTAGGCACCGACCATCTAGCAGACTTGATGGACCATTGTGCCTATTCTGCTGGCTTCATAGCATGTTAGTATGTTAGTAAAGAAATAATTATGGCATAATCATAGCCTTTAATCCAGTTTATGGAATAACATTACATATTAAATTACAATTAACATCCAGTTCAATTATAGTAGCCATTTGATTTACCGGAATCAAACAATCAGTAAGTGTACACATTCTTCACATAATTCTGTTTACATGGTTTACAGTCATACTGTTGAAAGCAAATCAGGTTCCATATTTGAAATATCTCTTCTGATCCCTCATGTGGAAAGCATTTTTAATTAAGGAATTATGTGCTGTGAAAGTGAAAGATCTTCTCGAACTGCACCGTTTGATTATATTGTTGCATATTACATATAGACATATCAGCCTTAATTCATACTAGCAAACTGTGTTTACTCGGTTTTGCCCCAACCTGCACAGAATTTTTTTTCTACACATTTCTAATCAGTGGTAAAATTAGAAATGTTTAGAATGTGGAACACTTATGTATACCTTTTGGTAGAACTGTCATCTTTAGGAGGTGAACTCTCCAATAACATTCAGAAAGGTGTCAGGAGGTGGAACTAAGTTCCTGTGAGTTTCTGCCTAATTTAGCCTTTGTTTCTAATTGATAATACATTTTTACTTGAACTATATGTTGCATGTATGGCATCTTTCTCAATTTAGCATACTGAGATTTTTACTGCTTCCTGCTCCTGTTGTTTCTAAACCCCTGCTATACGTACCTCTACTTAGGAAAGTCTAGCTTTCAGGGCAGTGTAAAACCCCTGCTCTACCACTGGGTTTGGGGATTCCAACAATAAAAAAAAAAAACAGGGAGTGTTTACTTTCTCTGCAAATATCAGTGTTTTTTCTTTCACATATAGGAAAAAATCACTGATATTTACATGCAGCCGTCCAAATTAACCAAAGCTATTTTGTGTCATTCACTATCTTATTGACACAAAGCACATTTTCTTGACCTTGAAGGACACTACTTCTTTACTCAGCTGTGAGCTGTCTGGGAGGTTCTATATTGCACTTGATATCTGCAACCTGCACACTCCTGCTCAGTTCTGTGGGAGGTGAAACTAACTACCCTTGGCAATTGTTTTTTATTTAAATTGCATATATTTATTTAGTGTTTAACCAAGAAGGGGCTTGCAAACTCTGCTTATCTTGTGAGTAACTTCAGAAGGATTGAAATAGTGAATTTGGGTTTTCCCTTGGAGGTAGTTGGATTGTCTACTAGGATTTTGTGACAGTTAAACAATTTTTAAATAATTTACAGGTGGATGAAGAGTTGAAGAAGAGTCTTGCAAACTCTGCTTATCTTGGAAATAACTTCAGAAGGGTTGAAATACTGCATTTTGGTTGTCCCTTGGGGGTAATTGGATTGACTACTAGGATTTTGTGACAGTTAAACTATTTTTAAATAATTTACTGGTGGGTAGGATTTTGTAACGATTAAACTATTTTTATATAATTTACTGGTGGTTAAGGAGTTTTTATAACAAAAGCTGCAGTTGTGGATTGAAACACAGACAGCCTCAGATGCAGGAAATTGTTTCCCTCATTGCTTTCAGACCACAAACTGTTGTATTAGATCAGGAAAGGTTTCATCATAACCATTGTCAACCAACTGCTCTGGGTGGAGTCTTCCAGACTTGATCAGATTACTATAAGCTACTGGTGTGCAATATTTGGAGACACAAAGCACATTTTCTCAACCTTGAAGGAAAATTACATCTTTACTCAGCTGTGAGCTGTGTAGGAGATTCTATATTGCACTTGATATCTGCAACCTGCACACTCTTGCTCAATTCTGTGGGAGATGAAACTAACTACCCTTGGCAATTGCCTTTTATTTATATATTTATTTAGTGTTTAACCAAGAATAGGCTTGCAAACTCTACTTATCTTGTGAGTAACATCAGAAGGATTAAAATACTGCATTTAGGTTTTCCCTTGGAGGTAGCTGGATTGTCTACTAAGATTTTGTGACAGTTAAACTATTTTTAAATAATTTATAGGTGGATGAGAAGTTGAAGAAGAGTCTTTCAAACTCTGTTTATCTTGGAAATAACTTCAGAAGGGTTGAAATACTGCATTTTGGTTGTCCCCTGGGGTAACTGGTTTGACTACTAGGATTTTGTGACAGTTAAACTATTTTTAAATAATTTACTGGTGGGTAGGATGTTGTGACAGTTAAACTATTTTTATATAATTTACTGGTGGTTAAGGAGTTGTTATAGCAAAATCTGCAGTTATGGATTGAAACACAGACAGCCTCAGATGCAGGAGACTTTGATCCCCTGATTGTTGTGCAGTTTGTCTTGCTGAAAGGAAGGTTAACACTCATCCTAGTAGTGGGTCAGAGCTTGTAGCTGATTGTTCCTGAGGGCACAGCTTAGGCCCACACACCCCCTTCTCCACATCCCACCCCCAGGTACAGTTTCCTTTATAGCAGGGGTTGTGACATCATTTCCTCAAGGAGGAAGGTGCATATAGCTCGTATAATTACCAGCACACTGCATTGAAGGTAATAGCACACTCACTAACTATATGTAACAAAAAAAAGACTTAACACAAGAGGAACAGGGAAGAAGATAGATATGTGGGGAGTAGTGCAATGCACTGGCTGTGGAGGAGCAGTCTTCTGGGAGACTTTCTGGAGACTGCCATGCTGCCTTATTTGTAGGCACCTCTCTGGTTTGAGGGAGGAGGTTGCTCATCTCCAGGCTGACTTGACTAGGATTCGTGAAACCTCCTCTCCCACCCAGGGAACACCAGGGCTACTGCCACAACCTCAGAGGTTACCAAGAAAGAGGAGCAGTTGGACCAAGGTGGGCTTAGGCAGGGAGAGAGGAACAGAGGCACATTCTGTCTTTCGGATGAGATGTTAAACTGAGGTCCCATCTGCCTTGGATTGGTGGTAGTTCAGGCGGATGTTAAAAATCCCATGGCACTTATCAAAAAGAGTAGGGGAAATTCCATGGTGCCCTGGCCAAATTTCCCTCATTAACTAAAAATGCCATCAACAGCTTAATCTGGTTCAAGGTCAGCTGGCATTCATCTGTATCCCCCTCCCACGGGTCGTGCCTAAAAATAGGCACGATTTGTCTAGTGCACTTACCTGGTCAATAAAAACGAACTAAATAAAAATAAATAAATAAAACATTCCTCCAGTTGTACCTCTCCACAGTTCATACACTCTTCTGGTGGAGAGTGGTTTCTCTATGGAGGCACCTGCAGTGGAGACCAAGGAGGATGTTGGGAACCTCCACAAAGAAGTCCCACAGAAGGGTAGCATGGGACCTCACGGGGGAAGGAAACAACTCCTGGTAGGGGACTCAATCATTAGGGGGACAGATCGGGGGAATGAAGGGTAAAGGGAGGTAAGGTGCCTGCCTGGCATCATGGCTTGGAGGGACAGGGAGTGAATCCTCAGGATCATAGGAGAAGCTGCACAAGGGAGGGAGCTGGATATCATTGTCCACCTAGGGACAAATGAACTGGCTGTGAATGGGATTGGAGCAGTGCAAGAGGAGTTTGAATAATTGGGGAGGGGCCTTAGACAAGTAGCACATACAGTAACCTTCTCAGAGGTGCTGCCTGTCTATGGTAAGGGTAATGCTAGAGTACTCCATACCAGGGGATTCAATGAATGGTTAAAAAAACTGGTGCAAAGCTCAGGGTTTTGGCTTCATTGGGGACTGGGGGACCACCAGGAGGGATACAGGCCTATACTGGCATGATGGTCTGCATCTGTCCAGGAGAGGAATCAGAATCCTAGGTGATTGGTTTAAATGCAAAATTGGCAAACATTCAACTAGCCTAGGGGGGAGGCACTGAAAAGGAGCAGGGGAAAACCCAGCCTCCCCCCCACAAACCACAGTAGTTAGAGAGGTAAACACCAAGGTAGAGAAGTTAGTGGGGAGCAGGACAGAGGTAAATGCAGAAAAAGGCATTAAGGACAGGGATGGGGCTAAAAGGGGTAAGGCCATCAACAAATGGAGGGTGATGAGTACCAATACCCGTGGTCTGTGTAAAAGGCTCCCTGAACTAGTGGCCTTGATGGAAGAGGGACATCTGGATATCGTGGCAGTCACAGAAACATGGTGCACTGAGAACCATGACTTGGATGTCAACATACCAGGGTACACAATCTACAGGAAGGACAGGGAGGGTAAAAGAGGAGGAGGAGCAGCTTTCTATGTAAGGGAAGGGATCGAAGCAATGGAACTAAAGGATAAACAGGGAGTAGAGGAGGCACTGTGGGTTACCCTGGAGACAGGTTATGGCACCACAATTCACACAGGGGTGGTATACAGACCCCCATCTGAGGGGGAGGCAATGGACAGGGAAATGATAGAAGGCATCCTTAGAATGGCAAACAAAGGGGAGATATTGTTGATGGGGGACCTGAATATGACAGACATTAGCTGGAGCACCCTAGCTGCAGCCACATCAAAAAGCAGGTTTATTCTTGATGCCCTACAAGGGGCATGCCTCAGACAGCTAGTGGTGGAATCCACTAGGGAGGAGCAATCTTAGACCTGGTACTTTAAAATGGGGATGGAGAAAGGATCTCAGATTTGGAAGTGGTAGCCATTTGGGAACACGTGACCACCAAACAGTGTGGTTCATGATAAACACAGCCATACAATCAAGCCATACAAAAGCAAGAGTACTGGACTTTAGGAGGGCTGACTTTGGAAAAATGGAAGAGTGCCTCAGAAAAGCACTAGCAAACTGGCAAGAAGGAGGGGTGGAGGAAAAATGGGGAAAAATCAAAACAGCCATCACAGAGGCAACAAGCCTTTGTGTGAAGCAAATTAACAAAGCAAAACAAAGTAAAAAACACTATGGTTCTCAAAAGAGGTGACGGAGAAGGTTAAGGAGAAAAAGGTAGCATTCAGGAAATATAAGGAAACGCAGAAGGAGCAGGACAGAGAACTGTACCAGTTAAAGCCCAAGGAAGTGGGGAAGGCAGTCAGAATAGCAAAAGCCCCAAATGAGGAAAAGATAGCCAACTCAGTTAAGAAGGGGGATAAAACCTTTTATAGGTACATTAGGGAGTGAAGTAAGATGAAGAAAGGGATAGCGAGGCTTACTAAAGGGAAGGGAGAGTGGGCAGAGGATGACAGTGAAAAAGCAGGGATACTGAATGAATACTTCTGCTCAGTATTTACAAAAGAAGAGGAGGGAGAGGTACCTAAATCAAAGAATAGAAGCACACTGGATAGGGAGGTCAATACCAGTCAACTCACAGAAGAAAGGGTTCTGAAAAAAACTCTTAAAACTGAGGTGGACAAAGCAATGGGGCCTGATGGGATTCACCCAAGAATTCTAAAAGAACTAAATGTAGAACTAGTGACAGCATTGACTACCCTTTTAAACAAATCATGGGAGGATGGTGCGGTACCAGAAGACTGGAGGAGGGCAGACGTGATTCCCCTTCACAAAAGTGGGAGCAAGGCAGAGGCAGGAAACTACAGACATGTTAGTTAGACCTCAGTGGTAGGGAAGATGATGGAATCACTTCTAAAGGAAAGAATTGTTGAGTTCCTAGAGGCCAGTGGGGAATAGGACCCAAGGCAGCATGGATTTACAGTAGGAAGGTCAAGTCAGATGAATCTAATAGATTTCTTTGACTGAGTGACCAATGTAGTAGACCAGGGAGGGCTGTGGACATGGCGTACCTAGATTTTAGGAAGGCATTTTACACAGTCCCACACAAAAGATTAATATACAAGTTAGCCAGCCTGGGAGTGGGTCCCAAGATGGTAGCCTGGGTAAAAAATTGGCTGGACAACAGGATACAGAGGGTAATAGTAAACTGAGTTTACTCTGAAGAAAGGGGGTTTACTGGTGGGGTACCCCAGGGTACTGGGACCAGTCCTCTTTAATGTATTTATAAGTGACATTGCAGAGGGACTGGAAGGAAAAGTATGTCTCTTTGCAGATGATGATCTGCAAAAGGGTTGATACAGAAGATGAGGTGGAGAGGATGCAAAGGGACTTGGCAAGGTTGGAGAAATGGTCAAATGTATGGCAGCTTAGATTCAGTGCAAATAAGTGCAAAGTAATGCACCTGGGAAACAAAAATCCAGGGGAAGAGTACACATTGGGGGATGAGATAATAACAACAACAGAAATGGAAAGGGACCTAGAGGTAGTCATATCAGATGACCTTAAGGTGTGCAAGCAATATGAGAAGGCAGTAAGGAGGGCTGGTGGGATACTAGGATGCACAAGGTGAGGCATCACCAGTAGAAAACAAGAAGTTCTTATCCCTCTGTACAGACAGCTGGCGAGACCCCATCTGGAGTACAATGTGCAGTTCTGGAGACCGAATCTCCGCAAGGACATAGACAGGATGGAGGCTGTCCAGAGGAGGGCAACTAAAATGGTGCATTGTCTGCACCAGAAGACATACGAAGAGAGATTAAAGAAGCTTAATATGTATACACTCAAGGAGAGGAGGGAGATGGGAAACATGATAGAAATTTTCAAGTACCTCAAGGGAATCAACAGAGTCTCAAGTACATCAAGGGAATCAACAGAGTCCAAGACTGTAGCATCTTTCAGAAAAAGAGATGTGCAAGAACAAGGAGGCAAATCTGAAGATAGAAGGGGATGGCTTAGAGGTAATGTGAGGAAATATGTTTTCACGGAGAGGCTTGTGGATGCATGGAACAGCCTTCCTGAGGAGGTCGTGGAGTCAAAAACAGTGGGGGAATTCAAGAATGCATGGGACAGACATAAGGCAATTCTAGTGGGGGGGTAGGAGGAAGTAGGCTGTTGGTTAACTAGGATCTGCAGCCTATGCATTAGGTAGGGAAATGGGCAGACTAGGTGGGCCAAGTGGTCCTAATCAGCCATCAAATTCTATGTTTCTGTTTCTATGTTTCTGTCATCAAAACCTCCCTAAACCTTCTCTGTTGCTGCCTTACCATTTTTGTCCAGTACTGTTTATATGGGCAAGTAAATTAAAATTCATCCACATCCACTTCTCCCAACTTACTGCCCTCATTCTGAACCCATCTGAGAGTAAAAAAAGAGTCAAAGGAAACTTGCAAAAGAAACAGTTTTGATGTTTCTGAGACCAAAGACTGCAGCTGTTTGAGAGCTATTTCCTGATTATGCTAAGAGCTAATTTCAATTGTTTTTTTCCAGCCAACCACCAAAAATGGTTGAATGAGAGCTGCAGCACTTGTAGTGAAGCTAAATTGCTGACAGAATTAGATCATATAAAACATAACACTTATGCTTCTCACAAAATTACAACCTATAGGAATTCTGGTTGGACTGATACATCACACAAGCAAGGGTTAACAGAAAATCACATTCCCTGGTTGCAGTCACTCTGGTTCCATAATGCCATTGTGCTGTGTAATGAATTCAGCTAAGTTAATTCACAGTTCTCACAAGCATTCATCTTTAAAGACAAAATAGGCAGAAACAGCTTAGTCCTGAGCGAGGTAAGAGCACTGGCATGTGGGTAAGACAGCTTAGCGTTAAGTGTTTTTTTTCTTTAATTGGAGGAAAAAGCCTAACCTGCTCATGCAGAAAGAAGCTTGTTCTGCTTAAAGTTCAAGGTTGGCACCAAAGGAGTCCGACAACATGCAGCCTAATAGTCCTGGTTGTAAAATGTAAAAGTCATGGTTAACCTTCTTGATGTTAATTTCTTTGTGTTTTATTTATGTCTGGCATTTGTGGCTTGCTCTCTGCCTGGTGAGGGTGTGTTTGCTGGGATTCCACATTATGGATATTAAGTACAGAGGGGCAGAGGGATAGAGCTATTCTTAGGATAGTAGAATGAAATCGGCAGGAAGAAATATGACACAATAACAAGATGGTGGAAAGAATATGCCCCTCTATAAAGAACAGTAGCAAGAAAAATATTGGCAACAGTGACAAGAATACAAATTGAAGGATTTGATGAAAATGAAGGGGTAAACTAAGGAAGCAGGAGCAAAACAAAAATATGTAATAGCAGAGAAGAACAAAGTAGCAATGTAGTCGAACAGACAATTATACTACACGGGAAGTAGAAAATAATATAACTTTGGATAAGAAGGGCCAAAATTGAGGATTAATTCTATTTACTCTGAGACTCTGCTCTTGGTAAATAATAATAAATTCTGTATATTTCGTTATGTTACAGTAACAGATACAAGTGAACTGGTGCCTTTCCAGTTAATACTCACGGCATGATTGTTATTTTTTTTTTATATATAATTTTCATTGTTTTTTCAGTTAATCAATATTACAGAAGATTAGAGGAGAAAAGTGATGTGACATTAATACATTTTCGCACCTTGGAACTATGTCTATTACAACAAGCAGGATGACAGCTATCATAACATATACATACACCATTGTTCCAAATCCCCTCCCCCCAAAAAGAGACATCACACTCAATATTGTAGATTTGGCTGCCCAGTCGACAAAACCTTTTATTGTCCACACAAACATAAATAATATACATTTTTACAATATTGAGTTCCTCTTATTTTCTCTGTCACATTTTTATTCCATGCCTCTTTATTTTACTTTGGCTCCCTTTTGTTTTCTCCCCCGGGCGTCGAAACCTGAGGGGGGCCCGTTCCATTCCTTACCCGGGTGTAAACCCGAGCTGGTCTTATACTTTCTCTCTGGGCAGGTCCAATTCCTGACCCCCTTTTTCTTGTTCACTTATCAGGATGTCCATACCCTTTACCTTCTTCCAGATCTTAATTCCTCCATTTTATTTTCCCTAACTCCCCCATACCCATCCTCCCCCCTTTTACCTTCTCAGATCTTTATTTCCTACCTTCCATTAGCTTGCCTCCAGCTTGCATTGGATGGTAAGTTTCCCCCTTTATAGAAACCCCTTTAACCACTGATCTATTCCTCTACCCAGCTCTGTGATGAATATGTGGTTTCCCATCTGGGATAAGTGTACCCCATCCATCCTGTACAACCCATGTATCCTCTACTCTGTCTCATCATGTCTAATGGCAGCTCCTCCATTCTCTATCATAAACCTCCCCACTCTACTATTCATTCTTCTCCTCACTTTTTCTATGGCCTTGTGCTGCCTGGCTTGTCTCCACACTCTACGTGGAATTATTCCGGACCACGTGATTGTTATCTCTGGCCACCATGTCCTCATGACCTTGACATTCCTTTGTATGCTGTAAAAGATTTCTAGCCAGGGGCCATGTCCCAAGTCATTCCCACCCAGGTGTATTATCAGAAGGTCTGAGTCCTTGTTGTTCTTTCTCATTTCAAACAGTAAAGGAAGGAACTGCCCCCATCGCATTCCCCAAATTCCTTTCTACAGGATCCTTATCCCTTTGTGGTCATAACCCAGTTGCCTTCCACCTTTCTTCTGTGCTGCCTCCCTTTCAGCCCAATAAATATGTGAGTGTCCCACCATCCATATGTCCTTCCTTTTCGTATATCTATAACACACAAAAGAAACAGTGAGGCAGGAAACAACCACTTGCAAAAAAAAATTTTTTTTTTCTTTTCTCCCCCCCCCCCCAATTGTTCCTCTTCCTGCGTTATATTTCCCATTCTTTCCTGTAGGTAGACAAAACCGATAAAGTTAGTGTGCTGTACCTCTGATATATTTCTTGTAGCAGTCTGATGCCCATCATCCCATGGCTTATATGTCCTCCCCTCTTTTTCCCTGGGCAGCTGCCTCTGAGGCTGCCCCAATCCGGAAAGAATGAGATGAGAACCTGTCTGGGTTTTTCCCCAGTTCTTTCAAGCGCTGCTTCAACACCCCAGATACTTGATTCCCTTTTACCTCCTTCCTGTTTTCATGTACAAAATAGAGGCCCCCTTGTTTTGGCCTAACTCTGTGGAAATCAAGCATCAGCTGGCATGGGCACTTATCTAGGTTCTTTTTTGGCTCGATATTCACCCTGTACCCCTTGAATGTCTGATCCACCTTTGACTTTGCAATTATGAGGGTGAGCCCTATCCCTCTCCATTCTATATCCTCCCACTGAAGACCTTCTCCCGGGGAGGGTATTGCGGGTCCAACTATTTCAGACACTCGAATTCTCCCTTGTATAACACCATAAACAGTGCCCTGAATAGGATTACTTTGTACAGGTTGTAGCAAACCTCCGACATTTTTCTTAATATCTTCACTAGTAAGTGTTCTGTGATTGGTTCTCTCTAATCCCTCTCTTTCCCTTTTATCCTTTGCCACCCCATCATCATCCTTCTTACTAGAATACTATTGCACGGCTCCCCCCACTCTTTCATCCGGCAGACCCATCCTATGGCCACTAAATGTACTCTTACTGTGGCGCAGGCCATTCCTTCCTTCCAATTTTCCACTACAAATCTCCCCACTTGCTCTTCTGTGACCGCCTCACTTACCTCCATGTTGCGGTGAGATCTGAAAGCTTGGAAAGCGCTCCATGAGCTTTCATAAGCTTTTAGGGTATTGTCTGCCCATGTGCTTCAAAAGAGATACACTGCTCCCTCCAGTCAATCTCCCATAGCTCCTCTGGGATCCTCTCTCCTATCAGATCTGCATTGGGAGCCAGTGCCCGAAATCTTCCCATCTGTAATTGGGAGAGGCTGTCAGCAATGGAGTTGCTTATTCCTACAATGTGCCTAGCCCTGAAACTCATGTTGAGCCTCAACCCTTGTAGCACTAACTGCCGTAGGATGCGGAGTACTAAGACCGACCTTGACCCTCTGTTATTTAGCACATCAACAACCGCCCTCTGACGATGTCCATCTGCAGCTAGCAAAATTCTTGGGACAGCTGAATTTGGAAGGCCTGCAGGGCATAGAGCACTGATGTAATTTCCAGAACATTGATTTGGAGCAGATCAAGTCCACTGGGTTTGATAAGGCCCCAGATGGGCCCCCATCCATCTCTGAACCATATGTGGTGAGAATCTGCCAAGAGGAGGGAATAAGGAAGGGCACCATCCTGGACAGGTGGCTGGATTCCATCCACCAAAGGAGAATCATTTTCCACTGGAGAGGTGACCAGGACCTACAGCTCTATGTTATCTGTACACTGGTCCAACTGGACTCTGAGTGTTGATAAGCATGGTGGCTATAGCTGCAACCATAAGGCCAGAAGCTGAAAAAAGTCCTGGCTGAAACATAGCAGCTCTTGTATAATAGATGGGTCTGGGCTATCAGGTGCTCTGCCTTGTCCTGGGGCTGGAAGGCCATACCCTAAGCCAAATCCAGGACTGTTCCAATGTACTGGAGGCACTGAAAGGGAATCAGAACTGACTTGGGAAGGTTCATAGTTATCCCCATATCCTGGAATACACTGGTGATATGTTCCAGGGTCTGTAGTAGGCATTCCCTGGACTGGGCCTTTTGGAGCCAGTCATCCAGGTAATGGAAGACATAAAGACCCTCCCGCCTGAGGGCAGTTGCCACTGCCAGGTATCTGGTAAATACTCAAGGGGCTGAGGACAAACCAAAGGGCAAGGCCCTAAATTGGAAGCACTCCCCCTGGAACTGAAACCTCAGGTACTGCCTGTGAGAAGCTTGAACCATGAGGTGCAAATATGCATATTTTATATTGGGGGAGCAAATCTAATCCCCCCGGGTGCAGAAGAAGAAACAGACCCTGATGTGTCACCATCAATAACTTTTTGTACTGAATGAACAGACTGAGCTCTTGGAGGTCAAGAATGGTCCTGAAGTCTCCTGTGCATTTGGGAACCAAGAACAAATGGGAGTAGAACCCCCTGCCCTGCTGACCCACTATGATGGGCTCCACTGCCTTCTTTTGCAGCACAGAGCTGATGTCTTCCTACAGCACCAGTATGTGGTCAGGAGGGTAAAATGACTGAACCAGAGGTTTTCCTGGAGGACACTATAGACTTTCCAGAGTGTGACTATGCTCTATGAGCTGTAGCACCAACAATTATTGGTTATCTTCCACCAACTGTCCAGGTGTAAGGAGAAGTGACCCCCAACAACCACCTCCTGATTTTTCAGGGGCAGAGTCAGGCAAGGAGTCAGGTAGAGGTAGAGGATTCCACAGGGGCAGCTGCACCACCACCTTTGGGAGCCTTGCTCGCTGTGACAGCAGGGGTAGGCAAAGAGGCAGACCTCAAACACTTGCTCTGAGACCTTGCAGAGGGTCTGGACATGTTGGCTGCCTTAAAAAAGAGCACACGCTGTTCACTCTTAGCCTGATTGTGATACATGAAGTGGCCAGATCTTAGAGTACTTCCAAAGGCCTGTAGGGCATCAAGAATACATTGTATATCGACCATGAAGTGACCATGCAGGATAGCTAACTGAACATCCTGGGTGAACCCTGACTCAATAAGCCAGGAGTACCATCATATGCAGATGACAGCTGCTGCCACCCTTACCAAAGCAGCGTCATCATAGGAGATGCAGACTGACGTTAGCTCCTTATTGAAGGGACTGCAAGAGCTGCTGCTTCTTCTGGTCATCGAGAAAGGAGATTGCCAATTCCTGGGCTTGGTCCAAATGAAGGCTGAGGAACTGGACCATGTGGGCAATATAGTTCAAGACCCTGATGCCAGGGTGGCTGAGGTGAAGGTCCTGTTGCCCGGTAAGTCAGTCTTGGGGATTCATTGTCCAGGGTGAGCTCTGTTTTGGCCTTTTGGTGTGGCTATAAGCTGCGTTAATGACAGCCAAGTTGGCCTGCGCCTGCTCAGTGAAGAATGACTTCCCTGCTAAGGTGTGGTAAAGTTTGTCCACCTTCCTGGGCATAGCAGGGACCAGATTAGGGTGGTGCCAGGCTACCATGGTGGTGTTCTCAAAGGGCTCAATCAGAGTAGGAACCACCAAGGCAGGAACATCAAGCAGATGTATGTATGTAGCCAGTCAGCCTGACCTCGGTGGTGGGGAAGTTAATGGAATCACTATTAAGGGAAATGACTATGGTATTTCTTGAATCCAGAAGATCACAGGATTCCAGGCAGCATGGATTCAAAGTGGGGAGGTCATGTCAAACAAATATGATAGATTTCTTTGACAGGATGACCAGGTAATTGGATCAGGAAGGGGCGGTGGATGTGGCCTACCTATATTTCAGTGAAGCCTTCAACTCCATTCCACATAGGAAGCTTGCAAACAAGTTGGGCAGCCAGGGAGTGTAGCCCAAGGTGGTAAACTGGGTCAGAAATTGGTTAAAGGATAGAATGCAGAGGGTGATGTTATATGGAGTTCATTTTGAGTAGAGGAGGGTGACCAGTGGGGTGCCACAGAGATCAGTTCTGGGGCCAGTCATCTTTAATGTCTTCATAAGTGCACAGACAGAGTGGAGAAGGTTCAGAGGATGGCAACAAAGATGGTACAGGGGTTACATCACAAGACCTATGAGGACCTGCAGAAGAACTTGAATACTGTATGCACTCCCTGGAGGAAAGGAGGGAGAGGGGGGGTATGATAGAGACATACAAGTACCTTACAGGGAGGAACAGGGTTCACGAAGACACTATTTGCCAGCAAAAAAGATGTTCCAGGACTAGAGGGCATGGGATGAAGTTGGAGGGAGGGTGATTCAGAGGAAATGTGATGAAGAATTTCTTCACGGAAATTGTGGTGGACAAGTGGAATACCCTGTCAGGGAAGTGGTGGGGGCTAAAACAATCACAGGATTTAAGAATACATGGGATAGACATAAGGGAATTCTGGAGGTCAGGGATTAGGTGAAAAAAAAGATGAAGGGAAATTACAAGCTCAAAAGGGAAGACTGGGTGAGCCATATGCCCTTATCTGCTGACAGTGTCTATGTATCTATGGCATTGCAGTGGGGCTGGAAGGGAAGATATCTCTTTGCAGATGACACTGAGCTTTGCAACAAAGCTGACACTCTGGGGTGAAGGCGGCAGGGGGTTCAAAAAATAAGGATGAACCTAAGCAGGCTTACAAAGTGGTCAAGAGTATGGCAACTCAGATTTGTGTGGCACAGAAATCCAGGAGAGGAGTAAATGATGGAATAGAGGTACTGATGACCATGAAACAGTAAAGGGACATGGGGGTAATCATATCTGATGACTTGAAGGTCACCAGGCATTGTGAAAAGGCTGTGGGGAGAGCCAGTAAGATGCGGAGGTGCATAGGGAGAGGTATCACAAGCAGAAAAAAGAAGGCAGGACTACCATTTTGCAAATCACTGGTGAGGCCCTATCTGGAGTACTGTGTCCAGTTCTGGAAGCCACATCTACAGAAGGACATAAGCACAACACAGGCAGTTCAGAGAAGGGGAACAAAAATGGTACAAGGTCTGCACCAAAATTTATATAAGAAGAGACTAGAAGACATCAAGACATATAACCTGGAAGATGGGTGGGGGGGATATGATACAGACCTTCAAATACCTCAAGGGCATAAATAAGGTACAAGACTGGCCCATTGGCACAGCAGTTGGATTTCCACTAGCGACACTGGCGAACTGGGTGCGGGAACAGACCTGGGTCATTGGAGGTCCAGCTTGGAGGAGAAGGATGAAGCATCCTGTGGACAGCTCTCCTTCTCTGGGGGAGGGTGGGGTGTATGCTCGGTGTGTAGGGGACCCCTGAAAGAGGCTGTGAGTCCCACAGCAACTGGAATCAGTCTGTTGCAGGAGGCGGGGTGGACACTGGACATCATTACAAGTCCTGCCTTCCCAGAAAAACTCAGAAAAATCTCTCTAGGACGCTTTGAATGATGCCGCCCCAGCGCCTAGTCCCTATTGCTCCTCACCGTACTGCCAGTGACTCAGTCCCAGTTCCATGGGCATCACTCATGGCCCCAAACCCCATCCTGGGGTGGAAGGCAGGGAGGCAATGTCGGCTTGCCAATGCCTTACCTGTTGCAGATGGATGGGTTGTGGTTCAAGTATCCCCACCCTGGGGGGTAAACTAGGGAATATCAGTGGCAAATGGCAGTAATGGGGGTGTGACACAGGCGCAGGAGTGGGGCAAATGAGCAAGTGTCCAGGGGCAAAAAGTATAATAAATAAAATAAATAAATAAGTAAACAGAGAAAAATAGAATTTGACGGCAGATAAGGACCACTTGGCCCACCCAGTCTGACCATTTCCCTACCTAATAGATACGCTGCAGATCCTAGTTAACCAGCAGCCTACTTCTTCCCACCCCCACCCCCTAGAATTGCCTTATGACTGTCCCTTGCATACTTGAATTCCACCGCTGTTTTAGACTCCTCAACCTCCTCCGGAAGGCCATTCCATGCATCCACAACCTCTCTGTGAAAAAATACTCCTTACATTACCTCTGAGCCACCCCCATATTCAAATTGTGCCCTTGTTCTTGTACACCTCTTTTTCTGAAAGATGCTTCCCTCTCGGACTTTGTTGATTCCCTTGAGGTACTTGAAAGTTTCTATCATGTCCCCCCTCTCCCTCCTTTCCTCGAGGCTATACATATTAAGCTCCTTAAGTCTCTCTTCATAGTTTTCCGGTGCAGACCCTGCACCATTTTAGTTGCCCTGCTCTGGACTGCCTCCATCCTGTTTATGTCTTTGTGGAGATTGGATCTCCAGAACTGCATGCAGTACTCCAGATGGGGTCTCACCAGCTGACTCTACAGAGGGATAACAACTTCCTGTTTTCTACTGGCGTTACCTCTCCCTATGCATCCCAGTATCCCCCCAACCCTCCTTATTGCCCTCTCACATTGCTTGCCCACCTTTAGGTCTTCTGATATGACTACTCCCAGGTACCTTTCCATTTTTGTTGTTGTTAGTATCTTACGCCCCATTGTGTACTCTTCCCCTGGGTTTTTGTTTCCCAGGTGCATTACCTTGCACTTGTTAGCACTGAATCTAAGATGCCACACATTTGACCATTCCTCCAACCTTGCCAAGTCCCTTCTCATCCTTTCCACCCCCACCTTGTGCATCAACTCTGTTGCAGATCTTTGTGTCATTTGCAAAGAGACATACTTTTCCTTCCAGTCCCTCTGCAATGTCGCTTACAAAGACACTGAAGAGGACCGGTCCTACTACTGAACCCTGTGGTAACCCACTTGTAATCCCCCTTTCTTCAGAGTGGACTCCATTTACTATTACCCTCTGCGTCCTGTTCTACAGCCAATTCTTTATCCAGGCTACCATCCTGGGACCCACTCCCAGGCTGGCTAACATATATATTAATCTTTTATGTGGGACTGTGTCAAATGCCTTGCTAAAGTCTAGGTAGGCCATGTCCACAGCCCCTCCCTGATCTACTACTTTGGTCACCCAGTCAAAGAAATCTATCAGATTCGTCTGACATGATCATCCCACTGTGAATCCATGCTGCCGTGGGTCCTGTGCCCCTCTGGCCTCTAGGTACACGACAATAATTTCCTTCAGGAGTGATTCCATCATTTTCCCTATCACTGAGGTTAAACTAACAGGTCTGTAGTTTTCTGCTTCTGCCCTGCTCCCACTTTTGTGAAGTGGAATCACATCTGCCTTCCTCCAGTCCTCAGGTACCACCCCATCCTCCTATGATTTGTTAAGGAGGGTAGTCAGTGGTTTCACTAGTTCTACACTTAGTTCTTTTAGAATTCTGGGATGAATCTCATCAGGCCCCATTGCTTTGTCCACCTTCAGTTTTAGGAGTTCTTTCAGAACCCTTTCTTCTGTAAATGGGTTGGTATCAACTTCTGTATCCAGAGTGTTTCTATTATTTGGTTTAGGTACCACCCCCCTCTTCATTTGTGATTACTGAGCAAAAATATTTGTTTAGTATTTCTGCCTTTTTACAGTCGCCCTCTGCCCGCGCCCCCTCCCCTCTTTATTAAGCCTCACTATCCCTCCCTTGGTCTTTCTTTGCTCCCTGATGTACCTATAAAAGGTTTCATCCCACTTCTTAACTGTGTTGGCTATCTTTTCCTTGGTTTGGGCCTTTGCTGTTCTGACTGCCTTCCCAGCTTTCTTTTGCTTTAACTGATACAATTCTCTGTCCTGATCCTTCTGTGATTCCTTGTACTTACTGAATGCTTTCTTTTTCTCCCCTAACCTTCCCTGCCACCTTCTTTGAGAACCATAGTGGTTTCTTACATCATTTTGTTTTGTTTATTTGCTTCACACAAAGGCTTGTTGCTTCTGTGATGGCAATTTTGATTATTCCCCATTGTTCTTCCACCCCTCCTTCCTGCCCATTTACTAGTGTATTCCTTAGGCACTTACCCATTTTGGCAAAGTCAGCCCTCCTGAAGTCCAGTACCTTTGCCTTTGTATGGCTTGACTCTACTGCTCTGTTTATTGTGAACCATACTGTTTGATGGTCACTAGTTCCCAGATGACTTCCCACTTCTAAATCTGTGATCCTCTCACCATCTCCGTTTGAAAGTACCAGGTCTAAGATTGCTCCCTCTCAAGTGGGTTCCAATACTAGTTATCTAAGTTACAAGAGGGCAGCATCCTTGAGATAAAATGATGCTCAAGAACAAGGGGTTATATGAGGTTGGAGTGGGTTGACTTTGGTTTATTTTTTCACAGAAAGGGTTGTGGATGCATGGAATAGCCTCTCAGTGGAGCTGGTGGGAAAAAAAATGGTAAAGGAATTCAGGATTGCGTGAGATAGGCACAAAGGAACCCCATCAATAGGAAAGAGACCATAAAAACTGTAGATTAAGTAGGATCTGTGGTATTGCAGTAGGTAGGGCAGATGGGTGGACTAGGTTGGCCAAGAGATACTTATGTGCCATCAGTTTCTATGTTTCTATGTAGCTGGCTGATATTTGCTGGGGTCTTCCTCCTTCTCCATGTCAAAATCCAGCACCATCTGAAACTGGCAGAGAACTCCCATGAACAATGGATTGTATGATGGGATGATGGAATATATTTTGGGGTCTCCTCCCCATGTGTTGAACTCATGCAGTAAGAGTAAGAAGGGGTAGCCCCACTAAAAGTCTTCATCTCCATCCTCAACCTCATCAGGGTGTTGATGGTCTGTGTGTTATTCATCCCCTTCTCCCACGTGTCTGGAGGGAGAGTGGGGAGTCTGGCCTCATGAGGACTCACACGGGCCCACTGTAGGTGTGGTTGTCTGTACCACCACTGGGGGTTCCCTATGGGGTGGTCCCTGTGTGAGAGCCAGGTGGGCCTGAATGAAGTCTTATAGGGAACAGAGTAATAAAGGAAAGTTCACCGTGACCAGCATTGGACAGCCAGGCAGTGCTGGCTAAGGAGAAACTGGCATAGTCCTCAGTGGAGGAGCTGGCAACGGCCATTAGAGAGACCTAAGCCCCAAGGACAAGTCCTCAGCCTGAGTCCCCTTATGGAATGGATAAGAGTGCTGGCAGGCAGCCTGGGATGTTGCTGGGGATGGCAGCAGGTCCCTGGCTGGAGGGGCCAATGTCACAGTGGTGGGTGGTGGTCTGGTAGTCAAATAAGACCCTGAGGCCACTAAGCCTGCACAAACCAAAGACAGACTGGCAGAGCCTGCTGACTGTGAGCCCATCAAAAATAAGGGCCAGAACAGCTTGGGCTGGGGGCCAAGAGGGAGCCCAGCCCCAAGGACCTCTGCCTTCTAAAGTGAGGTTAGCTGGAGGTACTGCCAACAGTGGCCCTGTGGAAGATAGGGGGTGTGCGGAAGACGTTGCCAGCTCTAAAGCCAAGAATAGCTTTGCCGGGGTCACTGAGTGATGTGGGGACTGGGATTTTGCACAGTTCTTGTTTCTGGGTTTGTGTTTACCCGAGGATTTATCCCAGGTCTTCAATGACTGAGAGCCTGATAATAGGGCCGGGAAGACAGAGGTACTCATGGCCTGCAACTCCTTCTCCATGCTACTGACTTTTTATTGGAGTAGAACGTTTTCAAAGGTCCACTGGCCATGGCCGTATACTGTTCACACAGCAACACCGGCACAGCAAAGCCCATTGCAGTGACAGAAATTGGCAGGTCACTGTAATGGTCCCCGCTTCAGATTGGCGCTGCATCTCACAGTGGCATGCCCCTTCCCAGAAACAATTCTGACTCAGAGTTGGTTATACTATTAGCAGGGGGTGCAGGCACCAGAGTCCCCCTGCATGGGGGTACAGGGGGCAAAGCTCCCCACAAAAAACTCAGTGATCCACTGATGGAACAATGCCGACTGTCAATATTGTGCCATTGCTGTAATGCCACATTGACAAATTTCCTGCCAATGCGGCTTGGTGGAGCCGGTAATGGCAGAGGGTTTCCTGGTTGAAGCCACAGCAGATGGAGCAGGAAACTGGCTCATTTTCGATATTTTAATACAAAATTGGATGCTATATAATTATGATATATCATATAAATAAATATAACAAAATCAGAAATACTTTAGAGGAAAAACAAATTTAATAGGAACAAGCATTTTTCAATGCTGAATTGTTGCTTGCATGGTGTATGTGTCAAGGGTGTATTAAAGCTATGAGCCTGTGGAAGCAAATCTTTGTTTTCCCAAACTAAATTTTTAGCAAAAAAGAAAGAAACAATTATGCCATGTGAATTACCAGTGAAGTGGTTAGTGAACAGCTAGATCACTATATGTAGACAGAATTTCCGCTTTATACAAGTTGTTGAGGTTAGTTGCCTAACAAAACAGCTAGAAAGAAATAAACTGTTTGTCCCAATGCAGTGAATTGTTTCTCAACTGAAACGCTGATGTACTGAGCCCACTACACTTTAGCCTTTGCTCTGATTTTGCAATGAATGCTGATCTCTTGGGTCCCAGTACAACTCAGACTACCGCTATTTTATAAGAGTATGTTAGCAATTGTTTTTATGTGTAAGGGACTAGTTTCTCTTGCCAGTGTAATATTTCCTGAACTTAGTACCCAGCTCAGTATCTGGAGACACATTTAAAAATTGGGCCTCTAACCCTTCCATGCCCTAAACAGTTGGACCTCCCATTGACCTCTACTATACATGCTGATGTACTGCAGCTAAGAGCCTGAGCACCTTATGAGTGGCTCTGGCTCTCCTTACATGGGCAGGGTCCCCTTGTAAGTGGACCTCGCTAAAGCATAGGGTAACAGCCCCATTCCCCAACTTATTGGTCATAGCTGTTGAACAAGGTGGGGGGGGTGAAGCTCACTAACCTGCACAGTCTCCTTCCGGACCGTCCTTGTAATGTATCTGGTTCATCCTTTGCCTGCTTACAAGTCCTGAACACTCTAACTGCATTTTCTGTCTTCTGCCCACTCCAATGAACATGAATGTTTAATTTTCCCCAATGCCCCTTATTCCCCATGGGAAGACTTTGACCATCTTGTTCCCCACTCACTTGACATGTCTCCACCATCTTAAGTAGCCATCTTCTTGGCCTAGTCCAAATGAACATACAAACATATGAATGTGCCAGCAGAAATTGACCACCCGGTCTATCTAAGTCCACTACCTGGCACACCCACCGATGCTTACCGGACCGCGCATGTACAGGTGAATTTCTATACATGCACACATGGCCAGGCATGTGCAGTTGTGTAACGAACGCCATGTTATGGATGGCAACTCTTCAGTATGGTGCAGGATTCCCTTTCTTTCATGCCCTTCATGTTTGTGCCATTACCCCCACAGAACTGTTGGCCTCACAGACAGTTTATGGCACACAAAATTATACCGCAAGCAATAACTACACAGTACCAAAGCACGGCAGTGAACAATGCATAATGTTTTTAAGGGGCTAATTCAGCAGCACTGCCATAATATCTATATAGCCTCAGGCAAAGGCTAACCATATGGCTAACCATCCCCTCTTGACTTTTCTTCTGCTGCTGTGTGCTGTCTTCCTCTTCGTTCAGTTGATTGCTAATGGGATAGGATCCTCCTCTGTTCTGCCCGCTGTGCTGGGTTGTGAGTCAGAATCACAAATTAGACAGCATGCAAGCCAGCTTGATCTCATACCACCAGGGCTTCTCCCACTTAAATAATGTAGTCCCCTGTGGTTTCCATAGTCGGGTTGCAGTGGGGGAACAAGGGAGTGGGGAGGACAGCAGCAGAGGGAGGAAGCAGGAGGGATTTATTTGCAGCTGGAAAATGAGGGAGTGGGGAGTACAGCAGCAGAGGGAGGAAACGAGAGGGATTTCTTTGTAGCTGAGGAATGAAGGACTGGGGATGACAGCAGCAGAGGGTGGGATTTGGGCTGTAATGGCCACTATGCAAATGAGAGGAATGAACCACACTCTCACATTGGTGTGGTTCATTTCTTTCAAGTGAAGTCCAGCTCGCGCTATGAATTTCCAACGGCTGTCACACTATTCACAGTTCATTGGTGTGTCAGGCTAGCGCCCACTGTGCAGTGCTCTACAGTGGACTTGTCCCTGATACAATTCTGAAATGCTGTACTGTCCCAAGGTGTTTTCTTGCTTAAGCGAGCAACAAGCAAACACAAAAAGGATGTGCTATATACTTACATAATTCTTGAGCTTATCTTTTGGGACAGAAACAATAGCTACAAGATTGCACTGCAGGATAAGGAAAGACTGAAACTTTATTCACCTATATTATAGACTTACTGCATAGCAGATTGAATTAGCGTCTGTTATATTTAGCGGGAGTTAACTTTCTATACATATTTGTATTTGATAGAATTAGCATGGAAAGATTACTCTTCAGTACAGAACTGCTGACAATCAGTGATCCATTATTTTTCACTGCCTAATTATTTTTACTGATTTTCAGCAATATAGAATATAGTGAAAATAAATAGGTAGTGGAAATAACCTTCTATACAGTATTTCTAGTAACATTACCTTGGCAGCAGCAGGATTTATTTACTGTATACACAGAAAAAAAGTACAGTACATCAGACATTTTTTCGCAGCTTCTTGGCAGTAATCACCATGACGATGGATACAAATTCGTATCCTATTGAAACAGCCTAATGCCATGATGTAAAGTTATTAAAGGGGCACTGTGAGATTATCTGCCCATTTTTACGTTCGCCTGTGCGCATGCACAAGGAATGTATTGGGAGAGTAGCACACTTGGCGGTGTGCCTCTCCCACCCAATGCACTGCTCAGTTGAGCAGGCGTGGCGGTCCTGCACCAATGGTGCAGCAGCTCAGTATGACAGCGGAGTTCCTCTGCTTCTAAGAAAACACCGCTGCCATACTGAGCGCCGCCCTGCTCGCCACACGTTACCCCCCCACACCGTCAGTCACGCCCCCCAAAGCTTTCGTGCCGCTGGGTGCCACCGAAGCGTGGCAAACATTGTTGCCGAAGGGTGCCCAATCCCCATCGGCTCCACGACCTCCCCAAAGCCATACTGCTGCCAGGCTGGGAGCCCACCCAGCGTGGCAAACCGCTTGCTTGGATTGCCGACGGGGTGCCCAATCCCGTCGGCTCCTCAGCCCCCAGCGTAGTTTGCGCGGGGGTGCCCAATCCCGCCGGCTCCTCGGCCCCCACACATCTTCTGCCGCGCATGGCCCACCCCAGCGTGGCAAACGTCCCTCGTAGTCTTTTTCTTTTTAACCTGTAAAACAAAAGCGGTCCAGCAGCGCGTCTCCAGCCCCCACAACCGCACCCACCACTGCGCACCTAGCCTCCCCACCCCTCCACCCCATATTTACCTCCGGACTCCGGCGTGACGATCTTCTGTGGACCGGGAACACGTCTGCACTCTTCAAAGCCGACCGCGAACTGAGGAAATGCCGGTAAGCTGTATAATGGGCTAGATAGGGGGGTTTCAACTTTATGGCATATCTCAGTCATTTTTTGGAATTTTTGCACCAACATTTCAACATGGGGTTTTTGGGACCCCTTCTCATAAAGAATGTCACAGTCATGGCGTTATTCAGGCCTGAAGGGTGATTTCGCAGGCACTGCGCAGTCACTGCACGAAATCACCCTTTGGCCTTGGATAACACCATGACAGTGATATCATTCATGAGAAGGGGTCCCAAAACCCCATGTTGAGAATTTGGTGCAAAATTCCCAAAATGACTGTTTTATTTAGCTGCATGCTATGCTAGTGCCTACGCAGGCTCATAAATTAGCGAATTTTCAATATTTTCACTCCAGATTTTCAACATTGCCATTTTATCTCACCTTCTTATGAGTTGTACAGCTGTCATTTTTCACATCTCACCCAAAACGTGTTTCTGCCCATGTGGCGCACAATGGCGCAGTCAGTGTGTGATATCAATGTATGGAACACATTAAGAAAATCACACTGACACTGTTCATGAGCACAGGTCTTAAAATGGCTATGTTGAAAATTTGGTGAAAAAATTCCTAAAAATGACTGTTTTACAAGCGTGCGTTGCGCAGTTCCTACACATGCTCATACATTTGCGAATTTTCAATATTTGCACTCCAGATTTTCAACATTGCCATTTTACCACACCTCCTCATGAGCAGAATAGCTGTCATTTTTCACATCCTGCCCAAAATGTGTTTCTGCCCATGTAGCGTGCAATGGCGCAGTCGGTGTGCAAACTCAATGTATGGGACACATTTAGAAAATCACAGTGACATTGATCATGAGCAGAGGTCTTAAAATGGCTGTGCTGAAAATTTGGTGAAAAAATTCCTAAAAATGACTGTTTTATGAGTCTGCGTTACGCAGTTCCTACGCACGCTCGTAAGTTTGCGAATTTTCAATATTTTCACTCCAGATTTTCAACATTGCCATTTTACCACTCCTCCTTATGAGCAGTACAGCTGTCATTTTTCACATCCTGCCCAAAACTTGTTTCCACCCATGTAGCGCACAATGGCACAGTCGGTGTGCGAACTCAGTGTATGGGACACATTAAGAAAATCACAGTGTCACTGTTCATGAGCAGAGATCTTAAAATGGCTATGTTGAAAATTTGGGGAAAAAATTCCTACAAATAACTGTTTTACGAGCGTGCAGTAAGCAGCAAACCCTACACACTGTAGAAGTTTGTGAATTTCCAATATTTTCACTCCAGATTTTCAACATTGCCATTTTACCACACCTCCTTATGAGCAGTACAGCTGACATTTTTCACATCCTGCCCAAAACGGCTTTCCCCCCATGTACTGCACAATGGCACAGTCCGTATGCGAAATCAATGTATGGGACACAGTAAGAAAATCACAGTGACACCGTTCATTAGCACAGGTTTTAAAATGGCAATGTTGAAAATTTGGTGAAACAATTCCTAAAAATGACTTTTACGAGCGTGCATTGCACAGTTCCCACGCACACTCGTAGGTTTGCCAATTTTCAATATTTCCACTCCAGATTTTCAACATTGGCATTTTACCACACTTCCTTATGAGCAGTACAGCTGTCATTTTTCACATCCTTCCAAAAACGTGTTTCCGCCTATGTAGCGCACAATGGGGGTAACAAACAGGTCATGCTGACAATTTACTGTGCAAATACCAGCAATCGCACAGGTCATTAGGGTAAAGCACCATACATGCCAAACACCACTGCAAATACCTGCAAGCGAACGTTCGGCATTAACAAATGCCTGTTATAGTATCTGTACTGAATTTGTCTGGAGGAAGCTCTTTCAATGTTGAAAACATTGATGGCAAGAGATTTGCAAACAAGAGCAAGATATTTCTTATTTTTCCAAAAAATTATATTCTGGTCATCCAGACAGAAATACCCATCATGCAGATCCATGAGCTGGAATGTCACCAAGCCATGGGCAAACATGTTCATGAATGAGTTAGTAGTTTTTTGACATATATTAAAATCTTGCAGTGCCTACTGTTCATGCCACTGATCTCCGCAAAGATCTGCTCCTTGCAAAACAAGTGCTCTAACCCATTTTATTTTGTGAATAAAATGTGAAGCCATAACTCTGGGCATGCATATTGGAGCTGACATTAACACACTTGCCAATAATTGTGGCTTCAACTTTTATACACAAAATATAGTGTTGGCTTGTTTTTCAAGGGAAAGATCTTTGCAGAGATCTGTGGCACAAATGGTAAGAGCTGCGACATTTTATTAATATATGATCCACAGTAACTAACTCATTTCATGAATAAGTTTACCCACGGCTCAGTGTCAGTCCAGCTTGAGGATGCACACCGGGGCATTTCGGTCAGGATCACCAAAATCTAGTCATTCAAAAATAAGAAATATCTTACATTTCTTTGCAGATCTCTTGCCATCAAGGTTTTCTACATTGGTAGTGTTTCCTCTAGACACATTCTGTACAGACACTTTAACAAGCATTTGTCAATGCTGAATGTTGTCTTGCTGGCATTGGCATTGGTAGTGCTGGAGTCATAAAGATGCATAATAGGAATGGCAGTGAAGTAGGGAACTCATGCCAACCCCACCCCCACCCTGCAGAGATTGACAGGTGTTGGGGTGTGCTTTTGGGTCATCGGCTATAAACACACATGCCATTTCATCTCAACCTACTCTGCAGACATGAAGTAGTGTTGAGGTGTGCCTTGGGGTCTTCTGGCCTTATGCTCACCCCATTCCATAAAGAAATATGCTGAGATGGGTGCAGTATAGGAGAATGGGTAGAACTTTAGGGCTGGAGAGTCCAAGGCACACCTCGATGCCCGTCACTGGCTGCAGGGTGGGGGTAGAATGGTGTTAGCATTACAGCCGACAATTCCAAGTCACACACCTGATGCCTGTCAGTCACTACAGGGTGGGGCATTATGGTTGGAAATCCTAACGCCCTGGGCGTTTGTTGGTATTTTCACTCCAAATTTACAACATGGGTGTTTTGTGATCCCACCTCATGAACAGTGGCACTAACAGTTCATTAGCCGAAAGGTGATTTTTGCACAGTGACTGCACATTTGGCACCACAGGTTCTAAAATACATTTTAGGCAGGATGTGAAAAATGACAGCTGTACTGTTCATGAGAAGGTGTAAAAAATGGCAATGTTGAACATCTGGAGTGAAAATATGAAAAATTGGTGAAGTCACAAGCGTGTGCAGGCACTGCACAATCAACACCAGTAATGCAATTATGCTGGGGATTTTTTGAACCAAATTTTCAACATACAGTAGGCATTTGGGGACCTCTGCTCATGAATAGTGTCACTGTGATTTTGTTACTCTGTTCTGAACATTTATTTCCACAGTGACCATGCCATTGTGCACCACATGTGTGAAAGCACATTTCAGGCAGGATGTGAAAAATGACAGCTATACCATTCTTAAGGAGGTATTAAAAAATGGCAATGCTGAAAATCTGGAGTGAAAATATAAAAAATTGTTGAAGTTACAAGTATGAGTGGAAACTGTGTAACACACACTCACAACAGTCATTTTTTTTGAACTTTCACCAAATTTGCAAGATAGGCTTTTTGGGGCCCCACCTCATGAACAGTGGCACTGTTATTTCGTTCCTTAGTCCTGAAAGGTGATTCCATGCAGTGACTGCAAAATGACCTTTCAGGACTGAATAATGAGATGGCGGTGCATTTGTTTATGAGGTGGGGTCCCAAGAACTCCATGTTGAAAATTTGGAGCCAAAATAAAAAAAAATGGCTGAGATATCCACCCAAGTTGAGCACCCCCACCCCCATTTATGCCATTATTCAGTTTACCAGCATTTCTTCAGTTTGCGGTCAGCTTTAAAGAGTCCAGACGTGTGACCACTCCACCGAAGATTGAAGTACCAGCCCTCCGGAGGTAAGTATGGGGTGAGGGGTGTGTGGGGAGGTGGGGTGTGCAGAGGGTGGGTGCAGGATGAGGGGTGCCATGGACAGACCATTTTCTTTTTTTCAGGTACAAAAAAAGGACATTGTGCCACAGGACAGTTTTCTTTCTTTCTTTTCAGGTGAAAGAAAACAAACATTGGGCACACTTGGGTGGGCTCCCAGTGTGCCTCAAGACTTTAGGGGGGCCTTATTTTGGAATCACCAGGGTGGGCTTCCAGTGTACCATGCAATGTGGGTGTGGCAGGACCCAGGGGCAGGAACATGCCAACATGGTTGGCTTTCTGTGAGCGGCAGCGCACTGAGGTGGGCTCTCAGTGTGCCACACAATGTGGGGGGGTATACATGCCAACACTGGGATATCACCCCCGATGATTCCTTCTTTTGGGGATTGTGTGGTGGTGGTGGCCCTGCTGCCATGTTTATTGAAATGTTTCACCAGGAAAAGGCATGTCAGGAAGCATATCTTCTGTGCCGCTGCATGACAAGCTTGACTCTGATTGCAGCAGCACTTTTCTTACAAGTTGTGTCCACTTTGCATAATGCTTGTGTCAGTGCTAGCATGCTGTGCTGGTTTATTGGGGAATGAGGGGCACACCTACTAAAGCGTGCCGTGCATTCATGAACACTGACACACTTCTGAAATGTGCTACCAGCGCAAGATGTTGCTTGCACAGGCATGGAAGCCAACATAAAAATGGGTGTGAAAGTTGACAATGTCCCTCTAACACACATCTGATAAAACTATCGGGCTGCATTTTAATGTGTTTTTCAGTGATAAGAAAGTCTGCTTCCACAATGCTGAATTACAGCAAAGCAACTTTGCAGATGACTGAATAATGAACAGTACATTCAACTGTCAATTTCAAGTCTGTAATTAAAAGGAGGCAAAAGGTGTTTAAGAATGGGCATTTTCAGTTATATAGTTGGTTAAAGAACAAAGTAAATATGATTATTCCTGTACTAATGAAACCTTACTTTAAGGATAAAGTGTAAGATATTCTTACAACTCACTCTCACTGAAGGAAGGGATGGGATTTAAAAATTGGGAAATGAGGGTTATAATTAGTGGTGGTGAACGTCTGTAGAAACTTACAATGAGACATATATTTCTGTACAATGAGTATTACTTTTGCAGTGTGACAGATGATGTAGGGATGCTAGAATATAAGGAAGGAGCCCTCCGATTTACAGGTTACTCTTATTCACAGAAGTTGTGGAAAAATCAACATGTACATATTTTATGGTAAAGCAAACAAAAGACTACAAAGCAATTCTTGGATATATTTGTTTCTAAAGTTTCATCCAAATCTGCTATTTCAAAAATGTGTTGTCACAAGTCAAGTGATGACTGAGGAATGCATTCCTCCATGGTGTAGATTTTCTGACATTGTGCCTATACTTAATGTTTATTTTTTTATTTAGTTTTTGTTGATCGGGTAAGTACACTAGACAAATCCTGCCTATTTTCAGGCTTGACCCAGGGGAGGGGGATACAGATGAATGCCAACTGACCTTGAACCAGATTAAACTGTTCATGGTATTTTTAGTGAATGAGGGAAATTTGGCCAGGACACCAGGGAAATTCCCCTACTCTTTTCGATAAGTGCCACGGGATCTTTAACATCCACCTGAACTACCACCAATCCTGGCAGATGGGACATCGGTTTAACGTCTCATCCGAAAGATGGCACCTCAGAAGTGCAGCACCCCTCTCATGCTGCACTACAGTGTCAGTACTGGGATATTAACCCAAGTGCCAGATGTGGGAACTGAACCCACATCCCTCTGATCTCCAGGCCTCAGAAGCGAGTGTGCAACCTTCTGAGCCAATGACACTTGCTAATGTTAATGCTGTGATTGGCTTAAAATCTGATTTAAGATCAACTGATCTTGCACCATTTTTTTTAAGAAATAACTTAAAGTTGTATATATGATTGGCTTGTGAAAATGTAAAATACTTGATAGGTGAGTACTAGTTTGGTAACCTGACTGAATGCTCAGCCCCTCTCCTTCCAATTACACTGTTGCAAGAGCTGCATAAGGTAGCAGATAATGGGGAAGTTTCAGGAAGACTTTCGACCAATGTTCCAGGAATAGAGGGCATGGGATTAAGCTAGATGAAGGGCGATTCAGAGGAAACATGAGGAAGAATTTCTTCACAGAAAGGGTGGTGGACAAGTGGAACACCCTGCTAGAGGAAGTTGTGGTGGCTGAAACAATTATGGGATTTACAAATGCATGGACTGATATAAGGGAATTCTGGAGGTCAGGAGCAAGGAACAACACACTTCTAGAAAAACATAACAGGAACTCACAAGATCAAATGGGCAGACTAGGTGGACCATAGGCCCTTATCTACTGACAGTGTCTACATATCAATGTATCTAGTGAACATAACATTCCAATCTATAAAATGCAAGAATTAGAGACCCATCTAGTGTTGACTCATGTGTTGTATCTTTTTTGAGTAACAGAGTGAAATATTGTGGTAATAAATCAGACTGTAGTGTGTCACACTTGGACAGCTGGTTCTGATCCATGTATCATTTTTTGTAAATATAAAGAAAGGTGTGATGGACTGTCTGTCAGGAGGAAATGCTGGCTGCTGAAATTGACACATCAACCCCCCCCCAGGGATAAGTTCAAAGGACAGGAGGTAGTTTAAACTGCACATATCTAAAATGCAATTGCCTTGTCAATTTGCTTTGAAGTCAGGAACCAATATATCCATTTTATAATGCCCTCAGGGAAATCCTTTGATTTGCACTAGGTGTCATAAGAAAAATGGGCATAAGTCTGAGTTTTGGGTATCTTCTCAGGAAGCCAGCAAATTACATCAACAAGGCTTTCATGTCTGGGTAAAGCAAGTCCCAGACTAAATTAGGAAAGTCCAATAAGCATTTGCTTGGAGTGTACAGTGAATTACATCAAAGAGACTTTTGATGTCAGGGTGAAGCAGATCACAGACCGGTTTTGACCAGTAACATAAAGAGGTGCGATTCATTATGTCAACTATTATTTTTTTAAATATCTTAGTTGGACATCCTGTGTTATAAAATATAAATTTTAATACACCAAGGTGGAGTTAGGTGACCTCAGAGAGAAGGCCGACTCAAGGCTGCTTGTAAATAGACTGAGCAGACCTTACGGAGTGACATTCATTTCTGACTGAGAGAGAGAGGAACATCGAAGCATGGAAAGATTAAGAAAGTAAGAATACAATTAGCTATGACCAGTCTGAGTGTATGGATTGTAGGAATTTGCACTTTTAAACCCGTTTTTTTAAGGCTGTATGTGTTGGGATATCTTGTTCTATATTTACTGTTTTGCTATTTTCATCTATTTTAAAGTAAATATATATATTTAAAAAAAAGAAACTGCCATGTGTGCCTTGAAACTTCTTTGTTTATAGTGAAGCTTAAATGGTTATAGTTGACACTGTGCATGCACTTATTGTGATACCAAACTGGGAAATGGAAAAGAGTTCTCTAGGTCCTACATATAGTTCTAAGGGTTCATTTTGAAATACCTGGTTAGGTGCCTGTAGCCAAAGATATCTGGCTCCCCGAAGACAGAATTATCTGAGCCTGATAATTGGGTATGCTAACAAAGGGATTATCAGTTTGAATCCCTCCAGAACTTGGGACTAAGGTGACTCAAACCCACAAAACAGAGAAGAGGGTTACCTTGTTCTGTTCACTGTTCACAATTCTATGCTCAGAGGTTGGCACTTTGGGAGTAGAGGGCTGACCTGCTGAGTGGGGTTTGTGACATAGTGTAGCCCCTAGGTGGTGCTATACTATGGGCTATTACTCCTGCCTGTGTGACTAGGTGGAGGTAAAGGGGCCTGAGCTCATAGAACAGATGCCTCCACCTGGAAGAATGTTTCTCGGGTAGCATAACTGCTGTTGGTATAGCCCTCTGGGATGTTTTAATCCCCCAGCAACCCTTCTAGTGGCCTAAACAGTATAGCAGCAAAATATTCACATGTACCATATGACTATAATGAGTTGCTCACACCCTTGCACTTAATACAAGGGCTGGATTCTCTGCAGCTGCCCTGGAGACCCCCTGTAAAGTAAGACCTGTAATGCAACAGTTCAATGGCAGTTCAATACCCCCACCAAAAAAGTACATACTGTACTAGCCAGGTTAAAAGCAAAAAGAACAAAATCTGATTTATTCAGGGGGAAGTGTACAGGGGTGGGGCATCAGTCTAGTGCAGGGGTTTTCAAATGGTGAGGAGAGCTTCCCTGGGGAGGCCCCAACTTGTTCAAGGGGAGGCTCAAACAAGTCTGAAAAAGTACTGTATTTAAATTTAGAGTTTTATGTATTTTGTGTGAAGAGATGAAGCAAACTGAAAGAGTATATTAGTAGGTGAATTTAATGTATTTATTTACTAATAGGTGACAAGGGAAGGTGAATGAGCCAAGGCTCATTTCAGGTGTACCCAGGGAAGGGTAGGGAGTGAATACATTTAAAAGGTAACTGCAAAATAATGAAGAAATACACAATGAACAATAGTGCAAACCAATATGAACAATAAACTAATAATGAGTCGTGGTAATTGATCAGTTTGCAGACTGATGGCAGAACAGCCCAAATACAAGGGTTGAGCACAGAAGTGCTAAGAGCAATAGCAGGAAGGAGCAAAGTAATCCCAGAGAAGTTGTTTAGGAGCAGGGAAGAAGGGGGAGAGGCAAAATATGTAGGAAGGTTATTTCATATAGAGAGGAAACAGAGAAAGTAGTCTGACCCATGAAGGTACTGCAACAAGAGGTAACAATGGTTCAAGAATGAAAATAGCGGAGCAAGTAGGCTGGCCTGTTGGGGGGGGGGTTACAATAAGCTGAATAATATTTGTTTATTTTATTTGTTATTCAGATAACACCTCTGAGCACAGGAGCTCTTTTTCAAAGGTTCCACGTCAGTATAAGACAAATAACTAAATGAAAGAACTGAATGTGAGCCAAATACTCAAAGGGGTTTCAATGTATTCATGGTGTACTTCGCAAAGTACAGTATGTTATTTTTCTTTGGGGGAGGCTCAAAATCTTTTCCATGGATATGAGAAGGCTCACTGTGACAAAGTCCAAGAACTATTGATCTAGTGGATGACTGACAGATGTGATTAATTCAGGCTGAACATGCATACACAGTGAGTCCCTGGTATACAATCACACAACCCTTGGTACCCAGTTGTAAAGCAGGCTAGCCTGAAGCAGTGTCCAGGGTAGGCCAGCATTGCAGTTTTTGTTGGTGCCCTTAGTAGAGAAATCAATTAGCACACACATCAACCAATAATTTGTAATCCAGAGCTGGATGGCTCAGTTCACTGTAATAAACCCAAACAAATAAATCAGATGACACTCAATGATTGCAGCTTTGTTGCAGGGAGCTACCCTGTTTGGTACTCATGCTACCCAGACCAGGAGGCAGGACTGACAAGATGAAGACCTCTGGATGGTGTTCTGGTTTGCCAGGGGAAGCAGGGTCTACACGACTCATTGAGGTGGTCCCTACCTGTTCGATGGTGTTGAGCAGGGAGCCAAATCCTCGAGCGGGTCTTTCATCAGAAATGTCTCTGCAATGGGAGTGGCAGTCTAGGCCAAGCGGGCAGGGCCCAGACCAGCGTGGCCAGTTCAGATTTAGTCCATGCGAGTGCTGGAGCAGCTTTCCTCAATCATAACACATTTGAAGGTGAGGAACCAAATCACGACCCACACCACACATTCAGCACACTTATGAGCAACACAACTGTTAGTCACAGTTCTGGTAAAGTCCAGTTGCAATTTAGCAGATGTTCTGCGCAAACCTCTCAATCCGTGACTCACTTCAGTAGCTGGCAGGCCGATCTCTTCTGGAGCAAGTCTTCAGCCCCAAATTCAGGCAATAATCACTATCCTTCTCTTTAGGCTTCAGATCTCAAACAAAGGAAATGGATTTAATTCCAACTTTCACATTCCCCAAATTTCTCACAAGAAGATGTGACAGGCAGGCCAGTGCAGCCTTTTTGGTGACTCCCACTGCTCCTATGAAGGAACAGCTGCTCAATGGCTTGAGTTTTTCACTCTCCAAACTCTAGCTCACAACTGACTCTGCTGCAAGCAGTTCTAGGGATTTCCTCCGCGATCCAAGTGGTCTGGTTGACTGAGGGAACTGTCTGTCACAGCAAGGGCTCCCCCTCCAGGTCCATTTAGGTGTCAAACTTTAAAAACTACAATTCCTACAGATTTCAATCCCACAAGACCTTTGGGGACAGTCTCCATTTTAGGTCCCCTGAGGTTCGATTGGTCCAACTCTGGCAATCCAGAAAATGTGCAGAAAATGATCCTCCCTATTTTGACTATGGTGACCTAGTCTACAGTGCCACTCCCAAGTCCACCCTAGCCAGACTGGACCCACTTTTCCACTCCTTCTGTCACTTTTCCCTTGACTGCCCCCCCACCACCCATCACTGTGACCTCTACCAGACCCTTGACCTCCCCTTGCTTCATGCTCAGAGGCAGTCTCACTTCATTAGTTTCAAGGCTAAGGTCTGGGCCTAGTCCCTGCCCCTTTATCTTGCCTCAGTCCTAACAGCCCAAACCCCTCCAGTGTACTCTCTCAGGAAATATGATTCACAACTCTTATCCATACCACACATGTCCACCACCACAGGACAGTCAGCCTTCAAATTTTGCATGCCTAAACTATGGAACTCCCTTCCAGAGGACATTTGGAATGCCCCCCCCACTCTGCAACTGAACTCCCTCCTCAAAGCACACTTCTCCCCTACTTGCACATGGGACTAAGTTTTGTCTTGGACTTAGGGCTAGTTTCTCCTACATTGTGTCTGCAAATATGTGATGTATTTTGTTAATATTTTGCTGTACCTTGCACAGCTACCATCTGTTCTGTACTGTACTGTATACAACGTGTATGTTTTATCACTGAAATTTGTATTCTGATGTATTCCCCCTGTCCCATTCCCCCAGGACGCATCTGGAATCGAGCGGTAGTCTGCTCAGCATGCCTTCCTGGTAAAACATTTAACTAAATAAATAAATAAATAATGGTGTTTCTTTTGCAAAAAGTCCAAGCCGCAAGAGAAGGCAGGTTAAACAAACTTCTATACTATTATTAATAAGGCAGATAAACAGTAAATGAACACAGTTCCTAACAGAGCTCCCTCTATGCATATAGCGACTGCAGAATGGAGCAGAAATACCACTCACATGGCTGGTCACAAGCCTTAAACTACTGGGACCTAGCCCAGACTAATTTCTAACACAGCATAATGATTCTCTTAAAGAGACAGGCATGGAAGCTTTCTACAACACTCTCATTCAGACACATACAGCTACTGCAGACACAGGACACCATCCTGACAGTGGGCATTAGATAGCCCAGGAAGACATCTTAGTAAACCTCAATTTGTACGGGGGTTACAGTAGGAAGGTGAGGGATGGGGTTCCCCAGAGTACAAAGCTAGGCCCACTGATTTTTTTACCTATTTAACTGGAGACAGCACAATTCAGAATGGAGTTGAACTGATTACAGTTTAGACCACATTACAGATGTACAGTATCGGTCACTGCCGCTGTACTCCTTGATCTATCTGCCTTGGTGGATGTCATTGTTTTTATGCTCTGGTGGCAGTGCCATTCCATTCTGCCTTATCACCTTTAATTTGGCTGCAAGCAGTTTGTGACTGCCACTAAATTTCCTGACCTCACCACACACACACAGCTTTGATTTCTTTTCTCCTCGTAATAATTTCCACAAGGTAGGATTGCATCCGCCTAGTGTCATGATCTGAGTGAGTATCTTAATTTTATTAATCATGAATAATGCCAGCATGATACCTTATCCAGGTAATACTCTTATTTTCCTAGGCTGGCCTCCCTCTTTTGTTAATTCATACTGTTGTTGTTGAACCAATATTGCTTGCATACCTACTGTCTGCCTCATTCCATTAGTGTCAAATGTTCTACTTAATTTGCTAAAATTTGCATTTATTTGCACTGTGTCCTGTGTTCTATTTAAATTGCTTTGAGTTAGATTGCATCTGTACTGTGTCCTAATTTAAATAGTTTATGTCCCTCCCAAATTCACTTACCTGTCCTTTTCTTTCAACCTGCAGTGCTTTTGTGTGTTCCTCTCTTGCTCTGTGAGTTTAACAGTTCTAGACATCTTCCAAACTAACTGAGGCACTGATGTTAGTACTCAACATGGTCTGAAGGACTTCTTATCTATGAACCAAGTGCAATCTGTTACTGTCATGATAATACTATACTTGTTAGAAATTGTCATGTTGTTTTATCGCTATGTGTTAACTACCTACATAACCTGATGCCTGTTGCTAAAATATGTTGCTATTGTTGTTGTTGTTGTTTGATGCAGTATAGTGCAGAGGCTTAGGGCTCTGAGATGCAAACTAGGAGTCCTGGGTTTGAGTCCTACAGCCCCCACTTGCATACTGTGTGACCCTGAGCAAGCCACTCAACTTCCTTGTGCTCCCAAGTTACACCTGGAAACAAGCTTCGGCTTAGTGTGCCTTTCCTGGTTAAACAATTTCCTCTCCCCCTTTCCTTTTTTTTTCCTTTACCATGATCCCACTTCCCCTACCTTTGCTTAGATAAAGTCTGGACTCAGTAAACTATGACACGCCTTTCCCAGTTATTATCATGTCGCCCCGTCATTGCATTTCCCACTGTCAGCCACTCCTGCAGCCACCACTAACATTTGATACTCTCCCCAAGATGTTCAAATGTAATTTTAAATTGGATATATAGTACAGTATGCCTATGCTGGATGGGGCATGCTTTCTCCTATTTAGTGATAATTAAGTGCTGCAAGTAGTTATTCAGTTTGAGGCCCCTCATGTTTGATTTACTCTACCTTCTCCTACCATGAGGTGACACTGACAGGAATCCTAGGCCTAATATACCCTCTGAAACCCACTCTGTGTTGCCCCATGTGGCCGTACCATTCCTTCTACTTTCTGAAGTCTGAAGCTATTCTATATTTTTTCCCTCTGTCTTTTTATTGAAAGTTGAGTATATAAGAAAGCACACATCTAATACAATAGAAGACTATCCTCCATGTAAGATATAAAATATCACTTAACAAAACACAGTATTTAGGGTAAACATATTGGAGAAGCCTTATATACATGTATTGATAATAAAACACAAACCTAGACAGGATGTAAGTGGAGCGCAGAAGGGTTACAATCAATAGGGTATTACAGAATCAGAAATGGCAACCATGTACGAAATACATGCTAGGACAGGCTATGGCAAGACATTCAGTAAATTGCAAAAAGTGATAAATGTGGTAATATGAACAATGTTCAGTAATGGAGAGGTGAAGATAAGAGAAAAGTGTGCAAGGAAAGAAAGAAGAGAGAAAAAAGCAAGGAAGAAGGGAAGGAGAGAGGGAGAAAACAGGGAAGAAGGGAAAAAAGAGGAGAAATCTGTGCACAAAAGTTTCAAGAAAACCCCTAATCTATGAGCAATATAAGAAGGAGGGCTAAATATCCCTAACAATTAGGGTCTAGAAGAACTAGTTTCAATGTACTTGAAGTAATCCTGCCAACATCTGTGATATACAGTGAGTGGGTTATGAGTAACATGAGATAATTGATCTAGGGAGGCATACTGAGAGAGGCTTTGAAAAACATCTGAAAGAGAAGACACCAGCGTTGATTTCCATTTCATAAGAATCAGATATTTGACCAGAAGATAAAGTATGTTTAGCCATCTAAAATGTGCATGTGAAAGGAGAGAGCTATTGGGGATAAGGATGCCTAGAAGGAATAGCTTGGGGTCAAACGGTAGTTGCCAGAGCTTATTAATGGGAGCGCAGGACCACAAGATATGAAGTAGATCCCCATTGGCCAAATTGCAGCACAAGCAATTATTATTATTTAATAGGCCCATTCATTGAAGCACAGAGGGGGTTCTATACCAAAGATGTAGGATTTTAGTTTGTATTAAAGAACTACGGGCATCTTTAAAGGTATTATGTGCAATACGCAAACAACTACTTCATTGTGAGTCTGAAATATTGTAGTTAAGAAGAGTACTCCATTTATTTTTGGCCTGTATAGACTGATCAGGTAGATTATCAATAATATCTTTGTAAATGGAGCTATTTAATTTTACTGATAAAATAATCTGTTGCAAGATGTATGGGTTTAGAAGAGTATGGCTATACACCAAACTAGAGAGAGAGTTAGAAGCTGCCCAAGTTTGTAAAAACTTCCAGAAGTCCTGTTTAGGAAGTTTCCATGTGACCTGCAAGTCTGAGAATGATCTAAGAGTGAGTGAATTCTCATCCAAGATATCTCTGAGAAAGAAAATGCTTTTGTTCCTCCATGTACAACAGAAACTTGGGTGATCTTCTACAGTGAGCAGTGGATTGCCCCATAAGGGGGCATAAAACCAGGGTGTTGGATTGGATTTCAGGAATTTGTGGGTTAGTTTCCAATAAAGAACAGAGGATGATATAGTTGGGTGAAATTTTAGTTTAGAGGAAATGGGATTAAAAATGAAGGAAGTTGGAACTCAGAGCTGTATGGTTCCATTGCAACCCATAGTGGTGAGTGAGGAGGGTTTCTGAAACCATTTAATGGTTTGGGCCATTTGGAAAGCCCAGAGGTAGCCTTTGAACCAGGGGAGTCTGAATCCCCCTTTTTTCCAATGTGATCGAAGTTTGTTACTGCTAAATCTCGGTGGTTTCCCATCCCAGAGAAAGTTACCTATTAATTTATCAATTTTAGCAAAAATGGAGGATGGTAAGACTAAAGGAATATTGGCAAAGAGGTAAAAAATCTTGGGAGAAATAGACATCTTAATGGCTGCAATTTTCCCCATGAAAGAGAGATTAAGAAGCTTCCATCTGTCCAGAATTTTTCTGATGTTATTAAATAAGGGGTTAAAGTTAATGTCCCATATCTTCCGTAAGTTACTAGTAATTTTGATTCCTAGATATGTTATACCCTGTGTTGACCAACAGAATCCAAGAGGTATGTTCATAAAGGTTTTACAGTGATCATTAAGGGGCATAGTTTGTGATTTGCCATAATTCAAAGCAAGGCCAGAAATTTTAGTAAAATTATTAAGCAAATCAACCAACAGGGGTCCAGCCTCATTCAGGTTTTCGAGTAAGATTAAGATGTCATCTGTGTAGGAGACAGAAACATATCTTGAATTGCTCACAGGTTGCCCATAATTCCAGAAGATTGATGTAAACAAGCAGTCAGGGGTTCCATGGCTAAAATAAACAGGCAAGGTGACAGTGGACAGCCTTGTCTAGTTCCCCTTGCTAGATGAAAGTAAGAGGAAAGGGTGGAATTAGTAAGTACTTTAGCAACAGGGGAGTTGTATAATAGCTTGATCCAGGAGCAAAAGGTATGAGAAAGACCGAAATAAGATAAAACTTGATGAAGGTATTCCTGGTTTAAGGAATCAAAGGCCTTCTCAAAATCAATAGCTATGACTGCAGCTGGTGTCTTGAGGGATTTGGCTTTGTGATTTAAATTAAATAAGGAATGTAGGTGATCAGAACCAGATCTTTGTTTAATAAAACCAGCTTGCGAACAATGAGTTAGCTTGGGAATCAAGGATTCAAGTCGAGAAGTTAGTAGTTTAGCAAATGTCTTCCCATCCATGTTTAATAAAGAGATGGGCCTGTAACTTGCGGGGTGAGTAGGGTCTTTTCCTTCTTAGGGATTAGGGTTATGATTGCTTCAGTGCAAGATGGGGGGAAGCTTGCCAGTATTGGAAGCTTCCTGATAAACAGTAAGAAGAAGGGGACATAAGGTGTCGGAAAACATTTTATAGCAATCGACAGGGAATCCGTCACCCCAAGGGGATTTGCCAGATTTCAAGGAAGACAAAGCTTTCTGGATTTTCTGAACCAAGAAGGGGTCATGTAAAGAATTTGTTTCAAGAGTAGAAAGATGAGGAAGATGTAACAATTTAAGGAACTGTTGAATTTGTAAAGTAGATGGAGGATTTGTGTTAGAGTATAGGTTTTGATAAAAGGTTTTCATGATGCGATTTACAGAGGGGTTGTCAGAGTAAATCATACCCTGTTCATCTTTTAGGCTTAGGATATGTCATTCCATTTGTTGTGCTTAGAGCTGGTAAGAGGGGAGTTTCCCATTTTTATCGCCATGTTTCCAAAACTTATATTTAAGTTTAAACAAGGCCAGTTCGGTTTTACAAGAAATTACTTTGTTAATTTTAACTCTAAGTTGGAGAATTTCAAGATGAAGTTGACAATCAGGACAGTGCTTATTAGAAGGAAAGTATACATTCTCTTTAGCCTTAAGAGATTTTTCCAAGTCAGCCAGCTGTTGTTCCCTTACTTTTTTCCTATGTGCAGCATAACTGATAATTTTCTCTCAAATCGTAGCTTTAAGAGCTTCCCATACAGAGGACATAGAAGATTAGGTTGGGGTATTGTGGAAGATGAAGTCCTGAATTTGTGCTTTGATCATGGGTAAGAAATTGGGATCCTTGAGAAGGAGAGGTTCCAGCCGCCAGTAAGAAGATTTAGGTGCTAATGGGCCCCACAAAAGTTACAATTTGACAGGGGAATGGTCCGAGATTATGATGGGAGAGATGGATGAATCAATATTTTTTCCATTATAACAGGAGAGTCTAACCAGTAATCAATTCTACTGTATGTCTTATGTAGAGAGGAGTATGCCATACATCAGCTAATCCAACATCTTGCATTAGTAATTAGAGAGCTTTAATACTTCTAGGGTGGGCCACTGTAGTGGGGCTACTTCTGTCAATGCTGGCTTCTAAAGCTAAGTTAAGATCCCCTCCAAGAATAACTTGTGTATTATCAGTGTTAAAGGATCGAATCTGTTGAGCTAAATTATGAAAAAACTCCAGGGAATCGGAGTTGGGTGCATAGACATTAACAAGCAGAAGAGGACCAGAGTTGGTATTCAGTTTGACCATCACCCATCTGCCATCAGTATCAGAAACGGAGTTTACAAGGATCATTTGAGACTCTTATGAATAAGAATAGCAACTCCTCTTTTTTTTGAGGTCTAGGATGATTTGTAGATCTGACCGACCCAATCTTTTTTAAGTCTATGAACATCCTCTGGTAATAATTTTGTTTCTTGAAGGAAAGCAATTTGTGTTTTATGTTTTTTGAGATGTGAAAGAATTTGCCTCTGCTCACAAGGAGAATTAAGTCCCTTCACATTCCATGTATATAAAAGTATGTCACTCATATTGTTAGTGTTAAAGAGAGGGAAAAATCACTGGAATGTGAAGGGACAAATAAATAAATCAGAGGATGATTAGAATACAATATTGAGAGCTTACGTATATGCAGGGAGTGGCAGGAACATTCAAGCCAAAAAAAGTGAGACGTATGATACATGAGTAGCACATGTACCTTATTAAAGTTAGAATAGAGAGGGGGAAGGAGAAAAGTCATAAACAACAACAACAATACTAATAAGCTCAATAACAAAGAAAACATTTTATGGGTGTGAGGAGATATGAGTCAGCCAACTGGCTAAGAGACTCTCTCACCACGCTCTGGGGCATCGATGTAGGGAGGAGACAAGGGAGGACCAGTTATAAATATCGGCCCAAATCTATGTCTGATCCCAGTAATATAATAAAGTAAGTATTCCTGATAAGCTAAACTGAAAGAGAATAATACCAAGAAAGGCAGGGGACTGCAATAACCTCAGCTTAATTCTAAGCTAACAGGACAAGGTATAAGGATAAAGCTAAACACCATTTATAAACTGTAGTAATAGTATAAGATATACCAACTCGAAATAACAGTAAATTAAAGAACCATATATGAGATGCCAGTACAGCCTAGACATAGAGCAAGGAATTCAGGAAGTCAGGTGGAAACCAAATGAACAAATATAAAAGGAAAAGTAGATCATTACCACATTAGAGTGACTCTGAGTATACTTTGCAGTGCAAACAGAATAAGTACATAATAAATACAATATTGAGGGGAAAAGAAGAAAGGGGAGGTCAATTTAAGCTCTTACGCCCTCAGCCAAATACAAATCGGGATTATGTGGAGAGGTATAGGCTTCAGTGATAACTGTAGACAGAAGAGATAGTCATAGTAAAGATCAGCTCTGATTACTCGAAAATCACCTAAATAGGTGTTATATGAGGTGACTAGGTCTAGAAGACTAGGCCCAGTGAGCCCCAAAACAGGAGGGATCACACAGCAGAGGATTTCTATAATATCTGTAGGCTTCGAGTAAAATAAGGAGCATAAGGAAGATGTAGACTGACAATCCTTTGCAACAGCACACAAAACATAGCCCACCTCTTTGAGTGCTAATGATAGTTCCATATTGTAAACAGGAGGTAGTAAGAATAATGGAGCGTAGGAAAGGAGACAGATTAAATGTAGTTGCCAATAATAGTTAAGAACCTGTCATCAGGAGAAGGAGGGTAAATTGCCTTGTAATATATAATAATTCACATATGCAAAAAGAAAAGGCAATAATCAGGATGCATACCGATTGAAGATATGCAACTGAACAGCCAAAGACTATAAACCTGATGCACTGCTAAACTGGAGAGTAAAAGGCTAGATACAGAGAGCCTGTTTAGTGAGGTAATGTATAAGATCTAACACTAAAATAATGGGTTAGAAAAGCATTGCTGATATACCAAAGTTCCTTTGAATACCTGTAAGCTGCTCATTTAAACACTGCAACAAAAAGTAAATTGATCGCACCGCGATGTATAGCCTTTGCTTTCTGCACCCGCTGGGAACGAAAGCAACCAGGTAGCATAGACAGTAGAATGGGCGGCTAGGCAGAAAAAGTGTACTGACATTCTCTTTAAGTATTCTGGAAGCAAAACCTACCAAGATATAGCAACTGTGACCATATTACTGACCATATAAGCTCATGACACCTTAGATTTATTAGTAGGATTGAACCTTTTGATGTTCTTGCTTTTGGTCTTTGCCCTACGTTTCTTTTTGGGTGGGTCTAAAGATTTGAGGGGGGGGGGACTTGCAACAACTTCTACCCATGAAGTATCAGCAGAAATACATCCCTGAGGTACAGGGCCCAGATTAGAGGGATGTTCATCATGAGATTAGAGCAGTGCAGAAGGACTTTGTAGAGCTGGGGAGGGGCTTAAGACAAGTAGCACACACAGTATCCTTTTCAGAGGTGCTGCCTGTCAGTGCCATGGGTAAGGCAAGGATACTTTGTGCCATGCCGTTTAATGAATGGTTGAAAAAATGGTGTGGAGCACAGGGGTTTGGCTTCATTGGGGACTGGGATTCCACCTAGAGGGACACCAGCCTATACTGGCAGGATGGTCTGCATCTGTCCAGGAAGGGAACAAATCTTTTGGGCAATTGGTTTAAATGCTTCATTGGCAAGCTTTTAAACCAGTCAAGGGGGGAGGCACTGATAAGCAGCAGGAAAATCCCAGCCTCCCCCTACAAAACAGGGTACTAAATGAGAAAAAGACCAAGGTAGAAAGGTCAGTGGGGGATGCTGCTACAGAAGATAAAGCCATCAAAAAATGGAGAGCAATCAGTACCAATGCCCGTAGTCTGGGTAACAAGCTTCCTGAATTAGTGACCTTGATGGAGGAGGAACATCTGGATATCGTGGCAGTCACAGAAACATGGTACACACAAAACCATGACTGGGACATTAACATACCAGAATACACTATCTACAGGAGGGACAGGGAGGGTAAAAGAGGAGGAGGAGTAGCTCTCTACATAAGAGAAGGAATCAAAGCAACAGAACAAAAGGGTAAACAGGGAGGAGGAGAAGAAGCACTGTGGGCCAATTTGGAGGCAGGCAATGGCACCACAATCCACACAGGGGTTGTATACAGACCCCCCTATGAGGCGGAGGAAATGGACAAGGAAATGATAGAAAGTATACTTAGAATGGCAGATAAAGGGGAGATCTTGCTGATGGCTGATCTGAATATGCCAGATGTTAACTGGAGTGCAGTTGCAGCAGCCACTTCTAAGAGTGGGGTTATTCTAGATGCCCTACAGGGGGCATGCCTTAGACAACTAGTATTGGAACCCACTCGCAAGGGAGCAGTCTGAGACCTGGTTCTCTCAAATGAAGATGGAGAGAGGATCACAGATGTAGAAGTGGGTAGCCATCTGGGAACTAGCAACCATCGAACAGTATGGTTCACAATAAACACAGCAATAGAGTCAAGCCATACAAAGGCATAAGTACTGGACTTCAGGAGGGCTGACTTTGCCAAAATGGGTGAGTGCCTAAGGAATGCACTAGCAAATGGGAAGGAAGAAGGGGTGGAAGAACAATGGGGAATAATAAAAACTGCCATCACAGAGGTAACAAGCCTTTGAGTGAAGCAAATAAACAAAACAAAACGATGTAAGAAACCACTATGGTTCTCAAAGGAGGTGGCAGTGAAGGTTCAAGAGAAAAAGAAAGCATTCAGAAAGTACACGGAATCACAGAAGGAGCAGGACAGAGAATGGTATCAGTTAAAGCAAAAGGAAGCTGGGAAGGCAGTCAAAACTGCAAAGGCCCAAACTGAGGAAAAGATAGCCAACTCAGTTAAAAAGGGGGATAAAGCCTTTTTTAGCTACATTGGGGAGCGAAGGAAGACTAAGAGAGGGATAGTGATGCTTAATAAAGGGGAGTGGGTGGGCAGAGGGTGACTGTGTAAAGGCAGAGATACTAAACAAATATTTTTGCTCAGTATTTACAAATGAAGAGGGGGAGGTACCTAAAACAAACAATAGAAACACTCTGGTTACAGAAGTTGATACCAGCCCATTTACAGAAGAAAGGGTTCTGAAAGAACTCTTAAAACTGAAGTTGGACAAAGCAATGGGGCTTGATAGGATTCATCCCAGAATTCTGAAAGAACTAAGGGTAGAACTAGTGACACCACTGACTACCTTCTTTAACAAATCATGGGAGGATAGGGTGGTACCTGAGGACTGGAGGAGGGCAGATGTGATTCCCCTTCACAAAAGTGGGAGTAGTGCAGAAGCAGGAAAATACAGACCTGTTAGTTTAACCTCAGTGATAGGGAAAATGATGGAATCACTTCTGAAGGAAAGAACTGTTGAGTACCTAGAGGCCAGAGGGGCACAGGACCCAAGGCAGCATGGATTCACAGCAGGAAGGTCATGCCAGATGAATCTAATAGATTTCTTTGACTGGGTGAAAAAAAGTAGTAGCTAAGGGAGGGGCTGTGGACATGGCCTACCTAGACTTTAGCAAGGCATTTGACTCTGTCCCACACAAAGACTAATATACAGGTTAGCCAGCCTGGGAGTGGGTCTCAAGATGATAGCCTGGGTAAGAATTGGCTGGAGAATAGGACACAGAGGTAATAGTAAATGAGTCCACTCTGAAGAAGGGGTTAATAGTGGGGTGACATGAGGTTCAGTATTAGACTGGTCCTTCAATGTCTTTGATGCTTACATTGCAGAGGGACTGGAAGGAAAAGTATGTCTCTTGCAGATGACACAAAGATCTGCAACAGAGTTGATGCACAACGTGGGGTGGGAAAGGATGAGAAGGGACTTGGCAAGGTTAGAGGAATGGTCAAATGTATGGCAGCTTAGATTTAATGCTAAGAAGTGCACAGGTAATGCACCTGGAAACAAAAAACCCAGGGAAGAGAAAAAATGGGGTGAGATACTAACAACAACAAAAATGGAAAGGGACCTGGGGGTAGTCATATCAGATGACTTAAAGGTGGGCAAGCAATGTGAGAGGGCAGTAAGGAGGGCTGGAGGGATACTGGGATGCATAGGGAGAGGCATCACCAGTAGAAAAGAGGAAGTTGTTATCCCTCTGTACAGACAGCTGGTGAGACCCCATCTGGAGTACTGTGTGCAGTTCTGGAGACCCAATCTCCTCAAGGACATAGACAAGATGGAAGCTGTCCAGAGCAGGGCAACTAAAATGGTCCAGGGTCTACACCAGAAGATATATGAAGAGAGACTAAATGAGCTTAATATGTATAGCCTCGAGGAAAGGAGGGAGAGGGGAGAAATGATAGAAATTTTTAAGTACCTCAAGGGAATCAACAAAGTCCAAGAGGGTAGCATCTTTCAAAAAGAGGTGTGGAAGAACAAGGGGCACAATTTGAAGATGGGGGTAGCTCAGAGGTAATGTAGGAAGTATTTTTGCACTGAGAGGGTTGTGGATGCATGGAACGGCCTTCCGGAGGAGGTTGTGGAGTCAAAAACAGTAGTTGAATTCAAGCATGCATGGGACAGCCATAAGGCAATTCTATGGGGTGGGGCTAAAAAGAAGTAGGCTACTGGTTAACTAGGATCTGCAGCTTATCCATTAGGTAGGAAAATGGGCAGACTGGGTGGGCCAAGCGGTCCTTATCTGCCGTCAAATTCTATGTTTCTATGTTCATCTGAAATTTGCTGGGAAAGATCCTCCTGCGAGGAGTGCATGTCATCCTCCAAGAGAGCAAATGTATTGCTCAAGGGAATAGATGGGTTGATTTGAATGTGAGAGGCTGCAGCTTGGGGTGTTGAAAGTCTTGAAGAATAATGCCCCGACAGAAGCTTCTCTTGCAGCCGTGTTGATTGCCTTGGGGTCAAATCAGTTGCAGCTTTGCTGCTTGGGGCTGCGAGTTCTGCGATACTTTTCCCACTTTCCTGTACCTCGTTGTCCACCCTCCATGCGGATACCAAAGCTGTGTTCACGTTGCTAATTCCTGCTGAACCTCCCAGGGTAAGGTACAGAGAGAGATCTCCAGATAGTTGGTTACGGCATCAGGAGTTTCAAAATCCTTGAAGGAAGAGCCTGAGAAAAGGCGTAGTGTCATGGGGTAATGTAGAGCAAATTTAATGCTTCTTTGGTGGAGGATTTGTTTAAGTGGATTGTAGGCCTTCCTTCTGATGGTTAAATTTTCTGAAAAGTCTCTGTAGACGGAAATATTAAAATCTTGCCACTGAAGTTTTCCCATTTCTCTGGCTCGTTTCAGTATTAATTCTGTATTGGAATAGTTCAAGAAGTGAGCAATTATGGGCCTTGGTCGCTGGTCTGATGTTGGCCTGGGACCCAGAGTGTGGTGAGACCACTCAGTGATTAATGTTAGGTCAGGAGGCAGTTTAGGCATTGCAGGCAGCACATGTATTAAAAGCGCGGTAGTGTCTCCTAATTCTACACCCTCAGGGTAGCCAAAAAATAGTAAATTGTTGCGACGATTATGATGTTAATATAGTCAGTATTGGCTTGTAGGGATTTAATACTTCGATCTTTATTGTTGACAGTAGCCTGCAGGTCATGAATAGTAGTGATGTTACAGGCCGTTGCTTTCTCATTAAATGTAATTTTCTGGCTAAAAGTTTCAAGAGTGGTCGCATTCTGTTGGGTAGATTTTTTAGATCATTAATCTCAGCCATCAGTTTAGAAAACATTACTTCCACTCTAACAAGTGAGCTTTGCTGTGCTTGGAGATCTGCCGTAATGCTGAAGGATGAGGCCTAGTATGCTGCAGTACAGTGTAGAATAATTGAATATAAGTAGATGACGGATCAAAAATGACTTACAGACTGTGTCAGGCAGTAAGATTACAGGATGGTCACAGGAGTTGGTACCAAAGAAAGGTCTGGTGAAGGCTGGATGAGGTTAGATTGCAGTCATTCCTGCAGAGATTCTGAAATATGCTGCCATCTTCTGCCTGGTCAGGCCACGCCCCCCTGAAGCTATTCTATATTAACATCAGGAGTTTGGTACTTAAAGTGGATGAGCTGAGAGCCAGGGTCACTGTTTAAAAGACCAATACTATTGCACTGCCATAAATATGACTTAACATCAGAATCCATGATTTACAAACTGATAAACAAGAATACTGAGTACAGACAAGATAGAAACAAGCACAGAGGTGGTGTTGCTCTCTATACGATGGACAATCCTATAGTCTTTGAGGCAGTGTGGAGAACACCTGATAATGTAGGGGCCTTCAACAAGAAAGTACATTTTAACACAGCCAAGGCTATATGAACATATATAGGAACATACAAAAAAGTCAGCAGAAGAGGACCATTTGGTCTATCAAGTCTGCTCATATTGCAAGGTCCACAGCTTGAGCTACTGGTCCTGCCCTCCCTCCCCACTCCTCCCTTCCTCCCTATCCATGATGTTTACCTTCATCCATGCCTATCCCAGCCTCTCTTAAAGCTGCCCCCTATCTTCAATGAAATTTACCTCTTCTGGCAGTGCATTCCAAGTGTACACCACCCTCTCTGTGAAGAACTGCTTCCTGACCTCCCTCCTAATCCTCCTGCACTCCAGCTTAAGACTGTGCCCCCTCCTGTTATGGTTGCCACTCAGTTTAAAGAGACTCCTTATCAACCTTATTTATCTCTTTCAAGCACTTGAAGGTCACAATCATGTCCCTTCTCTCTCTCTCCTGTATACTACTACTATACTATAATATTATTATACACATATCTATCTATCTATCTATCTATCTATCTATCTATCTATCTATCTAATACATTAACCAGGAAGGCATACTGAGCAGAGTACTGCTTGATTCCAGATGTGACCTGGGGAAGGGGGCAGGGAGAAAAAAGGACAAAACAAAACGGTGCAATTAGAGTGGAGACAGACATATCACAGAACTATTTGGCTACCTTATACAGACTAGGAGTTGCTAAACACAGAGGTACCAAAGCAGTAATTTACACATTTTTACATTCAGATTTGAGTTAAGCATTTAAAGATTTTGAATTAAAGCCTAAACACACATGCACATTAGAGCTGTAAATTGGAAGCTGAGCTAGTAGAGCTAGTGGAGCGACAGAAAGACACGCACAAAATTGAATTCAGCAAAAATTAGCAAAATTTGCATGAGCCGGTCACTCAGGCTGAGACATTAGCTACAGTCGCAGAGGGTGGAGAAATTGGCAATGATGTGGGAGTTTAGGACAGTGAAGGGGGCATGTGCCAGGTGTCCGCAGGAAAGGAGTTCCACAGTTTGGTCATGCAGTGTCTAAAAGCTGCCTGGCCAGCAACAGTAGACATACATGGCACAGATATCCGGTTGGAGTCTATGTTCCTGAGTGGGTATGCAGGTAGAGCCTAGGCTGTTAGGACTGAGATGAGGTACTGGGGTAGAGATTTGTGCCAGAACCTTGCCAGGATACTAGCCCAGTGCGACAGTCTGCAATCGCAAAGTGATGGAAAATCAAGGGCTCTGAAGAGGTCATAGTGATGTGTCAAGGGAGGGCAGTTTAGAGCGAAGTGACAGAAAGAGTGGAAGAGGAGGTCCAGTCTGGCTAGAGAGGACTTGGGAGTGGCACTGTAGACTACGTCCCCATAGTCAAAAATAGGGAGTATAATTTTTTGCACAACTGTGCGGCAGGCCGGCAGAGGGATGCACCCATGGTTGCGATATAGGGCACCCAACTTGGGGTGGAGCTTTTTGTGAATGGCATCATCATGTGCAGAAAAGTCAAGGTGCTGGTCAAGTCAGACCCTCAGGTGTCTAAATGAGGAGCAATCCTCTAGAAAGGTTACATCCAGGGAGTGGAAGGAAGGGGTGGTGGGGAGCCGAGAGAGTCTCTGCCTTGTGCCAAAGGTCATTGAGACAGTCTTCTTGGCATTGAGGAAAAGCTGATTTATGCAAAACCAGAGCTTAACATCCTTGAAGCCCTGCTGCAGTCTAGTTGCCACATCAGAAGGCATGGGGCAAGATGTATACAGAACTGTGTCATCTGCATACATGTGGATGGATGTGTGGGACAGGCTGTGGCAGTTCATTTAGGAAGATGGAGAACAAAAGTGGGCCAAGGACTGACCCTTGGGGTACGCCAGTGGTGACTGGGATTGAAGAGAATGTGGAGCAGCCAATTTTGACTGATTGGGACCTGCCTATTAGATAGGGGTGGTACCAGCTGGTAGTTCTGGTGGAGAGTCCAGCAAGAGAGAGCTTGTGAAGGAGGTGGGAGTGAGACACAATACCAAAAGTCTTAGCTAGGTCTGCAAAGATGGCCGAGGTGATGTGGCCTTTATCCATTTCAGAGAGAATGAAGTCTGTGAAATAGAATACGGAAGTGGCGGTGTAGTGGGACTTCCTATAGCCAGACTAGAAGGGGGTGAAAAAAGAAGAGGAATTAAGAAAGGAAGTAAGTTGTGAGAGGACAAGGTGCTCCTGGGGTTTAGCCAGAATGGGAAGGAGGGAAATGGGGTGGTAGTTACCGGAGACAGAGGGGTTGTCCCCTTTTGGTAGAGGAATGACTGTTGTGTGCTTCCACTCAGACGAGATGGATGCCAGTGTGAAAGAGAAGTTAAAGAGGAAAGCCAGTGGAATTGCGATTGCGGGGGCAGAGAGGTATAGCATTTTGTAGTCAAGACCAGTGGGCCATTTACCGTTGGATGGGTTAAGTGCAAACAGTGCTATGAATACTTCTGAGGGGATGACCTTACAGAAGGAGAAAGAGGGAGCAGATGGGGGTATATCTTCGGCAGGGTTTGAAGTGGGGGTTGTGTTTGGCTGGTTGGGTTGGAGAGTGGCCAAGAGTGATGAGGTGCAGATTGTGATGATGGAGTTAAATTCCATGGCCACTGCAAAAGGAACCATTAGGGTGATGTTTCCTTGGATTAGAACTGGGGCGGGAGGCTGGGAGGGTGAGGAGAAGAGGGATTTTGCCACCTTTCAGAATTTTTCCTGGTGGTTAATATTGGATTAGAAGGAGGTAAGGAAGTAAGAGGCTTTGGCCTGCCAGAGTTTTCTAGTACAGGCATTGCATAGAGTGCTGTAAGTTGCATGGGACTTGCAGTGGACTGAAGAATGCACTTGAGTGGCTTCAAATTTGTTTGTCTACGTGTGCCCTCAGTTGAACTGATGCCTTTAGAAGATTTGGTGAAAAACTATTGCTCAGTTCAAAAGTTATTCCATTTTTTCATGTCCCATTATAGCCTATGGGAAAATGTATATGTGCATTGTGAAACTTTTCTTGATCACATTTTTGCTGTTGAGCTCCCCATAATTGTTTTCGTACTGCCATCTTGTTTTTCAGTTAGCGAGAGAGAAAAAAATGCTGTAACTCAAAACATAATGCAGCTTGGTAAACACCAAGGGCTAGATATTCAAAGGGGAGTGCCGGGTGCAAATCCGTTGCGCTGGATTAGCACCAAATTTGTGCCCGACTGCAAGATTCAAAAGGACATTTAGCGCCGGTGCTAGGTGTTAGCACCAGTGCTAAATAATAATATATGGAGGGGAGGGACAGAGGGAGGGCCCTGAATGGGCGCTTTCCAGCATGTCGAAGAGATATGCGCGCCACAGGCATTAGCATCCACCTGTAGCGCAGCACTAAATACCGCTAAGGAAAAGCTGATGGTAATGCAGCGGTGCCCCCCCCACACACACACACACACAAATCCCAAACCCCCATTGTCCATAAAGTAAAATATGATACCCTGGTACTCTAGTGGTCCTCCCACCCCCAAGCATGGCTCCTGACCCCAATAGGAATTAAATATAATGTCCCTGGTAGTCTAGTGGTCCCCCCACCCCCAAGCATGGCTCCCGATGCCTGTAGCAATTAAAATAATTGTATTTGCCCTGGTAGTCTAGTGGACCCCCACCCCCAAGCACAGTTCCCGACACCCGTAGCAATTAAAATAATTGTATTTGCCCTGGTAGTCTAGTGGTTCCCCCCACCCTCAAGCACGGCTCCCGACACCTATAGCAATTAATATATTTGTATTTGCCCTGGTAGTCTAGTGCACAAATGGGCAGCTTGCTGGGAGCATGGGGCCCCAATACCATTTACTATTTATAGTACACTTTTTCAAAAAGAAAGGAAATTCTTTGCAAAAAATGTCATTAATGCATCAGTTAGGGATGTTTCCACAGTGACAAAAGTGTGGAAATTCAATGTTAGGGTTACCACCTCACCACCCCACGCCAATGCCCCTCCTCAAAACCCTAACTCCCCATTGCCCTTCACCCCAACCCCCCCACACACACACATGCAAGACACATGCAAGATTGTAAGACACTATGCCACTTTGTCACACTTGTAAGCACAATAATCAAAACACTGTACTGATTTTGCATAACACTATGTAATGAAAAAAAAAAACAAATACAGTATAATCGACTCTATATTGCAAGCACAGTATGAAGCATAGAAACACAGAAACATGTTTCTATATTTCATACAGTGCCAGCAGTATAGACTCTATCATACTGTATTTTCTTTTTTTTTAAATGATGACACATTATTGCTGGCATATCTTCTTTATACAATGAGACTTAGTCTGTACACATTTTTGAAATATTGATTTATATGTGTCATAATTCAACAATTGGCTCGCTGCAGGTATCGCTGTTACCACACAGGCATGTGGCAGTAGGACAGCTAGACTGACACATACACAGTCGTTTGGAGATACTGCTCATGTGACAAACTACCACCATCACATGTTGTGATGCTGCTGCTGCGGTACCTGGAAATACTCATTAACAGTAAGTTATGGCTAACTGTTGCTTTTACATCTTACTTGTAAACTATACTACAAAAAATACTTTTATTATTACTGCTGTTTGTTATGAGGACTGACTCACTGTACCAGGAAAAAATTGCAAACATCCAATGACTGTTGCTAGGGTTATACAAAGTGTCATTTCTAATAAACTATGTGTGAATAACATACTGGCTGAGATATTCAGACTGTGCCAGGCACTGGCACAAGTGGGTGCGCAGCGCGTCTGAGCTGCACCGGGCACAGACAGGGAGATATTCAACGGTGATGCGCCATGTTGCCTCACCTTTGAATATGACAGAGAATGCACATGGCAGAAGTACAATGCACTGGCACATCTACCAGACAGGGAGGACCAGGGACTGTTACAGCGCAACTGTAGTTGTGCTGGGTGTGGCACCTGCGATATTCAAACGTGGCATGTAAATTGGGCCATAATATATGCATGGTGCAAACAGGGCCATTTGCATATCATTATGGCCCCATTTGCATGTGTTGCACAGGGCAACCCAGCTAAATGTGCCTGGCACTCTGTGTAGCTGCCAGCAGGTGTTGAGACCCTGGTGGGCTAGTGTACCCCCTACCCTTCTGTATGCCCACTCACATGCAGCAGTAGTATGTACACACTGCCTGGTGGTCAATCGGATCCCCCTTCCATGCAGCCCAATCATGGACATAGTACTGACACAACCCACCTGGTAGTCTAGTGGTCCCCCCCTCCCCCATATGCCAGATCCTGGGCAGGTGTACGAGATCAACCCCTAATTGGCGGTCTAGTGGTGCCCCTGCCCTTACACCCGATCATGGGCATTTGGTTAACACAACTTCCTGGTGTTCCAGCAGTCTGCCCACCCATCCCATGCCCGATCGCGGGCTCCCATAGTTGAATACGATACCTGGTGGTCCAGTGGCCCCCCTCCCCTCTCACCCACTGAGGACCTCTGCCACCCAGCTCCCCCCGTCATTGGCGGGTGGCAGCACCCCGCCCGCATACTGCCCAGCCGCCCACCAAATGACAGCATACAATATGTGCTGTACACCTATTGGTCCACAATGTAGACCAATGGACCTACAGTCCATACTGTACTACACAGGCACAAATATGTGAATGGTGCAGTGGACCACTGGGGAGGGTGTGGATGTTTGCGAACTGTGTCCCTGCAGGGCGGGTGGCCACCCACAGCTGGCAGGTACTGTGTTGCACCCTGCAAGACAGCATCCCACCTGTGGGTGGTCTGGCTTTCAGCCAATTCTTTTGGCTCAACTTTGAGCCACCCATATGCGGCACATCATAGGGCTGTGCCAGCATATGCGCCGCACATCCCAGGCTGAATATCAGGATGTGCCGCATATGCATAGGCACGCCTCCTGCATTTGCGCTGCATACATTACCATTGCGCACTGGTGCATTGGGACTTGCACTGCACCTGACAGCCTTTTGAATACCCCACCAGGGCGCATTGCGGGGTTGCACCAGTGCAACTCTGTTGCACCATGCGCATCCCTTTTGAATATCTCGGCCACTTTGTGTTTCATCAGTTGTTAACTATTGAAATATGGGCATCTGCTTAAATCTTGTTATTGGTGTTTGTAACACAAAAATGCTTATTACGGGCCACCACCCATAATTGCCCAGCATGTGTGTGTGTGTACCCCCAAGGCACTAGGATGGCAGCAGAACTCATACAGTTGGTGGACCGTGATGATGGATGTGTCTTGTAGAACGTTTAGCGAGTTGTATGTTACTTCTGTTACCTGATGCTGGTTCTCTCTGGTTGGTTGTGTTGCCTTGGTCCTTCCCTTTTTTGCATGTGTGTGTGTAGGGTGGGGGTGTGGGGGATGCGGAGTTAGGGTTTTGATGAGGGGAGCCTGGGGGTGGGGTGGTAGCCCTAATGTTGAATTTCCACACTTTTGTTGCTGTGGAAACAATCCTAACTGATGCATTAGTGAAGTTTTTTTGCAAAGAATATATATTGATATATATATATATATATATATATATATATATATATATGCATATGATATGCGATGACGGGCTGTCAAATCAGCTATTTATTTCCACATTTCCACTAGTCCCTGGTGTCCTTGGGTGACCTCACAAGTGACGGAGCATAGCGGAGCCACGATCGGATTACCCCAAGGATACCTGGGATGAGTGGAAATAAATAGCGTATTTGATGGTCCAGCCATTGCATGTTCGATTTATGCAATAGGTGTGCATCTAACTGTGAGGTTATGATTTAATGTTTTTTTGTATTTTTTTAAAATAATTTTATGAATTTTGAGGCACATTATGTTGTTCGTTTTTTTGTTTCTCCACTGCATTTACCTACTTTTTGAATGGGAAAAGGGTTGTAGATTTTGATTGACTGATAGGCATGAATGGATTGCATTTCTAATTCCTGATTGGTTTGCATAGCATGGGAGAAAATGTGCTGATTTCCCAGTGGATTGGGTTTTAGTAGTAGTGGGCATGGTTTACTCTGAGCTGTACAGTTCAGCTTGAGTTGCAGCATGTTGAGGATCTGGAACTTATTGGCGGCGACTACATGTATGGAATGTGGATGCCAGTAGAACAAGTAGGTGGCAGAGTCTGGCAATGCACCTAGAAGATGGGGAGGCATTTTGTGGAGCATCTGGTCCACTAGTCATTGATCGGTCATTTGTGGGCATCAAGATAATGGTGTTGTGCGTTTTTATCTTTTATTTTAGCGTCATGTGCCTCATCGTATAGTTTTGTGGAGAAGGAGTATGAGGAGGCTGGTTTTGGTGCTATAATTTGTGGGAAAGATATTTTCAAGTAACCTGGTGCCAGTGCTTCATTATGGGGTGTTTGACTTCAATGTGCAGTGGGCATCTAATGGAGGATTTCATGTTCATGGGATCGAGTTGACATCTGCTGCTATTTGAGCACTTGTAGTATTGTTCTGCGCTTCTGGATTTTATGCGGATGTTTTTCTGTTTGAGCTAGGGCTAGGCCTCAGCATCAGCTCTCAATTTTACAGTTCTCTGAGGACATGCTGTGGATTTCAGGTACTAGGCTGTGCGAAGTTCCACTACGTTTTTTACCTCTGTGGTATACGTGTCATGTTTTTTTTATAAAGTGGAGAAGCTGCACTGAATTTCTTTTCCTGCCACAACATTATTTTATGCAGTTACTGTTCATTTGTGTAGTTAAAAAAAATGTTTTTATTAGTGTGTGTGTGTGTGTGTGTGTGTGATTTTGGGATGGCAGCAGTCTGTGTGTGTGGGGGGGGGGGGTGGCTGAGCCAGTCAGCTGACCACAAAGCCAAGAAGCTGAAATACATTTGTATTGCATTGCAGAATATTATTTTATGTAGTCTGAGTGTGTTTCTTTAGTTTTAAAAATATTCTTTTTATTGTATGTGTGTTTTTTTGATGGCAGCATTAATGTCTTTTACGAGGGTGATATGATGCGGTAAAACTAAGAGCTGTGTGACTGTAGGTATTTATGACTTGGTTGTTGTCTTAGAGAAAGGCTTATTCTAAACTATGATTTTATTTTTAAAAAGTGAATGTATCTTTTTAATTGAACAGATAGCACTGGATTTTCTATGGGTGACATAATAGATAGATAAACAGAAAGACAGACAGACAGATAACCTACTGGGTCATAATGCCACACGTTTAATAGTATATGACATGATGGCTAACCTGGGATAGCACCATAGGCAAGAGCGAAAGGTGCTGCTGTACGTGGTATTGCACCATTGACATTTTCCCAGGCAGAGGATAAGACTTCTGCTGGGACTGGGTTTTGCCAAGCAGCTGCTGTGGCTCACTGGACTGAGCCACAGCAGCAGGAACGCAGACGCCATATCTGGGACTGGGTTTAATTCCCGGTCCCAGAAACATTTATTCTTTTGGGACATTGTGTGCTCCCTGAGTTACCCCCCTCACCCCCACCCGAGAGTTGAGAATTTTTAGTGGGGGAGATCGGTGCACAGCCTCCCTTATGTGGAGTGTGGGGGTGGAGCCCCCCACAAAAGATTATGTCAGGAGCAGAAATCATGCTGTATTGGCAGCATGATTTTGCCATGCGACATTATGGCCCTGTGCTGATCGATAGATAAATAATTTACTAAGTGCCCATTTACACAGGCCCTGAGCACTGTACGAACAACAACAATAAATAAACGGATTAATAAAACCAACCAGAATTAATTTCAGTTCCAACAATTTCATTCAGCAGTTAGACATAAAATTCCAGTCAGAATAAGTATGCTTTGAGGCCCTTCTTGAAAGCTTCCACCGAAGGAGTCTCCCTCAAATTTTCAGGTCCAAAAGGTGGGCGCAGCAACCGAAAATGCCCTATCCCAAGAGTGCCTCAGCCTCACTCTGGGAACCTCAAGGAGGGTTCCCCAAGCAGAACAAAGTGTCCGAGGAGGGGGGGCGATAGGGGACAAGGAGATCTTGCAGATAGACAGGCTCTTCCTCATGTAGGGCTTTGTAGATCAGGAGTCCCACCTTAAAGACAGTCCTCCACCTGACCGGCAGCCAGTGCAGTTTATGGAGGACAGGAGTAATATGCTTGGTTCTTCTTGCTGTCTTCAATAATCTTGCTGCAGCATTCTGCACCAGCTGCAGTCTGTGGAGGTTGCTTCCAGATAACCCTAGGCATAGAGCATTACAGTAGTCCAATCTGGCAGTGCCAAAGGCATGTACCAGTGTGGGCAGGTCAGTAGGGGGAATCAGGGAATGAATCCGGGTGATATTCTGTAGGTGATAAAAGCCACTCCTGACAACGGCCAACACCTGGGCATCCATAGTCAGTGAGTCACCCAGGATCACACCCAAATCCCTCCCCTACAAGCTACAGGGAGGCCATGATAGGGATGAGGATGTTCCTTGGGGCCTTTTTTGCATTCTGATATGGGGCTCCAGCAAGGAGGTCTGCACAGGGCCCCAGAATAGCTAGGGTCAGTGCTGGAACAGCTTAACAGTCCAAACCCTTAATCAGCCAGAACTTCCACTGTATTTTAGTTGTTTAACTGTATAAAAAAAACACCACTGATTATCTCCAAGCCCATCTCACACTAATAAGCTACTCTGACTACTATAAAACTACCCTTGCTTCCTCCTAGGGAAATGCAAGGTTGTTCTGGGACAACTTAAAGGAGCTGAACATGAAAACCCAGATGCCACCCCCCCCCCACTAACTGTCAACAATGATACTACCTCGGACCCACTTGCCATCGCCAATTGCCTTAACGCTGCTTTCTCTGAAGTAAGTACAATTCTTCCAAACAATGTCTTTGATCCCGCCCAGAGACCCCTGAGCCAAACAATGCTAACCCCCCTTCCACCTCAGGGTCATTACAATAAGTGAAGCGAGGCCATACCTTGCAAATGCCCTCTGGGGCTCAAGCTACTGCAAAGACTCATTTGACATGAATATTCTTAATTTGGTACTTGACTCTGTACTCTCCCCTGACTGATCTCCTTAACCGCTCTCTATGTCTAGGGCAGTTTCCAACAACCTGGAAGATGGCCACTATCACCCCAATACTGAAGAGTGGGGACACCACCTCCCACAATAATTACCAGCCCATCGCCATTCTTCCTCCCCTCTCAAAAGCCTTGGAAAAAATTGTTGCCACCCAACTCACTGACTACCTGCTATCGCACAACATACTATGTGGGTAACAACGTGGCTTTAGAGCTGGACACAGTACAACAACTGCCCTCACGGAGTTCTCTAACTTCTTGCACAATGTCCTAGGTAAGAAACACTTAACAGGAGCTGTATTTATAGACCTGTCGAAAGCTTTCAGCACAGTCTCCCACCCCCTGCTCCTAAGTACTCTCCACCTCACCGGTTTGTCCCCTGGACCCATCACTTGGTTTATAAGTTACCTGTCAGATAGGTTCCAATGTGCCAAGATAAACAGCACTCTCTCATCTACTCTGCCAATCTGCTCTGCAGTCCCCCAGGGCTCCATCCTAGGTCTCTTATTATTCAGCATCTACCTGAAAACCCTGCCTAAATCCTGCCCAAGTAATCTGCTGCTCTACACAGATGATGCAGTACTGTTTGCCTCCTACTCTGAGCCCACAATCCTTCAGTCCTACCTTGAACTTGCCATCAACCATATTGAAACGTGGTTCACTGACTGCCGACCGGTGGTCAATGTAAAAAAGACTAAGTCAATACTGTTTGCCCACCGACAGAGCAAGGGCTGTGATGCCCAACTAAGAATCTTTTCCAAAACTCTTCTCCTGCTGGAACAGGTCCATACCTATAAATACCTGGGTCTAACATTCGATCCATGCCTCTTATTCCACCCCATATCAGTAATATTTCCTCAGCCATAAATATCTGCATAGGACTACTGTATCGGCATAGAGACTGCCTACTGCCAGAGGCCCTTAACCTTGCTGTTACCTCCTCTGTCCTCTCTCTAGTAGAGTATGGGCTTACCATCTTCTCAGCTGCTGACCACACAGCTCTCAACAGAATCCAGTTGACTATCAACAAAGCATGTAGACTCCTCACTGGGGTAGACAGGCATACCCACAGTTACACCCTGTATGCCCTAACAAATATCCTCACTCTAGATGAAAGAGTACATTATCAAACATGTCTTCTCACCAAAAAAATTAAACTAGGACTTACCCCCCTCGGAGTTGCTGCTTCCCTCCATACTTCTCATGCCTCAGCAAACACCCGCTTGGCAAATAAACTGATGTGGTCTGTTCCCAGGGTCTGGACCTCCCTAGTCCAAAGGTCTTTTACCTACAGAGCACTGTTATGGTACAATGATCTCTCCCCTGCTGTTACCTCTGTCTCCAGACTAGGCCCCTTCAAAATAGCCCTAAAAGACCACATACTCTCCATCCGTTGCTGCCAGTGCACCAATTAGTTATGGGCTGCTGTTTAACCCCACCAATACATGGCTACCGGGCCCTGGCCAGGCCAGCCTGGTCCTTGCCCCTGTGGTGGAGCAAAGGTGGAGATGCCAGCTGGGGCATATAAACATCCAGTATTACCAGCACCACGCCGAGAGAGTGTGTGTTAAACTTTTATTCCCTCCTGTTAATGTATACTTCTCTTTGCACGTTATTGACTGTGTTAATGTCAATGTCGGAATCTCGACTGCTTGCACCTTGACAATTACAAGCTCCTTAACTGGACCCGTATAGCTACCAAATTGTATAGACCTCATCCTCCTTATTAATTGTACTGTTCATACCCTGTGTTTTGTATTGTTGTATACTGCTTTCTGCTTATTGTTCTGTATTGTATTCAGACGTGGAGCCTTTGTACATGAGTCTATGACTCAAAGGTTGTAAATCCGATATGTTCAATAAATAAATATATAGGCACTGCCATGATGAAGCATGGATTTGATAGAAGGGCCTTCACACTTGCAGCACCAAACGCCTGGACAAAACTCCCTCTCTGGTTGAAGAATACTTCTAGCTTGCAAATGTTCAAGTCCAGTCTTTCTGGCCACCTGAGAAGTTACTGTATTTATTTTGGTCCAGAATTTCCCTCTCCCTGATCATTATAATGTTTCATAAAAATGTTCATGCTCTTTATTTTTTGTGACCCCACCTTGTAGCTTTGTTTGATTTCTGTTTGGATGTACTAACCTTTGCAGTGTTTTTCTGTTTATATTTTAGCCTGCATTTAACTGCTGGACTACTGTATAGTAACCTGCTGACTGTTACTATTCTCCTTGGGACACCCATAAAAATGAGATGCTGCATCTCATGGGCTGCACTAGCTGGATTCATTTCAAATAAATAGATACTCATGAAAAATTATTTTCAGAGTGTCAGTAAACAAGTGTCATATGTAGGAAGCACTTTATACAGTTCACATGAAAACTCTGATTGTGACTGTCTCCAGTCTGATTTGAATCAAATGGTGAGATGAGCAAATATGAATAATATGAAGTCACATTGTGCCAAAATAAAATTACTTTCTATATATTTTGCATAATATAAATATCCTTCAAGACTAAACACAGATGCTGTTGAAATTTAAACTGTAACTAGTGCCAACCTCTTTGGAGTTTAGATTTTGAAAGATTGGATGGGGGGTTTGTATACTGATTGGATGACTTGCTGGGCAAGTTAGACATTTAAATTTGTAATGCTTTAAAAAGAGTGGGGTTAACGGATAAAGAACTGGTTTCGGTTTTTAAATCTTTAGTTTGGTCATTTGTAGAACTGTGTTGCCTTGTATGACATTATGGATTAACAGCTGAACACAGAAATAGTATATAGCCAGTTCAACAAAGTTATGCAAATCATCAGGGAAAACTGATTATATAGTAAAATGTTGTTTTGGGTAGCCTTGAATATCTGAATGCAAGATGTGAGAACCTTTGCAAGAAATGGTAGGGGTGATAGCTAAGCTCTTGGTTTTTCAAACTGTTGCAAGATGAGGACCAGGATGTCCCCTGAGTTCCAACCCAGTTCTCAGGAGATCCTATGTAAACTCCATAATTGGTAGATATGTCCTTAATATATTCCCATGCCTAAAGGCAATTTTCTGAATCTATTCAATAGGTAAAGAGTGTGTCCTAATATGAGGACTACTCTTCTTTTGGCCATTTTCTGAGCCTGCTGTGAGTTTTGGTTTTGTTGCACCCCACTGATCATTTTCCCCTTTTTGGATTTTATGCCATTTTATGCTATTTACTACCACCCTCACAGTCCTGCCTTTTAGCCAGTTTCCAACCATTTTACCACTTTAGAGCCCACACCTAGATTCCCCAATTTGTTAAGCAACCCTCCATGAGTAACGGTGTTGCAGGCCTTGCTGAAATCCAGGTAGGCTATGTCACAAATGCACTAGGAAGGTCAGGCCCTCTGCTCCCACAGTGCCAACCTCCGAGTGCAATATTCTGAACAGGTAACAAATGGGGTAACCCTACTGTCTGCTTGTGGGTCTGAATCACCTTTAGTCTTAAGTTCTTGGGGGGATTCAAACTGTGAACCTTATGCTAGTGTACCCAAATGTACAGGTTCACATAATCTTCTCTTTGGGGGGATGCAAGATATATTTCGCCTAAGGGCACCTAACCAGGTATCCAAAATGAACCCTTAAACCTCTATAATAGACCTTAGGTATATTCTTATCTTCTCCCAGTTTGGTAACACCATCCACTTTTGAACAGTTGTCAAACTTAACCATCTATATGTCACATGCAAAAAAAGACTGGCAGATGCCCAGGCAGTCTTATAAATAAAGGGTACTTTACTTAAAGATGATAAAAACATGAAAAATGTAAACACAGAACAATATATCAAAGAGCATACAATCACTTAAAAGAAAGCAAGGAAAAGTACAAACACAATCTCCTACCAAAATACAATTAGACTTTTTCTATCTAATGTATTACCTCTATAGTGCTTATAATTATATCGTGGTTCTTAAGAGCCCAAAAAGAAATGTCACAAAGATCAGATACAAATCCTAAGTAACCTGTGTCTCTCTCACACACACCTTCTATGATGTCATCTAGCTCCTCCTTTCAGAATAGAAAAAATATACAAACAATGATCTTCCAGCCAGGAGATATTTTAAATACTGTGACTTCAGCAAAAATGAATTTCCCAAATTATGACAGTCTTTAATCAAGCCTTTCTTTTGATCTTGTGTGGTTTCCTGTTCCCAAAGTAGGTCAAAGATTTGACAACTTTTCACACCACGGTGGTATAACATGTTTTTTCCTCTAAGACATCATACAAGTTTATGAGCCCTATATCCTGGCAGCTGGGTCAGTTTTAATTAACACAGGAAAACAGGAGACCCTTAATTAAGTCTCTCTAGTTATTTAATTAGCTCCTGGTTTCAGATCACTTGTCACTTCACTGACTGGGGTGGGTGGCACACATAGCGCAGGATGTCTCATGTGAGACACTCACATACCACATTCTATATGACAAATATTATAGAACAATCATAACCAGCTGGGCAAGCATTATAGGCTACATCCAATGCCCCCCCCCAATTCACCACACTGGTCACCCAATCAAAGAAATCAATAAGATCACTCAGACAGGACCTTCCCTCGGTCATTCCATGCTGCCTTGAGTCTTTAGCACTGCTGGACTCCAGGAACTTCACTGTCTTCACTTTAAGCAGGGTCTCCATCAGCTTCCCCACAATTGAAGTCAGTCTTACAGGTCTGAAATTGTCTGCCTCCTCCCTACTTGCACTCTTGTGCAGGGGGACCAACTCTGCCCTCCTCCAGCCTCCGGGCCCTTCACCCATCTCTTGTGATTGGTTGAAGAGGGTTGTCAGCAGACCTGCTAGGACTTCCCTGAGTTCCTTCAGAACTCTAGGGTGAATCCCATCTGGTCCAATTGCCTTGTCTGTCTTTACTTTCCCTGGTTCCTCCAAGACTCTAGCCACCGTAAATGGGCTGGTGTCCACCTCTCCCCACTGTACATCTTCTCTCTTAACTCTTGGCCCCTCCGCTACCTCTTCCTTGGTAAATATTGAGCTAAAATACTTGTTCAGTATCTCAGCATTTTCAAGGTCATCCTCCACTCACCTAACGTCTCCCTTCTTAAGCCTAACAATAGCCTTTCTGGTCTTCCTCCTCTCACTAATATAAAGGAAGAAGGTATTTCCTCCCATCTTAATAGCCTGTGCTATTCCTTCCTTTCTTCGTTCTTAACTTTGCCCCTTTTATGGCTTTCCCATCTTCTCTCTGCTTCTCCAGATATTTTACTCTGTCTTCTATCTGTGTCTCTTTGTATTTCCTGAATGCCTTACTCTTTTCCAACACTTTCTCACCTACTGACTTAGAGAACCACAGTGGGCGCTTCTTTCTTTTGCTAAGCAGTCTGACACATTGACTTGTCACTTCGGCTATGGATCTTTTGAGCCTAACCCACTGTTCTTCTACCCCTACCCCATACCTTCTGCTGCCAGGGCAGTTTTGAACTGTTCCCCCATCTCTACGAAGTTGGCCTTCCCAAAATCTAGGACCTTACTCTTAGTATGGCCTTCTTCTGCCAACGTATTGGCTCTAAAGCATACAGTTCTGTGATCACTGGTACGAAGGGGACTGCCCACCTCAGCATCCATGATTCTGTCCCTGTTTGTCAGTAGTAAGTTCAGTACAGCCCTCTCCTTGGTGGGCTCAACCACAAGCTGCTTTAGGTTTACCCCATACATGGCAGGCATGAGGTCCCTGCTCCTTGATGTACACACAGTCTGGGTAGTCCAATCTGCATCAGGCATGTTGAAGTCACCCATTAGTAGTACTTCCTCTTTGACCACCATATTATGGATGGTCTCCAGTAATACTAGATCTATATCCTTCCCCAGCATGGGCGGACTGTAAACTATTCCAGCATGGATGGCTGTTTTGTTCCCTGACTCCAGAGTGACTCACAATGCCTCTGCTTCTTCCCTGGATCCCTGAGCCTCCTTAGCTTCAATCCCTTCCTTCACATTCATAGTAACCCCTCCTTTCCTCTTCCCCTTCCTATCCTTTTTAAAAGTGTATACCCTGGTATGGCTGCATCCCAGTCATGGTTCTCTGTATACCATGTCTCCATAATAGCCGCAATGTCTAGGTTTGTGTCTGCCATCAGTGCCGTTAGGTCTGGGATTTTGTTTCTCAGACTGTGGGCATTTGTGCACATGACCTTCCACTCTGTGTACCCCCTTAACATTCCTTGTTTATTGTTCTTTGGCCTGTGCTGCATTAGTGATATACCTTCTGTTCTCACTCCCATTGTAGCCATGGTAGTTTTATGGTTAGATACTGTATTACACTAGTTATTGGGTCCTCGCTGCTTTCAGTTATGTTCTGGGGGGCTATGATAATCCCCTTGACTGTCTATGTCTCCCCCCATTGGCAGGTTTAAATGATCACTAAGGATGCATTTAAACTTCTCAGAGAGGATACCTTTGCTCCTCCCTGGATTCATGCAGGCCATGTGGAGAATACAGTCCTACAACCCTCCGGGTGAGATTCCAGTCCCCAGTGAAGCCATACTCCACCTCTCCTCTCCATTTCTTCAGCCATTTGTTGAATTCAGTGATGCAGATGTCTCTCCCATCTCCCTTGCCGTAGACAGGTAGCACCTCTGAGAAGGTCACAGAGTGTGCTACTTGTCCAAGACTCCTCCCCAGCTCCCTGAACTCTTCATGTACTTTTCCTACATCTACACCCTTTCTAGCCAGGCCATTAGTCCCCAAGTGAATAATGATGTCCAGCTCCCCTCTCCTTACTACTGCCCTTGCAATGATAATAATTTGTCTGCCCTCCTTCTGAACTCTGCCTCCAGGTAGGCACATTACCTCCCTCTCACCATTGCTACCTGACCTCAGCTCAATCCCCCAGACAATGCAGTCCCCAACCAGGATTTGCTTCCTCTTCCTGTGTGTTCTCCTTGCATCTGCCCTTGGGGTTCCATCCTGGATGACTCACTCAACCCCCATGGTTTTCACTTCCAGAGATGCTGCGCAATCTCCATGCTCTGCCAGGATGGCAATCAAGTTATGAAGTGACACCGGCTTTGGATATACCTCTGTCCCTCCTCCCTCACCCTCCCCGAGCCCACCGTAGTCCATCCTTCCCTCCTTCTTGGCAACCTCTGAGGGAGTGGTGGTGAACATGGTGGTCTCTGTGTGGGGGGTCACCTGTATCCTCATCAACTCTGTTCGGAGCCCCCTCAACACAGAGAGGTGCCTGCCAATAGTGCAGCACTGCAGTGTCCAGAAGGTCTTCCTGAAATCTGCTTCACCATATCCACTGCAAAGCACCACACCCATCATCTTCCTTCTCCTATCCTTGCCCTAACTGCCCCTTATTGCCCTGTGCCCTCTGCTGCTCTTTTCTGCTATACCTTGTCCAGTGCCCAGCTATATGTGTGTATATATAGAAGAAAAGATGCAAAATCACACATACCCCCTTAATGCAAAGTGTCATGGGCTGTATATGCATATCACCACAGAATATTATTCTGGTACAACTTTAAGCAGAAATGCATGGTGCGGAAAGGCCTCTAACACAGCCTGCAAAAGGTGTCAACAGAAGACACAGACAATAATAGTCAAAAACTGCATTACCATAGGAGGAGTGGAGGAGGTGGAGGGAACTGTGGAGGCAATTTGTATCACCTTGATAGTGGGGGGGGGCAAACGAATAAAGATAGGAGTGGTGTATAGACCCCCTGTACTGGCGGAGGAGCTGGAGAAGAGTCTGGTGGCAGATGTTGGGAGACACTGCAGATTGGAAAGGGGAAGGGTGGTGGTGTTGGGAGACATAAACATGCCAGGAATAGACTGGGAGACTATGTCATCCTCGGTCGCCGGGGAACAGAGGTTGTTGGATGTCTTTCAGGACACGTTCCTAACTCAGCAGGTGGGGGAACCGACCAGGGAGGAACGGATACTGGATGTGGTCCTGGCAGACAGTGACCACATTGGGGGCCTGGGGGCAAAGGACCCATTGGAGGGGAGCAACCATGCCACGGTCTGGTTCTGCCTGAACCTAGGGGGGTAGAAGGCTGCACAAAGACAGAGGTAACTGACTTCAGAGGGGTGGATTTCAAGGAAATGGGAAGGCTCCTTAAGGAGCACTTGGATGGGATTGAGCCAGGCATGGACTCAGACAGTAGGTGGGAAATCATCAGTAGGGGGGTGCAGAATGCTACCAGCACCTGCGCAAGAGTAAGATGAAAATGCGGTAGGGCCCAAACACCCTGCTGGTGGACCAGGGAGGTTCAGGAGGTGTAGAGGGGAAAGAAGGTGGCCTATAGGCAATTCAAGTGCTCAAGGAGTGAAAGGGATCGAGGGAAGTATGAGCTGATGGCCAGATGGGCCACTAGGGTGGAGAGGGCGACTAAGGCAAGGAAGGAGCAGAACCTGGCTAGGGTAATTAGGAGAGGGAACAATGGGTTCTTTAGATACATTGGGAAAAAATGAAGGGTGAAGGGGCAGATTAGCAGGATTAAAATAGGGGATGAATGGGCACAAGACCCGTGGGAGCAAGCTGAGGTACTAAATGAGTACTTCACCTCAGTTTTCACCAAGGAAATTGGGGGGGCTGCATCATACATAGGAGAAGGTGGTGAAACTTAGGGGGGCCCTCACCAATCGGGGGGTGTGGGGAGAGGAGGCATCACTGGCAGGTGGGGGAAGGCAAAGCAGGAAGACGAGGTAGCAGAGGTGGAAATCACAGCAGAGGGAGTGAGGGAAGCCCTCAGGTCCCTTAAGATGGAGAAAGCACCAGGGCTGGATAAATTACATCCCTGAGTGCTGAAGGAACTGGCGGATGCCCTGGCGAAACCCCTGGTGGAACTCTTCAGTATCTCTCTGAGGACAAGGTGGGTGCCCCAGGACTGGAAGGTGGTGCATATAGTGCATATTCACAAGGGGGAATCAAGGGAGGTGGCAGAGAACTACAGGCCCATCAGCCTGACATCGGTGGTGGGCAAGGTGATGAAGGGCATTGTCAAGGAGAGACTAGGGGGGGACCTGGAAAAGTTGGGGTGTATGGATGATACAGCATGGATTTGTCCCGGGGAAATCATGTCAGACAAACCTTGTGGAGTTCTATGACTGGGTGATGAGTGCCTTGGACCTGGGTAGACCAGTGGATGTCCTCTTTCTTGATTCAGCAAGGCATTTGACTCTGTTCCTCATGGGGGCCTGTTGGATAATCTGGGAGAAATGGGTGTGTGGAACCAGATGATCAGTTGGATAGGCAATTGGCTCCAGGACCAGACCCAGAGGGTCGTGGTTGGTGGGATAGTCTCATCCCCAAGGAGGATCATTAGTGGAGTCCCTCAGGGATCGGTCTTTGGGCCCCTTCTGTTCAACGCCTATGTCTCTGACATAAGGAAGGGTATCAGAAGTGAGATGAGTCTCTTTGCGGATGACTCAAAACTGGGGACAGTGGTGGATGGGGAGGAGGGGAGGGTGGCCCTACAGGGGACCTGGAGACTCTGGAAAGGTGGTCTAGAAAGCGGAAGCTGAGGTTCAATGCAGTGAAATGCAAGGTACTGCACCTGGGAGCCAGAAACCCGAGTCAAGTTTACACCCTGGGTGGGGAAATGCTACAAGTCTCAATGGCAGAGAGGGACCTGGGGGTGGTGGTGAATGTCAAGATGAACAACTCGGAGACTTGTAGGAGGGCAGCAGCAAAGGCCAACAGGATGCTTGGATGCATCGCTATGGGACTCACCTCTAGAAGGAGGGAAGTGATACTCCCACTGTATAACTGCTTGGTGAGACCGCAACTCAAGTACTGCATGCAGTTTTTGAGGCCACATTTAAAGATGGACATTGAACTCCAGGAGAGGATCCAGAGGAGGACAACCAAAATGATTTGGGGCTTGGGGAATAGGACCTATGGAGAGAGGCTCGAAGAGCTAAATATGTACAGATTAGAAGAGAGAAGGGATCAGGGGGAACATGATAGAGGCCTCAGGTAGATGAAGGGGATAAATAGAGAAGGGGCAATCACGGTGTGCTCCGAAGGAAGGGGGGGACAATTAGAGGGCATGGGTGGAAGTTGGAGGGGAGAATCAGGGAGAAAGCAGGAGGTGCTACTTCACTGAGAGGGTGGTGAAGCCATGGAATGCACTGCCCAGGGTCTGGTGGAGGGGTTCAGGAGGGGTGGGACAGGTACAGGAGGGGTCTGAAACAAAACCAGTGCAGCGAGAATATCCGGGACTGGGAAGTGAGAAGCCAGAGAGAGGGGGGGGCAGCAAGGTCAGCTCCCATGGTGGGGACTGACCAAACAAGCAGACACGAAAGACTGTTAGGCCTATTCTGCTGGCGTTTTAGTATGTTAGTATGTGTTTCATCCTACCAGGATTGATCTGTGTGTCATACGAATTTGAACATATAAACATACGAACATGCCAGCAGAAACAGACCACTGGGTCTATATAAGTGTGCTCAAGTGTGCAGCCAACACTCCTAGTTTGCAGCTGTCCCATCCCCCTCCCCATTGTCATCCCACCCTCACTCTTCCCTGTTCCCTGTACCATGCCCTTTTGAAGCTGTTCACAGATTTGCATGATACCACCCATTCTGGTAGGGCATTCCATTTTGCTACCACTCTCTCTCTGTGAAATAGTGTCTTCATTTCCTTCATAAATCTTCCCCCATCTATTCTTAGCCTGTACCCCCTGGTGACCCATCCCCTCCTTAACTTAAAGACCCCATCTGCCCAATCTTTATTGATTCCCCTCAGATACTTGAGTGTCTCTATCATGTTCCTCATGTCCCTTTTATCCTCCAGGGTGTACACATTCAGGTCTCCCAGCCTGCTGTCATAGTCTGTCCCCTTCATTCCACATATCTTTGTTGCCCTCCTCTGCACCCCCTCCAGTATCCTATCATGCTTTAGGTATGGCCTCAAAAACTGCACACAATACTCTGTGTGTGCCACTTTTATATATATATATATATATATATATATATATATATAGAGAGAGAGAGAGAGAGAGAGAGAGAGAGAGAGAGACAGAGGATAGCAGCTGGGGATCGGGTGATAACCACACTGTAATCACCTCGGGTGGTTGTTAGGGCAACATGGTAACCCTTGAGAGTGCAGCTTGAGAGGTTTACTGTAGCCCTAGCAACCATGAGAGGTGATTTCAATGTGGTTGTCACCCGATCCCCAGCCATCATCTTTTATAGTGTATGGTCAAAAAAACACTGTTTGCATTCTATGTGTGAGAACTATGGAACTCTGGTGCATTCTTTTTTGTATTGCCACTGTTTGGAAGTTCTGAAGTGTGGTTAACAACTTTTAAAATTCTAAACAGTGCACAACAAAGCTGTGTGACTGCTGATTTTGGTGGTTAATAGGCCCTTATCATACATTATATATATAAACATATATATATGTATGTACATATTGTGTACTGTCAGTACTCATTAATGGTATGAAGTATCAAGGAATGTATATAGAAACATAGAAAAATATAATTTGATGGCAGATAAGGACAGCTTGTCCCACCCAGTCTACCCATTTCCCTACCTAATGGATAAGCTGAAGATCCTAGCTAACCAATAGCCTACTTCTTCCTACCTCCACCCCCTAGAAGTGCCTTATGCCTCTCCCATGCATTCTTGAATTCCACCAGTTTTTGATTCCACAACCTTCTCTGGAAGGCTCTTCCATGCGTCCACAACCCTCTCCATGAAAAAAAAAAATCCTCACATTACCTCTAAGCCGTCCTCCCTCTAGCTTCAAATTGTGTCCCCTTGTTCTTGCACACCTCTTTTTCTGAAAGATGCTACCCTCTTGGATTTTGTTGATTCCCTTGAGATACCTGACAGTTTCTATCATGTCCCCCTCTCCCTTCTCTCCTCGAGGCTATACATATTAAGCTCCTAAAGTATCTCTTGATATGTCATCTGCTGCAGAACCTGCACCATTTTAGTTGCCCTCCTCTGGACTGCCTCCATCCTGTCTATGTCTTTGCGGAGATTGGGTCTCCAGAACTGCACGCAGTACTCCAGATGGGGTCTCACCAGCTGTCTGTACAGAGGGATAACAACTTCCTGTTTTCTACTGTTGATGCCTCTCCCTATGCATCCCAGTATCCCCCCAGCCCTCCTTGCTGCCCTCTCACATTGCTTGCCCACCTTTAGGTCATCTGATATGATTACCCCCAGGTCCCTTTCCATTTTCCTTTTTGTTAATATGCACTCACACAGTTGGAATGCACTGAATTCAGTAATAAATAAACAATTTAAAGATGTGAAATCATTTTCAACAAGTTTGAAGTTAGAGTTAAGAATAAGATGTGAATGTTATGGCTAAGATTTAGGGAACTTCTAAACTGTACCTAGAAAATGAAGTGCAATATATGTATAACCATTGTTAGTTGATTACGTGTATTGTAATATGATTTTTTGAATTAACTTATTTGTATTGTTATAATGAATTGATTGTCTAGTTTAGTTTGTTGTCTTGATGTTGCAACTGTAATCAGTCTCAATTGTTTAAATTGTATATAACAGGAGTACATTGTACATAGGACTCTGTCCTAATGATGTAAAGTGTCAACAACTTTAATGTATAAAAATAATGTTTTTTACTACTACTTATAAGTATCTCAACCCCCATTGTGTACTCTGCCCCTGGGTTTTTGTTTCCCAGTGCATTACTTTGCACTTCTTAGCATTGAATCTAAGCTGCCATACATTTGACCATTCCTCCAACCTTGCCAAGTCCCTTCTCATCCTTTCCACCCCACCTTGTGTATCAGCTCTGTTGCAGATCTTTGTGTTATCTGCAAAGAGACATACTTTTCCTTCCAGTCCCTCTGCAATGTTGCTTATAAAGACATTGAAGAGGACCGTCCTAATACTGAACTCCTGCAGGTACCCCACTAGTAACCCCCCTTTCTTCAGAGTGGACTCCGTTTACTATTCTCCAGCCAGTTCTTTACCCAGGCTACCATCCTGGGAACCACTCCCAGGCTGGCCAACTTGTATATTAATCTTTTCTGAGGGACTGTGTCAAATGCCTTGATAAAGTCTAGGTAGGCCATGTCCACAGCCCCTCCATGATCTACTATTTTGGTCACCCAGTCAAAGAAATCTATTAGATTCATCTGACATGACCTTCCCACTGTGAATCCATGTTGCCTTGGGTCCTGTGCTCCTTTGGCCTCCAGGTACTCAACAATTCTTTCCTTCAGAAGTGATTCCATCATTTTCCCAATCACTGAGGTTAAACTAGCAGGTCTATAGTTTCCTGCTTCTGCCTGCTCCCATTTTTGTGAAGTGGAATCACATCTGCCTTCCTCCTGTCCTCAGGCACCACCCTATCTTCCCATGATTTATTAAAGAGGGTAGTCAGTGGTGTCACTAGTTCTACCCTGAGTTTTTTTTTAATTATGGGTCGAATCCCAGGTTGCTCCAGAAAACAGGCACTTGTGCCTAATGGGCCTTATTCGGTTACCAAAGACTAAAATAAAGTAAAAAAAAAATAAAAAAGACTTCATAACATAAAGACATATAGTATATGCATTATTCTCTGTTTATTAGTTTAAAGTGTTACAAACATGATGAAATAAATTGGTACTCCACAATTGCCCCCAAGTTTTACACCTGTGCATAATACATTGTCAAGAGATAACAGGCCCTCCCCATATTTTAACTAAACATTTAAAGGGAAAAATTCTTCAGTGTAATTCACGCTAGTGTACAGCTCAGACTTGAATTTCTGATGGTGAGCACTGGTTAGGTGTTGTGCTTTTGTATCTGCATCTCTTCAGTGCACAGTGCAATCTTAATCTGTCTGTACATTTGCATCTCTTTAGGGCCCAATCTCCATCTGTAACTCAAGTCACAGTTGTTTCTTTGGCTTCCTTTCAGGGTACTGGACAGGTGTGGTGCATAATTCTGCATGAACATTGTACTCGTTAATATGCCTTTTTAAGTCAGGACCATCATCACGAGTCACTCGTGATACAAATCACGCTCTTCATCATCACGGTCACAAATGCAGTCACAAATTACAATCATTCACATCACAAATCACAACATTAATTGTTTTTAATAATTACTTGGATGTATTGTAAGCCTGTTTTGTAGTATCTCGCCAGGCTTCACCAGCCCACCATTGTACTCATTGATATGTGTTTTTTAAGTCTGGGAGTTTTAAGCTACAGCTCATCGGGGAAGTACAGATGTAGGCTGTAGGCATTCACATTTCTTCATCATCACGGTTACAAATGCAGTCACAAATCATGACTCACGACCACGTCACAAATCACAACATTGATTTTTTTTACTAGTTACTTGGATGTATTGTAAGCCTGCTTTGTAGAATCTCTCCATGCTTCACCATCCCACCATTGTACTCATTAGTAAGTGTTTTTAAGTCAGGGAGTTGGACAGTGTCTGCAGTACATGCACAGACTGGAAAGAAGACTGACTATACACATGCAGTTTAGTGCACTATACTTGCACTGCTCAGAATACAAAGTGTCACGCCATACTGAAGACAACAAAAAAAGGGCATAATTACATACAAGGGTCGGGGATGGTGGAGGAATACATTTTATAACACAGGAAGGAAGGTGTGGGGGGGGCAATGATGTGAGGAAAAAAAATAATGTGGGATCCCATGGTGATCGAGCAGCAGTTCCAGCATGGACATAATTTGCAACTCATGTCCCTCTATGTGATCCAGTCACTGCTCCACAGCACTCACCCTCTCGTTGCTATCCTCAACAGCAGTCCAGAGAACTGCCAAATCAGCCTGTGGTACATGCAGTTCTCTGGGGTCCACATGTTCTAAAGGCTGACCTGCTGGTGTTGGTGCTGGTGGTGGTGGAGCCACAGGTGCTGCTGTGGCCCTCCTCTTATTAGGTATTCTGCACTGCACAGCTGCACCCTCTGCCACCGAATGGTCAGCAGGTGCAGTTATGGTCTGTTCTGTGGCAGCCTGCCACTCCAACTGATGGTGATTGAGCATATGGGTGCACTGGCCCTCAGTCCCCAGGTGAGTACCCCGGGGGCCACTGTGCACCTCCACCTCACATAGGTGGCACTTGACCACACTGCTGTCCCCTCCGACATAGTCAAAAAAACTGCCAAACAACGGAGATGCAGGGAGGACCAGGCACAGGCAGGGGACGGCCAGATGAACTGGTATCCAGCTGGTCACGGTGCTGAACAGGGATGGGATCCACACCTGGGCCCAGGGGAACAGGCACATCCTGCTCCAGAGGACCTGGTGCTGGGCTTGGTGGTGGTGGTGGTGGTTCAACTGCCTCAGAGTCAGGACAGGAGGAAGTGCTGGTTCTGCTTTAGGGCGGGGTGACACTCTCAAGTTTTGAGCGGTACAACAGGAATGGGCGCCCATGCCCTCCTCACATGTGCACAGTATGATGCTTACCACTACCACGCTCTCCCAGAGCTGCCCCCACCCTAGACATCCCCTCACTCTGGTCCATCTCTCCTACTGAGCTCCCTCTGTCTGAGCAATCACTACTCACAATGTCACACAACACACACACACAGTCACACAGACACAGACAAACAACTAACTACTTATAAAGTGAGAAAAATAAAATTTACAGAAAGACCAAATTAAGTAAAAAAGTGTACAGAAAAGACAAAAAAATGTAGCTTTTAAAAAAGCTGTTGGGTCTAAATGAAAGTTTAAATCTCCTCCTAGCTCTGATCTCAAAGTATCAGCAGTCACAAAACACACTCCTTTCTCTCCATCCGCACAGGAGAAAGTAAACATGTCTGCTTGTATGACTCACTTCCTTCCTGCCTAGCTAAAGAGCATGTGACTTACAGTACTGTAAGCCATGTGATGTGTGGGGGGCTGCCAAATCTGAAACAACAAGTGGGTCACTTAGAATCATAATGAGGAACGCGAAGTCCATAAAAAACAATGACTTCGACTTACTTCGCATTGCCATTCCACCTTAACGCAAAGTGGTAATGACAAGGCTTCTTTATGCAAATTTTCTATACAGCCTCTGCCCCTAGCATGCACTTCAGAAACTTGATACTCTCTACCATCGAGTATTGAGATTTAAATTTGATATGCCACTTCAGACCCATCACTGCCTGTTGTACCAGGCTATTTGTTGGCCACCTCTCTTTCTGAGGAGGCAAAGAAATGCCCTTTTTGGATCTTCAGGGTGCTCTCCAACAAACTCCCACCGTACATCTGTAATCTGTTTGGATGGTCAATAGGCATATATGTCTTACGGAATTCCTCACTTGTCCTCCTCAAGGTGCCATGAACAAGGACCCGTCTTGGCACAGCTGCCATCAGCTCCTTCCTACCATCACTCTGGAATAATTCACAAAATGTTCTTATACTCTCCCACATGCCCAGCCCTTATGTATTAAAAAAACTGCTTCTTAGATGCTTGAAAACTGCGTGGGACCATCACAGATAATCTTTGATACACAATTTGAACATATCCTTAGCTCATGGATTCTCCTGGCCTACTTGTTCCCCCTATAGACCGGCAGCCCCTAGGGTAACTACACCTCCCGTAGTGCCCTTCCTGCTTCCCTTACTGTGGCAAACCCCTTGGGGGATTATCACATAGCATGGTTACCCCCCCTCTCCTTATGTGGTTTCTATCCCCCTTCACACTGCCATCCCCTCATGCCTCGCTTACCTACTGTACCCAGACATTCTATGATGAAGTAATTATGTATGTACACAATCTTTGCTGTCTAACATGTGTTCCGATATCACCTATCTGGTAATGCTATTTTTAATTATACTGTTTTCCTGCATGATATGTCTTGCTATGTTGTCACAAACTTAATTGGAATTTGTTCTGTGTATCCAGGTCCATCTTGCAAATGAGCTTGCTCAATGATGTAACTGCCTGGTTAAATAAAGTTTGATTGATCGATTGATTATCGCTTACTACAGCATGCTGACTTCAGACCTCAAATATACAGTATATTATTATCCTCTGTTAGGTATCACAATTGTCAGTAGATGTCATTATAGACCACAAATACTTCTTCCTGGCTAAACATTGGACATCTGGCTAATACAGTAGTTTCCTAACTAGACACTATTATAACAATTCAGTCAGTACATTAGTAAACAATTAGTGCACAGTATTATCCCTTGTCTGTTATGATACAAAATGATGGTTCTCATATGGGATGCCAGTGCAGGCTGGTCTACACAGCACTTCAGGTGATAAACCAGTGATCTATACCATGCTAGCAACACCTCTTTTTTTCCTGCTGGTGATCCCTATACCTCTGCATCCCAACATCCTATTTGCCTGACCCACTGACATATTACATTGAGCTGATGCATTCAGACAGTCTAATATCCTTACTCCTACTGTAAGTCCTTTTCCATAGCAATGTTTCCCGCTGTGAGCTCTTCCATTCTGTACTCATTGTTGGGACTTTTTGTCTCTATTTGTCAACTTATACTTCTCTGTGGTAAATCTTAACTGCCAATATTTGAATATTTGTATCACCTTTCCAACCTACCTGGTGACAACCTCTTGACTATTATCTCATTCTTAGAGCTTAATATCTTAAAAATTACATATCAAAGGCCCAGTGGTGTAAAGGGCTGAGTTCAGAAAGCAGTGTAGCGCAGTGGTTTACAGCTCTGAGCTGTAAACCTGGAGACCTGGGTTTGAATCCCACATCCCCTACCTGCATACTGTGTGACCCTGAGCAAGTCACTTAACTTTCCTGTGCTCCCAGGCTGCACCTGTAAACACGCTTTCAGCTTAGTGTGCCTCACCTGGTTAAAAAAACAAACAAATAAAGAACAAAGAAGGTACTCCTCACCCATTGACAACCCAGGAACCAGGATTGGGAGTAGGCCAGTGTCCCTCATGGGCTGGGCAGGGGACAGAAGGATGGAGCATCACACAGACAGTGCTCCTCCTCCTTCTGGGGAGGGGGAGTAGTAAATCTCACTGTACTGTCATCACCTAGTGGAGGCTGAGTGATGTACTAGTCAAGCACCATGGAATGGAGACCCGATGCAAATGCCTGAAATGTGAGCATGCATCAGCACACAGATGCACATCATTGCATGCAACTCTGCATTGGAAGAACTGGAGGAAGAAGAAGGGGAAAAGCCACATATGTACCAGTCAACAAGGATGATGGCACCAGTGCCCACGGGTGCCACACCACATGAATCCCTGCCAGTGTGACTGTGGGAAGAGTGGTGGACACAGCTGGGGATACCAAGCAGAACACCTGAAGCAGGCAAAGTTGGCAAATGATGATCAAACAGCAATATGGGAAAAACATGGCATACATGTCTCTTAATTCCAATGCCTCCACTGTGTAACAAATAAGCGCTACATTGTTGAAGAGGACAGGTCCTAAGTCCAATCCATGTGGCACCCCACTGGAGACTAGAGATGCAGCAAATTAAAACTTTATTAACAAAGTTCCCTTGAAGTGCCGCGCTCTGCACTTTGTGAATTTTCAGTGAAGTGGGATGCTTGCAACTCAAGAAAGCTATGCATTCTGCAGAATATTTTTTCCCGCAGGATAATTGTTTTGTGGAAAATTACTTCACAGAAGACAAATTATTTCTGGTGAAGTGCCGACTTTCACATGTCGCTTACTGATCTGAAAGAATTAAAGTAACTTAAATGATGGCCAGAAGGAAGATGAACATTACGTAGGATGCATAAATGATGCAAAGAGACAGATACTTTAAAATGAGTTTGGATTCTGTTACATCACGTCAAGTCTAAACCCAGCACAAAGCCCTATAGGTCTGCATATCCGTGAGGAAAGAGGTATTACTCAGTCTTTAAAGGTAGAAGGAGGCATCAGGCCCATCGAGACTACCTTCCTCTCATCATGCTGGGTATATTTATTATTTTGGCCCAGGATATACTCTTCAAGTTTTTGTTTGAATATGATACAGATTTTAGAATCAACAAAATGTTGGGGAAGCAAATTCCACTGTTTACTTGCTCTGATTGTAAAAAAATATTTTCTTCAGTTTGTAATGGCCCTAGGAACATGAATCTGACTATTGTGACACCTCAAACTGCTAGGCTTCACTGCATACTCAATATCACATTCAGTCATTAACTGAGTATCCTGTAGTATATTATACAGCAATAAAAGATCACCCCTGTCCGTTCTTAATTGAAGGTCATAAAGGTGCAGTGACCTAAATCTTTCTTGATATGAGAGCTTGCTTACCCTGGGTATGATTTTGGTATCCCTCTTCTGGACACTATCAATTATATTTTTATCTTCTATTAGATGGGCCCAGAGTGAGGCCGTGGAATCCAAATGAGACCTAACAAAGGATCTGGGCACAATGCATGTCTCATTTCTCATTAGAAAAGATCTCTTTATAGCTGCCAGTGTTCTACTGGCCACAATTGCTCCCTGATGGCAATGATCTCCAGGTGCTAGTAAGCTATTAACTATTATTCCCAGGTTGCATTCAGTCTGTACTGTTTTAACCAGGTTTGCATTCACTAAGTAAACTATAGAAACATAGAAACATAGAAACATAGATTTTGATGGCAGATAAGGACCGCTGGGCCCACCCAGTCTGCCCATTTCCCTGCCTACTGGATAAACTGCAGATCCTAGTTAACCAACAGCCTACTTCTTCCTACCCCACCCCTAGAATTGCCTTATGACTGTCCATGCATGCTTGAATTCCACCACTGATTTTGACTCACAACCTCCTCCGAAGGCGTTCCAGCCATCCACAACCCTCTCTGTGAAAAAATATTTCCTTAAATTACCTCTGAGCCGCCCCCCCTCTATCTTCAAATTGTGCCCTCTTGTTCTTGCACACCTCTTTTTTTGAAAGATGCTACCCTCTTGGACTTTGTTGATTCCCTTGAGGTACTTGAAAGTTTCTATCATGTCCCCCTCTCCCTCCTTTCCTCGAGGCTATACATATTAAGCTCCTTAAGTCTCTCTTCATATGTCTTCCGGTGCAGACCCTGCACCATTTTAGTTGCCCTCCTCTGGACAGCTTCCATCCTGTCTATGTCTTTGCGGAGATTGGGTCTCCAGAACTGCACACAGTACTCCAGATGGGGTCTCACCAGCTGTCTGTACAGAGGGATAATAACTTCCTGTTTTCTACTGGTGATGCCTCTCCCTATGCATCCCAGTATCCCTCCAGCCCTCCTTACTGCCCTCTCACATTGCTTGCCCACCTTTAGGTCATCTGATATGACTACCCCCAGGTCCCTTTCCATTTTTGTTGTTGTTAGTATCTCACTCCCCATTGTGTACTCTTCCCCTGGGTTTTTGTTTCCCAGGTGCATTACCTTGCACTTCTTAGCATTGAATCTAAGCTGCCATACATTTGACCATTCCTCTAACCTTGCCAAGTCCCTTCTCATCCTTTCCACCCCCACTCTGTGCATCAACTCTGTTGCAGATCTTAGTGTCATCTGCAAAGAGACATACTTTTCCTTCCAGTCCTTCTGCAATGTCGCTTATAAAGACATTGAAGAGGACCGGTCCTAATACTGAACCCTGCGGTACCCCACTAGTAACCCTCCTTTCTTCTGAGTGGACTCCATTTACTATTACTCTCTGTGTCCTATTCTCCAGCCAATTCTTTACCCAGTCTGTCATCTTGGGACCCACTCCCAGGCTGGCTAACTTGTATATTAATCTTTTGTGTGGGACTGTGTCAAATGCCTTGCTAAAGTCTAGGTAGGCCATGTCCACAGCCCCTCCCTGATCTACTACTTTGGTCACTCAGTCAAATAAATCTATCAGATTTGTCTGGCATGACCTTCCGCTGTGAATCCATGCTGCCTAGGGTCCTGTGCCCCTCTGGCCTCTAGATACTCGACAATTCTTTCCTTCAGAAGTGATTCCATCATTTTCCCTATCACTGAGGTTAAACTAACAGGTCTGTAGTTTTCTGCTTCTGCCTTGCTCCCACTTTTGTGAAGTGGAATCACATCTGCTCTCCTCCGGTCCTCAGGTACCACCCCATCCTCCCATGATTTGTTAAAAAGGGTAGTCAGTGGTGTCACTAGTTCTACCCTTAGCTCTTTTAGAATTCTGGGATGAATCCTTTCAGGCCCCATTGCTTTGTCCACCTTCAGTTTTAAGAGTTCTTTCAGAACCCTTTCTTCTGTAAATGGGCTGGTATCAACTTCTGTATCCAGAGTGTTTCTACTGTTTGTTTTAGGTACCTCCCCCTCTTCCTTTGTAAATACTGAGCAAAAATATTTGTTTAGTATCTCTGCCTTTTCACAGTCTCCCTCTGCCCACCCTCCTTCACCTTTATTAAGCCTCACTATCCCTCCCTTGGTCTTCCTTTGCTCCCTGATGTACCTATAAAAGGTTTTATCCCCCTTCTTAACTGAGTTGGCTATCTTTTCCTCAGTTTGGGCCTTTGCTGTTCTGACTGCCTTCCCAGCCTCCTTTTGCTTTAACTGATACAGTTCTCTGTCCAGCTCCTTCTGCAATTCCTTGTACTTCCTGAATGCTTTCTTTTTCTCTTGACCCTTCACTGCCACTTCCTTTGAGAACAATAGTGGTTTCTTACATCGTCTTGTTTTGTTTATTTGCTTCACACAAAGGCTCGTTACCTCTGTGATGTCAGTTTTTATTATTCCCCATTGTTCTTCCACCCCTCCTTCCTGCCCATTTGCTAGTGCATTCCTTAGGCACTCACCCATTTTGGCAAAGTCAGCCCTTCTAAAGTCCAGTACTTTTGTCTTTGTATGGCTTGACTCTATTGCTGTGTTTATTGTGAACCATACTGTTCGATGGTCGCTAGTTCCCAGATGGCTACCCACTTCTACATCTGTGATCCTTTCTCCATCTCCATTTGAGAGAATAAAGTCTAATATTGCTCCCTCTCGAGTGGGCTCCAGAACTAGTTGTCTAAGGCATGCTCCCTGTAGGGCATCTAGAATGACTGCACTCTTCGATGTGGATTTTTTGCACCTGGATAGATAATTGCACATTTACTTTTATTGAAATGCATTTTATTTGACTGTGCCAATCTCTCTATCATTTGAATGCCTAGAACAAAGCTATTGATTTTCTGTATTGAATCTACTTCCCTGCTGATTTTGGTGTCATCTGCAAATTTGCTAATATGATATTTAACTCCCTGTTATAAGTCAGCTATAAAGATCCCAAACAATGTTGGTCCAACACAGATCCCTGAGGTGCCCCACTCGTAACCTCAGCTTCATCTGAGATGGCAACCGACATCCTGACTATCTGGCATCTGTTCCAAAGCCAGGCCTCCACCCATTTAGCTATTTTTGTATCAATGCCTATGTTGAACATTTTCTCAACTAATTTTCTGTGGGATAGCCGGCCCAGTGGTGCAGAGGGTTGAGGTGCTAGAAGTCACACCTTGTGCCATGCTGGTGACCTGGGTTTGGGAATGGACTTGGGCCACCGGGGGTTGGCAGGGAAGGGATTGAGCATCTAGAGGACTGCTCTGCTTTCCCAGGGTGGGATGCAGGACTTGCACCATTCCTTAGTAATCCCTGATGAAGACTGGGGGCTTTGCAAGGAAGCGGAGCCATAACAAGAGGATGGAGCAGCAGCACACGTTGGGACATCAGTGTCCGGACATCATTGCACATTCTTGCTCCAGGGGGAACCATAATCAAAAATACCCCAGAGGACCAGGGAGGCAACAAAGGTTCCAGGAGTCTAGCTCATATCCCCAATGCTGACCATCCCTCCATTGGCTCTCCTGAGTCAACATTTACTGGAAAACATATAAGGACCTTTTAAAAAAGTAAAAAAATGTATTAAAGAAGCCAAACTAAAACATGAGTTAAGCCTAGCAACCAGAGTCCAGGATAACTATAAATCTTTTTATGCATATATTAGTGACAAAAAAGGGTGCTTGTAGACCTATTGGCCCACTACATGCAATGGATGGCAGCACAGTTACTGACCAGTCTCTTCTTGCCCAAATGGATAATGATTTCTTTGTATCAGTCTTCAATAGTAAATCCTCCCCTAAATTAGAACATTTGCAAACTGTACTAGAAGTAGAATCACTGATAACAAGCGAAGGCATACTTAAAAGGCTCTGCAGATTAGATCAGAATAAATCACAAGGTCCGGATGGAATACACCCAAGAATAATTAAAGAACTGGCAGACCTCTTGGCTGGACCCCTGACGGTTATTTTTCAAACATCATTAAAAAAAGGGCTAGTGTTGAAGGCATGGAAACAAGCAAGAATGGTTCCCATTTTCAAGAAAGAGAGTAGACATGAGGTGTCCAACTATAGACCAATTAGCCTGACGTCTGTCTTAGGAAAAATCTTCGAGGGTATTTTAAAAGATTATATTGTGGACCATGCCAAAAAAAACAGATCTGGTAGACCCAGTACAGCATGGATTTGCCACCAGAAGGTCCTGTCAGACCAACCTGTTGGAATTTTATGGAAAGGTTAGCAGGGCAATGGGTGAGGACAGCCTGTGGATGTGGTGTATCTCAATTTTCGAGGCTTTTCGAAGGTCCCCATGGAGAACTTATTGAAGCATTAATACTACAGGACTTACCAGGAAAATAACAAAATGGGTAGATGCATGACTCACCTCTAAGCAATCAGTAAATGTAAATGGGACCAAGTCGAAAAGCATGGAGGTGACTAGTGGGGTGCCCCAGGGCTCTGTCTTGGGGCCCTGCTTCTTAATATATATATTGCCTCAATGAAAGTCAACAATGGAGTCTGGGTTTCTAAGTTTGCTGATGATACCAGGGTTGGGTTTCCTATTAATAACCAAAATGATGCCACAAAACTACAAGAAGCACTAAATATGCTGGAGTCCTGGGCATTAGATAAAAAAACTGCTATTTAATGTGGACAAATGTTGTGTTATTCACCTTGGGAAGACAAAAAAGCAGATACCATATACACTTGGAGGACAGATATTAAATACTGTGGAACAACAGAGTGACTTGGGTATTATGGTTACAAATGATCTATCACCTAAAATGCATTGCAATTCAGTTATTAAAAAATCAAGTGGTATTTTACACTGCATAAATAAACATATTACATCTAGAAGTAGGGATGTTCTTCTGCCCCTTTATACATCATTGGTGAGGCCGCATTTAGATTACTGTGCTTGATTTTGGTCACCAGTGGAAGAACCGAGATAGTGGCACTTGAGAGAGTTCAGAGAAGAGCCACTAAAATAATATACAGGAGGTTAAAGGTCATGATTATCAAAAAGAGGCTAAATATTCTGGGTTTATATTCCTGGGAATATAGGCGTTTAAGGGAGGATATGTGTTTAATCTATAAAGCCACTATTGATCCAGAGTTATGGGAACTACTGGGTTTGAGGTACAGGGAATTGTTGGGTAATACTAAATCACACCCTCTACAACTATATGTGGAATGTCCAAAAACCAAAAAAAGAAAATCCTGACTCACGCTGAGAGTTACCAATATTTGGAATAGGTTGCCATTAGAGGTGGTGGCTAGTGTAACTGTGAACACATTTAAAAACAAACTAGATAGCTTCTTACTTAAGCATAATATTCAGGGCTAATAATAAATGGCGAGCAAAAGGACTAACATCTATATAGCTCTGTACTTACCTATGAGACCTATGAGTCCCCTGACCAGGACCAACCCTCTAATTGCAGAAAGACCACCAGGTAGGTGGGGTGGGCTCTCCCCCAGTGGGGGTAATCTGGGGGGCTGGAAGGTCCTTGGAAAGGGGTGCTCAGCAATCTTGCTCGAGGAGGAGGGTGGTCTCAGGCACGGAATATAGGCAACAGCTGAGAGGGCACTTCTGAGAGATGCCTTGGTCCACCAGAGCTAGCAAAAAGAATCTAAAAACAACATTCCTGTGGGATACAAGATCAAATGCCTGAGGCTGAATAGGAAACAGCTCGAGTGGTACTGCATTTTGCTGGTCTTAGCACAAGGCAGTTTGCACCAGACAGCTCAAAGACTAAATGGTAAGTAAAGTGCACAACCTTTTCTCCTATGGTTCTCAAAGGAAGTGGTAGTGAAGGTTCAAGAGAAAAAGAAAGCTTTAAGGAAGTACAAGGAATCACAGAAGGAGCAGGACAGAGAACTGTATCAGTAAAAGCAAAAGGAAGCTGGGAAGGCAGTCAGAACAGCAAAGTCCCAAACCGAGGAAAAGATAGCCAACTCGGTTAAGAAGGGGGATAAAACCTTTAATAGGTACATCAGGGACCGAAGGAAGACCAAGGGAGGGATAGTGAGGCTTAATAAAGAGGGGGTGGGGTGAGGGAGTGTGACTGTAAAGACAGAGATACTAAACAAATATTTTTGCTCAGTATTTACAAAGGAAGAGGGGAGGTACCTAAAACAAACAGCAGAAACACTCTGGATACAGAAGTTGATACCAGCCCATTTACAGAAGAAAGGGTTCTGAAAGAACTCTTAAAACTGAACGTGGACAAAGCAATGGGGCCTGATGGGATTCATCCCAGAATTCTAAAAAGAACTAAGGGTAGAATTAGTGACACCACTGACTACCCTGTTTAACAAATCATGGAGGATGGGTGGTACCGAGGACTGAGGAGGGTAGATGTGATTCCCCTTCACAAAAGTGGGAGCAAGGCAGAAGCAGGAAACTACAGACCTGTTAGTTTAACCTCAGTGATAGGGAAAATGATGGAATCACTTCTGAAGGAAAGAATTGTCAAGTATCTAGAGGCCAGAGGGGCACAGGACCCTAGGCAGCATGGATTCACAGCAGGAAAGTCATGCCAGACAAATCTGATAGATTTCTTTGACTGGGTGACCAAACTAGTAGATCAGGGAGGGGCTGTGGACATGGCCTACCTAGACTTTAGCAAGGCATTTGACACAGTCCCACACAAAAGATTAATATACAAGTTAGCTAGCCTGGGAATGGGTCCCAAGATGACAGCCTGGGTAAAAAATTAGCCGGAGAATAGGACACAGAGAGTAATAGTAAATGGAGTCCACTCTGAAGAAAGGTGGGTTACTAGTGGGGTACCGCAGGGTTCAGTATTAGGACCAGTCCTCTTCAATGTCTTTATAAGCGACATTGCACAGGAACTAGAAGGAAAAGTATGTCTCTTTGCAGATGACACAAAGATATGCAACAGAGTTGATGCACAAGGTGGGGTGGAAAGGATGAAAAGGGACTTGGCAAGGTTAGAGGAATGGTCAAATGTATGGCAGCTTAGATTCAATGCTAAGAAGTGCAAGGTAATGCACCTGGGAAACAAAAACCCAGGGGAAGAGTACACAATGGGGGGTGAGATACTAACAACAACAAAAATGGAAAGGGACCAGGGGGTAGTCATATCAGATGACCTAAAGGTGGGCAAGCAATGGAATGGCCTTCTGGAGGAGGTTGTGGAGTCAAAAACAGTGGTGGAACTCAAGCATGCATGGGACAGTCATAAGGCAAATCTAGGGGGTGGGGGTAGGAAGAATTAGGCTGGTGGTTAACTAGGATCTGCAGCTTATCCAGTAGGCAGGGAAATGGGTAGACTGGGTGGGCCAAGCGGTCCTTATCTGCCATCAAATTCTATGTTTCTATGTAACCCTCATCAATATTATGCAATGTCCAGACTGATATGCTCTGACCATCACAAGGAGGTAAGGAGGTGAGTTGCATCATTCTGCACTAGTGACAAGTGTCAGACCTGGTCACAGGCTCTTAGAGCTAACATTACATTATTCAAAGCATGAAATGACAAAAACTTTCACTTGTGTTGTCAGGTCATCAGCTTTAAGAATAGGAGCAAACTGACAATGGTAAACACAGTTCATAAAATGTTCAGGAAGGCCCATATAGGGCTCTATGCACCAATGGGCAGGTTGCTTCTACGCTATGTATCTGAGGTGCATAAGTAACCCTAATTTGGTATGCCATGCAACGGGGTTCCAGAGGACCCCAGCAGCATTCACAACAGGGACTTGGGCCACTTGTGTGCATGCACCTTAGGCCTATACTACAGCCATTTGCCTTGTGTAGTCCTAGACATGTACAGGGGTGTGCCCACACTCCAAACCATTCACTAAGGCACAGAGTGTCGGGTATGGTAGGGCACACAATATGGCATAGGGGACCCTGTTGTAACTTGTACAAAAAGGACACCGACCAGCAGTGATGGGATAGGACTCATCTCAACCCTGCTGCCCCAGCCCACCATCCATAGAAGGAAGGCTTGGGGCAGCCAATTGAACACTCACCCATGGTTTACAAAAAACTCAGGTCCTGCTCCTTCCCAGGATTCCCTGTTCACGTGCAACAGGAGATCCACTGGGCATTTGATTGGATGCTGTCCTGTGTTCCTCAATCTACCACTGCACAGCTGTGTTCCAGGGGGATTGGCCTGCGGACAGGCAAATTGTGTTAGTGAATACTGACTTCTGTGTGTCTTTCCATAGGTGCAGAGCTGTGTGGGCTGGGTACGCACCTCCCATGCATACCCGGGCCCCCACTAGTGCATAGATCCCATAGTGTATAAGGGTTTGGTCTGCATGGATAGCTAAGCTTGCTGAAATGTTGTTGTACCACCGTTCAAAAGTCATGGAACTTGGTTGTACCCTTCTGTTCAGAAATCCTCCTGGCAGCTGTTGTTTCAAACACCACTGCCACGCACACAACAACCAGTTTACATTCTGAACTGAAACCACTGGCACATTCGCTGCTGCCACAGAGTGCTGTGACAACACCTTTATTTTCAAAAACTAAAAATAACAAAGTAAAACAAAAAATAAATATACACTATAAAAAATGCTGATTGGGCAATCACATGCCCACCAGCCTCTGCTGCCACCTCAGACTGACTTCTGAATCTATTATACCATTCAAGCTTTGCTCTCAAGGTCTGGTGTAATTTGGGGTAGCACAGGCTGGTGGTGCATGGTTGCCTATCCAGTAGTCTCTATTTCTGAAAGAAACTTCATGGATAGTTGAACTGAGAGAGCCTTCCCGTTCCACAACCATCTAATTCTTAGATTCTAAGACTACCAAGACAACAGAATGAGACTGTCTCAGTATCCGAACATTTCTTATTTAAGCAAAAAGGCACAACAGGGGGAATTATGGTGGGATGACCCACCTCGGGTGGGCTGAGGCAAAAGGCAAAGCTGAGTGCTTCCACCACCCCAAAAAGGGTCATTAGCCCACCATAATGCCCCCTGAAGTGCCTTATTGTGATTATAAAATTGGTCCAACATTGTAAAAAATATATATTTTTAAAGAAAGTGCTTGTGTTTTAATATTTCTACTTTTTTTATTGCTATCTTGGCAAAACAACTGTGAGCAGATGCTCATTTGTAGGTTACACATCAGTTGCAAAGAAAATTGAACAGTTGCATAGCATTACAAAGTACATTACAAGCAAGTGCAAAATTACACTGATACAGAACAGTACATTAACAAGTTAGGTAGACAATAAATCAGTGGTACTATAAGGCTGGGATAGCATTAAGCTAAGGAGTAACATTTAGACAACCACTACCATGTTGGTGAGAAGGTGCTTGCATCAGAGAGTTAGGTATACTTGTGGGAGGAGTAACAGAGGGGATAACAGGTACAGCTGTGCATGGTGTAGTGTACGACTGCATAAGGAGTTAAGAACAGACTTATGGCAGGTTGGAGACAATGGCACTAGGAGACCATCTGACTGGGAGGGGATGAGAGAGTGGGGACTGGGAGGGGAAGGAGTGCCCAGTGGGGAGGGGAGGGGTAGACAGGAGGGTGGTACAAGGGAGTGCTGTGAAAGTAGGTGCCCCTGTGATTAGGTGGATCACTAAGTACTGTGGCTTTACAGGGTCCAAATGTAGGAAAGTTGTTTTTGATCATCATAGATGGCCAATGCAATCACAGTTGTCTTCCACAGCAAGGTGCTGCCTGAGCTTCCGCTTGATAGCTCCAATGTTTGTGGAATCAGTGACGGCTAAAGGAAGGGCACTGGTCCAGTGTGGTGCTTGATAGTAAAATGCATGTTGACCATATGCAGTGCGGCATTCAGGTTCACTGAAGATTTGGCTGTGGGTGCTTCTGGTCAGCCTGGCACTTATGTGGTGCGTGAGCAGATTCTGGACTCCTGGTGGCATCAGGTTTAGTGTGATTTTTTTTTTTTGACTAGCAAGCAGGTATGGTTCTTAACTCTGTTCTTCAGCTGGAGCCACCCTGCCCCCTGACTAGAGCTCACATGTATGTGTAAGCCTTGCAGCACCTGTGAGGATTTGGCAGGCCTTATTTAGGGCCAGGGAGATGCAATGGAGTGCTGAGTCCAGCGTAGAACTATAAACAACCAAGCCATAGTCAACAAGGGTAACAACTGAGCTGGTGATGGCCAAACTGAGTGCTTCATAAGTGAGGCTGTGCTTGTGGTGGTGGAGTATCATGATTTTGGAATTGATGGCCTCAGCTGTGTTGTCTATGTGCTGTGTATAGGACAGGGTAGAGTCAAGAGTGATACATAGGTACTTAAAGTGTTGCACAAGGTCCAGCACATCACCACTGTTGTTCAGAATGGATAGTGGGAAGGTCTTGTGTTTGCTGTGGGTGCTGGAGTAGATCATAGTCTTAGTTTTCTTGTAGTTAAGGATTAGTCTGTGTTCCTCAAACCATGTTTTGCAGCAGTAAATCCTAGTAGGAGGTCATCTTGAAGTAACATAGAAACATAGAATTTGACGGCAGATAAGGACTGCTTGGCCCACCCAGTCTGCCCATTTCCCTATCTAATGGATAAGCTGTAGATCCTAGTTAACCAACAGCCTACTTCCTCCTACCCCAACCCCCTGGAATTGCCTTATGACTGTCCCATGCATTCTTAAATTCCACCACTGTTTTTGACTCCTCAACCTCCTCAAGAAGGCCGTTCCATGCATCTACATCCCTGTCTGTGAAAAAATACTTCCTCACATTACCTCTGAGCCATCCCCCCATATCTTCAAATTATGCCCTCTTGTTCTTGCACTCCTCTTTTTCTGAAAGATGGTACCCTCTTGGACTTTTGTTGATTCCCTTAAGGTATTTGAAAGTTTCTATCATGTCCCCCCTCTCCCTCCTTTCCTCGAGGCTATACAAATTAAGCTCCTTAAGTCTCTCTTCATATGTCTTCTGGCACAGACCCTGCATCATTTCAGTTGCCCTTCTCTGGACTGCTTCCATCCTGTCTATGTCTTTGTGGAGACTGGGTCTACAGAACTGCACGCAGTACTCCAGATAGGGTCTCCCCTGCTGTCTGTACAGAGGGATAACAACTTCCTGTTTTCTACTGGTGATGCCTGTTCCTATGCATCTCAGTATCCCCCCCAGTCCTCCTTACTGTCCTCTCACATTACTTGCCCACCTTTAGGTCATCTGATATGACTACCCCCAGATCCCTTTCCATTTTTGTTGTTGTTGGTATCTCACTCCCCCACTGTGTTCTCTTCCCCTGGGTTTTTGTTTCCCAGGTGCATTACTTTGCACTTCTTAGCATTGAATCTAAGCTGCCATACATTTGACCATTCCTCCAACCTTGCCAAATCCCTTCTCATCCTTTCCACCCTACCTTGTGTATCAGCTCTGTTGCAAATCTTTGTGTTGTCTGCAAAGAAACATATTTTTTCTTCCAGTTCCTCTGCAATGTCACTTATAAAGACATTGAAGAGGACTTGTCCTAGTACTGAACCCTGAGGTACTGCACTAGTAACCCCCCTTTCTTCAGAGTGGACTCCATTTACTATTACCTTCTGTGTCCTGTTCTCCAGCCAATTATTTACCCGTGCTACCATCTTGGTACCCAATCCAAGGCTGGCTAACTTATATATTTATCTTTTGTGTGGGACTGTGTCAAATGTCTTGCTAAAGTCTAGGTTGGCTATGTTCACAGCCCCTCCCGGATATACTACTTTGGTCACCCAGTCAAAGAAATCTATTAGATTTGTCTGACATGACCTTCCCACTGTGAATCCATGCTGCCTTGGGTCCTGTGCCCCTCTGGCCTCTAGGTACTCAACAATTCTTTCCTTCAGAAGTGATTCCATCATTTTCCCTATCACTAAGGTCGAACTAACAGGTCTGTAGTTTCCTGCTTGTGCCCTACTCTCACTTTTGTGAAGTGGAATAACATCTGCGCTTCTCCAGTCTTCAGGTACCACCCCATCCTCCCATGATTTGTTAAAGAGGGTAGTCAGTGATGTCACTGTTTCTACCCTTAGTTCTTTTAGAATTCTGGGATGAATCCCATCTGGCCCCATTGCTTTGTCCACCTTCAGTTTTAAGAGTTCTTTCAGAACTCTTTCTTCTGTAAATGGGCTTGTATCAACCCACATATCCAGAGTGTTTTTATTGTTTGGTTTAGGTACCTCCCCCTCAATCATTTGTGAAATACTGAGCAAAAATATTTGTTTAGTATCTCTACCTTTTCACAGTCACCCTCTGACCACCCCCCTCACCTTTATTAAGCCTCACTATCCCTCCCTTGGTCTTCCTTCACTCCCTGATGTACCTATAAAAGGTTTTATCCCCCTTCATAACTGAGTTGGCCATCTTTTCCTTGGTTTGGGCCTTTGCTGTCCTGACTGCCTTCCCTGCTCCCTTTTGCTTTAACTGATACAGTTCTCTGTCCTGCTCCTTCTGTGATTCCTTGTACTTCCTGAATGCTTTCTTTTTCTCCCTAACCTTCCCTGCCACCTCCTTTGAGAACCACAGTGGTTTCTTTATCATTTTGTTTTATTTATTTGCTTTGCAGAAAGGCTTGTTGCCTCTGTGATGACAGTTTTGATTATTCCCCATTGTTCTTCCACCCCTTCTTCCTGCCCATTTGCTATTGCATTCCTTAGCCACTCACCCATTTTGACAAAGTCAGCCATCCTAAAGTTCAGTACCTTTGCCTTTGTATGGCTTGACTCTACTGCTGTGTTTATCATGAACCATACTGTTCGATGGTCGCTAGTTCACCGATGGCTACCCACTTCTGAACCTGTGATCCTCACTCCATCTCCATTTGAGAGTACCAGGTCTAAGATTGCTCCCTCTCAAGTGGGTTCCAATACTAGTTATCTAAGGCATGCCCACTGTAGGGCATCAAGAATTACTCCACTCTTGAAAGTGGCTGCTGCAAATGCCCTCCAGTTATCATGTGGTATATTCAGATCCCCCATCAGCAATATCTCCCCTTTTTCTACCATTCTAAGGATACCTTCTGTCATTTCCTTGTCCATTTCCTCCCCCCGAGATGAGGATCTGTATACAACCCTTGTGCGGATTGTAGCACCATTGCCTGTCTCCAAATTGACCCACTATGCTTCCTCTCCTCCCCGTTTACCCTTTTGTTCTGTTGCTTTGATTCCTTTCCTTGTGTAGAGAGCTTCTCCTCCTCCTCCTCTTTTACCCTCCCTGTCCCTCCTGTAGATAGTGTATCCTGGAATGTTTACATCCCAGTAATAGTTCTGTGTGTACCATGTTTATGTGACTGCCATGATATCCAAATGTTCCTCTTCCATCAAGGCAACTAGTTCAGGAAGCTTGTTACCCAGACTACAGGCATTGTAGATTGGAGTTGGGGTTGCAGGTGAATATGACGGCGTCATCAGCATACAATAGCATGCGACTGGTGCAGGAGCCTGGTAGTTTATTTAAAAAGATGCTGAAGAGGAAGGACACCTCTACAGATCCCAGGGAATCCCCAAGCAGACAGGTTTGCTATCTGAGACAATGTCCCCTATCTTGGCCCATTCTGAGCAATAGCTAAGAAAGCTGTTAAACCAAAGAACTGCATCAGAAGAGAGACCGATGTCAGCTAGCTGTTCAAGGAGGAGCGTGTGGTGACTCATATGAAAAGCTTTTGATAGGTCGATGAAGGTGGCCCCCACTAGCTGTCCTTGATCCATGGCGTGGTGCATATAACCAGTGAATTCCAACAGGGCCGTGATAGTGCTGTGCCCCATTTGGAATCCAGGTTGCTCTGGGCATAGGAGTTGGTACATGTTCAGGTAATCCACAAGCTGATCCGCCACTATCCGTTTAAGTGCTCTGGAGAGTGACAGGGGTATGGAGATCAGTCTGTAGTTGTTCTATAGTGCCCGGTCTCCACTTTTGTGAACTGGTGTTACAGAAGCCAATTTCCAGAGCTGGGGGGAATTGAGAGTGGTAGAGGGGAAGGTTAATGGTGGTGGTCAGGGGACTTAGTACTTCCTCAAGTGCCATAGAGATGAACTTGAGGTCCAGAGTGCCTCCACTGTGCCTTGATTTGCCCAGCACCTTCTCAAGGTACTTTCTAGCCTCAGTAGTGCTGACTTCTTTAAAGTAAAAGAGCAGGTGGTTCCCTACAGGGTATTGATCCTCAACTGGGAGCTTCTGGACTAGAGGGTCAAAGTAGTCTGCCGGGAGCACTCCACTTAAGTCCATGGAGGCAGTATTTAGGGTATTTGCTATTAGAAGTGGATCCAATGTTGGCATATCCTTGACCAGAAGCATGGAGGTAGCTGTTTTTTGGCACCTTGCCAGTAATATTACTGAGGTTGGCCCATAAGTACTTGCTGCAGTTCCAGGAGTTGGAGAGAGTTTCCTTATAGAAGGAACATTTTGTATAATATGTAAAAATACATATGGAAAAAAATCTGTGACTTTAAAAAAGAAAAAAAATAGTGCCTGTAGATTTTGGTGTTGGCCACTGGCCAGTAAGTGGCACCAGTGCTGTACATAGGCAGCAAATATGGGGAACACCACTCGCTTTCAACCTACAGCTGTATCTGCTTTCCCGGTCTTGCTCCCACTTCCTGAAACTGCTGACCCTATCTGACCCCAGAAGTTGATGAGAAGGACATGGCAATGTGGTGCTTGTTATACTGTGGCATCTGGAGATAGGCCACTGAGGAATACTCAAGTCATTGGAGCAGTAACATGAAGGCAATGACAGAACAGCAGGGAGTATGGCAACTAGACTCACCGCCAGTGAGTTGTCTGGTGAAAAATGACCATGAGCAACTGGCAGTGGGAACTGAGTGGTATGTGGTATGTTTAGTTTTAGTTGCCTGCATTTGGCAGCTAGGGTAAAGTCAATGGTTTTTTTTGTGCATGTGTGTGGATATGTGTGTGTGTGTGTGTGTAGTGGGGAGGTTAAACTTCTGTCATATGACATGAGAACAGCAAAACATCATTGTGAGTCCAGTTTGAATCAGAATGGTTGCTGGGCTGTTTTTTGTGGGCAGTTTGTCACGCATATGGCTATATATTAAGTGCCCAGTCCATTTTGCCAGGAGCTACTTTCACCCGAGCTGTTGTGCTGGAATAATGGCCAGGCTGAAATCAGCTTTTAACCAATCAGAACCTGAGATTCTTAACCCCTGTTTCATAATTTAATTTTGAACAGGCCAAGTCAATGTTTCACTGTTCCAGCTTAATCATGACTGGTTCTCATAGTTTCAAGATACTGTCTCTCTAATAGCAATCAAACCAGACAGCATACACACCAGATGCCATAGAGCTCTCAGGCTCTCAGGAAATCAGCAGAGCTGGGAGTGTTTACAAGACAAATGAAAATATAGGTGGCAAGTGGCAGTGAGTAGAACCTGGAGGTGGAGCTGAAGGAGCAAGGTTCAATAAGAGTGAGATGGTAGAGGAGAGGGAAGCAAAAGAACATGAGTTAGATATGGCAAAAGGGCAAAAGAAGGCTGAATAATCACACCAGACTGAGATGGAGGGGGAAGGGGAAAGAAAGATTATGTCAAACAGGAGAAGAATCTTTGGGAAGAAGCATGAGAGGATGAAGCACAAGAGGCAGACTGGATGGGCCTTGCGGTCCTTATCTGCCGTTAACTTCTATGTTTCTATGCGGGAGAAGAGGATGAAATAGAGCAGATTGAAAGTGTGCTTACACAAACTAATTTTGATTGACTGTGAGGACAGTAAATTCCCTTTCTAAGCAATGAGAAGTAATGTCTTGCAGCTTCAAGTTAACCTGTTTGACTAGGTTAGGTCTTTCGCCTCTCAGTTTCTGGTTACACACACCTCTCTTTAAGAGGGAACTTTTTTAATTTTTCTCTGTAAACAGGATTCCATAACATCCTTTGCCTACTCTAGCAGCTTCTTATAAATATACTTTTCTTGGAATAAGTAGTATTCATTTTCAGTAGTGCACTTTTCTACAAAAATTATATTAGGCATAGGCAATTCTATTAATCAAATTTGTGAATTATATATCCCTAAACCATTATCATGACGCAAAATCTGTGTTTACATGTTGTGGTACTGCTCCGTGGATCGCTCAGCCTTGTAGGATAGTTACCCTTAGTTCTAGAGACTCACTTTTTTCCCATTTGGTGTTGTCCCTTGGGTATGTCATCTCCACCTTCTCAGTGAGTGTACAGGTAACTTTTCTCCAGGACCATCCTGGAAGTCACCCTCACTGACTGGCATACCGAACAAGATTTGCAATGGGCTGCAACCTGTCATTGCCACCCTTAGTCAGTACAAGGGGTACAACAGCAAATGTAATATTCTTGATGGGTCCCTGCTAAGTGTCTCCTACTGATACTAGTGTGTTGCCTCTATATCTTGTACCACCACTTGAGCATCTAACATTTTTGTTTTGGAGTTTGGATGGTCTGGTACAGTACCCTTATTTCTAGTATGCACCATGAAGGTCTTCCATCCTATACCCTGCCATTTACAGATATGCCATCTATTATCTTTACCCACTGGCTCATCTTACTTACATTGTTGCCATTTTTCTGTAGCTTACCCTAGTCCATTAGTTCCCAGAAAACTCCTGGCTTAGTTGCATTCACGACAGCCTACTGAGCCTTGCAATAGGCTTCTTCTCCTTATTGCTCTGCAGGTTCTGGCCCTTCCTTCAGAAAACCATATAGCTTAGGAATGGGGACTGTCACACTTGAACAGCTGATTCTGATCCATGTATCATTTTTTGTAAATATAAAAAAAATGTGCGATGGACTGGCTGTTAGGAAAATGCTGTCTTGCTGAAATTGACACATCAACCCCCCCCCCCGGATAAGTTCAAAGGACAGGAGGTAGCTTAAACTGCAGAGATCTGAGGTGCAATTATTTTGTTAGTTTGCTTTGAAGGCAGGAACCAGTATATCCATTTTATAATGCCCTCAGGGAAATCCTTTGATCTGCTATGCATGTTGTTTGGACCATCATCCCGGGAAACCTGCTCATTTAATCAAAGAGACATTTGATGTCAGGGTATACCAGGTCCCAGACTAAATTATGTAGTCCAATATAGATTTGCTTTGAATATACAGTGACTTACATCCAAGAGACTTTTAATGTCTAGGATAAAGCAGTTCACAGATCAGTCTGGACAAGTTACAGGAAGAGATGCAATTTATTATGTCATCTATTATTTTTTTAAAATATCTTAGTAAGACAGCTTGTGTTATAAAATATTCATTTTTATACACCAAGTCGGAGTTAGGTGACCTCAGAGAGAAGGCCGGCTCAAGACTGTTTTTTAAACTACTGAGCAGACCTTAGAGGGGACACATTCATATTTCTGACTGAGAAAGGAGGAACATCAAAGCACTGAAAGATTAAGAAGTAAGAGGACCTTAGACAAGACTAGTCTGAGTGTTATTATTTGTAGGAATCTGTACTTTTAAACCTGTTTGCTTTAAGGCTGTATGTGTTGGGGTATTTGGTTCTTTAGTTTTTCTGTTTTCCTAGTTTACCTATTTTAAAGTAAAGATATATATTTTAAAATGGAAACTGCCTGGTGTTCCTTGAAATTTCTTTTTATATAAGTGAAGCTTTGAAGGTTATAGTTGACACTGTGTCTGAACTTATTTTGATAGCAAACTGGGAAACTGATAGAGTTCTCTAAGGTCTTGCATAGAGTTCTAATGGTTCATTTTGCACTACCTGGTTAGGTGCCTGTAGGCAAATATATCTGGCCCCCCAAATACAGAATTATCTGAGCCTGATAATTGGGTACGCTAACAAGAGGTTATCAGTTTGAATCCCTCCAGAACTTGAGACTAAGGTGACTCCAACCCACAAAACAGACAAGAGGGTTACTTTGTACTGTTCACAGTTCTACGCTCAGAGGCTGGCACTTTGGGAGTAGAGGACTGACCTGCTGAGTGGATCTTTGATATGAACTACCTCTTCCACAGAATCTGTGGCACTCTAGCTGGCATCTCTACTGTCCGCCATCTGTTCTCTGTTTCATTGGCAAGGGTAGCTCTCTGGAAAAATCAGAGGTAAAGGAAGCTCCACATCTTCAGAAATGAATATATCCTCATGGTGGCAACAACAAGAGTTAGAATCCATTAGCTCCCCATATGTGTCCTCAGTGGTCTGCTTCCATTTTTCCACATCCTTCAGCACTGCAGATACCTGGTTTCAACTTCCAGGTATCACTGCTCAGTCTCCTGCCATCTTCTGACTGATCACCTCACCAGATTTGCAAGTGTCTCCACTGATTGGGTCATTTCCATTGCCTTGACCAGGCCATGCATCTGTCTCTTTTCTGGACTTTATAAGTCAGGTGACAAGGCAAAAGTAGACCCGTTAGTATTACATCAGTATTAGGAAATATAATGGAAAAATTCTTGAAGGAGTTTCTAGAAGAGAATCTGAGACAGCTACAGACAATAGATGTAACACAATATGGTTTTGCCTCTGGGAGATTGTGTCCCAGTAATTTGTTTCATTTTTTTGAGCCGGTGAGTGAAGCACTCTACCTAGGTTGTCTACCTGTAGATGTGGTATACCTGTGGATGTGGTATATTTAGACTACACCAATGCATTTGATTCTGTGTCTCATGAGAGACTACTGAAGTCCCTAGAAGAACTTAGGGTAGATGGGTTGAGAGCCTGGATTAGTTTGTGGCTGGAAGATCAAACACAAAGGGTCCAATTAAGGGTTATCTTTCTGACTGGGGAAGTGTATCAAGTGGGGTGCCTCAGGGATCAATACTGGGACCCGTATTATTTAATATATTTGTCTTCACAGTGCAAGTGTCAAGAGGATGTGGCTCTGCAAATATGCAGATGACAAAAAAGTGGTCTCCACTGTGAACGATTCAGCATCAATATCAAATTTTCAGAAACAACTACGCAACCTGCAGAATTGGGCCATAAAACATTAACTGATGTTTAATGAAAATAAGTGCAAAGTTATGCACTCTGGGCATAATAATATCCATGCACAATATATGATAAATAAAAAAATTAAAGCCCACACTGAAAATGAAAAGGATCTTGGAGTTATAATCTCAAATACATTAACCTTTGATAAACAGAATTATGACGTTGCTAAATGGGCACACAAAATCATAGGGAATATTCTCAGAAATATCATGAGTAGGAGGTAAGAGGTCCTTGTGCCCCTGTATAAGTCTCTGGCTAGACCCATTTTGGAATATAGTGCCCCTTTCTGTGCTCCCTAAAGCATTACCCACTGTACACAGATTGAAAGAGTACAGAGAAGGTTAACTAAAAGAGTATACAAAGTGAAGGATAAAATGTACTATGTCAGCATGCAGGAGTTGGGAATGTTTTCTTTGGCTTATCGTGAAATCACAGGGGAACTTTACTCTGTATTTAAGGCTTTAACAGATGGAATGCTTTGGGAATTTTCAGGTTTATGGAGAAAGTAGAGCTTGAGAAGGGCAACAAGGGCTCATCCATTCGAACTGCAAGGGGAAAAATATATAATTATGAAGAGTTGAAGGTGGTTTAATCAAAGAATTGTGGGAATATGGAACACATCCCCATGGCGGTCATCGGTGCTAATAATGTAGCTGCATTTAAGCATTTACTAGACCAGCATTGGGGAAATAAAAAATGGGAATTTGTCCACTGACAAGTGGCAAGTCCTTACATGGCTCTTGAAGCTCTTGGACTTGTGAGTAACACCTATGAACCTATGAACCTCTTGGATGCCATCAATCACTGGCCATCTTGACACTGCTCATTGCCACAAATTCCATAAGCTACTTCCAGTTTCTCTGTTGATCTTGATGCTGCATCTCTCGCTCTCTCTCTTGCTCTCTTGCTCTCTCACTCTCTCACTTTCTCTATTTTTCTGTTTCTTTTAGCTGTACTGCTCACCAGTTGCGTAGACAGGCAAGCCTTAAGTTTCTACTGTTGTCCATTCTTATTCTTCTGCTCCCTTTGCTGGTATGGTGTTTTCAGTCTCCAGTTTAACTGATGGATCTTTTGCATCAACTATCAGCCCAGACTCTTCCTTTGGTTCATTGGTATCAGCCGTTGTGGCTACTCTGGCTACCATTTTTCATGTGGCCACTCTTGGACATGTTGCTGCAGTGAGCATAGTACTTTTCCACATTCCCAATCTTCTACTTTTTTTGAAATTTAAGTTTATTGATTTCACAAGCAAAACAAAACATTAGAAACATGTCAAGTAGATAAGACACAGGTAGTACACGGTACAACCAAAAAAAGAAAAAAAAAACAACGAATCCCCACCCCAACCCCTCCCACATACCAAAACTCCACCCCCCAAACCCCCCCACTCCTCCTTCCAAGGTACCAACTCTACACCTACACATAACATTCCAAGAGTCAGAATCAGAATAACAAAATCCACTAATGACACTAACTGTGGTAAAGGGGTGAGACGGGAAGTACAGATAGACCACAAAAAAGGTACAAGGTACAAGTAGCATCCATTAAATAAATAAATAAAACAATTATATATTTTGTAGGATGACTCCAGAATGCTAAACATATTTGGAAAAATAAAATATGGCAGCTGCTGTACATGAATTATAAATGGAAAAGTCATCAAAGACTTTTGCACTCCCTAGTGCTCCAAACAGTCTTACTTGTATCAAAATTGCAGACCCCATTTCTAAGCAATAAGGAGTGATACATTACAAGTTCAGCTAAACCAGTTTGATGAGATTAGGTATTTCTTCTTATCAGTTTCTGAGGAAGTTTTCAGCTTCTTCTAAGATTTTAAAGTGCATTTCAAGAGAGAGCCTCTTGGGTCGGCTCAGTGGCACAGAGGGTTGAGGCACTGGATGCCTTATCTCTCACTACGCTGGCAACCTAGGTTCAGAAATAACCTTGGGCTGTTGCAGTGCCAGCATGGAGGGGAGGGCAGAGAAGGATTGAGCATGCCGGTGGGCAGCTCTCCTCTCCTGAGGGTAAAGAAGGTGGGTTGGTGCCCCCCATGTAGTTCTGCTCCCACTGGGTGGAAGGCCAGTGGATAGCATAGGTGGAGAGGGGGTGACAAAGTATTGGGAGGTGGAAGGGGCTGAGCTGGCACCACAGGGTGCAATGCATACCTCCACATGCTCACACAGCCATGTGCCAGGGCCTGGCGGGGGTAGGGTCAGGGGAGAAAATCTGCACACAAAAAAATGACATGTGTCCCCATCACTAGTTGGTGGGAAGAGGTGATGGGAACCAAAAAGCTAAAATAAAGAGAGAGAGAGAGATGCCTATCCTGCAGCCTTCTGTGGCTTTTTATCAATTTTCTAATTTGAACTCCCTGACTTCTTGTTCTCAGAACATCACACAAAACGATCTGTCCTTGCTGAGTATTCTGAGATAAACAAATAAACAAGTATGAAAAAAACAGTTATAGCTAAGGTTGGAAAACATTAACTCCTTCACAGCTTTAGTTTTGATTTATCCTTCAACAAACTCCTAGCTATTAGAATAGTATTTTCCCTATAAAATGGGAGAAGGTTCTGACCCTGTCACATACTGCTTTAGAATTGTTATATGACTCAGTTGATAGATATAAATGGACGTAAAGTAATTTTCACAATGCAGTTAGACCGGCAGTAGTTCACAATTTGTAATTCTCACCAGTATATTACATTATCCTACACCATTTAATCATGGTGGGGAAAAATTTTAATAACCAATTGTATTCACTCTGAAATACTTTATAATCTGTAGCGAATGTTCTTACTTGTAAATGTTAATGATAAGCCAAATAGTAAAAAATGTGTGCTTACCATTGGTGCTGTTCTGACAGTCCCTCAAAGAATACCCTGATGTTGCATACAACAGATAATTAGAGTTTGTTGGATATCCTGAACTGGATGTCTTTGAATAGCAACTGAATCTGAAAAAAAAATTATCTGATTAATAGTAATCATAGCAAAATCAAATTAATGGTTTTAGGATTAGTAGGCAAATCAGTATTTAATCATTCACAGTTCTAGAGACCGGTGTTCAGAGATCATTGTCACCATCAAATGTCACCATTAGATCATCAGAGGAGAATATCATCTTCCTTCTTATTATTAATTAATAATATCATCTTCCTTCTTATCATTAATTACAGTATGTATCTCCTATGAGTTTGGGATATTCTTCTGTTTTGGGGTAGTTGTACTCTCCTGAGTGTTTAACTTGGTTTATCAATTATGTACCTTGTCACACGTGCTAGCACAGATTATTTAAACCATAACTTCACTACCTAAAACCATTCCCTAATGAAGTCTTCGTCTGGAGTCATTGAGTAGGCACGTTACTCTGCCTTGCATAGTGTTAAAAAGGAATAATGCCTGACAGGGTGGGTGTTATGCTGGGATAACATCTCACCTCGGGTGGTTGGGCCCAAGGCCACCTGCCACCATTATTCCTATTATACAATGACTTATTGTTTTATAATTAAAAAAATAATTTTAAAGAATGTTTTTGTTGGTGTGTAAAATATATTTGCTTCTTAAGAGAAGGACAATTTAATGCTCCAAATCATCCAAATCCAACAAACGATCAGCATGGAGGTTATGCCAGGATAACATCCCTGCTGTGACAGCCAGCTAACCAATCAGAAGCCAGGATTCTTTCTTGCCTTTCTATAATAAATAAATAATTTATTCTGCAGTTCTTGGTGTTGTGCCTGTTCCTTTCAGGATTCTCATAATTTCTTTGGCATGATTAATGATCTATGTATACATGTGTACAGTTATACCACAGTAATAATTTTGTAAGATTTGTAAGTATTTATTTATTTATTGTACAAACAGGATTTACAAACTTTGAGCCAGAGGCTTGTTTACAAAGGTACCTCGTCACAGAGAGGACATAAAGAGTCAACATTCATACAGAATACAATCATACAGTAACATAGTTTTACATAGTTGCTTGAACATAATGAGTAATTAAAACACATTTCAGACATGACAGGTTGGTACCAGCAGGTACTGGCAGAGGAGACAGAGCCCATGGGGGAGAGGGGTGAGGGGTAGTTCAGCCCAGAGGGCTATGTCAATAGCGATAGAAAGCAGCGAAGCATCTCTTAGCGACTGGTGCAGCAGCGGGTGTTGAACAGTTGGTTCCATAGGGCAGTTTTAAAGGAGGGAATTTTGGTGGTGTTGGAAATGGCTGCAGGGAGCAAGTTGAACCAGGATGAGGCTCTGTAGCTGAATGACCTCTGTGCCTGGATGGTCCTAGCTCTGGGTACTAGTAGTGTGACCTTGTCAGTGGTTCGGGTAGTGACTCTGGAAGGTTTGAGTTGGATGGAGGTTGAGACCCCAGGGGGCGAGAGCCCAAGTAGAATCTTCTTAGTTAACAGGCAAATTTGGTAGCGGAGGCATTCATTGAGGTTAAGGAGTTTGGCTATGGCATAGAGCTGACATGTGTGGGTGAGCCTAGGGGCACTGGTCACTAGTCTGCAAGCCTTGTTTAGGGTGAGTCAAATTTTGTTGAGAGCATTGGAGTCAGCAGCACCACAGACTGGAAGGCTGTAAATGACAAGGGACATTACTGAGGACATTACGGCAAGTCTGAGGGCATCAGGTGGGAGGCAGTCCTTGTGAAGGTAGAGTATGCCAAGACAAGCGTTAGCAGTGGAAGCGAGGTCTGTAATGTGGGTGTAAAAGGTGAGGGCTGAGTCAAAGGTGATCCCAAGGTATTTGTAGGTGTAAACTTGTTCAAGTGGTTGATGAGTGCTGGGGAGGATTTGGAGGGGGTTGTTGCTGGCTTTGTTCTGGTGGTGGGCAAAGAGCATTGCCTTCATTTTTTTGAGGTTAATGACTAGTCTGCTCTCCTTAAACCAGTTTTCAGCATCATTGAAGGGAGTCTTGGAGGGAGGTTGGATTTCTGTTGGCGGCATAAATAACGGCGTCATCGGTATACAGGAGAATATTGCCAGAGCAGGCACTGGGCAGGGTGTTTAGGTATAGGATAAAAAGTTGTGGTCTCAAGACAGAACCTTGGGGAACCCCTGAGCAGATGGGATGGGTTTCTGAAAGTATCCCATTATTTTTGACATGCTGGGAGCAGGCTGATAGGTAACTCGTGCACCAGGCAATTTTTTATTTAGTATATCAATTATACAATATGGGTTCATAGGTTCATAGGTGTATACAAGTTTGAGCACAAGCCCAATATGAGCTTGCCGCCATTGTATCCTAACGGCAGAAGAAAAACTTCCTGTCACCCATATATTAGTCGAGTCTAAATTTAAATTGCTCGGTATTGTCACTAGTTACAACGGACAAGGGAAAGGAATTCCAAATTGGAGGAAGTCTTTATGCAATAAAATGACTTCTTTTAACTGTTTTATTAAGGTTTGCATGAAGTTTAAATGTGTGCAACCTTGTATTATTTGTTGATACATGCCTCTCAAGACAGATTGTTTCACACAAGGCAGGATCCTGAAAATCCTCGTATGCCAAGCACAGTTCACCCTTGAGTGCACTGTATTCAAGTGAGTATAGTCCCAGGGATTTTAGTCTGTCTTCATACTTAGAATTTTCTATATTGTTTATATTCCTTGTCATTTTCCTCTGAACTTTCTCCACAGTAGTCTTTCCTCCTAACAAGGTGGGTGCACAGAAAGGTAAGCACTATTCAATGATCAGTGATCTGACAAAGCTGGTATATAATGGAATAATGAATGACCTTGGGTTCACGGCTTTTAACATGTCTAAGAATATACCTTATTATGTCACGGCATTTTTTAACTGTTCTGTTAACGTGAGTACTAAATTTTAAGTTATTTGAAATGATGACACCCGGGTCTTTTGCTGATGTTACTACCTGTAGCTGGATGTTATTTAGAGTATAGCCAGCTAAGGTGTTATTTTTACCTAGATGAATAACCTTACATTTAGCAACATTAAATATCATTTTGTCCTCTGTTGCCCAGTTGGCCAAGCTGTCCAGGTTGTTTTGTAAGGATCTGATGGGTTGGTTATCATTTACAAGACAGCCAAGTTTACTATTATCTGCATCTTTATTAATCCAGACCCCATTAGAAGACTGCATACTGGAGACTAAGATGTTAAACAGCATAGGTCCCAGTACAAAGCCCTGAGGAACCCCACTGGTGACCTTTCCCCAGGCAGATTTTTGACCTCTAATAGTGACTCTTTGCTACCTATCCTTAAGCCAGGATTCTATCCATTTAGTAATGTTAGGGTGGAGTTCGACTTTAACTAGCTGATCAATTAAGATTTTGTGGGAGACTAAGTAGAACCCTTGTTTATAATCTAGAAAGATCACATCTACTGGGAGTCCCGTATCTAAGGACCTGCTTACAGATTCAAAGAAGTTGATCAGATTACTCTGGCATGATCTTCCCAGTGTAAATCCGTACCGGGATATATCAAGAATATCCTTGTCCTGCAAATGTGCAATGATTTTGTATAGAAGGAGTCTTTCCATTCATTTTCCAATGCAGGAGGTGAGACTTATATGCCTGTAATTACTAACATTTTGTTTTGTTCCACCTTTATGTATCAATGTAATGGTAGTCAACTTCCAGTTGGGTATGGCAATACCCTCAGTGATGTATTTATTAAATAATAGTGTTAGTATCCCTGTTAATTCTTTAAACAGATTCTTAATAAAATTAGGTGAAATTCCATCAGGTTCAGCTGATGAACTGGGTTTCATAACTTTAATAGCAGCCAGGATATATTCATTGGTAACTAGGACTTGTTCATCTAAGTTTCCTGCTGCATCACAACAATCAGCAAAAAAATGTCAAGAATTACTGAAAATATTACTGTGTGTACATTGACAGTATACTAGAAAAATATAACAAAACAGAAAGACCACCTTTTTCTTCCAGTTAATGTACCTACACCACAAATACGCCCCTCCCCCAAAGCACACTTCACAGTACACAGACTGACAGTTCTAAATTAACATTCAAAATCTACACACAACAATAATCACTTGATGATATGAGCACAGAACGGTTTCCTACAATCATTGTGGTAAATTCTGATCAAAATAATGACTCAAAAAGACATTTTAAAGCAGCAGTACTACGAAATCAGGAAGTGACCAATCAAAATTCTGTTTTTCAGCTGTAAGCATGCGGTCAAAGTTCCAGTTTCCATACCAGTAAATATTTTTTTCCCAGTCGTCCTTAGTTTTTTAGATATTTGCAATTTATTTGAAGTGTTGTAGCGCTACAACAAATATGGCGGCTGATTAATTTCAGCTGCGCTTTTTCTTCCGGTCGCATCACGTCTTTTGACAACAGCAGAGGGACCCTCTGCTGACCATTCTTGATGTCCCTGCAAGTCATTCAAATGTGTATTTGGCAGTGGAGGTGGTTCCAGTGCAACATGCTGGGTGGCAGAAATGTAAACAAAAGCAGAGAATAACTGAGGAAATTACTCGGCGATAGTACAATGCCGACGAGAAAGAGTACTAGGTATATGATTAGCAGGGCACAGGGAATAAACTGTCAAAAAAGCGCACATTTTTTTTTTCGTAGTACTGCTGCTTTAAACAGCTTTTAGAGGTTTTGAATCGCAGAGCTCTGAGAGCAAACTGTCTCCAGCTACCACTACACATACACTATCCAGACCAGAACTGAGGTTGTGCAGCACAATCTAGAGCCCATGTGACCTGCAATCACATGAATCACTGCAGAATTTCATTGGGAGCTCAATTACAAGGCGAAGTGAGGCAAATTACATTGATTTCAATGTACTTTGCCTTAAAGTTGGTGGAAAAGTTGTTTGGGGAATGCGGAATAATGCAAAGTCATTGGTTTCAATGGACTTCACATTCCTCATTATGAAGAGAAGTACTCAACTTCATAATGTGGAGTACTCCTTGGGTTCCACGTTACTCCATGAATCACTTTGTGGAGCAAATTGGGTCCACTTTGCCCACCACTACTTATAGTACTGTAACTCACATGCTGTACAGGAAGGAATGCGAATGCCTATGTCTGTACTTCCCCGATGAGCTGCAGCACTAAACTCCCCAGTACACCGACTTAAAAATACATATTAATGAGTGCAATGGTGGGGTGGTGAAGCCTGGAGAGGTACTACAAAACAGGCTTACAATACATCCAAGTGACTAGAAAAAAATTTAATGTGAATCATGACGTGATCGTGAATTGTGATTTGAGACTGCATTTGTGACCATGATAATGAAGAACGTGATTCGGTGTTGATGGTGTGAGATAACAAATATGAAACTGTATTGGGAATGTGAATGCCCACTGCTGTACTTCCCCGATGAGCTGTAGCTTAAAACTCCCAGACTTGAAGACATGTATCAAAGAGTACAAAGGTGGGGTAGTGAAACTGGAGAGATACTAAAAAACAGGCTTACAATACATCCAAGTAACTAGAAAAAAAATGAATGTTGTGATTTGTGACGTGATCGTGAATCATGATTTGTGACTTCATTTGTGACTGTGATGATGAAGAACGTGATTTGTATCACGAGTGACTCGTGATGATGGTCCTGATTTAAAAATGCATATTAATGAGTACAATGTTCATGCAGAATTATGCACCACACCTGTCCAGGACTCTGAAGGGAAGCCAAAGAAATGACTGTGACTTAAATTACGGATGGAGATTGGGCCCTAGGGAGATGCAAATGCACAGACAGATTAAGATTGTGCTGTGCACTGAAGAGATGCAGACACAAAGGCACAACACCTAACCAGTGTTCAGAATCAGAAATTCAAATCTGGAAAAGAATACCTTTGCCGGTTGGGGTGGGCTGGGGTGGACAGTGTACTGCACTTCTGCAGTAACAGTCACTAGTACTAGTACCAGTAAAGATACCACAAAGAAGCACAAAATCATACAGCTGCAGTGGATAGCAGGTTCACATTGCTGAAATTACTATCTGGCACAATAAAAGGTGTCTGATTTGATGACATGTCACAAACATACTCACACACACACACACACACACCAAGTAATGCATAACAAATTGAAAACTTCAGTAATATAATCACATATTTTAAACAAACTAAAATTATGCACTGATGCACCACAACAATCAGCAAAAAAATGGCAAGAATTATTGAAAATATTACTGTGGGTACATTAACACAGTTATAAGAAAAATATCACCAAAACAGAAAGAACTGTCTTTTTCTCCAAGTTAATCTATCTACACCACAGATATGCCCCTCTCCCAAAGCACACTTCCACTGTCTCTCAGTAACAGACTGAATGTTGTACATTAACATTCAAAATCCACACACAAACAATAAACCCTCAAGGATATGAGCACAGGAGGGTTTCCTACAGTCGATGAACTAAAGTTTCAGCAAGAAAAAGACTCAAAAAGGCTTTTTTAACAACTTTTAGAAGGTTTGAATTGCAGAGAGCTCTCAGAGCAGACTGTCTCCTACAGCTTCCTTCACACACTACCCCGAACTGAGGCTGTGCAGAACAATCTAGAGCCCATGTGACCTGAAATCCCATGAATCACTGCAAAATTCCCCTTTGGAGCTTAAAAACAAGGCCAAGTGAGATGAAGTACATTGTTTTCAAAGTTCTTTGCCTTAAGAGTTGGTGGAGTAATGGTTTGGGAAGGCGGAGTAACATGAAGTCATTGTTTTCAATGGACTTCATGTTACCCATGAAGCGAAGTACTCAGCGCTCTGCGAATTGGCCTTCACTCCTGAAATCACTTCATGGAGCGAATTGGGCCCATGTCGCCCATCTCTAGGCATGTGCCACTAAGGAGGAGTAAGGGAATCATTGCCTGGCAGGTTGGTCTTCGTTTGTGGAAGGCAGAATAGTTGTGCAATGCAGTGCATTACACATTAACTTACTTTTGGGTGTTTTCTATGTGCAAGCGGCAGGTCACAATGGGCACTGAGGGAGGGGAAAGGGGAAACATTCACTGTTGTGCACAGTCAGGTTTGTATGGGCATGGTAATTGTCATGTTGTCCCAACTGAAAAAGTACGTCCACCCCAGCATGCATGGCATATTGGTGGCTACACCCTCAGTTCAACAAACCTAGATGAAGTAATGCATTATTCATATGCAATTAAACATAAAAATAATACTTAAAATCTTAATGTGTCAATAAATAAAAAGCCATGAATTGATACTTAAATTCAAGTACAAATGAAAAGAATAATGTCACTGAAATCTGGGATACATCATCAAAATCTCATTTTTCAATTTTTTCCTGTAACCAGAGTATTTACTAAGATTTTCATCAGATATATAAAGTCAGACTGTGGAGTCTGACTCTACACAGCATGAGGGACAATGGGTAAAGTGCACTGTTTTACTTTTTATTTATAAATTTTACACAAAACTTACAGTAATTATGCACAGAGGGATACGCGAATAGTTAAACTGACAGCATGCACTTAACAAGTATTTTTTACATACCCTCCTTTAAGTTACAACACTGGGGGCAATACCAGTATTAAAATAAAGAAACAGAGAAATATTTATGATGGCTTATAACAGCACGGAGCATGATAAGGATATAATTAAAGAAATACAAAGAGTGATGGCACATATTGCTGTCTTGGCTACATGCCAACATTATCCCACATCGTTATGTAACGAGCAACTAGTAAGGATTAATTCCCCAAGGATGAGCCTATAACTAGAACTTTCATAGCTCATATTAACATTAGAGTAAATAAAATGATGCAATTAACATGACCCTGCTAAAACTAAATATGCAAATAAAATGGTAGTGGCTATTGTACACTATGAAGGGCATCAAAAAAATTGACAGCTAGTGTTATTTATTAAAATTGGCTAAATTCCTCAGGAGGTCTAGAAGGAAGGATCTTCTCCAGTCTGCTGTCAAGCCACACTCCTGGGTAAAGTGTTGAGGTCCTTAGAGTCTCTTCCAATATGGGAGTGAAAGCCCCCTCTCTGTGGAATGGCTTACCCATACCTCTCCATTCATGCACTATGCATGTCACCTTCAGACCCCACTTCAAATCCTGACATCTGGCAGGTGCTATGTGCAGCTGCTTGGCTTGGTAGCCTCCCCCCAACCCACAGACCAGTGAGCCTTTCCTCTCTTGAAGATTCACCTTTTCTTGTCTTCAATCCAGTCACATCCTACCCTCTGAAACCTTGCATGTCCACTAACGTAATCCCCACTTGTACACTTGGTGGGCGAGGGGGGTGTCTGTAATGTCATGATATTTTACTTTTGTGTATCTACATCCTGTAATCTTTCAATTGTGTGTCTTCAACTGTATCTTGACTGTAATGAATGTTTTAGCCACACCAATGGCCAGAACATTCAATACAGTCAAGATAGACTTTCAATATATGTCTGCCAGGCTGCCTTCTCACATTGTTCCCCTAAACTGAGGTACTCACTAACCCCAAAATTTGCCACTCTTCCTCCCCCTCTGCCTTGCATAATTTTCTCTCCATGAACTGTAATTACTTTCCTCATGTTGTACTACTTACTGAGATCATTGTAATTTGCTATTCTTGTGACTTGACGTGGAACCTCTGTAAAAGAGCCCTTGGCCCAAAGGTCTTTCCGATTTGTTAAATAAATAAATAAATAAATTGTTACTGTAATTGATCTCACCTTGTTGCATCTTATGTACTCTATATGTTTACCAAACTATTGCACTTGTGGTACTTAACTTTTCCACCATGTCTTCCGGTATCATATTTTAACATTTGTATTACATGAGGTTCTGTTACTGATTGTTGCTCTCCCCCTTACATGATTGTATCAAATGCTATGTAATATTTGCAATGCTATCACTTGTTACTGCATGCTGAAATGTTTGTATTTCTTTTCCAATTATCCTTTCCTCCAGGATGCACCGTGAGATGATCAGTTTGTTGTTCAGTGTGCCCTTCCTGGTGAAACTTTTAAATAAATTGGCCGGGGTTGTGCTGAGGGGAGGTTGGGGGGTTGGTTATGCCACAGGGTTTTAAGTAATTGATTAGCAGTTTTTTTCTTGGGACAATTCTAACTGTACAGAAAGTATTTATATAGGTTTTCTAGAAATGTTACGTTTGTTAAACACAATGAGACAAGTGCTATACATTTTCACAATGTTATAGCACTTTTATAAGCAAAACGCTAATCAATTTTTGGAAAATTGAAATAAAACCCTGTGCCATGTTGTTCACATTTTTGTACCTGTATTTCTTTACCCTGTATGCTTGTGCTTATCCACCTGTTATTCACATTGATTGTGTGTGGTCAACTGTCTATCATAAGTGTGTTTTAATTTCCTGTGTCATTCTTTGACCCAGGTCTTGTCTGAAAAAGGTCCTTTGGATCAGTGCAGTTACCCAGTAATCAAAGTAATAAATAAATAAATAAATACATCTGGCTATTTTTGCAGGAAATAGCAATGTCTGTGCAGCAGACAGCACTTGCTTATCAGTAAACCTTACCTCTGTGCTGGAAATGCAGCAGACAGAGAAATCTACTAGCAAAACACCACTTGGTGAACTTACTAATTTCAAGCTTTTTGGTGCAAGCTGCATGTCCCAGCAAGCAGCAAAAGTGAAAACTATACAGCTCACAAATGAAGAAAGTGTCTGTCCTATCCCTACTATCCTTGCGCTTGGTGCTGTTGAAACTGGCAACACATGAGGGGTGCTCATTCACAGCAGCAGATAAAATGGGGACCTGTCAGAAAAAGTGGGACCACTTCCTGTTGTCACATCACTGCTCCACATTATCATTCCAACTGTGCAACCTCCTGCAGACTGTTTAGCAGGCAGGGAATTGTCTCTTCTTACAGTCTCAGTACTCCACCCTTCCTGTTAATGACCCCATACTGACTTAAATGTTGGCCTTCTGCACACCTCTGTCATTATGAACAAACAAACATATGAATGTGCAAGCAGAAACAGACCACCCATTCTATCTAAGTCTGCTCAAGTGTGCAGCTAGTAGCTCCTAGTTTGTAGCTGCCCCACCCTATTGTCATCCTACTGCTGCCCTTCAACTCCCCCACCCTCACTCTCCCCTGTTCCTTGTCCCATGCCCTTTTTAAGCTGTTCACAGATTTGCATGATACCACAAATTCTAGTAGTGCATTCAATTTTGCTACCACCCTCTCTGTGAAATAGTGTCTCCTCATTTCCCTCCTAAATCGTCCCCCCCATTCTTAACTCATGCCCCCTGGTGTCCCTCCCCCTCCTTAGCTTAAAGACCCCATCTGCCCCATCCTTATTGATTTCCCTCAGATATTTGTATGTCTCTGTCATGTCCCCCTGTCCCTTCTGTCCTCCAAGGTGTACATATTCAGGTCTCTCAGCCTGCTCTCTTAGTCTGTCCCTTCCATTCCACATATCATCTTTGTTGCCCTCCTCTGCACCCCCTCCAGTAGCCTGATATCACGCTTCAGGTATGGCCTTCAAAACTACACACAATACTTCAAGTGCGGCCTTACCAGAAACCTGTAGAGGGCCAAGATCACCTCTCTCCACCTGGATGAAACCCTCTTCAATATGCACCCCAGCATTTTTTTCACTTTTATAGCTGCTCTCCTGCACTGGGCAGTGTTGTTCATGGCCCCTGTTACCATTACACCTAGGTCCTTCTATTCCTCAGTGATCCCCAGCTTAACCCCCCCTGACAGTATTCTCTCCTTTGGTTCTTTGCCCCAAAGTACATAACTTTATACTTCTTTGCATTGAATCCCAGCTGCCACCTCTCTGACCACTCCTGTAGCTTACTTAGGTCCCCCTTCAGTGGCTTCCATCCCTCCCCTCCATCCACCACTGCTCCCATTTTGGTGTCATCTACAAACAGACTTACCTTGCTCACCACCTTGTGCACAATGTCTGGTATGAAGAGCCCAAATAATACTGGTCCCAGCACAGAGCCCTGTGGCATCCTTGCATCAGCGGCATCAGAGTTGAGAGCTCCCCTCCCACCACCATCTGTTGCAGCCTCCCACTCAGCCAGCTTGTAATCCAGTTCATCATTTTTGCCCCTACCCCTACAACAGTTAGGCTCCTCCAAAGCTGCCCATATGGCACTGAAGCAAAGGCCTTGCTGAAGTCCAAATAAAGAACATCCACCGTATGACCCTTTTCCAGCTCACCTGTCACCCAGTCATAATATTGTGTCAGATTGGATTGACCAGACTTCCCCAAAATGAACCCATGCTGCCTCAGATCCTGGAGTCCATTGTTCTCCAGATATGACACCAGTCTTTCCTTTAGTAACATTTCCATGAGTTTGCACACTATAGAGGTGAAACCTACCTGATGATAATTACCTGGTTCATCCCTTGGTCCACTCCTGTGTAACAGCACTACATGTGCCATCCTCCAGTCCAGTGTCACTCATTCTGACTCCAGTGAGGTGCTGTACAAATCTGCCAGCAGCTCCTCCAACACCTCCACCATCTCCCTCAGCACCGTGGGTTGGATACCATCTGGCCCTTGTGCCTTGTCTACCCTCAGTGTCCTCAGTCACTCTAGAACTCTACCTCCCTCAATTCTTCCATCTGTTGCCTCCCCCCATCCCCTCCCTCCCAGCCCATGGTGGTAGCAGTGCCCCCTTTTCTTCCATGAACACGGAGCAAAAGTATTCATCAGTGCTTCCGCCTGTTTCTCCTCCTTTTCTGTCCACTCCTCACCCTTTTTTATACTCATTGGTTTGCTTTAGTATGGTTGCAGTACCACTGATGTACTTTTCTGGTGCCAACACTCTATCATACCTGTTCTGTCTAGACCATCATGGATTAGATCTTTTGATAGTCATCCGAATACTGGCTTCAAGTTCTCTTCTTATTTGAATACTGTTCACAGTGTTCTGCTATAATGCTTCATTTTATCAGTCACTGCATGTTTTTGTCAGAGGCATTTTGTCTAGTCAGATTTATTTGCATACTACTCTGATATGTGTCATTATGTTGCAAAGTCCTTATATGCTGGTTATACTGTATGTTGTTTGAGTATAAAAATCTTCTTTACAATTTTTCATTTAAAAAAGAGGTAGGTGCCAATAACTGAAGACAGTATTGATTCTGATTCAGAGGTCAATTAAATCCCTCCCCAATCCGCAGCAGAATTTCCTGTATCTCTGTAATGTGGTGCAGTTAATTAAGCAATAATTTCTGACAGAGTGTGTGTTGTGTTGAGATAACATCATGCCTCAGGTGGCTGGGCACTAGGCCACAGGCAAGTGCATCCAATACCTAAGGCATGACGTTATCCCACAACACACACACCCTGGAGGGCATTAATGCTATTATACAATGGCTTGTTGTAATACAGAATAAAAAAAAATAATTTTAAAGAATGTTTTTGTTAGTGTGGAAGAATATTTTTGTTTCTTAAGAGAAGATGCAAAAAAAGAGAATAAAGAGGTCATTTGCATTGGCTCACAGTGCTGGAACTAGACCCATGATGTTGTGCTGGGATAACATCACGGGTCTAGTCCCAGACTGACCAATCAGAGACCAGGATTCTTTCTTGCCATTGTATAATGTACAGTTTAAAATGTATTTCTTCTCTTTTATTTTGTTTCTGTCCACAGGATATACAAGGAAACAGTGACCCAACAAGACTGAACTGGACTGCTCATCTTAAAAGTAAGACTGTTCTAAAAATTTTCCTTTGAAAGTGACGGTGAATTTTTCCAGAAATGTGCTCAGAAGTTGTGCTGTCTTTTGGTGCTGCTGCTAGTAACACAAATTGTTAATTGACCAATACTGAAAAATCAAATTAGAAAACAGACCCTGTTTCTCCATCACATTGCTTTCAGGGTCACTAGTAAGACAAACTGTTAAATGTGCTTTATTGAAAATCCAAATTCAAAATCAAACCCTGTTTCTCCTGTAATGATGCTTTTTAATTTTGATTCTCCAATCAGTTAGTGGATCATGTTTTGATGTTCAGTAAATGGTATTAATTTGTTGGCATGAGGAATGTGTGGGTGCTCAGTTTCTTTCTTAAATTAATATTTTCTTTCTATTTTAATCTTATGGTTGCCCTTAAACTATTAAAGATAATGTATGCGCAACTATACTTATACACAGCTATGCTTGAATCTCAAGGTTTCCATGGTAAGAAGATCAATCTAGATTCAAAAACAGCCTTGTTGCGTATGGTTCTTCATACACAAGCCTCTATGTTTCAGTCACACCACTGGATAAATAGAATAATAGGTAGATAAGTGTGTATTACAAGGCAGCAATCCCATCAAGAGGTTTTTTGGGACTTGGAACCTCGAGAAGGAAGCTCGTGAGGTTCCCAAAGTACCCAAGACCTCAAGATAGGATTACAGCCTTGTAAAACACTTATCTAGTTATTATTTTTTGTAATATATGGATAAGCCTTAATAATACCGTCTTGGCCCTTCAGAAAATGTTCTTGAATATTCCATGTATTATCAAGTCTAAAACCATGTATTAGTCTGAAACCATGTATTATCAGTACTGAATGATAGTATTACGGCATTTGTGGTCATGTATTACAAGAACATTTTATGATGGGCTAAGAAAGTTTTATTAAGGCTTATCCATACATTACAAAGGGAATAATGGATAGTTTAGAGTGTATTACCGGTCAATAACACCATCAAAAGGTTCAGGAGTTGTAAGAACTTTGAGACCGAATCTCGAGAGGTTCCTACAAGTCCTCAACCTCGAGATGATATTCTGTCTTGTAACAGACTGTAATCTATCAATTGTTTTTTAATATATGGATTGTGAAAATAATATCCCTGAAAAGCATACAAAAAAATTCTTGTAATACCATCGCTCCTGGAGCGATAATACTATCGTTCGGGTGCCGTAATAGTATCGTTCGGCACCCGGACGATAGTATTATCAAGAAAGCCGAAGAGCGCATGTCCAAGTCTATCCCCAACGTGTTAAACTGCGTGCCTTCTGATTGGCCGTTTTTCCTCTGTGGGCGGGCAGAAGGAGTCTGAAAATATGGTGGTTTGCTCACTCGCTTAGCGAGACAATCTTCCGTTAAGCAACCGGGTTTTTTTTTTAGGTTGAAAACTATCGGGCAACCGGACTCTCTCTGGGGCTCCTCTGCTCGCTTCATATCGCCACTTATCCCCCAAAAAGCGGCCAAATGAAGCCCACAGCAGCCGCTCGTCCACACAGGACTGGGGAACCCTGCCAGCACGCATCCACCCTGCTTTCCAGTACTGAAGCAGGTGAGTCAGTCGCCTCCTATCCATATATTAAAAAATAACAAATAGGTTCTGGCATTACAAGGTAGTAATTACATCTCGAGGTTCTGGGGACACATGAAACCTCTCGAGCTGCTCTCGAGGTTTTCTGTGTCCCCAGAACCTCTCGATCTAATTACTACCTTGTAATACACCAGAACCTATCTATTATTCTATTTTTAATATATGGATCCAAGTGTTTTTTTAGTGAGCGGTTGGCTGCTGCCATGAAGGATTGTGTCAGTCGTGGCTGACTGCCGCACTGCCTTGCTCAGTCTGTTTCTCCCTTGCCCACACAGAACAAAGCCTCACTCCATCTCTTTCTGCTCTGCTAACTCACTCAGAGGGCAGTAAAACAAACTGTTTTTTAGGCCTACCTTTTTTTTCTTTTTGTGGGGGGAGTGCAGGATCAGGCAGATAAGTCCTTTTAAAAAGAAAAAGAAAAATGGGAAGTGCCGTGGACACTGTGCTCTTACTAAGTGAGAGAAGACTGCCATGTTTTAAAAACCATTTTGGCTGCCCACATACAGAGAGCGCCCAACCATTAGCCCTGTTGTGAGCCTCAAAGGTTGATTCACATTCAAAAGGGTTATTGATTTGGGGACTGCGCTGTTGAACTTGGCTGGTAATACTATAATTCGGGTCCTGAACGATACTATCACGGGACGTGAATGATAGTATTATCACTTTCAAAGTGTGGTATTATCACTTCTGGAGTGACAGTATTACAGAAAAAAATTGCATGTTTTAGTAGAATATTAAATCTGATATCCATATATTAAAAAGCTCTAAAACCAACAGCAACAAGATAATACTTGTAATAATGAGCTCCAGTCACAAAGCCTATACACTGCAATGGTTGTGTCAGTGGCGCAGCAGGCTACACACTTACCTCTGATGCCAGAAGATGGGAAGATTGTGGGTTCAAGTTCCACACCAGTAATTTGTGATGAATGCCAGTACTGACATTGTAGTGCAGCATGAGGGCCATGCTGTACTCCTGAGGTGCCATCTTTTGGGTGAAAAGTAAAACTGGGGCCCCATCTGCCTGTTCTGCTTATTATTTAGGTGGACATTAAAGATACCATGGCACTTCTCAAAAACAGTAATGGAATTTTCCAGGTGTCCTGGACAAATTCCCACCATTCCCTAAGAAAAAATAAACAATCAACAACTTAATTCAATTCCATTTGGTTTCCAACTATACCGTATCTCTTTCCCCTGGGAAAAGGTTTAAAATAACCAGAACTACCAAGCTCTCCTGTCCTGGTCAAGGCTTTGTTAAATTCCTCCACCACACAGTACGGGTAGTGTGGGACCCCCCCCCATGTATCCTTAATGGGGATCTGCACCTCATCTGCACCCTTATCCCCTCTCCATGTGCCTGGCTACACATGCAGCCCAGCAGAGCTGGTGACTGGGGGCTATGTGCCCTGCAAGAACAAGGATATGCAGGTTCATAGCTCTACAGAGTTGGAGTAGCGTACCTCTGGTGAGAGCTGTCCATTTTATGCAACATTTTATGAACTTGAAATAATTTTTCTGTGCCACTGTATTATCTCCTGTGAGACTTTCCCTAGTAATTATGGACACTCAGTGTAGACTGCAGTGCTTACTGGGACTCTGGAGGTCTCAGCAGGACAGTGTCCATACCCTGTACAAACTTTGTCAGTGGCCTATCTGTAGGGGACACTGTTCTACCTTTGTCTGATTTGTATAAATACAGCTGCCTTGGAGTTATAGGCACCATTTAACATTTTAAATTAGACACTTTAGTGAGGGGTTTGCTCACACTAAAACTGGATGTGGATGTCAGCTGAGCTTCCAGGTTCAGCTGGGTTAAAAAGCTCATGCTAGCAAGCAGGGAGAGAATGCCTGAGATGCGCACAGAGATAAGCTTGTCTGCGCATGTTCTGCATGTTCAGCATGGACCTCGTGGCTGAACTTATTAGTCAGAGGAAAGTAGATTGCTTTCTACGTAAGAGACACTTGTGTCAAAGTGATAGTTGGATGCCTTTGGTGTTTCCCCAAACACATCTCTGATAGCAATAGGTGTGAGAGCTCAAGTTGCACATAGCTCTGTGTGATAGAACCCTAGTACAGTAGCCCAGGTCAGTGATATTGAAGTCGGATAACATGGCTGAGACTATCATGACACAAGGGGGCGGTGGGCATTAAATGCAATGAGTTTCTAATGTCCTCATTTCTCCATGGTCTTATACCTATACTTAACTTTGCTTAGGAATTTCCCCAGCGTCCTGGCCAAATTCTCCCATTCACTAAACTACCACCAACAGCTTAATCTGATTCTGTAAGTCTGTTTACATCTGTGCAGATAGTCTCCTTCCCTTGCCCCCTTGTCACACCTGCAAGTGAGTCATGGCTTAGTGTGCATCTCCCAGTCACAGACTTTCAAATAAAATTGTTTTTTTTTAAATAAAATAAAATAATAAACTTACATGTGTACAGTAGCATTTTTTCAGAGCTATGCTAATTACAGTGTTTGAAATGTCAGCTATCCATTTATCCCATCTTGAGTGCATGTTACAAACTTTTGGAGTTTGCTAAAGGGGAAGCAACAGAGGACTGTGGTTAACAGGGTCAGATCAGAAGAGAGAGAGAGAGAGAGGTCATGAGCAGGGTGCAACAGAGATCTGTCTTGGCCCTCGTCCTCTAGTCAGGGGCAGGTCATGTCTCTTTGCAGATGACAGTAAGCTCTGTGGGAGGGTGGATAGTAACGAGGGAATCTGGGAAATTCAGAGTGACCTGAAAAGGCTAGAGAGGTGGTCTAAGATTTGGCAGTTGAAAGTTGATGCCAAAAAAGTGCAAGGTTATGCACCTAAGGAACAAGAATCCCATGGCAGAGTATTGGATGGTGGGATAAGACTTAACACTATGGCTGATGAATGGGATCTATGAGTTGTTATCAATGACGCCCTCAAAGCAATCTAACTCGTGCAACAAGGCCTATAATAAAACAAATAGGATGCTGGGGTGTATCAGGAAGGGTACTGGCAGCAGGAGAAAAGAGGTAATGATACCCCTTTGTAGATCTAAGGCTGCACCTGGAGTACTCTGCCCACTTCTGGAGTCCTCACCTCAGGAAAGACAAGGTCATGCTGGAGAGGGTACAGTGAAGGATGTCAAAAATGATTCAAAGCCAACACGGCATGTCTTACTAGAAGCTTCTCAAGGTACTGAACATTTACTTCCTGGTGACCAGAAGGTAAAGAGGAGATATGATAGATACCTTCAAGTTAAAAAAAGGAATAAACAAGGTGAACTGCAAGAAATTATTTAGCATGAGTAACAGTTCAAGGTCATGAGGACATGAGTGGAAACTGACAGGAGGAGGTTCAGGAGGGACATGAGGAAGTACTACTTTATAGAAAGGGTGCTGAAACTGTGGAACCATCCACCAGCTAAGGAAATGTGCACTAAAATAGTTAATGTTTCAGCATGGTCGGGACAGAGTGAAGGGTATAGGGGTTACTCGGGGTGATAGAAACTGAGAAGAAAAGAGTATGTCAATGGGGATTGCTAGGACCCTGAATGGACATGAGATGTCGGGCCTAGATATGGAACCATGGGCAGACTGGATAGACCACTGGTACTTTTTTGCTGTCATTGTCTAGATTTCTATGTTTTAATGTAGTGTAGCTCACACTGGTCATTACACATGGAAAACCGGGTATAACAGAGACACCCGACTGACCCCTGGACAGATTCAGACAGCCCATCTGTGGGCTTCCCAAGCTGCTCCTGTGGTCTTGGCTCTCTCCGAGCAGGCCACAGCTAACAGACCACCCGACTGACCCCCGGACAGATTCAGACAGCCCATCTGTGGGCTTCCCAAGCTGCTCCTGTGGCCATGGCTCTCTCCGAGCAGGCCACAGCTAACAGACCACCCGACTGACCCCGGACAGATTCAGGTACACCAGACCTCCAAACTCGTGGTTTTGAATGCCACTGTTTTGACTGGATGCCCAGTGGAGGAACCAGGCACTGACTGGCAGCTGTACTCTTGGCTGATTTTCCAACGCCTGGTGCTTCCTGGTCTCAGGAAATCTCTTTCTGTGCTTTGTTCTGGACTGATTTTTCACCCACCCCCGCCCCTCCTCCTCACAGTATTAAATAGATCCTTACTCCACCCTTCCTTAGCCTAGCAGCAGATTGGTCACTACACTGCTGCACATTTTCATGCTATTGGCCTCCCTTTCTTCAATACCTGACTTGACCCACTTTCTTACGGCCCCTTTTTAAAGCAGTCCCACCCACAGGATCCCACATTTCCTCTCAACCTTTTCTCCAGCCACTCCATCTAACTCCTCTCAATTATTGCTCTACCTGCCCTATTGTTAGGGACCTCACCCTAATTCGACTATATACCCTTTCAACTATAAACCAGCTTGCAGTTAAGCAGGCCAGCAACACCAAAAACTACCTTGAGGGTGCAACCACCTACTACTACTCGTCACTACCTCTTTTGGCATTGCTGGTACCCCACAAATCCTTTGTTCTGCAAATTTTGGACTCCCTGCTGTTCTGTCTAACCCTTTATGTGAATCCACTTTATTAACCTCACTCTCCTTCTCTCCCTCAGCCGAGAAACTGTCGCCCAGGCTCCCAGCTCCTAAGCCGCGGGATTCCGGCTACCGGGTGGTCAGCGCCCCTCTAGCCAATGCTCAAGACGCAGACACAGACCCAAGGCCCTACAAGGTACGGCAACTGCCGGAACTTTTTCGACCGCCCCCCCACCTCCGCTGATTATTAAATACAGTAGCTCCTGCCAAAATATTAGTCCACGTCCCCTGGCGCAGTGCCCCACCAATAGAGACTTAGCTCGTGATCCCCCTCTTCTCTATCCAGCCTACGGGATCCAACTCTCAGGGTCTCACCTTACTAAAACGCATAGGCTCTCCTTGGCTGTGCCTTCACCACTAAATAGCTTTAATGCTATCAAATTTGGGTCGACCTGGATCGGAAAGCTACTGATAAGCTGCATTAATCCAGCAACCCCACTGGCCCCTGGGCTAATTGAGTGGCTCCTTTTGAGGTACCATCATGTCGGGCCTATATGGCTCCTTTACTGCCCTTCTTCTGCTGATACCAGCTGCCCAGCATTGGACACCTGAACTACCATCATGTTTGGTCTACAACAGCACCTTGTGCTGTATACCACATGTCAACTTATCCTTTAATTGCCTCTGTGATTCCAAGTACCAATACCTTGAACCCTGCTCTTGGACCACACATACCAGTAGTACTTATAACACTCCCCCACCACAAGGCCCACCTCCCACCACGCAGACTTCTATCTCCTCCCCGCCTATTGTGGTAGGGGTACTAGCTCTTACTACAACAGATCAGCTCTTCTATGGTGGCTACTTTCCAGTCTCTAAAAACATCAGATCTACTAGATGGGAGAAAGGCAGGAATTACAAGCTTATAATTAGCGCTTAGAAAAATCCTACTTATCCTCCTGCTTTGTTCAGGCAACGTAGAACTCAACCCCTGGCCCCCAGAAGCTATTGCTTTGCCAGCAGAACTAGCAAATTTAAAAGAATAATCTTCTTGCATATTAACATAGTAGCCTCCTTAAAAGATAACCTTAATACAAACCTGGGTAAATCATACCTCTCCTGACATACTTGTGATTTCCAGAACTTGGCTTAGACCCAGCACCACTGATAGAGTAAACATACCCAACTATGCCTTGTTCAGGCTGATAGGCATGCCAGAGGAGGAGGGTAGCTATCTACGTTAAAGACAAATTTTCTGCCTCCTGCTTATCCTCGGCATCTGTCGCCAGCGAATTCAAATGCCTAATTCTCAAAGTGGAAATTACACAGACTACTGTACTCTGCGTAATAGGATGCTACAGACCAGCGTCTGCTGGCCTACAGCTTTGTCATATCTAAGTGACAAGTTGGGACAGGGGCTGCCAGAAACTATTATTTTAGGAGACCTCAACTTTGACTGGCTCTCTAACACAGCTGCCCCCCTTGCATCCTTCTGTGATGAACATGGGCTGACGCAACTTATTACTGAACCAACATGCCCAAACGTGAAGAACCCCAGTAAAAGTACACTTTTGGATGTGCTAATGGTGAGCAAACCTCATCTTTTCTCCCACGCTGATATCTTCTTCTCAGACGCCAGTGACCATTGTTTTATTGCAGGAGTAAGATCCACCAACAACCCAGCACCCATCAGCAAGTTCTCTATGTAGAGATCCAGGCGCAACTTCAATGAACATGCCTACCTAAATGAGCTTAAGTACTCCCCTGAGTGGCAAGATTTCTACCTGGCCAAAACGGTTACGTCAGCTTACAATATCTTCCACAACATTCTATCAAGGGCCCTTAATAAGTATGCTCCCCTTATTAAAGTTCGAACTAGGACCAAAACCAGTAAATGGTTCACCCTCAGATCAAGTCCTTGCTACTAGAAAGAAATAAGCTCTGGAAAAAAGCACGCAGACTGAACACTGCAGAGGATTGGAACCAGTTCAGGAGACTACGAAATTTATGTACCAAAACAATCAGAGAATCGAAGGCCACCTTCTTCAAATCCGAACTCGAGTCTGCCACGAAGAGCCCAATCAAGCTCTGGAACACAATCAGTGATCTGCTAGGCCACTCCCCAGGAAATTCACTCCCGACCAAGATTACCTCTCTATAACCGAAAAGATGGATATACTTGACGCATTCAATAACCACTTTGCTACTGCAGGCATGGCATTTGATAACTCCCCTGCAAACATATTTCACTCCCAGACTGCCAGCCAACTGCCTGAAACTCCGATAGCTTCGCCGCCTTTCTCACTTCAACCTGCCACACTGAAAGAGGTAGAGGACCTCTTGCTTCAGTTGGGTACTAGAAAAAGTGCTGGGGCCGACTCCCTTGACCCTTACTTCCTAAAAATTGCCTACCACATACTAGCAATCCCGACAACCACCTTTAACTTATCCATGTCTCAGGGCACCTTACCACCTATATGGAAGACAGCACTGTCATACCACTGTTCAAATCAGGTGACGTGGCGATCTCAATAACTACAGGCCAATTTCCCTCCTTCGGTCCTGTCAAGCTCCTAGAGAAAATTGTAAATCACAGCTGAGGACTCACCTTGAGTCTAGGGAACTGCTAAATCCTATGCAGTCCGGTTCAGAGCTAAACATAGCACTATCTCAGCCCTCGCCAAAGTTACTAACGACTGGCAGCGTAATCTTGAGAGCAAAACTTTATTTGTGCTGTTTTTCCTTGATCTAAGCAAGGCTTCCGACACCATCGACCATAGTCTGCTCCTCTCCAGCCCTTCAAACCATAGGTGTGGACCCCTCTCTCTGCGTTGGTTCACTGACTATCTTACAGGGCGCCTTCAACAAGTTAAAGCCGAAGGGCCTGTCCCCTTAAAAACTCTGCAAAGAGGTACCTCGAGGTTCTATATTAGGGCCCTTACTTTTTGCAATCTACATTAATAACATTGACTACTGTATAAAGAAGCCAACATCCATCTGTTTGCAGATGATACAGTTCTCTACGTGAGTCGCCCAACACCTGAAGCTGCCTGCAATGACCTACAGTCAGAATTCAACCTTTTGCAAAGCCAACTCCTCCAAAAAAAGCTACTCCTTAATGCCAAAAAAACTAAAGCGATGGTCCTCTCTCCTTTTATCCGTACAGCTAACCCTGTGTCCAGTGGGACAGTTCCCCAAATTACCACAGTTCTAGGTGAAAAACTAGAATTTGTTACAAAAATTCAAGTATCTGGGAGTTTGGATAGACCAAAGACTCTCCTTCATTGAACATATCGAGGACTTGCTAAAACAACTTCGGCAAAGGCTTGGACTGTTTTTTAGAATCAGCCAATTTCTCACCAGAGATGCCAAGAAACAACTGGTCCAATCCATTTTCCTATCATTGGTTGATTACGCTGACTTCCTCTACAGCCAATGCCCCAACTCTTACATGGCTAAACTGGACACACTCTACCATCAAGCACTGAGGTTTATAATGGGACTCCCTTTCGGCACACATCACTGCACCCTATATGCGGCAGTGGGATGGACATCACTAAAGTTCAGGCGCCACAAAAGCATGCGCTCTCTGGACCTATAGAGTCATCTCTAATAAGCTGCCTTTACTATATCTCCTGCTGTCTTCCCTGAGTATAATTGGGAAACACGTTGCTAATAGTTACTCAGCTATTACACTTAAAGTACCCAAAGCAAAATCCCGCCCGGCAGGGCAGCCATAAGCTTTGTGCTACCTACCTTATGGAACGATCTACAAAAAACCCTCAAATTAAGCACTCTAATCGGTATAAATGCTTTCAAGATGCTTTATTTCCATACAATCAGAGAAGTATGTAAACTGCTTCACCCACTCAGACCCAGTACCGTGTGTCTGCACTGGTATATAGCCACGCCCAGACCCGATTTTAAGTACTGACCCCCAGCTTGCTCCTCACCAGCCTAATTGTTCTCTCTTATCCCTGTCTTATCAACACTAGGCCCATCCATCCCTTATTCTTCCTTTCCCAACCTCGGATAGGAGCTCACTACCCTGGGTTGTGACATCCTAATATCTCATGCTTTATAGCATTCAATCCGGGGCTCACACATACTCCTTTTCTCCATCCACCTTCTCTACATCCAGCTTTACCAACTCCTTTCTGTGCACCGTGCCCTCCTAGCCTTTCTCCCCTACTTCCCTCCCTCTCTTCCCCCCTACCTTCACCTCTACCTGGTGTATATTTTTATTTTTATTTTTTTCTTCCGTTACTTCCTCCTGCAACCTTACATAACCTGCTTTATCTTCCTATAGACACTTCTATGTATGTAAATACCGTGTAATCTGTATAATATCTGTATAATTCTATGTACATATGAACTTCTTTTTCTTCCTCTCTGTAAGAAGCATTATCTGTATTGCCTTGTAAATACCTGTGTTGACCTATATATACAATTGTTCATGCTCCACCCAGGTCCATCTTGCAAATGAGCTTCTGCTCAACGATGAACGCCTGGTTAAATAAAGACTTGATTGATTGCTTGATTGATTGATTGACACAGAATTATACACATGCTTTTCTTTGGATAATAAGAGATCACACTAATAGTATTGTAAAAAATGGATATGCAATGGTTAGCTGTTGCATCTGTGACTTATATACAAAAGTGCTGTTTGACCTCAAATAATTTCACGAGGTGTCCGAGGTCAAAAGCAGCACGAGTAGGGGGCGTGGCTTTGCCTTTGACCAAGATGGCAGCATAATCACCTAGCTCCTAAACTGTGGACTGTATCCTAAATAATCCTGCACTAAGGGGACGGTTGCAACTTTCAGAAGACACAGGAATTAGAAGAGGGACTTACTTGCTACAGCACGCAGTCCTCATTTTCTTCTTACCTAGGCAGCAAAGTGAATTCAGGAGCATCTCCTTGTTCTGCGGCTTATAGGATGGCTTCCTCCTCTCCTCCTCTGACTGAATCTTCCAAAATGGAATCAATGTTTAACCAGCTGATGGCACAAATGACTCAAATGCCTGGGAGATTTTGGCGGCGAGCTTCAGGAAGTTACACACTATTGAGACTAGGCTGTTTCATACAGAACGACATCTTAAGGCTCATGATTCAGCCCTGCAAGACCTCACTACCACTACTGGGGAACAGGCCCATCTAATACACCTATTACAAGAAAAGGTGGATGATTTAGAAAATCACAGTTGCCGCAATAACTTGTGTTTTCTTGGCTTCCCTGAGGGGGGCAAGCAGTGAGATACAGCTCAATTTCTTCAAGATGTCCTACCATAGATCCTTAACCTACCACCCACAACTGTCCTGCAAATTGAGTGAGCACATTGCACGCTGGCCTCCCCACCGAAACCAGGGGACCGCCCATGAACAATTTTGGCCCACTTTCTAGACTATCGGCAGAAAGAGATGATTGTCATGGTTGTTAGAACAAAAGGATCCATTACCTGGAATGTCAACTGCATACAAGTCTACCAGGACTACTCCAGGGAGCTTAATGTGTGAATGTGTGGCACAAAGCTTATACAGAGTGCTGGAGGATCCTTCACGCACACAACATCTTCTCCCTCTGGTATCTGGCAACCACGAGGGTGATCATCAACGGGGCTCCCATCTTCTTCTCCTTTCCCGAGAGCCTCATGGACTACCTACGGAGGGAGTTCCCCAAAGACTTTCAGGACCCTGACTCCTGTAAAGCACCCTGTGGAGCCTCTGATGCTCCAAATTGCATGGTAACTTTCCCAAGCTCGCCACTGAAATCTTCCAGGCCATTGGTTTATGGATTTGAGGCTTCTCATCACTCAAGGGCCAAAAGGCACCAGTCACCACAACGACATGAAAAACGGCAGCCCCCAACCACCAGACAGCAGGAAGAATCGGCCCCAGTGACTGAGGTTACAGCTCTATCCCAATTTCATTCCCTTAATATATTTGCTCCTCTGTTAAACCTGCCAGAAGACTCCCCTCAGGAAGAAAATCTACCGAACCCCCGGCACCAGCACAAAAGAAGAATTAATAGGCTGAAATAGTGGCAGCAGAACCCCCACCTTCCCCTAATCAGCCCCAGTGGTAGGTGCAAAGAGTAGGAGTAGCAAAGATCTCGCCCTCTTCACAGACAACTGAGGCGCCACCCTGAACAAGTCTTCGAAGAAAGTGGACTACATTCTTCTTTTTTGGCCATTTCTCCCATATGGGGTGAATATGGGGGTCAGAACCTCAATAGGAAGCAATGCTTCTCTTGATTTGATCAGAGTTGAAGCTCTGGCAGGAACTGGGGACTTTCAGGCTGATATCTTTTCCCTGGGCCGAACTAACAGAAACTGCAGGATCTAGTCTCCGGCCTGCTGGCGTTTTGCTTACCGGCTCAGACCCTAAGGATTAACACCTACCAGACTCTAATAGTGTTTGTTGTTAATATTCATCTGCTTTCTGTTTTGCATTTAGTTTCCTCATTTTTTTCCTGCCTGTACTGTTAATATGCAGGCCCATAAGGGCCCCATTTTCTTTCGTGTTCCTACGGGTTTCTGTAGCTGTTACCATCCGGATAACTCAGGGCGGTAGATCTGCACTGCTACCCCTCAGTCATCGTTTCTCTACAATGCTGGATATCTACCTGTACCCCTTTCTTTAGGGCCGAATACATGGACCTAATGTTTGCCTTTTATTGATATGGGCATTCTCCTCCACCCTCTTAAGACCCAGGGTTCATATGAACCCCTAGTGTTCTGCCTTTGAGAATCTCTTTAGGGCTCTGTTTGGAGGGTGGACAGGAACTTTTATGGCTGCCCTGGTGGCTCCCTGTCTTCCTGCTTTTCCCAGGGCCCTTCTCAAGGGCCACTATACTAGCCCATTATCAGCGGGCGTGCCCTCACTCACCACTCGACACCGGAGTGCAACTCCCTAAACTCATCAGCTGGCTGCAGACAGCATCTCTCCCTCTGCCTTCCATTTAGATTTGTAGACAACCCCTTTAGGTTTACCCCTAAATCCAATATCCCACAGGAGAAAGGAGTAACACTGGTTGCATAGTGAGTAGCTGTGGATGAGCCACTGGCACGATGTGGTGGTCCCTTCCGCGCACCCTCCCCACGAGAGAGGGATGGAGGGTCTTGGCAGTTTTTATGCAGGTCTAACCATCCTCCTCTGGTACCTGCTTGCGTATTGCTTGCTAAAATTGTATATAGTTTGTTCTTTCAGGCTGTTTGCCTGATTTATTATTGCATATAGGGTGGTGACTGGGTATCTCACAGGTTTTTTTTTTTTTGATGTTTGCATGGTCTGCTTACACTGGGTGGCTGGGTGCCTTCCAGGTTTTCTTGTGGATAGGGACAATGGATCCCTCAGCCTCTGTTACTGTTTGGTCCATAATTCTGCTTTGCACTTCTTTTGCCTTCAGGGATCATGGGAAATTTTCATGCTTATTCCTGGAACGTACGGGACTTAAACATCCCGGTAAAATGTAAACAGGTATTGTCTCATCTGAAGAGGCTGAGGGCCACTTTGGCCTTCCTTCAAGAAACCAAGTTTACTAAACAGGACCACTCTAAGTTGGCTAGAGACTAGGTGGGGCAGGTCTTCTCCTCTTCCTCCACCTCTAAGAAGAGAGGAGTTGCAATACTCCTCCATAAGTCCCATGAGTGACCCCCTACTCAAGTCTGAACAGACCCTCATAGTAGATGGGTGCTAGCATCTATGAGTAACCCAGAAGGCCCCTTACTCCTCAGTTGTGTGAATGCCCCAAATGAGGATAACCTTTCCTTCTTCCACACTTTGGCTCAAGAGGTGAGCTCCCTTACTCCCCACCCCACGTTCACTATCCTGGGTGAAGACTTTAATCTTGTTCTGGTCCCCCAGATGGACCGTAGTGCCCTTTCCCCAGTACAGCACCCTAACAGCCATCAGGCACTATAACAGATGATGGCTGATGCAGGTCTCACAGACATCTGGAAAACTTTTCATCCAAAACTGAAGGACTATTCCTTCATGTCCTCTGTGCATGGATCCTATAGCTGACTGGATTTTTGGCTGGTGTCGGTGGACATCTGCCATGCTGCAGTCAGCTCAGAGATCTTACCTAAAGTCATATCGGATCATGCTCCAGTGCACCTACATATTCTATTGGGCCTGCCTCTCTCAAAGTCAAACACGTGGAAACTGGATCCCCTTCTTATTAAGGATCCAGAATTTATTGATTGGGTAATCTCAGAGACTGCCTTATTCCTTGAAGAGAACTCCTCTCAAGATACCTTCCCAGGAGTCATGTGGGAGGCTTTCAAGGCCACCCTGCAAGGTACTATTATAGGGTTTGCATATAGGCACTGGAAGAAGCGGGAGCATCTGCTGGTATCCCTGGAAGCCAAGTTACAGACTCTAGAAACTGAGGCTAAACAGACCACTCATTTACAATCTACATCCCCACTGAGCAAGGAACTGTTGGCCACTCGCATGGAGATTAATGACCTGCTAACTCGTAAGGTGGAAGTCTCAACACTGAGGCTGCGGCACCAGTATTTGGAAGGGAGGGAGAAAGCGGGCAAACTCTTAGCCTACCACCTGCATAAACAGCAGGTGGAATGCCAAATCTCTAGCCTCAGAGACCAGGCTGGAGTAACCCATACTGACTCCAAACTCATAAATGCCATCATGCAGCAGTACTATTCAGAGCTCTGTTCCTCCACCACAATCCAGAATGCTGAAGTGGTTGAGCCCTTTCTCACTTCTTTACAACTCCCTACCCTCCAGCCATCTCAGGCAGCAAACTTGGATCATCCAATTACATCAGACGAGGTGGTGCTGGCTCTTAAGGCTTTAAATTCGGGTAAGGCAGACACTGGCCCCCCCAGATCTCCCCCTCCTCTCTCAGGTCTATAATGAAGCCCTGAGCACCGGCATCTTCCCACCCTACTCTCTGAGAAGCAGTTATTACCGTTTTCCCTAAAGAGGGTAAAACCCCTACCCTTCCCTCAAGCTATCACCCAATATCATTAATTAACATGGACAGCAAAATCTTTGCTAAAATTCTTGCCACTAGGCTTAGTCCGCTTCTCCCCTCTCTCATACACCCCTCACAGGTGTGTTTTTTTCCAGGATGTCTTAGTCGGGATCATATCAGATCATTGGTCAGTATCATCCACCAGGTAAAGCTCTTCTCAACTCCAGCAGCAGCAGTTGCGGTCGACTTCAAAAAAGTGTTTCATTCTCTAGAATGGGATTACCTGGGGAAGGTGTTGCACCGCTTTGGTTTCGGGGCTCCCTTCTGGAACTGGGTGGTGGCACTATACCAACAACCCACGGCCAGAGTTCAGGCCAATGCAGCGGTCTACAGCCCCTTACAGTTAGGCAGAGGCACAAGTCAAGGCTGCCCTCTGTCCCTTCTGTTGTTCATCTTAGTGGTTGAGCCTCCAGCAGCTGCTATTAAGCAACACCCAGACATCCATGGGATCACCACTGGGGCGCGCACACTTGCTACGCTTATGTATGTTGATGATGTTCTGGTCACAGTCACAGATGTCAGCGTAGCACTTGCTGTGCTCCTCCATCTCTTAGCAGACTTTGCAAAACTGTCTGGCCTGCAGATGAATAAAGCCAAAACTGAGCTGCTCCCTCTCAACCTGACTTGCACTCAAAGAACAGCTGCTCCTCTGGGACTCAAATGGGCCTTGAAATCTCTGGTATATGTGGGTATTCATATCGCCTCAGACCTCTCTAAAATCTGGAATCTCAATATGACCCCACTAATAGCCAATATTAGAACGGATCTAGACTGGTGGAAAATGCTTCACCTTTCATTGCCAGGTAAAATAGGCACTCTTAAAATGATTATAGCTCCCAAACTTCTATACCCACTCTCTCATATTCCCCTGGCTCCTCCTGCTAAATGGCTGCACAATATAGACTGCCTGGTAGGGAATTTCATTTGGGAATCCAAAAAACCCAGGTATAGCAGAGACAAACTTTGCTCCCACTGAAAGGACGGTGGATGGGGTCTCCTGTGGTTTGAGGGGTATACATGGGCATACTCCATGGCACAATCCCTAAAGTGGTTCCCCCCATCTCTCCCAATGCACCACAGTGGCTCCATATGGAGAAATTTATTGCTCGGGTACATACTCTTCCATTGCTAATATACAACCCCCTACCTAAACACTTATGGACCCATCCTACCATTGCACCGGCGATCCAGATTTGGAACAAGACGCACACCAGGATCAAAGCTAACCACAGGCCCTGTCTCTATGCCCCTATTTTCAATAATAAACATATAGTAGTGGAGCACAAGCCCATCAACTGGCCTCAATGGGAGCACACTGGTATTCGGTTCCTAACCGATGTCATGGATGAGACTGGACAGGGGATGCAATCCTTTCAAGCTCTTGCAGAAATGAGAGGCTTGGGCAAGAAAGATTTTTGGAGATATCTGCAACTGTGCAGGCCCTTGGCCGATTTCCTGAAATTTATTCAGACCAGCTCGGCCGCCTCTCAAAAGTTATCTTCCTGGCTTAAGCTCTCGAGGGGCCAAGCCAGCACAGTTTATTCTGTGATACGGGAGAGCTGCCCCTTACAATCTGGAGAATCAAAACAGAGGTGGGAGCGGGCACTAAAACTAAAGCTAGATGACACTTAGTGGGCTCTCCGCTGGAAAAATGCACACTCAAATTATCCAGATGCTCGCAGCAGACTCATTCAGAACAAATTGCTGCACCATTGGTATAGAACACCAGATATACTGCACAAATTTAAGCTACTGGACAACAATCTATTCTGGAGGTGGCAAGGTGACACTGGGGACCTGTGCAATTTTATATGGCATTGCTCTCTGTTAGTCCCCTTCAGGCAATCAGCAAGTCAAGTCGCTACTCAGACCCTAAGTGTTACAATCACACTGGATCCCTTGATCTGACTCCTGGGCCAGCCCACCCAAGGAACCCTCCTTAAAGCCCACCAACTCTGATGGCTAGATCTTCTTGGTATTTCAGCAAAATGCCTTATACTGTGCCAGTGGATGTCAACTGCAGTTCCCTCTATCTCAGAACTGCTACAGGCCCTCGCACAACTGGTTTCCCCTTGACCAAATATCCCACAATATAGTCAACAAACTTGCAGCATACACTATTTGTTGGACCCCCTTTATGGCTTATCTGAAACCTAAGACAGGGATAGGGTGAGCATGTACGTGGTCTCTGTTATGGCTTTTCTCCATGGATAATACCTGGTGTATTGCTCCCAGATGTAAGCTTAGTTTGGGTTACCACGTAAATGTGAATTTATCTATACCAGTTAAAATGCTTTAGAAATATATGATGTGTACCAACATAGATACCTGGTCGTGAATTATTATTTTCTTTTTTTTCTTTTCTAGTTTTTTTTTTTGTTTATGAGTTTGTTTTCTTTGGTTGCCTTCACGTACATGATGCACATTTCTAACTTTTTGATATTAATGCAATGATCCTTCCATGCTACAGATGTGTGTCATCTTTGTTTGTTTGTGGTTGTTATGGCTGTATTAAATAAGAAATACTTCAATAAAAACTACTAACAAAAAAAAAAGCAGCACGAGTGTATATAAATCATGTATATAATAGCCTCACCATTGCATATTCGATTTATGCACTAGGTACTAGTTATAGTGGTGGAGTCCAATTGGTTTATATGTAGTTTAATTTTTTTTTAAATACATTCATGTGGACTTTTTATGCTTTTCCTGTGTTGTTGTTTTGGTCACCTGGACATCCTGACAGTGCTTATGTCTCTAGAGTGTGTTTTGATTGGTGCCAGTTGCATGTGGGTAAGCTGGAGAGTCTCATAAACATGGCGGCTTCATTTCTCATTTAGAAAGAGAGTAGTTATGGTGTTTATGTTTTATATCTCATTGTGATCTGCATACCTTGCCTGTAAGATGTTACCCTATGCTTGAAAAGTTTGTATCTTACAACATTGTATACTGTATTCTATAAATTCTACTGTTGTGAACTATGTAACTATAACCAGGTCCATCTTGAAAATGAGTTCTTCTCAACAATGCTTCACCTGGTTAAATAAAGATTGATTGATTGATGTTTTGAGCAACAGAAAGGTAGACTATTATATTTAGATTCAATAATTTATTTGGCTGACTCTGTCTTTGAAGGGAACGGTTGAGTATGGGAGCAGGAGGACAGTTTGATGTACGATGTGGAGATTACAGCAGCAGGGATTGCAGCAGCAGGGATTACAGCAGCAGGATCAGAGAGGAGCAGGACATGCTAGCATTTCAGAGGATGCGCTTGACAGAGTAGGACAAAATAAACGTTGTTTTCTTTAAGAGTAGACTGCAGTATAAATTAGCAGGCTGATGTTGGAGCGCTCTGCTGAGTGGGAGCTGGGAGCAGAAAGCAAAGAACTGGCAGTGGGCAGTCCAGATGAGGTGGGCTGTCAGTGCGACTGTGGTGCAGAAAGAAAGAGTTGTTTGTTTACTATTATTTTTTTAGCAGTTTGGAGTGGATACTAATTAAAAAGAAGAACCAGATGGGAGGAGAGCTATCTGCACTGTTCTGTGTGCAGCTATAGAATTAAGGTACTTTTGTTTTCAGATGGAGGTAGTGCTGGCTGGCAGAGTTGGGGGGTTATGACGTGTCTACTGTGTAGATCAACATCTGATGACATGTTTACTATGTGTATAGATGTAAAATTTACATCTATACACATGTAGACATGCCATCAGCCGTTTACCACATGATAGCACTATTTATCAGTGGAGATTTATCTCTTCCCTTATACAGTAGTAAATAAAAAAATCTCTTCTTACTTGCTGTAAAGGTTTTCCCCAAAGGGTTGCAGAAGGGTGGCCATCAGCTGCATCACTACTCACCCTGACCATCACTCACCTCCCTGACCCTACCAGAGAGTGCCATGTAGATTGCCCTCACCAGCAGGCCCAGAAGTGGGATGGCCATTCTGCCACCCCAGTGCAGACATATCCAGATTTCTGGCAGTTGGGAGGATGTGCTGATCAAAGGAGAGTGGTCATGGCTTCAGGAAGCCCACCTTAGCCACTTTTCCTTTTTTTAGCAACTCCCCAAAGCTGGGTCTCGCACATTGTTGCATGCGTGTGGAGATTTACACACATCATCAAAGTCCCTCAACTAACTCCCTACTATGCTGCTATCATCCAGTCCTACTGCCAGGTCTCCCCCTCATGGCAGTCATGCGATGGAGCCAACAACCCTCCCTCATAAACATAAAATATATATTTTAAGCATTAACTGGCATAAGAAAAAGGCTTACAAAAGTTTATCTCTTCCTGCCTGCTGGGAATGCATTTCAATAAATAAACAAATAAAGAAACCTACAAACAGATAGCTCCTCCTATGTTTGCAAATCAGGCTCCCTTTCAGTATGCTTTACATCTCAATGTTTTCTCAGATTGATGAACCTCAAATGAAAAGGGAACTTCTGAAGCTCATGAGGAATTAATGTTTTATAAATAAAGAGACAAACCTGTTTGCTGTTGAGGCTAAGGAAATGTAAACACACTGATTATCAGTTAAAATCAGCAATGAAATAGGGAGAACAGGACATAAATACTCTATTATTGTCAAATAAAACCTTGGCTCAGAGCTGAACCATACAGTAGGAACGGATGAAGAAGTGACAGAAACTGCAGTCACCCCCAGGTAGGAAAGTGAAAAATAACTAATGAGAGGTAACAGCTTTATTGTAATGAACAGCCAAAGAGATAGACAGAGGAAACAGTTTGTTCTTTTGAACCCAAACATTGCCAACTCTGTGTTCATTGATTTATTTGAAACATGTTTCACTTAATGCACAACTGTTGTCTAAGAAAGGCTGGTTTCCTGTTCCAGCCTAGTAGAAAGGAATGAATGGCAGAAAATGGGGGGGGAAACACGGCAAATACAGTAGATAAGGACTGATAATAATGATTTAAAATGTAATAAGGTTAAAAGTTAAGCATTTCTGACCAGTGATATTTGTACTGGAACAATGTGTGGTGCTGTGATTAGTTTCCACCAATCACTGCACTGGATTTTCTCAATCTTTTTTTATATATTTTTATAACATCTTTCATTCACAGCATATCACTATAACAAAACAGGAAATTCACTGTACAAAATAATAATGGGGAAAACAGAGTTGGCTTGGATAATGCATTATATTACAGCCCAGACAGAATGAGGAGTGTGCGTTCAACAATTAACATTTTGCGTCCAGTTAAGGTCGTCCTAGTTGGGTCAGTGGGATGGTTGGTAAATAACAATTAATGCACTGAAAAAAATGATAAAAGAATATTAAACAGAAGTTAAAAAGAGAGGATAAGATGGCAGGGACTTCAGAGAGAGAGACGTAGGCTGCTTCAGTCACACCACTAGATAAAACTCTAAGATCAACAGTAACAATATAATGGCAGTAATAACAGTAATATTAACTGTAATTATACAATGGCTTTAAAAATCTAATACTCCTATTGGCTGGCTGGCACCTTCAAACCATGGTAAATTCCAGCATTACCCATGGGAAGAGGTGCCAGCTAGCTGCACACATAGCCCCCCAAGTGGCAGTATCAATGCAGTCACGCAAAAATAGGCTTTAGCTCTGCCATCTTGCTTGTCACTGACCCAATATACTGTTCACATACCCTTCTTTGCAATATGCTCAAGGTAGTGGATAGATTCAGATATCTGGGCTTCCTACTTGAGTCTCATCTTTCCTTCATCTCACATAGAGGTGCTGATCAATAAACTGAAGCTAAGGCTATGCTCCTTCTTCAGAAACAAAACTCTGCTCTCCTGAACCACTAGACTGAGATTAGTCTAGGCCACCTTTCTGCCTCTCCTGGATTATGAAGATATCCTATATAGTAACTGTTCAACCACCTACCTCAAAAAATTAGACACACTATACCACCATGCTATACGCCTTATTACCAGTGCACCAGCCAGAACCCATCACTAATTCCTGTACGAAGAGGTGAGCTGAACCTCCCTGGCTACTAGCAGACTTGTGCATACCTGTATCTGGGTTTACAAAGCTTTCTTAAACAAATTGCCTCCTTATATTGCCACTCTCCTCTAGCACTCTCAGAACTCATATGCCCTAAGAAGAATGCATGTATTTCCCTAGAAGTGTCAAAAATTTGTAAACACTATGGCAAAGCAGCCATTAGTTACTGTATGTACTTCAAACTATCTGGAATACACTTCAATCAGCTTTAAAGCTCCAAGCCCTAATACCATTAAATACATTCAAAACACTCATTAAGAAGCTTACTACTGATACCTGCCTCTGCTACTAATCTTGTACCCCACCCTCCACTATCCATTATTCTGTCTCATTTCTTATTTTTTACACTATGATATAAAATGTATTTGGTCTGAATTCCATGTGAATGCAACATTGCACATACTGTATATACCTATTGTTGAAACTGCCATTCTATTATATATTATGGCCTGGATATTCAAAAGGGTTGCGCCATGTGCAACAGGGTTGCGCATGCGCAAGTCCAAAATCGCCATTCTGCGATGTTCAGCAGGAGGCTTGATTACGCCACTGGCATCAGGTTGCGCAAAGAGCAATGCAAATGAATGCATGCTCAACAGGAGGGGGAGGATCCATGCATAACCTGTGCTACCCGATATTCAGTCGGGTTGTGCAGAGTTGTGCATGCGCAACCCCCAACTTGCGCCTGCACAACCTTGAGCCCAAAAAAAAAGGCTTAAGTTGAGGGCCACCCACAGGTGAGCTGCTGCATTGCAGGGCACAACACAGCAGCTGCCACCCCTGGCTGGCCCCCAACTCTTTCCCTGTGCCCCCACCAGCCCGATCCCGGCATAGTGTAACAGACTCCCCCCACCCACACATCTCCCACAGCCCGATCGCAGGGCAGTACAGGTACATGTAACACCCCCATATCCCGCCCGATCGCGGGCATAATGTGTATGAACCTCCCAGTGCCCGATCACGGGCAGAATGTAACCCCCAACCCAAATATCTCCCTGGTGGTCCAGTGGACGTAAAGCCCGATCGCAGGCAGTACAGGTACATATAACACCCCCCATATCCTGAAGCCCGATCGCGGGCATAGTAATATATGAACCCCCCAGTGCCGATTGGGCGAAGTCAACCCCAACCCAAATATCTCCCTGGTGGTCAGTGGACTGTAAAGCCCGATCGCGGGCAGAATCATCACAAACCCCCAACATCTCCCTGGTGTCTAGTGTCCCCCCACCCACGAAGCCCCTCCACCCGCTCCCCACAGCCGGTGAATGGCATACAAATGGAGCCATAAATAGATGCAAATGGCCCCCTCGCCTTGCATAAATTATGGCCCCATTTGCATGTCACCTTTGAATATGTCGGAAATTTGCGCATGGCGCAATGGTACTTGCGCCACCGCAAGTTTAATGCTCATCTCTGGCAACTTGCGGTGGCGCAAGTTCCACTGCGCCATGCGCAAGTGCTGTGGCTGGGGAGTGATATTCAAAGGAGTTGCGCAATAGCGCAACTCCTTTGAATATCACCCCGGCCCCACCCCTGCGCAACTATTTTGAGCAGCGCAAGGGCTTGCGCCTCAGAATGGTGCAGTTTGAATATCCAGGCCTATGTGTCTTCATTTTATTTTTTTGTTTTGTATTTTGCAACATGCCTTATCTTTATCACTGCTTGTACAAGGGACCTCCTTGCAAATGAGCTTGATCAATGGATTTTATCAAAGTCAAAGTCATTTTTATTTCTATAAAGCACTTTTCACAATATCAAAGCACTTGTACATAACCATAGACATACTAAGATTGAAATAAAACAGTAATCAATTAAAATCAGTAATGTTCTGAGTTAAAACACATCTAAGAAGGCTGATTCAAACAAATATGTTTTTAAGACAGCCTTGAAGGTCTCAATGGACAGGCACTCTCTAATCTGATGAGGTAGAGCATTCCACAGGGTCGGGGCCATATATGCAAGAGATCTCGGCCCCAAGGTCTTCAAACAGACCCTGGTTACCTCTAGCAATCCCTCATCAGTAGAACAGAGTGGGCAGAGGGGGCAGTACAGATGCAGGAGGTCTTGCAAATAAAGCAGTCCCTGTCCATGTAGGGCCTTATAGTCAGAAAACTGACATTGAAGGTGTTCCTCCACCACACTGGCTGCCAGTGCAGTTTGAGGAGTACAGGCATGACATGGCTAGATCAAGATAAGCCCATTAGCAGCCTGGCTGCAGCATTCTGTACCAGATGCAGTCAGCGGATGTCCACCCCTGGGAGCCCCAGGTAGAGAACGTTGCAGTAGTAAAGGCAGAAGGTCACAAAGGCATGGACTACAGCAGGAAGGTCATCAGTCGGAAGAAGATGTTTTATCCAGGTGATATTCGGCAGATGATAAAATGTGGCCTTGAAGATGGCTGACACCTGTAATTTAAGCGTCAGCTTGCCATCAAAAATAACACCCAGATTCTACACTCATTCAAAGGACCTTTGCTGCCTGCCCCAGAACAAGCCAGAGGGCTGAACAGCCAAAGGCTCCTCTACCTGATGACCAGGGTCCACAACCAACACCTCAGTCTTATCCAGGTTTAACCTCAACCAGCTGGCACTCATACAGTCCTGAATCTCAGAGAGGCAGCTTTTAAAGTCTATGACAGCATCATCCTGCTTGGGTTCAAAGGACAGTTATAGTTGGGTGTCATTTGCATAGCAGTGAAAACTCAGCCCTTACCACCTTATAATGACTCCCACCGGCAGCATATACACTGTGAACAACATGAGGGACAGCACAAAGCCCTGCAACACCCCACAGGTCAGGGGGAAAGGGGCCAAGGAAAAATAAAATGACACCACTCTCTGAGTCCTGCCTGTAAGAAAAGAATGGAACCATTTGAGGACCATGCCAGACAGTCCACAGATCAACCGCAAGCACTCCAGTAGCATCCCATGGTCCATGGTGTCAAATGCTGTGAAGAAATCAAGGAGAACCAAGATCAAACATCTCTTCTGATCTCTCACCATCAAGAGGCCATTAAGTACCAAAACAAGCATCAGCTCGGTCTTATGCCTCTTCCTAAATCCAGACTGAAGAGGATTAAAGACCTTGTGGATGGTAAGATGGTCCTTGAGCTGCAATGCAACTACCTTCTCAATAACCTTACCCAGAAAGGGCAGGTTAGAGACAGAGCTGTAGTTTTCAAGAGATAGTCTGGGTCAAGGGAGGGTTTCTTTAAAAGAGGGGGGTCATGATCACCTCTTTCAAGGGTCAGGGAACACCCCCTTCTCCAACAAACTTCAGACTATCTCAGCAAGGACTGGTCTGAAGACATCCACACACTCCACAAGGAGGCGGGTTGGACCAGAATCCAAAGTACAGTAAGTCAGTCACATACCCTGGAAATCTTCATAATATCAATGATCACCAGCCGGTCAAAGTCAGACCAGACAAACTGGGCACTAGCAACCTCCCACCATCCACTGCATTGCTCATTGGAGTGTACAGAGCAGATCTCCAACCTGATGGTTACAACTTTATCTGCAAAGAATTGAGCGAACTCCTCACACTTAAGCTGTGAAAAGGCTCTCTGATTCTGAAGGCAGGTTGGATTGTATAACCTGCCAACAGTACAGAAGAGCTGGGCAGGATGATTCCTTTTAGTGGCAAGTTCCCTGGATGGGAACTCTACCTTTTTACAGGATACAGCTAATTGATAGTTCCTATAGTAGGCCATCAATCTAAGTTTGTCAACCTCCATGCTGGATTTCCATCAGCAATGCTCCAGCCTTCATCTAATTCACCTCAACTTCTTCATGGTTCCATTGGACCAAGGAGACCGAAGATGAAGATTGAGTGGACGAACGGGGACAGGAGCAGTGGAGTCTATTTTCCCCGATACTACACTATTATAGTGCAGCAGCAGGTCACCTGGCTTAATGCATCCCATTGGCCTCCCCAATAGGTCAAGTTCCATCATTAGACCAGTGGGGAACACACCCCTTAATGGGTGGTTCCAGACCCTCTTCACAGGAGCAGGTCTATTGGGGGGAGCCATGAAACTAAATCCTATAGTATAGTGTGATGGTCAGACCAACCGACTGGTTCCACCACCAAATGAGAGATCTCCATCCTCAGGAGGAACACCCAGTCCAGAGAGTGACCACACTTATGGGTAGCAGTGGTAACAACCTGTGTGAAGCCCAAAGTAGTCATCAGTTGGAGAAAGTCTTGTCCAAATTGCAAAAGTTTGTTGTTGACCCAGGCATTGAAGTCACAATAAACTTGAACTTAAAATGTGAGCCTAGAATTAGGATTTACTGTTGCAAATGGGTAATCCTGTTTCACAAATAGCAGATCCTTTTTTTGTGTTACCACCTACTTGTTTTCAGTTAGCAGTGGCAACAAAATGAAATAAAAAAATAGAGCACTTTAGTAAACACTAGTGGTTGTATTTACCTAATCGGGGCCGATAGATTCAGATGCTGGGTTTAATTTTTTTACAAAAGAGTCAGAGACACATTTTCTTAACAAGCCAAAATCCTTTTTCACAAATTGCGGAAAAGGAATAAAAAAACAGGATTCTTTTTCACAATTTGCAAAAAAAAAAAAAAAAAGAACCATGGAAAATGATTCCTTCTTCACAATTTGTGATAAAGGATTCTTGCACCTCAAGAAACCACATTTCCATCTCGAAAAACATGTATAATTCCTGGTAATCTAGTGGCACCTCCTTGTTCCCCATTCACTGATCGCAGTCCCCATCTAAAAACATTGATTTCTCTGGTAGTCTAGTGGTCTCTACACCATCCTCTGATGTTCAGTCACCCTTCCTTTATTCTATAAAATATTCCTTGGTAGTCTAGTGGCCCCACCCCCTCCCACAATGTCCGATCGCTGTCCCCTAATAAAAAAATATTCTGTGGTAGTCTAGTGGTCCCAGCCCCCTCCCTGATGTCTGATCAACAGCCCCTTATTGAAAACATTATTATGTGGTAGGCTAGTTGTCCCACCCTCCTCCCTGATTTCTGATTACCCTATCACTATTGAAAGGAATATCCCCTGGTAGTTTAGTGGTTCTACCCCCTTCCCAATTACCCTGCTGATATTATTTTTTTACAGACTTCCCTGGTAGGCTTTTGGTCCCTCCCTGTCCCTGAATCCTATCCTGTGAAACAGTAAAAACATAACCCTGGTGGTCTAGAGGACCCTCCCACCCTCTCAGATACTCATCCACCACCCCGCTCCCCCAACCCGATCTTCAGCCAGAGACCAGCACAGCCCTCCTCTCACCACTGAAGCTGGCCACTGACTAAGCAGTGAATTAGTGCATACTGTATGAACAATGTTGGTGTCATTTCCTGAATTCTGCCTGAAATATGCTTTCATGGTCGGTTAGCAAAGTCATCTTTTGGGCTGGATTTCTAAATTGTCACCATATGTGTTCATGAGGCGGGGTCATAAGATGAGTATTTTGAAAATTTGAGGTCAAAATATGTTGAAATGACAAAGTTCAGTGCATATGCTGACATTTCACTACTCTCCACATTCATAATTTTCAATATTTTCACCCCAGATTTTCAGCATAGCCATTTCTTTATATCACATCATGCAAGTGACAGTGGTGTGGAATGATGTTGTGGTGGCCTGGTATTATTTTTTGGCAGACATTTGAAAATTCTCAGTCCAGTGTTCATGAGGTGGAGTAATAAGGCTATGCTGACAATCTGGTTGCTGTTTTGGCTGAAATGCTTGCACGGCAACGTACATATATGCATCTGTTGAGTGATGGGAGTACAGGACCCTCTGGGCCTTGCACTCCCACAAGCAAATAAGGCTACAATTAAACTTTAGCAAAAAGTAAGGACATTCTTGGCAAAAAACTTTGTTAATGCATCAGTCAGGGTTCCAGTGACAAAAGTTTGGAAATGTGGTGTTAGTGTTTCCAACCTAACACCACAAGATTTGGAACCCCACCCCATGCAAATCAGAGCTCCTGCCATCTCTCCAGTCACAAAAGAAGCTTTGGAACCCTACCCCATGCAGATCAATGCTCCTGCCATCTCTCCAGCCACAAAAGATGCTTTGGAACCCCTACCCTTTGCAGATCAGAGTGACTGCCATCTCTCCAGCCACAAAAGAAGCTTTTGAACCACCACCCCATGCAGATTGGAGCTCTTGCCATCTCTCCAGCTGCAAAAGAATGTATGCAGAACCTAGACATCACAGACTACACTAGACCCTGTAGCCCTCTTGCTTTAGCCCATTTTGAACTTGGCACCTTTTTACTTGTGTTCCTCCTCTGATTCTGTGAACCTTCTTAGCCTACTTTACATCTGATTTACCCTGTTTAAATATATTTTAAGCATATCTACAGAACAGCCTGCTTTAACATATGTTTAGAGAGATATGTTTAGACAGGTTAATTTCAGCTACAGAATTCATTTTTGCTGTTTAAGCATTAATTAAGGGACAGTATTGCAGCGTAACAGTTTAAAGTTAATTATTCTGAAACATAGCCCCCTTTTGTATGTGTCTCTCTTTTTCTCCTAGCCTGTAATCTGATTTATGTATTTTGTGACCATCTTCTACCCACCTTCACCTCTTAGTATTTTAACTCCCAGCTCCCTTTTCTACTTCCAGCTTTGGAACCCCCACCTCATGTAGATCAGAGCTCCTGCAGTCTCTCCAGCTGCAAAAGAAGCTACACAGAGCCCATACCTCACAGACTGCACTAGACAGTGCAGCCTCTTGCTTTAGCCCATTTTGAACTTGGCACCTTTTTACATCTGTTCCCCCTCTGATTCTGTGAACCCGCTCAGCCTGCTTTCCATCTGATTTACCCAGTTTAAATCTTTTTAAGCATATCCACAGAACAGCCTGCTTTAACATCTGTTTATGCAGTTACTCTGTTTTTTGAAAAATGTATTCCAATTATACACATATGCAGTACACAGAAGAATAAAAATGAGTGAAACAACATGTTATGAGCTGCAATCAGTTCCAACTGATTTAAAGTAAAGTAAGAAAGTAGATAGGATTGCACATACATAGAAACATAGAAACATAGACTTTGACGGCAGATAAGGACCACTTGGCCCACCCAGTCTGCCCATTTCCCTACCTACTGGATAAGCTGCAGATTCTAGTTAACCAACAGCCTATTTCCTGCAACCCACCACTATAATTGCCTTATGTCTGTCCCATGCATGTTTGAATTCCTCTACTGTTTTAGACCCCACAACCTCTCCAGGAAGGCAGTTCCATGCGTCCACCACTCTCTCCGTGAAAAATAATTTCCTCACATTACCCCTGAGCCGTCCTCCCTCTAACTTTAAATTGTGCCCCCTTGTTCTTACACATCTCTTTTTCTGAAAGATGCCCTCCTGGACTTTGTTGATTCCTTGAGGTACTTAAAAGTTTCTATCATGTCCCCCCTGTCCCTCCTTTCATCAAGGGTATACATATTAAGCTCTCTCAGTCTCTCTTCATATGGTTTCTGATGTAGACCCTGCACCATTTTAGTTGCCCTCCTCTGGACTGCTTCCATCCTGTCTATGTCCTTGCGTAGATGAGGTCTCCAAAACTGCATGCAGTACTCCAGATGGGATCTCACCAACTGTCTGTAGGTCCAAGTATCTTGTGATAAACTGGTACACCTGAGCCAAGCAAATCTCCTCATGGAGACAGATGTAGCCATGACCCTAGAATGTACACCATTCGAGACAATAGCAGCATGAAACTGGACCTTTGATGCCTCAATACCATCCACAGCCACCTTCTCCAGCTCCTTGGCCAGCTGGGGAGGGGCATTCTTAGCAAGCTCCAGAACTGTATCATACTAACATACTAAAATGCCAGCAGAAATGGACCTTTCAGTCTTTCACGTCTGTTCATTTGGTTAGCCCCCACCTTGAGAACTGACCTTGCTGCCCCCCTCGCCCTCTCAGGTTTCCCCCTTCCTAGTCCTGGATATTCTCGCTGCACTGGACTTTCCTTCCAGAACCCTTCCCCTGTACCTATCCCACCTCCTCTTAAACCCCTCCACCAGCTCCCCGGGCAGCTCATTCCATGGCCCCACCACCCTCTCAGTGAAGCAACACCTCCTCCTTTCTCCCCTGAACCCCCCCCAGCTTCCACCCATGCCCTCTACTTGCCATCCCTTCCTTCGGAGCACCCTGACTTCGCCTCCCCTATTCATCCCCCTCATGTACCTGAAGACCTCTATCATGTTCCCCTGATCGCTTCTCTCTTCCAATGTGTACATATTTAGCACCTTGAGCCTCACCTCATAGGTCCTGACCCCCAAGCCCCAGATCATTTTGGTTGCCCTCCTCTGGACCCTTTCCACACCTAATGTAGATCTCAATATCTGGTAACACATAAAGGATGGACTAACGAGGTCTTCTGCACTGTATAAAAAGAAAACCTAACTCCTAGAGTAAAAATTGCAACAATCATATACAACAGAGAGATAGGAACATAGGAACATAGGAATGTGATGACAGAAAAGGCCCACCAGGCCCACAAAGTCTGTCCATTTTGCCTAGTTATTCACTAGGACTTTACTGCAATCCTTACCCCCTCAGCAACAGATACAGCAATTACGTCAAACAATGTTGTATAGATGAGAGTTATAACTGCGTAGAGAGTCTAAGGATACCTCCTGATCAAGTAGACAGTAGAAAATCAAAATAGTCCTGCCAGCAGAGTCTAAATGCATTTAGTTGGTCTAAGGTCAAATAGGAAAGATGTTCTAAAGATGCAATTTGAGTTAAGTTATTAAGGATTTCTGCAAGTGTAGGTACTATCTGGGATTTTCAATTAGTTAAAATTAGATGTTTCACCTGCATAAATAGTATATGCAACCATCTATGTTGGTGTGTTGACAGCTTAATATCCATATTTATAACACCTAGTATAATGTATTTAGGGTCAAAAGGAATGGTGCATCTAACAATGTTAGAGGCGAAACAGTAAACAGACCACCATAATGTAGATATTGGTGTACAGAACCATAGAATATGTATTAGATCTCCCCCTGAAGAGTTACAATGCCATCAACTGTCATTAGGTACTAGTCCCAATTGATACAGAAGTGATGGAATTTTGTACCAAAGGTGAAGAATTTTATATTGAATGAGCATGCTATGAACATCTTTGAAGGCATTATGGCAGAGGGTCCAACATCCATTCTATTGAGAATCGGTTATGTTATAATGTAGCACTAAATTCCATTTGGACTTGGCTGAAAGAGATTGATTCAGTAAGGTGTCTCTGTTAAGCTTATATATTCTACTAGGCCAAGTGCAGTGTTTATCCATGAGGTGATATAAGTAGCAGAGGAAGGTTGCATAGTAATTTGCTGTAATAGTGGGGATAATGCAGATCATACTTGTAAACATTTCCAAAACTCATGTCTAGGTATGCACCATTTAGCTTGTAAGCCAGTAAAGGAGATTCATGTGCTCATATCGCTGACTAAGATGTCACCAGAAACATTATATTTTTGCACTTCAATGAGTTGCAAAACAGTGGCTGACCGTCAAGTATAATATTATGATTCCCCCAGATAGGAGTATAGAAAGCAGGAGCGGGATTGGTTTTCAGCCATTTATGCAGCTTAAGCCAGTAGTAGACTGACGGGGCAATAGTAGGATGTTTTCTTAAGTTTTTAGTCTGGGCATTAAATATAAAGCTAGTAGGGATCTTGCCTGGGCTCAGGGAAGCATCCATGTCTACCCAAAAAGGAGTTTCACCATTGGACTTAATGAACCATTTAATGGTTTGGGAAGCTCAAAAGGTCCAAAGATATGCCAAGAACCAGGGAAGTCCAAATTCATCTCTAGATCAGTGAGCTCATAAATTAAATTCAGCTGGACCTTGGGATGCATCCCTTCCAGATAAAATCCCCTACTAATTTGTCTATTTTGGACAAAAGAGATGGGGGTAATGCTAGCGGAATGTTAGAAAATAAGGAAAGTATTTTTGGTGCAATAGTCATTTTTATTGTAGCTGTTTTGCCAACTATAGATAGATTAAGGGTTTTCCATCTATCTAAAATTGTTTTAATGTCAGTAAACAAAGGGGAAGATGTGCTTCCAAAATCTTAGCAATGTTAGACAGGATCTTAATCCCTAAATATGAAATATCTTGTGAAGTCACTTGAACCCTAGGGGATTGTTCATATAGGGATTACAAAACATGTTTAAGGCAGTACCTCAGTTTTTTATAATTCACCACCAGCCCAAATAAACCAGTAAACATATTTTGCAATTGTATAAGAAGTTGTGCAGTGGATTCTAGATGTTCAAGTAGAATTAGTGGATCATCCGCATAGGGCAATGAGGTATACTGTGTATTACCGATAGAGGTACTTCTAATCTCATTAGTTTGGCAGAGAGCGGCAGCCAAGGACTCGAGGGCTAGGATAAAAAGAAAAGAGAATTGGGAGCATCCTTACCTAGTACCTTTAGCAAGGTTGAAGGATTGGGATAATGTAGAATTTGTAAGAATTCTAGCTAAGGAAGCGGTATAAAGTAATTTTATCCAGGAACAGAAACGATCACTGATACTGTGGTGGGATAACACTAGGTAAAGGAAGTTCCAGTTTAAGGAATCAAAAGCTTTTTCAAAATCAACAGCTATAACTGCTGCAGGGAACTTAAGAGATTTAGCTTTACATATAATTTATTTTTATTTATTTAAGTCTAGGATTACAATAATACCTTTGAGCCAAGGCTCTTTTACAAAGTCTCCACATCACAAGAACAGACAATACAGTTTATGAAATTACAGAGTAAGACAGTCATGATGCCAAGTGGTTATAACAACTTGGTTTCAAGTACAAATTACATGACATATTACAATCACAATAGGAGGTGTATTAAAATGTAAGTGAGGGGAAAGAGAGAGAATGGGGTGGTACAGAGTATAGCAGCCTAGAGGGCTTTGTCAGGTTAGAGTATTTTGAGTATAAAGGTTGAACTAGGGAAAAAATAAGGAATAAAGAAGCACTAGAAGCAGGGTCAGCATGGGCAGTGGAGGGTAGGGGCAGCTGCAAAAGTGATGGATGCTCAGTTATGGCACTCACAGGTACTAGAAGCCACAAGGGATTGGTGGAGCTTCTTTTTGAATGTGCCCAGAGTTGGTGAGGCAGAGATGTTACTAGGAAGATTATTGAGCCAGCTGGGAGCCCTGTATGAAAAAAACCTTTGTCCTTGAGTAGTACGACAATGAGGGATTTGCAGTAGTTGTGGTTTTGAGCTCCTGGTGTTGCAGTTGATTACTCTGATCTTAAGAAGGGAGCAGACTCCTGGGGGGGCATTGCCCACCATTATTATCTTGGCTGTGATGCAGGTTTGATACTGAAGTCAGCTGTTTAGTTGAAGCCATCCAGTCTGAGACTAGAGGTCGCAGGTATGGGTGAGACAGTGAGCTCCGGTAATGAGATGACATGCTTTATTTAGGGAGGTGGCAATTTGTCTGAGTGTGGAGGCAATGGCAGAGCTATACACTATGAGCCCACAGTCAATAACACTCACAATGGAGCTTTGAACGACAATAGACAATGCTTCAGAGCTTAGGTGTTTTTGGTGATGGAACAGTAGGCCCAGCCTGGTGTTTGCCATCTCAGCGACATTTCTGATATGGGCGGCATAGGAGAGTTTAGAGTCAAGGGTGATGCCAAGATATTTGAAAGTATCGACTTGATCAAGGGTGACTCCTAGTTTGGTATTAACGGTGAGGTGGTACTGTTTATTTTTGTTTTGTGAGCTGCTGAAAATCATGGTCTTAGTTTTCTACTGGTTTAGTAACAGTTTGAGTTGCATGAGCCAGTTTTCAACTGATGTGAAACCCTGTTGGAGGTTTCCTTGCAGTTCTACAGGATCATGATGGGAGGCATGGATAACTGCATTGTCTGCGTAGAGTATAATTTGTTCTGGACATGAGTCTGGAAGTGTGTTCAAGAATAGACTAAAGAGGAGGGGGACTAGGATTGACCCTTGTGGAACACCAGAGAGGACTGGTCTGGCATCAAAGAGTGTTTCAGCTATTTTTTACTCTTTGGGACTGGTTGCCTAGATAGCTATTGAACCAGTCAACTGAATCTGGTAAGAGCCCAGCCTTCTGTAGTTGGACAAGCAGGAGATGGCGGTTGACAGTATCAAAGGCCTTAGTTAGATCGACGAACACAGCCCCTGTTAGTTTACTGTTGTCCAATGAGTGGTGAATGGCTCCAGTGATTTCGAGTAATGCTGTGGAAGTGCTGTGACCCTTTCTAAAGCCATGCTGTTGCTTGCAAAGGATGTTGTGTACGTCCAGAAATTCTGTGAGCTGGTCAGCCACAATATGTTCCAGGGCCTTGGAGAGAAGAGGTAGGGTGGAGATTGGGCTGAAATTTTCATGGGCAGTTTTGACACCATTTTTGTATATAGGGGTCACAGTGGCCAGTTTCCATTTGTCCGAGAACTGGCTGAGGCTGAGGGAGAGGTTAAAGATCTTAGTTAGTGTTCTGAGTACTTCTTCAAGGGTGAGGGATAGAAGTTTGAGGTCAAGCGAGTCAGTGCTGGATCTGGACTTGGTGATAGCTTTGGTAACATAGCTGCGGACCTGGTGCATCTTGACCGATTTAAAGTAGAAAGGAACATAAGGAACAAAGGTGGATGGAACCTACCTTCTTTTTAATGAAACCCACCTGGGATTGGTGAACTAATTGGGGAATATGAAGTTCTAGATTTGTAGCTAAAAGTTTTGCAAATATTTTACCATCAGTATTGAGTAAAGTTATAGGGTGATAATTTGAGGGAAGGGTAGTATCTTTGTCTTTCTTTGGAAGCACCATAATAGGTTTTATAGGTTACACAACGCATATTTAGACTTGTGTCTATTGTGCTTGCCATTTAACTAATATAGTTTACCTTTAGATTTGAAGTGTCTGCCCAGTTCTTTTTTTTGAAATTTTCCTTTGAAGTACTACCTACCACAATTGGAGGAAGTGAGTTCCACACTGGATCACTGTTTGAGTTTTTATTTTTATTAATAATAATAATAATAATAACTATAATAGCAATAATTGCATCAGTCATATTTTGGGGTAGCTTGCCTGAAAGGGTAGATTCAAAAAGTATGTTACATAATAAAGGAAAAAGTAAATCAGCCAGGGGTTTATAGAATTCTACAGAAAACCATCTCCCCTTGGGGTCTTCCCAGATTTGAGGGACAGAAGGGCTTGATGTACCTCTTTTACTGAGAAGGGCTTATCTAAAGAGTCTGCCAAATCAGGGGGTAGGATTCATTTTTCCAGAAAAGTATTAATTGTGAAGAGGTTGTGATAAAGAGGGAGATGAGTACAGTTTATTATAGATAGCGACCATAATCTTGTTTATGGATGGATTGTCAGGGTCTACTTGACCCGAAGAGTCCTTTAAGTCAGCAATGCAGCATTCCATTTGCTGTGATCTAAGCCAATAGGCTAACAATTTACCACCTTTTTCACCTTCCTTCCAGTATTTATGTGTAATTGTTAACAGTGCTACTTCAGTTTTGTGGGAGATTAGCTCATTGATTTGCATACAAAGTTGAAGTATTTTGCAGTGGGGGGTGATTAGAGTCAGGAGGGCTGCTAAATACTGTGACTCTTTGGTTTTAAGTGAGTTTTCAAGATTGTTGAGCTGTTGTTTCCTCATTCTTTTCTTGTGGGTGGACAAGCTAGTGATTTTGCCACAGAGCGTGGTTTTAAGTGCTTCTCAGGTCATGCCCATAGAAGTTTCAGCTGGGTCATTGGGAGAGATAAAGTCCTGTATTTGTGTTCTGATCCAGGGTAAGAATTTGAGGTCTTTGAGTAAAAGGGAATTTAAATGCCAGGAAAGGGATTTCAGGGGAAGGGAACCATATGTTAGATGTAATTTAACTTGGAGTGGTCAGAGGTAAGTAGAGGTAAAAAAGTAGAATCCGCTATATTTCCAGTGATTATAGGGGAGGCTAGCCAAAAGTCAATTCTACTGTATGATTGGTGGAGAGAAGAATGAAATATATACTATCTGTCTTGAGGGTGGAGGAGCCTCCAAATATCTGACAATCCAAGATCTGTCTTTAGTAGGGAGAGGGCAGCTATACTCCTTGGGTGGGCATCAAGAGAGGAATCACTCCTATCTAAATATGACTCAAGTGTAAGGTTGAGGTCACCTCCAATTAAAATAGGGGTATTAGTTAAATTTGAGGAGGTTGGTTACAGTGCCAGACTATGGAAAAATTCAGGTCCGTCGGCATTCGGGGCATACTGTAGATGTTGACTAAAGTTAGTGGCCCAGATGCAGTATCAAAGGCAACAATCACTCATCTGCCATGGGGTCCTTAAAAATATTAGAGAGCATCCATTTCAAATTTCTATGAATTAGAATTACAACCCCTTGTTTTTTGGAAGTAGCTGAAGCTGCATGAATTTGACCAACCCAGTCATGTTTTAATCTGTCATTATCTTTGCTAGTAATTTGGTTTCTTGTAAAAAAGTAATTTGTGCTTTATGTTTTTTAAGATGATTTAAAACTTGTTTACACTTACTGGCCACATTGAGTCCCTTCATATTCCATGTGTATAATACTAAGTTAGCCATAGGGATCTAAGTTCAACAAGTTTATAGCGAACATTAATGGAATTGTCAGGGACCTAAAGCGCCAAGCAATCAGAGCATAGAAAGTGCTGAATAAGATGATAGAGTTGACAAATGTAATCTGCCTCTGAGCAAGAATAGAAGAAATTGTGAAGGAAAGAAAGGTCAGGAGGGCTCTTAGACTCAATTTTTGTATTTCTCCATACCTATTATAACTACTGACAGTAACAACCACAACCTTAATAGAAATTAACCTAAAGCCATCTAGGATGAGCAGAGAAGTACAGGTCAGTTAATAAAGACATGGATAAACCAAGACCACTTCTCCGCTCTCTAGGGTATGGGATATAAACTTAAGGAGAGTGGATATAACCTAAGAGTCTGATACTCCTCAAGAAACACCTAACATTAGCATTAGAAGCAAATGACTGATTTGGAGGGGCAATGATGCCAAACATGACTACACAGAAACAAAAGAAATGCCTGGATTTGGGCAAGGGGCATCATTCACACAACAGCGCCACCTAGTGGGTAACTCACAAACTGTGCACTTTTTCCTACAGGTACACATACACACAAAAATAAATAAAAAATGCAAAAAAAAATATTTTTTCCTTTTTTCTTTAGAAATGAGCCAGTGCATAATAGCAATAAGGCACTCGAGTGATGTGTGTTATTGTGTAATAATGTCACTTCTTGGGTGTTGAATGCACTTGGCCTGTGGCCTCATGCTTCAACGACCTGTGGTGTAACATTATCACACAATAACACACATCCTGTCATGCCTTATTGCTTATTTACCTACTGGAAAATAACAACAGATTGTGTGTGTTTGTATGTGCATGTGTGCATGCGCGTGTGTGTGCGTGTGTGGTCAGCCCAGCAGTATTTCTGTGTGTATGAATCTGAGACAAGTAAATGACAGATTGTGTAATAGGTCATAAAACCAAGGTTCATATTCAAACCATTATCACATGTATTGAGAAGAAAAATAAATCCACCTCATACCCTCGCCTCTCGTGCATTCCTGAAGTGTCCATTAAGAATCAGGACAGAGAGATCAGAAATGGAGTGATCAGGCTAAGAGAAATGAAGTCCCAGTGATTTTACAGTATTTTTCATTTTAATGTCATGTCTGGGTGAGTTCATTCAGGTTTGAAGCTATTGTTCTCTTTCTCCTACATATCGAGTTCCCCGTAGAATGAAGAGGCTGTTCTTAGCTTTTTGGATTCCCTAGACCAAACTGAAAGGATCATTCTTTTAGGTGACTTTAATCTGCCTGGCATTAATTGGGTAAAGCAGAAGTCATGTGATGTAGCCAACTGAGTAGGACGTGCTCCACAAGCGCTCCGCTCACCCGACTAATTACTTTAAACTTTTACTTCAATCCTCCTAAAATAAAACCAGAACCGAAGCTTACTAGCCTGCTGAATGCTACCTGCTACCTCAGAAGAAGGATTTTGGACAAATATGGAAGCAGAGATGTGACAGGCAGTGCCTCGGCACACATCGCCTTTCACACCAGAAAAACAGCTCAAAAAGCCTAGGGCAAATTCCTCTATTACAGGCCATTCACAGTCAGCCTTAGCCTCTCCTTTGGCAATGATAGAATCAACCCCTCTTAGCCTGGAATGATTTCTCTCAGAGTTCTAGCCATTCAGGGATGAAGTTCGATCTCTGGTCTCTGAGGTGAAGGCGATCTCCGAGGCATTGGAAGACACCACCAGGCACACTTCAGACAATAAAGCCCTCATTTTCTCTGTGGTGAAGTGGACAGATAAAATGGAAGCCCTTATTACCACAAATCGCCAGACCATTAATAAAATAGAGAGTAAGATTGAGGATTTAGATGGGAGAAGCCGACGTAACAATATAGTGGTAATCAGAATTCCCGAGAGGGAAGAAGGAACTGATTCTGTTCTATTCATGCAAACATTACTGTCTAAAATAGCTGTGCCTTTCCCCTTCGGGCTGACCTATACATTGGAAAGAGCACACTGCACCCTTAGGCCTATGCCACCACCTACTGCCCATCCCAGATCCATAATATGCCACTTTCACAATTTTCTGGAGAAACAACACATTTTGCAAAAATTGAGGGATATACAAGAAGTTCTGTGGGAAGGTCAAAAGATTAGGGTTACACAAGACCTGCCAACAACTGTCCGACAGCGCCAAGCTCTATTTCACCTGATTGTATCAAAATGTATTGCTTCAGGCATAAAATTTCATATGGTGTACCCTGCCAAACTCCAAGTACAACTGGATGGCTCCTGGTCTTCATTGAAGAATTAGACCCAGCTATGGAATACTTTAAACAGAAGCATCCTGCCCTATTTTCTGATCACTGAGAGCTCTCAGACATCAGACCTACAGGTACTATGTATAAGAAAAATAGAGACTTTTAAGCAGTTGTTTTTGATGTTTAATGTCCTAAATTAGCCACCAGAAGAGAAACATACAAACAGAAACATAGACTTTGACGACAGATAAGGACCGCTTGGCCCACCTAGTCTGCTCATTCCCCTACCTACAGGATAAACTGCAGATCCTAGTTAACCAACAGCCTATTTCTTCCTACGCCCTACAAAATTGCCCGTCTGTCCCATGCATTCTTGAATTCTCCTACAGTTTTAGACCCCACAACCTCCTCAGGAAGGCTGTTCCATATGTAACCACCCTCTTTGTGAAAAAAATACTTCCTCATATTGCCCTTGAACCGCCCCCATCTTCAAATTGTGTCCCCTTGTTCTTGCACATCTCTTTTTCTGAAAGATACTACCCTCTTGGACTTTGTTGATTCCACTAAGGTACTTATAAGTTTCTATCATGTCCCCCCCCCCTTTCCTCAAGGGTATACATATTAAGCTCCTTTAGTCTCTCCTCGTATGGTTTCTCTTGCAGACCCTGCACCATTTTAGTTGCCCTCCTCTGGACTGCCTCTATCCTGTCTATATCCTTGTGGAAATGGGGTCTCCAGAACTGGACGCAGTACTCTAGATGGGGTCGCACCAACTGTATGTACAGAGAGATAACAACTTCCTGTTCTCTGCTGGTGATGCATCTCCCTATACAGACATCCCAGTATACCCCCAGCCCTCCCTACTGCCTTCTTACATTGCTTGCTAACTTTAAGGTCATCTGATATGATTACCCCCAGGTCCCTTTCCAGTTTTATTGCTGTTACTACCTCCCCCCCACTGTGTAATCTTCCCCTGGGTTTTTGTTTCCCAGGTGCATTATTTTGCACTTCTTTGCATTGAATCCAAGCTGCCATACTTCTGACCATTCTTCCAACCTTGCCAAGTCCTTTCTCATCCTTTCCACGCATCTTTGTGTATCAACCCTGTTGCAGATCTTTGTGTCATCTGAAAAGAGGCATAAATTTCCTTCCAGTCCCTCTGCATTAAAAAGGACTGGACCCAGTACTGAACCCTGCGGTACCCCACTAGTAACCCATCTTTCTTCTGAGTGGACTCCATTTACAATTACCTTCTGTGTCCTGTTGTCCAGCCAGTGTTTTACCAAGGCTACCACCCTGGGACCCACTCCCTGGATGGTTAATTTGATTATTAATCTTTTGTGTGGGACTGTGTAAAATGCCTTGCTAAAGTCTAGGTAGGCCATGTCCACAGCCCCTCCCTGGTCTACTGGTTTGGTCACCCAGTCAAACAAATCAATTAGATTCATCTGGCATGACCTTCCCGCTGTGAACCCATGCTGCCTTGGGTCCTGTGCCCCACTGGCCTCTAGGTACTCAACAATTCTTTCCTTCAGAAGAGATTCCATCACTTTCTCCTTACCACAGAGGTCACACTGACAGGTTTGTAGTTTCCTGCCTCTCTCTTGGTCCCACGTTTGTGAAGGGGAACCACATCTGCCTTCCTTCAGTCCCCAGGTACCACACCATCCTCCCATGATTTGTTAAAAATGGTAGTCAGTGGTTTCACTAGTTCTTCCCTTAAATCTTTTAGAATTCTGGGGTGAATTCCATCAGGCCCCATTGCTTTGTCCACCTTCAGTTTTAGAAGTTCTTTCAGAACACTTTCTTCTGTGAAAGGACTGGGATCGACCCCCCCACCCCATCCAGAGTGCTTCTGTTAACTGGATTAGTCACCTCCCCCTCCTCCTCTTTTGTGAATCCTGAGCAGAAGTATTCATTCAGTATCCATGCTTTTTTACTGTCCCTCTCTGCCTACCCACCATCCATTTTATTCAGTCTCACTATCCCTCCCTTTGTCTTTCTTCACTCCCTGATGTACCTATAAAAGGTTTTATCCCCCTTTTTAACCAAGTTGGCTATCTTTTCCTCAGTTTGGGCCTTTGTTATTCTGACTTCCCTCCCTGCTTCCTTCTGCCTTAACTGGTACAGCTCTCTGTCCTGCTCCTTCTGTGTTTCCTTATACTTCCTGAATGCTGCCTTTTTCTCTCTGACCTTTCCTGCCACCTCTTTTGAGAACCATAGTGGCTTTTTCTTTCATTTTGATTTGTTTATTTGTTTCACACAAAGGCTTGTTGCCTCTGTGATGGCAGTTTTGATGTTTCCCCATTGTTGCTTCACCCCTCCTTCTAGCCTGTTTGCTAGTGCTTTTCTAAGGCACTCTCCCATCTTGCCAAAGTCAGCCCTCCTGAAGTTCAGTACCCTCACTTTTGTATGGTTTGACTCTGTAGCTGAGTTTATCGTGATCCACACTGTTTGGTGGTCACTTGTTCCCAGATGGCTATCCACTTCTAGATCAGAGATATTCTCACTGTCCCCATTTGAGAGTTCAAAGTCTAAGATTGCTCCCTCATGAGTGTGTTCCAAAACTAGCTGTCTGAGGCATGCCACCTCTGTAGGGCATCAAGAATGGCTCTGCTCTTCAATGTGGCTGCAGCAAAGATGCTCCAGTTAACATCTGGCATATTCAGGTCTCCCATCATTAGTATCTCCCCTTTCTCTGCCATCCTAAGGATGCCTTCTATCATATCCTTGTCGATTCCCTCTCCCAACATGGGGGTCTGTAAACAACCCCTGTGTGGATTGTGGTACCATTTCCAGTCTCTAAGGTGACCCACAGTGCCTCCTCTCCCCCCGTTTACTCTTTTGTTCTGTTGCTTTTATCCCTTCCCTTACATAGAGAGCTACCCCTTCCCCTCTTTTCCCCTCCCTGTCTCTCCTATAGGCTGTGTACTCTGGTATGTTAACATCCCAGTCATGGTTCTCTGTGTATCATGTTTCTGTGACTGTTACAATATCCAGGCATCCCTCTTGCATCAAGGCCACCAGTTCCGGGAGCTTGTTGCCCAGACTATGGGCATTGGTACTCATTACCCTCCATTTCCTGACGGCCTTACCCTTTTTTGCCCGATCCCTGTCCTTATTGCCTTTGTCACTTTCTCCATTTACCCCTTCCCTTTTCCCTACCGACTGCTCTATCTTGGTGTTTACCTCACTTTCTACCCTGATTTTTTTGGGGGGGCTAGGATTTCCCTGCTCCTTTCCAGTGCCTCCCCCCTTAGCTAGTTTAATTGCTTGCCAATGAAGCATTTAAACCTATCATCTAGGATCCTGGTTCTCCTCCTAGACAGATGCAGACCATCATGCCAGTATAGGCCTGCATCACTCCAGGTGAACCCCCAGTCCCCAATGAAGCCAAATCCCTGAGCTCTGCACCAGTCTTTCAACCACTGATTGAATCCCATGGTGTGGAGCACCCTAGCCTCACCTACACCATAGACAGGCAGCACCTCTGAAAAGGCTACTGTGCTTGCTACTTGTCTAAGGCCCCTCCCCAACTCCACAAACTCTTCCTGCACTGCTCTGATCCCTTTCTTAGCCTGTTCATTTGTCCTTAGGTGGACAATGACATCCAGCTCCCTCCCCTGTGCAGCTGCTCTGGCGAGCCTGAGGATTCAATCCCTGCCCCTGCAAGCCATGGCACCAGGCAGGCACCTTACCTCCCTCTCCCCTTTCTCCCCAAGTTCTACCATACTAACAATGGAGTCCCCCACCAGGAGTTGTTTCCTTTCCCTGTGGGGTCCCATGCCACCCTCCTGTGGGTCCCCTTTGTGGAGGTTCCCATCATCTTCCTTGGTCTCCACTGTGGGTGCCTCCATAGAGGAACCACATTTTTCCAGAACAGCATATGAATTGTGAAGAGGTACAACTGGAAGGATGTGCCTCTGTTCCATCATCCTCAACCTCCCTAAGCCCACTGTGGTCCAACTGCTCCTCTTTCTTGGCAACCTCTGAAGCAATGGCAGTGGTCCTGGTGGTCCCTGGATGGGAAAGGATGTCCCACAAATCCTGGCCAACTCAGCCTGGAGATGAGCAACCTCCTCCCTCAGCCCAGTGAGGTGTCTGCAGATGGGAAAACACCGCATCCTCCAGAACATCTCCTGGAAGACTGCTGCTCCACAGCCACTGCACTGCACCACTCCCATCATGTCTTATTTCTGGTCCCTACACTGTTGTTTGGAATACTTACTCTTTCCTCTGTTTATTTATTTATTTTTTTCTCCCTGCTTACTTACTGCTTCTGTGCTGTTTCAGCTCCTGATCTTCCTGTTCTGAGGCAAGAAGATCTTGTATTTCTCAGTAGTATCCTTACTTGCTCAGAGGCAGACCTTTAGCAGCGGGGGGGGGTGGAGGGCTACTCTTTTACTTCTAGGATGGTAAATCTTTGGTGGTTCTGTGATCACTCACTTCCTGCTTCCAAACAGGAAGCCCAGTTGTCAGTCAAATCCTGTGCCTATACAAGTAGAACTAGCTTAGGGTGGGAGGGGGTGGAGGAGAGGGAAGGAAGGCAATATAGTCCCAGTAGAGAAGTCCAGTTACAACAGCAGCTCCTTCCTCCTGGTGTTCTCTGGCAGAAGCTATCTAGGGCAGTGTTTTAAATCTGGCTTTAACCTAGTTTCCTTCTAGCTAAGCCACTCCAACTACTTAACAAATCTTTCTGCACTTAGTTAATGTGCAGAAATAACAATCCCCTTCAACCACCTGAGACAAACACCTAGATAACTGCACAGATAACAATTCACTTCAGCCAACTCAGACAAACACACTCGTTTTTTTGTTTGTTTTGTTTTTACCCTAACTTGAAGGTCCCAGTGGTAGAGTTCTACTTCTTTAGTCCCAGTAGAGAAGTCCAATCACAACAGCAGCTCCTTCCTCCTGGTGTTCTCTGACAGAAGCTATCTAGGGCAGAGTCTAATGTTCACTGTGTATCAGTGCCCATGGCTCTACGTTGCCGAGCACATTTTTCCTCCACACTTCCTGACTGGATGCTTTTCTCAATGTAGAACAAAAGGGGAGATTACCACACTGTATTGGGGAAAGTTTTGTCATGGCTATTGATATCTCGGATGCATAAGAACTTCAGCTCCAGACAGATAGAAGGGCACAATTTGGTGCATTAAGCTCGATGTACAGTTTTATTGTTTGGAAATTGAAACCAGACATTGGCTAACAAGGGGCATATTCACATCATTCTGGGGTACAAGACCCCCGGGGCAACTTTAACACCAACAAGTATATATTTAATTTTACAAGCACAAGAATCCTGAATGGTGTAAGCCATAAGGTTCTTGTGTAGACTTACAGAACTGGAGACTTTAAACTATGGGGGCCCCAGATTATGCCTTATACCTCTCCATACAACCGGAGGAGATTACCCTTGCTCGGAGGCATTGAATTTTTGTTGTTTGGTTCTTGAGATGAATTTCAACAAGTACTCTGTCTCAGAGCCAGTCCAATGCACCCATTTTCTTTTCTTTTGTTTTTTATTTCTCCACTATTTGCCTTCTTCTGAGCATTTACGGACAAATACATGCATAGAGGTACCTGTGAAAGCCAACAGGGCTCTAACACAAATGTATGTGTATTGTTGGATTCATGTAGCCTTAATTAAGGCCAACCAGAAGTTTATATAACCAATTTTAGTTAGGTAGGTAAGGCAGTTAATTATAGTCAGGTGAGCGGGGAGGAGGGAGGGTCTTCAGTCTGCTGATGTTGACAGATCAGCACAGTGGGGGGGGGGTAATTCCTGTGGTTACATTCCAGGGTTCAGGATGCAATTTATCAACTGGTATGTTACCACTTTTACTTTTTACTTGGTCTCACTGTATATTGGAGGGGGGTAGGAAAATGGAAGGTAACAAAGGGTAATAATGGGAATATGTGGGGATGGAATTTACATGGGATAATTTTCTTTCAAGTGTCAAACTCATGGGGGGGATGGTGTCAATCTAGAAACCAATTAATACAAACTATTTGGTTAAGCTTTACAGTTAGTAAAGTTAGATAGATTGCACAAATAACAATCCAGGTATATGGCGCAATCATTTACGTTCTGCACGTGGAATGTTAAAGGTGCAAGACACCTGCTTAAACGTATGCAGCTACTTAAACACTTAAATATTTTATGAAGTGATGTAATCTTTTTTCAAGAGACCAATCTCCTTCAAGCCGAGGAGACCCTTTTGAGGAGACAGCAGGTGGGGCAGGTACTCACTGCTGGAGACTCCCGTAACAGTAAAGGGGTAGCTATTCTTCTCACTAGGGCTTTTCCCTTTGTATATGAACAATGCATTAGAGACAAAGAGGGTAGGTATATACTGGTCGTAAGCAAGATTCACTCATACAAGATTTTACTGGGCAGCATATATGCTCCCAATGTAGACTCCCCTTCATTCTTCATGGAGCTCCTTTCAGTCCTGACACCTTTCCTACACATTCTAATGCTTGTAGGTGGGGATTGGAACATACCCTTTGATCCCATCCTGGATAAATCATTGGGTTCCAGGACTCGGGGGCTCTCCCCAGCTCAAAGAGCATGTAGAGACATGGTAGATCACCTGGGTCTCTGTGACCCTTGGAGGATATTGCATCCTACAGCAAGGAAGTACACCTTCCACTCTGCAGTCCATGGCTCAGCCTTGCATCTTGACTATTTCTGGATGAGTAAATCTCTGATTCAAGGGCTAATGGACAGCAGATCAGAACCAGGAACAGGTTCAGATCAGTCTATTGTGACCTGCCTCCTCTCTTTGTCTTTTAACTGGGGAACAGATAAGCAATGGAGGCTCAATAACCAATTATTAAAAGATTAAAAAGGTCATGGATAGTATACGATCTGCCCTAGAATCCTTCAAATGTATCAACTGGGGCACCACATACTCCCCATACATGGAATGGGGCGCACTAAAATGTTTCCTAAGAGGAGAATTTATTAAATGGCCAGTTATTAAGAAATGGAAAGAAAATCAGGAAGCCAAAACCCTCTTAGACCAAATTAGGGAAAAGGATAAATATTTATCCAGGAGTACCTCAGAATCAGAGAAAGTGGCGCTTATAAAACTACAGGATAAATATTCTGAACTTCTCAGAGAAAAGGCAGAGTGGGCAATTTTAAAATCAAAAGCTACCTATACCAAACAAGGGGGAAAGGCGGGACGGCTTTTAGCCCTCCAGCTTAAAAAGATAGAAGCCTCAAAATGTATCACAGCTATACAAAAAGACCTCCAAGGACCACTCTTAACCCAGGCTTCTGACATACAGTAAATAAAGAGTTTGAACAATACTATAAACAGTTATATGCACATATGCCCAGTCGCCAGTCTCAACAGAAGGTAGACTCTTACTTAAAGAGCCTTCCCCTCCCCGCTCTTATCCCTACCCAAATTGAAGGACTAACTGCACCTTTTACAGAAGTGGACATAATTCAAACAATTAAAGACCTCCCTTCATATAAGGCCCCAGGACCAGACAGCTATTCCCCTAACTTTTACAAGATGTTTGCACCCCAGTTAGCCCCATGGCTACTAGAAGTCTTCTCTAGCATGCTAAATGAGGCAAACCTAGACCCTAGGATGTTTGAGGCCATAGTCGTCATCCTTCCCAAACCTGGAAAGGATCTGACACAAGTTTTCAATTACCGATACGTATCCTTCTCAATAGTGACCTTAAAATCCTTGCTAAACAATTAGTCCATAGGCTAGAACAGGTACTCCCTTCACTTATCAGCCCTGACCAAGTTGGTTTTATGAAGGGTAGGTCCTTTGTAGATCACCTCCACTGCCTGCCTCATGTCTTCTCCGCATCCAGGGACTTTCCACAGGCCATGGTGATGGGCTATCTGGACACGGAGAAGGCCTTTGATAGGATAGACTGGCAATTCTTATTCAGGACTCTTCACAGATTTTGCTTTTCCACTAAATTCATCTCCTGGCTATAAGTACTATACTCCACCCCTGCTGCACGAGCCTTTTGTGATAGGATTCTCTCTCTTCCAGCTTCCCTTTGCTGGTTTAAATGCTTCATTGGCAAGGTTTTAAACTAGTCAATGGGGGAGGCACTGACAAGCAGCAGAAAAATCCCAGCCTCTCCCTACAAAACAGGGTACTAAATGAGAAAAAGACCAAGGTAGAACGGTCAGTGGGGGATGCTGCAACAGAAGGTAAGGCCATCAAAAAATGGAGATCAATGAGTACCAATGCCCATAGTCTAAGGTACAAGCTTCCTGAATAAGTGGCCTTGATGGAGGAGAGCATCTGGATATTGGCAGTCACAGAAACATGGTACACACAAAAACCATGACTGGGACGTAAACATACCAGGATACACATATCTACAGGAGGGACAGGGAGGTAAAAGAGGGAGGAGTAGTTCTTTACATAAGGAAGGAATAAAAGCAACAGAACAAAAGGGTAAACAGGAGGAGAAGAAGCACTGTGGGTAAATTTGGAGACAGGCAATGGACCACAATCCGCATAGGGTTGATACAGACCCCTTCTCAGGGGGAGGAAATGGACAAGGAAATGATAGAAAGTATACTTAGAATGGCAGAAAAGGAGATATTGCTGATGGGTGATCTGAATATGCCAGATGTTAACTAGAGTGCAGTTGCAGCTGCCATTTGAAGAGTGCAGTTATTCTAGATGCCCTCTAGGGGCATGCCTTAGACAACTAGTACTGGAGCTCACCTGAGAGGGAGCACCTTAGACCTGGTCTCCCTCAAATGGAGATGAAGAGAGGATCACAGATGTAGAAGTGGGTAGCTATCTGGGAACTAGTGTCCATCAAACAGTATGGTCTACAATAAACACAGCAATAGAGATGTCATACAAAGACAAAGTATTGGACTTTAGGAGGGCTGACTTTGTTAAATGGTGAGTGCCTAAGGAATGCACTAGCAAATGGGCAGGAAGGAGGGTGGAAGAACAATGGGGAATAATAAAACTGCCATCACAGAGGTAACAAGCCTTTGTGTGAAGCAAATAAACAAAACAAAATGATGTAAGAAACCACTATGGTTCTCAAAGGAAGTGGCAGTGAAGGTTCAAGAGAAAAAGAAAGCATTCAGGAAGTACAAGGAATCGCAGCAGGAGCAGGACAGAGAACTGTATCAGTTAAAGCAAAAGGAGGCTGGGAAGGCAGTCAGAACAGCAAAGGCCCAAACCGGGAAAAGATAGCCAACTCAGTTAAGAAGGGGATAAAACCTTTATAGGTACATCAGGGAGCAAAGGAAGACCAAGGGAGGGATAGTGAGGCTTAATAAAGGGGAGGGAGGGTGGGCAGAGGGAGAATGCGAAAAGGCAGAGATACTAAACAAATATTTTTGCTCAGTATTTACAAAGGAAGAGGGGGAGGTACATAAAACAAACAGTAGTAACACTCTGGATACAGAAGTTGATACCAGCCCATTTACAGAAGAAAGGGTTCTGAAAGAACTCTTAAAACTGAAGGTGGACAAAGCAATGGGGCCTGATGGGATTCATCCCAGAATTCTAAAAGAACTAAGGGTAGAACTAGTGACACCACTGACTACCCTCTTTAACAAATCATGGGAGGATGGGGTGGTACCGAGGACTGGAGGAGGGCAGATGTGATTCCTTCACAAATTGGGAGCAAGGCAGAAGCAGGAAACTACAGACCTGTTAGTTTAACTCAGTGATAGGGAAAATGATGGAATCACTTCTAAAGGAAAGAATTGTCGAGTATCTAGAGGCCAGAGGGGCACAGGACCCTAGGCAGCATGGATTCACAGCGGGAAGGTCATGCCAGACGAATCTGATAGATTTCTTTGACTGGGTGACCAAAGTAGTATATCAGGGAGGGGCTGTGGACATGGCCTACCTAGACTTTAGTAAGGCATTTGACACAGTCCCACACAAAAGATTAATATATAAGTTAGCCAGCCTGGGAGTGGGTCCCAAGATGACAGCCTGGGTAAAGAATTGGCTGGAGAATAGGACACAGAGAGTAATAGTAAATGGAGTCCACTCAGAAGAAAGGAGGGTTACTAGCGGATACCGAGGGTTCAGTATTAGGACAGTCCTTTCAATGTCTTTATGTTACATTGCAGTAGGACTGTAAGGAAAAGTATGTCTCTTTGCAGATGACACTAAGATCTGCAACAGAGTTGATGCACAGGGTGGGTGGAAAGGATGAGAAGGGACTTGGCAAGGTTAGAGGAATGGTCAAATGTATGGCAGCTTATATTCAATGCTAAGAAGTGCAAGGTAATGCACCTGGGAAACAAAAACCCAGGGAAGAGTACACAATGGGGGTGAGATACTAACAACAACAAAATGGAAAGGACCTGGGGTAGTCATATCAGATGACCTAAAGGTGGGCAAGCAATGTGAGAAGGCAGCAAGGAGGGCTGGGGATACTGGGATGCATAGGGAGAGCATCACCAGTAGAAAACAGGAAGTTATTATCCTCTGTACAGACGGCTGGTGAGACCCCATCTGAGTACTGTGTGCAGTTCTGGAGACCCAACGCTAAAGACATAGACAGGATGGAAGCTGTCCAGAGAGGGCAACCAAAATGGTGCAGGGTCTGCACCGGAAGACATATGAAGAGAGACTTAAGGAGCTTAATATGTATAGCCTCGAGGAAAGGAGGGAGGGGGGGGACATGATAGAAACTTTCAAGTACCTCAAGGGAATCAACAAAGTCCAAGAGGGTAGCATCTTTCAAAAAAAGAGGTGTGCAAGAACAAGAGGGCACAATTTGAAGATGGGGGAGGGCGGATCAGAGGTAATTTAAGGAAGTATTTTTTCACAGAGAGGGTTGTGGATGCATGGAATGGCCATCCGGAGGAGGTTGTGGAGTCAAAATCAGTGGTGGAATTCAAGCATGCATGGGATAGTCATAAGGCAATTCTGGGGGGTGGGGGTAGGAAGAAGTAGGCTGCTGGTTATCTAGGATCTGCAGCTTATCCAGTAGGTAGGGAAATGGGCAGACTGGGTGGGCCAAGCGGTCCTTATCTGCCGTCAAATTCTATGTTTCTATGTTTCTTTGGAGGCCAGCACTAGACACAAATGCCCCTTATCCCCTCCCTGTTATTCAATCTCTATTTAGAACCCCTTATAGTCTCCATACAGACATCTCCCGAGATACAAGGAATACAACTGGGGTAGCTTAACTCCAAGATAGCGGTATATGCTGATGACATTTTGCTCCATATCACACAAATTAAACCCTCAGTACAAATGTTGCTATGTCTAATACAGGAATATGGTTCCTTCTCCATCTACAAGCTTAACACAGAGAAATCCTCGATCTTCCCACTAAATCTAAAGGTACATAAACAGGAAGCACTTGAGTTTTTACTTAACTGAGCTCCCAAATCCATAAAATACTTAGGGTTACACCTATCAACTAGTGACACCCAGATGCAAAAGTTAAACCTAGATGGCCTGCACAAAACAGTACAATAAGATTTAAAAAGGTGGCAAGATCTTCCCTTAACCCTGTGAGGATGAGTGAACATAATTAAGATAAATCTCCTTCCACGCATTTTTTATCCCCAGAATCTCCTAAACATATGGCTCCCTAAAGCATGGTTTAAGCTTATCCACACCAGTGTATCGGATTTTCTCTGGAAAGGAAAACCCCCAAAGTGAGCATACCACAAAATAGCCACACCTAAATCTCTATGAGGACTAAAACTTCCACACTTTAACTTATACCATTGGGCTAGTCACTTAAGCAAATATCTCTGTTGGATGATGCCCTCTACCCCCCCGGACTCATCAAATTATGTTCCCTCCTGGCTTACAATAGAGAAAGACTTAATAGTTGCAGCTGGTATAAATCTTGCAGCTCTGCTTTTCCTGAAATCTAAAAATCTACACTCTACTCTCCATCACAGCCCAGTCGGTCATTCGGTATGTACACACCTACAACTGTGTTCTGCCTTAAGATATGACAACTTACATGATCTGTCCCAATCCAGCTTTCAAAATCCCAAATTTAAAATAGGAGGAAAACTAATTCCTGGCAACTGGATTCCACCCCTTCAAAATTGTGTGGTTAGAGATTTCCTTAGTCCAAATCAAGAATGGTTAACCACCACTGACTTACTGGCAAAATTTGGTCTCGCCAACAAATGGGCAATTCAATCTTTCAGATCTGACATATGCTCATAACATATTACGGAGAAAGAATTGTCATAAATGATCCTCAGGACTGGGTTTCCACGGGCAGAAAACACCCTAGCCCCACATGCTGTCTCCTTTCTGTATACCCTCCTGTACCCACTGGTAATCCCAAAAGTGGATGGCATACCTAACTATTGGAATACCTTATACCCTGACCTAATCTCCAAATGGCCTAACATTTGGGAATCCTGTCACAAACTTATTACACAAGATAGACTATGACTAATGCAAATGCAGTTCCTTAATGACATGTATCTGACTCCACATAAATTGTACAGAATGGGAAGGGCAGAAGCCCCTAGATGTAATAGATGTCATAATGGCTCAAGCACCCTGTCCCACTTGTTTTGGGAATGGACCCCTTATTAGGCCTGCAGGAATATTTCATGCCGGAGGTTTGTCTGCTAGGGGATTTCACAGGTTTTCCATCTATGGTCAGAAATTACCATATTATGATGATTGCTATGTCTGTCAAGAAAGTAGTTTTAAAACATTGGAAGGACTCTCTCCAGCCTTTGTATTCATAATGGTTGCAAGAGTTCCTTTACAACCTGCGAATAGAGTAAATGATGGCCAGTCTCACTAACCAAATGGGAATATACAAAAAGAGATGGGAAAGTTTACATGTCTTGTACTCGTTATAAGGTGATGTGACAGATTAACAACCAGCTAATCTATATCAGACTTAACCCATCTATGCTAATCTTAGAATTAAATCACTGTTGGCATTGTAAGGGGGGAAGGGGTGACTGAAGTGGGAGTGTGGGGGGTGGAGGGAGGGGAAGGGTAAGAGGTTTTGTTATTTTTATTTCCATGTCTGTAATCATTCAATATACACCACTTGTGGTATATATTCATGTAAAAACTTGATAAATTTAGAATAAAAAAAAATAATTGGGTAAAGCAACTAGCAGGGATGCAAAATGAGTTAAAATACCTGGACTTCTTCCTATTAGCTGGCCTTGAGCAACATATAAAAAGTAGTACAAGGGGGATAACACATTAGACCTTGTATTAAGTAATTTGGGGGACACAACTCAGTACTATATGGTAACCACCCCTTTGGCTCAAGTGACCACTGTATGGTTAGCTTTGAGGTGAAGGGACTAAAAACTAGGATACTTGGCTCCACTGAGGTTTGGAACTGCAATAGGGCCAACTACAATATAATAAGGGAGGAACTTCCGAATTGGGGTTGGCAAAAGGAGTTTGATAATAAAGCACTAAATGATAAATGGGATATCTTGGAAAATATAATCACAGGCTTGATTAATAAGCATGTACCACTCTGGAGAAAATAGAATGGGTAAAATCCCCTCATGGTTGACCCCTAGAATTAGAACATTGATTAAAAAGAAAAAAAAAGCCTTTAATAAAGCCAGGAAGAGTGGGTGTGCAAGAAACTGGGAGGTATTTAAAAAACTATTAAAGGAAACTAAAAAGGCAGTAGATCATGCAACTAGAAAACATGAGCTGAATCTGGTCGCAAAAGTAAAGGATAATCATAAATCCTTCTTTACTTATATTAACAACAAAAGGGGGGGGGGGGCCAAACTTCTGTGGGACCTATTAAAGACCAGGATGGAGAGTCAGTAGATGACAACCAGGTTATGGCGGGACATTTTAATACCTACTTTTCATCGGTTTTTAATGACAAAACTAAGGGTACTAGGGATCATCTTAATAATGTAGGCTATAGAATTACTCTGAACAGTGTGGATATAGAGGACAGATTGATGCATCTAGACCCCAGTAAATCTCAGGGACCAGATGGGATCCATCCTAGAGTCCTTAGGGAGCTGGCAGCAGAATTGGTGGAACCAATAACAGCATTATTCCAAGCATCACTGGATAGAGGGGAAGTGGTTGAGGTCTAGCATAAGGCAAACATCGTTCCAATCCACAAAAAGGGGTCAAGACAAGAGTTGAGTAATTTCTTGGGGAAGATGTTGGAATCCATCTTTAAGGACCAAATAGTGGAGCTTCATGAACTTGGCAGGGGACTGTGACGATGCACAGCATGGTTTTAAGAAGAGCTTATAATGCCAAACAAATCTCCTGGAAGTCTATGAGCATGTGAGGAGGGCACTGGATGAGGGCAGCTATGTGGATGTTGTGTTTTTGGACTTCTCAAAAGCATTCAATTAAGTCCCCCATGGGGAATTAATAGACACCCTAATAGAACATAATATTCCTGGGTACACCACATGCTGGGCCCATGCATGACTGAGTGAAAGAAAGCAGAGGGTCTATTTGAAGGGTGTATGTTCAGACTGGTTAAACGTGGAAAGCGGAGTCCCCCAGGGATCAGTGCTGGGGCCTTGCTTGTTTAAGGTGTATATACACTCACTAACGCGTGAAAGGGAAGTTTGGGAGACCAAATTTGCAAACAATACCAGGATTGCCACAAGCATCAACAATAGCAGGGATGCATAGAAGTTACAGGATGCTCTAGCTAGGATGAAAAACTGGGCTAGGGATTACAAGTTATCCTTTAACATTAATAAATGTGCAGTTATGCACTTTGGTAAAAATAACAACAAAATGGACTATGTTTTAAATGGGCAGAAGTTGGGAAAGGTCTCTGAAGAAAGAGATTTGGGCATTAAGGTGACTAATGATCTCAAGTTCCACCAGCACTATAGCCAGATGATAAGAGCTGCTAGCGGTATGCTAAACAACATCAAGAAACATATAAAAAGCAGGAAGAGTGAGGTGATCGTGCCACTTTACAGTTCACTGGTGAGTCCGCATTTGGAATACTGTGCCCAGTTTTGGTCACCTGAGTTCAAAACAGATATCAAGAGACTGAAGAGGGTTCAGAAAAGGGCAACAAGGTTGGCGGCTGATGTAAAGGACAGATTGGAGGACCTGGGGATGTACATACTGGAGTATAGGCAACTGAGAGATCTGTGTATTGTGTATAGATCAATCAAGGACACCAATTTAAGGGTGAAACTGGGACTTACACTTAGGGATCAGCATCATAACACCAGGACACACACATTGCAGTTGAAGGGACAACATTTTAAAACAATAAAAAGGAAACAGTGGTTTAGTGCCAGAGTAATTCCAGTCTGGAACAACTTGCCTGGAGAGGTTGTTGCAAGTAATAACGTGCTTGGGTTTAAGAGGGAACTGGACAAGTACTGTGTAGCAAACAAAATCGTGAGTTACTATAACTGGGGCATCAGCGCGCATAATGGACTAAAGTCTTCTCTGCTCAGATATAACCTATAAAACCTATAAACCTGCATGTGGATACTTCTTACACTGGATGTAGTAAACAATGTTCTTATATATACATGTATAATTCCTCTGTAACGTGAATGGTTTGTTTTGGGGATGTTGATAGAATCTAAGGTTGAAATGTACTCACAGCCTTTGCAAAAGAGTCTGTGACTCAAAGGATTGTAATTCCAATTGTATCCAATAAATAAATAAATACATTTAGGACTATTGCAGGCTTTAGTCCAGCCAAGTGTTCTGTTGGTTTGGTCAGGTATAAGTTCACTCCTGACTACCAGGCTGGATAAATTAGGTGGCTGTTTGAAAGATTGTAAAGGCAGTTCTTGGAAGATACATTTCAAGGTGTCATCCTCACTGAATATTGGTTGTAGATCCTTAATGATTTTACATATGGGCTCCAGATCAGGACTGCATGTGACAACCAAGGGTAACCAGTTTGTGGCAGTCTTTTCTTTATATTGTAGTAGTTGTTCTCTTGGCAAAAGTGTGGCACATTCTGCCGCTCTGTCAATTTCTCTAGAGGAGTGTCCCTACTAAATAAATGTTCTTTTTAGTGTGGCCAAGTTTTTATCTCTGTCCTCTTCACTCGAACTGATTCAGATTGTTTTTGTTGTAAAGCACTATGGAATTCAGCACATGTAAAATGCATAATATACAAACATTCTCTAGCCTACAAATTTTCCTCCAGTTCTGAAGTTGACATATTCTGCTGTGCTGTGGCACTCTCCTACTACATCACCTGTTGTAATTTGTAAAGTATAGTACTTTATTGTACATATAAATGCACAATATATTATATTCTCCTTGCCTTAATGTTTCATTTTACTGTATGTTGCTGCAGTGCTGTGCTGGTGTCCCTCCCAGCTGAATCCCTCTACAGCACTTCCCAGACTTATACATGCTGCTGTGATATGTCATTGTCCCCCCACAGCACCTCTTGTAAAGCATTTTACTGCCCAGAAAATCTCAATTCACTATATTAACTTCTCATTTCCCGAATGTTTCTGAAGTCCCAGGAATTATACATACTGCTGCTACAGTATATGCTGATGCTGTTCTGTGTCAATGTCCCTCTTCAGCAGCTCTTGTAAAGCCATGTAGAGCATTCTTTTTAATACAGCTAAGGCCAGGATTCTATCAGTATTTTCTTGTTGTTGAATACACACAGCATGATTCTCAAAAAGTTACATCCGATGTAAATTGACATGCCCCCAAAAAATGGCACAAGTAGCAACTTACGACACTAGTTGTGACATTTGGCATTCTGCAAAGCAGCCTGTGACATACCTCAGGCTGCTTGCACCAAAGTAGACTTATGCCGCCAGTTATGCAATAAACCCCCTGCAACATGGCTCTAGGGGGTTTACGACAGCAGTTGCACTCTGTTCTGGAAGGGAAAAAACAAAGTCCTCCAGTTTGCTATTTTCAATCAACCCCTGGAGGACATCTGCCAAAGTACAGTTACACCAGCTTTCAGCTGGTGTAAGTGGACTTTATGCTTTCCGGGGATGTGCAAATGTGCTCCTATCCATCCCCCAGTATATATAGCCCTCAGTCCCCAACCACTAGTCTGTAAAGCTCCACAGGGACTGCCCATACCCCCAAGACCCAATCTCTGGTTAAAGCTGGTCCAAGCCATGTCATGCCCCTGACCCCCAGCATTTTAATACAGCACCTCTGGGCTTTGTTATGTCCCCCTTTCCCCCTCAGACAGAGTTACAAAGCCCTGAATCCTGGCAATGTGCAAACAGCACCCACCCAAACCCCGACCCAATCCCCTAATGTATACTGTACATACATGCACTGTGTGTATGTACAGTACAGTAGTATTCACTCATTCATGTTCAGTTGGCAGCTGGCCACAGTGCTGAGAGGTGGGCTATGCCAGTCACTAGCCTATAAGCGATTGGTGGGTGGGAGCAGAGAGGTCAGGCACTGCTGAGTGGGGGGTAAGGGACAACAGGGACACCAGGGTAATGGGGAATATTTGTTTCATATGCCTACTAATCGGGGATTGGGTCAGGGTTGGGGTGCATGCTGTTTATACATTGCAGGAATTCGGGGCTTTGTAACTATATTGGGGTGACATAACAAAGCCCGGAGCAGTTGTATAAAACTATTGGGGGGTTAGGGGGCATGACAAAGCCCAGAGGGACTGTGAGTACATATCAGGGGGATGGGAGCATGAACAAGCCCTGCAGGGCTTTAGCAATATGGGAGATTGGGGGCATAAGGAAGCCCTGTGGGCTGTACGGACTGGGATTGGGGCTTGAGGGGGTGATTGTGCCCTTCACAGCCAGGGTTGTGGCTTGTAGGACACCCTCCAGGCATGCCCTTTGTTTGGAATACTTGTGGGTTTATCTCAAGTCACAGGACATAGCCGTAGGGATCCTGCCCCTTACAGAATAGAGCAAAGGGTCCTTGACATAATGGGTTTGGTGCAAGTCACCTTTGATGTCGACTTGCGCCATCCTTCTAGAATCGGGTCCATATTTTTTAAGATCCCTTAACTTGTAACTATAATGAACTAGCATACAGTAGGCACTACTCCCTGACCTTATGGGACAACAGGCGTATAGTAACTGCTGGGAATACTGATACTAACCTAGTCCAAACCACATTAAATGTTCCACTCCTTTTATTATTTCAAATATAAAAAAAAAAGTGCTAAAGCAGAGTAAAAAAATACAAAGAAGGTATCATACAAACCAAGATATCTTTGGAAATCTATAATGAAATAAACATAGGCCAAAATTGTCATCACTGTCATGCACTGCTGTTTCAAATTTCTCATTTCCTGAATATTTCTCAAGTCCAAGAAATTATATATGCTGCTTCTAAAGTATATGCTGCTTCTGTGATTTGACAGTGTCCCTCCACAGCAGCTCATATAAAGCAATATAGTGCACTTAACATCTCACAGTATTAAATTATTCTTTCCTAAATGATTCTCAAGTTTAAGAAATTATACATGCTGCTTCTATATGGTACTGCTGTGCTGTGTCAGTGTCACTCCAGAGCACCTCTTGTAAAGCACTGTCATGCTCACTCAAGGGCAGCAAATAATTTAGAAACAGATAAACACAGGGCAGACTAGATGGACCAGGTGGTCTCCTTCTGCCAACAACTTTTATGTTTCTATGTCTACTGTATGTTTCTGTATTAAATTCTTATTGTGGGGAATAATCACTGAGGTACTCCTAACCTTACCGACTGAGTTTCATGGTCACATGTTAGGCTGTTGATGCACATGTGACTGCAAAGAGAAGTCCCAGCCCCTGTATTTCCCTGACTTGGGCTACTTGAGCTCAGTTCTTCATGTGCATCTGACCAGGCTGGATCACAGGACAAGTGCCTGCTTCTACCTACAAGCATTCTCTAGAAAGCACACAACAACAAATACAAGGTAAGGCTCAGCTACTACTGGCTACCTTCTCTCCTCTGGAAAGAAATAGGCTTCCTGCCACCTGGCAGCTTTATTTGCTGCTGCTTTTCCTGCTGGCCTCCCTCTCCTTGTAGGAGCCAACTACGTGTTGGCCTGTCAGGCTTTTGTGCAGCCCAAGTTTAGATTCTTACTACTGCTACTCTCTCCTCACATGCACTCTGCATTTCTGTCTTAAAAATCTGTGTCTGTATGTTCAGATCAGCTGTTTTTTCCTTGGGACTCCTCCTGAAGCATCACATGGCCTAGCACGCTTATGGCCCCTGCAGCAGCAATCATAGGCAGTTCAGAATAAGCTCCAGAGCATCACCTGCTAGCAGGGTCCTCTAGGTTGGAATGCAATTTGGGTGCCATCTGTAACCTCTGCTAGATGTTTCAAAAGGGTCCACATGGTGCCCACTAGAGGAACGTAATAAGGAGGTGGTGCAGCATTGTGGCTTCAGGGAGGAGAACCAACCTAGCCAGAAGCACCCTAGCAAGCATGTCCCACCAGGCAGATAGCTGCACTCTCCTATGGACTCATTTGCCCCACATCCTCAATAGTCTGCACAAGCCTCAGAGTATACCCTGATAATGTGTTGTCCATACAAGAACTCCCCCCCCACACACAAACACAGCCCAAAAAGCTAGCCAGCACCAATTACAAAGGATTCCATGTTTCCATGTACAAGTCCTCTGACCTGTGTCCTGCGTTCACTCCATCCACCACCATCCTCCACTTACTCGCTCTTTTCTGCTGGCTGTGGCACAGATACATCATCTCATCAGTTCTTTCCCCATCTCCATTGTTCACCTAGCCCTTTCATGGACTTTCAAATGGAGGAGGGGCCAGCTACATCCTATAGAGCTGACGCATGTCTACATTTGCATGCATATCATTCTAGCAACATTTTGCTCACGGTGCCCCAGCCACTTCTGAGCCTCTTTGGTGATTCTGTTACTCCTCACAAGTGGAGCATATACAAACCACCTCCCTACTTCCATTTACAAGAAGAGGCAGAAGCCACATGCTTTTTCCTCCTTTCTCCAGCAACCATGTCTCCAGGCCACGGCTGACAGCACTTCCTGCAACCATGTTGTAGTCCAGGTCCCTCTTTTCTTGCCTTCATACTCTATGTCATGGCTGATGGAACTTCTAGTTGTTAAGTCAATGTGTGAATGTGAAAAACTCTGAAAGAAAATTAAACTAGATGATTTGACTTCCTCATTCTAGAGTTATCGGTTTGCACGCAACACATGCAAGGCCCATATTAAATTAACTAAACAGAAATGTTTTAAAAACAAATTAATGGGTTATCTGATAGTAAGAAATTTTGGAGCACAATTAACAGTATGATTAAACCAACAAATGTGACTTAATCACATACGAAAAAAGGGGAGGAAGCAATTACTTGTTCACAGACAATAGCAAATGAGTTTAACAAGAAGTTTATTGACTTGGATAATTATTTTAAGAATAGTAGTTTGAGTTTCTCAGATACTTTTGTTACAGAGGCATTGGGTAGACCCAAATTTTACTTAAAGATCACCTCATCCAAGGAAGTTCAAAAATATTTGCAAAAATTGAAACTGGAGGGTTCAGCGGGGTATGATAGGCTAGCACTAAATTTGTTACATGAGGCGGCTGCAGAACTAGCTTATCCTATTTCAATTCTTTTGAATTTGTCCTTTACTACTGGCTACATTCCTGACTTATGGAAGCATTATGTGGTGGTAACCATCCATAAGTCTGGTTCTGTTTTTGATTTTGGCAACTACAGACCTAGTTGTATTCTGTCAGCTTTGGCAAAAATTCAATGAGCAATTTATAGACTACATACATAAATATTGTCTGTTTTCGCCAAATCAACATGGTTTCAGAAAAGGCCATAGAACAGAGACTGCCTTGGTTGAGTTCACAAACGCAGTCCTAGGAGGCATGGGGGATGGTTACCTTATTGGGGCCATGTTCATGGACTTGACCAAGGCATTCAATCTGGTAAAACATGAACTGCTGCTAGCTAGACTGGGTTCACTGGGAGTTGGGGACTCTGCTTTGGGGTAGTTCTCTAATTATCTAAATAATCGATTTCAAATGGTTAAGTACAATGGTACAATACCAGATAAAGCTTTGGTAAAGTATCGAGTCCCACAGGGCTCCATACTGGGTCCCATATTGTTTTCCTTATTTTTTGACAAGGTTTCTTTGGTTTTACATAAGGCTAGAAACACCTTTTACGCAGATGATGTGGCAATTTATTTTCAGGGAACCACAATTGATGAAATAAATAAGGTTAACTAACGAGATGGCTAGGTTATATCAGTGGTTAGCAAATAATAATGGTATTTGGGACAGCATCTAGATTAAGGGTGTGTGATCACTCTCTTCAAATTTTTGCCCGTGATGGTATTGCTTATGAGAATGTAAACAGTTTTCAGTATTTGAGGGTCACTTTGTACCCAACTTTGAGTTACAGTGCTTATCTGGCCAGAATTACAGCACAAGTTCATACTAAAATTGCATTATTGTATAGATTGAAACCTTTTCTGACTAAATAAACTAGAATGGATATTGCAAATCTTGTCTATACCCAATTGTTAACTATGTTGCCTTAATTACAGATAGTTTTTCATCTAACTTTATATCTAAGAAATCAGCTTTACTTCAGCTGATTGGAAAATTTGCATTATCTGCCCCAAGGCTGACACATCACTGTGTTATTTTGAGTGAGACGGGCTGGTTGCCAATACAGTTAAATTATAGATATTTACTTTCAGAAATTTATATTTAGATTAATTTGTTTTGGAGCCCCACAAAATTTGTTGAGACATGTTAAGCCATATCAGTCCCAGTATTCGTCTAGATCTATGATTAACGAGGTATTTAAACTTCCTCTTATGAGGACTTCTTGTGGACAATGAGCCTTTGCATATGAAACCCTTAGTAACTAGAATGCATTGCCATTGGAAATTAGGACTGTAAAGTCCAAAGAGTATTTTCCTGCACTTTGTATCAATATTTTATGTCTGTTTCTGTGTGTAAGTGTTTTGATTGAAAGTATTATATTTAGTGTTCATTGTAAGAATGTTATATATTATGTGCTATGTATTATGTATTGTATTGTAAATGTTTTGTGTGAATTCTGTGGGTCGCACCTGAAAAGGGAATGGATTTTCCAGTGTTCTTACCCATTAAGCAAATAAAACAAACAAACAAACAAACATATTTGTAGTCTGTGAATGATCCTTGCAGAAGCCAGCACCCCGGATACTAATAACAGAGGAGAGTTCATGACCGGGCCCCTCCCATTAAGGGCTTGTTTCTCTGATGATCACAGCAGTCTCTTCTGCAGCCCTGAGTGCTCCTCTACTGACAGCTAACCCTTATAGCCCTGGGTAACCTGAGACTCATCACTTCTGGTGGCCACCTTGTAGATCAGCTGCAGGACTAGATATAGCGCTTGCCGACCCTGAGTGATCTAGCTATAGTCACTTCTGGCAGCCATTTTAGGAGTCCTAGACCTCCTTTCCTTCTATCAGAACTAATTACAAACAATACTCTCTACCTATTTTTAAATGGGGACACCCATACAGCCACTAAGGAACTCTCTCCTTACGTCTCCCCAAGCAGCCATCATGGTGAAGGCAAAGGTGTGCCACTCCTGCAAGTTCCCACTCCTGCCATCTAACCTTGGTCAACTGTGTCCCATATGTCTAGCAGAAGAGCTGTTGGAGCACCCTGAGCACTCCAAACTGGTGTAAAGCACCTCCTTCCAAGGAACTGTCCCCACCAGCACACTGACCAAGGACAATGCATCACAGCCTGACACAGCCACCCCTACTCCTGCAGAACCAGCAGACTATCAAAGTGCTCATTCAGGCACAGTAAAGGTTCATGACCAGTCCAGGGGTTCCATTCACCCCTGAACTGGTACCAATCAGACCATCTCTGGACCACAACCACTTTAATCCTCACCTGACTAACCCTCACAAATTGGGTAAGGATTCAGACAAAGAGTTGGTGGGCAAAGAAGACCCAATGGAGCAGGATCTTCAGTCGCTGACAGCTAAGTACTGCTTAACTGACCAGCTCTCCAATCTAGTTAAAGCCATAAAGTCCACAATGATGTTCAAGGAAGCTCTGCCAGCACCAGATTTTAAGCTTGTGCACTTGCTAAAAACAGCACCCTAAACCTCTGACATCTTCCCAGCATGTAAATCAGTTGATGAGGTGGTTCTTAAAGAATAGGGTGCTACTGAACATACCTACATTCCAGAGCATAGGTCCTGGGATTAGATGTACCCATGTCAGGAGGGATCCATGATGGTCAGTTGACAAATGCATTGTCGGCCGACGTTGCAGTGATACCTTTATGATGACTGCAATTGTGGCCAGTATAAAGGTGGTCACATGAGGCTGCACCCCCACACCCTCATAACTAAAATAAACAACTCCAAGCTGAAGTTCATTTGGGGAGGGGTTGCAAGACCCCAGAAAGCAGTGCATGGGTCCCATGCCAACAGTACTGCGACCTGTCAGTTGTCACTGTAGTGTTGGTAGTGTAAAAATTGTCGCCATAGCAACAGCATATGCTCCAGGAGGACATGCTTAAGCTTTGATGCTCTGTGCCCCTCAGACAAATCGGGCAAGGATTCAGACAAAGAGTTAGTGGGCAAAGAAGACCCTAAGGATTAGGCCCTTCAGTTGCTGACAGCTAAGTACTGCTTACCTGACCAGATCCCCAATCTAGTCAAAGCCATCAAGTCCATGGTGGTGTTCAAAGAAGCTCCACCAGCACCAGATTCTAAGCTCATGCCCTTGCTGAAAACAGCACCCAAAATCTCTGACACCTTCCCAGCATGCTAATCAGTTGACGAGGTGGTCCTTAAAGAATGGAGTGCTACCAAACTTACCTGCTTCCCAGAGCATATGTCCTGGGATAAGATGTACCTACTTTAAGAGGACAAACTTAAGTTTTGATGTCCACACTCTTATGGATCCCCAAATCACCTCCTTAAATAAAGGCCAGTATTCCCCACAGAGGGGCCACAGCCCTAAAGGATCCAGTGGATAAGAAGTTGGAAGACCTGCTCAAGAAAAACTTAGAGCTGGAGGAACTAAGAATCAGGTTTGTACCATGGCCATATATGCCACTCAAGCTCAAATCCTCTGGATGCAAGATGACCAGAAGACATTGATCCCCAACACACCAGAGGCTACATTGATGGAATAGGCCATCAGCTGACTAAATACCTGGTAGATATGGTTATATTTTCCCTATGAATTAATGCCAGGTCAGAAGCCATAACCAACAGGGCAAAAATCCCTACATCTGGATGAAACTTTGAGATTCCAGTCTTGAATCAAAGGTCATGCTGCTCAAACTCCCCTTCAAAGGCTTACCTCAGTTCAGGGAAGGAATTGATAAATATCTCAAAGGAAAGAAAGAGGACAAGAGATGGTCAAGGACAAGGGACCCTGGCAACACCTATCTACCCTCCAGGGCATGGCCATGAAAGAATTGTAATTTTCATGACAGATGGGTTAACTACAACACCAGCAGGAACCACAGTTTCTGACCACAACTCAATGGGAACTCTCAGTACAAGTCCTGAAATAGATATCAATCTAACAGGGGCTGACCAAACAACTCTTTCAGACCTAAACAAAACATGCAATGACTAGAGACAGAGAACCAAGGGAACAGTTTACCCCTGCATAGGAGCCCATCTCCTATAATTTGCAGACACCTGGAGGAAGATGATGACAGACAAATAGGTCAGAGAAGTAATACAAAGGGATACTTAATAAAGCTGATGGAAATCCCACAAAGGGACAGACTAATTACATTACCAATATCACGAAGGCAAGGCACCCCACAACAGGTGCAAAGAATACTGGATGAACTGCACAACGCCAGGGCAATTTCACAGGTCTGAAAGCATAAAAAGGGCATTGGGATCTATTCAATACTCTTTATGGTTACAAAGAAAATGGGAGGCATTTATCCTGTACTGGATTTTACATTCTTAAATCACTTCGATCAACACAAGCACTTCAAAATGGAGGCATACACTCAGCCTTCAGAGCATTAAGGCCAGGGGATTTCATAATGTCCATAGATCTCAAGGACGCTTACTTACCCATCTCGATAAGGCCATCCACAACAAATACCTGTGCTTCCACATCCTAGGATAGCACTTCTAGTACACTGCCCACCCTTCAGCCTTACCTCAGGTCCTTGTGTCTTCACCAAGATCTCAGTAGTCCTAGAGTGAAGTTGAGAAAGCAAGGGATTCAGGTGATCCTGTATTTGGACGACTGGCTGATATGGTCTAGCACCTTATCCCTGGCTTGCAGGGAGACAGGTATAGTAATCAAGTGCCTGGGGGTCCATGGATGGGTCATAAACAGAGAAAAGAGCACCACGTTGCCCAACCATACTATTGAGCACCTGGGGACCCTGGCAGATATCAGTACAGGCATGATGAAACCACTGGGCAAGTGAGTCGAGTTCTTAATGAGCCATGCCACAAGCTGGCATCTAACTCCAAGTCAACACTACACAATGTATCACAGGTACTGGGACTCATGGCCTCCTGCATAGAGCTAATCCCATGGGCATGTTGGAACATGAGACCCATCCTCCTATCATATATACAGCACAGCTGTCTGGCAGATCATGACCTCTCCACCCCTTTCAGCATGAGCAGCTCAGTAAGAAAATCATTGGCTGGTGAACCAATTGGATCAACCTGACTAAAGGACTGCTACTGGATCCCAAGACTGACATAACCATGGAGACAGATGCAAACCTAATGGCTTGAGGTTGCCCCCACTGGCACCTAGACAGCTCAGGGCAAATGGACAGCAGTAGAGAAAAGGATCCCAATAAATGTCCTAGAGTTGCGAGCAGTGTACAATGCCCTTATCAGGTTCCAGACAATAATGTAACACAAAACTACAGTAATTCAATCAGACAACACAGCTAAAGTAGCATACATCAGAAAGCAGGGAGGCACCAAAAAGCAAAGCAATGCAATGGAAAGCCTCCAAGGTGTTGAACTGGGCACAGGCCAACCTTAGGCAGCTCAAAGCAGTACACCAAGCAGGGATGCTCAACCTAATAGTGGAGTGGCTGAGCAGACAACAAATTTACCCAGGGGTATAATAGTTCAACTGTCACATTTTCCAACAAATAAACAAATGCTGGTGCCCAGTGGAGATAGACTGCACACGGTGAAGAAGTTCTACTCCAGAGTGAAAGAAATGCAGTTGATGGGAGGGGATGTCGCCTCCATGGACTGGTAGTTCACATTAGTATATGTTTTCCTTATGATTCATCTCATTCTGCAGGTGCTCAACAAAGTAATGCAAGCCAGTGCCAATGTGATTCTGATAACCCTGTACTGGCCGATGCACTCATGGTTCACGACAGTGATGGTCATGAAACCAGACGTTATACACCAGGGACCAGGGCTCCACCCCAGCCCCCACAGTCTACAACTAATTGTCTGGCTCATGAAAGGGAGAGACTGCTGAAGGCTGGATACCCACAGAGAGTGGTCAACACCTTGACCATGTCAAATACATACAAGAAGCAATTGGACATATTCACAAGATGGTGCACCCTTAAAGTCATCATTCCAACTGAGGCCTCCACACCTGACCTCATCCTCTTTCTCCAGAAGGGCCTGGACAAAGGACTCTCTCACTCCTCCATTAGGGTGCAAATGGTGGCCATTGGGGTGGTACAAGGCCAAGCAGGGAATTCTGCTCCCAGTGCACACCTCAACATAATAAGATTCATCAAAGCTGTGACCAATCTTCAGCCAATGACAAGTGCCATCACCTCCCAATGGGACCTTAAACTAGTACTCAAGGCCCTGATCACAGATCACTCGAGCCCCTGCATTCGGTTGACTTGAAATGGTCAACTGTAAAGACTACATTCCTTGTTTCTTTAAGCAAAGCCAGACAAAGTTGATAATTATACATTCCAGCTTGCAAGGAACCATTTATAGTTTTCCACCATGACAAAGTCACTTAGAACATTTCCCTCTTTCACACCCAAGGTCCACTTGGACTTTTACATGTTCTAATCTATTGAGCTGCTGGCCACGATACCCAAGGAAAACACAGCAGTGCAACCTGAGATTCACACCCTAGGAATGAATAGACTGTTAACAGCTTATATAAACAGGACCAATGTCTTCCATAGATCTGACAAACGGTTCATACTGGTGCAAGGGAGAAAGAAAGGACAGCCGGCCTCGAAATCCACAATAGCAGTATGGCTGAAGAATGCCATCCTAGAATCCTATAAGGCCAATGGTATGAGCCCACCTAATTTTGTTGTTTTTATGTTTTAGTTTATTGATTCTTTAATTTTTTTGGAAATGCCTGGCGATAGTCGTCGGCAGAGATAGCGACAGTGTGTGGCATTGCTGTTGTCTTCCCCTTCAGGATTGGAGGTTATCCCTAGAGCAAGATTTGAGAACCTTGTTGGGAGTGTTCTGATTAAAGTCTGGGAGGCTTTTGCCAGGAATCGTTAGTTTGTGCACTGGGACTGTAGGCTGGTCATCGGCTTTGCGCTGCCCTGGGATTGCTTTTGGATCCTGTTGGAGTGTCTGGGGATATGACACGGAGTCAGAGACTGAGACTTTGAGGCTGGGTTTTTCCTTGGAGACTCGGCGGCTTTTGTTTTTTTTGGCTCTGCAGACTGCTGCATCTTTGTTGCCATCTTTTTGGAGTGGGTGAGCCTGACGGGATTTTGATCTGAACCCAGGGTGGTTTGCTGGGGTGGTTGGCTGGGGCAGACTGGGGGTGGTGCTGTCTGAGGACAGGCCCCAGTGTACCCATGGTTTCTGGGCTTTACAGTGGGCAGGCTGGAGAGCCTGCTCACGTGGATTCCAGTTACTGGCTGAATTCCTCAGTGGCATTTTGAGGGATGACCGGGGGGGAGATTCTCTCTTTTGGTTGGAAGTGCTCATTAAGCGATTTTGAGCCTATTAAATTCTGGTCTGAACCCAAGGTGGTCTACTGGAGCAGTTAGCTGTGATGGGAGATTGGGGGTGTGCTGTTGGATGGCAGGTCCCAGTGTGCCTGTGGTTTCTGGGTTTTGCAGGGGGCAGGCTGGAGAGCCTGTTCACGTAGATCCAGTCACTGGTCAACTTCCTTAGTGATACCTTGGGGGACGACCCAGGGGAAAATCTCTTTCCTTTTGGCTGCTCGATTGAGCTCTCCCTTAAGTGGCTGGAATAAATCCTGAGGACTGGAAGGTGACTCTTTAGCTGTAACGAAGGTTTGCTTTATCTACATGGAGCTTATGGAACAGCTAGAAATTCAAATTCATTCCTCTTCAATCTTCATCCGAGTACTACCCAGGTCAGATTGTTCCCTTTTCCTCCCTCTTATATATTTCAATGAAGCAGTGAGAGGGCTTCGTTCTTTTGATTGAAGACCAGATTGTATGACTGTTTATTCTGCCTATGTGAGAGATAGGCTTTGGGACAGATTCCTCAGGGGTAAGAGCTCTGAGGGTTTTTCAGTATTCTTGTTCTGAGTGGAGTATAAGTGGAAAGAAACTGTGACTTTGTGTCCAAACTGTTATTAATTTTTCCTGAGGAGTTAAAATCTGCCAAGACTGCTTAAGACTTTCTCTGAGGAGTTTGACTGAAGAGGAATGGATAATTGTTTTATTTAGGTTTTTTGTTAAATGTTTTATTATTATGTTAGAAATGGGAAGCAAGGCTGTTTAAGATATTTAAATCAGCCTATGGTTTTTTTAGTATTTAATCAAATTGGTTGATTAACAATTGTTTTTAAATATTTGGCAACATGTGTTGGGACCGGGCTTCCGTGGGCAGGCGCTATTCGCCCTCTAGACTGAGGGACCTGCACCCTTTCGATAGACCCACGTTGCAACCTGAGGTATATAGGCATTGTCGTACCTTCTGGATTGCATAGAGGAGGCGGAGAGGGAGGAGGGTTCCTCGGTTGCGAGTGGGGGGAAGGAGTGGGCGAATAAGGGTGATGGGGTAGGGGAGATGCCCTGGGGTGAAATGGGCCCAGGATAGGGGAGTGCAATGCCTGGTTCCCATACCCAAGGGCTCCACTGAGAGTGAGCAAGTGGCCCACTCCTCCAAGGTCTCTCATCCAACCACAGCAGTGTTATGCAATGCCAGGTCTATAAAAAACAAGACAGCAATTGTTGCTGATCTTGTTGCGTCATCTGACCTGACTTGCATTATCGAGACCTGGCTGGATGAGAATGCTGGTCCCATATTGGAGTCAGCTGTTCCAGCCGGGTACTCGGTAATACATCGCCCGAGGTTGGATTGAAGGGGTGGGAAGGGTTGATATTTGTTTTAAATCGGAATTGGGCCTTGTGGAGGTTCCAGTGGTGTCCCCTAGATCCTTTGAGTGTGTCATGGGAGCAGGTGTGGGCTGCAGAATCTTATTCGTCTACCGTCTACCCAGTGATGAGAACGTTTTTCTGCAGGAAATCACAGACTTCATTGTCGACCTAGTGTTGGAGTCCTCCAGGCGGTTGGTCCTGGGGGACTTCAATGCCTGGGTCAATGATGAACTCTCACATTTTGGTCAAGACTTCCTTCAATTGATGATTTCGATGGGCTTCACACAGGTCGTCGCCACTGCTACCCATATTCAGGGCCACTCTCTGGATCTGGTGTGCACCCTGGGGATGGAGATCACGGAACTGGTGGTGGAACCAGTTGGGTGGTCTGACCATCACTCCCTAAGGTTCAATTCTGTGACCCCCCTTGTGAGAGCTACCTCTTTGGAGATGGTCCAGTACTGCCCTTTGAGGGGAGTTACCCCTGAGGGTCTGATGGCGGTGCTGGACCTATCGAGTTGGCCTATGGAGTGCATGGAACCAGATTCCTTAGTAGTGCACTATAATAATATGGTGCTGAGGGCACTGGACTCCATAGTGCCTGTCCATGTTCACGCCCTCTCCCTTCGCCTTCGGTCCCCTTGGTTTGATGGGACACTGAGGAAGCTGAGGAGAGTGGAGCAAAGATTGGAACGTTGTTGGTGGAAATCCGGCCTGGAAGGTGACAGATTTAGATTGATGGCCCATCATGTGGACTATCAATCAGAAATCTCCCATAAGAAGGCAGAGTTCCTGTCCAGGGAGATAGCTGCATCAAGAAATCAACCTACTCAGCTTTTCCGGACCGTGGACAGACTGTGCAATCCAGCCTGTCTATAGGGTCAGAGAGCTTTTCATAAATACAGTGTGATGAGTTTGCTCGGTTCTTTGAGGATAAGGTGTCATCGATCAGGTAGGAGATCCGCAGTACACGTTCAAATGAGCGTTGCAGCAATCAAAGTGGGGTTACAGGCCATTGGTCTACCTGGACAGATTTTGACCAGCCAGCGATCATGGATATCATGAAGATTGTACAGGGCTTGCGACCAACCTGCTGTAGTTTGGATCCTGGTCCCATATGCCTTCTTGTGGGGTGCATGGATGCGATTGGACCAGTCCTTGCAAAGATAGTCTGGGGTTCTTTGGACCAAGGGGTGTTTCTGGAGTCTTTAAAAGAGGCTGTCGTGACACCCCTTTTGAAGAAATCTTCTCTTCACCCTGACTGTCTCACTAACTACAGACCGATCTCTAACCTGCCCTTTTTGGGCAAGGTTATTGAGAAAGTAGTCGTGTTGCAGCTCGATGACTTTCTTACCACCCATGAGGTCTATGATCCTCTCCAGTCTGATTTCAGGAAGAGTCATAGTACCGAGACTGCGTTAGTTCAGGTACTTAATGTTCTCCTAATAGTGAGAGATCGGAGGAGCCATTCAGTCTTGGTTCTCCTTGATCTCTCTGCAGTATTTGACACCGTGGACCATGAGATGTTGCTGGATCACCTGCGGCTACTCTGTGGACTGTCGGGGACAGTCCTCAGATGGTTCCACTCTTTTATCACAGGCAGAAGTCAGAGGGTAGTGTCAAGGACTTTTTCCTCTGCTCCCTTTGCTCTGTCCTGTGGGGTGCCACAAGGCTCTGTGCTTTTCCCATGTTGTTCACAGTGTATATGCTGCCGTTGGGAGACATTATAAGGTGTTATGGGCTGAGTTTTCATTGCTATGCAGATGATACTCAGCTCTATATGTCCTTTGTACCGGAACAGGATGACGCATTATCGGTTTTTAACAACTGCCTCACTGAGATTCAGGATTGGATGAGTGCGAACTGGTTGAAACTGAATCTGGATAAGACTGAGGTGTTGGTTGTGGACCCAGGTCATCGTGTAGAGAAGTTGACTCCTGGGTTTCCCTCTGGTCTTGTATTAGGGGTAACCAGTTGAGACCTTCTGAACAGGTGCGGAATCTGGGTGTAATTTTTGACAGTGAGCTGACGCTGAAGACACAGGTATCGGCCACTGTCAAGTCTTCCTTTTACCATCTGAGGAATATCGCCCTGATAAAACACCTTGTTCCACACGATGACCTCCCTGTGTTGGTCCATGCTTTTGTTTCCTCACGTCTTGATTACTGTAATGCTCTATATCTAGGGTTGCCGGGGGTGGATCTCCATCGCCTGCAGCTGGTGCAGAACGCTGCAGCCAGGTTGTTGACTGGGTTACCAAGAACTTGCCATATCACACCTGTGCTGTGCGAATTGCACTGGCTGCCAGTGCAGTGGAGAATCACCTTCAAGGTGGCATTGCTGACCTATAAGACCCTACACAGTCAGGGACTGGGCTACTTGCAAGATCTCCTTCGCCCATACCACTCTCTCTGCCCACTCCGCTCCACTGATGAAGGATTGCTAGAGATTCCCAGGGTTCATCTTCAGTCATCTGGGGCCAGGGCTTTTTCTTTCATGGCCCCAACCCTGTGGAATTCTCTACCTCATGAGATTAGAGAGTGCCTATCCACGGAATCATTTAAGGCGTCTCTGAAAAGATATCTATTTGAATATGCATTTGAATAGGTCTATTGCTGCTTTTATTGTTTTTATGTTGTTATTTATTATGGTTGATGTCATTTTTGATATGTATTTGCTCTTTGATATGTTGAAAAGCGCACTATAAATAACATTGGAATTTTGATTTGATTTAAGGATATAAAGCCTCACTCAACAAGAGTGGTGGCTACTTCTTAGGCAGAATGCAATCTAACCAAAGCTGTTGAAATATGTGCCCAAGCAACTTGGTTCACTGTTCACACTTTTATCAAGCATTACTGTTTGGACATGCTCTCGTCACTCAGAACGAACTTCAGCAGAGCAGTCCTCAAAGCAGCAACAGAGTAGTCACATAGTCACAAGCAGTCTCCCACTCCCTAATGAGGCTATGGCACTGCTTTTTAAAAACCCAGTCTGTAAAGTTTTGAGTGCCTCAAAGATTACTCCTCACAATGTACAAAATGGGCTGTTGTTAACAAACAGTTGGTGAGACCCCATCTGGAATACTTCGTGCAGTTCTGGAGACTTCATCTCTGTAAGAAAATAGACTGGATAGAGGCAGTCCAGAGGAGGGCAACTAAAATGGTGCAGGGTAAGCACCAGGAGCCATACTAAGAAAGACTAAAGGAGCTTAATATGTATACCTTCAAGGAAAGGAGGGAGAGGGGGGACATGATAGAAACATTTTAGTACCTCAAGGGAATCAATAAAGTCCAAGATGGTACATCTTTCAGAAAAAGAGATGTGTAAAAACAAGGGAGCACAATTTGAAGATAAAGGGGGGACAGCTCAGGGGCAATGTAACTATGTATTTTTTTACAGACAGAGTAGTGGATGCATGGAACAGCCTTGCTGAGGAGGTTGTGGGATCAGTGGGGGAATTCAAGAATGTATGGGACAGACATAAAGCAATTCTTGTTGGGGGATAGGAGAAAGTAGGCTGTTGGTTATCAAGGATCTATGGCTTATCCAATAGGTAGGGAAATGGGCAGACTGGGTGGGCCAAGCTGTCATGATCTGCCGACAAAGTCTATGTTTCTGTGTTGCTATATAATGGTAGTTTACACATCTGGAAAAGGTGATTGTGGGAGTTAATCAGCTCACCTGGGACAGAGACATTCTGTAACTCCAACAGTGCAGTTGAACAATAACATTTAAATATCTATTCTCCCACTGGCATTCTGTATGGGCTGGTCCTCTTTTTGGTTATACATAATAGGTAATAAACATGATGTTTTTTTGTTACACTACTGCAGTATGCCTCAATTCTTTAGGGTAGCCATAACATACCAACAATCCTTTCTTCAAGTGTACAGGTACAGCTACGAAAGACATCAAACTGAGCTCAGGTAGTGCAAGGTGGGGCAATATAGGGGCTGGGACTTCTCTTTGAAGTCACATGTGCATCAGCAGCCATTTAGATGACCATGATCCCATGTCTGTAAGGTTTGGAGTGCCTCAGAGATGTGCTCCCACAATCACCGTTACCAGGTGAGTAAACTACTATTTCCTGAATGTGTCACAAGTTCCAGAAACAAGGTTTTTGCTTGCAGTGGTGGATACCTCCTAGTAGGTAGCAAGATGGAGTCTGCAGATTTTAAGGAGTTGTTCTGCTGCATGACGATGCTCAGTAGTACAGTATCTGCTGCAGTTTCTTTGCATCTATGCAGATATAAAGTATTAACTGTGGTACTGTAGCAGTGTTCTGTTGACATGTCTGCTGCAACACTGACCATGTCAATACACTGGCAGAGAAGGTGGCAGTAGCTTCCTTGCTGGAGGAGAATGCACTAAGGACAGGGGGAGAAGAAACCTATGAAGACAAGAGTGAAATTATTTATACTCAAGTCCACTTCCCATAATTTTGTACCTGTGAAATAAAAAATAAAAGAAAAAGAGCTTTTGGAAAGGATACTTACCATCACATTGGTGACAGCCATGAAATGAAGGGGCACGATGGTGCCCCAGACAGAGGAGGCAAAAAAGAAGGGGTCTTGCTTGCTGCAGAAGGAAGCAGCATTAAAGTAGATCTGAGAAGAGAAGTGAAAAATTTAAACTATACTCAAGCGGACACTATGGTAGCCATGTGGTATATCCATTATCCACTCCAAGATGCCACCTGTGAAAGGTTTGGCAGAAGGGTTTACTGCAAAGAAATGTAAGATAATGCACGTAGGCCACAGAAAAATCTTGTGTGTGTTGGGGGGGGGGGGGATAAAATGGGAGGAGAGATATTTGCAATGACCAAGCAGAAAAGGGACCTGGGGAAATCATATCAGATGACCTAATAGTGATCAGGTAATATGATAAGGCATTTAGGAGAGCTAATGGGATGCTGGGGTCAATAGGTAAGGGAGGGTATCACCTGCAGAAAGAGGGAAATAGTGTTGCCCCTATATAGGTCACTGGTGAAACCCCACCTGGAGTACTGTGTCCAGTTCAGGAGGCCACATCTCAGGAAAGGCATAGACAGAGTGGAGGCAGTCCAGAGGATGGCTACCAAGATGGTGCATGGTGTGTATCAAAAGCCCAATGAGGAAAGGCTAAAGGAGCTCAATAGCTACACCTTGGAGGACAGGAGGAAGTGGGGAAATATGATTGAGCCCTTTAAATACCTCACAGGGGTGAATAAGATACAGGTGGGAAGTATTTTTCAGAGAAAAGGGTGCTCTAGAACATAGAAACATAGAAATTGTCAGCAGCTTAACCCATTCAGTCTGCCTGTAGGCCCTAAACACGTATGTGTCCACTGACCCTAAGCGATGAATGACTTTTCATCACTCCCTCCCTGCCCAAGGTTCCCTTGTGCCTGTCTCAGGCATGATTAAACCCCATCCACTCTGCTTGTTCCTACCACCTCTTGTGGCTGACTATTCCAAGTATCCACCATCCTCTCCATGTAGAAAAACCTCCTCATGCTGCCCGTTAACCTACCGCCCTCCAATTTCATATCTTGCCCGCTTGTTCTGGTATCTTTTCTACACTGGAAAAGATACTCTGCCTATACTTTGTTTATGCTCTTGAGTTACTTAAAAAGTTTCTAGCATGTCACCCCTTTCTCTCCTCTCCTCCAATGAGTACATTTTGAGGTCTCTTAGTCTCTCCTCATATATTTTGTGATGCAAGCTATGGACCATCTTTGTTGCCCTTCTCTGGATAGCCTCCACCTTGTTTATGTCCTTACACATGTGTGGTCTCCAGTACTGCATGCAGTACTCCAGGTGAGGCCTTACCAGTGTTTTATACAATGGCATCACCTCCTGACCCCTGCTAGCAATACCACTACCTATGCACACCAGCATGCCACTGGCCATCCCTGTAGCCTTTGCACACTGCTTTGATAACTTAAGGTCATCAGATATGATACCCCAGGTCCCTTTCCTCTTTGGTGACATTCAGCACCTCCCCACCATCCTGTAGCTCTCCCTAGTGTTCCCCATACCCAGGTGCATTATCTTGCTCTTTTTTTGCATTGAACTTCAGTTGCTATACCTCTGAGCAGCTTTCAAGCTTCTCCAGGTCCCTCTTTATTTTCTGCAACCCTTCTGGAGTATCCACCTTGTTGTAGATCTTGGTATCATCCACAAATAGGCAGACCTTTCTTTCCAGCCTCTCTGCAATATCACTTATGCAGACATTAAACAGGTCTGGTCCCAGTACTGATCCCTGTGGTACTCTGCTGGTCACCCCCTCTCCCCCCATATTGAATACCATTTACCATCTCCCTCTGACTTCTGTTCATCAGCAAGCATCTAATCCACTGCATGACCTTATGCTCCATGCCCAGACTACTCATCTTGTTAACCAGCCTTCTGTGTGAGAAAGTGTAGAAGGCTTTGCTGAAATCTAGGTAGGCAATGTCTACCACCCCTCCGTGATTCACTTCCCTAGTCACCCAATCAAAAAAAAAATCTATCAGATTCATTTGACAAGACCTTCCTGCTGTGACTCCATGTTGCCTAAGACCCAGGGCACCATTGAATTCCAGGTGTGCCACTATCCTTCCCTTCAGCAGTGTCTCCATGATCTTTCCCACCATTCAGGTGAGGCTGACTGGCTTTTCATTCCCTGCTTCTTCCCTACTGCCACCTTTATGTAGTAGAACTATGTGCACCCTCCTCCAGTCCTCTGGAACCACACCTGTGTTCCCTTCACAGCTCCCTTAATATCCTCTGGTATATTTTGCATGGCACCATTACTTTATCCACCTTCAGCTTTGTGAGTTCCTCAAGAACTCTCCCCACTGTGAATGGAATGATGTCCACTTCTTCCCCTCATTGTCTCTGCTCCCCAACTCTGGCACTTGGCTCTTTCCCTCCTCAGTGAATGCTGAACAGAAGTACAGTATTTGTTCAGTATTTCTGCCTTGTCTAGATCCCCATCCTTACACTCTCCCTCCTGCCCTTTAAGCCTCACAATCCCCCCCCATTTTTTTCTTCTATCACTGATGTACCTGTAGAATGTCTTGTCCCCTTTAATAACAGTCCATGCTAAACCCTCCTCTGTCTGCATCTTGGCTCTCCTAACAGCCTTTACTACTTCCATTAGAGATTCAAGGTACACCTCCCTGTCCTCCTCCCTTTGGGTCCCCTTATACTTCTTGAAACTTGTTCTTTTAGCCCTTACTTTGTCTGCCACCTTTTTAGAGAACCATATAGTGGTTTCTTTCTTCTTTTCCATTTGTCCACTATCCTAATGCATTGGTTAGTTACCTCCACAATGGCTCACTTTAGTTTCCCCCACTGTTCCTCCTCCCCCTACATTACCTCTTCCTTCTGCAGGGCTGCTCTTAAACATCTACCCATTTCACTGAAATTGAACAGGAGGTCATGATATGAAGCTAGAGGGGGTAGGTTTAGAGGAGATGTGAGGAAGTACTTCTTCACAGAAAGGGTGTTGGTTGCTTGAACAGCTTTCCAGCAGAGGCAGTGGGGGCAAAAACAGTGGGGGATTAAAAAAGCCTGGAATAAGCACAAGGGGCTCATAGATGAAAGGAAGGGGATGGAAGAGACAGTGCCGTAGATCAAGAAAGGTCTGCAGTATAAGTGATAACAATGAAAATGAGCAGACTGGATGGCCAAGTGGCCCTTACCAGCAGTTAATTTTTATGTTTCAACATAAATAAGAGAGAAAATATTTTTCCACAGTTGGCCACTATGGTAGCTGAACAGTATATCTGTTGACACTCCAGCTCTTATTATATGTTGTTTCATCTGTGAACCTGGCTGTTACCTGTAAAGACAAGATTTAAATTATTTTTCCTAGTGGGCCCATGTGTCCTGGCTGAGTGTACATTTGAATGGAATATGAAAATTAGAAAAATAAAAGATAAAAAAATCATGGTATGATACTTACTGTCACATTAGTGATAGCAATGCCATGTAAGACAGCAGCTGACAGCACCTCCTCTTAGGAATCAGCATGATAATGAATATATTGACCCAGTAGCCCTCCGCAAAAGATATATATATATTTTTTATATAACACAATGGGATAACAGTTAAGCAAAACTAAGTGACAAATTATCTCATTATCGCTCTGCAACATCAGAGCACTGTCACTTTCAGAAATAAACAACAACTTAACTAATAAAGAAAAAGACAGACAAAATACTTTGCGTAATCACACAAAGTTTAAATCCTTAACTAAAATAAGAAACTACAGAAAAAAAGTAATGTAGCGGAACAAGTAGCTCACATAAGACCAATCTCCTGATCAGGCAAAAACTACTACAGGACATCAGTGTCTGTGACATCACAACTGTCCAGGTACAGCTAGCCACCTGCTGCATTATCAGTCACTCATGATGTCACATTAATTGAAGTCAAATCAGTGATGAGGACAATGAAGGAGCTCCTTAGTGGAGTCAGATTGCATTGCAGTTGCATCCCTTACAAAGAGGGGTATCAGTGTAGGAGCCACTTGTGGATTCTGACTGATGATGCCACTACTCGGAGCATGTACCATTTAAGAGTACAGTGACGGGCTTCATGTACAGCTAGTTTTAAGTATGAGGAAGGTGTACAACAAAAATAAAGAGAAATGCCTGCACAAAGAGAATAGGGGGAAACAAATATAAAAATGGAACAATGCAGAGGTTGTGTTCCATTTTAAAATGAAGCTCTGTGCCCATTGCTTATTCCTCACTTGAAGTCATGGCCTCTCCTCATGACATCACAGTGTTCTGCACAAGCAATCATTGTCGTGTCATAAGCAGGAAATGAATGGCTACAGGTGGGAAACTCACATCTGGGGCCGAATCGTACCAAAGCACATTGTTACTGTTTGCCACAAAGGTCCTCATAAATAAGGGAACTGGGGAAAGGAATACAACTGAAGTACTGTATAGGCTGCAGCATATAGCGTATAAAATCACAGTGCCTTTCAGTGTTTGCCCTTAGCCATCGACTCTTCGTTAAACCAAGGTTGCGGGCTTTCTGTCAGAAGGGATTGTATAGGATGATTAAAATATCCGGGAGCAATTTCAGGGGGACAGACTATACAACTCAAATATATTTCTTTTAAGTATTGTAGATTCAAGCAACAGATGAAAGACCTATGCTAGAAGACAGGCACCATCCTATCAGAAGCTATACTGTATAAACCAGGATGGAGAGGAAGCTGATCTTGGTGTCACTGTGTCTGTTCTTATTGCCAACAGAAGGCAAGAATTCTAGTTCCGTAAGGCTCCAAGGTTTAATCTTGCCTCACAGAATTAATTTTGTAACCTGTAGAAATAACACCTTTATTCCTAAATATCAGATTTTCCTACATGACTCATTTGAGATATCAGTGATGATTTATTTATTTTGCAGTAAAACTGGTGGCTGGGAGAGGCAAGCTGAGCCATGCATCATTTCCAGGGGTGACCTGGGATAAGGGCGGTGTTGGGTAAGTTACTTTTTTTATTACTTTCTATTACTTTTGGAAACTTGGTCCAGGAAGCTCTATGCAGTCACTAGCAAGGATGGAGAAATACTGGAAAAAGTAATACACCTTACTGTTACAAAAACATTATGTCTTTTTATACAAAAGTAATACGTAACTGTAACTGATTACATTTATTTGAAAGTAACTAGTAACTAACCTATTACTCTCAAGTAAATGCAATCTGTTATAGTGATTTATGTTTGTAATGTTTTTGTAGAAAAAGAAATAAGTAACTGTGAGGTGTGTTACTTTTTCTAGTACTTCTCCATCCTTGCTCGTGACTGCACAGAGCTTCCTGGAACAAGTTTCTAAAAGTAATATAAACTAATAGAAAAAGTAACTTACCCAACACTGGATAAGGGGTTACATACCAGGAGAGTAATATGAACAAGCCATGCTGGAACAAAAGAATAAAGTGAAATAATAAATAGTCAGTGTCTGTGCAATACAAAATAGGTGGCACAGAGACTATTAAGGAAGAAATTACATTGTAATTAGATTTTACTCCAGCAAATCTAACATGCATTTTAGGGAGCCATTTGACCCCTTGGGTTTTATTTAAAACAAATGGATAAGGGTTCAATCAACTGAAGGGCATGGGATACTCTTTGTATGTGCTAAAGGCTGGTGGAAGTCACTACACACATTCAGAACACTTAACACCACCCTCTGCATGGGTAACATCATCCTTCCTTACTTATTCTGCCAAAGCTACAGTACACTTCTACAGTATAATCAGAACCAAGCTGAAGCCGGCACAGGGGAAAAGAAATACCTCCTTGGATTCTGGCGATACTGGATAATACCAGACCACCGCTACCTGTGAAGCATAACATGTTTGTGAGTACAATGCAGGTTTGTGCTTGTTGTTAATTTGGCTTGAGTGCAGTGTTTGAACCTCCAGTATGGTGGACGAGATTACATGTGCGATCATGGTGTTAAGTGCGGCCATGGAGTTTGTAATAGTAGTAACGGGGGTGTAAGTGCAAAGCCCCTGCATAGGGGATGCAGGGGCAAGGCCCACTGCAAAAACAAAGATAGGTAAATGAAGCTGGAGGAGTCAGCGTGGAGTTCAGTGGATCAGATTTGGTGCTTGAAATCTCATCCAGCATATTGGAGGCTCAAACTCTGCAATCCTACCATTGATTTTTGTATTAGTTTATTTGAGTTGGGAGGCTTTGCCCCCTACACCCCTTTTTTCTTTTTTTTAAGAGGGGTGTGGAGGTGAAGCACCCCAACTCAAATAAACTAATACAAAAAAAAAAAAAAATGTAGTTTTGAGAGAGTAGCATAACTTGAACTCTGTGCTAATAGCATAGGTCTGGCATGGTCCGGTATTCTCCACTATTGCCCATCCCACAATGCATTTTGTGAGTCATGGAGGAGATGGAAATACAAAGGGCAGTAGCCCTATGTGAACTGGAAGAATCTGTATGGACTGTCTGCCCTCTTCATAATTAACCCCTGGCCTTTGTGGGAGCCCCAGTACCTGTCCTGAGCTAGACCCTGCACCCCCAACCCCCTCAAGCTGGAAAAGAAATATATGGGATACAGATTTATTTGTTTTGTTAGTTAAAAACTGGAGATAGCATTACCTATACCACAGTCCCTAGCTCTTTGGGGCACAGTGGATTTACTATACTGCTGCCAGAGCCTCCAACTGGCTGGCTAATGTCTGGACCTACTCTGCATTGACACTCTCCACCTCTTCTGTGATTCATTCTTTATGCAGATTAGGGAGCACAGTTCATTATGGGTGCCAAAAAGAGTGCTGCCTTCTGTGGGTGTGGAGCTCTGTAACGTTGTGTGCACATTTACTGTGCATATCATGGTCATGTCTATGAATCAAGGTCCAAGTTCAGAATCTTTGAACTACAGCAGCTGAGGCCTTCATCTCATGCTATTTACAGTGGTGGAAATGGGAAAACAAGTACTGCCGGAGACCGATTTGCCCATTCCAGCATCTAGGACCACCAGATGTCAGGTTCTACTGGATACACTGCAGTACTGCCTGCTGGTGCAGCTGGTCAGGGAACCCACAAGTCAGGCTGCCATTCTCAGCATGGTGCTCACCAGCTTGGAAATGTGAGATTAAGTGCAAGTGGGGATACTGCTTGGGTACAGTGATGATAAAACCATAGGGTTCGAACTGGACCTCAACAGAAGTACACCCTCATCAAAGGCTGAAGTTCTGGATTTCAAAACAGAAGACTTTACCTAGATGAGGGAAATAATCCAGAATGCTTATTATTTATTTATTTATTTTACTTATGACTTTGTTAACCAGGTAGGTGCACTGATCCCAGGTATTGTTTTCAGACATGACCCGGGCCACGTAAAGTGGTGCAGGGTAAATCTAAAACAACAACATATAGCAGAAGTGCAAGTACACAGCGTAAAATGGTTACAAAAATACATTTGATAATACATAAGGTGGTAGCAGTTAGAGGAGACAATAACAGGAGCAAGGCAAGAACATGTCAACAGACTGTACAGAATAAGTAGCCACTGAGGTACTCCAGAGGCTAGAGAGCAATGGGGTAGTTGTGCGGGGGGATGGGAAAAGAGGGTGGAGCAGGGGGGGAAGTGGGAGGACAACAGGTAAGCAGAAAAGGAAGGGGGAACTAATCTGGGAAGCAGTGGCAGGTGGATGCCAACAGGAGCCAGTCTTTGAGTCGAGTTTTAAACTGGTGGTGGCTGTTTATGGAGCGCAGTTCGGCAGGCAGTATATTCCAAAATGTGGGGGCTGCCACAGACAGGACTGTAGTGCCCATTTTAGTGGATACCCTTGGGATTTTCAGAGGTGGGACACTAGAAGAGCATAGGCAGTGGTGCGAGGTGTGGACAGTGAAGAGGGGTGTGAAAGGAGATTCCTGGCCAATACAGATGGCAGAGTCAATCAAGCAGTAAAAGGCAAGGTTGAAGCATAGAAACATAGGAACATAGAGACATAGAATTTGATGGGCAGATAAGGACTGCTTGGCCCACACAGTCTGCCCATTTCCCTACCTAATGGATAAGCTGCAGATCCTAGTTAACCAGCAGCCTACTTCTTTCTACCCCCACCCCCTGGATTTGCTTTATGACTGTACCATGCACGCTTGAATTCAACCACTGTTTTTGACTCCACAACCTCCTCCGGAAGGACGTTCAATGCATCCACAACCCTCTCTGTGAAAAATACTTCCTTACATTACCTCTGAGCTGCCTACCTCATCTTCAAATTGTGCCCCCTTGTTCTTGCGCACCTCTTTTTTTGAAAGATGCTACCCTCTTGGACTTTGTTGATTCCCTTGAGGTACTTGAAAGTTTCTATCATGTCCCCCCTCTCCCTCTTTTCCTCGAGGTTATACATATTAAGCTCCTTTAGTCTCTCTTCATATGTCTTCCGGTGCAGACCCTGCACCATTTTAGTTGCCCTCCTCTGGACAGCTTCCATCTTGTCTATATCCTTGTGGAGATTGAGTCTCCAGAACTGCACACAGTACTCCAGATGGGGTCTCACCAACTGTCTGTACTGAGGGATAACAACTTCCTGTTTTCTACTCATGATGCCTCTCCCATGCATCCCAGTATCCCCCAGCCCTCCTTACTGCCCTCTCACATTGCTTGCCCACCTTTAAGTCATCTGATATGACTACCCCCAGATCCCTTTCCATTTTTGTTGTTATTAGTATCTCACCCCCCATTGTGTACTCTTCTCCTGGGTTTTTGTTTCCCAGGTGCATTACCTTGCATTTCTTAGCATTGAATCTAAGCTGCCATACATTTGACCATTCCTCTAACTTTGCCAAGTTCCTTCTCATCCTTTCCACCCCACCTTGTGCATCAACTCTGTTGCAGATCTTTATGTCATCTGCAAAGAGACATACTTTTCCTTCCAGTCCCTCTGCAATGTTGCTTATAAAGACATTGAAGAGGACCGGTCCTAATATTGAACCCTGCGGTACCCCACTAGTAACCCTCCTTTCTTCAGAGTGGACTCCATTTACTATTACCCTATGTGTCCTATTCTCCAACTAATTCTTTACCCAGGCTATCATCTTGGGACCCACTCCCAGGCAGGCTAACTTGTATATTAATCTTTTGTGTGGGACTGAGTCAAATGCCTTGCTAAAGTCTAGGAAGGCCATATCCACAGCCCCTCCCTGATCTACTACTTTTGGTCACCCAGTCAAAGAAATCCATTAGATTCATCTAGCATGACCTTCCCACTGTGAATCCATGCTGCCTTGGGTCCTGTGCCCCTCTGGCCTCTAGGTACTCAACAATTCTTTCCTTATTTCCTTCAGAAGTGATTACATAATTTTCCATATCACTGAGGTTAAAGCAGCCTTTTAGAGGGAACCATCCTAGTGAATTGTGGAGGGTGCAGTGGTGAGTGGAGAAAGTGGCTAACAGGGTGAACCAAGAGCATACCTCTCAACCTCTTACCTCATAAATCAGGGACAAGGCTTAAAAAAATCAGGGACAGAGACCCAAAATTAGGGACACATCTTAATAATTGGTAATACTCACTCAGAAAGCTGTTAGGAATAAGGGAATTAGTGTAAGAAGCATTTTCTGATGAGGTCATAGTCTGTAACTTTAATGTTTAACCTTATTTTATGCTTACAATCCCCACTGTTCAGTCAAAAAAACCCAGAAATTTTATGAGGGACAGAGGAAAATTTTGAGGTAAAATCAGGGAGGTCCCTGAAAATCAGGGACAGTTGAGAGGTATGACCAAGAGACACTTTTGTAAGCTGTGGAGAGTTTGGCCATAATGGTTGTGGACGTTCTGGAGTGAATAGGAGAGCAGTAGTCCAGGACAGGTAGCAGGTTTCCCTGGGTGATGGCGATGCAGGTCTCCAAGATGAGGTAATGCCAAAATATGTAGGCAGCACCTAAGTTTTGATGAAATCTTAGGACTAGGGAGCTTATGTGTTCTGAAAAGGAGAGGGAAGGGCCAAGCACCATTCCTAGATATTTTAGTTTATTTATTTATTTAGTTTTTGTTGACCGACTAAGTGCACTAGACAAATTCTATTTTCAGGCACGACCCGGGGGAGGGGGATACAGATGAATGTCAACTGACCTTGAACCAGATTAAGCTGTTGGTGGTATTTTTAGTGAATGAGGGAAATTTGGCCAGGACACCGGGGAAATTCCCCCACTCTGTTGGGGACAGCTGAGGGTGTTTTGTTGTGCTGCGATAATGGCAGACAGTGTCTGGAGTGAGAAGGAGCAGCACGTGCAGGCTGAAGCTCTGCAGGATACTTTGGATGTATCAGAGAGTCGGGCTTTGCCTGGTACAGCTTTATCAGAACCAGAGATTTCTGGAGATCTGCAGGCGACTGAGCATGCTGTCAGGAGGCATTTTTCTTCTACGTTCCCGTCTGAGTCTATGCATATGGAACTGGAGCTGGAGATGGCTGGTGTTTTCGAGGATTCAGTGTATCTTATGCCTGAGGTTGCAGGCAGCACAGAATCAGCAGGAAGGGTGAATGACGAGGCGGCTGACGTGCAAGCTGTCATCACCACAGCTGATACACGGAATGCGGAAGTGTCAGCATTGTCGGAGGCAGCGAGGGGCTCTAGTGACAGGTGGTCAACTGCCGAAACCACTACGGAAGGAACCAAGGAGTCTGCCTTGTCTCAGGCAGGTTGGCTAAGGCAACTGGATGGATGGTGGGTCCCAGACTCGAATTGGCTTACTTTTTCACCGAGTGGACCGAGGGCATTACAGACATGTTCCCTGGATCAAAGCAAAACTTCTTCTGCAGGTCAGACTCTGTCTTTTCTTGCCAATACTGACACAGTAGGTCCAGAGTTTGAAACAGAGACTGCCCCCTCGTTTGAAGGTCAGAGACAGCAATCTCCTCTACAGTCACCTAAGGGACACAATTCAAGAAGGGGCCCATGTTTCTTGGACTTGTTTAAAAATAACAAGTTGGAGCAGGCTCCGAGAAGAAATGCGGTTCGACTCAGGTATAGAGGAGGGTTACCCGAACACACAGACAGAGTATACATTGCAAGAAAGTTATTAATGGACTCAATGCATTTTTTACCTACTGATATTTATGCCTTGATTAATATTTGGGGGGAAGACACGTTTGATGTCAGTTTTAAACATTTTTCAGGCTTAGATAAAATTTGGCAAAAACATGAGTGTTGTAAATCCTTTCTTATGGTTACCTTTTTGGGTAATACCAATTACTAAACCCTTATTCAAATCTATCAACATCATGTTTAGAAATGAGAAGGTGAATGTGGGGATATCCAATACTGGTTAGAAAATAAATGTACAGTGTTGGGCCCCCCTGAACCCATAATGGATACAGAAGGGATCTGGACTGGGGCTTGGCATTTTAAAATTAAATTACATATTACAAATAATGCAGTTATGCATGTCCCAAATCGCTTCTTTTTGGGGAAAGACAGGGGGGTTTGTTTCTACCCTGGTCATCCTAAGGCCCGTTATCGTTGTGGTAGTCAACGTAATTTAAGTAGTGCATGTGATAAAGTTAAATGCACACTTTGTGGGGATTTAGATCATGATAGTGAAGTTTGTCGGAATGTTTTTAAAAGTAATTTATGTGATGAAGCAGGTCATGCATATCACCAATGCCCAAGTATGCTGGGAGGCCCAAATAAGGAGGAGTTAATAAACCAGGCCCAGGGCAGATACAGGCCTCAGACATTTACTCCCTCACACAGGGACACAGACTCTACAGGCCAGCCTGGAAGGGAGATGGCCCAGGATCTGTCCCCTGATCAGCTGCAACTTGCAGTTGAAGTAATTGGGCAACCAGGACCCTCTAATCAGAACCAGACACTGGTTTCCTCTGAGGATCCTCCTCTTAGTCGGGGAGCCATCCTTCCAGTCTCACACCCCCGAGGGCCTACTGGTTGTGGCTTCAGGATTCTGACTTTCAAAGCCCCAGAAGGATTGCTTGGGCAAGTAGTCACCATAAAGGGGTGGTGGGGGCTTGCCTACTCAAAATTCCTTCCAAGTCTTAGCAGAACTGGAAGGGGATTCAGGCCCAGATACAGCTAAACCTGATGCAGGTTCAGAGATGGAGGTAGAAGATGAGAGTGGAAAGGACCTTTTAGAAGTAAAAAAATAAAGAAAGGAAAAAAAAGGAAACAAGATAAACCTTGAAGTTCAACATTTAAATTTTTATGGCCTGCTTAAAGATAATATCAATTAACTGTTGTAGTATAAAAAACTACAAGAGACGTTTAATTTGTTTTCAGCAGTGCTGAGATTTACAGGCAGATATCATCTTTCTGCAGGAAACACATTTATCTTCCTTGGCTGCGGTGGCTCAAGTTAAACAATCCTGGTGGGGGGTGCCCTCTTCTTCGTCCTTTGGTACAGATGCAGCAGATGGGATAGGAATTCTTTTTTCTCACCCCTCAGTGCAAGTAACATGGCTGTTGGACATTTTGCCAGGTAGAGCTTTGCTTAGGGACTGTTTTTTTCAAGGTTTTTTTTCCTCAGATTGATTAATACTTTTGCACCCCAAGTGAAAACTGCGAGGATTAATTTCTTGTAGTCTTGATGTTCGTATAAAGAATAATGTGCAGCAGAAGATCTCATTGTGACTCACATACACCTCTCAAACAGTGGTCAAATATGAGGACGCCCATAGGCTCCATGCATCAGATGGTTTTACCTATAGAAGGATTTCTCTCAAACTAGGATAGATTACCTTTTTCTTTCTAAACATTTAATAACCCTAGATTGCTCTGTACAACATTGCAGTTTTCAGATCACAATTTTCTATTGTGTTGTGGGCTTTCATCAGATTCCTACTACTTTCCCTCACTGTCGTGATGGAAGTTAAATTCCAGCTATTGGATGATGCTCCTTTCTAGCTCAACTTCATTTTTGTTCAAATCTTGAAAATCGGTTGCAGATTTTTATGATGATTGGGTGTCCTGGATGATGGATACCAAACTAGCTATTAAGGATCTTTTTATTTCCTATGGTAGAAGAAAAGGTACATCCAATTATTTACAATATTTAGACTATAGGAATCAGTATTATAAATTACTGTCTAGTCCCTGGGTGGCGAACTTGGAGGTACAAACTCTATTAGGAGTTATACAGAAAAAGATGAAACAGTATCAATATGAGAGGGCAGTGTCCATGTATGCAGAGTTAAAATTTGGTACACAACAACAACCATTAAAAGATCCATATACCACATGTAAACAAAAACTGGATAGAAAACTTATGACTGGTCTTCGCAATTCAAAAGGCCAGGTGAAGACATCAGTAGCAGAAATGTTAGATATTATGGAACAACATGTATCCTCGGCTTTTAGTACTAGGTTTACTCCAACGGTCTTATGGGAAGATGTTCTTCATTTCCCAGTTCCCCAAATCCCCCAGTTGGAAGCGGATACATTGCAAGAACCTATTTCCCCTTCAGAAGTCCTAGCAGTTATCAACACACTTCGAACAGGGGTTTCACCAGGGGCAGATGGGCTTACAAATTAATTTTATAAAACCTTTAAAGATGACATGAGTGTAATTTTAGCTGAGGTTTATAATGATATTCTACAATTTGGTTTAAAAAATACAGAATTTAATCTCGCTATTCTAACTTTTATACATAAAAAAGGGGATGTTATGGATTTGGGTAATTGGAGGCCTTCCTGGTCCTAGTATCAGGAGAATAACTGGAGTATAATCAACACAATTTTTTTTTTGTGTTATCTGTTTCTCTCCCCTGTGACCCTATCTACCTCTCCTTCAGGTCAATTGCCACAAGGACACTCACCTCTTCTCGTCTCTACCGCTGATCCCAAACCGACATCACAGCCACCTCAAGGTAACCTGATGTAACCCTTCACTGGATGGGTTCTCCTCTTCCAAGGAGAAATGGCCTAATGGCCTAGGCATTGGCCCTGGGTGCTGCTGCAGCTGGGTTGGCTATCGCAGAGCTCAAGGAGGCACTGGTCTGGGCAGCCATCATCTGGTAGGAGGAGATGCCATTTTTCTAGTTTTTCCTCCTGATTCTCTATTCGCTCCGCAATCAAGCTTCCCCTGGTCTCCACCAGGAGCCACTACAGAGTGACGCCATTCCCCAACCCACCCCAGGAGAGGAGAGTAGTTCTCCAGATGCTCAATCCTAATCCTTCCCCTGCTGACACAATTTTTTTAAGAAAAAGGAAACACCACCTACCAACTTGCCTAGTTTGGTAACACTTTAAGTTGCCTTAACTACATTGCAGTTGCAATGTAAGTATACTGTAACTGCATTGCAATTGCAATGGAGTTATATGAAACAAACATGTAACTACAATTAAATTACCCTGGTTTTATGTCATTAATGATTATCCACCTCACAGTTACATTGAAACTGAGACTTGAATTTAAGGATGACCCCTGTTCCAATAATTTAGTCGAGCTGAGTGGCTCTCAAGCCTCAAGTCCTAGTAGCTTTAAAGTGCCTCAATGTGAGGCCACCAGAACTAACCAGTCTCTTCACTCCTTATCTGTTTCTAGAGTGGTGCAGATCTGGGGATCAATTTGGATTTGGTTTTGGATTTGCTAATCCCCCTTTTTTATTTGGATTTGTCTGAGGACTTAGATTTAAGTAATAGTAAAACATTGGTTACATAGATACATAGACAGTGTTGGCAGATAAGGGCCTATGGCCCACCCAGTCTGCCCATTTGAGCTTGTAAGTTCAGTTTGTTTTCCTAGAAGTCTGTTGCCCCTTACCCCTGACCTCCAGAATTCCTTTATGTCTATCCCATGCATTCTTAAATCCCGTGATTGTTTCAGCCCCCACCACTTCCTCTGGCAGGTGTTCCACTTGTCCACCACCGTTCTGTGAAGAAATTCTTTCTCATGTTTCCTCTGAATCGTCCCTCCCTCCAACTTCATCCCATGCCCTCTAGTCCTGGAACATCTTTTTCGCTTAAAATAGTGTTTTCCTGTACCCTGTTCCTCCCTGTAAGATACTTGTTTATCTCTATCATATCCCTCTCTCCTCCTCTCCTCCAGGGAGTACATGTTCAGTTCCTTCAACCTGTCTTCATAGGACTTGTGATGCAATCCATGCACCATCTTGTTGCCCTCCTCTGAACCTTCTCTACCCTGTCTATGTCCTTACATAGGTATGGTCTCCAGAACTGTACACTGTACTCCAGGTGGGGTCTCACTAGTGGCTTGTATAGCGGAATTATGACCTCCTTTTCCTGCTGGTGATGCCCTGCCTATACATCCCAGCATCCTATTTGCTTTACCTGCTGCCTTGTCACACTGTTTCCCTACCTTGAGGTCATCAGAGATGACAACCCCAAGATCCCTTTCCTGCTTGGTGCATGCTATATTCTCACCCCCAACTTATATATTGTGCCAGGGTTTTTGTGCCCCATATGCATTATCTTGCACTTCTTGCCATTGAATTTCAACTGCCAAACCCCTGACCATTCTTCAAGTTTCTGCAGGTCGCTTCTCATTCTGTCTACACCCTCTGGTGTGTCTACTCTGTTACAGAGCTTTGTGTCATCAGCAAACAGTGAAATTCTGCCTCTAGGTCCCAGCGAATGTCACTGATGAAGATGTTGAATAGGACCGGTCCCAGCACTGATCCCTGTGGTACCCCACTGGTCACTCTTCCCTCTGTGGAGTGACAGCCATTTACCACCACCCTCTGTGTCCTGCCACCCAGCCAGTTACCTACCCACCACACTACTGTCCTGCCCACACCCATATTCCCCAGTTTGTGCAATAGTCTTCTATGTGGCACAGTGTCAAAGGCCTTGCTGAAGTCCAGATAGGCCATGTCCACTGCCCTCCCTGATCCACCTCCCTAGTCACCCAGTCATAAAATTCAACGAGGTTGGTCTGACATGACCTCCCCCTGGTGAAACCATGCTGCCTTGGGTCCTGTAGTCCATTGACAACCAGATGTTCCACCAATCTCTCCTTCAGTAGTGCTTCCATGATCTTCCCCACTACTGAGGTGAGGCTGACTGGTCTGTAGTTCCCTGCTTCCTCTTTGTTCCCACTTTTGTATAAGGGGACTACATCTGCTGTCCTCCAGTCTTTGGGTACCTCCCCTGTTTCCAGTGATCGGCTAAACAGGATAGCCAGAGGTTCAGCCACCACCTCTCTTAGTTCTTTAAGGACCCTGGGGTGCACCCCATCTGGCCCCATTGCTTTATCAACTCTTAGTTTAGGCATTAAAAAAAACATAAGATGAGATCTGATATTTGTATCATATCCTTCTCCTACTTCCTTTAAATTTAAGCTACAGTTAACAAAGGCAAATTAAAGGGAAACAGTCTGCACTGTACTCCACAAACAAGCGCAGGACTCAACCCAATTTAAACCTTTGTGTGCAATTTTGTTTTAATTACTGTTTACTGAAGTGCAATAAATTTTATCTGGCTGATTCTGGTGACTTCCAACATGACATTTCCTATAACCAGAAATCACAGAATTCCCTGCAACTGACATCAGAGGAGGGACATAGCAGTTGGAGATACAATAGCATGCAGCGCATGCAACAGTGTTTATCAGCTGTGGGGCTAGATTCACAAAAAAAAAATCAAGAAGGCCACACAAACATTTGCACTGCACTTTGTGATTGCCTAGGTGTCTAAAAGAGCTATACACAGTTGGATCGTGCACTGCATTATCTGACTGTGATTAGGGCTAGTCTGAGGCACCAGTAACCTCGGTACTGCCAGCACTATCCCAGTAGTGCCCCCATCAACATTCAGCCATGAGCATACTCCCACAATGAATAGTTCATGGGCACTATTTTCTATTCACTAAAGCAGCCATGTAAATGAGCTCATTAGGCATGCAAGACAGTATGTGACCATTTGCATCCCCATTACTAGCCATTTAAATGGGCTGCAATGAAGTTTTGTGTCATCCCCCATCCTCTTCCCCAGAGGAAGCCCTGTGTCATGTTGTGTACCACCTCCCACCTATCGTTGATCACGAGTCCAAACATGAAAGAACTGCCTCCCTGGTGCTAGTGACCTCCCTCCCCACCAATTGCCAGCCCCAAACAGTTATAATTCCCTGGCATCTAGTCCCCCCTTGCCAATCACCATCTCAATATGAAATATTAATATTCCCTGTTCATCTAGCATTCTCTCCCCTCACTGATCGCCATGCCATTTAGAAAAAAAAAATATCCCTGGGGGCTTGTGACCTCTCACCCTGCCAATTACCATCCTGTGTAGAAAACAAATATCTACTTGGTGGGTAGTGGTCCCTCCTCTCATCTGATCTCTCAGTCAGAAAATAAAAACATATTGCCTGTTGGCTAGTGATCCCTCCCCCCACCCAATCCCCTGACAAATATATAATAACATATTTCCTAGTGGCTAGCAGTCCCACCCCCTGCCACTCACCCACCCAATATGTCCTTCACTTTGTATTTACCTTTGTTTTGTGCTGTGTCACATTGTTGTTATTAATTGTATTCGACTTGTATCCTCCCGGGTCGTGCCTGAAAATAGGCATCCTTATGCATCGTGTACTCACCCGGTTACCAAAAGCAAATAAATAAATAATAAATAAAATATAAAAAAAAATGTCCCAGGCATCCAGTGTAATCCTTTCCATTCCAACCCCTTGTATAAGAATGTGAAACGTTTACCTGTTGGTCTAGCGGACCCCCCCATCCCTGATCCCTTATATGATGACTGTAAACAGTACTCTGGTGGTCTAGTGGACCCAGACACCCTGGCAGGGAGTGACCTGCCAACCTGCTCCCCTCCTTAACCTGACCCCCAGCCAACAACCAGCATAGCCCTTCTCTCTCCTCCACAGCTGGCTGCTGACTGAGATGTCACTGAGCATGTACTGTATACACTCTGAGCTGTCAATCAATGTCAATGAGCAAAAAATTATTGAAGGCAAGTTGTTTAGGTTACTTATTGCTGGGATACTTGGATTTGTTTGCCAAGCCATGAACTTTCAGCTTTTCTGAGTTGGATTTGTGGTTTGTGAATCCATCTGCTTCTTCCTAGTGTTTTTTGTGCGGCCTGTGACCGTCACTGTTCTTTGTCAATGCTGTCTTTATTTATGCTGTTTTGCATGCACAATTTTGGACCACACTATCTTGTATACTCTCTTTTGACCTAGACTCATTAATGAGCATAATAAACAAAAATTCTGCTTACATTTATATGACTTTTACTTTAGCATACAATTCTATGTTTTTGATGTGGCACACAGTTTTATTATATACTTGTGTCCAAATGGAATATCTCTTCATCTATACCCTGCAACACAGTAGTTGGTTGTGCTTTAACAAGTGTTGATCAGAATTTGATGGGGGGGAAGTAGGTGCGCAAGTGGACAGAATAATGATTGTTTTGGTTCTACATCAAAGAGTTTTATAACCAGCATGGTGACACCAACACGGTGTACTCCTCAAGGAGTTTAAACTAACAACCAGGTAATAACTAGATGGGGCTGGTGGTATAGGTTAGAGATCAGAGTAAAATATGTGAATGAGTTTGGTACATTCAACAGATGTGGGTTTGATTCCCACAGCCTCCACTTGCATACCTTGAGACTCTAAGCAAGTCACTTAACCTCCCCAGTGCTCCTGGGTCACCCCTGAAAACAAGCATTGTGCCTAGTGGCCTTATCTACAGTAGTCACCAATGGATAACAAAAAAAAAAAGTATAAGCTGACAGATGCTGGACATCAAGGAATCAGAAGTGGGATAGTAAGCCAGCTTGTATAGACAGAATCCCAGTGTGTGCACTGTGAATGCCATAACTAAAATCCGAAGATAGAGTGTAAACATTTAATTAATGCTGCACTGCCTGGGGAGGCTCACAGAAATCCCCAGCAAATGTGCCTGTTGGTTTCATGTTGAGGCCCTATTTGACCATATCAATACTGCTTTTCTAATTAGCGTGTTGTGATCACCTCCCTACCCAGCAGATGGTGGTATTTGGTCAAGATCCCAGAAATGTTGGGATGCACCTACAGTATGTGCCTCCCCTGTTTACAATGCATATCTACACTTGATGCACTGTCTTGTCTTCTTAATGCACTCTGTGGCTTAGTAATTCTCAATCTCAGTTCTCCCACATTTTTCACAACGTAGAGATGGTCATTGGGTCATTGGATAATGCATAGGATCCCAGTTGTGTTACAATTTGATATGCTGTTCTATTGTAAAGATCTTACCCATATGTGAGTGTTTTAATTAATCATTTTTTAACGTATGTCCACAGACAGAACAGTGGCCACAGGGATGCATTCCTTGTTCGAGATACCCAGGTAGCAATTGTCCCTTTCTTGGATGTTCACATTCATATACTGCACACAACAGTTTGGATTTCAAGTTTGTTGCTTTCTTGGATGTAACCAAAGGTCTCTCTCTGAAAAAGTTTGCTGTCGCTGGATGTTCCTGGAGGATGAACCATTGATTTTGTAGGACCTGTCTGAATCAGGGAATTTACTGAAAGTGGCCCATACTGAACATCACCTTATCCAATTGTTCCTGCTCTATTGACCTTTCTCTTAAAGTATCTTTGCATGACACACTATCTGCTCTTGCTTTTGCTGCCTTAAGGCAAGCATTCTTGTGCTCTTTTGCTTTAAGCCTTTGGGTCATTAGTAGTGCTATGCAGAATGCCGATTTCTGCCGTCAAAATTATCAATGTATGACCATTCTGCCTGCAGAATTTCAGCTGGAATTTCACCAGTTCTTCTGAGGAATTCCACCTGACATGATCAGTGACGTTATACTCTGCAGAAAAGCATTGTTTCTGCAGAAAATCATTCCATAACCATTTCCATTGAAAATATTGAGACCCACAGAATAGAATTTATTTATTTATTGAATTTTGTTGACCCGGTAGGCCCACTGAGACTAGAAGTCCCTTTTTCAAGGGCGAAAGTGGGGTCGGATACAGATGGTAACCAATTGAAATTGAACCAGATTAAGCTGTTGGTGGTATTTTCAGTTGAATTCATGGAAACCCATTCTGCATTTTCCTGCCACAAAATTCCATCATTCCAGGTCTGATGAAATTTGATGGAATTTATATGGAATTTAAAAAAATCCTCAAAATTCCTTTCTGTCAGAAGGTAAAAATTCTACACACTAATAGTCATTACTTGTTTTAAGTCTGATAATACTGTTCCCTCCTTACATTTCACTTACTTTAATACACTGAGAACAAGGGTATGCTTTTTAGATCCCTTTCCTTGTCTGGCAATCTCAGAATTATTACAGTCATAGTACAGATGAGTTTTGTATTTTTAATTCCAAATAAAGAACCATTTATCTTGATTAAATGTAATTTTTCCTGTTCAGCCAATGTCATGATATTCTCTTTGCAGTTTTTTTATTTCCCCAGTCTACCACATAATCTATTTCACTATCATCAATAAACTGCCATTCATCCACTCCATCTGCACTGCACACTACTAGCATGCATATTGAAAAGGGTGTGACTAAACACAGACCCCCGAGGAACCCCAATAGTCACTTTCTCCACTCAGATATGACTTTTGCTTTAGCTCAGCTTTATTAGACTGATAGCATCAACCAATACAGAACAGGTAATCCAGCCATTTATATGACATTTACAGGAGGCTATGGTTGCGAAACCCTTCGATATACTCTTCCTGAGATCATTTTGGGAGGCTACTCCAATGAATAGAGAGTCATAGGCTGACATGTGACAGACAGCAATGACACTAACACTGAAACAAACAAAGAAACAAACAAACAAAGAAAACTATCATATGCTGATCACAATTGTCAGCTTAACACAAACTAACCGTCCTGTTTCTGTCTTAAACACAGGGTCTTTTTTCTCTCTTCATAACATTTGGCTTGCTCAAACTTGGGTGGTGGGGCCAACCCCCCCACACTAGAAATATACCATTTTGAAGCATCAATGTTAGGATATCTCATGCTCCTCCTCTTGCTCCTTTGCTCCCTAATCAGCTTCAAAGACAAAGGCTTATGAACCCGGGTCTGACCCCTCATCCGGGATGTGAATAATTTCCACCATATCTACCCCGGTCAGATGCTACATGGCTGTAATATGCTCAGTGCATTGCATCTCCTCCATCTTGACAAGCCATAGCTCCAGGGAGGAGTGTGTGGCTTGCAATCATGCACTGTGATACCCTCAAAGGCACTTGCACAAGGTACTGAGAATAACCCTTGTATGCCACCGTCTCATAGTCTAGGGATCTGGACCCACATGATGAGGTGCTTATAGTCATAAGGGATTGAGGCCTCACATATTTGGAAAAGCACTTAATCACCTGCATCCAGTAGTCTGAGAACCTCAGACAGTCCCAGAAGATGGGGAAATGTGTACCTTGCTGACCACATCCTCTCCAGCACCATCCTGATGATCCCTGACCAATGTGTTGAGTGACTGAGGGTGTATGGAAGAAGCGAGTATAGCACTTCCACCAAAATGTGCTCCAGCCTGGAGAGGACATCACTTTTCAAGCTTTTCCCTAAAAACAGTTCCATTCATTCTCAGAGAATGCCAGATTGGCCTTGGTCCACTTCCATGTTTTGATCTGGAGGATCCAGATGAATGGTGCCCTAAAGGGTATGGTATGCTCTGGAAATTGCACCTCCCCAAAGCATAGTTGCCCAATACAAAAAGTCCTCCAGGGTGGGAAGTGAGGGAAGACCAGTTACATTTACCATAGTCTGCATGATGCCTTATCAGATCAATCCCTCCCCTCTAAGACTGCATGGGAACAGGAGCTGGACACTACAATGAATAAGGAGAAGTGGAGTGCCTGTCTACACAGAGCACATATGGCATATTGGGATTGTAGTAGAAGTCTAATCTAGAACAAAATCCTTCTACAATGGTACTGTACTTCAGCCGTCTTATTCAAGTTCTGTCTCCTGCCAGCTGATATATGATAGACATGTCACAAGCAAGGAGCTCATCTTACATATATGCTCTGAAACTGTCCGAAAATAGTGGGCTTCTGGGAAGGCATCCAACAGGAACACAACAGCATCCTTGGCCTAATATGCCTTTTAGATGGCCCCTTGTTAATGATAGGATTGCCTTAACCTGCAATGCCCAAATATTCTTAAACAGACTAGACAGATAGTAGCCATCACAGTAGTGGCAGAATGCCTGTTTCTCTACAAGTAAGAGTAAGAGCAAGTCTCAGAGTAAGCAGTCCAGGTCAAAAAAACTAGCTGGCTTAGCAAGGAGGTGGAAGGGAAGGTGAGGGAAAAAGGACTGGACTTCATTAAGTTCAAAAAGTTTGGGCATGAGGTGGATAGAGAAGTGTTCTTAAAGGCATCTAGGGAGGTGACTAGGTCAGTCAGGGCAGCCAAAGCAGCAAAGGAGCTACAGTTGGCTCAGGGGATCAGAGAGGGGGGAAAAGGGGTTATTTAAATACATAAGGGAGAAGAGGAGTTGTAGGGATGACATCATTAGAATCGAGAGGGGGTGATGGAAGTAACAAGGGGAAGATCAAGCAGAGGCACTCAATGAGTATTTCTGCTCTGTGTTCACAAAAGAAAGGATTGGTCCAATACCGCAGGGGAAAGGGGGCAAGGGTGGAGGGAGGGCAGAGATAACAGACAGGGTCATCCAAGGGGATAGAGTTCTGAAGGGCCTTAAAGCCTTGCTGGTGGACAAGTCACTAGGACTGGACATTGTACAACCAAGAGTCCTGAAGGAACTGGCTGAGTTGTTGGCAGGCCATCTGATGGACCTTTTTAACACCTCCTTGGAGATGGGGATTGTACCCAGGGACTGGAGGATGACTCAAATGGTGCCCCTTCACAAGAGTAGATCCAAGGACCCACCATGTAACTACAGACCAGTGAGCTTGACTTCCATAGTGGGGAAGTTGATGGAGACCATTTGGAAGGAGAAGTAGATAACCTGTCTCAATAGTAATGGCCTGCAGGACAAGCAACAGCATGAGTTTATCAAGGGAAGATCTTGCCAAACTAACCTGTTCGACTTCTTCGACTGGGTCACTAGGGTGGTTGACGAAGCCCACACTGTTGATGTCCTGTATCTGGACTTTAGCAAGGTTTTCAACTTGGTGCCACACAAGAGGTTAATGAGCAAGCAGAGGGACATAGGGGCAGGGGAAAAATTGATGGGATGGGTTGAGAGCTGGCTGCAGAACAGACAGCAGAGGGTAGTTGTAAGGAGGGAGACATCCAAGCCAAGGCCAATAATGAGTGAGGTACTGCAGAGTTCAGTACTGGGCCCTGTTTTGTTCAATATCTTCATTGGAGACATTGTAGAGGGTGTCAAGAGTAAGATCAGCCTGTTCGCAGATGACACTAAGATTTGTGCAAAAGTGGACAATGAGGAAGGGAGGCAGGCACTCCAGGAGAATCTAGCTAAACCGGAACACTGGTCTAGGGAGTGGCAGTTGGGGTTTAATGCTAAGAAGTGCAAGGTCATGCACCTTGGAACCAGAGATTCCAGGAACAGCTACCGGCTGGGGGGAGTGCACGTAATGGCTTCAGAGGAGGAAAGGGACCTGGGGGTGATAGTCATAGAAGACATGAAGGTATCAGCACAGTGTAGGAGGACAGCAGCAAGGGCAAATAGGATGCTGGTGTGCATTACCAAAGGGATCACCTCTCGAAGGGGGAGATCATCCTTCCATTAGATCACTGGTGAGGCCACACTTGGAGTACTGTGTGCAGTACTGGTGCCCATACCTCAAAAAGGATGTGAGATTACTGGAGGGGTACAACGAATGTGCTACAGAAGTGATCATGGGACTAGGGGAATTGCCATGTGAGGAAAGGTTGAAGGACTCACTATGTTCTCACTGGAAGACAGAAGGGTAAGAGGGGACATTATAGAGACCTTTAAGTACTTGAAAGGCACAAACAAAGTCAGGGAGGGAAGATTGTTCTGCTTAAGGGGGGGAGGATCATTAGGTGGCACAGTCTGAAATTGGAAGGGGAAGGTTTAGGAGGGAGATGAGGAGGCACTACTTCACAGAGGGAGTGGTGGCAGGTTGGAACGCACTACAGGAGGAGTTAATTGATGAAAAGACAGTGGATAGTTTTAAGCGTTGTTGGGATAGTCAAGGGCAGGGTTAGTACAGACAAAAACACAAAGGGGGGAAGGAACGGAAAAGAGGAGAAAGAGAGGGGTTTGGATGGGTGTGCTGCAGCTGTAGTGCTATGAAACTAAAAGCTGCACAATCGTGCAGACTTGATAGAAATGTGGGCCTTTTTCTGCTGGCAATTTCGCATGTTGTACGTTCATAAGTGGCAGTCAACAGAGGTGCTAACAGTAGTGGCATGGCTACTAGCTGTGGGCCAGTTTGGCACTCTGGAGAGAGGTACAAAAAGAAATCCAAGAACTATGAAAAGTACCAGCAAATATGGGGAGCATATTGGTTCTCCAGCTACTGCTAGCCTCCTTATGAGGAGTTCAGAGGTCCTTCCCCAACCAAACAGGGCATGATGCCTCATGAGGATACTGTCCTCCACCATATTCTATATCTTCTGCTCAAGATTTATATATTCTCTCTCAGTCCCTTCCTAATGGGTGAGAGGGTGGGTGCAGTTTGTAATATACTCATATTACACTGACTTTGTATCTCTTTTCTTACTTTGTTTCCTTTCAGTCACAAGCCCCACTGGGATCTCCCTCGGACATGGCCCTGGTTTGTCAGTCGTACTCCTGCCCAGCTTGAGACTCTCTCTACTCCAGGTGGCCCTCTCCTCCTAGCCTCCTACTACCCACTCAGCCTGCTGACCCCCCAGCTTTTGTACCTCCTGTGATGGGGCTGCCAAACCTACCTTGGCACCATTTCTCAGAATTCAGACTGCAGGAATTAATTGGGAGAGGAGCTGGAGGCCCTGAGTGAGCAAAGTCTGAGAATGGGCATTGGAGGCTGACTAGCAGATCCCATTGTCATCCTCCCTGGAGCTGGGGTTTTCCTGTGTTCTTGGTTGCTCAGGGTGCAGATGTGCAATGATGCCCTGCATGCGACAGGCACGCTTCCGCACCTGTGTGTAAGGTGTCTGCTGACACCACATCCCCTGTAAAAGTGCACCACAATTTTACTGACCCTAGTCTCCATTAGGAGCCACTGGTACTGTAGGAAGTGCGACCCACTCACCCCCAGGAGATGACAGCTGTCCTCCGGATGCTCAATCCTCTCCTGGCCCTGCCGACCCCCAGCAACCCAAGCTCATTCCCGAACCTGGATCACCGGCAAGGTGCAAGGTATGGCATCTAGCACCTAAACCCTCAACGCCACCAGGCCAGCTGACTTTGTGTCTTTAAATGTTAAGCTACGCACACTATGCCTGTTGTACAGTATCTTATCTCTTTGTCATGTAGTGTAGTGAATGCATGTGCCACTTAATTCCATTAGTAGGTCTACATGCCTGCTGAAATGCTGAACTGCTATTGTTAAAATCTGAATAAAAAAGATTAACTAAAAAAAAAGCTACCTTTTCCATTTAGCTTTTAACTTTATTTGATCATTTGTATCTTTTAAGCTCACATGTTTGTACAATGTCTTAGAAACTTTTAAAGGCACTTTGAAATTCCGATTATTAGAGGTGTGCAAAACGGGGGTGGAGTTGGTCATGTTGAATCACTTGTGATTCTTCTTGGATTCACAACCAATATTACTTCAGGGTAGCATCTTTCAAAAAAAGAGATGCGCAAGAACAAGGGGGCACAATTTGAAGATAGAGGTGGGGGCGACTCAGAGGTAATGTGAGGAAGTATTTTTTCATGGAGAGGGTTGTGGATGCATGGAACAGCCTCCCTGAGGAGGTTGTGGAGTCAAGAACAGTGGGGGAATTCAAGAATGCATGGGACAGACATAAGGCAGTCGTAGTGGGGGGTAGGAGGAAGTAAGCTGTTGGTTAACTAGGATCTGCAGCTTATCTGTTAGGTAGGAAAATGGGCAGACTAGGTGGGCCAAGTGGTCCTTATCTGCCATCAAATTCTATGTTTCTATGTTTCTAAACCTGGCCTGTACTTACATGTTGAAGTATAATATTTTTTTTTATTAGAAAAGTCGGAAGTTCATCCCTTCATCTAAAAGCTCCTTTATGAAGGATCCTCATCATACAATAAAACAAAAAAAGGAGGGGAGACAAGACAGGTGGATACACATTTAGCCATGAGGCATTGTCAAAATAAACAGTATTAAATACCTAGATTATGCAGTATCACAGTAATGTCAACAATATTACAGTGGTCACAAAAATTTTGAACAGATTATAAGGGATCTCACCCATGTTGAGGAGGAAAAGTACAAAGTCAGAAAGGTACAGGAACTGAATAATAGTGAATAGATAGTAGCAGTGGCACTAGAAATGAGCCTGGGTCTAAGTGTGGTGTGCTGCAGAAGAAATGTGGGAAAGAGTGACAAGACCAAGCAGATTAGCTAGTTGTGGACGTGGTGTTAGAGGGTTAAGGGAGGTAAATGTGGGGGATTTAAAGGGGTGGGAGACAGGAGACACAGAGGAGGTGGTAGGGGAGGGTGGTAAAGGGAGAACAGAGGTGCAATCTGGGCTGGGCCAGGCTTTCAGGCACCTTAGCCCATAGGTGGCTAGAGGTGGCAGAAGCACTGCTCAGGGGCCGTGATGAATTTTCTTAGTTTGGTTTTGAAGTGGCTAAGGCTTGTGTGGCTGTTAGCAGAGTAAGGGTGTGCACTGAGCCAGGGAGGGAGCCCTTACTGCAAAGGCTCACTTTCCCAAGGCTGTTTTTCTAAAAGGCACAGCTAGTACATGTTTAGAGACGCTTCTAGTGGCATGCTTGGCCCGGGCTGGTCGGAATAAGGCCTGCAGAGAAGGAGGTGCAAGACCAAGGAGGGCCTTCTTCCCTAGGATGCAGGAATGCAGCTTGATCCGGTCTTGGAGAGGGAGCCATTGTGTCCTGATATAAAGATTACATATATGCATAAGATGATCAGTACCAAGGCTAAATCTGCAGGCTTTACTGAGGGAGGTCTGGTGTCTGTGGCAGCAGCATACATCACGTTTCCAGAGTCAAGTATTGGTAAAATTGTACCTCTAACTGCCTGGAGCCTAGCCTCAGTTGTAAGGTAGAACCTAACCCTACAGAGAGCACATAGTTTCCTGCTAGTGGCAGTGGTGAGACTGAATATGTGCTCATTGAAGGAAAGGAATTCATCAATGGTGACTCCCAAATCCCGGAAAGAGAACACCTGCTCAAGGACAGAGAGACAGAGAGTTGTGGGTAGTTGAGAGAGGCATATAATATAAAGGAAAACAGGTTAAATTCTGTAGAAAAACAGTTTAATAGCATGACAGTTAGTAAGGCACAGTTGTTAGTAAGTTCACAGTAAATTATGTAACTTGTAAGGTATTTTGAGCCAGTGCTAAAGTTGAATTAATGTATAGCTTCATTTGTTTGCAGTCTAAATTTTAGCAATAATTGACAGGAGACAAGATGCTCTGGATTCAGGGACAGAGGCTGAGGCAATGTAACAGTCTGAGTTATAGTCTGGCAGTACAGCCTAGAGGTCAGAGTAATGAGCTGTGACTGAGCGCGGTTCAGCAGATCTGGGTTTGATTTTTTCCCACAACGTCTACTTGCATATTGTGTGACTCTGAACAAGTCATTACTCAACCTCCCCAGTACTCCTGGGTCACACCTGAAAATAGTCACATGTGCCCAGTGGGTCTTACAGATCACACACACACACACACACACACACACACACACACACACACACACACACACACACTTATTACCTTGTTTAGTCTGTTAAGCAAGGTGTGCACTGCTATTAAAACTGACTTAGGAACATAGGAATTGTGTCGGCAGATGGGGTCTGCGTGATCCATCTAGTCTGCCCGTGTTTCTGCCCCCTCCCTATTTAGACTGCACCCTGATGTTTATATTTATTTTTATTGACCGGGTAAGTGCATTAGACAAATTCTGCCTATTTTCAGGCATGGCCCGGGGGAGAGGGATACAGTTGAATGCCAACTGACTTTGAACCAGATTAAGCTGGAGGTGATATTTTAGTGAATGGGGGGGGAGATTTGGCCAGTGCACAGGGGAAATTCCCCTACTTTTTTCGAGAAGTGCCATGGGATCTTTAACATCCACCTGAACTACCACCAGAACAGGCAGATGAGACCTTGGTTTAATGTCTCATCCAAAAGACGGCACCTCAGGAGTGCAGCAGCCCACCCCATGCTGCACTGCACTGTACTGTCAGTATTGGGATATTAACCCAAGTGCCTGGTGTGGGGCTAGAACCCACAGCTGTCTGATCTCCCAGCCTCAGAGGCAAGTGTGCTACCTGCTGAACCACTGACACTGACAGATGCGTCCACAGTGTCTGTCCCATGTGAGTTTGAACTCGCGTACTGTCTTGAATTCCACCACCTCCTGAGGTAGGCTGTTCCATGGGTCTATGACACTTTCTGTAAAGAAGTACTTCCAGAAGTTACTTTTGAACCTGCTTCCCACCAGTCACAAGTTGTGCTCCCTTGTACATGCATCCCTGTTTTGCTGGAAGCAGTTTCCTGCTTGTGTTGTGTTAATTCCCTTAACCTACTTAAAAAGTGTTGATCATGTCCACTTTGTTTCTTCTCTGTTCAAGGGTGTACAGATTTAGTTCCCCGAGTCTTGCTTAGCATGGCTCATGATGCAGTCCATGCACCATCTTGGTAGCCTTTCTCTGTACAGTCTCCAGGCGGTCTATGTCTTTTTTGAGGTGGGGCCATCAAAACTGACTGCAGTACTCTAAATGTGAGGTTAACAGGACAGGAGGGCACAGTAAATGACAGGTGATGGTCTTATAAGGAGTTATATTTTTTAAAATAGCAGTATGCGCACAGAATATATTGGACCCTCCCACCCTTTTGAGCTGATTTTTTTTTTACCAGCTAACTTTGTTGTTTCTGCTGCCAGTGATGGGCCCCCAGATTTGAACATTTTTTTACTCACTTAGGATGTACATGCACACTACATTTTTTTCTTATACTTTTTATTTATATGTTTTTTCTTTTTTTTTTTTTTGTAGTACATCATGAAAACTAAGCTGGTAATTATGTAAGCAGACTGAGGTTGCATTGGAAAAGAGCATGTACATGCAGAGAGTATAATGGATGGATGCTTCCACCTACCCTTTTCCTCTTTTTTGGGACTGTGTGGGCATAGCCCTGCAGTCCCTCTTGGGAGGACTAGTAAAGCAGCTTACGAAAGAACAACCTCATGCGGTGACAAAAGTTACTTCCACATTTGTTCACCATCTTCCAGTCCACTCTCACACTTCTTGACCTCGATAAAATTCCGAATCCCCCTAGATCCTGGATAAAAATCTGAAACGCCCTTAATCCTGAACTCTCCAAATTGCTAACTTTGATTAAAGAAATGTTTTTGGATTATTCAAGAAATGCAAATTAATTTTAAAGCACAACAGTAATTCCAAACAGCAATGCATGTGTGCTGCCTGCACAACATCAAAAGTTTGTCTGCCATGGAATTGTTTGCATTCTTTACATGGAACAGTGTTGGGCAATCATGGGTGACAGCGCCAAGGACAGGGATCAATTTGTGTTTGTAGGTGGTTTTAAAGGAAGCTGAGGAGCAAGAGAAATAAACACTAAACTTTGTTTCCTCTGCTTGGTTCAGGCAGCAGCATTGGGGTGATGTTTGAAGCAGTAGTGGCAGGGCTCACACACCGGAGCTGTTATGAGACACAGGGGATATAGCAAACCCTCCTCCAGACTTACTTTGCACCAGAGTGGAGCGGAGAGCATAACTGACTGATATATTTTTTTTGCATTCCTGAGCGTGGGCCAGCTACTCCTCAAACATAGCTCCGATACACTGTGTGGTTATATGATCAGACTTAGACCAAAACATATGTAATTTTAATTAGAATTCATTGATCATACAAAATAAAAATAACAAAAGTATTGTTCCTCATAGGATTCAGCTCTAACAATTTATTAAAGTGAAATATCATTTTCAATGTTCCTGATGACATATGTGAGTACTAGAGGTGGGTGAAGTGCCTAAAATTCACTACATGTAGTATTTCGTATAGATCCTGAATTTAGAGTAATACTCCGCAAAGTGAGGCGAATTACTACACATCTCGAAGTAACGTAAAGTTCCCGTTGTTCTACATGGACTTTGGGTTACATTGCCTTGTTTTTGTGGTCCTTAAGGCCAATTTTGCAGTGAGTCATGGGATGTAAGGTCACATAGGCTCTATATTGTCTTGCACAGCCTCAGTTCATCATAGCGTGTGTACTGTAAAGCTGGAGACAGTTTGTTATCAGACCTCTGAGATTCAGACCCTTGAAAAACCTTTAAAAATACCCTTTTGCCACAAAATTGTGTGTCAAAATTTAGTAGCTTGCTTTTAGTAATCCCTTATGTGGTTATATCATACAGCATTTATTGAGTTTTTGTGAATATTAAATGTTAATTTAATTGAGTGGTTGGACCAAGGTGGGCTCAGGAAGGGAGAGGGTGGTGGAATAGAGGCACAGTCCTCCAGTTGTACCTCTTCACAATTCATACACTGTTTTGGTGGAGAGTGGTTCCTCTATTGAGGCACCTGCAGTGGAGACCAAGGAGGATGCTGGGAACCTCCACAAAGGAGACCCACAATAGGGAGGTGTGGGACCTCACAGGGGAAGGAAACAACTCCTAGTGCGGGACTCAATCCTTAGAGTGGTAGAACTGGGGGAGGAAAGGGAGATAGAGGTAATGTACCTACCTGGCACCACAGCTTTGAGGGATAGGGAGCGAATCCTCCGGTTCGTGGGAGAAACTGCACAAGGGAGGGAGCTGGATGTCATTGTCCACTTAGGGACAAATGACCTTGCTGGGAATAGGGTCAGAGCAGTGCAAGAGGAAATTGAAGAGTTGGGGAAGGGCCTTAGACAAGCAGCACGTATAGTAACCTTCTTGGCCGTGCTACCTGTCTATGGCAAGTATGATGCTAGGGTACTCCGCACCATGGAATTCAATAAATGGTTGAAAAACTGGTGCAGAGCTTAGGGTTTTGGCTTCATTGGGGACTGCGGATCCACCTGGAGGGATGCAGGCCTATACTGGTATGATGGTTTGCATCTGTCCTGGAGGGGAACCAGGAACCTAGGTGATAGGTTTAAATGCTTCATTGGCAAGCATTTAAACTAGCTAGGGAGGGAGGCACTGAAAAGGAGCAAGGAAAACCCAGCTTCCCCACACAAAATGCATTAGTTAGAGAGGTAAACACCCAGGTAGAGAAGTAAACAGGGAGCAGGACGGGGTAAATGCAGAAAAAGGCAGTAAGGTAGGGATGAGGCTAAAAGAGGTAAGGCCATAAAAAAATAGAGGGTGATGAGTACCATTGCCCATAATCTGTGTAACAAGCTCCCTGAACTAGTGGCCTTGATGGAAGAGGGACACCTGAATATCGTGGCAGTTACAGAAACATGGTACACTGAGAACCACAACTGGGATGTCAACATACCAGAGTACACAAGCTACAGGAGGGACAGGAAGGGCAAAAGAGGAGGAGGAGTAGCTCTCTATGTAAGGGAAGGGATCAAAGCAATGGAACTAAAGGATAAACAGGGAGTAGAGGAGGCACTGTGGGTCACCCTGGAGACAGGATATGGCACCACAATCTGCATGGGGGTTGCATACAGACCCCATCTCATGGGAGGTTATGGACAAGGTAATGATAGAATGCAACCTTAGAATGGCAGAAAAAAGGGAGATATTGTTGATGGGGGACCCGAATATGCCAGATGTTAACTGGATCACCTTTGCTGCAGCCACATCCAAGAGCATGGTTATTCGTGATGCCCTACAAGGGGCATGTCTCAGACATCTAGTGGTGGAACCCACTCGGGAGGGAGCAATCTTAGACCTGGTGTGTCAAATGGGGGAATGGAGAAAGGATCTAGAAGTGGGTAGCCATCTGGAACAAGTGACCACCAAACAGTGTGGTTCACGATAAACACAGCCATAGAGTCAAGCCGGTGTTGGGAGGTTGCCATTTATTTAGCTTTTGTTGACCAGGTAAGTGTACTAGACAAATCCTGCCTATTTTCAGGCACGACCCGGGGGAGGGGGATACAGATGAATGCCAACTGACTTTGAACCATATTAAGCTGTTGGTGGTATTTTTAGTGAATGAGGGAAATTTAGCCAGGACACCAGGGAAATTCCCCTACTCTTTTCGATAAGTGCCATGGGATCTTTAACATCCACCTGAACTACCATCAATCCAGGTAGATGGGACCTCAGTTTAACATCTCATCTGAAAGACAGCACCTCAGAAGTGCAGCACCCCTCTCATGCTGCACTACTGTGTCAGTACTGGAATATTAACCCAAGTGCCAGATGTGGGAACTGAACCCACAGCCCTCTGATCTCCCAGCCTCAGAGGCAAGTGTGCTACCTACTGAGCCACTGACACTGCAAGGTTACACTGAGGTAGGCTTATATTCAGGTACATGGCATAATGGTGTTACAGTGTGTTATGAATCTTAGTTCACATACATAATGAATATTAATTTCCTTCTAACTAGTTATGTTCCGCGGGGGGTTAATTCCATTGGGTTTTTATTCAGATTCCTTAGACTGTTACTGTTCATAGAGTAGTTTTATTATATACTGTCACATTTTTGAACTTTGAACATATTGCGATTCATGATCTCATTTGCTAGGGGTCCTTCACAGATTAAATTACATTGGGCAAATATTGTAGTGATTCATGTAAATGGTGGTATGTTAGGAGTCTTAGCTCACATACATAGTGAATATATACTTTCTTCTAACTAGTTATCTACCCAGTGGGTGGTAGGGTTTAATTCCATTGGGTTTTTATTCAGACTCCTTAGGCTGTCTCTGTCCGTATAGTAGTTTGATTATATACTGACACATTATTGAACTCTGAACATATCAGGATGCATGGTCTCATTTACTTGGGGGTCCTTGACAGTTTTTTTTCCAGTTTGGCACTTATACTGACAAGTGATATTACCTTGTATAAAATCATGTTACAACACTGAAGGTTTTAAGATTTATGAAATATTGTAACTGGTTGAGTGTACAGTTGGAAAAATGTCTCCAGATATGTTTTAAACTGTATAGCAGTGTGTAACAATTACTCACACTAGGTTAACTTTATTTTAAACCATCTTAATGCCATATGTATTAAATTTAGGTTATATAGTTTTGTTTGTTTTTATCTTACAATGATCTTACATTTTAACATGTTCTTAACTGAGAATTGAATCCAACGGTGCATTAAGACTGTATTCATTGCACATGCTGAGACATTCAGAACCTATTCTAGTTGAACTTTCTGCTGGGAAGGTTGTTATCTTATTTAGATGACATTTGACCTTGAAGGCATCTTAGCCAATAGTAAACTGGTAAGGTCTGGTTCAACTGTTTCTAACTTCAGTGATGGTTTAAATGAGTTTTTTAAACCAGTGAAAATGCTTTCTGTTTTTTTTTATGTACAATCTGGGTGTTAATACTATGTGAGTTTCTGAATATCTGTCATAAACTTCTGAAGAAGGACATCGTCAGTCAGAAAGCTTAAGCACTTTGTTCTTTTTGTAACATCTATGTTGGTTCAATAAAAGGTATCAAACCATTTGCTTCTGGATCTGTACTCACAAGGACCAATGCGGCAAACACTGAATCTGTATGACTATAAAGAAGAAACAGTTTAGGTTATTTGAAATTAAGCCCCCCACCCCACCCATCACAGACTTGAACCAGTGGTTACATTTGGTTGTCTACTACTTCAGAACATTTGTCAAAAGGAGGCAGAATATTTTCATTGTTTGAGTTGAGAACTGTGAAAATCTCTGTGGAGGGGTTGTGGGATAACAGACAGAACAACACACCAAACTTCAGGTTCAACACACAATCTCTGTGTGATAGTTATTCAAAATGCAGACGCTAACCTTCAGCAATGACATATCCCTTCTTCAATCCATTAGTTTGCAGCAACAGACTATGAATCTTCATCTGCACTTAGTTTGCGTCTACTGACCCACTGATCTACTGATTTAACTTTTCGGTTGAGATTAAGCTTCTCACAAGTGGGCCTTGTTTGTTAGGGTGGTGGGGGCTCAAAGAAAAAAAAACAGAAAAAAAACCAAAGCAAGCTAAAGACATAGAACCTCAGTGGAGAAGCACTGAAGCAAGAGTTACCCCAAAGGTCACTGGCAATAAAGCCAAGTTTCAAAGAAACATAACATCACACGTACCCCAACAATGCAAAGCATCATGGGATGTATATGCAAATCTCCACAACATTTCAGATTGCTTCAGTTTTTTTTTTTATTTCGTTTTTTTAACCAGGTATAGTACACTAAGCTGAAAGCTTTTTTATGGAGCAACAAGAGGTTAAGTGACTTGCTTAGGGTCACACAGTATACAAGTGAAAGCTGTAAGATTCAAACCCCGGTTTGGTCTGCTGGATGTCACCATAGTTGCAGCTCAGAGTCTTAGACCACTGCGCTATACTGCCTCCAGTTTATAGCAGGAGTGCATGGTACCAAGACAGTTCTCAAGCAATCTGCAATTTATATGTATTTAACAACACAACATGGGGTTTCTGATATCTCTGCCCCTGTAACTTAATTTCTATAATACATTTACCTAGTACTTTTTACTTTTATCAAAAAACACCAAGTGCCATGGTATTTTTGACATTTACAGGTTTCATACATACAAGTTATATACATCAAGGTATTTTATGGCATAGTATCATTTCATACTAAATCAAACAATGACAAACAGCCTGCTGTTTTAAATCAGCTCAGAGGTCATTACAATAACCTCCCTGTACAAGGACCTGAGAGGGAAAAGGAATACTAACAAGCATTTCTCAATGCCAAATGTTTGCTTGCTGGCATTGGCATTGGTAGTGCAGGAGTTAGAGAGATGCATAATAGAAATGGCAGTGAAGTACTGAACTGATCGCAACCCCCACCCTCACCCCCACCCTGCAGAGACTGACAGGTGTTGGAGGTGTGCCTTTGTGTCATCGGTCATAACACTCACACCATTCCACCTCACTCCACCCTGCAGACACTGACAGGTGTGGCAGTGTGCTTTGGGGTCTTCAACCCTTATGCTCACTCCATTCCATAAGGAAATATGCTGGGATGGGTGCAGTATGGAAGAATGGGGTGAACGTTAGGGCTGAAGACCCCAAGGCACACCTTGATGCCTGTCACTTGCTGCAGCATGGGGGTGGAAAGGCATAAGCATCACAGCCGATGACCCCAAGTCACACCCCCAATGCCTGTTAGTCTCCACAGGGTGGGGCATTATGGTTGGAAACCCTAATGTTCCAGGCATTTCAATATGGGCTTTTTGGCACCCCACCTAATGAGCAGTGGCACTATCATTTTGTTACTCAATCCTGAAAGGTGATTTCACAAAGTGACTACACCATTCTGCACCACAGGTGGGAAAACACATTTCAGGCTGGATGTGAAAAATGGCAGCTGTGCTATTCACAAGGAGGTGTGAAAAATGGCAATGAAGAAAATCTGGAGTGAAAATATGAAAAATTGGTGAAGATACAAGCGCGTGTATAAACTGCACAACACACACCCATAATGCAATTAGTTTGGAGAATTTTTTAATCAAATTTTCAAAATGGGCATTTTGGGACCTCCCTTCATGAACAGTGGCACTGTGATCTTGTTAATCTGTCCCAAAAGTCAGTTTCATACAGCGACCATGCCATTCTGTGCCACAGGTGCGACAACACATTTCTGGCAGGATGTGAAAAATTACAGCTGTACTGTTCATAAGGAGGTGTGAAAAAATGGGAACGTTGAAAATCTGGAGTGGAAATATTAAAAATTGGCAAAGTTACAAGCATGTGTAGAAATGGCACAATGCATGCTCATACTGCAGTCATTTCTTGGAATTTTTTTCTCCAAGTTTGTAACATGGATTTTTTGGCACCCCACCTCATGAACAGTGGCAATGTCATTTTGTTAATCGGTCCCAAAAGGCAATTCTGTGCAGTGACTGCAAAATCACCTTTGGGACCAAGTAACATAATGACAGTGACATGTTCACAAGGTGGGGTCCCAAGAACCCCATGTTGAAAATTTGGTGCCACAATTCTTAAAAATGACTTGAGATATCAACCTAAGTTGAAACACCCATTGACTCCCATTATATAATGCTTACCCTATTCCTCACTTTGGCTTTGAAGAGTTCAGATGCGTCCTGGTGCAGAGAAGATCACTGCTCTCAACCTCCAGAAGGTAAGTATGGGTGAGGCGTGGTGCAGGGAGATGGGTGCTCAGTGGGGGGAAGGGGGTTGGGAAGATGATGGTGGACTATTTTCTTTTTTATAGGTAAAAAAAAAGCATCGGGGGACAGTTTTCTTTCTTCTACAGAAGGTGAAGAAGATGTAACATGCATACACACGGAATCCTAGGGAATTACTAGTATTCCCCTCCCATCCAGCCTACTTTATAAATATCAGCATCAGCAGGTGCTCAACCCAGCTGCCAGTATTCCCCCTCCCACCTGATCTACGTTTTAGAAATCACTAGTTGTGGGTGTGCAATCCTGCTGCTGGTATCGTCCCTCCTAATCCAGCATTTTATTCTCCACCACCACCACCACCACCGCAGTCCAACAGTGAGATGCTCACCTCCAGTGCTGGATAACCTCCAAAAAAAACAGGATGCAACATCAGGATGCCACAGCCAACTAGCACCTGAAGTCCCTTGTTGTAATTATCATTTCTAGCCCTCATCATCTTCTGTTTTTCCTGTAAGAAATAAAATGGTCCCTTGACATTTGCTCCCCCTAACATCTGTACCCCCAACCACCACCCCTCTCTCAGCCCCCACCCCATCAACATCCTTCACTTACCTAAGCAGTCCTTTTATGATGACTGACACATCCTGCTACTTCCAACACAGCCCCAGAACTGACGAAAACAAGTTTAGTTTGGTTAATGGTTTTAAATGTGCATTCTACTTTTACTCATAACTTTGCCATTTTTTAAATATTTTCCCCAGATTTTCAATATACACTTTTTTAACCCTACCTCATGAACAGGGCTTGTGAAATTTTTCAAATTCTCCCCAGACATATTTTACAGTTACTCTGCAAAATCACCATTTGGACAGGAGGTAAAAAATTCCACCTGTTTTTATCATAAGATCTGGTCATAGAAAGACTATATTGAAAATTTAGGGTCAGAATGATGACAAAGAAAATTACATTATGAGGAAACACTCAATGTTTGCAATGTGACTCGTAACTAAATATACACTAAATATACCCAGGGCACTCACACGAGTCGGGAGAGCCGCCTTTGGATTCACACTTCCATCAATATGGAATAAAACTCAAAAAATACTTAATCTGAAAACCCCAGTAAGTACCCTTTTGTTCAAAAGGCTTTACTGTGATGGCATTACAGAAATTTGCAACTGCTTTACTAGACACTAACTAACCTCCCTCCCTCAAATGGTGGCCCACAAATGGCGGCCGCCCAGCTGAAATGTGTGCCTCTGCCTCTAGCATGCTCACCAACAGATCCACAGGATTTATTAAAAAACTCCCATATCTTATTCTTTGATGCTCTGAACAGCTGCAGCTGTATTCTAGCACATGCTACCGCACTTGGGGATAATGATCATCTTTTGCCCCAAAAAATAATTGATCCCTCGTCCATCCAACACCTCCCTCTGCCTCAATCTCCAGGACCCTCCCAGTTATGCCCCTGCTACTATATTCCTCCTCTTGCACTTAGTACAATGGCAGCTTTTCTCCTTCATATGTCGCCACTTTTTGGGGCAAAAATTGCTTCTTCGCCTTTCGTACGGTCCTCCGCCCTCCCAATCTCTCACTCTGCTCTAACAATTGGGTCTTCTTGGTTTGCGCCCCTATTCCCCACCTCTCCCTAAATTATGAGCTTGATATCTTCTATCTGGTATGCCTATCCTCTCTCTAACATTTCCCACTACAAAATGTACAGTTTTTGGGCTTGAATCCAGCACAAGTTCATTATCCATGACTCCTTGTAGTTCTATGTTCAATGTATATCACCTGTAAATGTGCATTTTTACTATAATAGCAGCTATTTTTACTGTTTGTACTATTGTAACTTGTCTTTCTATATTATTACTGTAGGACCGCAGGTCCACCTTGTAAATGAGCTTGCTCAATGGTACCCACCTGGATAAATAAAGATACTGATTGATTGATTGATTGATTGATAACATTGGATTTTTGTGCAGATTTTGGATCTAAGTTTCAACATAGCCCTCATGTTATCCCACCTCATGAACATGACAGATGTTAATTTGTAAATCCCCTCCAAAGCATATTTTCATATTTGCTCCACTAAATAAGTTCTTGGATGGGATTAAAATAAATTAAAGTTGTTGAGATCAAGGGTGGGTTATAAAAAGACTATGATGAAAATTTTGGGTTGAAATGTTCAAAAACAACAATGTTATGAGGAAACCGATTTTTGTCAATTTCTACGCATAAGTTCATGATTATGCAGATTTTGGTTCCAAATGTGCAACTCAGCCCTTTTGTTACCTCCACCTGATGAACGTGACAGGGGTCCTTTTTAAAATCCCCTCTGAAATATGTTTTCGTAGTTGCACTGTGAACCCATCTTTTGGACAGAATTGAAAAAAAAAAATATCCACCTGTCTTGCTCATAACATGGGGTCATAAAAAGTCTATGTTGAAAATTTGGAGTCCAAATGTGGTAAAAACAACTAAGTTATGAAGAAATGTTGAATTTATGCAAAGGTTTCCTTATAACTTTATTTTTGGCAGATTTGGGCCCCAATGTTTAACATGTCTCTTATGTTACCCCACTTGATGAACATGAAAGGTGTCATTGGTCAAATCCCCTTTGAAACATATCTTCACAGTCTAACTGGGAAATCAACTTTTGAATGGCATTTGAAAAGTTCCAGCTGCCTTGAATATAACCTCAGATTATAAAAAGACTCTGCTGGACATTTGGGATCAAAATGGCAGAGCCCATAAAAAAACTTGATATTGCCTCTTAGTTGTCTGATCCTGGGTAAATGCTGTCTAAAATCTGTAAAAGCAGGATACCACTAAAAATGAGATATTGCAGCTCATCGGGTCTATCCTGGGTAAGTATACAGTAAAAATGTGTAAAAACAGAACCACAGTAGAGCAGAGCCACCACTGAATTGTGCATGCATGCTGCTCAGTCCTGGGAAAAATACATTGTAAAAGCTGGACCTCACTGAAAATGAGATCTTGCTTTTCAACTGGGTTATCCTGGATAAATACAGTACATTATAAAAATGGATAAAAGCAGGGCCACACTGAAACTAACATTTTGCATCTCAGCTGTGCCTTCCTGGGTAAATACAGTGCAGAAATTGGGAAAAGCAGTACCCTACTGAAAACAAGATAGCACATCGGAGCTGTGCTGTCCTGCATAAATACAGTACAAAAAATGTGTCAAAGCACGACCCAATTGAAAATGAGATATTGCATTAACTGGGTTATCACTAGTAAATATTTTGTAAAACTGTGTAAAAACGGGACCCTACAGCAGACCCCACTGAAAATCAACTGTTGCATCTCAAATTATCTATCTTGGAAAATACATTGTAAAAACAGGACCCCACCAAACACAAGATATTGCATCTCACCTCTACTATCCCGGGTAAGTGCAGTATAAAAATGTGCAAAATCAGGAGTCCATTTAAATGAGGTATTGCATCTCATCGGGTGTATGTTTGGTAAATATATAGTAAGTGTGTGTGTCTACAAGCAGGACCCAGTGCAGTAGAACCCACTGAAAAGTGTGCAGGTATACTGGTCTATCATGGGAAAATACACTCTAAAAGCTGGACTCCATTGAAAATGATAATTGCCTGTTAGTTGGGCTGTCCCAGGTAAGCACATTATTAAAATGGGTAAAAACTGAGCCGCCACTGAAAATGAGAAATTGCACCTCCAGTATGCTGTTTCAAATAAATACAGTGTGAAAATGGATAAAAGCAGGACCAACCTGAAAGCAAGATTTTGCATCTCATCTGTATTGTCCTGTCCTGGGTAAAAACAGTGTAAAAATGTGCCAAAGCAGGACCCCATTGAAAATTACATATTGCATCTCATCTGGGCTCTCTGCAGAGCTGCCTTACACTGAATTTTTCTGTTGCACCTGCATGCATGGCAACAGAGTTGTCTTTTATTGGTGTTTGGGGTGGGGGGAGAGAGATTATGAGGGGACCAGTTGGGGGGATCAAGTGCTGCAGTGTGGCTTGTTTGAACAGCCCTCAATGCTGGCATGGGTAGAGATGTGACCAGCTCAGCTGTGTTATGTAAGTAATACAGCCTTACCAGGGTAGCATTATTGACACCGACTGCCCAGGGGCATAATGAGGCCCAACGCTGCAGGTGGAGGGCCTTATAGCCCCTGGAAGGTCCATTATATCCCATAATGCCCACTCTAAAGGGTATTATTATGCTTAGAAAATGGGCTATAGGTGACTTTTAAAAAAAATATACAAAAAATATATATATTTTAAAAAATAAATAAAAAACTATTGTAAATAACTATTGTAGTAAAGTAGTCCCTGTATTTGTGAAAACACCACTAGAGGGTGCTGCTGTTTTTTTCTTTTCTTTTTAAAGTTTCCTTACATGAGCATGCTGTCCAGGTTAAGCATCATTGCTGCTTGGTCTCCTCAGGCCTCTCCCCCCCCCCCCCAAACACACACACATGATAGAAGAGAGTGCTTTATTTTGATTTCTTTAGTAAGCATCCATGGAAACAGGGACATGTATAGCCTACTGATCTGGAGACTACTTGTGAAGAGAGGTACATGTTTTTGTTCCCTTTTTAGAGGCCTTTCAAATGTGGCACGATTTTCCAGCACTAGCTTCATAGCATGCTGTCAGTTGACATGGACAATGAATGGAAGTGTTCAGTATGGTAAAAGACAGTGATATTAATTTAAAAAAGAATGGTTTTGTGTTGCAGTTGTTGCTTCCAATTTTCCTTTTTGTTTCCAGGGAAACAGTGTGGCTGAATGAGGGATAGTACTAGAGTAACGTCATTCTGCAGGGAAGTGCAGTTTTTTTTTTATCGAGAAAAAATTAACCTGGCTGGATTTGGGAGATGGGGGTACATTTTCTTAATATAAAAATGCCTTTGCACTTTTTTTTCAGTGGGGAAGTTTGTCTCCTATTAGTCTGTCTAGCGAGGTAGATCTCAGTAAATAAGTGAGGAAAACATGGTGGTTTACGGGTTTTGCAGTTTGGGTGGCCCCAGGATTTCCTTAGTAATGGGGCATGCTAAAGTGGCACTCGTTATTTTGTGAGCATTGTTGAGAAATAACAGTATGGGTGCCAGGCTGTTTCAGCCAATCAGAATACGAGTTTTCCTTTACCCATTTTCTAACCCTGGTTAATACAGTCAAAAAATGGGTAAAAGCAGAAATCACAATGAAAATGAGATATGGCATCTCTGCTTGGCTATCCCAGGTATATATATTTTGAAACTGTATAAAAGTAAGGTGCTACATCTGAACCCCACTAAAAGATACGCATCTATGCAGGTCTAGCCTGGGAAAGATACATTGGAAAGCTGGACCACAAAGAGAAAGAGAAATTGCCTCTCAGTTGAGCTGCCCTGGGTAAATACATTGCAAAAATGTATAAACATTGGGCCGCGACTGAAAAGAGGATAGTGTATCTCCACTGTGCTAACCTGGGCACAGTGTAACAATGATAAATACAGTTTACAACAGTGCCAAGCCGGGATGCCACTGAAAATAAGATATTTTATCTCAGCTGCCCTATCCTGGGTAAATGCAGTCTAAAAAGAGATAAAAGCAGAACCCCACTGATAATGTTACATTGCATCAGAGCTGTGCTGGCCTAGTTAAATACAGAGTAAACATAAGAAAGCTCTGCCTGCAGCCTCAACATACTGTTGTCCTGACTCGTAAAAGCATGCAAGCAAACATGTTTAGCATTGACAAATGCTTGTTTCATTCAGTTGCCATGGTAAGCACTATGATGTCATAAGCATGAGCATAATGATTGACGTTGGGCAGTCAAATGCTTTCTGGACTTCTACCAAGAAGTGTTATAAACTCTACAAATAAAAACTAACAATTGCAAAAATAGATTCACTTGTAACTTGTATAGCAGAAAGAGGATGCCTTTAAAAGCATGTGCTGAAGTGCCAAATTGCTCTTTACGAGGGTTATCTTTTCTGAAAGATGGGTTGGACATGATTTCGAGTAGGTTATTCACTTTGGTTTAGCAGTTCACTAACAAATTCTACTCAGATATTATATTTTGGGAGACAACACTCTTCCTAATTTGCACTTGTCTTTCCTGGTGTTGCTGCATGTTTATCAATGTATGCCTGGTCTGTATTAGGAACCTTTATCAAGATTACCTGACCTCATAGTGCACTTTTTATAACATCTCAGAGTACTTTCCATGGCAAAAGACTGTGATATCACAAACTCAGCAATTGTGATTAATTGGGATACAAATCCTGTTTTTTGTCACATTTTTAATATAATTAGAAATCCTGACATGCGTGAAGTCTGCTTAATACCTACAAAGAGGTTTGCCCAATTTAAAAGGGGCAGGACCCATTGTCCCACGGCCTATGCCAAAAATGGTGAGGCTCAGTAAAGGAAGGGGAGGGGTGAGAAAAGGGGGTGGGGCTAGGAAGAAAAGGGGATGGTATGATGACATCACAAAAGGGGACTGACAATAGGACAAAAGAGGCAAGGAGGTGGCAACATAGGATTGGACAAAAGAAAAAGGGGTGTGGAAAAGGGCAGTAAAATTGGGCTGCATGCCAAAGAGAGGTCACAATTTGCTCCATAAGGAATTTCATCTTGTGGGAGCACATTTCAGCCTATGGTAAAAGCCATTGGGCATTTGATTTGTATTTGGAAGTTAATAGAGGTGGAATTAAGGATAAAGAGCTAAGCAGGAAGGATGGTGAGTGGGCTGGTAGACAGCGACTGAAGGGCAGCAAGAACATTTGAGGTAAGAGATATCAAAGCGGGTGAGAGCCCTGGCAACAGAAAGGGAACACATGGTGTGGGGCCATGAGACCCTTTATATGGTGGTATGTTAGAGGCATGGTTTTATGGCCACAGAGAGCAAAGCAACTATGTCTTGTCTAGGGTAAAGTGGGGGACAAAAGAGGCAGAGGAAGTGAGAAAGATGTGTGGGACTGCGGTGTGCGCAGCCCTGAAGTTGCGAGTGAGGAGCAGCGTGGGCGGTCGCCAGACTGAAGGCAGGAGCATGGGGAATCCAGCTGGGGGCTTGCAGGCATCGCCATGACCTCGTGGGGGGGGAAGGGAGTAGGTTTTAGGTAAAAAATGTGGCAGCGAGGGATGCGCTAAGGTATGAACAAAGAAGCTAAGGGGCAGTAGCAGACAAGCACTGCAGAGGTAGCGTGATGGGATGCAGGGTGCAAGAAGACTGCGAGAGGAAAGAAGCAGGGGAGTCAGAGGCAGAGGGTGCTTGAGTAGCAGTGGGAGAAAGAAATGAAGGGCTAAAGAGACAGAAGAGCTACGTGGGAAGCTTCAGCTCGTGAAGACATAAAGAAAGAAAGAAAGTTAGTGGGGCATTGAGGGCTAAGCAGGGGAGCCCTGGTGGCCTTGTGGGGGGGAGAGAGAGGCAGAAGGAGCAAGCAAGAGTACTGGGCCCTGACTGCATGGTGATGGCATGTGACGTCGTCACCACATGGGGTTGTGGAAGTAAAAACAGAAGGCGAGCAGGGAGGACGCCCGGGTTGCATTTGAATAGGGCAGCTTGTTCTTGAAAATGCCAGCAAAAGGGAGGACAGGGGAAGCAATGGAGCAAAAATAAAATAGTAGCATCAGAAGGGCACTTTGAGGGGAGGAAACGCTGTATGGGAAGTGAGAGGAGGAAGGAGTGTGTAACAAAATGGGGCCCTGACTGAGTGGGATGGTGTGTGACGCCATCACCACATGGGGGGGCGGAAGTAAAAATGGAAGGCGAGCAGGGAGGATGCCACACGAGGGAGGGGAGGAAGAACATGAGCAACAAAAATGGGCACAGGAAGCAAAGCATGTGGTTAATAGCAGCACTGTACTGGATGGTAAATTCCACCAGTTTGTCAATCCATTTTGGGGGGCTCAGAATAAGCAAGGGAGGCGTATGGCAATGAAGAAGGGGATATTGAAGATTAGAGCCCTCTTCCCTGGTTCCATTATGCAAGGCCTGCTTAGGTGTAGCAGCTGGACAGAGTCAAGGACAGGCTGCTATGCATCAGGAGCGGGCCAGGGTGGGAAGCGAAAAAAAGGGGGAATAAGCGGTTGGGAGAGTGTGCATAAAGAAAGAAGCACGATGATAGTAGGGGAGCGAGGGGGGAAGGGGATAATGCAAAAAAGTGTAAGAAGGAGAGAAGGGGGTTTAAAAAAGGGGGATACAGATATGTTAACGACATGAAAAGGGGGATATGTGGAAAGCAGTGGATGATTGTGTTAACAGATGTTTGTCATTATAGATACGAACAAAGAATGGTGCCAAGAAAAAATGAAGCCCAACAAGGAGGAGTGTTTCAAGGCGGTGATGGATTTGGTGGAGAAGGAAAATCAGTTGCTGGAGGTGGCAGAGCCAGAGACGGTAGAGAAGGGTACAAAAAGGAAAGGGAAGATGGGGAAGGGCAAGGAGGCCAACAAAAGGTTGCCACCATGGGTCACCACTAGGGAGCCCAGTATGGTAATACAAGTAGTGGAACCACAGGCACCTTCTCCGGAGAGCCCGAGACCTGAGCAATGCCCAGACAGGACCCCAGGGCCAGGGACAGGAGCGGATCCACCAGTACCGATTTGCCAAGTCATTTCACCAATACCAGTGTTAGTGCCAACACTGCCGCAGTCGAGCTGTCCCCAAGTACCGGGAATACCGAAGCTGGGGCTAGGCCCTTCAGAGACAACCATACCAGGTAATCAAGGGGTGTCAGTGGAGAGCAGTATAAAAGAATATATTGCACAAATGTTAAAAAGTATGGGGGAAAATGGGATTGGACAGTTAGAAAAGGCAATGGGGGAGTTAAAAGGGGGTAGGGATGAGGGGAGGGTGGCGACAAGGGGTAATCAAGAGGTACAAAAGGAGGTAGGGGTTTCCGGTGTACAACTAGCTGACCATGTGCCTACAGCAGTGAAAGAGAAGATATGGAAAGGGAAATATGTAGATATATATTTGCATTAGCGAATGTGGATAGCATGGAAAAATATGAGGAGAAAGATAGCTTTGAGAAAAAAGACATGCAGTGACTGTAGTTCTGCTCAAGAAAGAAGATGAGGACAAAACATGGAAAGGAAAAACATAGGACAACTGGGCTATGGGCTTTACGTATTTCACAGCCATAGTAATCGATAAGAGGGCAGAATTTGCCATATCCCTTCTCACCTATTCCCTCATCATAAAAAATGCATACAAAAAGGGAGGGCATAGTTGGTTACGGTATGATGAAAAGTTTAGGAAGAGAATGGAGAATTTCAGGGATCTGCAATGAGATGCCAGGCAGATAGAGTTGTGGCTGGAGATTTACACAGGCCCATCAGACAAAGAAATGGACAGTGACAAAAGAGCAACGTCGGCAACGAAGGCATGTTGGGGATACAATAGAGCAGCCTGTTATTGGCCGAATTGCCGCTTTCGGCATGTATGCTCCAAGTGTGGGGGGCATCACCCAGCGGCATGATGTAGGTACAGTTGGTAAAAAGGGACAAGCAATCAGGACAGCACCTCCCAGACAGCCTTTCCGAATGGGCAGAGTCCAGTTCGGGGGCATCAGTGGGGGAGGAGGAACAGGGGTAGTGGAACAGGGGAAAATGGCAAGGCTATTAACCTTGACATCAGGACACAGGGGGATGGGGGGTGGTTTCCAGCTGGCACGGACTCCCATAAACGTAGGAAGGATGGAAAAATGGTTGGGGGGATACCCGGACAAGGGGGCAGCAAAAATATTGAGAGAGGGTTTTAAATATGGTTTTAGCTTCCAGTTCAAAGGTTTGAAGAAAAAGATGGTGGCAAATGACTTAAAATCGGTACGGGGAAAGAAGGGGCGTTGACTAAGAAAATTAGGGAGGAAGTAAGGGCAGGGAGGGTCGAAGACCCCTTCACGATCCTGCCACTTGCCAGCCTGAGGGTTTCACCCCTGGGTCTGGTCCCTAAAAAACAAGAGGGGGAGTATAGGGTAATACACCATCTGTCTTACCTAGAGGGAGATTCAGTCAATGATGCCATAGGGAAAGAGGACAGCAGAGTCACTTACACCACACTGGAAGATACAGTAAAACTGATTAGAACAAAACAGGAAGCATAGGTGGCGAAAACAGACATAGAGTCAGCTTTTCACCTTTTACCAGTTAGGCTGGAAGACTGGGACTTACTGGGTTTCTGGGTGGAAGGAAAGTATTATTTCAATAAAGCCACGCCAATGGAGTGTTCAATAGCTTGTGCAACATTCGAGATGTTTAGTACTTGGTTACAATGGGTTTTTCAGAACAGATTTGGGTACTGGGCAGTGGTGCACTATCTGGATGATTTCCTGTTCATTGGAGAAGGTAAGATAGAGACCCAGAACATGCTCAAGAAATTCCAGAGACTATGCCAAGAGTTGGGGGTCCCACTAGCCGAAGACAAGACGGAAGGGCGAGTCGCATAATTGAGTTTTAGGGATTAGAACTGGACACAACAAGGGAATTGTTTCGCCTGCCCGAGCAGAAGGTTAAGAAGCTGAAAGAGCTACTGAAGGCAATAAGGAAACACAGGAGGGTGAGGCTGCAGCAGGCTCAGCAGTTGCTGGGCCATTTGAACTTCGCATGTAGAGCGATCACACCAGGACGTACGTTTACACAGCATCTGGCATGGGCTACGAGAGGGGCCACAAGGCTGTACCACTGGGTAGACATTAACAAGATGACTGGGGGGACATGGCAGCATGGGAGCAATTTCTACAAGAATATAATGGGCGCACATTCTGGCAGGAGGACTGGGTCTATAACACGGACTTACAGTTATATACCGATGCGGCAGTGGGTATAGTGATGGGAGGGTACCTCCAGGGAAAATGGTTCGCCAAACCATGGCCACCGGGTTGGAAATGGGGAGGTGACAAAAGACATCACCTTTTTGGAAATATTTCCCATATGGGTGGCGATGGTAGTGTGGAGGGGAACTCAGGAATAGGCAAGTCACATTTTGAAGTGATAAAATAGTCATGGAAGTATTTAACAAAAAGAGGACAAAGTCTGAGAGGGTCAGGAGGGTATTGAGCAGAATGGTGTGGTTGGGTTTGTCCTTGAATATGTCTTTCAGGGCAAAACACGTCAATGGAGTGGACAACGTGATAGCTGATTGCCTCTCCCAATTGCAGATGGACAAGTTCAGGACCTTTGCACCTGGAGCAGAGACAAAACAGACTGCCATTCCAGATCACATATGGTAGATTGGATTGGGGGAGCTGAGGCATTGTTCCACAACTCCTGGGCCCCTCGGACCCTGAGAGTGTATGAAACCTCCTGGAGGGCCTTTCAAAAGTTCCGAGATGAGTACTGTGGGCAGGTAAGTGGTCCGGTAACAGGGGAACAAGTGGTGCAATTTATAGTCAAGGGTTGGAACCAGAGCATAGCGCACTCAACCATGGGAGTGCACTTGGCAGCCATAGGAGAAATCTGCACATTAAGGGGTTGGGAGGACCCCACAAAAACTAAACTTATTAGAAGAATGATGCAGGGTTGGATAAGGGGGACAGGGATGAGACAAGATTGCAGGAAGCCGATATCAGAAGGGCTGATGGTGCAGCTATTGGGGTTTTACAGCATATCTGCATGTCTATGAGGAAGGCGGTGTATTTCGGGCATTATACAGCACCATGTACAGTGGGGCCTTCAGGTTGAGTGAAATAATGGGGCACAGCAAGAAGGCGGAAGGTGGGGGTTTACATTGGGAAGACCTGGAGTGGCAGAAGGAAGCCATAACAGTCAATTTGCGGGAGTCTAAACTGATCAGACAAAGCAAGGTAGGAAGGTGTGGTTATGGGCACACCAAAATAAAGCCATTTGCCCGGTGACGGCTCTGCATGTACACGTGACAGACTGAAAAGGTCAAGGTAATGGAATAATATTTTTACACGGGGATGGCAGGCCAGTATCTGGTACCAGGTGACTGCGGTGTTGAGCAAGGTACTCCAGTTTACTGGGGAGTCAATGGGGGGATATTCCTCACATTCATTTAGAATTGGGGCAGCTTCAATGATGTCTGCACAGGGCAAGGGAGCTGAGGAGATCAAAGAGAGAGGAAGATGGTCATCAGGATGCTATAAAAAATACATAAGAGAATTACAATGCTAAAATGTGTGTTTTCTTTCCCATAAGCAGGTATTAAAGAAAAGAAAGGGGGGAGGGGGGGAGAGAGAGGGAGGGACATTGGACAAAGACTCATTCTTATGTTTTGATCAACCAGGTTCAACCAAGAAGCTTGAGGCATGAATTTGTGGGCACTCTTTTGTGCACTGGGCAGAAAAACGGGCAGCTCGGAGGCACGGGGGAAAACAACTGCACCTGGATATTGACACAATAAGGCTGATGTGGAAAGGCTGACGGGGCATGAAATGGGCACAGCTGTTGCCAGAAATGAGGGAAATCAGGAAGGACCGTAAGCAACCGGACCTGATTGTGGTACACCTCGGGGGCAATGACTTGGGAACAAGGCCTTGGTTGGACATTTTTTATCAGATAGAGCATGATGTTAAAATAATTAAAACATGGTGGCTAGAGGTTACTTTGGCATGGTCAGATATCACTCCTCACAGGGTATGGAGGCAGGCAGAGAAACACAAGAGCATAGACAGGGCCAGAAAACATATGAATGTGAGAGTAGGGAGATTATTCCAGAGTATTGGGGGAATGGTAATAAAACACAGGATCATGGAGGAGGTAGACAAGTATTACAGAGGGGACAGAGTGCATTTGCTGGGGCTCGGCCTTGCCATGTTCAACACCAAGATGTCAAATGCAATTAAAGCATGGGTGGTACGACAATAAAAAAAAATAAAAATCAGGGGGAAAGTCACGTCCATACATAGCGGAGGTGGACTAGTGAAAAAAAACAGGAACTTGCGGTGTGTCACGCCATGCCACAGTGCAGGACATAGAATAAGAGCCCAGGATACCCCCCATGATGTACGTTGGGGGGGGAAGAGTGAGAGAGCTGGCTATTAAATTAAAAAGAACAATAAGAAAATGATGTAATGTATGCACCTAAGTGGAAATGTAAGTTATGTACAGATGATTGGGAATATTAAAAAAATGAAAAAAGTGGAAAATGGTGAATTATCAAATCATATCAAATCAGTAAAATTATTGCCAAGACTGAGCAACCTCACACTACTAGTCCATGTCTTTATTTATTGGCTGGGCTCTGGGGACAATGTATTGTGTTTTTTTTTTTTGTTTAGTCTAGTGTTTTCTTCTCTAGGGTCAGGTGTTACCATTACCTTTTTTCCCACACAATGTTCATTTTTTTAATTATGTATGAGTTCAGAGCCCAGTGACATCAGTTGAGCAGAAGCCTATGTGAAACTCTCCATGTAGTATTTCTGCTCAACTGACATCACCACTGTCACTTTTTCTCAGGAATTTATAAATTTTTAAAAAATGAAAAATTGGGCAGGAAAAAGTGTAGCATTAACAAAGGATGATAAATAAAGAGAATAGGGTTATTTTAGAAAAACACATGAAACCATACACTGGGAGTATCGGACAGACCTCACACATGCCCAAATATCCATTAATAGTTTGAAGAAAAAATGCACATCCCCCAGGTTTATATTCCCTTTAATGTGTAATATTTAAAGAACAGCTGACACCTTTGAAAAAACTTTAGAAAACCAATAGTGGGACACAATTCAGCTTGTATTCCACATATGTTCTATAGATTTCTCCTCTTCATTATTTATTACTAAAGAAATTCCCACAAAAACAAGACCTTTATCCTGGCTCATCTGCCTCTATAACTTACTTCCTACTTGACATTACAATGCTCTGTTGTGACATCACAGTGTATTGTTATGGGAATACCTATGATGTCACAAACATAGTATTATGACATTACATTAGGAAGAAGCAATAGGAGCTGATGAACCCTCAGGGACCAACTCTTCTGTTTTCATGCATTTGACCTCAGTAATAAATAATAGAGATAAGAAATACAGAGCTAATGATAAATATAAGCTGTTTTGTGTGCAAATATTATGTTCTTCAGAGTTTACTAAAGGAATAATGCCTGACGGGGTGGGTGTTATGCTGGGATAACATCCCACCTCGGGTGGTTGGGCCCAAGGCCACTGGCCGAGGGCATCCAACACCCGAGAAGGGATGTTATCCCAGCATAACACCCACCCTGGAGGGCATTATTTCTATTATACAATGGCTTGTTGTTTTATACAGAAAAAAAATAATTTTAAAGAATTTTAGTTAGTGTTTAAAAATATTTGTTTAAGAAAAGATGCAAACAATCAATATGGTGGTGAAGAATATCATCAGCAGGGATGTTATGCCAGGATAACATCCCTGTTGTGATGGCCAACTGACCAATCAGGATCCAGGATTCTTTCTTTGCCATTGTATAATTTTATTTATTTTTTTGTAACCGGGAAAGGCTCACTAGGCAAAAGTACCTGTTTTCAGGGGTGACCTGGGCGGTTAAGTGACTTGCTCAGAGTCACACAGTATGCAAGTGGAGGTTGTGAGAATCAAACTCAGGTCTGGTCTGCTGGCTGTATCAAGCTTGTTCACACCTCGTTCCTCTAACCTCTAGGCTATACTGCCAGCCCATCTTCTTAAGGCATCAGTGGCTCTTTAAAGGACTAACAATAGCATTAAGTAACAAAAAAAGAGAAAAAAAAGAAATGCAATTACTATTAACATAACGGTTTTAAACTTTTTATTTTAGTAGAGATTCACTTTGTAACCACAGGAGATTGTAAAAAAGTGTCTCTTTCAGAGGCATTTGAAAGAAGCAATGAAGAAGGTTGTTTTCCTTCACTTACTTCAATTTTGCAATTCCAAAAATTCATTCGACTATAAGTCATTATGATACAAAAGGATAGACATAAAAAAAATCATTCAACATAGAGTAAAATGTACGTGTCATACATGTTAAACATTTTAACAGTACTTTTCGCTGACTGTTACAGGCTTGATTCAAGAATTTCTTATCACATAGCTAGTACAGTACAAGTATAGCAGGGAAGTTAAACAGCCATTAATAGGAAATGTCTCTAAGTCCATCCACATTAAATGAATTAAATGAATCACACAGTGGATCATTCAACATAAATTCAAATGGCTGCTGTTTCGTTTATAGCTGAAAATGTAGTGCTACTAATTTTATAGACTGGATTTAAAAACATTTATAGTTAAGATTTCCTGAACACAGTATAGAGGCATAAATTAAAATATCTGATTCCTAAGTTATCACCAAATGAAGGCTTAACTGTATGTCTGTTTTCCCTAATAATATCTTATTTAGGTTTCCCATTCTTAACCAACATTTAATAATATAGGAAATAACATTACCTGGCATGTAAGCATATTGAAACACTATGACAAACCCAATTAAATAATGTATATCAGAAGAGTTGGGCAGGTTGTCTAGGTCATCCAGTGTTTGTCAGACAATAATGGCTCTCCAACAATCCCTCTGGAGAATCCATACTACAATTTGTTTACACTATATTGGGGCACCACCAAAGGATAAAGCCAGCTACATGAAGGATAACATTCTGAATTCATCTCCCGAACTCCAGCGTATAGAAGCAATGGGACAGAGCCATTATACTTACAATCTCTTATACTGGCATATTTTCCCTATAAGCCCGTTTGCTATCCCAAGGATAGCAAATGGATAGGGCAAGGTGGTCACAGCCCTCCCCACAGACAGACCCCCCCCCGCGGACATCGGGAGCAGAAATCCAGTGAGGTCGTGAGGGCAAGGTATCACAGCCCTCCCCACAGACGGACCCCCTGGGACATCGGGAGCAGAAATCAGGTAGCCAACACAGCTTGCAGCTTCTCGGAGCTGTGCCTCGATTCAAATTTGGCGCCTTTTTGGACAATAGACTGTAGCTTATTTCTTGACTCTGCGTCGGCATAGCAGGACGGTGCTCACCCTATGGCTGCTTCTCAAACTCTCTTTCCAGGGAGCAGCACAATTAATGAACTTAGTTATATGTAAAAAACGAGCCTGCATACAGCCAGATCTTTAAAATGCATAGAGACTGATACAACCTGTATATTAAAGTTTCTCACCAGCCGGTGCTCCGGAGAAGCCCCGCTGAACACTGCGCGTTCGGCTCCCCACCGCCCCCACCACCACCCTTGGTCGGCTCTCCCTTATATTGGGTATTTTCTGTCACGAGGCTCCAGAACCAATCAGCCTACTTTCCCATTTGCTGGTTATATCTCCAGCACTAGAGGAGTCTGCTCTCACTTTCTGCTTTTCTTTGGGAAATGTCACTCACTAGCTTAAACCTTGCTATGCTGGCTCTCCTCTTGTCCCCGCCTTTACTTACTCTCCACCCCCATATCCCCCCTCAACCTGCCCTCGACTAAAACACATTCCCTCCACTCTCAGTACTCTGCTCTCCCATCAGACTACCCAACAACTATCTCCCAGTCTATCCCCCCATATCCCTCCCGTATCCTGGATCACCACACTACCCCCACCCACCCACCACCTAAGTGCTACTCTCAGTATTGTGATTTCTATCACAAGAGGTCTCTCTCCTCGCTAGCGCCCATGGTTCTATTCTCCCTTCCTATCCCATGCACCTCCCTGGTAAGGTCTCGCCGACCACATATGTACCCCACCCTCAGCAACCAACACCTTGTGAGGTGCCTAATTATTCTGCTGCTCCTGCTCTCGGCAATGTGCACCAACCCGGGCCCGCCACCTCAGCCATGCCTCAGGCTCACTGGAGGCAAAGGCCTCAATCGCCTTTATCAATATATGCAGTCTCCCTAAGAAAACTGCAGCCCTCCAATGCTGGGTCACCCAACACTCCCCAGACATTCTCATGCTTGCAGAAACCTGGCTCTCTTCCCTCATGCCGGACTCTGCCGTCTCTCTTCCAGGTTTTTCCCTGTTTAGGGCCGATAGGATGGGCAGGCGTGGAGGGGGGTGCGCTATCTACCTGCGCGACTCGGTCCTCGGTCATGCCCTCTCCAACCCCGAGCTTAGCTATGGGGCACAAGCCATTACTTTAAAAATCTCCCCCCACCCAGGTCGTGGCCCCCTTTATCTAACCGGGCTTACCTACCCCGGGTCAAAAAGATCTTATGGTCACCTCCTCTTGACTACCTATCCACCCTACCCGGAAGGCTGAACAACAATCATGGGCGACTTAAACACCAACTGGCTCAGCCCATCATCTGATAATATGAAGAATGAGCTTGCAGCCCTTGACCTGTCTCAAATGGTCACCCAGCCCACTAGGCTTAACAAAGTAACAGGAACTAGTTCCCTTCTGGATGTAGTCCTCTCCAACCGGCCACATAAAATAGGATCTGTACAAGTCCTTGCGGACTCACTCAGTGACCACTCCCCTATCATCTGCTCTTGGTCATCCCCTACTCTCAGCCCGGTGTACTGCAGGACCCCTCGCCATTTTCTCCCCAGAGGTCTTGTCAACCTCAAACGTCACCTCGCCCAAATCAACTGGACCCCAGTGGCCTGATCTGACATTAACTCTGCCCCAACTTACCTCACCACAGCTTTCAACCATGCCTGTGATCTGTTTGCCCCTTCAGCACACCTGTTAAAAACGGACTGCTGCATGGATAACCCTGCACTGATCCAACAACTAAATAAAAGAGATAACCTTGGCACTTAGCTAATGACCTCGTAGATTGGCCGAAGGCAAGCCTACAGGGCAGCCCGCAACCAATGCACCTGGTCCATCAAGCAGGCAAAAGCTAAATACTACCAGGCTGCCTTGACATCCTCCTGGGGCTCGTCCAGAGCTTTCTGGGACAACATTAAAGAACTTAATGGTAAAACCCGCCCCTCCATCTCAGATTGTCATAAATGGGCTGTCTCGACTGACCCAACGTGTATCGCTGACTGCCTTAATAAGACTTTCACAGACGGCGGTCCTCCCTGCCCACTTTTTGACCCGTTGCACACCCACCATACTCCCATTTCCAGGCCACAACCCACTTCCAAATGATCTCACCACATGATGCCAAACCTTTTCTTATTAAGGTCCCTTGCCTCTCAGAACCCAAGCAATGACCCTCTTGACTCCAAGATACTCCGCCTCATGCTAGATGTCATGCTTATCCCCTCATGCTTATCATAAATAAATCCTTATGCCTAGGCAATTCCCGAGGCCTGGAAGCATGCTGAAGTAACCCCATCCACAAGTCTGGGGACCGCACTCTGCCTAACAACTACAGGCCCATCTCCATCCTCCCCTTATCCAAAGCTTTAGAAAAATCGTAACACACAGCTCACGGAATACCTTTCTAAATACAACCTTCTATGTCCGGAGCAACATGGGTTTCGTCCTGGCCATAACACATCCACTGCCTCCTGGAATTCTCCCATCACATACCTCCGCACTTGACAAAGGTCAGCTTGCAGGGGCGGTTTTATAGACCTTCCAAGGCCTTTGACACGGTGTACCACCCCTGCTATTACACTCCCTGAGCAAACTGGGCCTCTCATCTGACCCCTTAAGTGGTTCACAAGTTACCTTTACAACAGGACCCAAAGAGTCAAGCTAAATGGAACCTTTCCTCCAACCTACTCAGATACTTGGGGTCCTCAAGGCTCCATCCTTGACCGGACTCTTTTCAGCCTATTCCTGAACACCATCCCTAGTTCCTGTTCCAGCAAAATACTACTCTATGCAGATGACGCTGTAATCCTAGCTACACACCCTGACCCACTCCCTCTCCAAGTCATATTACAAAGCGCCTTCCTCCAAACCGAAAAATGGTTCAATAAACATCATCTAGTCCTGAATCTAAAGAAAACAAAGTCCATGCTATTTTCACATCGGCAAAACAGCGCCAAGGACTTTCCCCTTCACATCACCACCAGCATGCCCCTCCCACTTGAACAGGTAACATCCTATAAGTACCTGGGCATCACCTTTGACTCCGGCCTTACTTTCCATGCCCACCTCAAAGCCCTGTCATCTGCCATGAACTCCAGGCTTGGGCTTCTCTACTGCCACAAAGACTGCCACCCTGAACCAGCCTTAAAACTAGCCATCACCTCATCGGTGTTATCGCTGGCTGACTACGGGCTCCAAATTTACGCTGCTGCCGACGCCACTGCCTTATCTAAAGTCCAGACCGCTATTAACAAAGCCTGTAGGCTCCTTACCAGTGCCCACAGCAGAACCCACACTTGTCTGCTATACTCCACCACAAATATACTCACTCTTGAGGAAAGACTGAAATATCAAACCTGCCCGCTGGCCAAAAAATCCATGTCAGGCCTTTGCCCTCCTGGGGTCTGTGGACCCTTGCAGCTGGCTACCCAGTCCCTGCCTACCCGCAACTCCTCCACTGCCACCTTCATTGTTCCCAGGGCCAGGACCTCTCACTGCCAAAGATCCTTCCATCACTTGGCCCGCATTGGTTCAACTCCCTTCCTGAATCTATCTCCAAGATCCCGGGGATAGGCCGCTTCAAAACCACACTCCGTAATCATATTATTGACAGCCGATGCTGTAAATGCTTGTAGCTACCTAAACCAGTCCCGCCCTAGCCCTCCCAGCCCCCTGGCACCGTTTTTTTTTTTGGTACTACATAATTGTCTAAGACTAATTGTTAGTTGTGTGATGTATCTATTGCTTTGTAACAATACGTGTAACTTTACACATGTTTGTACCAGTATAGCTGCTGCCTGTAATCTTCAAGTGTGTTTCTGTATCTCACTCGTATGTTCATCCCTGTCCCAAACTCACTTAATTGTTGTCTCCCCCCCCAAATGACGAGGTACCTTTGTAAACGAGTCCATGACTCAAAGGTTGTAAAACTGATTTCTCCAATAAATAAATAAATAAATAAATTAATCCCATGCTGCCAGAAAGTTAAGATGAGGAATACATATCATAACTTACCTGCCAACTAAACGCCAGCAATCTCCTGGTCTGCCCAACCCTGTGCATATATTACAGCAATAGGATTAGCACTTTAAACATTACCTTAAGTATTCAGAGCCTAACATTTCTATTGCAAGATCCCAGAGCTCCCTCTTATATAAATGCACCAACACTATTTCCAGAATTCTATTGGCACTCTCACCTGAAACCCATTTGATTCAGTCATCAGATATATGTAGCCCTATACCGTTCTCGAGTACATAATGAGATTTTCCTAGGGAGTATCAAAGGTAGAACAGTAATCAATTAACGGGAAAGAAAGACAGTAACTGGAATGGGGTGTTATTAAATGCCAGGAGTTTAGTAAATAAATTTGAGGAATTCCAATATCTGTTAGAATCTAGGAACATTGATATTGCATTAGTCACCACAATTTGGTGGGATGAAGTAGATCCATGGGGAAAAAATATAAAGGGATACAACTCATTTTCTAGATCCAGATCCCATTGGAAAGGAGGGGGGATAGCTATGTATATAAAATGTACTGTGAAAAGTGAACAGGTAACACTAGAACCTGACAATATAGAGATGATACGGGTTAAAATATTACCAAACATAATGTCAAAGATTAACTTGGGACTAATTTATAGGCCACCATCGATGTCAAAACAATAATAATAATAATAAATTTATTTATAAAGCGCCTTTCATTTTCCAAGGCACTGAACATATTAAAACAATAACATCAAACATTTAAATCCAGTAATACACACAAATAAAATCATAACACAATAACATCAAGCATTAAAATTCAAGGTAAATAAAATAAAACCACAATACAATCACCAATTACAATATAATCAGCCATCCAAAAAGGCCATTTGCCAAAAATAAGTTTTCAGATTACTCTTAAACTCCTCCACAGAGGTGCACTTCTGTAACCGGCAGGGTAGAGAATGCCAAAGAGTAGGTGTAGCATAAGAGAATGCTCTACAGCCTGAAGATTTAAGACTCACTCTCAGAATCTCTAGCAGCCTCTCATCGGCCGAGCGGAGCAATCAGCCAGGGCAATAGGGCACCAGAAGTTCTTTCAGATAGGCCAGACCCTGATCATGAATGGCTTTGAAAGTCAGTAAATTGACTTTAAAGGTAATCCGCCATCATATAGGTAGCCAGTGCAGTTTGCTCAGCACCGGGATAATATGACAGGATCTACTTGTCCCAGTCAAAACCCAGGCTGCTGCATTCTACACTAGCTGTAGGTGACAGATTTCAACCCCAGAAAGCCCAAAGTACGGGGAGCTGCAGTAGTCCAGACGCGAGGACACAAAGGCGTGGACCAACGTTGGTAGGGTGTCAGATGGAACAAGGTGCTTAACTCTGGCGATACTCCTAAGATGGTAAAAGGAAGTCTTGACAACAGCTGACACTTGTGACTGTAGTGTCAGTCTGTCATCCAAGAGGATGTCCTGTTATTAAATCATATATATAATCATAACCAAGTAGAAAAATTTGTACTGGCAGAGGATTTTAATCTGCCTCAGATAGACTGGCAAGGATTAAAAGGTAGAACCAAAATGGATAATGAGTATTTAGATGCATTCGACCAGATTGGTATGGAGCAAAGAGAGATGACAGCAACTAGAGGTAAAAATATTTTGGATATAATTCTGACAAATATGGGGGGCAGGACAGATAATATCAAGGTCAAAAGTACATTGGGTAACAGCGACCACTCTACTGTGTTCTTCAAGATACATGGAGAGCAGAGGATTGATAAAAAAAGAGGCCTAATGTGTAAACTCAATTTTGGGAATGCTGACTTTCCTACGCTCAAAACAAAACATGGGCAAATGGAAATGGGAAGCTGAATTTGCCAACCAATCAGTGGATGACATGTGGGAAACCTTGACTGGGAAAATTATGGTAAAAGTAAAGAAGTATATACCTAGTATACCCAAATACAGTAATAAGAAAAGCAACCCAGGTTGGTTTAGTTCTAAAATAAAAAAGATGGTCAGAGAGAAAAATAAGCTATTCAAAACAATACACGGAAGGGACGATCCTGAGGGGTGGTTGTTATATAGAGAAATGGTTTGGAAATTAAAAAAAAAAATTAAAAAAGCTAAATCCGACTATGAGTTACAGCTGGCTTACAGGGTAATGGACAATTGCAAAGCCTTTTATACTTATATCGATAATAAGAAAAAAGGGCATATCAATATAGGTCCATATACAAATTAACAGAATAATTTAGTTACTAATACTAAATAGGTGGCAGACATACAAAACACTTATTTTAGTTCATTATTCAGTAGAGACATAAAGGGAAATAGCGAGGATAAAATAAATGCCTTCCCAGTGCAAATATTAATAGAGCCAAGAGATGTACAGGAAAGATTAAGTAATATCAATATAAACAAATCACCAGGATGGGTTAATGACCATCCTAGATTTCTCAAGGAACTTTTTGAAATTCAATATATTTTTATTTTTCAACCTCCGGCCTTAAAAGGCCTTTTCACAATTAAACTCGGTTGCAGTGAATGACACTTAACAATACAATATTCAACAACACAAATGATACCTCCCTCCTTCCTATCCTGCCCACTTCCCACCTCCCCCCACCCATGTTGTCAGAAATATAGCAATGAATTCGCTATTAGAAGGTGCCCTCATAAACAATTAATGTGTCTGTTGAAGGGAGTACAATATATACAGTTTGCCCCAACATTTTTCAAATTTAGACATTCTGTGGTGTATGCTGGCAATGGTCTTTTCTGCCACAAGATTAAACAAGAGTTCCTGCAGCCACTCAGTGTAAGTTATGTTACCCATCTCTAGCCAGTGTCTGTGTACCAGTTTTTTGACTGACATTGCTATGAGTGCTAGCTGGGATTTCCTCTCCCTCACAGTTACCTGGGAGTAGTCCCCAAGTAAGCAAGAGCTTGGTTCTATGTACTGCGTGATACCCAATAGTGAATCTGCTCTTTCCTTTATAAGGGCCCATAAAGGGGCCACTTTGGGACATTCCCAAAAAAGGTGGTACAGAGAACCTGCCTCCTGCAAACACTGTTTGCAAGTCAAAGAAAGGGAGTTATTCATTTTCGCCAGTTTCACTGGGGTATAGTACATATAACTGAGAATCTGAAATTGCATCATGCCTAGTCTGTCCTGTGAAATGTACCTATATGTATCTTTCCAGACCCTCTCCAAGTCTAGTGTTATTTCTGGGAACTGAGAGTTCCAGTAGCGAGAAGACCCATCTTGGGATGGGTAAACTTTCTCTATAAGTATTTTGTACATACCAGAAACTGCATGTTGCTAAGTGGCTAGTGCACTGAGATATTTGCAGGAAATTGCCATCTTATTCTGTGGGTTCATTTAGTTGAGAAACCGCCACCATATGCTTGAGTTGAAGCACTTTGAAGCTTGTATACGGGGCTAACTGAAATCATTTAATGATATCAGAGGCCGATCTAGCTTGACCTTCATGCAATAGATCTTGCATTCTGGCGAGTGCTAGTTGGGGAAGCCAGGAGGCTTTCACTATACTGCCTCTTATCTTGAAGTTGGGATTACCTACCAGAGGTTGAGATGGATCCTGTTTATAGTTGGGCATGTACCTTTACTGAAGTACCCACCGGGGTAACCCTCTAGGCTTGGGGAAGCAGTTTGAATGGGAGATAATAGAGGGAAGAAGGAGAAATTCCTAATGAAGAGATACACTCCCTTTCCAACTTTAACCATTTTGGTGCATATTGGTCTGGTTTCAGATTTGCAAGGTTTTCTGACCACCGTGAATATTTCGCTGCATGGCTTGCCCAATAATAAAGTTGTAAGTGAGGGAGTCTTAGCCCTCCTTTAAGTTTGGGAACTGTGAGCTTCCCGTAAGCTTTCCGTGCCTGCTTGCCCTTCCATAAAAACTCAGAGATCAGTGAGTGGAATTTGGAAAACCAGGTCTAAGGTAACCAGATGTTTAGCATGTTAAGTGGGTAGAAGATTCGGGGTTGGATGTTCATTTTAATGAGGCTTACTCTTCCCCAGAGAGAAAGTGGCAGTGCTTTCCATCTAGTTAGGTCTTCTTGGATTATTTGAGCCAGGGCATCCAGATTGTGTCTTTTCAGGGATTTAGACTCTCTGGTTAGATGTATACCCAAGTATTTGAGTTTATGAGGTTCCCATTGTAACCCTAGACCTTTGATTATTTTGGTATAAGTGTGGAATTTAAGAGGGAAAACCACAGTTTTATCCAGATTCAATCTGTAATTAGCCTGAACCCCAAATTCCTGGATTAGGTCCAGAACTCTAATAATTGAGGCCCTCGGTTCAGGTAAATGCAGGAGGATACCATCTGAATATGCTGAGAGTTTAACCTCCAGTTTTCCTACCATCACCCCTTTAACCCTTGGGTCTATTTTGACTTCCCTCAATAGTGGTTCTAAATAGAGGTTAAACAATAGGGGGGGTAAAGGGCACCCTTGCCTAGTACCTGAATGAAGGGAGAAGGGAGAGGAGAAGGTTCTATTGCAGTGTATGCAGTCTGTGGGGTTAATGTATAGAGCTTTTATCCACTGCACAAAGAGAGGAGGGAATCCAAACCGGGCCATTGTCCTAAAGAGGAAGCCCCGATCCTCTCTGTCAACTGCCTTTTTGGCATCCAGAGATAGCAAGATGGCTGGGACTGGGTTGGTTTGAGAGGTAGAAAAAAGGTGGTCTAATTTCCTTATGTGATCCGAAGCTGACCTGCCCACCATAAAACCCACCTGTTCTGTACAAATTAAAGAGGGGATAACCTGGCCCAGTCTGTTCACTAAAATCTTGGCTAGTATTTTAATATCTTAATTCAGGAGTGAAATAGGGCATTAGTTTGCTACTTGTTCTGGGTCCCTTCCCTCCTTGTGCAGTACCACTATTAGGGCTTTAAAAAGGTGTGGGTCACAACTCTCTCCTGCCAATATGAGCTGGTATAAGTGGAGCAGCCACAGAACCAGGTCATCCGGCAGTGCCTTATAAAAATTGTCTGAGAAGCTGTCCGGTCCAGAGCTTTATCCAATGGCAGACTGTTGATGACATTCCTAATTTCATTCTCTGATAGTGGAGAGATCAGAAGAGCTTGTTAGTCTCTGGACAGGACAGGTAAGTCTATGGAACCTAGATATTCATCTATACTAACTATTGAAGGGGAGGCGGACCTTTTTCCATATAGGTCACTGTAAAAGGTATGGAATTCAGCCATGATTTCCTTTGGGTTAGTGAGAAGGAAACCATCCTCCCTAGAGAGAACTGCATTGACCAGCCTCGAGGCTTCCTGCTGGTTTACCCTTATGGCTAGCAAACGTCTGGCTTTTTCTCCTTGGTCAATATATATATAGATTTTGTTTTGAGGATTGCATATTCTGCCTTGGCTGCCAATAGCTTGTTATATTGTACCCTCAGATGGATGAGGGCCTAATGGAGCTTCTCCAGGGCAGATGGTGAGATACTCTTTTCTAGCTGCCTAATTTTGTCTAGCAGATCCTTGGTTTGCCCCTCCCTTTTATATTTCTGAGCGGATGCAATCCTAATTAGTTCCCCTCGAATACTGCACTTTAAGCCCCCCCACTCCATGTCAGGATGACTGGTTGAGTTAGGTTAGTTTGTTTGTATTGTGTAATACAGGCCTTCAATTTATCCAATACCCCCTTGTCTTGCAACAGACTGTCGTTGATTTTCCATACAGTTTCTGTTCGGTGCTGCGGTATGACTGAGATGGTACATGACACTGGAGAGTGGTCTGGAATAACCTCAGGTAAGATTTGACATACCATGAGGCCTGGCAGGAGCTGTTTACTTATTAAAAAAGTAATCGATTCGGGAGGAGGATCCGTGTACTGGAGACCGGAAAGTATATTCCCACTAATAGGGATGAAGAAATCTCCACGGGTCACACAGTCCCAAATTTTCCAGTAAGTCCCAGATAGCCCTCTGGGCTGGTGATAGCCCAGCCCTCCATCTACCTGTCCTATCTGCCTCTGAGGAGAAAGGGAGATTCCAGTCTCCACCTAGAAAGATAGGAATTGAGAGAAACAGTGACAGAAAATTGAGGAACTCCCTTAAAAAGGAGGAGGAATCTGTATTTGGCCCATAAATGGAACCTAAAAGTATGCCCGCCCTCTCCAGTGTCCACACCACAAATATATATCTTCCCAGAGGGTCCGCAATACACTGATTACATTTGAAGTCCATATTCCTAGACATCAGGATTGCAACCCCTTTACTTAAGGAACTGGCTCCTGTGGAAAAAAAAACTTGCCCCACCTGCATCCTTCTTAGTAGGTTGGCTTCAGATTCGAGGAGATGGGTTTCCTGCAAAAAATAAATTTGCCCTTTGCTTATTTGCAGATGCTTCAATATTTTTTATCTTTTTTGTTTATTACTTACCCCCTTTACATTCCATGATATTATATTCACATTCTTAGCCATAATTTTTGGGCCCTACTGTGACTGCTACACCAAATCCAGACAAATACTTTTGTAATAACATCATGGACCCCCCTCCTCCCCTATATGTACAGCAAACCATGTCCAGTTCTCTTCCCCTCTTAATCTCCTCGCCATTAAATAAAAACATTGGTATGAACTATGTGAGAAGATGCCTCTCAAGCTAAATAAAAGGAAGACAATAATAACTGAGAAGACTGATGAGAGATTAGCCCCCCCCCCCGATATGGTTCACGATGCTGCCAGCCGGAGCAGGTAATGCTCTCATCCTGCCTTCCTATAAACATAATGGTTATCAAGGAACTTGCAGAATGTCTGGCTCCACCTCTGGCATACTGTACATGTTTCAAAATTCCTTAGACCAGGAGTTGGTGGTGCAGGGATGAAGGAAGCAATAATGGTGCCCTTATTAAAAAAGGGCCCAAAGACAAAGCCAGAAAACTTTAGACCAGTGAGTTTGACATTGATAGTGGGTACAATTCTGGAGAGGATCCTGAAAAGCTCATATAATAACACATCTAACAATACGCAATTTAACTGATCCAACCCAGCATGGTTTTACAAAGACTAGGTCATGCCAGACCAGTATGTTGTCTTTTTATGAAACAGCAAGCAGGGCTCTTGATGAAGGAGATGCAATGGATGTGGCATTTTGAGATTTTTCCAAAGCCTTTGATAAGCTCCACCATAAAGAACTGGTGAAGGTGCTAGGCAACATGAAACTGGAAGCAAATATAGTTAATTGGGTGAAGGCACGGTAGAAGGAAAGGAGGCAGAGAGTCACAGTCAATGGGGTACTATCAGATTGGGAGAAAGTGACAAGCGGGGTCCCCCAGAGTTTCCATGTGGGCCATTGTTTATTTAACATTTACGTGTCTTCAATTAAATGTGATCACCCTAACGTATTGTTGAGAAAGTTTGAGGATGACTGCAGGATTGGGGGTATCATCAATAATATCAAGGATAGTAACAACTTACAGGAAACCCAAAATGAGATACACCAGTGGGCAATCAAGTAAAGGCGTGATTTAAATCTGAGTAAATGTACAGTAGAGTAATGCATCTGGGGAAAAATAATATGAAACACAGATACAGCACAGGAGTAAATTACTTGCCACAAACATCAGGGGAAAGGGACTTGGGAGTAAGTCACAAATGACCTACAATTCAGCACTCACTGTAATCTTATTATCAAAAAAGCTAATCAGACTTTAAATTGTGTTCTATGGCACATAGGTAGTAGAGATAGCAAGGTATTACTCCCACTGTGCCAGACATTGGTAAGGCTGCATTTGGAATACTGTGCACAAGTATGGTCTCCCTACAAAAAGGGGGACATCAAAAAATTGGAGCGTGTAGTAAGGAGAGCCACAAGAGTGATGTCAGGACAGAGCAATGCTACATACTTACACAGGCTGGAAAAATTGGGACTATATACATTATATCATTGAAGGATCGGGGAGACATGTGCATGGTGTACAGAGCTCTGCAGGATAATTCATTAAGGGAGGACCTGGGGCTTATATTGAAGAACTATATATGAAACTAGGGAGCATTGGCTCCAGCTGACTATGGGGAAATGGAACTGCTTAAAGAGAAAATACTGGTTCAGTCAGAGAGTGATGCAACTTTGGAATATTTTGCCACTAAAAGTGGTTACTAGTGACACAATGGAGTCTTTTAAACACGGGTTAGACAGTTTATTTCAAAACAAATATATACTAGTTTAAATATAAAATGGCAAGCATTAAGGACGAAAGTCTATGTAGCTTGTAAACACCTATGACTTATGATACCTATGAACTAACTTCATGAATGTAATATGAAAAAGCTGCATTAGGACATAACCACAGAAATCTTAAACATCAGAGAAATATACATACATAGAAATAAAATAATAATATCCTTCTCAAGGCTTGTACATCAGTAACTGTTATTAAGACTCAGGATGTCTCTAAAAATTGCTATTGCAATTAAGCTTGATTCTTTTTCTGCTGCCCCGATTATTAATTAAATGAGTCTAATAGTCTCATAATGTCAAGGCAGAGGATGTTTTTATGAGTTTATAATCCCTTTATTCTCACAAATTCCAAATGCAAGACCATCAAAGGATTAACTGGATTAAATGTTAAGGGTTAACATTTTGGCAGTGAGAGTGCCTATGTTTTATTGTCAGTCCCCCAGGAAGTGAGAGGTTTAGGGGCTGAAATCATATAACATTTTTCATTATTTTTAGTTGACAGACAGTGGGAGTGTCTGTGTCTTTTCTTCAGTTTCCCGAAGCTGTGAGAGGGCTCTGAGTAGCTGAAGATATATGTTATATATGCCTGACTTTCTTTGAAGTATAAGCATGGTACTTTATAATTGAGCTGCTTAACTGAGTGATGCCCTATAGTGTTTCAGGGAACCCCTGGACACATTTATTTATTTTAAAGGACAATAGTTTTGAAACTGCCTGTAACTAGGAAGTGCTGGACTATTGGGACTTATAAATGAATTAATGCTCTATTTTTTTTTCCTTGGATGAGTATTAGTTTAAGTGTTTGATTATATATATTTTGTTTTTTTCTTTTTCTTTAATGTGTAATAGTACTTAGGTTTTTTGACCCCCCCCCCCGTGAGAGAGAGTGGAGGAGTGTATTATTATTTTTTGGTTACGTGAGATTAATAGGTTTGTTTTGTTTATTATTTTTGTTTTATTTTATTTTTATTCCTCTCCAGTTTATTTTGTTTATTTATAATCTGTTGGGAAGGTTTAGTGATAGTTGGGTATTATTCCCCCTCCAGGCTCAGGGAATTATATCTCTTTGAATGTCCCTCATTGCCATCTGACACCTATTTTAGGTGTTGTGCTTTGGGCATTCTTAGGAAGCGTAAGAGAAGGTGGAGAGTTGGGCCTGTTGGGGGACAGGAAAGGGGAGGGGCGGATTGGGGTTGTGGGGTCCAGGAGACACCCTGGGGCGAAATGGGGTCAGGCTAGAGGTCATTCTTGTCTTGTCTCCATACCCAAGGGCTCCGATCTTAATGGGCAGGTGCTGAGGTCTTCCCCGACAGCTCATCCCACCTCGGCGGTGTTATGCAATGCCAGATCTATTAAAAACAAGACAGCTATTATAGCTGATCTTGTTGGATCAACTGATCTGGCTTGCATCACCGAGACCTGGCTGGATGAAAATCCAGGTCCTATATTGGCCTCGGCATCTCCAGCCGGGTTCTCGGTGCTACACCGTCCAAGGTTGGATCATAGTGGCGGGGGTGTGGCCATTATGTTTAAGACTGAGCTGGGCCTTGTGAACGTGCCATTGGGAAGTACCAGATCCTTTAAATATATCCTGGGAGAGGGTGTAGATTCTCCTCATCTACTGTCCACCAGGAGATGGTGGAGAATTCCTGCAGGAGATAGCAGACTTCCTCATCGACATGGTATTAAGGTCCCCCAGATTGATAGTTCTGGGGGACTTCAATGCTTGGGTCGACAATGAACTCTCGCACTTTGGTCAAAATCTCCTCCAGCCGATGATGACGCTGGGCCTAACACAGGTGGTTACCTCCTCGACCCATGTAGGGGGTCATTCACTGGAGCTGATCTTTCTTTTGGGCACAGAAATTGCTGACTTGGGGGTGGAACCAGTCAGCTGGTCTGACCACCACACCATAAGGTTCAGTTTCAGGGCTCCCCCTAATAGGTCTGCCCCTACGGAGATGGTTCAGTACCGTCCTTTAAGGGGCATTAACCTCAGTGACCTAATGGCGGTACTGGATCTATCTGGTTTGTTGGGTGAATGCTTGAGTCCAGATGATCTTGTACTAGCCTAAAACAAGGCTGTGGGAGATGCACTGGACAAAATTGCTCCTGTTCGTGTTCGGTCTCTCACCCTTCGTTCAAGGAGCCCCCTTTTTGATGGCTCCTTGAAGGAGTTAAGGCTAGCTGGCCGAAGGTGGGAGACAGTCTGGAAGAAGTCTGGCCATGATGCTGACAGGCTTAGGTTGATGGCGCATTAGGATGGCTATCAATCAGAAATCACCTGTAAGAAGGCAGCATCCTTGTCCAGAGAGATTTCTGCTGCACAGAATCGACCGGCTCAGCTTTTCTGTACCATTGGCAGATTGTGCAATCCAATCTGTCTTCAGTCCAGAGAAGCTTTTTTTTTAGCTTAGATGCAAGGAGTTTGCTCATTTTTTTTGCAGATAAGGTTGCCAGCATCAGGTCTGGCATTGGTCCGACCTCCCCTATGAGGGATTGCAGTGGTCGACAGGAGGTGGCATGCACTCGATCTGTCTGGTCAGATTTTTGCTAGCTAAAGTTCACTGACATTGTGAAGATCATCCAAACATTGTGACCAACCAGTTGTAGTTTGGATCCGGGTCCTATACCTCTTTTAGTGGGATGTGTAGAAGTTATCTGCCCGATCCTTGCTGACATTGTCTGGAAGTCTTTGGAGAGGGGGGTCTTTCCTGACCCCCTCAAGGAGGCGGTCGTTAGACCAGTCCTTAAAAAACCCTCCTTGGATCCAGATTGTCTAGCTAACTACCGGCCTATCTCTAACCTGCCATTTGTTGGTAAAGTTATTGAAAAGGTGGTTGTGTTGCAATTGGATGATCATCTTACAACTCACAATGTCTATGACACTCTCCAGTCTGGTTTTAGGAAGAAGCATAGCACAGAGACTGCCCTTGTCTGGATATTGAATGACCTCCTAATGGCTAGAGATTGAAAGGCACATACCATTCTGGTCCTTCTCGATCTGTCTGCCGCATTTGACACTGTAGACCATGGTGTGCTATTGAAGCACCTGCGGTTCTTTTGTGGGCTGTCTGGTACAGTCCTCAAATGGTTCCATTCTTACCTCATGGACAGGTTTCAGAGAGTTGCCACTGGAATTTATACCTCTGGTGCTCACTCCCTGCCTTGTGGGGTATGGCAGGGTTCTATTCTAGCTCCCATGTTGTTTGCAGTGTATATGCTGCGATTGGGAGATATCATCAGGTGATACAGTCTGGAATTCCACTGCTATGCAGATGATACTCAGCTGTATCTGTCCTTTCTGCCCAGACAAGATTATGCACTCTCCATGCTAAATAATTGCCTTGCTGAGATCAGACTTTGAATGAGTTCCAGCTGGCTGAGACTGAATCCGGATAAGACTGAGGTACTGGTAGTGGATCCAGGTCGTCCGGGGGTGGGTTTGGGAGCTGGACAACCATCAGGCTTATTACTTGGTGGTATATCGCTCTCTATCTCTAGTCAGGTGAGTAACCTGGGCGTTATTTTTGATGATGGTTTGACCCTAAAATCTCAGGTGTCAGCTGTCGTCAAATCCTTTTTTTACCACCTGAGGAATATCGCCCGGGTGAAACACCTGGTCCCTCTGGGTGATCTTCCAACATAGGTCCATGCCTTTGTCACTACCCATCTTGATTACTGCAATTCCCTCTACCTAGGGCTACCTGGGGTTGATATCCGCCACCTGCAGCTGGTGCAGAATGTGGCAGCCAGGCTTTTGACTGGGACTTCTAGAACCAGTAATATTACACCTGTGCTCCGTGAACTGCACTGGCAGCCTGTTTGGTGGCAGATCACCTTTAAGGTTGGTTTACTAGCCTTTAAAGACCTACATGATCAGGAACCCAGTTACCTGAAAGATCTCCTGACAACCTACCGCCACCTCCATCCTCTCCGTTCCACCAATGAGGGATTGCTGGAGATTCCCAGGGTTCGATTAAAGACATCAGGATCTCGTTCTTTTTGCTTTTCAGCACCAACCCTGTGGAATTCTGTACCTCATTGGTTGAGAGAATGCCCACCTGTCGATAGATTTAAAACAGAGTTAAATATATACTTACTTGATTTAGCTTTTCCTAGCTGCGGATGATAGTTTTAATGTCTGTTCTTAAATTTTATCTTTGTGAATGGTTTTTATGTACAGCGCCTTGATTTTGAAAGGCGCTATAAGAATAAGGATGATTTCATTTGATTTGATTAACTGCTTTGTTTTCAAATTCAGATTGATGGCATTATATAAATAAACCGTTTTTAATATGGCTATTGCAGCTATTACAACTCATTCATTAGATGGCATAGATTGAAGTTGGAGGGAGGACGGTTCAGAGGAAATGTGAGGAAGAATTTCTTCACAGAACGGGTGGTGGACAAGTGGAACACCGTGCCAGATGAAATGGTGGGGGCTGAAACAATCATGGATTTAAGAATGCATGGATAGACATAAAGGAATTCTGGAGGTCAGGGTTAAGGGGCAACAGACTTCTAGGAAAACATAAAGTAAACTTACAAGCTCAAATGGGCAGACTTGGTGGACCGTAGGCCTTTATCTGCCAACACTGTCTATATATCTATGTATTCCTTTAAATCAGCATTCTTTCCTCTAAAAACAAAAGCTCTTTTCCAAGCCATGTAACCAGAGCAACATTCAGCTCCTCAAATAGGAGTCCTGCAAGTCAATTGACCATCTCCAGGTCGACCAACTCCCCAGCACATGCCTTGACACCTGAGGCCAAGCAAATGAACAAAACTCCCAAATACATCAAACCTCAGGTATTGAATGCAAGAACCTCAGAATATCTGGGTCATCATTTAAGGAGATGGTTGCACCCAAAGTGTCCATTTTAATAAGTTATTAGTGAATCACTCAGCCCAATTTCACATTCTCAAGCAAATAAAATTAAGCAGTACCTCCATAGATGAAATTCTCACGATAAAATCATGTCAGGTCACTCCACTTTAGGAGTCTTTGTAAACCTTCTATAAGCCTTTTACAGAAGGGTAAATACATGTTCACCTAAATAATTTATAGTAGTCAATTTCCCACATGTAAAGGCAATCTTCCAAATTTGATACTCTATCTGTTAGTCTTTTCATTTGCCAATTTCTCAGACTATTCATTATAAATTGTAGGTGACTATTAAATAAGTTCTTAAATACATCAGTCCAGACAATGCAACTTTATTTTCTATAGTTTTGGCAGAGGGGATCCAAAAGGACACTACCAAGGAAGTAGGCAGGTAACTGGGGACCCTCACAAAGGAGGGACAGAGGGACAACATTCTCAGGGAAGAAGGCAGATGGCCGGGGCTGGACAGAAGGAAGCAAGGCGGGGAGGTGGATCAGACCTTACACTCAATAATGCTTCAATTCTCTTCTTCTGCTCGAGGATGAGGGGGTGATGTAGCCACAACAGGGGTGGTTAGAGATGGAAAGGGAGTGGGGGGCAGGAGGCAGGAGGCAGGGGCCGGATAGCAGGAAGAACAGGGGCGAACCTGGAATGCAGGAAAATGGATGGAGTAGTGAATCGGAGCAGGAGGGGCAGGGGGGTGAGGGAGGAAAGCACAAGGAGAAGGACCAGTTGGGAGGAAAGGTAAAGGAGAAGGACCAGAAGTACAAGAAGGATTCAGTAAAGGGAGCTGAGGGTTTAGGCCAGGGGAGCACGACAAGCAAGGAGGGACTAAATGGAAACAGGAGGGAAGGGAGGATGAGCCAGGCTAGTTTAGCAGATGGGGGAGAAGGACCAGTTACGAACGAGTGAGGGGAATTAGCAAGGTACAGAAGGATACTCAGGAGGAGGAGGCATAGGATTGGAGGGGAAGGGGTGGCCAGGGTAAATAAGGAGGGGGTGGCATGTGGCACCCAGATAGGGGGAGGAACAAGGAGCCGGCTGGGTGGAGGGGCCGGTAGAAAGGATAAGGGACATGGAAGGGGGGGAAATGGAGGAAAAGGAGCAGTCAGAGTGCTCCTGTTGGGGGATTCTATGATCAGGGGTATCAAATGGGATAGGGAGGAAGAAGTCTGGCCAGTTAGAACAAAATGCTTCCCTGGACTAACGGTGCACAGGGCTAAGCACGAGGTATATCAGCTGGCAAAGGATTGTGGGGGTTCCCTGGACATACTGGTCCACCTGGGTACAAATGACATTGAGGGAAATAGCGAGCTAGAGATACAGGCAAGATTCAGGGAGCTTGCCAGGGTCTGTCATGACATAGGATGCACAGTTTCCTTCTCAGAAATCCTGCCGGTGCCAAGGGCTCGTGGGGAACACAAAAGGAAGATTAGGGAGATAAACCAGTGGCTCAGGGAGTGGTGTGAGGCCAGAGGGTATGGGTTGATGGGGGATTGGGGGGAGACCTGGGAAGATAAGGAGCTGTATGCTAGAGATAGACTCCATCTCAATTTGGAGGGGAAGGTAATCCTTAAGTAGAAAATAGAGGGGTTCATTAGTGAAAGGTGGGGTTTAAACTTGTGAAGGGGGAGGGATGGGAGAAAAGGCTGTCAAGGTGGTGCCGATAAAGGAGGGACTCTGTCTCCACCCCCCTGGGGAGCTGGAGGATTGTGGGAAAAGGCTGACTGGTAAAGTGCAGACCAGGGGAAAACAGAATCCCCATGGGAACACGAGCAGGGGAAATGGAAGTATAGGGAAAGGGTGGAAGGTAGTCCTGCTAAATGCCAGGAGCTTGGGAAATAAAATGTCTGAGCTCCAGGCGATGCTAACTGAGGGAGCAGTGGATGTGGCAGTGGTCACTGAGACCTGGGCCACTGCAGGACACGACTGGGACCTGAACCTGGAGGGATACACTATGTTCAGAAAGGACAGGGGGAGGGAAGGGGAGGAGGGGTAGCAATGATAGTCAAAAACTGCATTGGCATAGGGTGAGTAGAGGAAGCAGAGGGAACCATGGAGGCCATTTGGGTCACCTTGATAACAAGGGGGGGCAAGAGAGTAAAAATAGGAGTGCTGTATAGACCCCCTGCCCTGGCAGAGGAGCTGGAGGAGAGTTTGGTGGCAGGTGTTAGGAGACACTGCAGATTGGGCAGAGGAACGGTGGTGGTGTTGGGGGACTTAAACATGCCAGGAACAGACTGGGAGACTATGACATCCTCTGTGACCAGGGAACTGAGGTTGTTGGATGTCTTTCAGGACGCGTTCCTAACTCAGCAGGTGGGGGAACCGACTAGGGAGGCGTGGGCACTGGATGTGGTCCTGGCAGACAGTGACCAGATTGAGGGCATGGAGGTAAGTGACCCATTGGCGGGGAGTGACCATGCCACAGTCTGGTTCTGCCTGGACCTAGGAGGGGTAGAAGGCTGCACAAAGACGGAAGTAACCGACTTCAGGGGGGCGGATTTTAAGGAAATGGGAAGGACCCTTAAGGAGCATTTCTATGGGATTGGGTCAGACATGGACTCTGATAGTAGGTGGGAAATCATCAGGAGGGGGGTGCAGGATGCTACCAGCACCTGTGCAAAAGTAAGACGAAAATGCGGTAGGACCCAAAAACCCTGCTGGTGGACCAGGGAGGTCCAGGAGGTGGTGTGGGGAAAGAAGGCAGCCTATAAGCAATTCAAGTGCTCAAGAAGTGAAAGGGATCGAGGGGAGTATGAGCTGATGGCTAGAAGGGCCACTAGGGTGGTGAGGGCGGCTAAGGCAAGGAAGGAGCAGAACCTGGCCAGGGAAATTAGGAGAGGGAACAAGGGGTTCTTTAGATACACTGGGGAAAAACGACGGGTGAAGGGGCAGATTAGCAGGATTAAATCAGGGGAGAGATGGGCACAAGACCTGGGGGAGCAGGCTCAGGTACTAAATGAGTACTTCACCTCAGTTTTCACCAAGGAAAATGGGGGTGCTGCATCATACATGGGAGGAGACAAGAGATACTAAGGAGGGGGGACCCTTACCGATCGGCGGGTCTGGGGAGAGGGGGAGGCATCACTGGCAGAAGGGGGGAAGGCTAAGCAGGGAGTCGAGGTACCGGAAGTGGAAATCACAGCAGAGAGAGTGAGGGAAGCCCTCAGCTCCCTTAAGACAGAGAAAGCACGGGGCCGGATAAATTACATCCCAGAGTGCTGAAGGAACTTGCAGATGTCCTGGCGAAACCCCTGGCGGAGCTTTTCACCATCTCTTTAAGGACAGGGTGGGTGCCCCAGGACTGGAAGGTGGCACATATAGTGCCTATCTACAAGGGGGGATCAAGGGAGGTGGCAGGGAACTACAGGCCTGTCAGCCTGACATCGGTGGTGGGCAAGGTGATGGAGGGCATTGTCAAGGAGAGGCTAGGGGGACCTGGAAAGTCAGGGTGCCTGGACGATAGACAGCATGGATTCGTCCCAGGAAATCGTGTCAGACAAACCTTGTGGAGTTCTATGTCTGGGTGGCCGAGTGCCTTGGACCTGGGTAGACCAGTGGGCGTCCTCTTTCTAGACTCCAGCAAGGCATTTGACTCTGTTCCTCCACGTGGGCCTGTTGGATAAGCTGGGAGAAATGGGGGTGGTGAACCAGATAATCAGATGGATAGGCAATTGGCTCCAGGACCGGACCCAGAGGGTCGTAGTTGGCGGGATAGTCTCATCCCCAAGGACGGTCATTAGTGGGGTCCCACAGGGATCAGTCCTTGGGCCCCTCCTCTTCAACGCCTACGTCTCGGACATAAGGACAGGAATCAGGAGTGAGATGAGTCTCTTTGTGGATGACTCAAAACTGGGGTGGTGGCGGATGGGGAGGAGGGGAGGGTGGACCTACAGGGGGACCTAGAGGTTCTGGAAAGATGGTCTAGAAAGTGGAAGCTGAAGTTCAATGCAGGGAAATGCAAGGTACCCCACCTGGGGGCCAGAAACCCAGGCCAAGTGTACACCCTGGGGGGGGAATGCTACAAGTCTCGATGGCTGAGAAGGACCTGGGAGTGGTGGTGGTTGTCAAGATGAACAACTCAGAGACTTGTAGGAGGGCAGCAGCCAAGGCCAACAGGATGCTGGGATGCAACGCTAGGGGATCACCTCCAGAAGGAGGGTGATAGCTCTCTGTATAACTGCTTGGTGAGGCCGCACCTTGCGTACTGCGTGCAGTTTTGGAGGCCACGCTTAAAGAGGGACATTACCCTCTTGGAGAGGATCCAGAGGAGGGCAACCAAAATGATTTGGGGATTGGGGGACAGGACCTATGAGGAGAGGCTCAAAGAGCTAAATATGTACATATTGGAAGAGAGAAGGGACCCGTGGGGACATGATAGAGGTCTTCAGGTACATGAACAGGGTAAATAGGGAGGAACAGTCAGGTGCTTCAAGGAAGGAGGAGGGGCCACTAGAGGGCATGGGTGGAAGCTGGAGGGGGGAAGATTCAGGGGAGAAAGGAGGAGGTGCTACTTCACTGAGAGGGTTGTGGAGCCATGGAATGCACTGCCTAGGGGGCTGGTGGAGGCAGAGACAGTGGAGGGGTTCAAGAGGGGGTGGGACAGGTACAAAGGAAGGGTTCTGGAAGCAAAATCCAATGCAGCAAGAATATCCAGAACTGGGAAGGGAGAAGCCAGAGGAGGCGAGGGGGGAGGCAAGGTCAGCACCCAGGGTGGAGGGTGACCAAACGAGCAGACACGAAAGACCGTTAGGCCTATTCTGCTGGCATTTTAGTATGTTCGTTGACCATTTCTCTAAATTGTTCTGGGTCAGAAGGGAACAATGGCCAATGTTAATAATTCTCTCTTCAAAGGCAGCAGTGCACATGTAAAATAGAATAAAAATGCTAAACTGAATGTAGTAACTTCAGGGATAACAGATTTGAACATAGTATTGACCTCTTACTAACTGAAGGACTTTTATAAAGTAAATAAAGGAGGGGGTGGAGCAACAAGATAGCTGAGGTATTACTCTGTTCCCTACTGCTCGTCTCTCGCTTCACAGTTTGTTCATTAGTAATGGTTTTTAGCTGAGTTTTATGTATGAGACTCAAGTTCTTTTAACTTTAACCATCAGGAACAGTGCTTTTTAATATATGGTTGCTGCATAACATTAGTATTTTTACCTCAAAGTGGTCGACCTGATTTGGCCAACTGCTTGCTCCTGGTGTTTGGTCAGCATTTACATAGAAACATAGAATTTGATAGCAGATAAGGACTGCTTAGCCCATCTAGTCTGCTCATTTCCATACCTAATGGATCAGCTGCAGATCCTAGTTAACCAACAGCCTACTTCCTCCTACCCCCAATTAGAATTGCCTTATGTCTGTCCCATGCATTCTTGAATTCCCCCACTGTTTTTGACTCCATGACCTCTTCAGGAAGGCTGTTCCTTGCATCTACAACCCTCTCTGTGAAGAAATACTTCCTCACATTACCTCTGAGCCACCCCACATCTTCAAATTGTGCCCCCTTGTTCTTGCACATCTCTTTTTCTGAAAGATGCTACCCTCCTGGACTTTGCTGATTCCCTTGAGGTACTTGAAAGTTTCTATCATGTCCCCCTGTCCCTCCTTTCATCAAGGGTATACATATTAAGCTCTCTCAGTCTCTTTTCATATGGTTTCTGATGCAGACCCTGCACCATTTTAGTTACCCTCCTCTGGACTGCTTCCATCCTGTCTATGTCCTTGCTTAGATGAGGTCTCCAAAAACTGCACACAGTATTCCAGATGGGGTCTCACCAACTGTCTGTACAGAGGGATAACCACTTCCCTTTTTCTACTTGTGATGCCCCTTCCTATGCATCCCAGTATCCCCCTGGCTCTCCTTACTGACTTCTCACATTGCTTACCCTTACTAATGAGATAATAAGCAATCAATAATTATTTTAAACTTCAATCTCAGAGTAAATTCAGTATTCAGTAATAGCCCAGCCACAATAGAGGCACTCACAGGAGGATGCAACAGGCCTCTAACTGAAAACAGTCAGTATTTATTATAAGTCCGGGATCATCAATTCAATGAAATTAGAACTCATCCCTCAAAAGGGAACAATACTTCACCCTTCTTTCTCTGAGCTATCTGTAGGTGGGTTCAGTTCAACTGGGAGTATATCTTTGAAAGTTGCTGCAGCCTCAGGATTCAGAAAGGGATGCTTCCGAGATTTATGGCATACCTGGAGCATAGCTGGGAAGTTTAGTTGAGCCTCAATGCCATGGGAAAGGAATTTTTTCTTTATTGATTGAAGTTGTTTTTTTTGCCTTGAGTCTGACTCGACAAGTCTGGACAAATGGCCAGTCTGCTGTCTTCCCACACAATATCTCCATGAGCCTGAGCAGCCTGGAGCAGAGTAACATGGGCCTCTGGTGAGAAAAACGTGGCGATTGCGATAAGTGGTAGCTGTGTTGGATCGCTTTTTGAGCATGATCGCTGAGGGATTGCAAATACTTTTGTAATCTTAACTTGAGAGTCAGGAGGTGCCAAGTGCAGCTACTGAAAGATCATTTTTCTACTTCTGGCAACAGATCCGCTTTGCCTACAAATCGTGGTGGAAATCCCACAATACAGATGTTGGCCTGGTGTTGTGCATTCTCTATGGACTCAAGTTTGGCTTTAATAAAGTTCAGGTCCCGCACATAAGCAGCATTGATTTCAGCTTGCCAGTTGTTCATTTTTTTGATTTCTTGTAGAGCTGTTGAGTTTTTCCCCTATTCTCTGGTCATTCTCCATTAGTTTGCCTCCACCCCTGCAAGGTGTTTGTTTGTCTCATTGCCCATAGCTTGAATTTTGGCAAGCATCGCCAGGATCTGTAATGCAGGCAGATCGGATGTAATCACGCTGCTGGCAGGAGTCGACTCAGCTCCCTTCATTGTGCTCGCAGAAGACAAGTAGGCATCTAGGCTAGGTACAGCATGCTTGGAGTCTCTTTTTGGATCCATGTTGTACCCGGATGTTTCAAGAAGGTATTGATCCAGTTTGATGATGACTGGGTGAGAAAAAAGTAGGGTATTACAAATGAATTCTCCTTCTCAGTGTACGGAGCCTTTTCAGAAGACTGTCACCATGTTGCTGCTCCATAGCGCCCCAATGTACAGTGTATCCTAAAAATAAAATAAGTAACATGGTCAATGTAGAACTGTAGATATACGGGAGCTGCAACATCTAGCATGTTTTTGTGACAGTGTTTTTTTTTGTTTTGTTTTTATGTATGTGGACTGTAGATGGGATTTACTGGGTTACTGTATCTGTGTGCATTAAGTACTAGACGAAAAACATGTTTGTCCATTCACAATTTTTTCTAACACTTGGTGCTTCAATTCATTCATCTTGTAGTCAAAAGGAAAAAGAAAGGATCAACCCCACAGTGTTTTTCTCAGACTTTGTACTTCACTGCATTCAGGTTGAAGTATAAAAAAATTCTAATTTCCTTTGTATTTGTTTCTCATTCTTTGTTCTGGTTTACAGTTTCTGGCCTGGATATTCAAACTGCACCAGGCTGTGGCGCAAGCCTGGGCACAACACAACTTGGCTGCACAGGGGCGTTGACTGGGTGATGTTCAACGGAACTGTGCAATGGCACAGCATCATTGAATATCGCACCCTGGCCACCCACAGTGTGCATGGCGCAGTGGCACTGCACCAGCGCAAGTGGCCAGAGTGGAGCAGGGGGATGCGCTAGCGCAAGTTCCGTTGCATTATGCGAAGCAACCGCGATATTCAAAAGTCACATGCAAATGGGGCCATAATGTATGCAAGGCGTAAATGGGGCCATTTGCATGTTATTGTGGCCCCATTTGCATGCAGGTGCGCCGATCCCCTGCAACTTGCACCTGGCACCCTTCCAGGCAGTTGCCATCAGGGACCAATGCCCCCTGCAGTGTGGCAATGTGCCCCACAGCCCAATCGCAGGCATTTGTAAAATAAAAGAAATCCAATATCCCTGGTGGTCCAGTGGACTGCTGTCAGCCCAATTGCAGGCATTTGTAAATGAAAAGAAATCTAATATCCCTGGTGGTCCAGTGGACCACTGTCAGCCTGATCACAGGCATTTGTAAATGAAAAGAAATCCAATATCCTTGGTAGTCCAGTGGACCGCTGTCAGCCCGATCATGGGCTTAAGTGTTGATAACCTAAATCCAATATTCCTGGTGGTCCAGTGGACCACTGTCAGCCTGATCACGGGCATTTGTAAATGAAAAGAAATCCAATATCCCTGGTGGTCCAGTGGACCGCTGTCAGCCCGATCACAGGCTTAAGTGTTGATAAATGAAATCCAATATCCCTGGTGGTCCAGTGGACCGCTGTCAGCCCAATCGCGGGCATTTGTAAATGAAAAGAAATCCAATATCCCTAGTGATCCAGTGGACCGCTGTCAGCCCGATCGCCAGCTTAAGTGTTGATAAATTAAATCCAATATCCCTGGTGGTCCAGCGGACCCCTCCCCACCGCCCACTGAGCCCCACCTCTACTCTGGTCAGCAGCGGGTGGCAGCACCCTGGCTGCTGCCCCACCGCCCGCCGACTGACACCGTCGGTAGGGCTGTACACCCATTGGTCCACAGTGTGAGCCAATGGCTGTGCAGCCCATACTGTACTACACATTCCAGATATGTTCTTTTATTTTACAATTGCCTGCAATCGAGCTGACAGCAGTCCACTGGACCACCAGGGATATTGGACGGTCATATTTGTGCATATGCCCGCAATCTGGCATGGGGGGGTGCCGCTAAGTGCAGCCGGAGCTCGGGTGGTCACCCACTGGTGGCAGCTGCCGAGTTGCGCCCTGCAATACGGCAGCTCACCTGTAGGTGGCCAGCCATTGTTTCTATTTTTTTTTGGATCAACTTTGTGTGGCGCAAGTAGGGATTGCGCATGCATGGACTCAGCACATCCTGGGCTGAATATCAGGATGTGCAGAGTATGCATGGGCACCCCCCCCCACCTGTGCCACATACATTACTAATTCACTCTGGCACATTGGGATTTGTGCCAGGCACAATTTCCATTTGAATATTGCACCGGGGTGCATCAGTTGGTTGCTCATGGAGCAACACTGTTGTGCCATGTGCAACCCTTTTGAATATCTGGGCCTCTGTCTTTAAAAAACAATAATTAATAAACCGATGGTAATTTCAGTTTTACTCTCATATGTTTGCTTTACTAAAGTCATCTGTGATAAAAATAGGGGGATTTGTTGACTCAGTAATTGTTTCTCATTCCTAGTGCTTTATAAGATTTACCTGCAAGTTGAATAATGTAAAAAAGGTTGGCAGCATCATTTTCTTTATCTAAGTATTTTACGGCTGCTACTCAGGTGACAACATATAACTGGCTGTTAATAAAAAAATATATATATATACATATATATATATATATATATATGTATTTGTCCCATCAGTGTGGTTTACATGACTCATGATTGATCACTTTTTTCCCTGTTGATAATGAAACAATGGGAGTGTAAGGAAGGAGGCTACTTCATATTAATTGCTGAATTTATCTTTGGGACATCTAAGCCAAACAAACACAGTTCCAGAATTTGGTGTTATGTTTTGGCTACCTCAGCTTGTAACAAAGAGCTGGACATGCTGACATTGGTTCTCACTCAGTACTCTCTATGAAACAGAACTGACACTGGACATCTCTGTTTGGTAAATGATATCCAGATGTACTTATTGTAGTCTTGATAGCCCCCATGCAAACACAGGACCCTCAGCACGACAAGTGCTTTGACTCATTTATTTATTTATTGGTTCTTTTCTTTTTTTTTTTTTTTTAAAGAAAATTATCTGAGGCTCAGTGGCAGGATTTTTAGGACAGTAAATTAATAAAAAGGGAACTAGGAGAGCTTCAGTAGCAGACAAGTTGTAGAATAGCAGTAAAATTGCAGTATAATGTGGGGAAAGGTGTAATGCAGTGGCTGTGGGACAGCCATATTCAGGCAGACCTTCTGGACACTGAGGTGCTGCCCTATCTGCATGCATCTGTCTGGACTGCGGGAAGAAGTAGCCAGACTCAGAGCGTAAGTAAACTGGGTCAGGAGTAACATCACCCCTATTCAGAGACCACCCAATCCTATGCAACTCCTTCAAAGGATGCCGAGAACAAGGAGCACTTGGATGACAGTGGACTCAGGGAGGGTTAGAGCAGTCAGGCAGAGACACATCCCAGATCCTATTCCACTCAAGAACTCATTTGCCACACTGGCAAATGGGGACAACCAAATAGAGGTACCCAGAGAAGTGGAAGAAAAGGATGTGGAGGTTAGCCAAGGAGGTGACCTCAGAGGGGAAAGCAGTGGACCCCAGAGGAGGAGAAAGTGAATCCTGGTGGGGGACTCCATCATAAGAGGGATCCAGCTAGGAACACAGAAGGGGGAGGACAGGGAGGTGAGGTGCCTACCAGGTGCCACGGCATGGAGGGATGGAAGGAAGATCCTGGAGATCACTGGGAAGGCAAGATGGGAGGGTGAGCTGGATGTCATTATCCACCTAGGTACTAATGACCTGGCAAATGGGGATCCAAAGGAAGTTCAGGAAGAGTTTAGGAAATTGGGGAGAGGTCTCAAGCAAGTAGCTACTTCTGTCACTTTCTCAGAAGTACGACCTGTGAGAAGCAAAGGAGAGCATAGGAGTGCATGCACCAGGAACTTCAACTCATGGTTGAAGAACTGGTGCTGTGAGGAAGGATTTGGATTCATTGGTGACTGGAGACCCACCTGGAGGGATGGAGGCTTGTTCAAGCCTGACGGCCTGCATCCACCCTGGAGGGGAATCCAAGCACTCAATGAAAAGTTTAAATGCTACATTGACAAGCATTTAAACTAGCAAAGGGGGGTGGCAGGCCAGCAAGGTGGGTACCTACTTGCTCACCCCCCACAGCTAGCAGTGGAACCAGTGAACCAGAGGAGTGGCTAGCTCTACAAAGCAGTGTGCAAAAGACGGAGATTAGCACCCAAGAGGTGGATAGGCAGAAAAGGGGCAAAATTCAGCAGAAGGGCAGACAGCAAGGAGAACCAGGGATAAAGGACAACCAAGGAAGGGGCTGGAGTAGAACAGCGAAACAGTTTAGGGAGGTCAAATCATGGAAAGCCATGTGTGCAAATGCCAGGAGCCTTAGCGACAAGATGGAAGATCTGGAGGCTGTCATGGTGCAGTCAGACCTGGACATTGTGGCCATCACTGAAACCTGGTGTAATGATAACCAAGACTAGGAGATGGCCATACCTGGCTACAACATATTCAGAAGAGACAGAGCAGGCAGGAAGGGAGAAGGAGTGGCACTGTATGTGAAAAATGACATAAGGGCCACAGAGATCCAGGAGGAACAAAATGGGGGAGAGATACTGTGGGTTAAGCTGGAAAGGAAAATGGGGACAGTCATCTACACAGGTGTGGTATATAGACCACCAGCCCAGGAGGAAGAAACAGATAGGGAGCTGATGCTAGCCATTCTAAGGATGGCAGACAAGGGTGAGGTAGTACTGGTTGGAGACTTCAATATTCCAGATGTGGACTGGATCATCCCAGCAGCAGCATCAACTAGGAGCAGATTTATCCTGGACTCCCTTCAGGGTGCCTTCCTCAAGCAACTGGTCATAGAACCAACTCGGCAGAAGGCAATACTGGACCTTGTGCTCACAAACAGGGACAGTGTGATGGGGGTAACAGTGGGGGAGCACCTGGGGAACAGTGACCACCAGCCATTGTGGTTTGAAATCACAGAAAGAGCAGAACCAAACTACACAAAAACACGTATCCTGGATTTTAGAGGGCAGACTTTGGGAAAATGGGGAGATACTTGAAAGAGGCATTAAGGGGAATGGGACAGGAATCAGGGGTTGAGGAACAGTGGGCAGTATTTAAAATGGGGATTACAAGAACAACAGTTATGCATTAAGCAGGTTAGCAAGAGGAAAGGAAGAGGAGACCATTATGGTTTCCAAAGAGGTAGCAAAGAAAGTGAAAGCCAAAAGAGTGCATTCAGGCAATACAAAAAGACACAGGCAGAAGGGGATAGGGAGAAGTACCAGGAGAAGCAAAGGGAGGCAGGGAGGTCAGTAAGGGAAGCCAAAGCTCAGACAGAAGAACACATTGCAAAATCAGTGGGTAGAGGGGACAAAACCTTTTACAGGTACATAAGTGAAAAAAGAAAGGCAAAGGGAGGGATAGTGAGACTGAAGGGGGAGGATGGGGGCTGCGTGGAGGATGACAACAGTAAAGCTGACATATTGAACAGGTATTTCTGCTCAGTCTTTACTGAGGAAGAGGAGGGTAATGGGTCTGAAGGGAGTACAAGGGGTGAGAATGGTGCAGAAATGGACACAAGTCCCTTTACGAGAAAGGGTCCTGAAGGAACTGGAAGTAATAAGAGTTGATAAAGCAATGGGGCCAGATGGGGTACACCCCAAGGTCCTTAAAGAACTAAGAGAGGTGGTGGCTGAAGCTCTGGCTATCCTGTTTAACCGATCACAGGAAACGGGAGGTACCCAAAGACTGGAGGACAGCAGATGTAGTCCCTTTATACAAAAGTGGGAACAAAGAGGAAGCAGGGAACTACTGACCAGTCAGCCTCACCTCGGTAGTGGGGAAGATCATGGAAGCACTACTGAAGGAGAGATTGGTGGAACATCTGGTTGTCAATGGACTACAGGACCCAAGGCAGCATGGTTTCACCAGGGGGAGATCATGTCAGACCAACCTCATTGAATTTTTTGACTGGATGACTAGGGAGTTGGATCAGGGGAGGGCAGTGGACATGGCCTATTTGGACTTCAGCAAGGCCTTTGACACTGTGCCACATAGAAGACTATTACACAAACTGGGGAATATGGGTGTGGGCAGAACAGTAGTGTGGTGGGTAGGTAACTGGCTGGGTGGCAGGACACAGAGGGTGGTGGTAAATGGCTGTCACTCCACAGAGGGAAGAGTGACCAGTGGGGTACCACAGGGATCAGTGCTGGGACCAGTCCTATTCAACATCTTCATCAGTGACAGTGTGCAGGACCTAGAAGGCAGAATTTCACTGTTCGCTGAAGACACAAAGCTCTGTAACAGAGTAGACACACCAGAGGGTGTAGACAGAATGAGTAGGGACCTGCAGAAACTTGAAGAATGGTCAGGGGTTTGGCAGTTGAAATTCAATGCAAAGAAGTGCAAGATGATGCATATGGGGTACAAAAACCCTGGCACAATATATCAGTTGGGGGTGAGGATATAGCATGCACCAAGCAGGAAAGGGATCTTGGGGTTATCATCTCTGATGACCTCAAGGTAGGGAAACAGTGTGACAAGGCAGCAGGTAAAGCAAATAGGATGCTGGGATGCATAGGCAGGGGCATCTCCAGCAGGAAAAGAGAGGTCATAATTCCACTATACAAGACACTAGTGAGGCCCCATCTGGAGTACAGAGTACAGTTCTGGAGACCTTACCTACATAAGGACAAAGACAGGGTAGAGAAGGTTCAGAGGAGGGCAACAAAGATGGTACATGGATTGCATCACAAGTCCTATGAAGACAGGTTGAAGGAACTGAACATGTACTCCCTGGAGGAGAGGAGGGAGAGAGGGGATATGATAGAGACATACAAGTATCTTACAGGGAGGAACAGGGTGCAGGAATACACTATTTTTAAGCGAAAAAGATGTTCCAGGTCTAGAGGGCATGGGATGAAGTTGGAGAGAGGATGATTCAGAGGAAACGTGAGGAAGAATTTCTTCACAGAACGGGTGGTGGACAAGTGGAACACCCTGCCAGAGGAAGTGGTGAGGGCTGAAACAATCACGGGATTTAAGAATGCATGGGATAGACATAAAGGAATTCTGGAGGTCAGGGGTAAGGGGCAACAGACTTCTAGAAAAACATAAACTGAACTTACAGGCTCAAATGGGCAGACTGGGTGGCCCATAGGCCCTTATCTGCCGACACTGTCTATGTATCTATGTAGGACTTGTATTGCTTATTCATGGTGTGCTTCCTCCTATTCAAACTCAGAAATGTCAGCTGTTTTCAATTGTGTACCTTGAGGTCACAAAGATCGGACTGATTTGAGCTTATGCATTCGCATCCAAACATTATTTATGCAACCCCTACATACAGGAGGCACCACCTGCTGTATGTAGAAACTGTGGTGTACTGTGGAGAGCATGGATATAAGAAAATACGACTGAACCCATTCCTATCATCAAAGCCTATGTTTGTGAGATGTGTAGTATGGGACTACACCACCCCAAAACTTAGCAAACCAATAAAAAAAGGAAACTGTGTAGTTTTAGGTTATTATGGGACCAAATTAAACCTAGGGGTTAACAGTATAGCCTAGAGGTTAGAGTATAGTGGTGGGAATGAGCTTGGTACATACAGCAGTCCTGTATTTGATTCCCACAACCTCCACTTTCATGCTGTGTAACTCTAATCAATATACCTATTCAAGCCAGTGTTCCCTGGACACCATTGGCAGTTGCGTCTAGTGGCCATTCCCCGATCACTAAAACAAAGCAAAAAAAAACTCCTTCACTTTGTATGTTTATAAGGTCTTTGTTCTGAATAGAGATGGACGAAGTGGGCCCAATTCGCTCTGCGAAGTGATTCGCAGGGTGAAGGCGAATTTGTGGAGTGCTCCGCCACCCGAAGCAGAGTACTTTGTGCTATAATGGGTAACCCGAAGTCCATTGAAAACACTGACTTCACGTTACTCCACCTTCCCAAAATATTAATCCACCAATTCTTAAGGTGAAGTACATTGAAAACAATGTACTTCGCCTCAATTTACCTTGTTTTTAAGCTCCAAAGGCGAATTTTGCAGTGATTCATGGGATTTCAGGTCACAAGGGCTCTAGATTATTCTGCACAGCCTCAGTTTGGGGTAGTGTGTGTAGGAAGCTGTAGGAGACAATCTGCTCTTAGAGCTCTCTGCTATTCAAACCTTCTAAAAGCTCCTAAAAAGCCTTTCTGAGTCTTTTTTTTTTGCTGAAACTTTAGTTCATCGATTATAGGAAACCCTCCTGTGCTCATATAATTGAGCTTTTATTGTTTGTGTGTGGATTTTGAATGTTAATGTATAACATTCAATCTGTGTTCTGAGAGACAGGGGAAGTGTGCTTTGGGGGAAGGGCATATCTGTGGTGTAGGTTGATTAACTTGGAAGAAAAGACAGTGCTTTCTGTTTTGGTAATATTTTTCTTGTATAACTGTGTTAATGTACACACAGTAATATTTGTAATAATTCTTGATATTTTTTCACTGATTGTTGTGGTGCAGCAGTGCAGAATTTTAGTTTGTTTAAAATATGTGCTTATATTACTGAAGGAGGCAGTATAGCGCAGTAGTTTAAGGCTCTGAGCTGCAAATCTGGTGACATCCAGCAGACCAAACCTGGGTTTGAATCCCACAACTTCCACTTGCATACTTTGTGATCCTGAGCAAGTCATTTAACTTCCCTGTGCTCCCAGGTCGCACCTGTAAAAAAGCTTTCAGCTTAGTGTGCTACTCCTGGTTAAACAACGAAAAAAAAAAGTTTTCAATTTGCTACGCATTACTTAGTATGAGTGTCATGTGTGTCATCAAATCAGACACCTTTTATTGTGCCACATAATAATTTCAGCAACGTTAACCTGCTATCCACTGCAGCTGTGTGATTATTGTACTTCTTTGTGGTATCTTTACTGGTACTAGTACTAGTGACTGTTACTGCAGCAGTGCCGTACACTGCTCCCCCCCCCGACAGCCCGCCCCAACCAGCAAAGGTATTCTTTTCCAGATTTGAATTTCTGATGGTGAGCACTGGTTGGGTGTTTTGCCTTTACATCTACATGTCTTCAGTGCAGAAGCACCGAGTTTGGTCAACAGCAACAATGCCAACCTCTCCCACAGCGATGGCACAATACCGACACAAGTATTGCGCCATCTGTTCTAAGGGCATTTTCTGTGGAGGGCTGTGCCCCCCCAGACCTCCCATGTAGGGGGCTCTTCCCCCCACACCTCCCAGACTTTAGGATTCCAACTCCAGGTCGGAGTTGGTCCGGGGAAGGGTGGAACACTGGGGGAAGGAGAAACACGGAAAAAGGACTATTACCGTGAATGTCACCTTAATGGTCTTTTCTCCTGTTTCGCCGTTGGCAAAAAGGGGTGCACCACTTCAGTGCACAGCACAATCTTAATCTGTCTGTGCATTTGCATCTATTTAGGGCCCAATCTCCATCTGTAACTTAAGTCACAGTTATTTCTTTGGCTTCCCTTCAGAGTACTGGACAGGTGTGGTGCATAATTCTGCATGAACAGTGCACTCATTAATATGCATTTTTAAGTCAGGACCAACATTACAAGTCATTTGTGATACAAATCATGTTCTTCATCATCATGTTCACAAATGCAGTCACAAATCACCATTCACGATCACGTCACAAATCATAACACTAATTTTTTTGACTTGTTACCTGGATGTATTATAAGCATGTTTTGTAGTATCTCTCCAGGCTTCACAACCCCGCCATTGTACTCATTAATGAGCATTTTTAAGTCAGGGAGTTTGTGCTACAGCTCATCGGGGAAGTACAGCTGTAGGCATTTGCAGTCCCAGTACAGTTCCATATTGTTTATCTCACACCGTCGACGCCGAATCACGTTCTTTTTTTTTCACACAATTTTTATTTAGTTTTCATGAAGAATACATACAGTGAATCCAATCAATTTAAATAGAATAACAATAAATTTACACCAGTACATGCTTAAGTTAATTAGTTAACATATAACTATCTATGAAAATGTCAAATAAAACAAATACTATAATATTCCTAAATCATTAGAATAAGTCATTTAGCTCATATAAAGCCAGTAAAAGAAGGGTGTCCATTCTGTTTTGTATTTATATAATGTCTTATTATTAAGATGACTGATGCGTTCATTAATGGATGTCTTTGCTAATGAATTAATCCATTCCTGTAGGCCTGGAGGGTGTGCATCTTTCCAGTGTAGCAGTATGAGTCTTTTAAAACATAAAAATGCTACTAGAAGCCATCTCTTTTCAGGACTTGACATATAATATAGATTTTCTGTACTTCCTAAAATAAATATCCCAGGGTCAAAAGGGAAATTGATCTTTAGAATGGCTTTACAAGTTTCCCAAATCACTGCCCATCCTGAATTTAATGTGGGGCATTCCCATAGCATGTGAAGAAGGTTAGCCTCCCCTACACCACATCTCCAGCAAAAGCTGTCTGAGGAGAGTCCCCAAGGATATAGTTTATCAGGTGAATAATACCAATTATGTAATATTTTAAACTGTACCAATCTACCTTGAAGGTCATTACTGGAATGATATGCATTTTTCCACATCAACTTCCAAGATGATTCATGAATGGGGTAGTCCAAGCATTTCTCCCATCTTTCTCTGGATTTATTTGTTAAATCATACCCAGATTTATTTAATAATTGATATAGTTTCCCACCTCCCCCTTTAGTGTTTGATAATGAGATTAGTTTATCAAATTCTGTCAAGGTGGAGGGGACTAAGCTATCCTCTATCTGAGTCTGCAATGCATTTCTTAACTGTAAATAACAGTAAAATTGTGTACAAGGTAAACCATATTTGTCCCTTAGTTCTGAGAATGACCTTAAAATCCCTGTAACTGGATCAATAATATCTCCAAGTAGAAGAGTCCCTTTGTTTTCCCATTCTGAGCTAGTTAGCCATTTCCCTTCCCATTTAAGATGTTCGCAACAAGATGGAAGATCTGGAGGCTGTCATGGTACAGTCAGACCTGGACATTGTGGCCATCACTGAAACCTGGTGTAATGATAACCATGACTGGGAGATGGCCATACCTGGCTACAACATATTCAGAAGAGACAGAGCAGGCAGGAAGGGAGGAGGAGTGGCACTGTATGTGAGAAAAATGACATAAGGGCCACAGAGATCCAGGAGGAACAAAATGGGGGAGCTATACTGTGGGTTAAGCTGGAAAGGAAAATGGGGCCAGCCATCCGCACAGGTGTGGTCTATAGACCACCAGCCAGGAGGAAGAAACAGATAGGAAGCTGATGCTAGCCATCCAAGGATGGCAGACAAGAGAGTGAGGTAGTACTGGTTGGAGACTTCAATATTCAGGCGTGGACTGGAGCATCCCAGCAGCAGCATCAACTAGGAGCAGATTTATCCTGGACTCCTTCAAGGTGCCTTCCTCAAGCAACTGGTCATGGAACCAACTCGGCGAAGGCAATACTGGACCTTGTGCTCACAAACAGGGACAGTGTGATGGGGGTAACAGTGGGGGAGCATCTGGGTAACAGTGACCACCAGTCATTGTGGTTTGAAATCATAGAAAGAGCAGAACCAAACCACACAAAAACACGTATCCTGAATTTTAGGGAGGCAGACTTTGGGAAAATGGGGAGATACTTGAAAGAGGCATTAAGGGGAATGGGACAGGAATCAAGGGTTGAGGAACAGTGGGCAGCATTTAAAATGGGGATTATAAGAACAACAGAATTATGCATTAACAGGTTAGCAAGAGGAAAAGGAAGAGAGACCATTATGGTTTCCAAAGAGGTAGCAAAAGTGAAAGCCAAAAAATTGCATTCAGGCAATACAAAAGACACAGGCAGAAGGGGATAGGGAGAAGTACCAGGAGAAACAAAGGGAGGCAGGGAAGTCAGTAAGGGAAGCCAAAGCTCAGACAGAAGAACACATTGCAAGATCAGTGGGTAAAGGCGACAAAACCTTTTACAGGTACATAAGTGAAAAAAAAAGACAAAGGGAGGGATAGTGAGACTGAAGGGGGAGGATGGGAGCCACGTGGAGGATGACAACAGTAAAGCTGACATATTGAACAGGTATTTCTGCTCAGTCTTTACTGAGGAAGAGGGGGGTAATGGGTCTGAAGGAGTACAAGGGTGAGAATGGTGCAGAAATGGACACAAGTCCCTTTACGAGAGAAAAGGGTCCTGAAGGAACTGGAAGTAATAAGAGTTGATAAAGCAATGGGGCCAGATGGGGTGCACCCAGGGTCCTTAAAGAACTAAGAGAGGTGGTGGCTGAACCTCTGGCTATCCTGTTTAGCCAATCACTGGAAACAGGGAGGTACCCAAAGACTGGAGGACAGCAGATGTAGTCCCTTATACAAAAGTGGGAACAAAGAGGAAGCAGGGAACTACAGACCAGTCAGCCTCACCTCGGTAGTGGGGAAGATCATGGAAGCACTACTGAAGGAGAGATTGGTGGAACATCTGGTTGTCAATGGACTACAGGACCCAAGGCAGCATGGTTTCACCAGGGGGAGGTCATGTCAGACCAACCTCATTGAATTTTTTGACTGAGTGACTAGGGAGGTGGATCAGGGGATGGCAGTGGACATGGCCTATCTGGACTTCAGCAAGGCCTTTGACACTGTGCCACATAGAACACTATTACACAAACTGGGGAATATGGGTGTGGGCAGGACAGTAGTGTGGTGGGTAGGTAACTGGCTGGGTGGCAGGACACAGAGGGTGGTGGTAAATGGGTGTCACTCCACAGAGGGAAGACTGACCAGTGGGGTACCACAGGGATCAGTGCTGGGACCAGTCCTATTCAACATCTTCATCAGTGACATTGCACAGGATCTAGAAGGCAGAATTTCACTGTTCGCTGATGACTCAAAGCTCTGTAACAGAGTAGACACACCAGAGGGTGTAGACAGAATGAGAAGAGACCTGCAGAAACTTGAAGAATGGTCAGGGGTTTGGCAGTTGAAATTCAATGCAAAGAAGTGCAAGATAATGTATGGGGCACAAAAACCCTGGCACAATATATCAGTTGGGGGGTGAGGATATAGCATGCACCAAGCAGGAAAGGGATCTTGGGGTTGTCATCTCTGATGACCTCAAGGTAGGGAAACAGTGTGACAAGGCAGCAGGTAAAGCAAATAGGATGCTGGGATGTATAGGCAGGGGCATCACCAGCAGGAAAAGGAGGTCATAATTCCACTATACAAGACACTAGTGAGGCCCCACCTGAGTACAGTGTACAGTTCTGGAGACCATACCTAAGTAAGGACAAAGACAGGGTAGAGAAGGTTCAGAGGAGGGCAACAAAGATGGTGCATGGATTGCATAACAAGTCCTATGAAGACAGGTTGAAGGAACTGAACATGTACTCCCTGGAGGAGAGGAGGGAGAGAGGGGATATGATAGAGACATACAAGTATCTTACAGGGAGGAACAGGGTGCAGGAAAACACTATTTTTAAGCGAAAAAGATGTTCCAGGACAAGAAGGCATGGGATGAAGTTGGAGGGAGGACGATTCAGGGGAAACATGAGAAAGAATTTCTTCACAGATCGGGTGGTGGACAAGTGGAACACCCTGCCAGAGGAAGTGGTGGGGGCTGAAACAATCACGGGATTTAAGAATGCATGGGATAGACATAAAGGAATTCTAGAGGTCAAGGGTAAGGGGAAACAGACTTCTAGGAAAACAAACTGAACTTACAAGCTCAAATGGGCAGACTGGGTGGGCCATAGGCCCTTATCTGCCAACACTGTCTATGTATCTATGTGGATTTTTCCATATTGGGAAGTATTGATATGATAAAGAACTCACACTTGTTAATTTCTCTACCAGGGAGAGGGATTTGGCAGAGTTCCTTAAAAAGGGGTGAGTATTAATACATTTTGGATATATGCCTACAATTAAATGATGTAATTGATGGGGAAAAATGCTATCTCATTCATATTTAGCCCATATGGGTAATTTATTTTCTGGGAGTAACCATTGGCATGTTTGTTTAAATAGAAAAGCTTGGTGGTAATTACTGAAATCGTACAGGCCCATACCTCCTTGTTGCCAATGTTTCTTGATCTTAACAAGACTAAGTCTTGCCTTTTTCCCTTCCCAAAGAAAGGAATGTATTAATCTATCAATTTTCTTAAACCACCTAGATGTAATATGTATAGACACCATATTCAGTAGATATAATAGTTGTGGTGCCAACATCATTTTTATAGCATTGCCCATCCCCCATAAAGATAAACTGAGTTTGGCCCATTTATCCAGAGATAATTTTATTTCCTCCATCAGAGGTTTAATGTTGAGTCCTAGTATATCGTTCAGATTTTTGGAGATATAAATTCCTAAATAAGAAAATCCACTCTCCTTCCATTTTAAATTATAGCATAAGCATAACTCTTTGAGCAGACTCTTATTCCCCTGTAAGGGGAGCATTTCAGATTTGGACCAATTAATAGACGAACCTGAAATACATCTAAATTCCTCTAGTAGCAACATAGTGGAGTTTATAGATTTGTGGGGCAAGGAGAGAGATAGAAGGAGGTCATCAGCGTATGCAATAACTTTATGTTCCATCTTATGGAACTTAATCCCTGTGATGTCCTTACTTAATCTAATTGCCCTAAGAAGGGTCTCCAAGGCTAGAATAAACAATAAGGGAGATAATGGACACCCCTGTCTAGTCCATCTTTCCAAAGTAAACTTTTTAGATAGAACCTTATTTGTACAAATATAGGCTGTAGGATTCTTATATAATGTTTTGATTCTTGAGATAAATATGTCCCCTATTCCAAATACACCAAGTACCTCAATTAGATTTCCCCTTTCAATAGAGTCAAATGCTTTGTGTGCATCCAAAGATAATAGAACAGAAGAATCTTGTTTGCCAGAAGCCATCCATATTGTGGAAAGAATTCTTCTTATATTTTCAAATCCTGCTCTCCCCTTAATGAAACCCACCTGGTCTCTGTGAATGAGAGTCCCAATAATCTGTTGCAATCTATTATCTTGAATCTTAACCCATAACTTATAATCAGTGTTTAACAAGGAGATTGGTCTGTAACTAGCTGGATCTAAAGGGTCTTTGTCTTTTTTTTAACAGCACAGTAATGACCATCTCCGCTATTGTGGGAGGAAGCCCCTTATTTGTTTCAGATTCTAAATACACCTTTTGTAGAATAAGAGTAATCACATCTTTTAGAATAACATATATTTCAGTAGGCAACCCATCAGAACCTGGAGCTTTGGCCTTGGGTAATCCCTCAATTGTCTCTTTGATCTCTTGGGTAGAAATCTCTTTATCTAACAACTGTTGTGCCTCTGAAGTCCTAGGAAGTTTGGTTTGAAACAAAAATTGGTTTATTAGTTCCTTATTATTTTCTGTCTTATTCCTATATAAATCCCTATAAAAGTCTGTAAATACCTTGTTTATACCTATAGTTTTACTATGTATCTTCTCAGATGCATCTTCAGTGCTAGGTATATTATTCCTATTCTGAATTTGTTTTAGCATGTATGCCAGTAATTTACCCGCTTTTTTTCCAGATTCCCAATATTTCTATTGTGTTATGTATAAAGCAGCTTTGGCCTTCCCAGTATGTAATTTGTTTATTTCATATCTGAGTAGAGTGATTTTCCTAAACAAATCTTTGTTGCCCCGAGAGCATGACTTATGAGACCTTTCCAAATCCAAAAGGTCTTTTTCTTTTTGAGCTAATGTTTTTTCCCCTCTCTTTTTTAAAAGAGGTATAACTCAGAATTCTGCCCCTAATGTAAGCCTTGAATGCTTCCCACAAAGTAGCTTTCGAGGTATCCCCATTATTATTAATCAGAAAGAATTGCTCTGTCTCCTTAATAATCCAGGGTCTAAAGTTATCATCATTCAGTAGTGAGCAATTCAATTTCCAAAGTAAAGGTTTTATATCTTCGAGATTTAAACTTAAAAGCACAGAAATGGGAGCATCGTCAGATATTATAATTGGGCCAATGTCAGCAATAAGCATATTATTTAGTAGTCCTCCTGACAAAAGGAACATGTCAATTCTGCTATATGTACCATGTCTATGTGAAAAAAAAGAATAGTCTTTTTGAGTGGGGAACATCATTCTCCATGCATCCGAAAGACCCAAGTCCTTCATTCTGTCTCTGATAACTTTACTGCTTTTGTCCCTTAGTTTAATATTATTGGGGTTACTTCTATCCATCCACTGGTCTCGTACAATATTGAAGTTCCCCCCCCCCATTATAATGTTTCTACTCGAGATGCAACTGATCACATCAAAAAACTCAGAAAAGAAAGAGCTGGAATCTCCGTTAGGAGCATAAATATTGCAAATAGCAAATTCAACACCATCCAGTCTCCCTTCAAGAATTTGCCATCTACCTGCATAATCTATTTTATGAGAGATCATTGAAAAATTTAGAGATTTCTTAATTAGAATAGCTAGTCCCTTCTGTTTTTTACTAGCTGAATTATGATACACCTCTCCTACCCACATTCTCTTTAGTTTTTCAGCCTCTTCACTTAACAAATGTGTCTCTTGCAACAGAGCTATATCAGCCCTCATCTTTTGTAGCTGAGTTAAAACCTTTTTTCTCTTAATTGGTGTACCTAAGCCTTTCACATTCCAAGAGACACATTTACAATTTGCATTAGAGACTCCCATGGTGGTTTGTTAATAACCCTATTTCTTCAGCTATCTTATTAAAATTCAACCATATAGTAACCTCTCCCAACCCTCCCTTGACCATTTCATATCTACCCTCATTTAAATTAAGTGACCTCTGTCCCATTGAATAACAATGAAGCCTTAAACATATTGGAACTACTACAGTCCTAACAATATACTCGGACAGTGGATCTATAAGTGATATTAACTTAGCATTCATGAATATACTTAAACTGGAGTACATAGAAACAAAAACTATTGGAATAATGGGGATACTAATAACATACATCTCATATAATAAATACATCCCCAACTTACAAAACCAAAGTTCAACATAACCCTTGATCCACATGACCTGGAGAACCCAAAGGCGCTGGTTCAAGGCTCAGTCACGCTATATGGACGAATTCTAACAAAAACTAGTGAACTCGGCTATGAGGGATTTGACCCCTGACAACTCCATAGGAAACAGACATGACAGTACAAACATACAAAGTAGAGATCTAAAATAAGAAATAACCACTCGAAGATCCAGACGAACTGGAGAAAGAGAAAAAAAGGGATAATTGAAGATAGAAAAACAAAGTAAGAAGTTTTTAGAATAACAAGCCAGCATAGAAGTTGCTCTGTACCTAGTCCAGTACTAGTAGCATAATTCCAGTATCAATATGCTTCAGGATTACAGGAGTATCATGAGCATCAACTAGCATACCCCCTAACTACAAGGCATCATAGAAACCATGTTAACAGCCCCCAGGACTCCATGCATTTAGTATAGAGGCCTGCTGCATTTAAGTAATGCCCCAATCTATTTCGTGATTTGCCCTCCTGGCTTAATTCCATATGCCACCATAGGGTCTGAACAATTTGGCACAAATAAAGCACCTTTCTACTTATATTAGAAGAGAAAAAGGAAAGTGGAGAGTGAGAGGGGAAAAGGGGGTGAGTTAACATATGCATCAGGCGTACATAATATGTAACAACAGGGTATATTCTAAATCCCTAATAGTTAGATCATAAATCCAACGATTATATAGCCCACCTATCATGTTTTAACAATATAGTATAATGGACATGTACTTAGCCCCTCGTAGGATCAGTGGTCATATTCAACTACATATAACCTGTAACAGCTCCCCTTAGTATAGACAATTTTGTCTGAGGGTAAGAATCAGAAATAATGTTCCTCCTCCCTCTTTTATATCATTAAAATATCTAAGTCCTAGGTCATTATAAAACACTTTCTCATTATAAGTGCATGAAACCTTAAACGTTTAGATAATTAAACTTGTGAACTTTGTACTGACATAGAGATCATTAACAGCATAGCCAGAACTAATGAAGATTTTCCCATGACAGTTAAGCTTGAGTATGTGACAAAGTAACTTACCCAAACTCTGATATTTAGGAATCTTCTGGGGAGGCAGAAGACAGATGGAAAAAATTCCAACAACTATTCAACCCTCCCCCCCATTACTATGGTGACATTTACTAAAAGAAAAACAAAGAAGGGGTAAATTATCTTAGATAGGGTCAGTCAGGGAAAAGTCACATCTGTTGGAACCTTCAGCCAGAGAGTGAAAGGAAGTAGCAAGAGGTTCTGGGATACTGGCCACGTCAGTTAAGAAGGGAGGTTCTGGTTGGTTCTGAAAATGGTCAGCTCTGATTGGTTGTTCTTCATTATTTTCTCCAGAGGATATCTCCATGTTGTTTAACCCAGCAAATTTGTTTAACAGCAAGAGTCCCGTGGATTTTTTCTCTACAGCCCCCTTAGGTGAGAAAGTTGTGGATTTCTGCCCGCCTCAAGTAAGTCCTTTACATTTTCTATTAATCATTTTCCACTCTTGTCTCTGTGCTAACTCCAAAAGATTTACTCTGGACCTGGGACTTTCCAAGGGAAAATAATTTTGTGCTGCTCTACGATCCAGGGGTGCCTCATGGGTGTTCTTTTGTGGCGTTTGGAATCTAGAATCCTGAGGTGATTCAAAACTGTTAGGGCTGTTATATTTAGGCCTAATTTTGTTTTCAATAAAAGTCCAAGCTTCTGAAGAAGTTTTAAATGAATGTGAAATCCTGTTAAAGGTTAGAATTAGCACAGCCAGGTAATTAATTCTGTAGGGGATATTATGATGTCTCAGTACCCCTCTGATCTCCGTATATGCCTTTCTTTGAGTCACCACATCAGCCGAGTAATCCTGAAAGATAGAGATCCTGTGTCCCTCCCATTGTATGAACTTCCTCTCTCTTGATAACTTTAGAATTTCTTCTTTTATGGAGAAACGAAGAAAGTTAGCTACTATGGGTCTTGGGGGGGGGCCTGGTTTGAGTTTGGAAGATAGGGATCTGTGTGCTCTCTCTATTTCGAGTGGCCATCTCCATTTATGTGCTAGCAGGTTTGGAAGTAATTTTTGTAAAAAATTAATGATATTGGATCCTTCAGCCCCTTCCGGTATACCCACAATACGTAGGTTGTTTCTTCGACCTCTGTTCTCAAGATCACCTATTTTTTGCCAAATTAACTGGAACTGTTTCTGTAAAAATAAAGAATCCTCTTCTAAATGAGAAGCTGATTCTTCTAAAGCCGCTACTCTATTCTCCACTTCCTCAATTCTATTATTGGTCTTCTGTGAATCTTTTTTGATAGAATCTACTACTTGTTTCAATCTGGCAATATCCTGCCTCAATTCTGACTGACCCACTGAAATATTTTGAAGTAGCGAACAAATGACTGATATGTCCATATTCTGTGGGCATCCGTTAGTTAAAGGCCCCCCCTTGCATTGTAGTGACTGCCCCCAGTGACATAGCGATACTTTGTGTTTTTTTTTTTAAAGTATGTAAAAGCTTACAGTTTCCTCTGATTACACTCCGCTTAGAACCAGTTGATCTCTGCGCTTACAGGATTAATCTATGTACAGATTTACTTTGTTGTCAGAAGTTTTAATCTGTTTTTAAAAGGATTTTAAAGCCACGATTCACTCCGTGTTGTCACTACGCTTCCATTCACTCAGGCGCCCGGCACGCGACCCCCGCCGAATCACGTTCTTCATCATTACAGTCACAAATGCAGTCACAAATCACGATTCACGATCACTTCATGAATCACAGCATTACTTTTTTGACTAGTTTTACTTGGATGTATTGTAAGCAGGTTTTGTAGTATTTCTCCAGGCTTCACCGCCCCACCATTGTACTCATTAATGAGCATTTTTACTGTAAGTTGGGGAGTTTGTGCTACAGCTCATCGGGGAAGTACAGCCGTAGGCATTCGCAGTCCCAATAAAGTTCCATATTGGTTATCTTACACTGTCGACACCGAGTCACATTCTTCATCATCCAGCCATTGGCATTCGCATTCCTTCCTGTACAGCATGTGAGTTACAGTACTGTAAGTAGTGGTGGGTGAAGTGATTCCAATTTGCTCCATAAAGTGATTCATTGAGTAACGCGGAATCTGTACAGAACTCCAAAATGTAAAGCGGAGTACTTTGCTTCATAATGAGGAATGTGAAGTCCATTGAAACCAATGACTTTGCGTTATTCTGCCTTCCCAAAACCACTTCTCCACCAATTTTAAGGCGAAGTACATTGAAATCAATGTAATTCACCTCATTTCACCCTGTAATTATGCTCCAAATGAAATTCTGCAGTTACTCATGGGATTGCAGTTCACATGGGCTCTAGATTGTTCGGCACAGCTTCAGTTCTGGCCTGGGTAGTGTGTGTGCAGTGGTAGCTGGAGACAGTTTGTTCTCAGAACTCTGCAATTCAAAACCTCTAAAAGCTGTTTAAAATGCCTTTTTGAGTAATATTTTTTCCTCAAAATTGAGTACATCGATTGTAGGAAACCCTCCTATGCTCATATCATCGAGTGTTTATTGTTGTGTGTGGATTTTGAATGTTAATTTAGAACAGTCAGTCTGTGTACTGTGAAGTGTGCTTTGTGGGAGGGGCGTATTTGTGGTGTAGGTAGACTAACTTGGAGAAAAAGGCAGTCTTTCTGTTTCGGTTATATTTTTCTTGTATAACTGTGTTAATGTACACACTGTAATATTGTCAGTAATTCTTGACTTTTTTGCTGATTGTTTGTGGTGCAGCAGTGTATAATTTCAGTTTGTTTAAAACATTTGATTATATTACTAAAGGTTTTCAATTTGCTATGCATTATTGTAGTGTGTGTGAGTGAGCGTGCAATGCGTGCCATTAAATCAGACACCTTTTATTGTGTTACAGAGTAATTGCAGCAGTGTGAACCTGCTATCCACTGCACCTGCATGACTTTTTTATACTGCTTTGTGGTATCTTTACTGGCAGAGGATTGTTACTGCCATGCACTAATCCCCCAACTGGCAAAATGTATTTCTTTCCAGATTTGGATTTGTGATGTGTGAGCACTGGTTAGGTGTTGTTGTGCCTTTTCGTATGCATCCCTTGAGTGTGCAGTGCAGTCTTAATCTGCATGTGTGTTTGCATGACACCATTAATTCTAGGAGACTGCATTTCTTGTTACACTTTCATTTCACTTCATCAGCACTGGGGAATTTTCTGGACACAAGACAGTAGCATTTTGGGGATGCACATTAATTCTGGTGACTCTGTGTGAACTTACCACTGCACGCAAGACTGAGTGTGCCATTGATTCTGGGAGACTTTGCATTTCTTGTTACACTCTCATTTCACTTCATCATCACTGTGGAGTTTTCTGGACACAAGACAGAAGCACTTTGGGGGTGCACATTCATTCTGGTGACTGTGTGGGTGGGATGCTGCCAGTTTTGTTGTCACTCCACCTTACTCCGCATTTAAGTTGGAATGACAATGCAAAGTAATAATAAAAAGGCGAAGTGAGCCTTTCCTGTGAGGCACTCCGCGTATCAATCAATCAATCGAGCCCCCCTCCCCGAGGCCGGGGTGCGAGGGCTGCAGTACTGCCCTCCTGCCAGGATTTCACCCCTCCCCTAAGGACCAGGAGGTCGCGAGGGCCTAACTGAAAAGCCCTCCCTGCCCAGAACGCAAGATTCGAGCCCCTCCCCGAGGAGCCGGAGGTCTGCGAGGGCTGCGGTACTGCCCTCCTGCCAGGATTTCCCACCCTCCCCTAAGGACCAGGAGGTCGCGAGGGCTAACTGAAAAGCCCTCCTGCCCAGAGCGAAGATACGAGCCCCTCCCCCGAGAGCCGGAGGTCGCGAGGGCTGCGGTACTGCCCTCCTGCCAGGATTTCACCCCTCCCCTAAGGACCAGGAGGTCATGAGGGCCCAACTGAAAAGCCTCCTGCCCAGAACGCAAGATTGAGCCCCTCCCCCGAGGAGCCGGAGGTCGCGAGGGCTGCTGTACTGCCCTCCCTGCCAGGATTTCACCCTCCCCCTAAGGACCAGGAGGTCGTGAGGGCAACTGAAAAGCCCTCCTGCCCAGAGCATAGGTAATTTTCTATCCTGCTGCAGTCGCGATCGCCGGGAGCTCTCCTGGTTGTGGACTAACCTGCACTGTGCTGTTGCTGGGGATTTGGCGCCTTTCCGGCTCGCTCTGGAATCGCCTCTCTCCTAGTGCCAGGTCTAGCCCCGCCGCCCCCACCACCACCCTTGGTCGGCTCTCCCTTTTATAGAGCTACTCACATGGGGATCCAGAACCAATCAGTCGACTTTCCCATTTGCTGGTTATACCATTCCAGCACTAGAGGGAGCCTGCACTCAGTTCCTACTCTCTCTAATGTTGTATCATCCACAATTATGATCCTTGCTGTTCTGGTACTCCTCCTACCACTAGACCCACTGCTCACCCTCGACCCCTTTTTATCTCCATCTGATCTGCCCCCCTTCGAACCACTATCCCCCCACTCCCAATTCCCTGTCTTTCCCTCAGCTTTTGCACATCTACCCCCTGTCCATCCCCTTTTCCATCCTGTACCCTGGACTACCATACCATTCCCTAAATCCATCCCAGACCCTCGACTACCACTCAACTCCCACCCACTCCCTGTGCACTATCCCCAGTACCATGCACCCTTTCTCACGTGGTCAATCTCCTCGTTGGCGTGTCCGGCTCTCTTCTCTCTTCCCATCCCGTGCACATCCCTGGTGAGGTCTCGGCTCCTGCATATGCACCCTTCCCTCACCAACCACCACCCTATGAGGCGCCTAATCGTTCTGCTGCTCCTGCTCTCTGGCAATGTGCACCCTAACCCTGGGCCCGCTTACGCTGCCACGCCTAAGCACACCTGTGCTAGCGGTCTCCAAATTGCTTTCATGAACATATGCAGTCTCCCCAAAAAAATAGCTGCCCTCCAATGCTGGGTCACGTAACACTCCCCGGACATCCTCATACTAGCAGAGACCTGGCTCTCCCCACTTATGCCTGACTCAGCTGTCTCTCTACCAGGCTTTTCCCTGTTCAGGGCTGATAGGTTGGGCAGGCGGGGAGGGGGGTGTGCTATCTATCAGCGTGACTCGGTCCTGGGCCATGCCCTACCCCTGAGCTCAACCACGGGGCGCAAGCCATTACCCTCAAAATCCTCCTTACCTGGTCGTGGCCCCCTCTACCTAACCACGGTTTACATACCCCCGAATACAAAAAACTTGGCGGTCTCCTCCGTCCTTCACTATCTATCCTCCGTACCCCAGAAGGCTGAACAACTAATATTGGGTGACTTAAACTCCAACTGGCTCAGTTCCTCATCTGATACTATAAAGGATGAACTTGCGGCCCTTGACCTGTCTCAATTGGTCACTCAGCCCACTCGTCTTAACAAAGCAACTGGAACCTGCTCCCTCTTGGATGTAATCCTCTCTAACCGGCCACATAAAGTGGCTTCCATACGTGTCCTTGCGGACTCTCTCAGCGACCACTCCCCCGTCATCTGCCATTGGTCCTCTCCCACCCCTCAGCCCTGTGTGCTGCACCACCCACGATGCAGGTTTCTCCCAGGGGTCTTGACAACCTCAACGCCACCTTGCACAAGTCAACTGGACCCCAGTGGCCTGTGCTCCAGACATAAACTCTGCACTAACCTACCTCACTACTGCCTTCACCATCGCCTGTGATCTGTTTGCCCCCATCTCCACGTCCAGGAAAAAAGCGATCTGCTGCTTGGATATCCCTGCTCTGATCCAGCAACTAAAAAGCAGGATAATCTCTGGCACATTGCAAATGACTCTGGTAGAGTGGCTGACAGACAAGCCTACAGGGCTGCCCGTAACCAGTGCACCTGGGCCATCAAGCAGGCAAAAGCTAAATACTATCAGGCTGCGCTGACGTCCACCTGGGGCTCATCCAGAGCCTTCTGGGACAACATTAAAGAACTGAATGGTAAAACCCGCTCCCCCCCTCTGTCTCAGATTGACATAAACGGGACTGTCTCGACTGACCTAACATGTATTGCTGACTGCCTTAACAAAACTTTCACGGACTTAAGTGCAGTCCTCCCGGCCCACTTTTTTGACCCGGTCACCACGCCCACCTTCTCACACATCTCAAGGCCACTTTTCTGCTTCCAGACAATCTCACCCTGTGATGCCAAACCTTTTCTCATAAAATCCCTCGACTCTCAAAACCCTAGTGATGACCCTCTTGACTCCAAGATACTCCGCCTTACACTGGATGTCATGCTAATCCCCCTCACGCTTATCTTAAACAAATCCTTATGCTTAGGTCAATTCCCAGATGCTTGGAAGCATGCTGAAGTAATCCCCATTCATAAGTCTGGGGATCGCATGCTACCAAATAATTACAGGCCCATCTCCATCCTCCCCCCCCATCCAAAGCGTTAGAAAAAATAGTATCCACACAGCTCTTAGAATATCTATCTAAGCACAACCTTTTATGTCCAGAGCAACATGGGTTTCGTCCAGGCCACAGCACAACCACCACCCTTCTGGAATTCTCCCACCACTTACACTCCACGCTTGACAAGGGTTGTCTTGCAGGGGCAGTATTTATAGACCTATCTAAGGCTTTCGATACGGTGTGCCACCCCCTGCTGTTAAACTCCCTATCCCAACTGGGACTCTCATCTGGCCCTATGAATTGGTTCTCTAGCTACCTGCAAAACAGGTCCCAAAGAGTTATACTAAATGGGACCCTCTCCTCCAACCTGCCGGTTCTCTCAGGGGTCCCTGAGTTCCATCCTCGGACCCACCTCTTCAGTCTATTCCTAAACTCTCTCCCAAACTCCTGTCCCAGCAAAATACTGCTTTATGCTGATGATGCAGTGATCCTAGCATCTCACCCTGACCCACTCCTACTCCAAGGCACACTGCAAAGCGCCTTCCTCCAAGCCGAAAAATGGTTCAGTAACCATCGACTAGTCATGAACCTGAAGAAAACTAAGTCCATGCTGTTCTCACACTGGCAAAACAGCGCCAAGAACACTCACCTTCTCATCACCACCTGCAAGCTCCTCCCTCTGGAACAGGTAACATCCTATAAGTACCTGGGCATCACCTTTGACCCAGGCCTTACGTTCCATGCCCACCTAAAGCCCTGTCATCTGCACATGAACTCCAGGATCGGGCTCCTCTACCGCCACAAAGACTGCCTCCAGAATCTCGTTAAGATTAGCCATTTCCTCCTCGTACTGTCTCTGGCCAACTACGGACTTCAATATATGCTGAGGCTGACCCCACCTCCTTATCTAAGGTACAGACTGCTATTAACAAAGCCTGCAGGCTCCTTACAGGTGCCAACAGCAGAACTCATACCTGCCTGCTATACTCTACCTCCAACTTACTCACTCTTGATGAAAGACTGAAATACCATACCTGCCTACTGGCTAAAAAATCCATGTCAGGGCTTTGCCCGCCAGGGGTCTCTGCTCCACTGCAGCTGGCTGTCCGGCCCCTGCCTACCCGTAACTCCAGCGCAGCCACCTTCATAGTTCCCAGGGCTAGGACCTCCCCGCTGCCAAAGATCCTTCCATCATAAAGCCCCCCTCTGGTTTAACTCCCTTCCTGAGGCTATCTCTAAGATCCCCGTGATTGGCTGGTTCAAAACTGCCCTCCGTCAACACATTATTGACAGTCGATGCTGCAAATATCGATAGCTGACCTAACCAAGCCCTTTGCTCTGTGCCCCCTGGTTCCCTTAGATGACTGGATACTGTCTGTAACTATGTTGTTATTAATTGATGTGTATATGATGTATAATATGCAAATTAACTTATGTATATTGCTCACCTTATGCTTGTACTTGTATAGTTGCTGCCTGTAACTCCAGGTGTTTTGTATCTCACCTGTATGTAATCCCTGTCCTAAAACCTCACTATTTGTTGTCTCCCCCCCTCCTTTTTTGACGAGGTACCTTTGTAAACGAGTTGCTGACTCAAAGGTTGTAAATCTGATTCTTCAATAAATTAAAAAAAAAAAAATCAAAATTTATTTATAAAGCGCTTTTCAGAAAATCAAAGCGCTAATACAAAACAGAGATAAAACATCAACACTAATAAATAAAAACATAAAACAATAATATATTCATTAAATAGCATAATCGAATGCCAGCATAAATAGATAAATTATTCTTACTTCGCGTAGCGAAGTGCCAACGCAAACTGACCACTTCACATTCACTTCACCAGAGGATTTTAAATTAGCTGCATCTCTAGTTCTAAATTACATTCATTGAGTAGTTAAAAAGTAAAAACAAAAATAAAGTTTCATAAATCTGATTCTTATACTTTGAGCTTTGCTAAAGTAATTGCAGAGGGGAAAAATTTAGTTCACCCAATAGTTTTACCTCATGCCTAGTGCCTGACTAAATTTGCCAGTGAGGTGAAAAATATTAAAAACGTTTGTTCCATCATTATTTTTTTGCTCAGAAGCTAACACCTGCTACTTTGTTGACAATCCATAACTAGATAAATAAATGGGAAGAAATAATTATAGAATTTGTCCTGTCAGCTTGTTATACATGAATCCTGCTTGAGTGCATTTTCTTTGTAGTTTATTCTTAAAAAAAAAATGATAGTATAAGGCAGAAGGCTACTTGTTTGTAATTGTAGATTTATATCTACGACTTCCAAGCCCAACAAAGACAGATCAAGTATTTCTGGTTACTGTCTAGCCACCACCCAGTTAAAGCCAAGAGTGGGTAGTGCTGATTTTAGTTTGTCCTCCTTTCTCCTTCCAACACTGAACTGGCTGTGGAAATTATTGCTGGGCAACATTTGGTTCAAAATTCTAGATCCACATGGACTGATTTTAGCTAGTATAGCCCCCATGCAAACACAGTGCTGGTATGTCTGCTTTATGGTGGGCTTCCTCCAATGCTAACACAGAAATGTCAGGGTTGTTTTCAATTCGGCGACCTGGAGGTTACACACATCGCATGGATATGGGCTCACACATTCACATCTATTCATCGATTGTGCAACAGATGACTTGCTTTCGGGTGTTGTTGTGTGGGCTTTAGGTAAAGACTATAAGCAAGAACTATTGAGCAGAATAATAACAAAACTTTATTTTTAAAGCGCCTTTCCAAAACCAAGGCGCTGTAAAACATTACAACATATAAAAACCAATAAAACATAACAAATTTCCATACAGCCTGTTAGCCAAGTCGATAAATAGCTTAAACATAATCAATCTGAGTAGGCAGTGTGCCACAAATGGGTCTTCAGTGCCTTCTTAAAACTCTCCACAGTCATGCACTCATGTATCTGATGAGGTAGAGAATTCCACAGGGTCAGGACTGCATACATAAAAGCACGGACCCCTGATGTTTTAAGTTGTACTTTGGGAATCTCTAACAACCCCTCATCAGCTGAGAGGAGTCGTTGTCCAGGGCAGTAAGGAAGCAGGAGCTTTTGCAAATAGTCCAGGTAGCATGGTCACATATAAATCCAAAGGTCTGGTAGTATACCTTAAATGTTACATTACAGTGCTTGTAATGAGCTTCAAACATCTGAAATACCAGGGCTTGATTCCCACAACCTCCACTTGCACACTGTATGACTCTGAACAAGTCACCTATCCACACTTATTTTCCATGGACATCATTGAAAACATGCATCTGATTCTAAGGGAGCCCCACTCAAGTGTTTCAAAGATGGGGAAACAGATCTATAATTTATATATTTTTTTTTATTGGCTGAAGATTAGCCACAATAATAAGAATGTCACTGAAGCTGCATTTAAAACAATGAACAACAATTAAAAGAACAAGCCTTTTTAGCCTGGACACCTTGACCATCACAATGCTGCCTGCCCGAGCCAGGAGTATTTACTTCTTAACTGCACAGTGCGTATGCAACCCGCCTTTGTATCACATAAGCACACCACATTCAGAATGAACCATGTTCCCTAAATTAATGTCTCATCAAGAGGCACCAATTAGTTACTTGCTATATGTACTTGAATTCCACAATAATCTTTGTACTAATTCATGCAAATTGTTACCACTGACAGTAAATTAATTTGTTTCTAAATTGACTGTTAATAGGATACTGCACAAAACAATCAGTGAATACAGCACCACCAAGTCAACTGCATGCACTCCAAACAAGGTGGTAAATACAGTTCTGCACTTTATGTACCATTTTCAGTGATTGTCATGTAAGGCATCCAACACCACTTCCGTGAAAAAATGCTACTTCACGTTACCCCTTATTATACCCCTTCTAGTCCCATGTCACGTCCCTTTCTTCTTGGTCATCTCCTTTTCTGAGAGATGCTACCCTTCTGTAGCATATTTATGCCCTTTCAGTATTTGAAGATCTCTATTACATCCCCCCCATTCAGCTCCTCCATGGTACACATGTTGAGGCCCTTTATTCTATCCTCATATGACTTTCGTTGCAGACACTGCACTATTGATATTATCCATATCTGAACTGTCTCAATCCTGTTTATGTCCTTACAGAGTCATGATCTCCAGAACATGATACATTACTCCAGATGGAGTCTAACAAAAGATTTGTACTGTGGTGTCACTACATCCCTTATTCTATTGTTGATGCCTCTTTATGTGTACCCCAGTACTACACTATTTCTCCCCACAGCTGTGGCATATTGTTTAAACATCATAATCCCTTTCTACCCACTCCAAAACATGTAAGCATACTCCAGGTTCCTGTGTCCCAAATATACATTTTTCACTTCTTTGCAATGAATCTTAGCTGCTACCCTCTTGACTAGTCAATGTGGGTCCCTCCCCATTTCTTTCCCCTATCATGGCCAGTATACCCTGTTGCAGATCTTTGTGTCATCTGCAAAAAGGAGTACCTTTTCTTCAAGCCCATTTGCAATTTCACTTATGAAGATGTTAAATATGATTGGTCCCCAAAGTGATCCCCGTGGCAACCTGCTAGTCTCACTCATTTCGGTGGATTGTGCTCCACTTACTATCACCCTCTTTGTTGTACCCTTCAACCAATATTTTATTTTTTTATTGCACCCTGCCATCCTGGCCAGCCTCTCCTTTGGGAAGATACAGAATAAGTGCAAATCCAACAGAAGGTATTCATACTGCTCAATGCTGAACAATGCAAATGAAATACGTAACAGCCATGTGGACAGAATGAGCTTAAATGAACTGTTGGGATCATTGGCAAGGGTAACAGGAAGGCAGATGTCCATTAACAAATATTCAAAAGATTGATTCATGCAGCTTGCCTTGACATTTGAATAGGAAAATGTACTGCTTTTAATAGGACTACATGTAAGTAAAACATATCGTAGACCATTGAGTCTTGATGTACGATTAGAAACATTATAATCTGGAGGCGAATTTGAAGTGCAGTGAGCAAATTTACTTTATGTTTGTTTATCTCAAAATGACCATCTAGCAGATGGACATAATTTAATCAGGCAAAGTTTACATGTAAGGGCCATGATGAATAGTGTTGTATTAAATGTAGAAGAAATGCTCATTAAAGCATCCTTGCCAATAGAATTCAAAGGGCACCATAAAGTAGTGATACCACAAAGTGGTGAATGTGCCATGACTAAAACTAACAAATCCATCAGGTGTGTTCAAATCTAGCAGCCTCCTCTTGAATATTGTGTGACTCTGAGTGTATCAATTAACTGCCCTTGTGATGTATGTTACACACCGCAACTGGATGCTCGTGGATAGAGCGTATTACTGGGTTAGCAGTTTAAAGAAAAACATGGCCAGTCTCAACATGTGCTTTTAATATGCAGCAGCACAAACACACACTTCATTCACAATAGTCACAGTGTGAAACAGCTGGGGTGCCGACTACATCCTTCTGCCAACCTAAGTTCCAACTACTTTAATCATCATAGAGTGCATGGCATACATGAGGGAGTATTGCTATTATGAGAAGTTTTTCTGTGAGCTAAATAACTAAAATGGGTTCAGGCACAGAGATTGAGATTACTGAAAGGTTGGATAATTGAATTAATTTCCTTTGTAAATGGGCAACCAACTCAATGCTTACAGTCCACTATAACTCCTGGGTAGGTCGGCAGAAGAAATGTTTTTTCTTTCTATCAACCTGGGTTGAGCACAGCAAAAGTAGTTTGGAAAGTCAATGAGTATCTTATATTCAAATGTTGTTAACTAAGGCAGTATTGACAAATGAAGTCTTTTTGGTTAATTAGGCCATTTAACCACCAATCTTCACAATACTTTCTTTACTAAAAGATTGTATTCACCAGCAATTTTTTCCCCATTGGTATTCAGTACTTAAAAACTGCTGTTCAGAACTACATGTTGCTGACTAAGATATATTAAACAAATTAACTGAAAATGACTTGACCATAAATGAGAATTTTTAAGGATTGTAAGAATTACCACTAGAAAAAAACAAACTGATGAGTTAGATAGCACCACCTATGCCTACAGTAAATGATACTTCCCGGTTGATCCCAGTTTCTGATTTCTTGTCGCGAATGTGTTACACAGTGTGCGAGTCAAGAAAGAAGGATCAACAATGCCGAGACGTTTTCATTCACCTTGTGGGAGACATTTATTTTAATCCAGAGGATGAGCCAGAGAACGGGGATAACAGCAGCAGAAGGAGTGAGCAGGAGGGATTTCCTATTTGCTCTAAATCAGTCCTGATTGGAGGGCTGGAGGTGCTTTGTGAGTTGTAATGGCCACTATGCAAATAAGAGGAATGAAGCGCACTCTCTCATTGGTGCAGTTCATTTCTCTCAAGTGAAAGCCAGCTCCTGCTGTGAAATTCCAATGGCTGTCACACTGGGCTTCACCGTTCATTGGTGTGACTGGGTCACACCCATTGTGCAGTGCTCTGCCTTGGACTACTCTATGACACACCTCTGAAATGCAGTACTGTCCCAAGGTGTTTCTTTCGAAAGCGTGCAAGCAAACACAAAAAGGACACTACAGTATAGCATAGCCAAGAAAGGGGAGAGAGTGCCCACAGACGGCCAGCCTTATGGACTAGAAACTGTAAAGGATAGATTAGGCTAAGAAACAGAAGAACTGTTGCAACAGATTTAAGAAAAGTTTAGTCCCCAAGAGTGGCAGGATCTCCCTGTCACAATCTTCAGTTCAAATTCCACTACAGTCAGGGCTCACTGAATGACCCTATGAAAATCACAGCTGCTGTTTCAATACTCCAACTTTATGATGGGTAATAGCTTATCCCTCTACTCCTCTCTCTCCTCTCTCTCTCTCTCTCTCTCTCCCCCCTCTCAGCTGATATGTCCAGCAACACTCTAAGCACTCTCTACACTTCACCAGAAATAATCACAATTTGGAGCAGATGGCTGCTCCATATTTGTGGACTTCAAATATAAATCACTACATGAAAAGTAGGATCTGGAAAGGAAGTATCTGTCTCTTATGCATCTTATCCAAATGAGAACAAAACATGTGTATGTATCTACTGTTCTTAGCCTTTGCTGATTCACTGTGAGGCCTTTTGGCACCATGCAATTTTGCTTAAAGCTGAGCCAGTCCAAATTCTCCCATGGGGATTTGCATATGGGTATGTGCAGTTGTTATCTCAGTTGATCTTTATCTGTTTTTTATGGGATCCTTAAATAGGCTAACCCTTTGCCAATGCTGTGACCTGAAGACAACAAACAAATGATTTTTTTATCTCTGTATATCTGCCTGTTGGTCTTTGTCCCTTCCCCCTCTTCATCATGTGATGTCAGTGCTAAATGAATGAATTGTGCCCTGCTAGAAGCAGTGTGTGTTCACAGCTCTGGCATTTCTGAGCCTTCCCTCTCAAGTACTGTGCTTTCCCAGGAAGAGCGGCAAAGAGTGTAAGGGGAGCTCTCAGTTGTAATGCAGTCCTTACCACAGCAAAATCAAAACCAGTCAGCTTTTCAGAACATCTGAGTTATATACATCACTAGCAGTTTGAATTGCCTGCTGTAAGAGTAGAATGTGACATGCTGTGTTGTAGCACATTTTACATATCTAAGCACCCCATCCACCATGCCCCATGGAAGAGTCTTGGTATCTCAAACACAGGACACCCCACTAACCTGTTCCTAATTTGTTGTTCTTCTGTGAAAAGGAGATGTCAAATTCCAGAGCTTGAATATAACCCACTGTTATTACTAAATTAATTGTTGACCCTGGCTGTAAACAATACTTCCCTTTTGCAGTCTTTCTGTCCTATGTATATTTTAGACAGTAAATAACACTTTCTGCTGGACTAAGTAAGGCTGTTGTCTCCTGCTGTGCTCCCTAATAAAAATGATATGCTGCACTTCAGGTTTATACAATAGGGGTGAGGTGTTTTTCACTTTGATAAAAATATGCATTACTGACACAGTGAGACAGCCGTAGGTGGAGGCATGCACAGTGATAATATCTGACATTTGCATGCACTGCGTTTACCTCATCAACATTTATTTTTATTGTGCTGATGCCACTGGAACCACTTCTTTTTTCTAACTTATGCTGGAACTACTTTGGAAACTTTTAATTATTAATGAGGCTCACCTGAGACATTAGCGCAACTTCAGACATGTTTCACACTTCTCTCACGCAGTCGTGGGTCACATGATGCAGCCGACTAAGTTAGACATGCTCTGCAAGTGTTCCATCCACCCGGCTCATTTCCTTACTAATTTACAATTCCTTCGGTGCGACTTGCTCGAAAACTCTTCATCGAGTGGCTAGACAAACCAGCCTTCACATTCAGAACCAAGTTTAGTTGCCTAAATGGAGGTAGAAATGAGACAGGTGGTGCCTCGGCATATGCCGCCTGTCACTCTGGAAAAAGTGCCGAAAAAAAACAGGGCACAGCAATCCATGGTAGGCCACTCGCTAACATCCTTGGCTCATGCACTGCCAACTTCGGAAGCATCCCCTTTAACTTTGGAGTGATTCCTATCAGAATTCCAGCCTTTTAAAGAAGAGGTTAGAACACTAGTATCGGAGGTAAAAATCCATCTCAGAGGTGCTAGAAAAGGTTACAAGGTGCACATTGGATAATGAAGCTTGTAATAGGGGCCGTCTTTGTGGACCTCTCCAAGGCCTTTGACCTTGTGGATCATAGGCTTCTACTCCATAAACTCCTCCACATAGTCCTGGATACCCATACCCTTAAATGGGTGGAAAGCTACCTGTCAGGTCGCACCCAAAGAGTCAGGTGGCAAGATAAACTTTCCAAACCACTACCCCTAAAGGAGGGCATCCCACAAGGGTCAAAACTAGGGCCTTTAATGTTCTCACTATTTATTAATGAAATGCACAACCACTGTGGGAACAGCAAGATAATCCAATATGCGGATGATGCTGTTATTTATAAAGTCTCTGACAACCTGAACGACCTTGGACCATCCCTCCAACACGATATCCGTGTTATGGAGGAATGGCTAACTATGAACAAAATAGTCCTAAATACCAACAAGACTAAGGCCATGCTGTTTGGCCCAAAAACCCTCGGACTAGATAGATCACAATCACTCCAAATTATATCCCTGGAGGGCAACAAACTGGAAGTAGTCTCCTCAACAAAGTACCTTGGCCTTACCCTCGACCAAGGTCTCACTTTCAAGCAACACGTAGACCAAGTTACCAAAGTAATCCACACCAAACTCGGATTACTGTATCGGCTTAAGGAACAGCTGACCCCCAAAGCTAGGACTGCAATAGCTACTAGTGTCTTACTCCCCACACTAACGTATGCTGCCCCGGTCCTGCAGGGAGTCTCTAAACTGGAATACGGTAGACTACAGACTCTATACCATAAGGTGGTCCACTTTGCCTCCTCATCCCACTCAAGGAGCCACCACTGTGAGGCCCTAGCGAGGCTCAACTGGCCATCCTTTGAAGCTCGCCTCAAGTACCCTGTACTCTGTCTGGCGAAAAAACTAATCAGCCCAATGACCCTCCCAAGCCTCCATGGACTCCTCACAGAAAAATGAAATGTGCGGAACCTCAGGTCCTCTGATCAGAAGCTACTAGAGGTCCTTAAGGTCAGAACCAAGGCAGGTTGTAAATCCTTCACACATGCTGCCCCCTCCCTTTGGAACAATCTTCCTTTGGAGGTGCCGGAGACCCCTTCGGTACCGAGCTTCCACACGAGACTCAAGGCCTACCTGCTGTCAGTGAGTAACTGCCCATGTTACGGTACCCAACTCTAAAATAATGATCTGTGTCAGCGTTCTCTACCATACTTAAGCTCTACTCACTGCACAGTCTGCACTTACCCCATTTCATGCTCATAGAAAAATAACCTATGTATCTTGGAGGAATGTTTCCTGGCTCTCTGAACTCTCTGTACTGTCTCATCAATTGTATGTCACTGTAGCAAGAGCAAATGCACAAAAGGATTAGCAGCTAGACACTTATGACATTTTTGACCCATAAATATGAAAGCTATACCTCATGGATTGTAAGCTGTTGCTTATTGTAAACCTCAGCCTGTATATTGCTGTACATTGCTGTAAATTGCTCCACTGTCCTTTATGTCATGTACTGTCGCTTCCCGGGTCGCCCCTGAAAAAGGGACCTCCAGGGCCCAGTGGGCCTACCCGGTCACCAAAATTCAATAAATAAATAAATAAATTGTCTCACTTGAAAAGAAAGTGGATAAATTGGATTCCTCCATCAAGATAAACCGTCAGCACCTCAAGAAATCAGAATCCAAAATAGAGGATTTAGAAGGAAGAAGTAGATGGAACAATGAAGTAATCATCAGAATCCCTGAAAAGGAAGAGGGGACTGACACAGTCTTATTTTCACAGACATTTCTGGTTAAATTGGCTGGACTCTCTCCCTTTGGCCCAACATGCATCCTTGAAAGGGCTCACAGGGCGCTACATTCAATGCCACTGTCTTCTGCCCCTCCCAGACCCCTCATATTTAGATTCCTAAACTTTCAAGAGAAGCAGCATGTTTTATTAAAATTGAAAGAAATTCAGGACATTATATGGGATGGAAAGAAGATATGAGTCACACAGGATTTGCCTGTTGCTGTTCACCAGCGCAGAGACCTTTTCCATCCAATTGTGTCTAAATGTATTGCTTCGGGCATAAAGTTCAACATGACCTATCCAGCTCATTTTCAAGTGCTACTAGATGGAAACTGGTCATCCTTCGAAGAACTAGAAAATGCCATGGAATTTCTTAAGAAAATGAGACCAGCCCTGTTTACAGGCCACTGAGAAAGATGGGATTAATACATGCAGTTTTCCTTCAGTCCTAAGAAGCAAGAATTGCCATAGAAACTGAATGTATGTCTGGAACATATTTTGAACATTTTATATCTCTAGCCCTCTATCAGCATTAACAACATGGTATGGCTACAGAGTAAACATATGATCTACCAAAATGCAGAGCTTAACTGTGGGCCTCCAGCTCTTCAGTTCTTCCCATGATTGCCAGAGCGATATCCGTGCAGATACTTAAAATTGGATATTTAATAGGCCTTAGACGCTCCTGTGGTGATTGTCTTTGAATTTCAGGGTCTCAATATCTGGTGCTATGGTTTTCACTTAAGGTTTCAACCAACACTGGTTGTGGTCTTAATTTTGTTTATTTAATCCATACTACTTGGACCCGTCTCTAGAGAACCTGAGTTGTATGAACCACCTTGTATCTGCTTATGTACTTGTAACCATTGTAAACGATGTAATGCTCATGTATTACTATGACGTGAAACCTCTGTAAAAGAGCCTTTGGCTCAAAGGTACTTCCTAGAAATAAATAAATAATAATACATTCGTGTAAGGAATTTAAACACTGGATTATGTTCTGTTTGGCTTGCAATCCAGAACTAGGAGTACTTTATATTAGAGCATGTGTTTCAAGTGTTAGCATTACACACTGTTCCTGGTTATGATTTGATGTATTATTCTAACACTCAAGATTCCTTTGCTGTTTATGTTATTATTGTTATTATGATGTATGATTTTTGGCTAGATAGAGGTTTTAATAGCCTAATCACACGTCAGAGGTTCTGCTTTGGTCACTAATACTTAATAATGGAAACCCTAGGTGCTAAGGGACTCACATAGTTAAAGGGGGGATTAACTTTGTTTTCAAATAGAGGATTCGAGCTGGGTGGGTGGAGGGAAAATGAGACTTGGGAAGCCAGTCGCCACTGGCTGGCAAATGGGAGGGGGGAGTAGTTTATGTACATTCCAAATATTTAAGGACTTTCAGTTATTTAGATGTTTTAGAGAGTAATTTTGTCAATCTAAGACTGTTTTTATGGTTTATTTTGTATAGTGGGTGGGTGACTTTGTTTCATGTAGTAGTCTGAGGAGAAGGAGGGGGAGGGGATTTTCATTTAGAAGGGTTGTGGGGGGAGGGTCAGTTAGGTGCCAGACACTAATCTTGGGTTGGCATAGGGATTGATGATTAAGTCATGACCAGGAGCTGGCTGGGCTAATATACCATGTGATATATGATGGCGGCACAACTTAAGTTTTGCACGTGGAATGTTAAGGGAGCCAGACATCCACTCAAGCATATGAAACCATTCAGACACTTAGGGGTGCTTAAATGTGATATGATGATGTTGCAAGAAACTCATCTATTGGAATTAGAAGCTAATCTCCTGAGGAGGCAGCAGGTGGGACAGGTATTCGCGGCTGGGGACAGCCGGGACAGTAAAGGAGCAACTATCTTGTTGAACCATTCCCTCCCCTTTACATGTGAACAATGTATTAAGGATAAAAATGCAGATATGTGTTGCTCAAGGGTAAACTTAATTCCTTAGATATTATCTTGGGCAGTGTCTATGGCCCTAATTCGGATTCCCCCGATTCTTCATTTCGCTACTGTCTGCATTAACAGCATTATCGGCCCTGCAAATTGTTTTAGGAGGTGACTGTAACCTCCCTTCTGATCCATACTTGGACAAATCCACCAGGGTGAAGGGCCATGGACTTTCTCCCGCACAACAAGCTAAACGAGATCTAATAGGTCATTTGGGTCTTTGTGATCCATCGAGGGTTTCACATCCTTCAGACAGAGAATACTTTTTCTGTTCAACAGTCCACAGCTTGGCATCCCACATAGACTATTTCTTGATTAGTAAATTGCTCATGGGTGGTATAATAACTAGTCGATTAGAACCAGGAGTGGGCTCTGACCATTTGATGACTACTTGCCTCCTCTCCCTGCTCCTTAACAGAGGAACTGACAAATCATGGAGACTGAATAACCAAATCTTAAAAGATACCAAAATTACAAATAGTATTACAGTCTCAATTGACCAATTCAAGAAAGAAAACTGGGGTATGACACAATTTCCCCCACTAGAATGGGAAGCTCTCAAATGTTTTTTATGTGGTGAATTCATTAAAATCTCTGTGGCCAAAAAGAGACAAAAAGAAAGAGAAACAGAATCACTGTTAGTACAAATCAGGGAGAGGGAGAAATATCTGTCACCTCAGACTACTGATCTAGAGAGAATGGCACTTATCAATCTGCAGGAATAATACTCCGCATTGATAAGAGAAAAAGCAGAATGGGCGATTCTAAAAAACAAAGCTAGACATACAGAGCTTACTAGCTCTTAGGCTTCAAAATCAGGAAGCCTTGAGAACTATCACAGCAATATCTAGTGAGCCTCATGGTCCTCTGTTAATGCAAGCCAAAGATATTTCTAACAAATTTGAATCTTATTATAGGACATTATATAGTCAGATGCATAATCGCCCCCCTCAGGAAATAATAGACCAGTATCTAGAAAATCTCCCTCTACCTAAACTGAAAAAGGACTGCTTGTACCGTTTACAGAGGAGGACATTATTAGAGCCATCCAAAACTTGCCGTTAGACAAAGCCCCAGGTCCTGACAGTTACTCTCCTAACTTATATAAAAAGTTTGTAAAACAGATAACTCAATGGCTTTTGGCAGTTTTTCAAAGTATGCTCAATGCTGACAGTTTCAACCCTAGGCTATTGGAATCTAGGATAATTGTCCTACCCAAACCCAGGAGGGATCCATCAAGAGTATCAAGTTATAGACCCATATCCTTACTAAACTATGACATCAAGATATTGGCTAAATTATTAGCAGAGTGTATTGACCAGGTCCTTCCTTTTCTAATAGGATTTGATCAAGTTGGCTTCATGAAAGGCAGGTCCTCGGTCGATCACTTACGCCGTTCATCGCACATTTTTTCTGCGTCCAGGGATTCCTCTGAAACAATTGCTCTGGTCTCCTTGGATGTGGAAAAAGCTTTTGACAGAGTCGATTGGCAGTTCCTTTTTAGGGCCTTACACAGATGTGGATTCTCCTCCAAGTTCTTCGCTTGGCTTAAGGTTTTATATACCAATCCCACTGCACATGTGTACTGTAATGGGGTTCTGTCTACAAGTTTCCAACTTGAGGATGGGATACTTCAGGGTTGCCCCCTCTCCCCGCTGCTGTTTAATTTGTACCTTGAGCCCCTTATAGTTTCTATTCAGATCTCCCCACAAATAAAAGGTATCCAACTTGGTCCCATAGAGGCTAGAATTGTGACTTACACGGACGATATACTTTTACACATCACACAAATTAAATCTTCCTTATGCGGTTTGCTAAGTATAATTGAAGAATATGCATCCCTTTCTAACTATAATCTTAATATGGACAAAACCTCCATCTTTCCTCTTAATGCAAGAACTTATAAACATGAAGTAACTGGATTGGGACTTGTTTGGATGCCCAAAACCCTTCGGTGCTTGGAAATGCAGATCTGTAGGAGTGAAATTCAGATAAGGAGGCTAAACTTGAATCGTTTCTTTAAAAAGATTCAGCAAGATCTAAAACAATGGCAGGAACTCCCTTTAACACTATGGGGGCACGTAAATATAATTAAAATGAACATCCTCCCCCGGCTGTTTTATCCCTTCAACTTACTGAATGAATGGCTCCCTAAAGCATGGTTTAAATCAGTTCATTAATGCCTTAGCGAATTCTTGTGGAAAGGGAAACCTTCCAGAAGAGCCTTTCATAAATTAGTAGCTCTAAAACTCCTGGGAGGATTAGAATTACCACACTTCAATGTTTATCATTGGGCTAGCCAACTTAGCAAGTAACTTAAATGGTCCAATCCCATTCCATCATCGGTGGAATACACTCCCACCTGGCTCAGGATTGAAAACAGTATGATCACAGCAGCTGGCATAAATTCAAAGACCTTGCCCTATGTTAAGGTTAGTAAGTTACCCATAGACCTCCGAAACACAGTGATAGGTCATTCGTTCAGGTCTCATTCCCACCTTTATGCAATAATTGGGTATCAGAATACTCTAGACCTGGCCCAACCTATCTCACAAAACCCCAATTTGCTGGTGGGGGAAGATGATTCCTTCAACCTGGATCCCACAATTGAAACACAGTCGAGCAAAAGACTTTTATGACCAGGAGGCTGGTTGGTTGTCCACCCCAGAGATACTAGGTAAACTGGGTCGTACACAACAATGGGCATTTAAGATCTATCAGATCAGACACATGTTAACCAAATATTTTGGATCCATTGTTCCATGGAATGGTATGGGCAATTGGATTAATATTTGTAAAGATCTTGCCTCTGCCCCACATGCTGTCTCCTCTATATATGTAGCTCTATATCCTATGATATTCCCAAATGTGGATGGAATTCCTAGGTATTGGGCTAACTTATATCCAGAATCTGCTTCTCAGTGGCCTACAATATGGGGAAATTGCCATAAATATATCACATAAGACAGGCTTCGATTAATTCAAATGCAAATACTTAATGATATGTATCTAACCCCACATAAACTATATAAAATGGGTAAGTCAGTTTCCCCAACATGTAACAGATGTAATGAGGAACCTGGTACACTATTCCACATCTTCTGGGAGCGTTGAAAAGTTGCCTCTCTGTGGGAACTTATTAAAACTAAAAGTGACCCCTTACTGGGTTTACAGGAATACTTCAATCCAGAAGTGTGCCTACTAGGGGACTTTACTGGTTTTCCACATATGGATAGAAATTATCACATGTCTCTAATAGCCCTCTCTGTTAAATAAAAAAAGTTTTAAAGCATTGGAGGGACTCTCTCCAGATTTCATATGTGGAATGTGTTCAAGAGCTTCTATGCAAGCTTAGTATTGAGAAAATGATGTCTAGCCTTTCAAACAACATGAAATCCTATAGAAAGAAATGGGAAAAGCCTCTTGTTCTCTACACCCTGCCATGACTAAAGTATGAACTTTATGGATACTATCTGGCTTATTCTACCCATATAAACTCAATTGTATTGGGTGCCAGGGGCTCTGATTTTCTGAGAGGAGAACAGTTTGTACAGGAATGGGGTGGGCTAGGGAGGGTTGGGAGAGGGGATTTCCTTCTGTACTATACATCTATATGTTCATGTCAAATGTTTTTTTTTTTCTTTTTCTGTACTTGTATTTGCCTTTACAACTTAATAACAATTTAAATAAAAAAAAAACTTCTCTCATGCAGTCACGGATCCATAGCAGAAAGGAACAACCTGAGCAACAGAGAGCACTGCCAGAGAAAAAAACACTAAAAATGTTTTACTTCAAGGCAAAAACCTGGAATACTCAAAAATGGACATTAGCAGGACAGCTGCAGCTGCAACAGTGAAGTCGAACAAACTAAAAACCCTGCCCACACAACAGAAATAACAAATAAAAGTTGATCTTTCCAAGACAGAACACATGGGCAATGAATCAAACTGCACAATATGGCAACCAGTCAAATTCAAGAATCACAGTCCTATGCAGCATACAGCCAATCACGTCATACACGCACTGTTCATTCAGGAACCGAAACTGACACCATACAGAAAGCTGCAACACACTCACATAAGAGCACAGAAACAGCAAAGAACACGGTACAAGAGACACATTTTATACATAGAATCAGCACTCCTGCCCGATTGTATAAACCACATGCACGATGGGCAGGCGTGAGATATGGGAAACATCTGTATTCCTAACCAGTGTCCTTGGGATACCTTCACTCATGGCCTTGCTACACCACACCTATCATGAGTATCCTGTGGTCACTGGTCACATGTACAGATATTTCCCATATCTCACTCCTGCCCATCATGTATCCCCTATTTATCCTGGTTGGAGTAATTTTAAATAAACAGCTAATTGTAATCATTCCTTACCCTCCTAGCTCTCGCTGTGTATTTTAATTTTTAGTTATGTAACCAAGGAATGCAAACACCAGTCAGAAGGAAAAGCTGCTTCCAGAAGAGTACATGTTTTCTGTATCATTTTACAGTGAGTGCAGGAGGGTAGGTCAGCACTACAGCCAATGTAAAACAGCTTACCAACTGCACATCAGACTGTAGTATCGAATCCTCAGATATAAATGGAAAGACTTTACTGAAATGCTTTATCAACATTTAATAATTCTTTGTAACTTATGTCATTGCATTTTATAATGAAATAACACATTCATCCAGTAATAGGGTGCCTCAAATATGTGATAAAATAAATAAATGCCCCCAGCGCATTGGAGTAGCCTTGTATAAGGGTATTGATGTTGTGTGAGAATTTGAATTGTACTATGCACTTATTATAGTTCTTTGGGCTATGTTTTATGTCAGATATATTGTATGTGATTGTAAATTTTTTCCTGTATGATTTTGAATATTGTATGGGACCTGGTTGAAAATTAGTTTTGCTCAATTGAGTTTATCCCTTATGCATACACATTTTGATGAATAAAAATATTGTACTACTACTACTATTACTTTCAATAAATAACTTTTGTTAATGACAATTAGTCAAGGCATATAGAGACATATACAGTATTTGCAATTTAAGCTGCAGTGCATGAATGTGGTGCACATTTTGACCTACTATATACTTTTTTTATTCTATTTTAAATTGTTCCTTATCTCCTGACTTGTATGAGTTTCTTCCTGACACAATTTGAATCTGCTTTAGTACCTTTTCTTCACATCTGAAATAATAAAAGGAGTGCTCCTTTTAATATGGCTTGGGACAGGTTTTCTTCAGTATTCTCAGCTGTTTTTCTGCATTAGTTCTTTAACATCACTTCTGTTGTGATTACAATGAAGTGTTACACAGCAGGCAGTGTTCCCTGACCTTATGGGGCAATAGATCTTCAAAAACAGCAGAGAATATTGATGAAAACCTCATCTGAGCCATATTAAAAGGGATACTCATTTTAATATTTGAAATGTGAAAAGAAAAAAATACTAAAGTAGACTCAGAACAGAGAAAGAAGGGTTCCACACGAGTCAGGAGATACGGGTCAATCTAAAATAGCATAAAAAAGTGTAGATAAAAATGTTTACTGCTTTCATGCACTGCTGCTTTAACTTCAATTTTGGGGCAGCAGTGGGTGTACCACTGCAGATCTCTTGCCATGAGAAAAGCACTCAGTGCATTTCTTCCCACAGGACAACATAATAGAGTTGCTCCACAGTCACCTCCGAATCCGTGTAGCACTCCACTCATTGTTGGTATTGGAAGAAGAAGAGCACTATTTTGTTTCAGTACAAGGTCACAACAGAACACAACACACTCTGTCATGTACAAAATGGCCACCACATTCTGCTGCACATGCGTTAGTTGTCATGCATAGAAACATGGAAGCATAGACTTTGATGGCAGATAAGGACCGCTTGATGCACCTAATCTGCCTATTTCCCTACCTACTGGATAAGCTGCAGATCCTATTTCACCAACAGCCTATTTCTTCCTACCCCCCACAAGAATTGCCTTATGTGTGTCCCATGCATTCTTGAATTATTCCACAGTTTTAGACCTCACAACCTCCTCAGGAAGGCAGTTCCATGTATCCACCACCCTATCTTTCCGCTATACAAGACACTAGTGAGGCCCCACCTGGAGTACAGTGTACAGTTCTGGAGACCATACCTACGTAAGGACATAGGCAGGGTAGAGAAGGTTCAGAGGAGGGCAAGAAAGATGGTGCATGGGTTGCATCACAAATCCTATGAAGACAGGTTGAAGGAACTGAACATGTACTCCCTGGAGGAGAGGAGAGGGGGATATGATGAGACATACAAGTATCTTACAGGGAGGAACAGGGTGCAGGAAAACACTATTTTAAGTGAAAAAGATGTTTCAGGACTAGGGCATGGGATGAAGTTGGAGGAGGACGATTCAGAGGAAACATGAGAAAGAATTTCTTCACAGAACGGGTGGTGGACAAGTGGAACACCCTGCCAGAGGAAGTGGTGGGGCTGAAACAATCACGGGATTTAAGAATGCATGGGATAGACATAAAGGAATTCTAGAGGTCAGGGGTAAGGGGAAATAGACTTCTAGGAAAACAAACTGAACTTACAAGCTCAAATGGGCAGACTAGGTGGGCCATAGGCCCTTATCTGCCGACACTGTCTATGTATCTATGTATCTATATGTATCTGTGAACAAAAATTTCTTCACATTGCCCCTGAGCTGTCCCTCCTCTATCTTCAAATTGTGTCCTCTTGTTCTTGCACATCTCTTTTTCTGAAAGATGCTATCCTCTTGGGCTTTGTATATTCCACTGAGGAACTTAAAAGTTTCAATCATGCCTGACCTCTCCCTCCTTTCCTCAAGAGTATACATATTAAGCTCCTTTAGTCTCCTCGTATGACTTCTCTTGCAGACCCTGCACCATTTTAGTTGCCCTCCTCTGGACTTCCTCCATTCTGTCTATGACCTTGTGGAGATGGGGTCTCCAGAACTGGATGCAGTACTCCAGATGGGGTCTCACCAACTGTCTGCAGATGGATAACAACTTCTTGTTTTCTGCTGGTGATGCCTCTCCCTATACATCCCAGTATCCCCCCAGCCCTCCCTACTGCCTTCTCAGATTGCTTGCTAAATTTAAGGTCATCTGATATGATTACCCCCAGGTCCCTTTCCATTTTTGTTGTTGTTACTACCTCCCCCCCATTGAGTACTCTTCCCCTGGGTTTTTGTTTCCCAGGTGCATTATTTTGCACTTCATTACGTTGAACCCAAGCTGCCATACTTCTGACCATTCCTCCAACCCTACCAAGTCCCTTCCCATCCTTTCCACTCCCCCCCTTGTGTATCAACCCTGTTGCAGATCTTTGTGTCATCTGCAAAGAGGGATACTTTTCCTTCTAGTTCCCCTGCAATGTCACTTATAAAGACATTAAACAGGACTGGACCCAGTACTGAACCCTACGGTACACCACTAGTAACCCCACTTTCTTCAGAGTGGACTCTGTTTCCTACTACCTTCTGTGTGCTGTTGTCCAGCCAATGTTTTACCCAGGTTATCACCCTGGAACCCACTCTCAGGCTGGCTAATTTGTTTATTAACCTTTTGTGTGGGACTGTGTCAAATGCCTCGCTGAAGTCTAGGTAGGCCATGTCCACAGCCCCTCCCTGGTCTACTACTTTGGTTACACAGTTAAAGAAATCAATTAGATTCATCTGACATGTCCTTCCCACTGTGACTTCATGCTGCCTTGGGTCCTGTGCCCCATGGGCCTCTAGGTACTCAACAGTTCTTTCCTTCAGAAATGATTCCATCATGTTCCCTACCACAGAGGTCAAACTGATGGGTCTGTAGTTTCCTGACTCTATCTTGTTCCCACTTTTGTGAAGGGGAATCACATCCACCCTCCTCCAGTCCTCAGGTACCACACCATCCATCCATGATTTGTTAAAAAGGGTAGTCAGTGGTGTCACTAGTTCTACCCTAAATTCTTTTAGAATTCTGGGGTGAATCCCATTGGGCCCCATTGCTTTGTCCACCTTCAGTTTTAGGAGTTATTTGAGAACACTTTCTTCTGTGAAAGGACTGGGATCGACCCTCCTGTCCAGAGTGCTTCTGTTAATTGGATTAGGTGCTACCCCATCCTCCTCTTTTGTGAGTACTGAGCAGAAGTATTCATTCAGTATCCCTGCTTTTTCACTGTCCCTCTTTGCCCACCCACCATCCATTCTATTCAACCTCACTGTCTATCCCTTTGTCTTTCAATGCTTCCTAATGTACCTATAAAAGGTTTTATTCCCCTTCTTAACTGAGTTGGCTATGTTTTCCTCAGTTTGGGCCTTTGCTATTCTGACTGCCTTCCCTGTTCCCTTCTGCCTTAACTGGTACAGTTCTCTGTCCTGCTCCTTCTGTGTTTCCTAAATGCTATATTTTTCTCCCTACCATCCCTGCTACCTCTTTTGAGAATCATATTGGCTTTTTGTTTCATTTTGATTTGTTTATTTGCTTCATACATAGGATTGTTGTCTCTCTGATGGCAGTTTTGATGTTTCCCCATTGTTGCTCCACCCCTCCTTTTATCCTGTTTGACAGTGATTTTCTAAGACACTCTCCCATTTTGACAGAGTCAGCACTCCTGAAGTCCAGTACCGTCACTTTTGTATGGCTTGAGTTTATTGTTAACCACACTGTTTGGTGGTCACTTGTTCCCAGATGGCTACCCACTTCTAGATCTGAGATCCTCTCACTGTCCCCATTTGAGAGTATGAGGTCTAAGATTGCTCCCTCCCAAGTGGGTTCCAACTCTTACTGTCTGAGGCATGCCCCCTGTAGGGCATTGAGAATGGCCCTGCTTTTGGATGTGGCTGCAGCAAAGGTGCTCCAGTTAACAACTGGCATATTGTGGTCCCCCATCAACAATATCTCCTCTTTCTCTGCCATCTTAAGGATGCCTTCTATCATATCCTTGTCCATTCCCTCCCCCTGAGATGGGTGCCTGTATATAACACCTGTGCAGATTGTGGTGCCATTTCCAGACTCTAAGGTGACCCACAGTGCCTCCAATCCTCCCTGTTTACTCTTTCGTTCTGTTGCTTTTATCACTTCCCTTACATCGAGAGCTACTCCTACCCCTCTTCTTCCCTTCCTATCTCTTCTGTAGGTTGTGTACCCTGGTATGTTAACATCCCAGTCATGGTTCTCTTTGTACCATGTTTCTGTGACTGCCATGATATCCAGCCATCACTCTTCCATGAAGGCCACCAGTTCAGGGAGCTTGTTGCCCAGACTACAGCATTGGTACTCATTACCTTCCATTTCTTGATGGTCTTACCCCTTTTTGTCCCATCCCTGTCCTTGCTGCCTTTGTCATTTTCTCCATTTACCCAGCCATTCTCCCTACTGAGCTCTCTGTCTTGGTGTTTACTTCACTAACTACCCTGATATTTTGGGGGGTAGGATTTCCCTGCTCCTTTCCAGGACCTATCCCCATGGCTAGTGTAAATGCTTGCTAATGTAGCATTTAAACCTATCACCTAGGATCCTGGTTCCCCTCCTGGATGGATGTAGACCATTGTGCCACTATTGGCCTGCATCACTCCAGGTGGACCCCGAGTCCCCAGTGAAGCCAAATCCCTGACCTCTGCACCAGTTTTTCAACCACTGATTGAATTCCATGGTGGAGCACTGTAGCCTCCCCATGCCATAGACAGGCAGCACCTCCGAGAAGGTTACCGTGCATGCTACTTGTCTAAGGCCTCTCCCCAACTCCACAAACTCCTCTTGTACTGTTCTGATCCCTTGCCCAGCCAGGTTATTTGGCCCTAGGTGGACAATGACATCCAACTCCTTCCCTTGTGCAACTGTTCCAACGATCCTGAGATTCACTCCCTGTCCCTCCAAGCCATGGTGGCTTGCAGGCACCTTACCTCCCTCTCCCCTCCCTCCCCAGTTCTACCTTCCTAACAATGGAGCCTCCCACCAGGAGTTGTTTCCTTCCCCTATGGGTTCCCATGCCACCCTCCTGTGGGTCTCCTTTGTGGAAGTTCCCAACATCCTCCTTTGTCTCCACTGCGGGTGCCTCTGTAGAGGAACCACATTCTGCCAAAGTGGCATATGACTTGTGGAAAGGTACAACTGGAGAGATGCACCTCTGTTCCACCACCCTCACCCTCCCTGAGCCCACTGTGATCCAACCACTCCTCTTTCTTGGCAACCTCTGAGGCAGTGGCACTGGCCCTGGTGGTCTCTGGGTGGGAGAGGAGGTCCACCAAATCCTGGCCAACTCAGCCTGGAGATGAGCAACCTCCTCCCTCAGCTCAGAGAGGTGCCTGCGGATGGGACATCACCGCATCCTCCAGAATGTCTCTGGAAAGACTGCTGCTCCATGGCCACTGCACTGCACCACTCCCATAATGTTATGGTAGCACGGTAGAGCTACCATAGTTACGGTTGAGGAGCCATTTACATGTTAAACTCAAAAGTTTTCACCTTAATAACTTTGCAACCGTTTGACGGATTTGCCTGAAATTTGGAATACATGATCAAGAACCATGCGCCTTGGGATCTGCCAAGTTTTGTACTGGTCAGATACACGACTGCGGTGTTATTAAGCATGATCTGCGCATGCATTTACACTTTTTCTGGAATTCTACGGTCGCACCTACAGGTCACATGGTTTTTCGCAACTGGCCTGAACTCTTCAGGGAACGTGTGGCCAGGGACCCCAATGTGCCTTTCAAAGATTTCGTGAAAAAATATTAAACGGTTCAAAAGTTATTCAAAAAACAATTTCCCATTATAAGTCAATGGGAAAAGTTAACAAAAAGTTTGACAGTGTCGCAAATGCATGTTTACTTTCGCAAATGACCCTCTTACTTTTGCAAATCCGCCATCTTGTTTTCAGTTAGTGATCAGAAAAATGCTTGCCATTTAAATTTGGGAACCTCTAGCAACCTAATTATTTTTGTATTCACTGAGTCGGACCCTGAGGATGCTAGCCATGTCTTTATTTTGGGGTAAAACACCCCAGAAATATGATTTTCAAATTTCTGGAAAAAGTACTTTTGCAAAGTACTTTCGTGCTCATGAAAGTGCGACAGCTTTCGCTAATTGCGACAGTACTTTTCTAGGCTGTGGGGAAATGACAGCAATTCTTTGGCACCCTGCTGCAAAAGAATGGTTGGGAGTTTTGGGCTGAAATTTGGAGAGAGTGCAGCCAACATCTCACAGATGTGCATTTCAGTGTTGGTTGAAAAAATATTACATGGCGGCAAAGTTACAGCACTCCAAAGTTGACAGTTTTTCCCATAGGATAACATTACGGAGCCCGACGCATTACAGGAATCCTTTGGCACCCTGCTGCAAAATAACGGTTTGATCTTTTTTCCTGAAATTTGGAAGGAAGACAGTCAACAGCCCACAGATGTGCCTTTCAGTGGTTTGGTGAAAAAATATTACAGGGAGGCAAAGTTATGGTACTCCAAACTTCTCTTTTTTTCCCATAGGATAACATTACGGCGTTCGCCGCGCCTTTCAGGGCCCGTATCTCGAAAACCGTGCAAGATACAGACTTTTCATCGAAAAAATACTTAGCCTCCAGGGGCTAAGTATAAAACTAGTCAGGACAGTTGTAAATCATATGACTTTTAATTTTTTTTTCTACGTCGTACGATTCCTGAGATATAACCTATTTAGTATTCCAAGTCTTCATTTTCTGCTCCGATACCCATTATTATGCATACATTCTTTGTACTCACTGTCTTTCTCTATGCAGCTTTTGGGGAAAACCAGCCTGTGTGCTTACATTACTGTTACCGTTGCCCTTTTTGCTTGCGGTTCCGTATCCGTTTCACTTACCGTTGACGTCTACGCCACCATGTGCGTTATCCTTTGCGTTTTCACTTGCGCTTGCGTTTCTGTTATTTTTTGCCATTTGTGTCTACAGTACTGTTTCTATTTCTGTTTCACTTTGTGTCACCATGCCCATTGACATTTCCGTTTGCAGGCACCATGTTATTATGTGACAACACATCACGTGGCAGACCGTTCCCATCTGTGCTACCATGTGCGTTACCCTTTCTGTTCTCATTCACGCTTGTGTTACCATGTGCGCCACTGTTAGTGCTTCTGTTTGCATTGCTGTTCCTGTTACTATGCCACAAGACATCACGTGGCTGGCCCTGCGCTCCCGCTGCTGCATTACATTCACTATTTCTGGTTATCATTCTCAAAAAGAAGGGACATTAGAGGCAAAAAACTCTGTTTAATGCATTAGTTAGGGTTGTTCCACCACGACAAAAGTGAGGAAATTCGGTGTTAGGGTTGAAAACCCCCCTTGGACCCCCCTGCCCACCCCCAACCAGCATTGGGGTGCTCATTGGAGTCGTCGGTCCTAACTCTCACCTCATTCTATACTTCTGCTGCTTTACACATGTGATGGGGTGAGAGTTGGGGCTGGCGGCCCCAGTCACATCCCAATGCTGATTGAGGTGGGTAAGAGTCAAGAGGTTTTCAACCTAACACGATTTCATTGACTGTTGAATACCCTAACTAATGATAAATGGAGTTTTTGCCCATATATATATACACACACACACATGCATATATATTCATGGCAAAAAACTCAGTTTAATGCATCAGTTAGGGTTGTTCCACAGCTACAAAAGCAAGGAAATGATGCATTAAACTGAGTTTTTTTGCCATGAATTTCCCTTCTTTTTGAGAATGAAGACTATAAATAGTGAATGGAATGTGGTGGTGGGAAAGGGCCCCACACTCCCACCACGTGATGTCTTGTGACATAGTAACAGTAACTGCAATAGAAATGCAAGCACTAATGGTTACACACATGGTGATATAAACATAAATAGGAAAGCAAACATTAATAGAAATGTAAGCGCAAAGTGACGGCAAAGTGGACAGTGACACAAATGGAGATGCAAGCATCTACAGAAATGCTACTGATAACGCACACAGTCATGGTACTGCTATTGTAAATGCAAATGTTAACTGTTACAACAACAATAACACCAAAGGAAACAGAAACAGATAACAAAACACAAGCGTGTACGGAAATGCAAAGCGTAACACGCATGGTCATGGTACCACAATTGCAAATGCAAATGGTAATGGTAACAGCAAAAATAATGCCAAAGGAAACAGAAATGCAAATGCAAGCACGTATGAAAATGCAAACTGTAATGTGCACTGTCATGGTACCACTATTGTAAACACAAATGGTAATGGTATCAGCAACAATAATGCCAAAGGAAACAGAAACGAAAATGCAAGCGCATATGGAAATGCAAACTGTAACACGCACAGTCACTGTACTGCAATTGGAAATGCAAATGGTAATGGTAACAGCAAAAATAATGCCAAAGGAAACAGAAGCAGAAATGTGAAAACAAGCGTGTACAGAAATGTAAACCGTTACGCGCACGGTCATGGTACCGCAATTGCAAATGCAAATGGTAACAATAACAGCAACAATAATGCCAAAGGAAACAGAAACAGAAATGCAAATGCAAGCACATACGGAAACACAAACCGTAACATGCATGGTTATGGTACCGCAACTCTAAACGCAAATAGTAATGGTAACAGAAACAATATCGCCAAAGAAAACAGAAACGCAAACACAAGCATGTATGGAAATGCAAACCATAATGTGTATGGGCACAGGAATGCAATTGGAAATGCAAATGATAATGGTAACAACAACGGTGACGCAAAACAAAAGACAAATGCAAGCGTGAATGCAAATGGTAATGTGCACGGTGATGCAGAGTGAAACACAAACACAAACAGTACTGGAGACAAAAATGGTAAGAGTAATGGAAACACAAGTGCAAATGGAGAAGTAAAGGATAATGCACATGATGGCATACACGGGAACACTAATTCAAGCGGGTATGGAAATGCAAGTGGAAACGCTATGTGTAACAGTAACTGGAGCACACACCCTGATTTTCCCCAACAGTTGCATAGAGAAACACAGTGACTACAAAGAATGCATGCATAATAATGGGCCTGGGACCAGAAAATGAGCTCTTGGAATGCTAAATTGCTTATATCTCAGGAACCATACGATGTAGGAAAAAAAATTAAAATTTCATATGAGTTATAGCCTTCCTCGGTAGGTTTGCACTGAATGCTTAGCCCCTAAGGGGCTAACCATCTTTATGATGAAAAGTCAGTATCTCGGACCATTTCTGAGATACAGGTCTTGCAAGGTGCGACGAAAGCCGCAGTGCTAGTCTATGGGAAAAAGTGTCAACTTCGGAGTACCGTAACTTTGAATCCCTGCAATATGTTTTCACCAAACCACCACAAAGCACATCTGTGGGATGTTGGCCGTCTTCTTTTCAAATTTTAGCCCAAAAGACCAAGCTGTTGTTTTGCAGCAGGGCAGCAAACAATTCATGTCATTGTGGCCATAGTGTTGCAAAGTAGTGTCGTAATTTGTGAGACGTTCACAAAAAAAAATTACGAAAGTGTCGCAGGTGTGACACTGCTTTTCCCCAAAATTTCAAAAACATATTTCTGGGGTGTTTAACCTCAAAATAAAGACATGCCTAGCATCCTCACGGCTCGACTAGGTAAACACAAAAATAATTGTGTCCCTAGAGGGTCCCAATTTTAAATGCCAAACATTTCTGTGATCAGTAACTGAAAAAAAAATGGCTGACTCATGACACTACAGAGGTAATTTGTGACACTAAAAACTGCATTTGTGACACTGTTGAACTTTCTGTTAACTTTTCCCACTGACTATAATGGGAAACTTGTTTTTTGGAAAACTTTTGAACCATTCAATATTTTTTCACAAAATCTTCAAAAGACACATACGGGGACCCTGGTCACACATTCCTTGAAGTTGTTGGACTGGTTGCAAAAACCATGTGACCTGTAGGTGTGAGCAAAGAATGAGGAAAAAAAGTAAATGTGCCCTGAAATGTCACCTAATAACTCCGCAGCCATATATCCGACCAGTACAACCATTGGCAGATCCCATGACCTATGGTTATGCCAAATGCCTGCCAAATTTCAGGCAAATCCGTTGAATGGTGGCAAAGTTATTAAGGTGCAAAATTCCACCATTTAACCTTAAATGGGGTACTCAACCCTAATTATGGTAGCACTACCATGCTACCATAATATATATCTATATCTATATCTATATCTATATCTATATCTATATCTATATCTATATCTATATCTATATATATATATGTATGTATATACAGATATGTGCAGTAGTGTGTGGTGGACATTTTGTTCATAGCGGAGTGTGCTGTGTTCCACTGTGATTGCCTTTTTTAATTATTAGTATTTCCCACCCACCCAACCCTCCCTCTCAGCACCCAGCACCCCGAAACATAATAATGACATTGAGGATGCCCAATCCCCAATCCCCAGTGTTGCATTCATGTTCCCCATGACAGGCCCCCTTTCTTTTATATACTTTTTCTCCCCACACCCAACCCTCCATCTCTGCACCCTACTCCCAGAAACATAGCAGTGGTACTGGGAGTTCCCAATCCCCCAGTGTCATGACTGGCAGTTTGGGAGTCCTCAATCTCCCCTCTATCTGACCCTCCCTCTCACACACCTCCCCCAGAAAAATGGCATTGATGCTGGGGGTGCTCAGTCATCCAGTGTCGTGATTGGGAATCCCTGGTCATTTTTATGATACCGGTAAAAAGAAAATCATCCTTCAATGTCTTTTGTGGCCATTTCAGACCTCTCACCCGACCCTCCCACTCAGTACCCACCACCCTGCACCCCTGCAAGCCCTTATTTACCCATTGGGGGTCCTCTCTGGGCTGCAGACATGTCCTCACTCTTCAAAGCTGGACCACAAATTGAAGAAACAGATATGCTGTTCAATGCATTTCAATGGTTTTTAGAACTTAGTGGTATAACTTGGGCATTTTTGCATATTTTTGGCCCCAGTTTTCAACATGCACTCTCTTGGACCCCACCTCATGCACAAGACCATGGCATTAGACAAATTTATCCCAAAAGGTGATTTTATAGTCCCTGTCTGAAATCACCTTTCGCACAGGAAATGAAAATTGTCTCTGTCCTTGCTCATGAGCTGGGGTCATAAGAAGCCTATGTTGAACATTTGGTGTAACAATATTAAAAAACAACAAAGTTATTAGCCTATGTTGAATTTTGTAAATGCAGGCTCATAAGTTTAATAATATTCATTATTTTACCCCAGATTTTCTACATAGCCATTTCTTTACAACACCTCATGAATGTGATAGCTGTCATTTTTCAACTTCTGCCCCAAATGTATTTTTGCATACTGAAAGGTAAAAGTTGAGTTGAACAATTTACTCTGCCCTTCTTCAAGAGGCAGGGTTATTACTAGCAATGCTAAAAGTCTGGTATAAAGCTATTACAAAACAACAAATATGAGTCTACATAGTATTTGCTAACACAGGCTTATAACTTTGGTAATTTTCAATATTTTTATCCCAACTCCTCACCTGCATCCCTATTGACTCTGGTCAGATGTTGTTTTGATAAGCCAAGTTTGTTGTTTGTGTGCTGACAGCAACAAGCCCCCACAGTTTCAACATATTTTTTACTCAGGGTGCACATGCACAGCATATTTAAAAAAAAAAAATTTTTTTTGTACAACACCATACAAACTAAACTGATACAGTAGTTATGTAATCAGACTGACATAGCATTGTGATTTGTGAATAAGAATTACCCAGTTTTATGTAGTGTTTTTTTTCTTTCTAAGATGATTATTGATTCAAAAGCAGAAGTTCAGTCAGAACTCATAATGGGGTTAGATGTTATCCAAGCTAAAGACTTGGCATAGGGTACATAATTGGAAGACATATCAGAAATCAATACAGTCATTGACATAATTATGTTAACCTTACAAATAAAAGAATGAAGAAAAAACTGTGGGAGTTTGAGATTTTATCATATGTTCCACAGACTCAGTGAGTAGCCCCTAGCTTTTCTATTCTTGCTAGACAGCAGTTCAGACAAAGAAACAAAATGTTGACTGGAATGAGACAGGACACAAATGACATAAGAGACAGGTTGATGCAACATTACTTTTCACCAAGTACTTGGCCAGTGGTACTATTTTTCTTCAACAGCACAAGCTCTAGGCTCATCATCACTGGTTGAAAAGGTCTGTCTGAGGTGCCGCCAGCACCTCCCTGAGCTCTCTCAATATCCTAAGATGCACCCCTTCTGGCCTCATTGCCTTGTCCACTTCCAGATTTGTGAGTTCCTGCCAAATTCTCTCCCCTGTAAAAGGATGAGTGTCTACCACCCTTTCTTTGATGCTTCTAGTGCTTATATGGGGTCCTTCTCTTTCCCTTTCCTCTTTGAACACTGAACAAAAGTATTTGTTCAAGATTTCTGCTTTTTCCTGGTTCCCATCCACACACTCTGCTCTCCTTCCTTCCTAAGACTTACTATCACTCCCCTGGTCTTTCTGTTTTTGCTGACATTTCTGAAAAATACCTTGCCCCCTTTCTGCACTCCCAGAGCTATTGTCTCCTCTGTCTGCACCTTTGCAGTGCATTGAAGTGGCTCAGCAGGTTGCACACTCACCTCTGAGGCCAGAAGAGCAGAGGGTTATGGGTTCAAACCCAACACCACACACTTGGAGTAATATCTCAATAGTGACACTGTAGTGCATTATCTGGGGGATTCTGCACTTCTAAGGTGTTGTCTTTCAGAATATGCAATAAATTGAGAGTTCCTAAAAGACTAAATGCATAACTAATTTAAGGAAGTATTTTTTCACAGAGAGGGTTGTGGATGCATGGAACGGCATTCCGGAGGAGGTTGTGGAGTCAAAAACAGTGGTGGAATTTAAGAATGCATGGGACAGTCATAAGGCAATTCTAGGGGGTGGGGGTAGGAAGAAGTAGGCTGCTGGTTAACTAGGATCTGCAGCTTATCCATTAGGTAGGGAAATGGGCAGACTGGGTGGGCCAAGCGGTCCTTATCTGCCATCAAAGTCTATGTATGTTTCTATGTTTCTTTGCACTTCTAATTGTGTTTCTTGTTTCCCTCTGTTTCTGCTGGTATATCTGTCTATCTTAATTTCTCTGTGTCTCCTTATATCATAGATACATACACAGTGTCGGCAGATAAGGGCCTATGGCCCACACAGTCTGCCCATTTGAGCTTGTAAGTTCAGTTTGTTTTCCTAGAAGTCTGTTTCCCCTTACCCCTGACCTCTAGAATTCCTTTATGTCTATCCCATGCATTCTTAAAGCCCGTGATTGTTTCAGCTCCCACCACTTCCTCTGGCAGGGTGTTCCACTTGTCCACCACCCGTTCTGTGAAGAAATTCTTTCTCATGTTTCCTCTGAATTGTCCTCCCTCCAACTTCATCCCATGCCCTCTAGTCCTGGAACATCTTTTCGCTTAAAAATAGTGTTTTCCTGCACTCTGTTTCTCCCTGTAAGATACTTGTATGTCTCTATCATATCCCCTCTCTCCCTCCTCTCCTCCAGGGAGTACATGTTCAGTTCCTTCAACCTGTCTTCATAGGACTTGTGATGCAATCCATGCACCATCTTTGTTGCCCTCCTCTGAACCTTCTCTACCCTGTCTATGTCCTTACATAGGTATGGTCTCCAGAACTGTACACTGTACTCCAGGTGGGGCCTCACTAGTGTCTTCTATAGCGGAATTATGACCTCACTTTTCCTGCTGGTGATGCCCCTGCCTATACATCCCAGCATCCTATTTGCTTTACCTGATGCCTTGTCACACTGTTTCCCTACTTGAGGTCATCAGAGATGACAACCCCAAGATCCCTTTCCTGCTTGGTGCATGCTATCCTCACCCCCAACTGATATATTGTGCCAGGGTTTTGTGCCCCATATGCATTATCTTGCACTTTTGCATTGAATTTCAACTGCCAAACCCTTGACCATTCTTCAAGTTTCTGCAGGTCCCTTCTCATTCTGTCTACACCCTCTGGTGTGTCTACTCTGTTACAGAGCTTTGTGTCATCAGCAACAGTGAAATTCTGCCTTCTAGATCCTGCTAATGTCACTGATGAAGATGTTGAATAGGACCGGTCCCAGCACTGATCCCTGTGGTCCCCACCAGTCACTCTTCCCTCTGTGGAGTGACAGCCATTTACCACCACCCTCTGTGTCCTGTCACCCAGCCAGTTACCTACCCACCACACTACTGTCCTGCCCACCCATATTCTCCAGTTTGTGTAATAGTCTTCATGTGGTACAGTGTCAAAGGCCTTGCTGAAGTCCAGATAGCCATGTCCACTGCCCTCCCTGATCCACCTCCCTAGTCACCCAGTCAAAAAATTCAATGAGATTGGTCTGACATGACCTCCCCCTGGTGAAACCATGCTGCCTTGGGTCCTGTAGTCCATTGACAACCAGATGCACCACCAATCTCTCCTTCAGAAGTGCTTCCATGATCTTTCCCACTACCGAGGTGAGGCTGACTGGTCTGTAGTTCCCTGCTTCCTCTTTGTTGCCGCTTTTGTATAAGGGGACTACATCTGCTGTCCTCCAGTCTTTGGGTACCTCCCCTGTTTCCAGTGATTGGCTAAACAGGAGAGCCAGAGGTTCAGCCACCACCTCTCTTAGTTCATTAAGGACCCTGGGGTGCACCCCATCTGGCCCCATTGCTTTGTCAACTCTTATTACTTCCAGTTCCTTCAGGACCCTTTCTCGTATAAAGGGACTTGTGTCCATTTCTGCACCATTCTCACCCTTTGTACTCCCTTCAGACCCATTACCCCCCTCTTCCTCAGTAAAGACTGAGCAGAAATACCTGTTCAATATGTCAGCTTTACTGTTGTCATCCTCACGCGACTCCCATCCTCCCCTTCAGTCTCACTATCCTCCCTTTGTCTTTTCTTTTTCACTTATGTACCTATAAAGGTTTTGTCCCTTTAACCACTGATTTTGCAATGTGTTCTTCTGTCTGAGCTTTGGCTTCCTTACTGACTTCCCTGCCTCCTTTGTTTCTCCTAGTACTTCTCCCTATCCCCTTCTGCCTGTCTTTTGTTTTGCCTGAATGTTATCTTTTGGCTTTCACTTTCTTTGCTACCTCTTTGGAAAACCATAATGGTCTCCTCTTCCTTTTCCTCTTGCTAACCTGCTTAATGCATAATTCTGTTGTTCTTATAATCCCCATTTTAAATACTGCCCACTGTTCCTCAACCCCTGATTCCTGTCCCATTCCCTTAATGCCTCTTTCAAGTATTTCCCATTTTCCCAAAGTCTGCCCCCTAAAATCCAGGATCGTGTTTTTGTGTGGTTTGGTTCTGCTCTTTCTGTGATTTCAAACCACAATGACTGGTGGTCACTGTTACCCAGGTGCTCCCCACTGTTACCCCCATCACACTGTCCCTGTTTGTGAGCAGAAGGTCCAGTATTGCCTTCTGCCGAGGTTGGTTCCATGACCAGTTGCTTGAGGAGCACTCTGAAGGAGTCCAGGATAAATCCGCTCTAGTTGATGCTGCTGCTGGGATGCTCCAGTCCACGTCTGGAATATTGAAGTCTCAACCAGTACTACCTCACCCTTGTCTGCCATCCTTTGGATGGCTAGCATCAGCTCCCTATCTGTTTCTTCCTCCTGGGCTGTTGGTCTATAGACCACACCTGTGCGGATGGCTGGCCCCATTTTCCTTTCTAGCTTAACCCACAGTATCTCTCCCCCATTTTGTTCCTCCTGGATCTCTGTGGCCCTTATGTCATTTTTCACATACAGTGCCACTCCTCCTTCCTTCTTGCCTGCTCTGTCTCTTCTGAATATGTTGTAGCCAAGTATGGCCATCTCCCAGTCATGGTTATCATTACACCAGGTTTCAGTGATGGCCACAATGTCCAGGTCTGACTGTACCATGACAGCCTCCAGATCTTCCATCTTGTTGCTAAGGCTCCTGGCATTTGCACACATGGCTTTCCATGATTTGACCTCCTAGTCTGCTTCACTGTTCTCTCAGCCCCTTCCTTGGTTGTCATTTATCCCTGGTTCTCCTTGCTGTCTGCCCTTCTGCTGAATTTTGCCCCTTTTCTGCTTATCCACCTTTTGGACAGTAATCTCCATCTTTTGCACACCGCTTTGCAGAGATAGCCACTTCTCTGGTTCACTGGTTCCACTGTTAGCTGTGGGGGGTGAGCAAGTAGGTACCCTCCTTGCTGGCCTGCCTCCCCCCTTTGCTAGTTTAAATGCTTGTCAATGTAGTATTTAAACTTATCATTGAGTACTTGGATTCCCCTCAGGATGGATGCAGGCCGTCAGGCTTGAACAAACCTCCATCCCTCCAGGTGGGTCCCCAGTCACCAATGAATCAAACCCTTTCTCACAGCACCAGTTCTTCAACCATGAGTTAAAGTTCCTGGTGCATGCACTCTATGCTCTCCCTTGCCTCTCACAGGCAGTACTTCTGAGAAAGTGACAGAAGTAGCTACTTGTTGAGACCCTCCCAGTTTCCTAAACTCTTCCTGAACTTCCTTTGGCTCCCCATTTGCCAAGTCATTTGTACCTAGGTGGATAATGACATCCAGCTCACCCTCCCATCTTGCCTTCCCAGTGATCCCCAGTATCTTCCTTCCATCCCTCCATGTCGTGGCACCTGGTAGGCACCTCACCTCCCTGTCCTCTCCCTCCTGTGTTCCTAGCTGGATCCCTCTTACAATGGAGTCCCCCACCAGGATTCACTTCCTCCTCCTCTGGGGTACACTGCTTTCCCCACTGAGGTCACCTCCTTGGCTAACCTCCACATCCTTTCCTTCCACTTCTCTGGGTACCTCTATTTGGTTGTCCTCATTTGCCAGTGTGGCATATGAGTTCTTGAGAGGAATAGGATCTGGGATGTGCCTCTGCCTGACTGCTCTAACCCTCCTGAGCCCACTGTCATCCAAGTGCTCCTCGTTCTCGGCATCCTTTGAGGCAGCTGCATTGACTGGGTGGTCCCTGGGTAGGGTGATGGTACTCTGACCCAGTTTACTTCTGCTCTGAGTCTGGTTACCTCATCCCGCAGTCCAGAGAGATGCATGCAGATAGGGCAGCACCTCAGTGTCCAGAAGGTCTGCCTGAATATGGCTGCACCACAGCCACTGCATTGCACTACTCCCCACATTATACTGCAATTCCACAACGTGTCTGCTACTGAAACTCTCTTAGTTCTCTTTTTATTAATTTACAGTACTAAAAATCCTGTAACTGATCCTCAGATTTTTTTTTTAAAGAAAAAGAAACCAATAAATAAATAAATGAGTTGAAACACTTGTCGTGCTGAGGGTGGGCTTCTTCCCCCTTAGGCCCCACCTACTTCACACCTCTTACTATACCCTGTGTTTAGCTCCTGTCAATCAGATTTATCAGGGCATATAATTAAGAGTTGGGGGAAGGGGAGGGACGGGGGGCGAAAATTTGCAGCAATTAAAGACAGCACAGAATTACACCACCACTATGTTTTAAATTTTCAACAGCCCAAAAACAATTATAAGTAAAGACAACAAAGAAAGAAAGTATAGTGTCACTACAAGCCCACAATCTAAGTTTAAAAGAAAAATACCAATTACCAGTTACTCTAAAGCACTGAATTGAATATGTTTCCTTCCTTCTCCTTCTGGCTTCTTCTGAATGCTAACCTTTTTTGTCCCATACCATACTGACCACTTCTTCTGAGAATCACAGCTGTCTCATTCTCCTCCTGCTTTTGCTTACGTGTCTAACACAGAGGATTGTTGCCTTCTCCTACCCTCCTTTTATATTTGTTCACTGTTCCTCTCACCCCCAAGTCCTCCACCCCTGTCAGAACATCCCTGAGGCATTCCCCCATCTTTTTAAAATCATCTCTATTTAAGTCCAGGACCCTCACCTTTGTGTGGTTAAATCCTGCTGTGGTACTTACACAGAATCACACTGTACTCGGATCACTGGTCACCATGTGGCCCCCACTATGACATCTGTGACACTGTTCCAGAGTACTAAAGGAAAGCATACTGACCATTTGTAGAGAAAGTGAGAAACCAAACTCTGATTTCAATTCTAGAAATTCATAGTTTATTCTTGAGCCATTATAGAAATAAAAAAACAGACTTGTGAACAGCAGTGCAGTCACACTGCCGCTGCTAAAGTTTCACCCTGAACTCAGGGTGTCTTCAGAGCTGATTGCAATATACTGTACTCCAGGTGACCCTTTTATACTATTAATCATTCATGCAAATTCGAGATACACCAAACATTTTACTTCATTTATCACAATGTTTTTTTTAAGGCAAACCCCTCACATATTATGGCACTACTTCTTACAAAAAACATTTTATCCACCACCAAGTGAAAAATCATTGAAAATAGTTTTAGAATGAATTCTTCTAGATTTCCATTTCCCATGACCTTTTATCTTCATGGATGACCTACAATGAGGAAAAACACCAAGATGTATGATAAACAGTGTGTAGCTGTTTAACCGCCTCTTATATACATTGCTTCATATAACAAAAAGCACCAGCCTCCTTAGTACTAGGCATGAAATATTTACATTAACATTGTCACCAAACTGATGTTAATGTTAATGTTAGAATTTTGCCCTCTAAGGGTATTTTGAGAATCCCGCATTAGGGGATATGGCAGCCTATGTCTGCCACAGACCGCCCCTTAGCAGTGTGCTGCTGCCAATTTAGTGGTGCACGGGTGGTGCAAGCCCTGTTTGGGGCAGGCAGACTGCGGTAGATACAGGCTGTCATTGAGAATCACCCCGGCACATCTTTTGGTGCAAGGGCACTCTGCTCCATTCTTTGTGGCCAAGACACTTGTGCCATGCCAGGAGCATTGAGAATAAAGCCTAGAGAGTCTTAGAAATAATCTTAGAAAATTGTATGCCTTACTTGCAATTTTCCAACAAGAATGTTGGTATAGATTTTTTAATTCAAATGTCTTGACTGACAACACTTATGACATAATCTGTGGTGCACCATTTTCGTGTTCTGTGGCTGCAGTACCTTGACTTTGTAATACAAAGTTTATTTTTAATGGAATGACTGTTGATTTACTTATTTAATAGTGACAGCAACAAATACCCAATAGCTGAGGTTAGCTAATGTCAGTTAATTATTGTCATACTTCATGATGATGAGGATATAACAGAGCACCTAAAGGTAGCAGTTATTGTTTTTTTTTTTTTCACTTAGGAACTGTAATGCAGCTGCTGTAGGAAACCTTTTAACACATCGGTGGGTGGGTGTCCTTGTTAGCACCTGTAGGTTGCTGGCTTTAGAAAACAGAAGAAACCATTGATAAATCTAGCTATAGTCATCTCAAAGTCACAGATGATCATTTCTCCCCCTTATAGTGAACAATTGTATTTCTTTTTGTCCCCAGTTTCTTGACATGTATTTCATTATAGTCTTCATTATTGGCAGCACAATTAAAAAAAAACAGGGTCTGAGGCCTAAAAAGTTCAAAAAAAAAGAGAACCCTAGAATTTTTCAGAAGTTCTGGACTAGAGCCAGAACCCAGAACAATAAAGGGTAATGAAACCTTAGTGCACATACAGTACATGAACACTACAATTGCAGAAGAGATTATGAATACAAGAAAAAGAAAAAATGTAAAAAGTGTACAAATTAAATGGGTTATGTTGGCAGTAATGATGAGAGCTAAGGGAATATTCCATCAAAGTAGGCAAGGCATTTGTAGCACAATCATAATGGTATTAAATTCAAATTACAGGTACACCAAATTTAAACTATACAATAAAGTATGAGGAAAAATAGGAAAAATACAGTACATAAAATAGAGTGGCTGGGTGGATGGGGCATGGAACATTATACTGTAGAATGAATAGGAAAAACATAACCACAGCTGCATGCTTTTATGAAATGTGTCAGTAACAGTAGTATGAGACTGTGCAGGAAGAAAGATGGGTTTGGAGAAGGAGGCTGTTCCACAGTGCCAGAAGGTGCATGCTTTTGTAGTCTAACATTAACGGTAGCATGAGACTGTGCAGGAAGAAAGATGGGTTTGGAGAAGGAGGCTGTTCCACAGTGCCAGAAGGTGCATGCTTTTATAAAGTACATCAGTAACAATAGTATGTGAGTGTGCAGGAAGAGAGAAAGATCTGAAGAAGGAGGCTGTTCCACGGTGTTGGAAGGTGCATGCTTTTGTGAAGTGTGTCAGTAACAGTAGTATGAAAGTGTGTGGGAATAAAGATGGATGTGAAGAAGGAGGCTGTTCGACAGTGTCTGAAGGTGCATGATTTTTAAAAATTTGTCAGTAACAGTAGTATGAAAGTGTGCAGGAAGAGAGATGGCTGTGGCAAAGGAAGCAGTTCCATAATGCCAGAGACTGCATGCTTTTATAAAGTGTGTCAGTAACAATAGTATGAGAGGGTTTATTTATTTATTTATTTATCAAGTCTAGGATTACAAATACCTTTGAGCCTTGGCTGTTTTACAAAGGTTCCACGTCAGAGAAATACAAATTATGGGGAACATCAAGACAGGCACTACAACAATGTGGACATTGCAAACAGAGTACAGATTAATACAGTTCAAGGGTAGAATTGTAACAAGGCAGCCAGCGGCATTTGTCAGAGAAAATAGACAACAGATAAGAAGTGCCAGAGTCATAGTGAGAGGGAACAGGGTAGGGGGGGAGAAGGAATGTAGGAAGGGTGGCGAGAAGGGTGAAAAGTGCAGCATTGGGTATACCAAGATGTGAGGGTAGAATCCAGTGAGGAGGGAGGGAGGGAGGGGGACAACTAGAGCAGAAAGGGAAGTGGAGAAACAAGATTAAGTTGCGCAGTCACAGGAGCTGTTGGTAGTGAGATAGTCCTGGAGCCTAGTTTTGAACATACCAATAGTTGGGGCACAGGAGATGGTTGGGCTGAGGCCATTGAACCAGAGCGGTGCTCGATAAGCAAAAGAGCATTGTCCCTGTGAAGTGTGACAGTGGGGGACTTTCAGTAGCTGTTGTGTGGATCTCCAAAGGCACCATTTGTTAATTTGGTGTTGTAACAGAGTTGAGGCCCCAGAACGTGCAAGGCCAAGGTAGATTTTTTTGACCATGGAGCAGGTGAGAAACTTTATGCGGTTTGATAGTTGGAGCCAGCCAGTCTGAGTGTACAGGTCACATGTGTGGGTGAGACGGTGAGCACCAGTGATGAGCCGACATGCTTTATTTAAGGCAGTTGAGAGGCATCTAAGGGTTGTGGTTGTGGCCGAGCCACAAATGATGAGACCATAGTCGATTACAGAGATCACAGAGCTCAGGACTGCAACCTTCAAAGTTTCTGGCGTGAGGTGTGATCTGTGTTTGTAGAGGAGACCAAGCCATGTATTAGCAGCGCTAGCTACATTATCTACATGAAGTCCATAGGAGAGATTAGGGTCAAGCTGTATCCCTAAGTATTTGAAGGACACCACCTAATCTAGAGTGTTCCCCTGGGTGGTGGAGATAGCCAAGTGGTGTAGCTTGTGTGGGTTATGAGAGCTGCAGAAGAGCATAGATTTGGTTTTCTTGTCATTGAGGACCAGTTTATGATCAAGAAACCATGTCTCTACAGAACTGAAACCAAGTTGAAGGTTGTGTTGATGAGTTGTAGCATCTTTGTGAGTGGAGAATACAACAGCATCATCGGCATGTAGTATGATCTGCTCAAAGCAGTGGTAAGGGAGGGAGTTTAAGAAAAGGCTAAAAAGGAGGGGTCCCAGTATAGATCCCAGTGGAATACCTGAGCGAACAGGCAGGGTGTTAGAAAGAGCATCCGCAATTTTTACTCTCTGTGACCGGTTTTCTAAGTAGCTTTTAAACCTGAGAGAAGAGTCAGGTGATAGCCCGGCATTCAGTAGTTGGTGTATTAGTAGTCCATGGTGTACTGTATTGAAGGCCTTGGAGAGGTCAACAAAAATGTCCCATGTGAGAAGGCCGTTGTCAAGGGATTTGTGCAAAGCTCCTGTGAACTCAAGAAGGGCTGTGGTGGTGCTGTGACCTTTCCGGAAGCCGTGTTGTTGTGGACAAGGTATATTGTATTTATCCAAGTGGTCGGTAAGTTGATCAGCCATGATGCTCTCAAGTGCCTTAGAGAGTGGGGGCAGTATGGAGATAGGGCGATAATTTGAGTGAATCATCTTTTCCCCACTTTTATGGACGGGTGTCACGGTGGCTGTTTTCCATAGGTCCGAAATTTTCTACTGCTGAGAGACAGGTTTAGGATTTTTGTTAATGAATGAATTACCTCATCGAGGGTGAGCAACAGAAGCTTAAGGTCCAGGGGGTCACTACTAGATCTAGATTTAGAGATAGCTGCAGTAATATAGTGGCGAGCTTCATTCAGCCTTACCTTCCTGAAGTAGAAGAGGGGATGGTTAGATTGAGGGGCTGAGGTATTTGGGGAGTAGGTCCTGTTTTCGAAAAAGTCATGGGGTAGAACAGCACTAAGGTCTGAAAAAGCCGTGTTAAAGATGTTTGTGATCACCTTAGAGTCAAGGGTTGAGGATCCATCAACCATTAACATGGCCAGAGAGGTTTTTGGCTGCTTCCCTGTGACATCCTTGATATTGTCCCAGAAAGCACAACCATTTCCCCATGTATTGGTGAGAGCGTCTTTGTAATAGGTGGATTTCATTAGCCATATGGCTTTTGTGCAGGCATTTCATGCTTGTTTGTAATTTTGGATGTCCAGTTGTTTGCCAGTGGCCCTGGCAACTGCCCAGAGGTGATCCCTTATTTTCAGCTGTGAGAGAAGAGCCGCAGTGACCCATGGGTTAGAGAGAGATTTTGTTTTGCGCCTTTTAGCTGGGACAAAGAGGCTGCAGGCTTTGTTGAAAATTGAGATGAAGTGATCAAGAGCTGAGTTAACATCTGTTGCTTCATAGATGGGTAGCCGGTCTTGCAGAAGCAGGTGTTGTTTGAGATGTGGAAGTTTTCCACGAGGAAGGACTCTGCTAGCGATAATTTTGGGAGGGGGCTTAAGGAATTTGTTAGACCATGCACACATGACTGGGGAGTGGTCACTGAGTGAGTCTTGGAGAATGGTAGTATGAGAATTCCTTGTGGGGTGAGTGGTGAGGACCCAATCCAAGATGGTACTGGTGTCAGTCTTGTAGTTAATCCTAGTAGGGGAGTTTACCATTTGCGTGAGGTTAGCAGCTGAGATGGAGTCTTTATAGGCACTGGCACTGGATGCTAGCCAGTTTATGTTGAAATCCCCTAGTAGAATAAGTTCAGCTTTGGGAGGATGAGAGTTGATAAAGTTTAGGACGTCGTTGAATCCATGTTTAGGGTCCCTGGGCGGGATGTATACAGAGACAATAGTCAGTGCTTTATGGTTGGGACATAGGACGATTTTTATTGGCAGAATCTGGGCTGAGGCAGAAAGTGATGGAGTTGCTACAGGATGCCAAGACAGGGAGTCTTTGATATAGATTGTGCAACCACAACCTTTTTTGGATATCCGGTCCAGCCTGTGGACATTATAGCCCTGTATTGTTACTGCTGAGTCAGGAACTTTAGGTGTCAGCCAAGTTTCCACCACTGCAAGGATGTCAGGGTTGTGTTGGCATATGAAGGCTTGGAGTGCATCCAGCTTTGGTAGTAGGCTGCAGATATTAATGGTTGCAAGGATAAGGGCACCTGGAATTTGTGTGTGGCCTGAGCTTCAGGGCGGATTGGGATGGACGCTGCCTGAGATAAGAAGGAGGAGGAGAAGGAGTTTAAGGAGCAGAGTCGCAGCTCTTTGAGAGATAGTTTTGATTGTTGTTTCCTGGAGTAGAGTTGCAAGGTTCCAGGCGGTGTCCCATATGGACTGCGGAAGGTGGTACAGTGTAGAGAGGTGGCCACACTTGTTGAGAGTAGTGGTTGGGTTAAGTAACCAGGAATATCCAAACAGTGCACCAAGCACAAGACTCAAGTGGAAGTGGAGAGTTCCCTTGAGTAGCAGTGGAAACCAGAGTAGAGGGTGGCGGAGTGGGGTGGGGTGGGGTGGCTAGGACCAGGAGAGAGAAGAGGGGCCAGTGCAAGGAGGAGGAGGAGGTGAGAGAAAGGCAGAGAGCCCACATGGCTTACGTACTAGATAAAGAGATAGAGATATAGCCCTCTAGTGGTGAGAAAATATAATCTGCTAATGGAAAAGTCAACAGCTCTAAATTTACTTCTACTATCAACTCAGAACTTAAAATGACTGTAAGGATTAAACAAATTATTAAACCCTAGCACATAAATTCAACTAGAGACACAGAGGGAGATACAGTAGTTAGAGGTGTGTTCAGCAGGAGATAGTGTGGGCCACTTGGAAATCAGCTTCCACTGGTACCAAATCCAAAGTCAGGGCTAGTACCTTGCAGTACAGAGGATTTCTGAAAAACTGTTTAGAGTTCCAGAAATTGAGGTCCGTGGCCTGGTCAAGGCACGTTGGATCCCTGTAGTAAAGTAGAAAAACAGGATTTTTAAAGGCTGGAGAAGTAGGCTGGTCACATTAGAACAAAGAGAATAAATATAAGTGGGCAGGTTCAGAGAGCAAAGCAAATGGTGTGGGGGAGGAGGAGAGAGTGTGCATGAAGCGAGATGGATGTGGCGAAGGAGGCTGTTCCACAGTGCTGGAAGGTGCATGCTTTTGTGAAGTGTGTCAGTAACAATAGTATGAGAGTGTGCACGAAGAGGGATGGATGTGGTGAAGGAGGCTGTTCCACAGTGTTGGAAGGTGCATGCTTTTGTGAAGTGTGTCAGTAACAATAGTATGAGAGTGTGCATGAAGAGGGATGGATGTGGTGAAGGAGGCTGTTCCACAGGGCCGAAAGGTGCCTGCTTTTGTGAAGTGTTTCAGTAACAGTAGTATGAGAGTTTGTAGGAAGTGAGATGGATGTGGCGAAGGAGGCTGTTCCACAGTGCCGGAGACTGCATGCTTTTATAAAGTATGTTAGTAACAATAGTATGAGAGTGTGCTGGAAGACAGATGGCTGTGGAGAAGGAGGCTGTTCCACAGTGCTGGAAGGTGCATGCTTTTGTCAAGTGTGTCACTATCAGTAGTATGAAAGTGTGCAGGAAGACAGATGGATGTTGAGTAGGAGGCTGTTCTACAGTGCTGGAAGATGCATGGTTTTGCAAAATGTGCCAGTCACCGTAATATGATAGTTTGCCGGAAGAGAGATGAATGCAGAAAAGAAGATTGTTCCACAGTGCTACCTAGAGGCCAGTGGGGCACAGGACCCAAGGCAGCATGGGTTCACAGCGGGAAGGTCATGTCAGATGAATCTAATTGATTTCTTTGACTGGGTGACTAAAGTCGTAGACCAGTGAGGGGCTGTGGACATGGCCTACCTAGACTTCAGCAAGGCATTTGACACAGTCCCACCCAAAAGATTAGTAGTCAAATGAAACAGCCTTGGAGTGGGTTCCAGGGTGGTAGCCTGGGTAAAACATTGACTGGACAACAGGACACAGAAGGTAATTGTAAATGGAGTTCATTCTGAAGAAAGAGGGGTTACTAGTGGGGTACCGCAGGGTTCAGTACTGTGTTCAGTCCTTTTTAATGTCTTTATAAGTGACATTGCAGAGGGACATGAAGGAAAAGTATGCCTCTTTGTAGATGACACAAAGATCTGCAACAGGGTTGATACACAAGGAGGCATGGAAAGGATGAGAAGGGACTTGACAAGCTTGGAGTAATGGTCAGAAGTATGGCAGCTAGGATTCAATGCAAAGAAGTGCAAAGTATTGCACCTGGGAAACAAAAACCCTGGGGAAGATTACACAGTGGGGTGGGGAGGTAGTAACAACAACAAAAATGGAAAGGGACCTGGGGGTTATCTTATCAGATGACCTTAAGGTTGGTAAGCAATGTGAGAAGGCGGTAGGGAGGGCTGAGGGGATACTGGGATGAATAGGGAGAGGCATCAACAGCAGAAAACAGGAAGTTGTTATCCCCCTGTACAGACAGTTGATGAGACCCCATCTGGAGTACTGTGTCCAGTTCTGGAGACCCAATCTCCGCAAGGACATAGACAGGATGGAGGCAGTTCAGAGGAGGGCAACTAAAATGGTGCAGGGTCTGGTCTGCAAGAGAAGCCATATGAGGAGAGGCTAAAGGAGCTTAATATGTATACACTTGAGGAAAGGAGGGAGAGGGGGGACATGATAGAAACATTTAAGTACCTCAGTGGAACCAACAAAGTCCAAGAGGGTAGCATCTTTCAGAAAAAGAGATGTGCAAGAACAAGGGGACACAATTTGAAGATGAAGGGGGGATGGCGCAGGGGCAATGTGAGGAAGTATTTTTTCACAGAGATGGTGGTGGACGCATGGAACAGCCTTCCTGAGGAGGTCGTGGGGTCTAAACCTGTGGGAGAATTCAAGAATGCATGGGACAGACATAAGGCGATTTTTGTGGGGGGTAGGAAGAAAGAGGCTGTTGGTTAAATAGGATCTGCAGCTTATCCTCTAGGTTGGGAAATGGGCAGACTAGGTGGGCCAAGCGGTCCTTATCTGCCATCAAAGTCTATGTTTCTATGTAGGTTGAGTTTTTTTTGAGTATGTAACAAGAGTGGTGGTCAACAGTCAGGCAATTGATGGGCTGTATCTAGATTTCATAAGGCATCTGACTTAGTACCCCATAAAAGACTTATTAAGACATTGAGGGATCTGGGGGTTGGGGTAAAGATATTAAAATGGGTAGAAAATTGTCTAGAAGGAAGGACGCAAAGATTGGTAGTAAATGAAGGGAATGTTCAGAGGTTAAGGAGATCACAAGCAAGTTCCACAGGGGTCAGTACTTGAAACAGTACTGTTTAATTTGTTCACCTGCAGCATAGAGGAATGAATGAAGGGGAAAAATGTGCCTCATTGCGTATGATACTAAACTTTGTGGAAGGGTAGACTCTGAGGAGAGGGTCAGAGGCACAATGAGAAATCTAGAAAACTTGGAAGGTTGGTCCAAAGTATGACAATTAAAGTACAGTGCCAAGAAATGTAAACTTAAGAACATGGGCAAGAGAAACCCTAAGAAGAGTTATTGGTTGGGGGCAAACAATTGGCCTGACTACCAAAGAATGGGATTTGGGAGTCATCATTAGCAATAGCCTCAGGTTAACAACAAAACTCAGACACTTGAGGAGGGTAAACAAGATACAGTTTAGGAAGGGGTTCTCCAGCAGAAGAAGCGAGGCACAGTTGCCCACCTGTGGGTCGCTGATGTGGTCACACCCGGGGAAATGTGCCCAGTTTTGGAGCCCATAAGGACCACATCATATCTTTCCAAAGTTGTGCTACAAAAAATACACTGAGTCAGCAGGTAAAGCACATGAGAACAGTCCGGCATCCAGAAGAGAGTGAGAGAGAGGAAGGGAGAGACAGAGAGGGTGCTTTTAATTATCTCTGGAAAGAACTGGGGAGAGTGTCACAACCTGTTTAACCCTTGCTGTGCCATGAACTGATATATCAGCCCAAAATTCCTATACGTTCTAATTCTTTTGACAGTGTATGGGTTAAGCACAGTGATGGAGCTGCAACTAGGGGACATGAATGAAAACTAAGGCAAGGAATGGGAAGGAGAGTGGGGGACAGCAAAGGTGATATGCCAACTGGCATACGGCAAGGCAAGACCAAAGTGGAAGGTAGGTGTCAGCATGACTCAATTGGTAGCACATCGACTTCTGGGCCACAAAATTGTGGGTTTTAGTCTCATACTGGGATTGGGTTCATATCATAAATGCTGGCATCTGAGTGCATTAAGAATGCTGTACTCTCAGGTGTGCTGTTCTTTGAATGAGATGTTAAACTGAAGTCCTGTCTGTCTGTTTTGGTGGTTGTTCAGGTGGACATGAGAGATCCCTTGGCATGTCTCAAAAAGAGAAAGGGAGTTTCCCTGGTGTCTGGTCAAATTTCTCCCATTTACTAATATACCACCAACAACTTAATCTGGTTAAATTCTAGTTTACCTACACCTGTATCCCTCACCCCATCCCATGGGAAAAGGTTGAAAATAGGCAGGATTGTCTAGCCTACCTTTCCCAGACAATGAAGACTAACTAACTAAATAAGGTATGACTTGAGTGGGCAAATGGGCAGATGTGATTGACCATGTCTTTCTCTTCTGACATATTTCTACATTTCTAATATCATTTAAGGGAAACTGGGAAGCTATATGATGGTGCTTGAGATATTTTAACAAATATTATATCAGATACTTTAGGAAACAGGAGTTTCCAGCCACGGTTTGAAGTCCACAGCTTCTAAAACAGGCATGGGGATCTGAAGATTAGAAATGATTGATGGGTAGCCATTAATCAGCCTGTGGGCGGGGGCTTAGATTGTGATACCTTGTTGCAATGCACTGGCCAAGACTGACTCAGATACCAGCAGGTGTATCGCTCTCTGTTTTGTAAGAGAAAGCTGGGCAGCAACTCGGTGAAATAATGAATAGAACTGTGAAATAATGAATGAAATCATGAATGATGATGCACAAGCTAATGCTGCTGCAATGCTGCTACAATCGCATAAGAAGGAAGATATAAGCAATACTACGTATGCTAGGACACCGTACACTGGTTAAACCCTCTATTAGAATATATTATACATTTAGAAACCTAGAAATGCCATAGGTAAGGACATAAAAAGCCTAGAAGGCTATGAAGTGTGTGCTGAAGCTCTACAATGTATTACTACCTGAGAAACCACTTAAAAGTGTCACATTGTGTTTTGAATCCAGCTATACATGGCCTGAAGTTTCCAATAACAGTCTAACCTTTTGGCTGAAAGCACTAGTGCTATTCTTTCAAACATCTTTCTAAAATGAGAACTGAAGACAATTAAAAGCTTGTTCCTGGAACGTAATCGGGCATACCGTGGTGCTCTCCCTCACAGAAGAATGAGGAAGTCTAACCTTACTATTTCTACATGCCAAGTTCCCTGCAATAGTTTTATGTCATCCTTGAGCAGAATGTCTAAGCTAATATTTAGAAAATGTAAAAAATATTCTGCTTACAGTGCACAGTCATTATGAAAAATGGTTGTCACTTTAAGTGCTGCAGAAAAATAGAAGTTTTCAAAGGTGTCATTTTTAACCATTTGGATTAGTATCATCTTTGTACTACAAATCATCAGCACTGATTCAGCCACCACATGTACGTTCTGCTCTGTCTTTATAAGCGGTGCCTTCTATTACTTGAATGACTGAGTTTTGAATTTATTGTATATATAGAACTTACTGATTAGTTTTGATGGAATGCATTCTGCAAAGTAAAAAGTGCAATTTAACAATTTTGACCACCAAGCTGCAAGTAAATTTCTGATTACATATAAAATTTTGACATATCAGATTTATTTTCAGTTTGTATGTCATCAGTGAATTATTTCCTCAATTTACTTGTCATAATGACATACTTTAACCAATGGGTGAGCAGCTCACACAGTGCTTAATGATATCACAATGGCTCCATGCTTCTCTAAACAGCTGAATTAAAATAGAAAAAGTTAAGTTTTCATGTAAAGCGCTACTTTAAAAGATATTACTTTTAAACATGTGTAGTATAAATTATAATTATTATTATTTTTTTATAATTCCTGACCAAGAAAAGCACGTTGATATGTGACAGCTAGTTTCCAAGTGTGACCTGGTGGTTGGGTTACAAGGACCTCTTTTACTGATGGGGGGGGGGCAGTGTTGGTCAAAACACCAAGGAAAATCCCCATCTTCACATATTTTTATTTGCCTGCCTGAAATTCTGGTTGTGGCAGGCAAGATGTCAGTTGGTATTGCAGCAGCAGAGGATGTTGTACCTCTCCTTTTATAAGATATGTGAGGCAACCTATAATGATATTTATGAAGCTGATGTGAAATCGTATCCCAGAACACAAGTGGTGTTATGGTGGAAGGATTTTCCATTTTTTAGAAATGAGTGATTTTCTAGCTGGTTGGGACTACTTGTGGTTACTATAAATCCTTCTTGTGTTTTGTGATGTATATAGGCTTGCCAGGATTCGATAAATATTGGTAAAATGCGATTAACATCGATATTAAAAAAATCCTGAAATCGAAAAAAATAAAAAATCAACATCAATATTGATCTACTTTTGACTGCGCCCCAGTGCTGCCCCTCATGTTGGGGACTCTGCCCCTCTGCTGCCGCTCATGTCAGGGACTCTGCTTCACTGCTGCCCCTCATGTCAGGGACTCTGCCCCACCGTTGCTGCTCATGTCGGGGACCCTGCCCCTCTGCTGCCCCTCATGACAGGGGACTGTGCCCCACTGCTGCCGCTCATGTCGGGGACTCTGCTCTACTGCTGCCACTTGTATCAGGGACTCTGCCCTGCTGCTGATATAGTTAAACAGAACTGTATGGGAGAAATGCAGCCTCACCCCCTTCTTCTCCCCAGTGACTCAATTCAGCTGTCACAAAACAAAAACACTCAGAACAACAGAGCTTAGCTCAACATTTTAAAACTGTCAGTCATTGAGAAGCACTCTGTAAGAATGAACAGTTTTTTATTTATTTATTTTGCTTTTGTTGACCCGGTAAGTGCACTAGACAAATCCTGCCTATTTTCAGGCATGACCCGGGGGAGGGGGATACAGATGAATGCCAACTGACCTTGAACCAGATTAAAGCTGTTGGTGGTATTTTTAGTGAATGAGGGAAATTTGGCCAGAACACTGGGGAAATTCCCCTACTCTTTTCGATAAGTGCCATGGGATCTTTAACATCCACCTGAACTACCACCAATCCAGGCAGATGGGACCTCGGTTTAACGTCTCATCCGAAAGACAGCACCTCAGAAGTGCAGCACCCCTCTCATGCTGCACTACAGTGTCAGTACTGGGACATTAACCCAAGTGCCAGTTGGTGAGTAGGCTCTCGAGTCTGAGCGAAAAACAGGTGGGCAGTGGAAGAAGTAGGGGCTGGCAGGTAGGAAAAAAACTATCTAAATGTTTGAATTTTAGGGGGGCTTTCCCATCTAAACAATCATCATTCTGGCTTGCAATCAGCATTTGTACAGCTCAGTGAGAATATTCTGAGGCCTCACTTTTTTTTCCAGTGATTCCTTGTTTCAAACAAGTTGTTTGGCATAATATTTTCACAAGCGGTGCGACTGTCGGGAGAGACTCGGGTTGCAGTCTGTGGACTGTGTATCTTTAACTTCATCATAAACTGTAATAATGCAGTGGATTTGATATGGTTAAATAGTCAGAATTTCTCATATCTGTAAACGATTGCATCGATAAAAACTGGGACAAATGCTTAAAAATAGATATTTTTGGTCAAAAATCAAAAACAAAATCGAATCCTGGCAAGCCTAGATGTATATTATATTGTTCTGATTTGGTTTTGTGTCCTTTTATTGTCCTGTTTAATACAAAAAAACTCCCCTACTTTATAACAATAAGTGCCATGGGGTCTTTAAATTCCACCTGGACAGTCAACAGAGATGGGCAAATGCATACATGATTAACTACAGTTGGTTAATTAAGCAATAAGGCACAACAGAGCATGTGTTGTTGTGTACCAACTTCATGCCTACAGTGGGCTAAAGCATGGGGTTGCAAATTGAGTGCATTCAACATCCGAGAACTGACATTATAACTCTCATCCCTGGAGTGTCTTATTACTATTATACAATGGTTTATTTGTTAAACAAACATAATGGTTTAAAAGTAAGTAAGTAAGGGACACTGTCAGCTTTGCTGGTCAATTTTATAATGTAAGGCTGCAGTGTGCCTCCTGGCACACACCTATAACTGATTGTCCCTAGTATGCCCTTATGCACTTGAAACTTAAAGAACTGTCTTACTTTTGCATTTTTTTTACTTAGAAGTTGGTCGCTCAACCCGACTTAAACTCACCAGCACACCGGAAGCATTATCAGCGAGACTGTCGGCTGCTGTCAGTGTGACATTTGGAGATGCGAGGTGGAAAAATAGATTAATCCAGTAGATCTGCCTTAGTGAACACTTGCTGGTTCATACCACCAAAAAATGAGCACTGAGAAGGGAACAAATAACTTTTTAAAACCGGGACCGAAATCCTGCACATGCGTTACAGTGGCATACTCCTGCACATGCACAGGATCTTTACTCATGCCGCTCTTGTGTATGAGCAGGATTTCGGTCCTGGTTTTTAAAAGTTATTTGCTCCCTTCTCAGTGCTTGTTTTTTGGCAGTATGAAGCAGCAAGTGTTCACTAAAGGCAGATCTACTGGATTAATCTATTTTTCCACCCAGCATCTCCAAATGTCAACCGGACTGCGCCAGTAGCCGCACGGTCCGTCACGAGATAATGCTCCGTGTGCAGAAGAGTTTAACAGTCCGTCCAAGAACCACCTTCTAATGTAAAATAAGCAAAAGCAAAATATTTTTAAGTCTCACATGCCTAAGGGCATGCTAGAGACAATCAGTTGTATGTGTGTGTGCCAGGAAGCACACTGCAGCCATAGATAAAAAAAAATTGACCAGCAAAGCTGATAGTGTCCCTTTAAGTTATATTTTTATTTCATTTATTTTTTGGTCAGAGTAGGTATATTGAATGAAAAAGAAATTCAGTTATTGGTTTGCCCAGTGGGTGGTACTGTCGCTTGTGTCAGTGCTTGCTCGGTTCTCTGCTTTCACCCCCCCTCCCCCCACACACACACACACACACACACACACACACACACTCTCTCTCTCTGTCACTATCAGGAAATGCCTTGTTTTGTGTGTTGCAGTCCCCACCCAGTGTAACACTTTGTTTTTTTAAAAAAAATTAAGTTACTGCTGCTGTTACTGAGTGCAGCGCTGATGTAATAATATCCATGCGCTATGAGGATTGTGTTGCCAGCATAAGGGGGATGGAGAAGCCGCTCAGGAAAATAACTTTAATTTAGAGTCAGAACAAGAAGTTTGTGGACTCCTGCCTGTGAGGGGAAACCAGAAGCAGCAATCAGTAAGAGGAGTATGATGTGCTTTAAAAAGCAAGTGCACGCACACCAGTGTTTGTGAACATGATTCAGTTTGGGGAACTTAGGGTTTTGGTGAGTTGAAGCCATGACAAATTCCGTTGTTAAAAAAATTTGTGGCGGGTGGAGGAGTGAAGGGGCTAACAAAGGGATGTAAATGTCTGATGGCTTTGGTGCTTAGAAATGTTGCTTCTGGTGGGGAAATGTGAAGCTGTGATGGCTTGAGATGGATTTAGAAAGGAGATTTCTATTCTTATTATGCAGTCACTTTTCTGTCTTTCCTAGATACAGTGGTGCCAGCCAGGATGCAATGCAGGAATACTGCAGTATTTCATAAAATGCTGCAGTATACTACAGGGAACAATGAAATTTAATGGCAGTTAAACCCTTTTATCATGCAATATTTTGTGACATGTCCCTTACTGCAGGTTATTGCATTGCATCAAGGCTGGATCCATTGTACAGTGATGTTATTGCCCAATAACATCACTATCTCTAGGGCAGTCTGACCAATCAGGACACTAGAATTATTTATGCAATTTATAAACATACCACATGAAGGATGGACAACAGGGCTAAATAAAAGTGGTTATTCAGCACCATTGTTCTCCAAAGTGAATAACGTGCTCTTCTCCCTATAGCACTAGTTTTCTTTATAAACTATAAACATTATAGTGATATTGCAACTTTTCTAAGTGCCATGGTATAAACAGGACATTCTGTAGGACTTCCAGAGACATGCTTTGTAATCACATTAGAATGATGGCAGTAATGCCAGCCTTGCCCTCGTCGCTGCACCACTAATTTGTGGGCAACATTATAAGCAACATTCTATATTTTAGAGTGAAGAAAAAGCATGTTTCGAATATGATGGGATTCATGGGGCACAAGAAAATGCCTTTAGCCACCTGGGAACAGCAGGGATAAAACCTAATAACACTGTGGAGTGTCAAACTGAACTTATAAAATAGTCTTGTCCTAAAACTTTAAGCGAGAAATGAACACTTTAAAATATGTTAGTGTGACTCCATGACGCCGCGTGATGGGGGAGCACTCTAGCACACTTTTAACCTTGGTTCACACTTGGAGCCCAGGATGTTGGGAGTGGATGCCAGTAGGGAAGGTTCAGAGCATCCCTTGGATGCTCTTTTCCTTGGGGGAAGGGGCACTTGAAGCATCACTCTGACGGCAGCTCCTAATGGTGGTATGGTGGAGGGGCACCCTTTCCAGGCCTGCCACAACATGAGTGAGTCAGCAGATGGGTCAACATAATGATTACCTCTTCCTTATTGTCCTCTGACTCCTCCTCCTCTTGCTCCTCATTATTTGTGATCTCTTTATGCCTGCCACCCACAACCTCACTGATTTCATCCTATGACAGCTCTGTTTCATTATCCACAAGGTGACACCACTGCTGAAACTTGAGTGTCATTCCTACAAGAGCAGTCATTGTTTCACCCTCAGCTGACATAATGTCTGCAACATCAGTGTCACTTTCTAGAGTGATTTAAAAATACAGCCTTTTTAAAACAACCCAGGATTGTTTGTGCAGTCACTGACTCACAAGACTGTTTTAGTAGGTGACCAGCATCCAACAGCAAGATGCATTTGCTACATTGAGTGGCATGGCAGTGAGCTCTTTGAATATGAGCCCAGTTCTTCTAGGGCCTGCTTCCTCATTGCCTTTACATACTACTGCTTCTTAGAATACACGATCTCCTGATCAAGGTGTTGAATGATGTTGCATGTTGTGTTTGGTGGGTGGAACATAAGGGAGATGTTTCTTTAACCAGTGATTGGAGTATCACCTGATAAATTGTCCAGAATAAGACTAATTTTCCTGTTTCTCAATTTTTTGGTCCTACACACTGGGTCCCAGTCCATGAAGATGTTAGCAGTCATCCAGGCAGACCTGTTAGCATGGTATGCTACTTGCAGTTGAGGCACTTCTTCAAAGCATTTGGGGACAGCTGACATTTCAACAATGAGCAGTTCATTTTTCTTGTTGCTGTCCATGTTACAGCAAGCTGAAATGGAGATGCATTCCTTCGCTTTTTTTTTTGGTCCAGCAAGTTCTCAGTTTTATAAGCTGGCCAGGTGGTGCAGAGAGTTGACGCACTTTGCAACTTACCTCTCCCATGCTGGTGACCACATTTGGGGAATGAGCTCAGGCCACTGGGGGCAAGTCTGGGAAGAGGACTGGGAGCAGGATCAAGCCTCCATCATTCAGCTCTTCTCTCCCAGATTTGGGAGGCTGGTCTTCCCAGCACTTGGCTGCCACCGAGTGGAGGCTCAGTGGTAGTGCTGCACAGATGGGGGCCAGGCACTAGGCAAAGGAGGGCGGAATGGGGCCACTGTTTCTGGCACACATGCACACCTCCATGCACATGCGCATCGGGTCAATATGTTGTGTGTGTATATATAATGCCACAAGGCAAAACTGTGCAACAGTATTAGCGCATGGAAGAACAGCGACAAGGTACACAATGCTGCATGACACAAACAGTGTGAAGCAGTAGCGGTGACCCTGTAGCTGTTTCCTGGAAAGCTCTGCTGCAAAAGGTAAGAACTCTGCTGGAAGGGGGTCCACCTAGCAGCTGCCATGGCTCAGGATGTAGAGCTATCAGCGCTGGAGGACAATGGAGTGGCTGTGGACTGGGGTTCTATTCCAGGTCCCAGATTAGGTTAGTCTATTTTTTTCTTTCTTCCCCCAGCCTGAGTTTCACCCTGTCCCTGAGTTGCCTCTCAGGAGAGGTAATTTTAATGGGGGTTCAGGTGCAGCCCACATAATGGGGGTGTGGTGGGCAGAGCTCTCCGCATAAACAAGTATTTTACTGTTTTCATTTCTAGTCGCTGTTTCAATGGGGATGGATCTCCTCTCTCTGACCCTGCTACAGGGAGGCAATCCATGGAGTGTCCTTGCCATTGGGGTCCTGGGGAGATGTTTTATGGTGGGCAGTGTGCCAGCTGGCAGAAGGGAGCCTCCCTTGTCATGGCCCTAGGGGGCCAAAACAGAATATAGAAATAAAAGTTCTCAGTTTTAAAGGCAAGTGTTTCATAATCAACACATCTAAAAAAACTCCCCTCTCATCACAGTTAAAAATGTTACGGGGTTCAAATGCAGCAAGGAATCATGGCAAACATCATCTACTCACTGCTTAGCACTTGTAGAGTTGGCACTGAGTTTTTCACAGTGAAGACAGCAAAAACGCAATGCTTCTTGGTTTTCACCTCTGGATCCAGCCCTCAGGTCACTCTAAAGCCTCAGCAAGTTGCTAAGCTTTTTGGGCAAGCAGTGGACCATAAATGATGGTATCTCTCCTGTGGGTGTTTTCAAACCACCTCCTCCACCTGGATCCTTGTCTTCTCTTGAGCTTGAGTAATTATACCAAATCTTGTTTAGTTTCAAATTCTTGATCAACTCTTTGCATACTTTGTGAACATAACAAACAGACCAAACAATGCAGCCAATCATGATGTAATAGTTTCTACTTGCTTCATTGAATCTTGAGTGGCTAGACTGTGTGGCAGTGTTCCCAAGTCCAGCCAAGATGCAGTGGGAGTTGATCAAGGAAAGTAAACACATTTATATGTGTTAACACTTTTATGTTTCACAGTTTGTTTTTCATCTGTAAAAAGAAAACAAAGAATCCAAATCAAACTGCCAGCTACATCAGCAATTTTTACAGAATGTGATCAAAGAACATTTTTTTCCTAAACTAGGGACAATTTGAGGCCCAAGGGGGTTGACAGCATCCCTTTAAATATGTATTATTTAAAGCTGTACTGTCTCCTCTTCACATGTCCCTGTACAGTCCTGTTTTCAGTGCCATGCCGCCATCTGCTGATGTCTGTTATCCCAGTAGGGTGCCTAGTTCTGTGGTTGTGTGGGACAATGCATGTGCGTGGGTTCCTGATCAGTACATCTGTTAATGGTGTAGGTGCATGTATACCTAGACATGGTGCCAGGACACTGATATATGGTGTGCAGTCATGTGCATTGATGACTGCTGTGTGGCATGTACTGTATGTGGAAACCAGCTCAATGGTGCTGAGGGTGGAGGTACTGGAATCCACACCTTGCACCACATCGGGGACTGCTACTCAAATGCAGTCTTGGGTCACCAGGGGTCAGCCAGGGCAGGAGAGGATGAAGGGTCCAGAGGACTGCTTTCCTGGGGATGGATATTTACAGTACCTGGTGTTTGCCTGGCCTCTAGAGTCCACCAGGGGTAAGGCACCTGGGACTGTCCAGAAAGGGGGTGGAGTGGTGGCTGCCAATGTTCCACATACAGAAGAGTGCATGGGAACATCTGTGTGGCAATGCATGCACACTCCACAGGCACAAAAAGTGGGACAATGATGTACTCCTAAGTAGCTACTGACATCCAGTTACCCAGTAGGCCCTGCACCCAGTGAATACTCTGGCCACATTGCTTTGCATGAAGGTAAGACCTGGTGGGAAATTGGCATGATGGGGTTGGAGTAGTTGGCATCCAGTGGGCTGCCTGGGGTCAGGGGGAGAAACAGCACTAATTGCAAGAAATGTACTGTATATGGAAGATTTGGCAAGTCAACGGTATCCACACAGCATGGCAGTCACAGCATAACACTGAAAGTTGTGCTAGAGCCATTAGTATACTGTTTTGTTGTATACTTCAGCCACACATGTAGCCCTGATATGGCACAGGCCACACTCTAGCCCTGCATGACTGAGTGACATCTGTTAATGGGTGAATGGCAAACTGTGGTTAGGGACTGACTACTCACAGAAAGCATTGACTGTCAGTCAGAAACACCACATTCAAACACTGCAGTTGTGTTACATGCCAATTTTATTCTTCAGTTCAGTCAGTAGCAATATGGAGACACACTCTGCCCCAAAATGCCAAATATGTTTGTGTCAAAAGTCAGGAGCTTTCTCAAGGCTTGATGTTACTTACTAAGAGTCCCACTTAAAAATAGTTCATTTAAAGACACACTACAATATTAAACTTTCAGATGTCATATATTATACAAAACAGAATCACCACTGTGTAAAAATACATCAAGTGGCAATAACCAACTGATTAACGCTATCACAATGCAGCATTTTGACCACAACAGGAACAAACAAAAAGAATAGTTATGATGGGGTGGTGAGGTGTGAGGGACAGCAGGAGTCTAGGATAAACAAAAGTAAAAATCTGGGTATGAAAAAAAAAAGATGACACTGTTTCTGTACTTAAATGCACACAGAACAAAAACTGATTTAAATATCTGGTTGCTAATAAATAATCCAGATAGCCAAAAGTTTTTTAAATAAATTATCCATTTTGATTTATGCATAACAATCGAGAAGCAAAAATTATACCCATGCTAATAGTATTCTATCATAAAAATTGTCCTAACTGAAACTAATAATTCAATCCTGGGGGGGTCCCATGCTTTCAAATTTGTTATCTTAGTTTACTACCTCATATATTCAAAGGAACTTTTTCCACTGTTTGAAACCAAAACTCATGTTCCTTCCCTATTTTCTCCATATGTTGTGCCAAGGAACTAACCCCATCTTTTTTCTTTATGCTACGTACATGCTCACTAATATGATACTTCAATTTTCTCTTGGTTTTCCCTACATATAACAAGCATTTGTCAATGCCAAACGTTCGCTTGCAGGTATTTGCAGTAGTGTTTGGCATGCTCAGACAGAAGAGCACATTGCAAAATCAGTGGGTAGAGGGGACAAAACCTTTTACAGGTACATAAGTGAAAAAAGAAAGACAAAGGAAGGGATAGTGAGACTGAAGGGGGAGGATGGGGGCCATGTGGAGGATGACAACAGTAAAGCTGACATACTGAACAGGTATTTCTGCTCAGTCTTTACTGAGGAAAAGGAGGGTAATGGGTCCGAAGGAGCACAAGGGTGAGAATGGTCAGAATGGGACACAAGTCCCTTTACACCCAGAAAGGGTCCTGTGAAGGAACTGGAAGTAATAAGAGTTGATAAAGCAATGGGGCCAGATGAGGTGCACCCAGGGTCCTTAAAGAACTAAGAGAGGTGGTGGCTGAACCTCTGGCTATCCTGTTTAGCTGATCACTGAAACAGGGAGGTACCCAAAGACTGGAGGACAGCAGATGTAGTCCCCTTATACAAAAGTGGGAACAAAGAGGAAGCAGGAACTACAGACCAGTCAGCCTCACCTCAGTAGTGGGGAAGATCATGGAAGCACTACTGAAGGAGAGATTGGTAGAACATCTGGTTGTCAATGGACTACAGGACCCAAGGCAGCATGGTTTCACCAGGGGAGGTCATATCAGACCAACCTCATTGAATTTTTGACTGGGTGACTAGGGGTGGATCAGGAGAGGCGGTGGACATGGCCTATCTGGACTTCAGCAAGGCCTTTGACACTGTGCCACATAGAAGACTATTACACAAACTGGGGAATATGGTTGTGGGCAGGACAGTAGTGTGGTGGGTAGGGAACTGGCTGGGTGGCAGGACACAGAGGGTGGTGTAAATGGCTGTCACTCCACAGAGGGAAGAGTGACCGTGGGTACCACAGGGATCAGTGCTGGGACCTGTCCTATTCAACATCTTCATCAGTGACATTGCAGGACCTAGAAGGCAGAATTTCACTGTTCGCTGATGACACAAAGCTCTGTAACAGAGTAGACACACCAGAGTGTAGACAGAATGAGAAGCGACCTGCAGAAACTTGAAGAATGGTCAGGGTTTGGCAGTTGAAAATTCAATGCAAAGAAGTGCAAGATAATGCATATAGGGCACAAAACCCTGGCACAATATATCAGTTGGGGGAGAGGATATAGCATGTACCAAGCAGGAAAGGGATCTTGAGGTTATCATCTCTGATGACCTCAAGGTGGAAACAGTGTGACAAGGCAGCAGGTAAGCAAATAGGATGCTGGGATGTATAGGCAGGGGCAACACCAGCAGGAAAAGGGAGGTCATAATTCGCTATACAAGACACTAGTGAGGCCCCACCTGGAGTACAGTGTACAGTTCTGGAGACCATACCTACGTAAGGGACATAGACAGGGTAGAGAAGGTTCAGAGGAGGGCAACAAAGATGGTGCATGGATTGCATCACAAGTCCTATGAAGACAGGTTGAAGGAATTGAACATGTACTCCTGGAGGAGAGGAGGGAGAGGGGATGATAGAGACATACAAGTATCTTACAGGGAGGAACAGGGTGCAGGAAAACACTAATTTTAAGCGAAAAAAAGTTCCAGGACAAGAGGGCATGGGATGAAGTTGGAGGAGGACGATTCAGAGGAAACATGAGAAAGAAATTCTTCACAGAATGGGTGGTGGACCAGTGGAACACCCTGCCAGAGGAAGTGGTGGGGGCTGAAACAATCACGGGATTTAAGAATGCATGGGATAGACATAAAGGAATTCTGGAGGTCAGGGGTAAGGGGCAACAGACTTCTAGGAAAACAAACTGAACTTACAAGCTCAAATGGGCAGACTGGGTGGGCCATAGGCCCTTATCTGCCGACACTGTCTATGTATCTATGTATCTATGTATGGTGCTTTACCCTAATTCCCTGTGCGATTGCTGGTATTTGCACAATAAATTGTCAGCATGACCTTTTTCTTACCCCCATTGTGTGCTACATAGGCGGAAACACGTTTTGGGCAGGATTTGAAAATGACAGCTGTACTGCTCATAAGGAAGTGTGGTAAAATGCCAATGTTGAAAATCTGGAGTGGAAATATTGAAAATTCGCAAACCTACGAGCGCGCGTGGGAACTGTGCAACGCACACTCGTAAAACAGTCATTTGTAGGAATTTTTTCACCAGATTTTCAATATTGCCATTTTAAAACCTCTGCTAATGAACAGTGTCACTGTGATTTTCTTATTGTGTCCCATACATTGATTTTGCACACCGACTGCGCCATTGTGCACTACATGGGGGAAGACGTTTTGGGCAGGATGTGAAAAATGACAGCTGTACTGCTCATAAGGAGGTGTGGTAAAATGGCAATGTTGAAAATCTGGAGTGAAAATATTGAAGTTTGCAACCTTACGAAAAAGTGAGAACTGCACAACGACGCTAGTAAAAACAGTTATTTGAAGGAATTTTTCACCAGATTTTCAACATAGCCATTTTAAGATCTCTGCTCATGAACAGTGACACTGTGATTTTCTTAATGTGTCCCATACACTGAGTTCGCACACCGACTGTGCCATTATGCGTCACACTGGTGAAACACATTTTGGGCAAGATGTGAAAATGACAGCTGCAGTGCTCATAAGAAGGTGTGGTAAAATGGCAATGTTGAAAATCTGGGTGAAAATATTGAAAATTTGCAAACTTACGAAGCGTCACGAAGGAACTACATAGCATGAGACTCATAAACAGTCATTTTAGGAATTTTTCCCCAAATTTTCAGCACAGCCTTTTAAGACCTGTGCTCATGATCAGTGTCACTGTGATTTTCTTAATGTGTTCCATACATTGATTTCGCACACCGACTGCGCCATTGTGCGCTACATGGGCGGAAACACATTTTGAGTGAGATGTGAAAAATGACAGCTTTACAACTCATAAGAAGGTGTGATAAAATGGCAATGTTGAAAATCTGGAGTGAAAATATTGAAAATTCGTGAGCTTACGAGCCTGCATAGGAACTGTGCAACACACGCTCGTAAAACAGTCATTTTTTTGGAATTTTTGCACCACATTTTCAACATGGGGTTTTTGGGACCCCTTCTCATGAATGATGTCACTGTCATGGTGTTATTCAAGGCCAAAGGGGATTTTGTGCAGTGACCGTCCAGTGCCTCGAGAAATCACCCTTTGGACCATATAACGCATGACGACATCATCATGAATCCTAACAACTATGTTGGTGGTGCAAAAATCAAAAATGATTGAGATATGCGTAAAGTTGAAACCCCTATGTAGCCCATTATACAGCTTCCGCATTTCCTCGGTTAGCGATTGGCTTTTAAGAGTGCAGACATGTTCCTGGTACAACGAAGATCGTCGTGTCGGAGTCCGGAGGTAAGTATGGGGTGGGGTGTGGGGAGGCTGGTGCGCAGTGGATGGGTGCGGGTTGTGGGGGCTGGGAGACTAGCATGGACTGTTTTATTTTACAGGTTTAAAAAAAAAAGATGACGGGATGTTTGCCATGCTGGGGTGGGCTCCCAGCATGGCAGAAGATGTGTGGGGGCCGAGGCCAACAGGGATTGGGCACCCCGTGTCGCAAACTACGTGAGGGGCCGAGGAGCCAACTAGGGAATGGGGCACCCGTCGGCAAAACAAACAATGTTTGCCATGCTGGGGTGGGCTCCTAGCATGGCAGCAGGATGGCTTAGGGGCCGTGGAGCTGACGGAGGATTGGGCACCCCGTCAGCAAAACAACAACATTTGCCATGCTGGGGTGGGCTCCAGCTTGGCAGGAAAGCTTTTGGGGCGGCATGACGATGCTGAGGGGAGCACATGACGGAGGGGACGGCAGCGGTGCTCAGTATGGCAGTGGTGTTTTCCTTTGAAGCAGAGGAACACCGCTGTCATACTGAACTTCTGCACCCATTGGTGCAGGACTGCCATGCCTGCTCAAGGGAGCAGTGCATTGGATGGGAGAGACACACCTCCAAGTGTGCTACTCTCCCAAAACATTCCTTGCACATGTGCGAAAGCAAACGTAAAAAGGCATTTCTTGCATAAAACCTAGAACAAAAACTACATCGATAGTAGTACACTTCATAAAATCCTTTATTGTATACTTATTCTCCAGTGTAGGATGTTGAAACTTCTACCCCTGTTTAACGTATCTACAGAATTATTATTACCACAGATGTGATTTGCACTGAGAGACTTTTATTTTGACCACTGTTATCTTGCCGTTACAAACTATGGACTAGCTAGTCCCGTAAATTCTCCCCTCTCCTATAAATAATTTTTGACACCTTTTTTATAACCATATTTAACCTCCTATCATATACCCAGAATGTGCCAGTTTGTGTGTATAATTGGCAAAATGTCCTGTGCTTGCGAAGGAAAAGTAGTTTATAAAATTAGGTGTATCACTGAATGGGGAAACATGATTTGTTCAATTCCTAGGGAGTCAGTAATTGTTTCCTGTCCTGTCCCTGTTCATTCACTCTTTCACTTTCCAGACAGTAATCATATTGTAAGCTTTCTGAAAAAACAATCTGTGAGGCTGTCTGCATATTCAGCATATTAACTGTCCTGACTACGATTTCTTTTCACCCTCATAAGTTGTCCTTATGGGAATATTACAAGTAATATGAGACAGATGACAACTACAGAAATGTAACCATTTCTGTTAGTTTCCATTTGATGGAGATCAATAACCAAATCTCTACGGTTTTAGTTATCACTAAATCAAGAAAACTGACAGAATCAAGATCTTTCTTCACTGTAAATTTGAAATTCCTGTTCGTTCCCTCCAAATATTGAACAATGACAATTCAGATACTGTATATCCCCCTTTTAAATAAACAGCAAGTAACCAATGAACTGTTCATAGAGCTCTAACTGATCACAAAAACAGATTTCGGTGCCTTGAAAAAACATATCTTTTTTTTTTAACCAATTATTTTACCAGGTGAGATGCACTAAGCTGAAAGCTTGTTTGCAGGTGCAACCTGGGAGCATGAGGAAGTTAAGTGGTGTGCTCAGGGTCACACAGTATGCACCTAGGGGGCTGTGGGATTCAAACCCAGGTCTCCAGATTTGTAGCTCAGAGCCTTAACCCACTGCACCACACTGCCTCCAGTATCCATATCTGTTCTCTCAATGGAGCAAGTATGCATTAGCATAATTGGGGGCTAGAGCCACCCCCAAAGCTGTCCCCTTGACCTGCAGATATATTTTAATCATGAACAGGAAATGGATACACTTCAGGACTTTTCCAGTCATAACCAATAGAAATTCAATAAATGCTGGTGAATAGTCAGTACCGCTATATAGCAATCCCCTTAGGGCTTCTAAGCCATCTTCTTGGGATGTTCATGAACAATGACTGGACATTCTTTTTGACCAGGTACTAGTCGTGTTATACATGAACATTCCCAAAATCTTTAATATATCCATAATACCCCTGATGTATGATCGTGCACCATTAGCCAAAGATTTAATATGGTTATCTACAAATTGGGCCAGTACCTCAGTTAATGAGCCAATACTAGCCACAGTAGGTCTAACTGATGGTTTTGTAAGATTTTTATGTATCTTTGGCAGTCCGTACATAGCCACATGAACAGGGGAATCATCCCTTAGAAAATTGTAAGTATCTTTGGTTATGACACCCTGTAGTAAAGCTTCACACAATACATGAATTTGACCCTTGAAAACATTGGTTGGAGCACTGGACAGGACACAATAAGAATCAGTGTCTGATAACTGTGGTGGGTGAACACCAGACTCGTGGTCAGGGACATTACTAGACTGGTATAGCCCAAACCATCTGCCATCTCAGCATGTGGAATGATCCAGCAGCGTCTATGCTGTAGTTATCCAACACCGTTATGGCCACACCAACTCTTAGCCTGGGACTGGTGCTTTTTACAATGGTTCATGACTGATATTTGTAGGTTCTGTATGTCTGTTAAAAGTCAACACAAATCAAACATGTTGTTATGAATTCTGGTTGGTGGTACACCAAAACAGTTCCAGTTCTGGACACATTCCAGTTTAGTCTGTTACAGTTGAGGGATGTCATATGCTTGTGCATTTCTCACACATTATTCACAGTGGCTATTACCACGTAAAGACGTATGCGTGAACATGTCCTTACAGGGTGTTGTCAGGGGTCATTCTGTTTGCATATTTATGTTTTCATGGAGACTGCTCACTCAACTTATTTCTCTCATGACTCTGCATATGTGGTTTCTACTCACAGACAATGTGGATTGCACAATGTGTGCGGGATTGATGTAGTCCATCTTCTTCCAAGTTGTGTACAGGAGTGCTTGGGAACAACTGAGAAGCTGCGTGGAATATACTATTTTGGACGAATTATCTGTAACTAAACTCTCTCTCTCTTGCTTACATCTGAGAGAACTTTTCCTCACTTTTAAAGTGGCAGAGCTTGGTATTTGTTTTAGTTTTTAATTCAGAAAGGGTTTTTTTAAAACTGCTTATCTTCTGCATATTTGATTTTCCTTTGTGGCTAACTGGACTGATTACTAGAATTCTGTGAGAATCTGCATCAATATATTTTGCAATTTTGGTGGGGTTGTGTGATTCAAAATAGCAAAAGCTGCAGGTTGTAACTGGATGCCAAACATAGCCTGAGGTGGGGTAATTGTCTTCACAAGTCAGAGCTCAGCATCATAGCCATTTGTCTAGCTAGACCATTTGTCAGCATTATTCAATTACTATAAACTAAATCACTTTTAAAGTGGCATTGCTTGGTATTTGTTTTAGTTTTCATTCAGAAAGAGTTTTTTTAAAACTGCTTATCTTCTGCATATTTGATTTTCCTTTGTGGCTAACTGGACTGATTACTAGAATTCTGTGAGAATCTGCATCAATATATTTTGCAACTTTTGGTGGGGGTTGTGTGATTCAAAATAGCAAAAGCTGCAGGTTGTAACTGGATGCCAAATATAGCCTGAGGTGGGGGTAATTGTCTTCACAAGTCAGAGCTCAGCATCATAGCCATTTGTCAGCATTATTCAATTACTATAAACTAGTGGTGTGCTCCTGTGTGAGCCAGAAGTCCATCTTCTTCCAAGTTGTGTACAGGAGTGCTTGGGAACAACTGAGAAGCTGCGTGGAATATACTATTTTGGACAAATTATCTGTAACTAAACTCTCTCTCTCTTGCTTACATCTGAGAGAAGTTTTCCTCACTTTTAAAGTGGCAGAGCTTGGTATTTGTTTTAGTTTTTAATTCAGAAAGGGTTTTTTTTTAAAACTGCTTATCTTGTCAGCATCCTCAGAAGGGCTGAAATAACTGCATATTTGATTTTCCTTTCTGTCTAACAAACCACCAGGCTGTTTTGGGGCTGGAGAGGTTTTACCTGTGTCTGACTTGGATGTCTGGATTTTTCTCTGTTTGATTAGCAGGGTACTTTCTCTGTCAAATTGTTGTGTAGGGTATCTTTCTGACAGGAAGGCTCTCATCGCAGAGGTGGGTGAGAGCTTTTAGTCGATTGTTTTGTGAGGACACAGTTTAGGCCCAACTCCTTCCCCACCCCTCACCCCACCCACCCCTGGAAATAGTTCCTTTATACCTGAGGTTCTGACATCATTTCCTCGAGTGCAAGGTGCATTTCACTGTCATATCCTCTCTAGCACACTGCACTGATAATATAAGCATACACGTTGTATAATATATATATATATTTCTATATAATCAAATCACAGCAGACGACACACACAAATACAATAAAATAAAAACTAGATAAACATGTGGGAGTAGTGCAATGTAATGGCTGTGGGGCAGCAGTCTTCCGGAGTCTTTCTGAGGCTGAGATGCTGCCCTATTTGCAGACAACTATTTGCCTTGAGGGAGGAAGTTGCCCGTCTGTAGGCCGCACTGGACAGTAGTAAGAAAACCTTCCCACAGGCCACACTGGACAGTAGAAAGGGAACCTCCCCCATCCAGGGAGCACTAGCGCCACCACCACTACCTCAGAGGTTGTGAAGAAAGCACAGCAGTTGGACCACAGTGGGCTCAGGGAGGGTGAGGAGGGTGGAATAGAGGCACACCCAGTCAATTGTTCCACTCCACAATCCATACACCATTCTGGGGGAGCATAGCTCTCCTATGGGTGTACTCACAGAGAAGACTGATGATAACTGTCACAAGGGAGGCCCACAGAAAGGAGGCAGAGGACACCAAAGGAAGGAAGCAGCTCCTGGTGGGGACTCAATTATTAGGTATAGAACTGGGGAGATGAGAAAAATGAAGTAAGGTGCCTGCCTGGTGCCATGGCTTGGAGGGACAGGAAGCACATCCTCAGGATCACGAGAACAGCTGCTAGAGGATTCGAGCTGGATGTAATTGTCCACCTAGGGACAAATGACGTGGCTCATCATGAGATTAGAGCAGTGCAGGAGGACATTGCAGAGTTGGGAGGGACCTAAGACAGTAGCACACACAGTATCCTTCTCAGAGGTGCTACCTGTCAAAAGCATGGGGAGGCGAGGTAATGGCACCATGCAGTTTAATGAATGGTTGAAAAAATGGTAGGAGCACAGGGTTTAGCTTCATTGGGGACTGGGGTTCCACCTGGAGAGGACACCAGCCTATACTGGCAGGATGGTCTGCATCTGTCCAGGAAGGAACAAGTCTTTTGAGCAATCGGTTTAAATGCTTCATTGGCAAGCTTTTAAACTAGTCAAAGGGGAGGCACTGACAAGCAGCAGGAAAATCCCAGCCTCTCCCTACAAAACAGGGTACTAAATGAGAAAAAGACAGAGGTAGAACGGTCAGTAGGGGATGCTGCACTGGAAGGTAAAGCCATCAAAAAATGGAAAGCAATGAGTACTAATGCCCGTAGTCTGGGTAACAAGCTTCCTGAATTAGTGGCCTTGATGGAGGAAGAACATCTGGATATTGTGGCAGTCACAGAAACATGGTACACACAAAACCATGACTGGGACATAAACATACCAGGATACACTGTCTACAGGAGGGACAGGGAGGGTAAAAGAGGAGGAGGAGTAGTTCTTTACATAAGGGAAGGAATAAAAGCAACAGAACAAAAAGGTACACAGGGAGGAGAAGAAGCACTGTGGGTAAATTTGGAGACAGGCAAGCACAACACGAGACAGGGTTAGACAGACTCCTTCTCAGGGGGAGGAAATGGACAGGGAAATGATAGAAAGTATACTTAGAATGGCAGAAAAAGGGGAGATATTGCTGATGGGTGATCTGAATATGCCAGATGTTAACTGGAGTGCAGTTGCAGCTGCCACTTCGAAGAGTGCAGTTATTCTAGATGCCCTACAGGGGGCATGCCTTAGACAACTAGTACTGGAGCCCACTCAAGAGGGAGCAATATTAGACTTGATTCTCTCAAATGGAGATGGTGAGAGGATTACAGATGTAGAAGTGGGTAGCCATCTGGGAACTAGCGACCATCGAACAGTATGGTTCTAATAAACACAGCAATAGAGTCAAGCCATACAAAGACAAAAGTACTGGACTTTAGGAGGGCTGACTTTGCCAAAACGGTGAGTGCCTAAGGAACGCACTAGCAAATGGGCAGGAAGGAGGTGGAAGAACAATGGGAATAATAAAAACTGCCATCACAGAGGCAACGAGCCTTGTGTGAAGCAAATAAACAAAATAAGACGATGTAAGAAACCACTATGGTTCTCAAAGGAAGTGGCAGTGAAGGTTCAAGAGAAAAGAAAGCATTCAGGAAGTACAAGGAATCGCAGAAGGAGCAGGACAGAGAACTGTATCAGTTAAAGCAAAAGGAGGCTGGGAAGGCAGTCAGAACAGCAAAGGCCCAAACCGAGGAAAAGATAGCCAACTCAGTTAAGAAGGGGGATAAACCTTTATAGGTACATCAGGGAGCGAAGGAAGACCAAGGGAGGGATAGTGAGGCTTAATAAAGGGAGGGAGGGTGGGCAGAGGAGACTGTGAAAGGCAGAGATACTAAACAAATATTTTTGCTCAGTATTTACAAAGGAAGAGGAGAGGTACATAAAACAAACAGTAGTAACACTCTGGATACAGAAGTTGATACCGCCCATTTACAGAAGAAAGGGTTCTGAAAGAACTCTTAAAACTGAAGGTGGACAAGCAATGGGGCCTGATGGGATTCATCCCAGAATTCTAAAAGAACTAAGGGTAGAACTAGTGACACCACTGACTACCCTTTTAACAAATCATGGGAGGATGGGGTGGTACCCGAGGACTGGAGGAGGCAGATGTGATTCCCCTTCACAAAAGTGGGAGCAAGGCAGAAGCAGGAAACTATAGACCTGTTAGTTTAACCTCAGTGATAGGAAAATGATGGAATCACTTCTAAAGGAAAGAATTGTAGAGTATCTAGAGGCCAGAGGGGCACAGGACCCTAGGCAGCATGGATTCAGCGGGAAGGTCATGCCAGATGAATCTGATAGATTTCTTTGACTGGGTGACCAAAGTAGTAGATCAGGGAGGGGCTGTGGACATGGCCTACCTAGACTTTAGCAAGGCATTTGACACAGTCCCACACAAAGATTAATATACAAGTTAGCCAGCCTGGAGTGGGTCCCAAGATGACAGCCTGGGTAAAGAATTGGCTGGAGAATAGGACACAGAGAGGTAATAGTAAATGGAGTCCACTCAGAAGAAAGGGGGTTACTAGTGGGGTACCGAGGGTTCAGTATTAGACATGGTCCTCTTCAATGTCTTTATAAGTTTACATTGCAGAAGGACTGAAGGAAAAATATGTCTCTTTGCAGATGACACTAAGATCTGCAACAGAGTTGATGCACAGGGTGGGGTGGAAAGGATGAGAAGGGACTTGGCAAGGTTAGAGGAATGGTCAAATGTATGGCAGCTTAGATTCAATGCTAAGAAGTGCAAGGTAATGCACCTGGGAAACAAAAACCCAGGGGAAGAGTACACAATGGGGGGTGAGATACTAACAACAACAAAAATGGAAAGGGACCTGGGGGTAGTCATATCAGATGACCTAAAGATGGGCAAGCAATGTGAGAGGGCAGCAAGGAGGGCTGGGGGGATACTGGGATGCATAGAGAGAGGCATCACCAGTAGAAAACAGGAAGTTATTATCCCTCTGTACAGACAGCTGGTGAAACCCCATCTGGAGTACTGTGTGCAGTTCTGGAGACCCAGTCTCCAAAGACATAGACAGGATGGAAGCTGTCCAGAGGAGGGCAACTAAAATGGTGCAGGGTCTGCACTGGAAGACATATGAAGAGAGACTTAAGGAGCTTAATATGTATAGCCTCGAGGAAAGAAGGGAGAGGGGGAGCATGATAGAAACTTTCAAGTACCTCAAGGGAATCAACAAAGTCCAAGAGGGTAGCATCTTTCAAAAAAAGAGGTGTGCAAGAACAAGAGGGCACAATTTGAAGATGGGGGCGGCTCAGAGGTAATTTAAGGAAGTATTTTTTCACAGAGAGGGTTGTGGATGCATGGAACGGCCTTCCGGAGGAGGTTGTGGAGTCAAAATCAGTGGTGGAATTCAAGCATGCATGGGATAGTCATAAGGCAGTTCTGGGGGGTGGGGGTAGGAAGAAGTAGGCTGCTGGTTAACTAGGATCTGCAGCTTATCCAGTAGGTAGGGAAATGGGCAGACTGGGTGGGCCAAGCGGTCCTTATCTGCCGTCAAATTCTATGTTTCTATGTTTCTAGTGTGGAGCTCCACACTGGATCTCTTTTGTTCATCTTTGCACCTTTGTAGAGTTAGCTTTCAGTGCTTACTGCTTGGCAGCAAATATTTACTTTTTCCTCCCTGAGGAAGGAAAAAATCACTGTGAACTGAGTTATTTTCCATAACTTCATTCCTTCCTATAAATTAAGGACTTTGTACATGGCAGAGCTTCATAAAATATATTGCACAAAATTCTGCAAATGTAAAATACGTAAATTTCATGAGACTTTACAGCCTGATTTTTATTTATTTATTTAGTTTTTGTTGACTGGAAAGGAGGGCTAGGTAATTCTGCCTATTTTCAGCCTTGTCCTGGATGACGGGAGGGTTGAGATTCAGCTGCAAACTGACATATTGAATCAGATTAAGCTGTTTGTGGTATTTTTATGTTTGCTTGTGCAAGAAACATTATGTGGCAGCTTAGGAGAGAAGCTGGTTGTGAAAGCGCGGCATTGTGGTAGCCAACGGAGGCATTGCATTTGGGGGCTTGGCACTGGTGGACCAATGGAGGCACAGTGTGCCAATGACACTGGCTTCCAAAAGTGCCACCAAGTTGTAACATTTTCGCCGCAGCAATCGGGGGCCACCTCATCATTGCTGCAGCAGGCATTCTTCTGCAGTGAGGGAGCAACCCGTCATTGCAGGGCGGTACCTTGCCTAGTGTAATATTGTTTGTGAATGTGTGGGCAAGTCACTGCCATGTTTACAAACAATATTATACAGCCCCCAGTGCTGAGGGGGTGCCCAATCCTTCTCAGTATCATGCGCCCCTCCAAAAACAGTCTTTGTTTGCTGATGGGGGCCCAATCCCCTTCTGCTTCAGTCTTCTCTACCCAGTTTAATTTGCTGAGGAGGTTCCCAATCCCCCTTGGCTCTTGCCCCTCCTCGGTATGTGCCAACAGGGTGCCCAATCCCCTGTCAGTTACAGACCCCCAAAAAAATAACACTAGGGTGGTATGCTGGGAGCCTACCCCAGTGTGACAAATGTCCCTGTTAAAAGACGTCCTGCAATGTTTTTTTTTTAACCTGTAAAACAGAAAACGGTCCCTCATTGAGTCCGGTGGCACCTCCCCCAACCTGCACCCACCCTCTGAACACCCTGCCTCCCCACACACACCCTCATCACATACTTATCTCTGGAGCCCAGCGTGACAATCTTCAGTGGACCGGGAACACGTCTGCACTCTTCAAAGTCTATTGCAAAGTGAAGAAATGCCGGTAAGCTGTATAATGGCATAAATATGTTTTTTTTTTTCAACTTTGGTGCATATCACAGGCATTTTGGGGAATTTTGGGCTCCAGATATTCAACATGGGGTTATTGGGATCCCTCCTCATGAACTCAGCCATTGTCTTGGCATTAATCGGTCCTGGAAGGTACTTTTTTGGTCAGTGCATGGAATCACGTTTTGGGACTGATTAGCAAAACGACAGTGCCAGTGTTCATGAGGTGGGCTCTCAAAAAGTCTATGTTGCAAATCTGGTGGAAAAAATTTAAAAAATTACTTTTTATGAGCGTGCATTGGGCAGTTGCTACACATGCTCGTAACTTTGCGAATTTTCAATATTTTCACTCCAGATTTTCAACATTGCCATTTTTCTGCACCTCCTTATGAGCAGTAAGGTTGTCATTTTTCACTTCCTGGCTGAAATGTGTTTTCGCACTTCCGGTGCAGAATAGTGCGGTCACTGTGGGAAATCAGTGTTCGGGACACATTAAGAAAATCATAGTGTCACTGTCCATGAGCAGAGGTTCTAAAATGCCTATGTTGAAAATTTGGTGACGAAAGTCCATAAAATGACTTATGCACATGCGTTGCCCAGTTTCCACATATGCTTGGAAGTGTGAGCATTTTCAATATTCCCACTAGATTTTCAACATTGCCATCTCTTCACACCTCCCTATGGGTAGTACAGCTGCCATTCTTCACATCCTGCCCTATCTGTCTTTTCGTACATGTGGCACAGAAGGGCACGGTTGCTGTTGTAACTCAAAGTTCGGGACACATTGACAAAATCACACTGCCACTCTTCATGAGAAGAGGTCCCAAATGCTTTCATGAGGTGGGTCACTGTTGAAAATGTTAATGCAAATACGAACAGACAACCATGGCATTAGGGTTTCTAACCATAGTGTCCCACCCTGTATAGATAGGCATCTGGGTGTGCCTTTGGATTGCCGACTGTACTGCCCATGCCATCCCACCCCCACCCCCCAGCCAGTGACAGGCATCGAGGTGTACCTTGGACTCTTCATCCCCAGAGTTCACCCCATTCTGTTATGCTGTACCCATTTCAGGGTTTTTTCTTTATGGAATGGGGTGACTGTAAAGCCAAACACCCCAAGGCACACCTCAACACATGTTGGGGTCTGCAGAATAGGGCGAGGTGACATAGGATGAACATCATGGGTGATGACCCAAACACCCCAATGTTTGTCCATCTCTACAGGATGGAGATGGGGTTGGCGTGAAGTTCAGTACTTCACTGCCATTCCTATTCTGCATCTGTCTAACTCCTGCATTTCCAATGTTAATACCAGCAAGCAAACATTCAGCATTGGCAAATGCTTGTTTACAATGTGTCAGTAACAGTAGTATTAAAGTGTGTAGGGAGAGAGATGGATGTGCAGATGGAGGCTGTTCCACAGTGCAGGAAGCTGCATGCTTTTGTGAAGTGTGTCAGTAGCAGAAGTATGAGAGTGTACAGGATGAGAGATGGGTGTGGAGGGGAGGCAGTTCCACAGTCCTGGAAGGTGCATGCTTTTGTGACGTTTGTTAGTAACAGTAGTATGAAACTGTGTAGGAATAGAGATGAATGTGGAGAAAGAGGCTGTTCCAAAGTTCCGGAAGGTGCATGCTGTTTTACACTGTGTCAGTAACAGAAGTCTGAAAGTGTTTAGGGAAAGAGATGGATTAGAAACATAGAAACAGAATTTGATGGCAGATGAGGACCTCTTGGCCCACCTAGTCTGCCCATTTCCCTACCTGATGGATGACCTGCAGATTCTAGTTAATAAACAGCTTACTTCCTCCTACCCCCCACTAGAACTGCCTTATGTCTGTCTCATGCATTTTTGAATTCTCCAACTGTTCCTGACTCCACAACCTCCTTAGGAACGCTGTTCCATGCATCCACAAACCTCTCTGTGAAAAAATACTTTCTAACATTACCTCAGAGCCATCACCCCTCTATCTTCAAATTGTGCCCCCTTGTTCTTGCACATCTCTTCTTCTGAAAGATGCTACCCTCTTGGACTTTGTTAATTCCCTTGAGATACTTGAAAGTTTCTATCATGTCTCCCCTCTCCCTCCTTTCCTCAAGGGTATACATATTAAGCTGCTTTAGTCTCACCTCGTATGTCTTCTGGTGCATACCCTGCACCATTTTGGGTTGCCCTCCTCTGAACAGCCTCCTCTCTGTCTATGTCTTTGCAGAGATGAGGTTTCCAGAATTGCATGCAGTACTCCAGATGGGGTCTCACCAACTGTCTGTACAGAGGGACAACAACTTCCTGTTTTCTACTGTTGATGCTTCCTCCTGTGCATCCCAGTATCCCCCCAGTTCTCCTTACTGCCTTCTCACATTGCTTGCCCACCTTTAGGTCATCTGATATAAGTACTCCTAGGTCTCTTTCGATTTTTGTTGTTGCTATTAACTCACCCCCCACTGTGTACTCTTCCCCCCTGGCTTTTTGCGTCCTAGATGCATTACCTTGCACTTCTTTGCATTGAATCTGAGCTGCCATATATTTAACCATTCCTTCAACCTTGCCAAGTCCCTTTTCATCTTTTTCACCCCACCTTGTGTTTCAATCCTCTTGCAGATCTTTGTGTCATCTGCAAAGAGACATACTTTTCCTTCAAGGTGCTCTCCATGTGGAGAAGGATGCTGTTCCACAGTGCCAGAGGCTGAATGCTTTTATAAGGTATGTCAGTAACAGTAGTATGAGAGAGTGCAGGAAGAAAGATGGATGTAGAGAAGGCGGCTGTTCTACAGTGCCAGAGGCTGCATGCTTTTATAAAGTATGTCAGCAACAATAATATGTGAATGTGCAGGAAGAGAGATGCCTGTGGATAATGAGGCTGTTCCACAGTGCTGGAATGTGTATTCTTTTGTGAAGCGTGTCAGTAACAGCAGTATGAGAGTGTGCAGGAATAGAAATGGATGTGGGGAAGAAGGCTGTTCCACAGTACAAGAAGGTGAATGCTTTTGTGAAGTGTGCTTTTTATGTTGACTTGCGCACATACATCAGCAACCTCTTGTGGTGGTAGCAGAAATGCAGAGGTGTGTCAGTGCTGGCCAATGCAGGGGATGCTTTAGTAAATGTGTCCCTCTGCCCCCAATCACTGAGCATGCTGCAATGACAGCAATTTCAAAGGGAGCCACAGAGATGAGACAAATCTGTTGCTGCAGTCAGAGACAAGCTTGTCATTGCAGTGGCAGATAGCATGCCTCCATTACGTGCCTTTCCTGGTGAAACATTTCAGTAAAAATGGTGGCTCCTGCTGTCCGACACAAAATCTGCAGAAAGCCGACAGCGGGGTGCCTAATCCCCATGTCAGCATGTTCTCAGCTCCTGCCACCCACCACACTGAAACCTCCCACTGATGCTACCCTCCCCTCTCCCTCCATTCCCCATCCCCAACAGAAAAAAAAACCCTCCTGTAACCACCCACTGCTGCTGCCCTCCCAGTTCCCTCTGCTCCCCATCCCATGACAGAAAATAAAAGCCTCCCACAACCTCCTACTACTTCTGTCCTCCCCGTTCCCTCCATTTCCTGTACCGGATAGAAGAAAAAAAAACTCCCACAACCTCCCACTGCTGCTGCCCTCCCCTTAACCTCCATCCCCCCCCCTACAAGTTGTAGCACACTGGGAGATCACCACTCTACCCTGTGTGCCTATTTGTTTTTTTTGTTTCTTAACTTGTAAATAAAGAAAAACTTGTTTTTTCCCCTGCAAACAAGAAGACACCCACTAATGTCTCCCCCTCTGCCATCCACACCCTCCCTCTGCGCACCCATGTTCCCGCACCCCTTCTCACCCATACTTACCATCAGGAGGTCAGGAGTCATGATATTCTCTGAACTGGGATGCGTCTGCACTCTTGAAAGCTGAGCTGTGATGTGAAGAAATGACAGTAAGCTTTATAATAGGAAGCAATGGGGGGTTTCAACTTAGGTTGATATTTCAGCCTGTTTTTTGAATTTTGGTCCCTAATTTTCAACATGGGGTTCTTGGGACCCTGCCTCGTGAACATGTCACTGTCATTTTGTTTTTCTGTCCCAAAAGGTGATTTCACGGTCACTGTGCTGAATCACCTTTTGGGACTGAGTAATGTCAATGTTCATGAGGTGGGATCCTAAAAAGCCCATTTTCCAAATTTGATGTAAAAATAAAAAAAAAATGACTGTGTTACGACCATGAGTTGAGCAGTTTCTATGCATGCACCTTGGAATCCCTCACCGAGGGCTACCACAATAGCCCAATTATGATGATGGGGATTTTAATTTGGCTCTGGATATATTCTTGGATAGGTCTAAGCCCACCCCGCAAACCCATCCTAAGGCAGTGAGCTTACTACTAGGAATGATGAGGGAATGGGGCATGATAGATGTCTGGTGGAGAGACCACCACACGGAGAGGGACTACTCATTCTTCTCAACAGTGCACACAACTTACAGTTGCATTGACTTCTGGCTTGCAAATGTGTACGCAGCCCAGGATATTGTAGCAACTGAGATCAAGGACATCCTAGTATCGGACCATGGTCCTGTTTCCTGTACCCTTCTGCCTGCAGGGCAATGGGTTGCTGGCACCAGGTGGCGTTGCAACCCCTTGTTGATAAAAGATCCCTCCTTTTGGAACATGGTCCAAGACACTGCCAAGGATTACTTTGCACACAATAAGCCGGGGGAAATGTCCGCAGCCATGGTTTGGGAGGCTTTCAAAGCCATGCATGTTAAGGGGGCATATTATAGCTTTTGTGGCTCAGAAAAACAGGGAGCGAAAGGTGGATCTCACTGGGCTCCAAGCGGAACTCTCAGCCAGGGAATCACAGTTTAAGATAACTACTGCCGGGTGTCCTGATGCAACCAAATTCCAGGAGATTGTCAGGTTAAAATATTGGATAAACACTATACTCCACCAACAAGCTGAGTGGCATATGACTAGGATTAAACTTACATATTGGGAGGGTGGGGATAAGAGCGGAAAACTATTGGCATATCAACTGAGGAAGCAGCAAGCAGTTTCCCGTATCCATGCCCTTAGGACTGTCAATGCGGAGACAGTTATGGACCCCAAACAAATTAATAAGTGCATGACACAATATTACCAGCAGTTGTATCAATCACGGGTCCCCCAAGAGAAGGATCAAATGAGAACCCATCTAAAGGACTTTTGTTCACTAGCTCATATTTCCCAGCTCCCAGAAGCTATGAAAAATGCCTTGGATGCCCCTATTACAGCGGCAGAAATCCATGAGGCATTATCCCAGCTGGCAAAAGGTAAAGCTCCAGGACCGGATCATATGACCACCGAATTATATCAGATACTAAGCTCCGAAATTTGGACCCCTCTACTTGCTGCCCGTCAGGAAGTGCATTCAATAGGTTCCCTTCCACCAACAATGCGAGAGGCTTTAATTACTCTTATTCTGAAGAAATCTGATGACCCGCTAAACTGTGCAAATTATCGCCCTATCTCATTAATATCTGTAGACACTAAGATCGTATCCAAAATACTCATCAATTGTATGATGGAGGTCCTACCCTGCATAGTACACCCCTCCCAAGCCGTATTCACCAAAGGTAGGGCAGTGGCCGACAACATCCGCCTCGCGCTAAACATCAAATGGCTAGCCCTTCGGTCTCCCATCCCTATGGCAGCTATAGCAGTCGACTTCTTGAAAGCTTTTAATTCAGTTGAGTGGCCCTATCTACATGAGGTGCTTGAACTGTATGGTTTTGGCACCTACTTTAAACGATGGGTCTATGTTTTGTATAATAAACCAGCGGACAGAATACTTACCAATAAAGACATATCCATGCCCTTTCTCTTGCAGTGGAGCACCCGGCAGGGGTGCGCGCTATCCCCATTACTCTTTCTGCTGGCTCTGGATCCTCTTATCCAAGTACTCCAGGCCAATAAAGCAATTCAAGGTGTTTTGGTAGGTGATCGTTCTTACCTTCAACTGTGTATGCTGATGACTTACTCCTCACTCTTTCCTGCCCACAGGAGTCCCTCAGCCCGGTGCTGGAGACTTTACAATCATTTGCCAGTATATCAGGATTGCAAGACAACCAAAAGAAAACCAGTGTTACCCCTTTGAATGGGACCTGCACTAAAGACTGTCTGCAGGGCTGGGATTGTCATGGGCTCCCAATAACTTACAATACTTGGGTATACACATTCCTTTTGTCTGGGGGCACATAGAATCCAAGAACTTTACCCCGTTACTCACACAGCTGACAATTGAAGCAGCACGTTGGTGACAGCTGAATCTGTCCCTCCCAGGGAAAGTTGCAGCACTTTGCATGCTCCTGCTGCCCAGAGTAGCATATTTATTGAATAACCTTCCCATAACTTTGTCAGACAAAGTATTTTGAACATTAAATTAACTAATCTCATTTTTTCTGTGGGAAGGAAGGGAACCAAGTTGGGGGAGTTCATACACTATGGGCACATTGGTTGCAGGGGGGCTTAGGGCTTCCCTGGCTTCGGGGATATCACTGGTCTTTCTTAGCTGCTCAAGCAGTTAAATGGTTTGTCCCAACCCCTCTTACTTCACTGCTGTGGATACAACTTGAAAAGCAAATTTGTCAGCCCACCCCTCTTAGCCTGCTCTTAACTAACACTGTTATATCCCCAGACAAACTCACCCCAGTCATGGATGCTACTAGGAGAGCCTGGTTCCGCCTTATGAAGGCGGCCAAGACAACGAACCAAGAAGCCATGATACTCTTTAGGTATTTAGACCTTTGGCACAACCGGCATATTAGGGTGTACAACAAACCCCTGACTTGGTCCTCATGGGAAGAGAAAGGGATCCGCATTGGGCAGATCTCTATCTACCAAATACTAGTACCCTTATGTCCTTTGAACAACTCTTTTCATTAAAGCCATAGGACTTCTGGAAGTTTCTGCAGCTTCACAACACAGTACAGGCCATTGACTGGACTGCTAAAGGGGAACCGAAATGGCTCTGGTTATCCTCACTATATCAAAAGCCTTCCTTTCAAGGTTTAGTGGGTAGGTTCTATAACACATGGCGTGAGGCACAACCGGATCATACTGAGACATGTAGAATGGCATGGAGCATGGATATAGGGAGTCATACTGGTCCAGAGACCTGGTCACGCTGTCTACACGCAGCGCATTCCACCTATAAAGACATTAGAAGCCAGTTTATTCAACTTAAGATACTCCTTAGATGGCATAGAACACCGGCTGTTTTATTCAAGTGGGGGACCCTTTCGCATGCATGGTGCTGGAGAAGTGAATACAGTCCTGCTGACACCCTGCATCTTCTATGGCAATGCCAAGCATTAGTTCCTTTCTGGTCAGCAGTAGCAATGGACTGCTCTGGGGTGCTGGGACAGCCCATAGACCTTTCGCATCCTATGCTGCTGCTGGGTGATCGGGCGCCACTAAGGCACCTAAGACCACAGCATCAGCATTGGATCCTGGTAGTTTTGCTGCAGGCTAAGTGGCTCCTCTTGAGACATTGGTAGCAGCCTCTACCCTCGCCTATTTCTTTATGGCACTCAGCTATAGCCAGACTGGCTACTTTTGAAAGGCTCACTTATGCCACTAGAGGGCAGTTGTCCATGTACCTTTCCAAATGGGATGCCTATCTTAACTCTGCATTGTGCCGAGTCCCCCCAACCCGGAATCCACCCATCCTGACCACTGTTAGAAGGACAGCTCCTATTCATGCAATTTGAAATGTAAGTACCAAGACCTGATTTCTTTGTACACATTCAGATGAGATTTTGGCTGCTGCTATGCTGAGGTTTGACTTATTCTATTTTTCTTTTCTTTCTTTTGGTAAACCTGATCTTAACTATATGATTGGCCTGTAAGTATAGTTGTAAAACTGAACACTGAGGATAAGGCACTTATATGACCTAGGTGTGAGTATAAGTTATAGGTGAGGTAAGGTGAATCAAGATAGATAGGAAAAGGTGTAGCTACCAGTTACATTGTGTAGCTCTGAACCTAAGATATCTTTTCTTCTGCGATGTATACCAGCATGTGTGAACAACACTGTAGTGCTTTAATGTAGCAGGAGTTTTCTTGTTTGGAATATAATATGTGATGTATTGTATGATTACTGCTTTGACGGAAACAATAAAAATTATTCTATGATAAAAAAAATGACAGAGTTATGGGCGTTCGTAGCACAGTTTTATACATATACTTGTGAGGCTAAGCATTTTCATATTTTTCTCTCAGATTTTTAACATTACCATTTTTTTATCTCCTCATGAACAGTACAGCTTTCATTTCTCGCATTCTGCCTGAAATGTATTTCAACACCTGTGGTTTCGAATGGCGCAGTAGCTGTGTGAAATCACCTTTCAGGATTGAATAGCAAAATGATAGTGCCACTGTTCATGAGGTGGGGTCCCAAATGACCCATGTTGAAAATTTGGAGTGAAAATAGCAACAAACAGCTGGAGCGTTAAGGTTTCCAACCATACATCCACCCTGTAGAGACTGACAGGCTTAAGGGGAGCAACTTGGGTTTGTCAGCTATAATGTGCTATTCTACCCCCACCCCACATCCTACAACCACTGACAGGCATCAAAGTGTGTCTTGGGATCTGTCACCCCTAACATTCACCCCATTCTCCTATACTGCACCCATTTCATCTTATTTCCTTATGGAATGGGGTGAGCATAAGAGCCGAAGACCCCAAATCACACTGCAACACCTGTCGGTGTCTTCAGGGTGCGGTGAGGTGGAATGGTGTAGCATTATGGCCAAAGACCCAAAGCCACTGTTACACGAGGTCCCTACATGCTTATTGGTATGCCTAGAGGTACACTGTAGACAGCTAGTACTTAGGTATATGTTATACTAACATATAGGGCTAAGGGCATCTACCATATAAGGAGTAGATGTCAGAATATGTATGCATACTATTGTAATACACTTTGCTGGCTAATACATATATATTTCCTATGTATTTCTGTGTATTTTTTTTACTTGTAAGATGTTAGGACATCTGTGTCCTTGGAATGATTATGATAAATAATTCAGTATTGCCACTTTTTGGTGATTTGTACTACTACACTTAGTTATGTAAGACTCTGTATAATGTACTCTTTTGTTTTACAAACTGATTTCTACTACAAAATTGTATAATGTTATCTTGGAACATTGAGCCACCTCTAATTTAGCCAATTGGACTCATCTCTGTAACTAAAAATGTTTCTATCTTACAGTTACTATAGTAATTATCATAGGTATATAATGTGAGACACTGAGTCTTATACCTCGGAGACCCCAAGAGACACGGAGGAACCTTGAGGTATAGGGAATGCTTAGTATTGTCTCCCAGTTCGTATTGGTAAGAACTGCTTAGGGCAACTGTGATTTATCCTTTGGTAGTAATAAACAAGTTAAGTTTATTATTCTTATGCAATGTGTTTGTGATTCCTTGCATTACCAGTATTGCCAAGAACCTGAGAGTGAGGTTTTATACCTCCTGACACCACACTCCCAACACCTTTTAGTCTCTGCAGGGGGAGGGGGGCAGATGTTAGTGTTAGTTCAGTACTTCACTGCTATTCCTATTATAAATCTCTGTAACTCCTGCAACTACCAATGCCAATACCAGCAAGGCAATATTCAGTATTGACGAATGCTTGTTTAAAGTGGGACAGTGACAGTAGCTTGAGAGTGTGCAGAAAGACAGATAGGCATGGAGAAGGAGTCTGTTCCACAGTGCTGGAAGGTGCATGCTTCTGTGAAGCGTGTCAGTAACAGTAGTATGACAATGTGCAGGAAGAGAGATGGGTGTGGAGAAGGAAGCTGTTCCACAGTGCTGGATGGCAGACAAAGAAAGCAGACATGCCTGCTACAGATTTACTATAAGGGATATGAATGGAACTAGCAGTGGATCAGCAGTAGAAATAGGAGATGGGGATTACAGTGTAAAGAAAAGAGATGGGGTTAGTGAGACTAAAGAGTAATTAAGACTATGATTCCCTTGGTATTTCAACTCCTTTCCTGTTCTGTAGGGCAGGGCTTTTATCCTGACTGGTGCTCTATATAATGGCAATTACCCTTTTATTTTGTAAAAAGTGTCCCTGAATTATTTTATTTATTTTTGTTTCTTGTATTATTTTGGCAACCAGGAAAGGCCCACTAAGCACAAGGCCTGTTTTCAGATCTGACCTAGGAGCACGGGGGAAGGTTAAGTGACTTGCTCAGGTTCAGACAGAATGCAAATGGAGTTATGGGAATCAAACTCACATCTAAGAAATCAAGTTGTTACGGATATGGTTGTCCCCTTTATAAAATCAAAATGTTCCCAACATTTATTTAGTAATTATATTCCGATATGTTGGAATAGCCTTCCTCACGAATACAAGCAAAAGACTGGTAAGTCCTTATCAACATCCCATCTAAGAAGACACCTGCTGTCTATACAGGAACCTTGTAATTGTTATGGATGTTCTCTTTTCGTATGTTTTTGTCTTGATGATTGTTGCTAGATTGTATTTATTATGTTGAGTGTTGAAGTGTATTTTGTATTTTTTGTAAAGGTTACCATTGCAAATGGGTTTTTTACTCAATTGTTTTTTACCTTGAATAAACAAACAAACAATCTGCTTGATGTATTAACCTCATTCACAGATAATTATTCTAACCTATAGGAATACTGCCAGCTGACTTAGAAACACAAAAACAGAAACATCGAAACATAACAGAAGATAGCAATTGTTGTTAGATAATGGCATTCGGCCCACCTCGTCTGCCCTACTACCACTAACAATTGCACTATGTCATGATTTCAAGAATGTTGTATTAAATGTTTTACAAGATGTATGCACCCCTCCTTTTATTTATTTTCAGTTTTTGTTTCTCCTTCTCTGGTCAGACCACATCTGCCAAGCTTCCCGGCCCCATCACCCTGATATTAACCAGGAATTACTGCCTTTCATCTTTCCCCAGAGTGTGCCCTCCCTGCTGCTGTCAACAGGGTTCCCCAACCCCACTGTGATTAGGATACAGTTTTGCCATGCATGCCAAACTGCAGGACCAGTGAGCACTAGGCAGCATCCTGCCACTAGCTTTTCCTCTTTTTAATTCCTCAAGAGGTGTGTCATGCAATGACATCATAAGGCATATGTCACACACTTCCGCACCCCTGTCATGTTGGCTCAGGCTGCCTTTCCGTTAGCTTCCACTAAGGGCCAGGCAAGCTCTGTACTATGCCTGCAACCCCCCCCCCCCAGAGGAGGAGCGCAGTCCTATGGACACTCGATCTTCTTCCTCTCCCGCTGGCCCTTTGACACCCCAAATTTGCATTTCATTCCAGATCACCAGCAGGCCTGCCCCACTAATTCTACTTTCTGTAACACCATATCTGGCCTTTTGTGTAGCTAAAATTTTGCCAATGTCCCCAAATTACTAATGCGTTTATTGAAGTCTTTCAGAAAGTGATTCAGTGATTGGCAGTGTTGTTTATGGTGAGTAATTTCATCTTTAGAAAGTTCTTTATTTTTCTTTTTTTCAGGTTGCAATCCACAGATTTTTGAAACAACTGATTTTGCAGGGAATATTGTGTCCTATGTTCTAACACCTGATGCCAGGTACTGCCAGCTAATCTGTACCCACGACCCTCAATGTAAGTTCTTCACCCATTTAGGAAAGGACTGGCCTGTGTCTTCAGAAAGGTAAGTTTTCACTTCAATTAAAATGATCGCATGCATTGGTTCCCTGTGTCAGAATCCATCATGATGGAAAACTGTATATTATGATACTACTGTTACAACCATTTGTAATGCTTGATGTCACTTTGTGTCACTGTAAATGTTTTTATTATACAAGGTCATCTGCAGGGTTATTAAAGTGTCTGCGGGTATTATTTTTTTTTATCTTGCTCTTACTTTTCACCTCCTGCAGCCACTGATCTGCCAGTTTTCCAGCCACTGCTCTACCTCTGCTGCCAACCCCAAAGAGAGTCATGCCCAACTGGCATATGCAGCTGTACCCTCGAAGGGGACCTCCCCATGCCCCCATGCCAGGCCAGGATCCAATACCAGCATGTGACGATCCAGACATCATCGACCGGCGAAGTAGTGGCTATCAAGCTGCGTGAACAGTGCCACCATTTTTCCTCTGTTTTTTCACCTCTTAGAGTGCAGGCATGCAATGACGTCGTGCACTACGTGCCGACATCCACTGCACTCTGCCCCTTTCTGGTACCACTCTAACAGTGCCCCCTAGTTGTCACCAGGGGCCACTGCAGAGCAGTGGTACCCTGGAACCCTCCCTAGGATAGGAGAGAAGTTCTACGGATGCTCAATCCTATCCATCTCCTGCCGACCCCTGATGATCCAGGCTCACGTCCGAACCCGGGTCGCCAGCATGGTGCAAAGTGTAGAGTCCGGCACCTCAACCCTCAGTGTCACCAGGCCAGCTTATCTGTGAGTATTATTGTATAAAAATCATGCTGTCCATAAAGCGGAGTCAGACAGGATGCTGCGCAGTACATACGAACTTACAAATTAGCCAGCAGAAACAGGCATTAAAGGTCTATCGAGTCTGCTCAATTGCACAGCTCATTTAGTTTTTTAGAGCTGTCCCCCACCGTACTCTTCCTGGAGTCATTCCCTGCCATCCCATTCCCCTCCTCCCACTTCTTCTTCACCCTGTCTAACCCCCCCCTTTGAAAATAGCCACCATCTACTCTACCATCACCTGCTTCTGCAAATCTATCCACACCTTAGCAACCCTTTTATTGAAAAAGTGCCTCCTCATTTCCTTCCTGAATTTACCCTCCACCAGTTTCAGGCTTTGCCCCCTTGCTGTGCCCTCCTTACTCAGTTTAAAGATAGCCTCAGTATCAACCCTGTTTATGCCATTACTGTTCTTGAAGGTTTCAATCATATCCCTCCTTTCCCTTCTCTCCTCCAGGAAGCACATGTTTAGTTCCCTTAGCCTCTCCTTATATGATCTGTCCCCCATTCCCTGGATCATTTTAGTTGCTCTCTGCTGTACTCTCCTCCAGAAGTTTGATATCCTTCTTCAGATAAGGGCAGCACAACAGAACACAGTATCCCAGGAGTGGTCTCACCAGTGACCTGCACAGTGGCAGTATAACCTCTTCCCTCCTTGAGGTGATTCCCCTGGTGATGCAGCCCAGCATTTTATTTGCTGTGGTTGTTGCCTTTTGGTAGTGTTCTGTGTGTTTAATATCACACCTTACCATTACACTCAGGTTATTTTTATGTTTAGTTGCGGGCATGCGCAGGAAACATCTTTGGAGAGTACGACTTTTTGGAGGTGTGTGACTGTCCTGCCCAATGCAGTTCTCAGTGTAGCAAGTGCGTCCCTAATGCACCAATGGATGGGCAAGTTGTCTATGGCAGCAGTTTGACAGCAATGGTCTTCACCTGAAAGAAAAGCTCCACTGCAATCAGCGATCTTAATGTGTCACTGTTTCACATATTTAATTCACCCTTTTCTCCGGTCCCCCTCCATGTCTGTAGTTAACATATTTACATCCCCCTTCTCTCTGGCCATCCCCCATGTCTATAACATTAAAGCAAATGCCTTACTTTGCCTCTTGTAATCAGACAAAACATAACCTTTTTTTTCACAGTCCCCATGAAAGCCAACGTCGGGGGTGCACAATCCCCCTGTCGGCATGCCTTCTCCTCAGTTCATTTGCTGATGGGGGAACCGATTCCCCATCAACATAATGTCCCCCTCCCATTAGTAGTGTGCTGATGGGGGTGCCCAATCCCCCTCTGCTCATCTGCCCCTTCAAAGATAGACACATTTTATGTGCCACGGGGTGCCCAATCCCTGTCGGCTGCAGGCCCCCCCAACAAACACCCAGGTGGCATGCTGGGAGCCCACCCCACTGTGCCAGTTGTCCCTTTAAAAGAAAAACTGTCCTGCTATGTATTTGTTTTGTTTTTTACCTGTGAAAACAGAAAACGGTTCCTTGTTGTCTCCAGTGCCCCCTCCCCAACCAGTAGCCTCCCTCAGCGGACCCCACCTCACCACACCACCCTCACCCCATACTTACCTCTGGAGTCTGGCGAGATGATCTTTAGTGGAGAGAGAATACGTCTGCACTCTTTAAAGCCAACCACAAATGGAAGAAATGTCGGTAAGCTGTACAATGGCATTTTTTTTTTTTAAACTTAGGTGGATATCTCAGCCATTTTTGTGAATTTGTGCACCAACTTTTCAACCTGGGGTTCTTGGGACACCACCTTATGAATTCAGTCACTGTCAAGAGCTTATTCAGTCCCGAAAGGTGATTTTGCAGTCACTGTGTGGAATCACCTTTTGGGATCAATTAGCAAAATGACAGTGTCACATTTGGAGAAAAAATTCCAAAAAATGACTGTGTTGTGGGCATGCGTTGCACAGTTTTCGTGCACCCTCGTAACTTTGAGAATTTGTAACGTTTTCCTTCCAGATTTTCAACATTGGCATTTTTTTCACACCTCCTTATGAACAGAATAGCTGTCATTTTTTACATCTGGATCGAAATGTGTTTTCGTACATCCATCGCACAATGGCGTGGTCACTGTGGGAAATCAATGCTTGGGGCAGATTAAGAAAATCACAATAACACTGCTCATGAGTGGAGGTCCCAAAATGCCAATGTTGAAAGATTTGGTGACAAAATTTCACAAAATGACAATGTTATGGGCGTGCATTGCGCAGTTTCCACATATGCTCGTATGTTTGAGAATTTTTAATATTTGCACTCCATATTTTCAACATTGCCATCCCTTCAAACCTCCTTATGAATGGTACAGCTGTCATTTTTCATATCATGCCCAAAGTGTTTTCACAGATCTGGCGCAGAATGGCATGGTTGCTGTTGGGAAATCAATGTTCGGGACAGATTAACAAAATTACAGTGCCACTGTTCATGAGCAGAAGTCCCAAATGTTTTCTTGAGGTGGGGGTCACAAAAAGGCCATTTTGAAAATATGTAGTGCAAATACCAACAAGCACCCCAGGCATTAGGGCTTCTAACCATAACGTCCCACCCTGTACAGATTGACAGGCCTGTCCATCTCTGCAGGGTGGGGGTGGCATCACTTCAGTACTTCACTGCCATTCCTATTCTGCATCTGTCTAACTCATGCACTTCCAATGCTAATACCAGCAAGCAAATATTCGGCATTGACAAATGCTTGTCTTCCTCTGATACTGTCATCTGTTCTCCCCCAAGTCAGTCTCTGGTCTTTGGGTTTCAGGCTCCCATGTGTATTACCTTGCACTTCTTCACATTAAAAACCAACTGCCAGATACCTAACCATTTCTCCAGATTAATCAGGTCCTCCCTTAAAGCCTGCCTCTCCTCATCTGTGTCCACCTTGCCACAGAGCTTAGTAACATCTGCAAAAAGGTAGATCTTGCTGTTGACTCTCTCTGCAATATCACTAATAAATATGCTGAGCAAAACAGGTCCAAGTACAGAGCCCTGTGGGACTCCACTGGTTACAGGCCCAAGTTTGGACAGTTCTCTTCCTACCACTACTCTTTGGTTCCTGTCCCTTAGCTTGATCCATCCAAGCATTCTGTCTCCTAATCCCAGGTTCCCCAGTTTGCTGATCAGCCTACTATATGGCACTGAGTAAAATGTCTTGCTGAAGTCCAGGTATAGTAAGTCCACCGCTTGCCCAATATCTAGAGACCTTGTAACCCAATCGAAGAACTCTATTATATTGATTTAACAAGACCTCCCCCCTGACAAATCCATGTTGCCTAACATCCTGGAGTCCATTCTTGTCAAGGAAGGATACCAGCCTTTCTTTTAGAATAGCCACCATCAACTTCCCCACAATGGAGGTTAGGCCTGTAATTTCCTGGCTTTTCCCCTGGGTCCACTCTTGTGGAAAGGCACAACATGAGCTGTCCTCCAGTCCTTGTCAAGCAGAACCTTGACCTCAATTGTGGGCAAGCTCATGGAGGCCATACTTCAAGGAAAATTTCCACCTGTAATGGGGCCCTCAGCATGAGGTAGACCTGATTAGTATTTCCTTAAAGTGTAATAATTTTGTCGCTTACAGTCTGTGTAGTTTTTTAGACTTTATCTGGTTACTCGGTATTACTCAGTTTATTAAGGTGGAAGTAGGCACCGGGCCCATCGAGACCACCTTCCCCGCTCCTTGCGGGGCATATTTAACTGTCCTTATTTAATAGGTATATATCCAGTGCCTTTTTTGAATTCTATTCTGTTATTGGCTTCTGCGATATGTTTAGGAAGTATATTCCATAATTCAGTGGATTGGATTCTGAAGTAGTGTCTACATTTGTTCACTGAGACTCTAGGTGTGGAGATGTGTCTGTTATGGGACATTATGGTTATAGTTGATCTTTTCATTCCTCCCATTGGCACTTTAACTGAAGCACCCCTCATCAGGACACCCACAACC